>JANKKI010000129.1:1215000-2658597 GCA_025175665.1 Cinchona pubescens | reverse complement strand
TTTTTAATTTCAATCTTATTTGATAACTTCTTTATGCAGTTGGTGTTTCTTCATGACTTCTTTCCTTTCCTTAATTGTTGGTAATTAAAATAAATCAACTGTAATTTGTCATTATTGTATCTGATGATCAGAATCACTTACAGTCTTTGAAGAACTTTGGTTTTTTTGAAGGTGGATGTGAATTCTTTTGGCAGAATTGTACATATTTGCTCCCAAATCTCTTCCATGCCTATATTCTATATGTTGTAATGCTGAAGTATTCATTAGCTCTAATGCTTGTCTGTTTTTGTTCTTTAGGCGCTTTCAGTTCTGATGGCTGCATTACATTCTGTGAAGGAGTTGGATCCAATTTCCTTGAATTCTGGTATTTAACTGAGCTATGTTGCCTAGAAATTTGCAAGTTTTAATGATTCATCTCTTTATAAGTACTATGACATGGCGAAATTCATGCTTGCAGGAAAGGGATCAGAAAATGTAGATCTCTGCAACGCTGCAGCGGAGTCTTTTATACACATCTGTTACTGATTAAGAGACAGATGTGTATACCTCACAGGTTCAACATGATAATGAGCATAATCAAAGGAAGAAGCATGTTAGCTTCACACAGGAGATGCACATATGGCCTCAACAAGCATTCTTACATCTGACATGATGGATGTAGAGAATGTCGATGGGAAAAGCTTCTAGCAGTTCTGATGGTAATATCATTTATAATCATGGGAAAACCCATTACTGAAAAGGATTTTTCTGGTGTCATACTTCGCGACTCTTCTATCGTTCAGCTGACTACTGCGTTTCGAATTTTGGCGTTCATTTCGGATAATTCGGTATCAGCCAGTTCATTTGTTTTGCCTACTTGTATTTTTTTGAATGATATTTCTAAAGTTCATGTGATCTAACTATTATGTGATTGGTGAAGGCTATTTCTGCTGCCCTTTACGATGAAGGTGCTGTATAGGTTATCCATGCTGTGTTAATTAACTGTAAAGTCTTATACACAGAGGTCCTCCACACATCTATGGTGAGTAGGAAATTTCCTATTGTCTAATTATTCAATGGTAAATTTTTTATATCCCTGCAGCAGTTTTTATCCATTTCAGAACTTGCAATTGGCCTGAAAGCCCACAATGTGCATCATCCCTTGAGGGAGATCTGCCCTAGGGATAGATTATGAGCAGCCCAGGAGATCTGCCTCCAGTAAAAGTATCAACTCCGAGAAGCTTTCTAATTGCTTATAACTTGTTGATTTCTCTCTCTAATTGCTTCAGACATTGTTGCAAATGTGCATCTATTCCATAAAAACCTTTTTGAAGTCACTAGAATTTTATTGTCATCTCATTTTAAAGCTTGTTGATTGTATTTGATAAAGCCAATCTGGACTTGTATTAGCTCCTGTTAGATGGGAAATTGAACTCATTGCAAGCATTCCTCAGTTGATTTTGGAATTGACTGCTGAGAATTTAACATTCTTGTGTCGGATAATCTTGAAACTCCTATAACTTGCTTTACTCTGAGCTCCCGTAATCAGAATTTATAATTTTCGTTTACTGAGGGTTGCTTAGAGGATTGTCTCCTCCAATAAGCTGCATTAGAACTGCTAAGAGGCAAATGCCACCTTTCTTAGCACCCCTAAGAATTGAAGGTGTGTACTTGAATCTAGGTGAAATTTCTGTTTGCTGAGCATGACCTATTTGGTCTTGCTCAGTTTTTTTATCTAATTCCCCAGACTTGATGCATATTCTTAGTTTATTTGCTGGTTATATGAGTTAGTGGTTTAGTAGTTTGAGTAAAAATCACTTTCCATTTTACCTCCTTTTGCTACCTTAATTGGTCTGGCAATTCTTTGGCTATATATTTTGTTGTTTTAAAGTGCTACTGCTGCTGGGTTTTTTTTTTTTTTAACTGTCTCCAGTTCAAAATTGCTACTGGTTTTAGGATACACTTTTTCAGTTATTGATATATTGTCATCTAATTCCTTCATACATTTACCATGTGCTGTTTTCTGAGAGTTACAAGCCTTTGACATCTTGTATGTTGTCTGTCTTTCTTCGCAATATATTGATTTTTTTTCCCAATAAAGCTAACACTAATAGAACACCAGATCGGATTGGGCCTCTTGTACATGATTTTTACAGCAAAAGTGGTAGATATTCAAGTATACAAGACAAAAATAGTTCCATTTGAAGAAACCATTTGTGTGCCCACCAATTCATAAATAGGGATAAACAAGAAGGGAAAAAAAAATGAAAACCAAGACAAGGAATCCAATCAAGAATAGCACATGTGGAGCCCATTCAGTCTTTAATGTGAAGTGCTGCAGCGATAAAAGTAATTTTATTTATGGGGTTGAGGAATCTCTACCTCTCTATAGGTTGGATACTTTCACTAGTTTGATTGCCTAAAAATGTGACAATCACAACCAGATAATCTACCTAGTGCACATATGCATTTCCGTCTCCAGCCTCATTGGCTCACCTTGAAGAGCACTAGGACATGCGATGTACTTCTATAAATTTCCTTGACATACATGTATACATGTTGCTGGCTTCACTAAGAATCCTGCTCAAACAAGTCCACTAATACACTCTGGTAACCACCTCCTCCAGCCTGCTAGGTGAACCATACCTTGAAGCAATTTACTTTACTACACATTTGTGGAAAAATTTATCTCAGATTTGTGGAAGGATTTAGTCAAGGCTAATGACGAGAACAAAGTCTTTAAGGTTCTCAAGGGAGAACCTCAGTGATGCTTTGCTTTCCAGTTATCTTTGTCTTGAATGTTTTACTCCTAATTTATAGGAGGAGTTGGTGTCCTGTTAATTAATTTATATATTTGTTTCTTTTAGTTTGATGAAGTTTCTTTTATGTCATAGACAGTCATCTATGTTTCTTGCAAATGCTTTAATTTTTTTTTTGAATTGTTTAATTGTCTGCCACAGATTTCCTTGTAGATGAAGGCACTGAATGCAATTCCACTTCAGATTTATTGCTAGAACGGAACCGTGAACAAAGCATAATTGATCTTTTGATACCTTCTTTGGTTCTGCTGATTAATTTGCTACATAAATTACAGGTCTGTGTAAAGATAATTTCTGGTTTTTATGAGATAACACAAGCTATGTTTTGAATTTTCTGTCTGTAACTAAGGTATTTTAGCAGAAAGTAGAAGTGATGATTTTTGAGATCATGTTGGAGGAACATGGTTTCAATGATTAAAATCCTGGACAGTCTAAGCAACTGTTCTGATATTTCCTTTGATTATGCTCTATATCATGTTTTTCTCAGTGAGGTATTACTTTTGTTGTATCTATAGGAAGCCAAGGAGCAGCAGAGGAATACAAAACTAATAAATGCACTTCTACAATTGCATCGAGAAGTGAGGTAGTTTCAATCATGCCATGTTTTCTCCAATTTAGTGGTGGTTGTGCTTTTTTGAATAAAATTTATTAAATTTCTGCATTTGCAGTCCAAGATTAGCTGCATGTGCATTCGACTTGTCCCATCCTTATGTGTATAATGCAGCTTGGCTTGGAAGCTGTTTGCCATCTCATTGTGTCAGCTCTAGCCTGTTGGCCAGTGTATGGTTGGACACCCGGCCTATTCCTTTTCCTACTTAAGACAATCTTTATTCAACTTCGTGTCTGGCACTTGGACCAAAGGAAGTTTGTAGTTTGTTTTGCTTATTGGTTAGTATCCTTTCTAATTTCATATTATCCTGGAATGGAATGGTCCCCAAGGTTTTCTATTTTTTTTTTTTATAATTCTGAAATATGAATTAAAATATTTTTTTGTTTGCATATTTTTGTATTACCAGAACGATCTATTTCCCGATGAAGGTGTCTGGCTATGGAAGAATGGGATCCCAATGTCAAGTGTCGTGAGAGCATTTTCTGTGGGAACATTGTTATACACCTAAGAAGGAGAGAGACAGATAGAATGGTACTTGCAGGCTGCAAAATCTCAAAAGCTGCTTGGTCAATTGACAGGTGCTTGACAAAGTTGCGCAGGTTATTCTGCATTGAGACAGCCAGTTCATGTGATTTTACATGATGGGATGGTCTTATGAAAATTTACTCTCTATGCCTCCTTTAGAAGGGGATAAAGTGGGAGTCGCTTCGGTTCTAATGGTCTCTTCTAAATTGTTGGTTCTTATTAAACAGACATTAGTTGTAGTTCAAGACATGATCCGGGTCTTCATTACTCGTATAGCCTGCCATGACACTGATAATGCTTCAGTTCTTTTGCGGCCTATGATATTTTGGATCTCTGATCAACTTTCTGGATCTTCGACATTCTCGGAGACTGATTCATACAAGGTCATAAGAAGACATTTTATTTTGAATCTTTGTTTACTTGTTTTGAGGTTGCAGGGCCCTAAATTTATCTTCTTCCTGTTATGTTCCCTTTTTTGGCAGGTTTACCGTATGCTTGATTTTCTTGCTCTTTTATTGGAACATCCATGTGCAAAGGTTCTATCTGAAGTCCTCTCTACCTTGGTCCCATAATGTTATGATCAAAGGTGTTTGGTGAATTGTAATATACACTAGTTGATCCTTTCCTTTGTTAGTATATTGAGTTGAGGGATACACATTCAGATGTTTATCAAAGTGCATCGAGAGCGTGGCCATGCAGTCCGACAATCACATATTAGTGAGTTTCCAGGACAGGACACATAGGCAAAAATGGATTTTCATGGCTTGCTTGGTGTATTCCTGTATTTAAGTCCATCTCACTAATATGTGATTGTCGGACATCTTGGCCACGCTCTGTAATGCGAGACAGGTTATTGGATGCTAGATGTTATGTTACTCTTACTTGATTGCTTATTTCTCTTTCTTTCTGCGTGAACTTGATTAACTGCAGTTTACAATGGACCAATATTGTGGTTTGTAGGCATATTCCTGAAGATTTGACTACTGGAGAATGTTCGTTGATATTGTCGTATATCATTAATTTGTGTCAGGTATGATATTTCATTTGGTTCATGTGTAAGTAAATATCCATTGCTATATAATCATAAGTAAAGCATGAACTGTGCAGTAATATTATTAGGAAGTTTACTTCTTGGTAGGCTGATTCGTCTTTTGGTTGATTAATCCTTTCTTACGGGTTAATAAGAAATAAAAGGAGAAAACCATGAACTCTTCAGGCATGTGAGATTTCAAAGATGAAGAAGATAAAGTTGTCTAAAAGCAACTTTAATTGTATGGAAGGGAAGCTTGATGCTCCTGAAAGATATCTATTTCTCTTCTTTCCAATTGGTTCCATGGAGACTGAGCTGGGGTGGTTGCTTTTGTTTTCTCATATAAAGTCACTAGATGGTTCCCAACCCGAATCTCTTGTTTACTGAAGTAGATTTCAGGGTTCTGGTGCTTTATGGATTAGTTCTTGGATAGTTGTGTCTTTTCATGTGCATAGTAGGAAAACCATATTTGAGTTTTGCTTGTGAAGCGACTTTCTTTCCTGTTTTATGTTATGTTTTTCCTTCGACAAATTTTTATGGAGTTCTTCCTTTCGCATACATGGAGCATTCAAATGATGATATTCAACAAATTTGGTGTTGATTTCCATGATACTTTCTCAAATCTTTGTATGTAGTTCTATGTTCATGAATTGATCTTTATGTATATTTTAGGTCTTACCTGTTGAAAAGGAATTACTGGCCTGTGTATCTGCTTTAAAAGAATTGGGTTCCTCCACTCTAGGCAGAGATGCATTGTTGGACATCTTTCTGAAAGTTCAGCCTTTCATGGTTGAGGATTGCACACTTGAGAGTTGCGGTGGAGATGATAGGGATCTCAGGATTATTAATCCTTGTGAATGGAAGGAGAACCCTCCTTTGCGAGTTTGCTGGAGTACATTTCTAATGTCAATTGCTTCAAGGGATGGTTCACCAGAATATGCTGTTGAGGCCATTGGCCTACTGGCCTCGGGTGCTTTGCTTTTCTGCATGGAGAGAGAAAGGTATTACTCTTCTCATTCTTTTTTTGGCTATCCATACTATTTTCTTACTTTGATTTGTATTTCTGCCGTCTCTGAAGATTGTTTCACCATTCCAATTGATGTGTTTTTTTACTGTTGGTATATATTCTTTAAAATCCCTAGTAGGATAGGGCGAAGGAAGAAGCAGTCAAGGGGGAATGGATCACTGAGAATTGTTTTTTTTCCCTAAGCATTGGGCAAAGACCCTTGATCACATTTTATGTGCAAAGTTTCTATATATTTGAATTCTTAGTATGAGGACAGATTTGAACCAGATGCCTCATATTTTAAGCATATATGTGACTCCTTCACCTCTGTGTTGCATACTCATCTGGTTGCTCTTGTTTCTATTTCTCTTTCCTTTTTCTTTGGCCTTTTAATTTCAAAACTACCTTGATATTAGTAATTTTTGCCATGAAAGCCTAGTGGTTTTATTAATCAACTACAAATTAAGTAAATGGTAGATGCTGACATTAGATACAAGAAAATTTGAAAAAATAAAAGCAACCTGATTAAATCTGAAGGCCAAATATCTTAAACTGTCAATTTTGAGACAGCATCTAAGCAGATCAATTGATGGTATCAAATTAGTATCGATCTTAGACCAAGAATATTTGTAACTTAGATAGTTCAGGGACTGTGTGTTCTCATTCTTATTATGTAGTAGTATGTCAATGACTTTACTTCAATTTTATGGTGATCTATCAGGCATTTTCGTAGGTACAAAATAACTGTCCAATACTTTTCTGGATCAGGTGTAGAGTTGTTCAATTGATATGATGCTGCTTTAATGTTGCTTATAATATTATGTTTGGGAATGAACAATGGGTTTAAAAGTGCAATTTCTATGCTTATTTTGGACTAGAAAGTAAAAGTATGTTTCTGCAGGTGGTGAAGGGCAATATCCTTCTTGTAATAGCAGGATCATTTATAGAAGCTGATATAATCTCTTCAGTTTTTGGAAGGCCTATTTTCTAAAATATTTGGGCACAAGCCGTACCTGTTTAGAGCATTTGATCCATTATTGAGGAAATTAGTTCTTTTAGCAGGCAAATTTATTCGCTGTTTTGTTTATTGATAAGTTTTAGGTGTATAATATTATGGCGACGAGTCTTTGGGCCTTCGTATGCTGAATTCTGACAGCATAAACATTTTTGTTTTATTAAAATGGTTGTTATCTCCATATTTAGTTCCCCGTCAAATGTTTTTGCTCTGTTATTAGATATTGTACATTGATATTTAATTCTATACTGTTTTTCTTTAGCCTGAACTTGGAGAGGATTTCTGAAGCATTATCAGTGTCCTTTTGGGCTATACGATGGGAGTGATACAGATGGTTTTCTGGACGAAAGCATGAAATCCCTTCAGGCACTTGCAGATCTCTTAGGGCCAGAGGCAAGTGATGATTATTTGGCTGCTTATGATATTTGAGACTCGCAGTTCTCCAGTACTGCCAATTCTTTTTTACGTTTTGACTTACTGTTAATGTTTTTTATTTGGTCATTTCTCTGCAGGTAATGGAATCTGCAAGCTCATTATTACTTTTTTTGCAAAAGCCTGTTAGTGCAGTAAAAGTTGATGATATAAAAAGCAGAATTCAGTTCCTCCATCAACTGCTGCATCAGTTTCTTCAAGGATACTTAAAGTTGCAGATGGTAGTGCTGAAAGGACTGAGGATTATGATTTAGGTGAATTTGGAGATAAATTCATGTGGGAGTGTCCTGAAAATTTGCGTGATAGATTGACCCAGACAAATCTTCCCATGAAGCGAAAGAGTTCCTCACTGGATGGGCCTAATAGGCGTGCCAGAGCAGACAATACCTCGAGTGAAACTATTGCTCAAAGTGCATTCTCACGGGGTTCAGTCCCCCCTACTACTTCTGGTCCAACTCGAAGGGATACATTCCGGCAACGGAAGCCGAACACAAGCCGACCTCCTTCTATGCATGTGGATGACTATGTTGCTAGAGAAAGAAATTCTGATGTTAATAATAATCCAAATGTAATTGCTATTCCACGCATAGGATCTTCAAGTGGCAGACCTCCGTCTATTCATGTTGATGAATTCATGGCCAGACAGAGGGACCGTCAACATCCAGTGGAATGAATGGCAATTGCTGATGCAACCACACAAGTGAAGACAGCAGCTCCTGAAAACAACACAGATACAGAGAAATCCAATAAATCTCGGCAGCTGAAACCTGACCTTGATGATGATCTTCAGGGAATCGATATTGTTTTTGATGCTGATGAATCTGAACCTGATGATAAGTTGCCTTTTCCTGCCAGATGATAATCTGCCACAACCTGCACCTGTTGTGGTTGAAAAAAGCTCTCCTCACTCAGTCGTGGAAGAGACAGAGAGCGATTCATCTAGATGAATAAGAGACAGATTGGTAAATACATTATTGGCTTCTAACGCTGGATGAAAATACCAACAGTGAATTTTCTACAAGGATGTCAGTTTCTCGACCACACATGTCATTGACTCGAGAACCAAGTGTTTCTTCAGAGAAGAAATTTCCTGAGCCATCAGATGATTCAAAGAGCTTCTTAAACATGAATTCTGGCGGGTTTGACACAGCTGTGCTTGCAAGTAGTTCAGGTTTTCCTGGGGGTACTTACACAGGACGAAGGTTAATAAAGCATCTGGGCAGTTACCAACTGACTCTAGGATGACAAACAATGTATACCCAAAAACGGGTCTACAACAGGAAATCCCAATGCTACACCTTCAACTATTCGTTCTCAAGGATTTCTCTTATACACATCTAGATGTGTATAAGAGACCTTTAGGTCCATTACACGCGCCACCAACAATTTCACCTTCGTTGTCTCAAAATACTGATGTCGTTGCCAGTCAGTCATCTCCTTTTGTTCATTCAGTGGCTGATGTGCAGCCTCCATTACCATCAGGCTTTCATGTGGGGAACTTTATGTTTTTTATTTCGACGTCTTGCGCTTCTAATAACATCCAACTAAAGTCATTTGTCTTTTTACAGGTTCAGGCAGAGTATACATCTACTTACACAAACAGTTCTCTGACATCCTCAAGTCCCCTTACAGATTCCAAGTATGGCCGGGCAACTCTTTCTTCCCCTGGTGGATCTACTAGACCCCCTCCACCTCTTCCTCTTACACACCACCTCCCTATTCAGTTAACCCTTCTACATTATCCTCCTCAAAACCTGTGTCTTCCCAATCTTTAGTTCACAGCCAAACTGTTGGAGTAGTTGAACTTGCCGCAGCTCCTTTAGGACCCCCCTTGCTCTTTGGAAGACCAGGTAATCTTTATGGAAGCAGTTCTACCCGGCATCATATGGAAAACTTGCCTAGTAT
The DNA here is from genome assembly GCA_025175665.1 of Cinchona pubescens. Lineage (NCBI taxonomy): Eukaryota > Viridiplantae > Streptophyta > Magnoliopsida > Gentianales > Rubiaceae > Cinchona > Cinchona pubescens. The sequence goes on along the minus strand of JANKKI010000129.1, from coordinate 2,649,276 downwards.
TTTGCAAAACCTTCCGATGTCCCTACCTGCCATACACTCTTCCCCATCTCTTACTCAGCTGCAGCCACTGCAGCCACCCCAACTTCCACGGCCTACGGCGCAGAGTCTGAGGCCACTTATTCCATCTTCCCCCCAGCCAGAACACGTTGGGTCTTTGCTGCAGAATCCTTTGCAAATACAAATGCAGGTGCAGTCATTACAGATGTTGCAACAGCCCCAAGTCTCTCCAGCTCAAGTTTACTACCAGACACAACAGAGCGATAATGTTTTGCAACAGCAACAGGTTGAACTTTCTCGATTGCAGCTTGCGCTGAATCAGCAAGGTGATGGTACATCCCAACAAGAAGATTCTGGAATGTCCTTGCAAGATTTTTTTAAATCTCCAGAAGCTATTCAGGTGGGTCTAGATTGTGGGTCCAAAACTAAAGTACAGTCTCTTGAGTGGTTATCTAACTGATTTTGGATCCTTATTCTTTATGTGCCATTGCAGTCTCTATTAAGAGATCGTGATAAACTCTGCCAACTTCTGGAACAGCATCCAAAGTTAATGCAGATGCTTCAGGTTTGATAATCATTTCACATGGTTTCCGTCCGTCTCTCTCTCTCTCTCTCAGAGACACATAAACATACGTACATGCTGATATTTATGCACATAGAAATTCAGTATATGCGTTTACGCAAGCACATTTGTGTCCGACTTACTGATGTTTAAGGCAATTCTACCAACTGCTGCATACATGCTGATATTGAAGTTAATTTAACATGTGCAAGGATTGTGTTTTCAATCATGTAATGTTAACATTTCCAGTGTCTCACTGGTTTCTATTTAACTTAGAACAACTGCATCTTAAGTTGCTATTGTAACAATAGTTTGGCCAATTTTTTGGTATCATCAATATAATTAATTTTCTTTTCAAAATTTCATCCTATTTAAGTTTAAATATCTTATTTATTTCTTTATCAATATGAATCTTAATATTTTCTTATGTGTATTTCTCACTACTTTCTAACAGATGTGGGTTCATTATTATCGTTCTCGTTTCTTGGATCTCATGGATATTGTAAGAAGGCATTTGATTTTTTTTTTTTGGTGGTTTTCAGGATAGATTGGGCCAACTATAGTTGCATAATTGAGAACATTGTGCATTGGCAGCTGGATGCTCTTCTGATCACCCCTGCAGCTGCAATGAAGATTAAGTAGCAATAGTTTCAGGCTATCAACGAAGTGCCAAAAGTTGTACCATTAGAGCGTCATGACTTGTAATGTGAGTACAATAAGATCTGTAACTAATTTGTTGTTGCGGGAATTGTAAATATATCTTGCTCTCAGCTTTCATTTTTTTTCTTCCTTCGATGGAGATTTTTTATTGTCAAAAACAGCTCATTGTTCAAAAATTAATCCAAGCCGTTGAACTTACTTTTTGACAAGATAAAGAACACAGGATCACCGGGAAACTATTCAACTTATTTCTCTTCTTTTTTTTTGTCAAAAAAAAAAAAAAATACTAATATATGTAGAAAGAGGAAAGTGAAGCAGAAGTAGCATGGTAAAACAGCAAAGTGAAATTTTCATATGAAATAGTGAAATAACATTTGGGACAATAAGAATAGAGTTTTGATAATTCCAGAAAGTGAAGGCCTACTTCTTGTACTATCTGATTCCATATTTTACAGGTTACGCATGAAGAAAGAAGTTTTGGGCTCTTGAAAACACATTATTGTACAATAATTTGTGACTTGCTATTAAATTTGCAGCCATTGCTAACATTTTATACAATAATTTTTCTGTATCCATGATTTAGCAGTTGTTGGTGCTCCTCCGAGCATACATGTTTTGTCGATAAAAAAGAGTAAAAACACAAATATAGTCCATCGGTCATTGAAAAAAAATAAAATAAAGAATACTCGGATTGAATGTTGAAAGAGTGAATTTATATAATATAATAAATATAAAAAGATAACTTTAAAAGTTATTTATATATTATTATATTCTAAAAAAAAATTAAATACGATTAAGAATCTAAAATTAAAATTTGAGATTCAATAAGAATTTCATCAGTGAATTGGTTTTGAAAGTGCGAGTTTATCGTCAACTTCTTATCGTGACATTGGGAGCACTAAAATGTGCAAGATCTAAGAAGCCCATGATCCAAGACGCCACTTTTCAAGTAATAACAGTGTACTACATTTGCCGATCATCGAGACATCCCATCGGTATTGGATCTCCTATTACACTTTCTGGTACACACTCATGTTACATCATGTGATGGGATAAATATTGTCCCTCATTTAATATTTTGTCATTTTAAAGATACACATGTGATGATGATGACATGTGTATACGATAAAATGACAAATAATAAATGATTCACATCTAAAGCCGTGACTAACTACTTAGCAGTGAATGTGGATTTTTGTGTACAAATTACAACCGATCTTGTCCTGTTTTTCCAGCTAATAATCTGCACCAAATTCCTGTTTATTAAATCTATATCTATATCTATATACTTATATATGAAAATATGAGTTAACTTAGGATGTATTCGTTTGGATTGAAAATATTTTACATGAAAAAATTTATTTTTCATATAATTTTTCGGTGTTCGGTTGATAAAATGAAAATATTTTAAAATAAAAAATTTTAACAGTTTTATCTCTAATTTTATGAATACAAGTTAAAAAAACTTATAACAATGGTAATAAATACCTTACAGGTAATTGTGATTAATAAAAGATTGATTTTGTTCAAAATTAAATGATAGTACAATATAGTAGTAAAATATATATAATGATAGTTATATTAGTGTGGGACCCATAATTGAGAGAAAAACGAATGAAAAAGAATTGAACCAACAAAAATAAGTAGGCAATCGAAATTCTAAAAGTAAGTTTTTGAAGTTTAATATCACTCTTGTATTATCCAAAAAATAACTTACGCTCAAAAATTTCGTAAGTTATTTTCAGCTAGAGGAAGGAAAATTGGAAAATATTTTACACAGAAAAATATTTTCTGGTGTTTGGCACCAAAAAATTTTCTAAAAAATATTTTCCTGAAAATATTTTCAATCCAAATGAATGCACCCTTAGGGTCTGTTTGTTTCGACTGAAGTTATTTTCCAGAAAACATTTTAGATGTTTGGCTTCTAAAAATGATCGGAAAATTTTTTCCTCTGGAAAACGTTTTGCATCATATGGCGTAAATCAAATTCCAATAAAAAGTTACTAAGAGATTTTCCAATTAATGAAGCGCATCTCTTGAGGTTATAATCATACTATCAAATTTAAAACCGCTACTACTATGACTATCGACTACAGCGTGAACCTCCATGAAGAAATCGAAAGCTCAAAATTATTCTCGGTGGTCCTGAAAGAACTTCACTCGGAGCTCGTCTCCCTTTACACCATTGATTTCGGCCTCATGGTAAAGGGAGACGAGCTCCGAGTCGATAGTCATAGGACCAGCGAGAATAAATTTGAGCTTAAGATTTGTATCAGAGACAGCTATTCACCCTGTCAGTCGAAAAACTGTCTCTAATGTGTATAATAGACAGATCCGAGAATTATATCAGGAAATTGATGTGGAGAAGAAAGGGCTAAATTTAGGAGATTTTGTTGGAGGATGCTTCTTTAGATTTTTAATTTGAGATGCACAAGGATTTATGGAACAAGTTTGGAAGGATGGTGGTGGTGGTGGTGGTTGTGGCGGTGTAGTGGCCGTGTAGTGGTGGGGTTGAAGAAGGCGGAGGTAGTCATAGAAAGAAGCCATAAGCTATTTGAAACATATTTTTTAATGGTTATGGTCATCAGGATCCAGAAAAAGATTTTAAACCACTGATTAAACCAAACACTTGAAAATACTGGTTTTCCAAATTTCCCAACAAAAATAACTTACAGCGCACCAAACAGACCCTTAATATTTGACATTTTCTATTCTAAAACTAACCTTACAATAATGATTGGTTATTAATTAAAGTAGGTACACAAACGAAATTATATACATATATACATACATACATACGTGTATATAAAATAGCACGTGCTTTGGACCTGTAACACTTATAATTTATTAAATTTCATTTTTCCTTAAAAATTAAAACAAAAATTAAACACTCCAATATTTTATACTTTTAGGTGCCTAGATTATAATTTTTATATAATGTTTAACCAATTAATTAAACAATTAAAGATTAATATATTTTCCATAATATTAAACTTTTTAAATATATGTGCATATAACGTCATTACAAAAAAAGATAATATCATTATCAAGTATCAAATATTATATAGATGAAGTATTTAAAAATTATATTAGTAGCAAAAATATTAATAGGTAATCGGATGATATATGGATAATAATTACAAAAAATGATTAATAAAAATTAATCAAAAAAGTAGAAAGAAATTGAATCTAATTAAAATATAAAGAATATATAAATCAAACAAAAATTATGTCTTATGTATAGGATATCTGTCTCTTATCAATCTATATATTCTCTATATTATAAATAGGTATTATATCAAGCCATTAGATCATTATTAAAAATTGAAATAATAAATTGTTCTTTTGTCTTACTATAAAATGCAATGAATGTTTGATGAAACAATCCTTTATCTTACTTTACAATACACGAAATGCTAATGAAATTGTACTTCTAAATATAACTAAAATTACACATTATTACTGCAAGTGAGATTTTATATATTTTTTGTATCACAGTTAATTTTTTGCTAACATATTATGTAAAATATATATACATATAGTGAATATATTATTATGTTATCTCTTAAAGTTATGATAATATAATTAACGCTCTAAACTCTTTATTCATCTTCAATGGCATAAAATATAATTAACTCCAATCTAAAATATTTTTTATTTTTCTTTAGGCTTATCCTCATAGGTTATAATTTCTAATAGCAATACCACCAATAACTTAATCAATTATAGACAAAAACTTTTTTCCATAATATTGAACTTTTTTTAGATATATCTATATATTCTTTATCATTTGTAAAGGATAATGTGAAACCCAGTATTTTAAAATCTTTGTTCTTTGATTTTAATTGGTTTAAAATGTTTTTCATATTATTTTTAGGCATAAGGTACTTCAACTTATTCGTTTTTCAATTCGGCAAATTTTTCGATTTACGCGATTTCGGTACCGGCGGGTAAACGGGTCAAAAGTTGGACTAAGTGTAATTAGTGCATTGTGGTGTGTGAGTGTTGTAAGATGGCTGATTTATAATGTTAATTTAGTAGCAAAAATTAGTTTTGGGTTAAATAGTCAACTTGGAGACTATTTGGTCAATGGGTACTAGACAGGGTTTATCTCTCCGGTGGCTTGTCTTCGAGCCCCGTCAAACCCTCTGATCACCATGGATGAATTCCTGGCGAAAACTCGACAGGTGCAAAGGTAGGGCTACTAGGCCAAGGATGTTGGAAGGTAAGCCTTTACTATTTGTAGCAAGTATAGGAAAAGGGCTTTATGATTTAAGCTTTAATTTCAAGTCTTGTAGGTTCTTAAGGCTAAAATAAACCCTCTTTGCAGCCTTATAAGTTGTGATTTATGTATGTTATGGGTTGTTTTTAGTGTTTTGGAGGTTGGGAAGTGATTGGGGTTGATTTTTAACAACTTTCCATGGTTAGATTACAAATTTTAAGATTATGAGTTAGGGTTTTGTCTTCCATATGTGCCCTAGAATGTTATGCTATGAATGCTTATGTCTATGCACATAATGATGTTTTAAGAGTGTTTTAAGGTTAGTTTGGATAGGAATTGAGACTTGAATACCTTGGAAATGGATTTTGTTGGTTGGTTGAATATGTTGTTTGGAGTTGGGTTGTAACCAAGGTCCCTTGAATACCTTGGAAATGGATTTTGTTGGTTATCTCCGGTTGAATATGTTGTTTTGAGTTGGGTTGTAACCAAGGTCCCTTGAATACCTTGGAATTGGATATAAATTATTGGCGGGAGGATAGCCTAATTATAGCCTAGGAGAGGCGAAGTTTTCAGTTTTTCTCGGAAAACGACCAGGATGATAGTTAATAGTCAGGTCATAGTCCTACAATAGCTCAAGCCAACGCCTTTGCCTCATATCTGTCTCTTATACACATCTAGATGTGTATAAGAGACAGATACAAGTGAAGAGAATCTATGTTACCCACCTATCAAAGCGCGTCGTTCAAGCTCATCCCTAGTCATTCTTTAACTTCTACATCTCTTCTAAGAGTCATACCATATCTGTTTTAGGTACAACGCCACCTACCGCCGGCGATCGCGTTCAGTGATCATTGTGCAGTTTTTGCTTTGATAGGTGGGTAACATAGATTCTCTTCACTTGTATTTTGTTTAACGACTTTCGAAACCTGTTTGGATGGATTTTAAAATGTGTATGATGCTTGGGAACTGCACTTTTACCAAGTTTTGGAACTATTAAGAGATGTCTCTTATACATATCTATTTTATGTATAATACACATTGATATGTTTGCAAACTCAGGTATGAAAGCATCAACGGTCTGCCACCACTCTAGGCTCATAGGTGACCTAGGTATATAATTTTGGACATCTAGATGTGTATAAGAGACATTCATAAGTAGTTTCTAAAATGTATCATGCCATTTAAACGTCAGGCATGTCCAAAACATATCCAAAAAGATCCAATCATTTCAAAACATAGTATGCTAAAGCATAGCGAACAAATCCAAGTACAGATTACTAGATCGCTAGTATGAAAGTCATACCTTTGAGCCTAAAAGATACTCATGCTATTTTATTATATTCCGAATTGAAACTGTACCTGGATTTGTTCGCTATGCTTTAGCATACTATGTTTTGAAATGATTGGATCTTTTTGGATATGTTTTGGACATGCCTGACGTTTAAATGGCATGATACATTTTAGAAACTACTTATAAGATTATGGTTTATTGACGTTTAAATGGCATGAGATATTTTATAACAGCTTCTAATACAATACCCCTCATAAGAAATTATTATTTTATGTTTTATTTTTTGTTAAATGCTTGGCCCCATTTGAAGAGCTTTTATGATATCCATCGAGCTAGTTATGCTCACCCCACGTGACTTATAATTTTTCGATTAGGTGCTCGTTTTGACTCTCCACCGCGTTAGCGACTTTTAGATTTTCTCCGATTCCACATTGCTGGTAGGACTCTCGGATAATCTTCCAAGTTTCTCTTTTGTTTGGAGAGGGTAGTGTATTAGATAAGTTTTGTATTGATGAACTTTATTTTTGTTGTAGCATCTTTTGAACTAAGAAGGAATTTTGTAACTCGTATTTTTGTGTAAAATGAAATATTCAGTTTTATAGTTAACTTTAAGAATGGTCCTGTCTCTTATACACAATTAGATGTTATAAGAGACAAACACATGTGTATTAGACACAATTAGAATACCGTGTTACGGTCCCATTTTTGGGGCGTGACATTTAGTGGTATCAGAGCATGGGTTTGAATCCTAAGTCCAGTAATAGGTATTCGATGAGTCTCTCGAGATTTAAATCGATGTGCTCGGGCTTAGAATTATATAAGATTCTGTTTTGCTCGCGACATTACAGGATCTGTGCAATTCTTTGACCTGGAGTTATTGATTGACTACCTATTACTGGTCTTAGGATTCAAATCATGATCTGATCAGAGACTACCTCTTACGCCCCAAAAATGGGACCGTAACACCTGTCTCTTATACACATCTTAACTAGCTAGTCAACAATATAAGAGACTCTTCACACCTAAGACTACCATAAGAGACACTGTCTCTAGAGACAGGGATGACCGCCGGTGGTTGATTATGGCGCCATTGCGGCGGTTGGCATGAGTTATTCGGCAGGTTGGGCCGAGCGATCTCCGTTGCTCCACCACCTCCACCACCGCGCACCGACATTCCATCCCCTGCTTCGACGCTCAGGATAATTCTGCTCGTACGGTTTAAGTTGCCTCGGATCCGCTAAGGCGGAGTCATGGATGGGCGAGATAGAGAGGGATTTTGAGTTATTTCGATTCCGGTGGAGTCACGGACATCTTTGGCTATTCCTTTCTTGGTTGCCGAGGCGGCCAAGTGGTGGCACCGTTGAGGCTACGTTGCCCACACCGAGACAGCTGTGACTTGGGAGATATTCGGGGACAGCTTTCTAGCTCATTATTTTCCCCGTCTATCGAGCTCGAAGATGGACGAGTTTTATCTACTGGAGCAGCGAGATCGGTCCGTGGTGCATCTAGATGTGTATAAGAGACAGGCCACAAACTTGATGAGCGGCAGCGTATGTATCATTTCCGGAAGGGTCTTAGAGCCGAGCTTCGGAGAGAGTTGATAGTGGGTCGTCCCAGGACTTATGAGGATATGTATAATCTAGCCATCCAATTGGATTCGGAGCGAGGCGTGAGGAGAGATCGGGATACCTTTCGAGAGGGTCGAGCTGCGCTAGCACGCAGACAGCCGGACTAGCCGACCATTTCGTTTCACCTCGGTCTCGATCGCGTGGACGGTTGGCCGGACAGGACTTTAGCACCTCCAGTGGGAGTAGGAGTCGTGGTCGACGGGGTGGTTTCGCTAGGAGGGTCCGTCGACAGTTCTTCGCTTCTTGCGGTTGGGAGCCAGCCTCAGAGATCTCAGACGGTGACAGTTCAGCAGCCGTCGCCGCCATGCCGGTCTTGTGGTCGACTACACTCTGGGGAGTGTTATTGGAGGACTGGAGCTTGCTTTAATTGTGGCGAGCACGGTCATTTGATCAGAGATTGTCCTAAGGTCGCTGACCTGTCTCGAGGGCACATCTAGATGTGTATAAGAGACAGCCTGAGGACAAGAGGCGGAGGACTCAGGCGAGGGTGCATGCGTTGAGTCAGCATCAGGCCGATCAGACCGATTCAGTAGTTGCAGGCACGATCTTAGTGAATTCCATACCTGCTTATGCTTTATTTGATTCTGGTGCATCACATTCATTTGTAGCTAGATGTTTTCTTAGATGTCTGTCCGATAAACCTAGATGGTTAGAGGATCCTTATAGAGTGGGGACCCCGGACGGGAAGGTTATGGAGTCTAGGTTTGTTTTGGAAGGTTGTCGGTTAGAGTTATGTGATAGGAAGTTTGAGGCTGACCTTATTCATCTATAGATCCATCTATAGAGTCTATAAGTATCCCTTCCGATTATATCACAGTGAAGGCGTTTAAGGCCTTAGATAGGGGCTGTGAGAGCTATTTGGCTTATGTGATAGACTCTGATAAAGTAGAGCCAGACATTGAGGGTAAAGGAAGAGGATGTACCTAAGACAGCTTTTCGGACTCGCTATGGCCACTTCGAGTTTTTGGTTATGCCTTTTGGTTTAACTAACGCCCCTGCAGCCTTTATGGAGTTGATGAATAGGGTGTTCAAGGACTATCTTGATGTATGTGTGGTGGTCTTCATCGATGATATCCTGGTTTATTCTCCGAGCGAGGAGGCTCATGCTGAACATTTGCGAGCAGTTTTGAGCTTTTTGGGGGAAAATGGAGGAAGAGTTTTCGGCCAGCAGCTAGCTTCCTATCCGGGCTTAGTTTGGTTATTATAGGAAATTTGTGGAGGATTTCTCACGAATTGCTTCCCTTTGACGCGCTTACCCGAGAAGAGAACCAAGTTTGAATGGTCGATAAGTGTGAGGCAAGCTTTCAAAAGCTTAAGCATAGGTTGGTGACTCCAGTGTTGACTTTACCTTCGTGTTCGGAGGATTTGTGGTTTATAGTGATGCTTCTCGAGTGGTTTGGGTCCATTTCCAAGATGCAAGGAGATAAGGTGATAGCTTATGCGTCGAGGCAACTTAAGCCGTGCGGCGAATTATCCTACTCATGACACGGAGTTAGCTGCGATAGTGTTTGCTCTCAAGATTTGGAGGCATTACCGTATGGAGAAGCGTGTGAAGTGTTCACCGATCATCAAAGTCTCAAGTATCTTTTCACTCAAAAAGAGCTTAATATGAGGCAAAGGCGTTGGCTTGAGCTATTGAAGGACTATGACCGACTATTAACTATCATCCCGGTAAAGCTAATAAGGAGCTTATGAACCAACAAAAACCCAAGTGATCTGTCTCTGAAACCTATTACACATCTAGATGTGTATAAGAGACACCGTGACTAGATGAGTATAAGAGACAGATATGGGTGCTTGTTGCCCGCCTAACAAAGTCCGCCCATTTCTTACCGATGAAGGTGACCGCTACTTTGGAATCATTAGTGAAGTTATATGATCAGGAGATTGTCCGTTTGCACGGTGTGCCTAAGAGCATTATTTCGATCGCGATCCCGAGTTTGTATCCGTGTTGGACAACCTACTGAGTCCTCCGCCTCTTGTCCTCAGGCGGACCACCCTGCACTCCACTAAGGGCCCAGATTTGATTCAGACAATGATTGATAAAATTGCTATTGTTCGCCAGAATATGAAAGCGGCTCAAGATCGTCAGAAGAGCTGGGCGGATCGCAAGAGAAAGCCAATGGAGTTTACGATTGGGGATAAAGTGTTTGTGAAAGTATCGCCGACTAAAGGGGTAGCTAGGTTTGGAAAAGGTGGAAAGTTGAGTCCACGCTATATAGGCCCCTATGAGGTGTTGAACAAGGTTGGTGATTTGGCATACCAATTGGCTTTGCCTCCGGAGTTGTCTAGAGTTCATAATACCTTCCATGTCTCTCAGTAAAATAGTCTGGAGAAAATCTCATGTGTTGAGCCATGAACATTTAATAGATCGGGAGGACACGACATACGAGGAGGTTCCGGAGAGGATCTTGGATCGACAAGATAAGACATTGAGGAATAAAGTTATCCCCTACGTGAAGGTTTTATGGTCTAATCATTCTGAACGAGAAGCTACCTGGGAGCTTGAGAGCCTTTCGTGAAATCGAAGTATCCAGCTTTGTTTGCTTCGTGATTTCGTAAGTTTCGAGGCCGAAACTTTGTTTAAGGGGGGTAGAATGTGAAACCCAGTATTTTAAAATCCTTGTTCTTTGATTTTAATTGGTTTAAAATGTTTTTCATATTATTTTTAGGCATAAGGTACTTTAACTTATTCGTTTTTCAATAAGAGACAGATATATGGGTATATAATAAAAGTACAATATCTGTCTCTTATACACATCTAGATGTGTAATTAGTGCATTGTGGTGTGTGAGTGTTGTAAGATGGCTGATTTATAATGTTAATTTAGTAGCAAAAATTAGTTTTTGGGTTAAATAGTCAACTTGGAGACTATTTGGTCAATGGGTACTATTTGGTCAACTTTGGAATTCTTTTTAAGTCTTCTTCTTGTTATTTCTTCTCCATTTTCTGCTAGCTGCTGGCCGAAAACTCTTCCTCCATTTTCCCCCAAAAATTTTCTTGGATTTCAAGTAGGAATCATAAAACTTGGAAGGTAAGATTTTATGTATTTTAGCATTTATAGCTTATGGGCTTTATGATTTAAGCTTTAATTTCAAGTTTTGTAGGATTCTTAGGGCTGAAAATAAACCCTCTTTGCAGCCTTATAAGTTGTGATTTATGTATGTTATGGGTTGTTTTTAGTGTTTTGGAGGTTGGGAAGTGATTGGGGTTGATTTTTAACAACTTTCCATGGTTAGATTACAAATTTTAAGATTATGAGTTAGGGTTTTGTCTTCCATATGTGCCCTAGAATGTTATGCTATGAATGCTTATGTCTATGCACATAATGATGTTTTAAGAGTGTTTTAAGGTTAGTTTGGATAGGAATTGAGACTTGAATACCTTGGAAATGGATTTTGTTGGTTGGTTGAATATGTTGTTTGGAGTTGGGTTGTAACCAAGGTCCCTTGAATACCTTGGAAATGGATTTTGTTGGTTGGTTGAATATGTTGTTTTGAGTTGGGTTGTAACCAAGGTCCCTTGAATACCTTGGAATTGGATTTTGTTGAGAACCTGAGGATAGCCTAATTATAGCCTAGGAGAGGCGAAGTTTTCAGTTTTTCGAAAACGAGCAAATCCAATTCCAATAGATTCAAGGGACCTAAGAATTCAAAGCCTCAAACTCATATTAAAAGACTGTCTCTTATAGCACATCTAATTGTGTATAAGAGACAAATGTGCAGTTCCAAAACATTTGAAAGTCAGTTTATAAATTCACTCCAGTTTGAAGTACATCCAAACATATGTCTCTTATACACATCTAGATGTAACCAAGAAAGTTTTAAACAAATCAACCCCAATCTACTTCACATACTCCAAAACACTAAAAGGTCAAGTTATAACATACATAAATGTGTATAAGTGATCATTGTGCAGTTTTTGCTTTGATAGGTGGGTAACATAGATTCTCTTCACTTGTATTTTGTTTAACGACTTTCGAAATATGTTTGGATGGATTTTAAAATGTGTATGATGCTTGGAACTGCACTTTTACCAAGTTTTGGAACTATTACATATGATATCGCGGACCAAGCTATTTTATGTTAATCAATTGATATGTTTGCAAACTCTTTTGGTATGAAAGCATTTTATGACTGTTTTGGCTCATAGGTGACCTAGGTATATAATTTTGGATGTGTTTAGAAATGTGTGAATTGTGGAGAACCGGTTCTATAGTCATCCATGGGACGCCATGGTGACTTCTGTGATTGTTATGAATTATTTGATACGGGGTCTTGTGATGGGATAACTTGACCTCCCGGTCAGACTAGTAGGTGTGGTAGATTACTAGATCTGGCTAGTACTGAAAGTCATACCTTCGAGCCTAAAAGATACTCATGCTATTTTATTATATTCCGATTGAAACTGTACTTGGATTTGTTCACTATGCTTTAGCATACTATGTTTTGAAATGATTGGATCTTTTTGGATATGTTTTGGACATGCCTGACGTTTAAATGGCATGATACATTTTAGAAACTACTTATGATTATGGTTTATTGACGTTTAAATGGCATGAGATATTTTAAGAGCAAAGAGAAACTGCTTCATGATTATGGTTTTCACAAATGTTATTATCTTTATGTTTTCTTTTTATCGAAATGCTTGGCCCCATTTGAAGAGCTTTTATGATATCCACTGAGCTAGTTATGCTCACCCCACGTGACTTATAATTTTTCAGATTAGGTGCTCGTTTTTGACTCTCCACCGCGTTAGCAGCTTTTAGTTTTAGATTTCTCTCGTGAGATAAAATCACTATCAAATATCAAACATCATTTAATAAATGAAGCGTGTAGAAATTCTTTTATTAATGAAAATATTTATAGGAGATTAAATAATATATAATAATAATTACAAAAATGATTAAATAAAATTTCAAAAAATAAGAAAAAATAAACCTAAATAGAAAGACCAAAGATATCAAACAAAAATTGTGTTTCCTATATAAGAAAACCAACAAATTAAAATAATATATTCTGTATAATATGGATAGGTATCACGTAGTATATTAAGATCATAATTAAAAAGGGAAAATAAAAATTTATTCTTTTATCTTACTTTGAAATGTACAAAAAATTAATGAAAAATTCTCTATATTACTCTAAATACGCACAACTCGAATGAAAAATATTTAATTCTAAAAACATCCAAAATAACATGTAATTTCTATAATTTCTATTCTAATTATTATTTTTAACATGTGTAAATTAATCATGTTTCCACATAGAGAATATTTTGGTATTTTTCATGTTTCTTAACCTCATGATAATATTGATATTCTGAACTCTTCCATTCATCCTGAATGGTATCAAATATGGTTAACTCCAAAATTATATTTTGATATAATATTTTAGTATGAAATTGAATTTGCATTTATTAAATATATAAACAAAATGAAGGCTAATAAAAATGTATAGATTTATTTTTTATTTTTTGTACTTTTTCAATTAATTCCTTTTATTATATACCCATATATTTAATCTATGTCTTTATTATTTTGTTAAATAGTGAAGAATTACATTGTAATTTCTAAAATCAACATGTAAAATCAATCTATATCTGCAATTATTTTAGAGTATTTAATAGTATGACTATATTTGAATAATATATGTTGTCTTTTAGAGTACTTACTCATTTATTTTTTCGTATATTATACATTCCTACAATTTATATATAGTATTCTTATAGGTCTTATAATAATTATTTTAGACTATTTTGAGCATGAATCATCCAATTGGTTTAACATTTTTACCTTATCAATAGTTAGTCTAACTCAATATTTCTTTGTTGTTGTAGCATATACTTTAACAACAGGTATTGTAGTTTTTAAATTTGACATTCAAATTCATTGTATACCTGTAACTATTTAGAGTATTGTTACAATTATTATTTCATAATATTTTGGATATATGCATTGTATCATGGATTAAACTTATTTTCTACTTCATAAATAGTTCATCTAAACTAATATTCTTTAAAATGATATTATCAAACATAAAGATTTAGTAATAGAAATACTATTAAAGAGATATAAAATTAATAAATATTTTTATGTCAATTAAAGATTATAATTTTAGACATTTTAATTTTGTTATTGAGCTTTACTTTCATTGCTTGGTTAAATTTCTTTTCTTCATGTAGGATAGAAAAACAAATCTAAATTAATTGTAATATAGACTTAAAAAAATAAGAAAACAATTTTATATATATTTCATAATTTTTCGCTTTATATAAATTTTAATTATTTATTTGAGGTATGATTATTAATTTTGTGACATTTGAGTTAGAACATACTCAAAAATTCTATACTCATGGATATATCTCTCCTATTAACCAAATTTTAAGTTAAATACCATTACAGTTGACCGTCAGTTAAGGAAAGTTGTACTTAAAAAATAATATCGGCTAAATTTGTCATTTTCTTCAATTAATCCTAGCCAAGAAGGCTAGCAAAAAAAACCAAATTAAACTTCAATGTATCTTTTCATCAAATTCTACATGAATTAAATATTCTCTTTATGAAAAATTATTCATCGGACAAAATTAAACAAAAAAATATTATAATATAATAAGGGTAAAATGGTCAACATGTTTAGTTGATATAATAGAAAAACTTTACTAGTCAATAGATAATGTTAGGTATTAACCTATCAATGACACTAAAAAAATGGTGAAGGGTAACCAACGTTATATATAAAGTACGCAAAGAGAAGGATCTAATTAAGTTTCCCAAATTAGGTATACTTGAATGAACAATTATCAGAGAAAAGATAATAATTGTAGTAAATTTGGAATATTTATAATAGTTATAAAAGATTGTTTTTATTGTGACTAAAAAATATAAACAATTTGAACATACATAACAGTTACAAAATATAATATTTTTATCTTATTCTTTGCTTTAATATAAATGATTTTTCTACTCTTAGAATTATATACATTCTTATTATATATTTATGCCAAAATTTCGTAATAAGCTAAGGAGGAAATAATTTATTTTATTAATATTTCATACATTTTAGAATACGATAAATGATGTTTTCATGAACATTCGATTCATTTTAAAATAAGAAAAAAGAACAAATTATTATTTCAATGTTTTATAATGAAATTAATATACTATATTATACCTATCTATACATAATTTTTGTTTGAATAATACACATCTTTACATTTGTATAAGATTTAGAAATTTTTGAAATTTTAACTATAATAAATATTTTTATACAAATAAAAGTCTTCCATCTTATTATGTATTTATGCTCGAAATAGATGGTTGTATCCTAAACAATAGGTAGAATAGATTATGAATAATTTAATTAATTACGTTTTCTTATTGGGAATTAAAATTATATGATTATTTTTTTATTTTTTGAAATTTTAATTAGAATAAATATTTTTATACAAAT
The DNA here is from genome assembly GCA_025175665.1 of Cinchona pubescens. Lineage (NCBI taxonomy): Eukaryota > Viridiplantae > Streptophyta > Magnoliopsida > Gentianales > Rubiaceae > Cinchona > Cinchona pubescens. The sequence goes on along the minus strand of JANKKI010000129.1, from coordinate 2,633,465 downwards.
AAAAATCTTCCATGTTATTATGTATTTATGTCAAAATAGGTGGTTGTATCCTAAATACAGGTAATATAAATAATGAGTAATTTAATTATGTATTCCTATTCGGAATTGAAAATTATATTTCATTAAGGGTGGGTATTTTAGGCATTACAAAAAAAGTAGAGAAACACTTAAAATATGTTTTCCTATTAGGTATTGGAAATTATATTTCATTAAGGCGAGTGTTTTAGACATTAAAAAAAGAGAGAAACATTTATATATGTTTTCTAACACGAATTGTAATTATTTTTCTAATACGAGAGGGTATGTTAGTTATAACTTATTTTAAAATTATATTTGTATTATTGACATTAAAAATTAATAAGTATGATTCATTTTTTTATTTTTTTCTCTATTTTTTATAATAAATATTTTTATACAAATAAAAATCTTCCATTTTATTATATATTTATGCCAAAATAGGTGGTTGTATCCTAAAAAATAGGTAGAATAAATAATGTGTAATTTAATTATGTATTAATTATTCGAAATTGGAAATAATATGTCTATTAAGAGTGATATATTAGGCATTATAATAAGTAGAGAATAATATTAAAATATGTTCTCCTATTAGGTATTGAAAATTATATTTCATTAATAAATGGGTATTTTAGACATTATAAAAAAGAGAGAAACATTTATATATGTTTTCTATTGGAAATTGTAATTATATTTCATTAAGAGTGAGTATTTTAGTCATTACAAAAAAGGGGAGAAACACTGGGAGGGGAGAAACAAAATTTGGGAGAAACAACTCGCATATATAATATATAATAATATATATATATAAGTTGTTTCTCCAATTTTTTTTTTTTGTAATGTCTAAAATACTCACCCTTATATGAAATATAATTCGATAAAAAAAAAACTTATATATATATATATATATAGTTGTTTCTCCAGTTTTTTGAAATGTCTAAAATACTCACCCTTAATGAAATACAATTCGATAAAAAAAAACATAACTAAATTACTCATTTTCTAATCTAACTACCTATTTTTTAGGAAACCACCACCTATTTTTAGTTGTACAATCCTAATACATCCTTGGTTAAATTAGTTATGTCTAATATGCCATTCGTGAAGTATAATTAGCCTATCTAAAATACTCTCTATATAGTATAACAAGATTATCCATATTTTATAATACTATTATTATTTATTGTTATATTTTAAACTACTGTAACATAATTCTGTAGATTTATATGAAAATTTGGGCATAAGTGTATTAGGATGGTAAAAAAAATTTTGTATAAAAAATTTATATTTGATCGAAAATAAAATGAAAGTAGTTTTATAACTCTATGTATATTCAAATTTTTTCTTCCTTACGCTAGTAAGAAATTTTGGCATATATTCATATAATAATACATAATAAGAAGGTATAAATTTTTAAAAGTAGAAAAATTATTTATACATGAGAAAAAAATAAATAAAAATATTATTTTATAACTGTTGCATATATTCAAATTATTTTATTTTTATTCCTAATAAAAAAGTATTTTATAACTCTTTTATATATTTTTAATTCACAAATAATTATCTTCTTTTCTCTAACCATTTTACTTGCATGTTAGTTAATTATTCTCAATATATATATTTTTATATGCCAAAAATAATTATAACTAAATTTGAGTAAAAATATATCTTATACTGTCTCTATAAATTAATCATGTATTTATTTTAGTTGCAACATGAAATTGTTGTACTTTAGGATCTATGTATAATAACTAATTTGTTGTTCATAATAGTAGACAAGTTAAATTATTGGATCAACTTTCAAATTCATTAGCATTAATAAATTCTTTTAGTATAAGTTTACCTTTGCCTTTTTAATATCAAAGTTTTCCTCTACCTTAAAAAATTCACAAAATTAATAATCGTACAAATAAAAATTTATTATAAAAGTGAAAAAAATAATGGAGTATATAACACTATTTTCTTATCTCATTTAAATTCTTTTGTTATGATTAATTTAAATTTGTTTTTTCCTTCCCTACATGACAAATAAAAAATTAACCAAGCAATGAAACTAAAGTTCGATGCAAAATAGAAAACTCACAATTTTTAATTAATATAAAAGTATTTGTTAATTTTATATATCTTTAATAGTAATATTTGATTGCAAAATCCTTGTCTTTAAGAATATCATTTTGTAAACAGGTATGGTTTAAGTAAATATTGATGAGATAGAAAATAAATTCAACCCATGATATGATGAAATGTTTAAAATATTTCAAAATAATCATTGTAACACATACAAGAATTTTATGCAAAATTTGTGATACTAATATCAAACTTAAATAAGTAATTAATATAGAAACAACACATATTATGCAAATATTGGCATAATATTATCTGAATTTCTAAGGATTAGTATTAATTGGTATAAATTGAGTTTAAATATTAATTTTAGAAATTACAATACTAATTGTTACAATATTTGATAAAATAATATTAGTTTAGATTAACTATTGATGAGGGAAAAAAAGTTCAACCAATAGTACGATGCATGACCAAAATAGTTTAGAATAATCATTGTAAGACCTATAAGAATACTACCCATAAATTGTTGGAATGACATATCTTATAAAAAAAGTAGGTAAGTAATGTAAAACACAATATGAATTCTGCAAAAAATGGTTATTTTATCAAATATTCTAAAATAATTGCAAATATATATTGTGTTACACGTTCAACTTTGGAAATTTCAATGCAATGTTTACACTATTTAACATATTCAATAAAAATGTAGATTGAATATCAAAATATAATTTACAAGAAATTAATTGGAAAAGTACACAAAAAATAAAAACAAAATTCACACACTTTTGTTAGTTTTAATTTTTTTTATATATATTTCATAAATACAAATTTTAATTATCATGGTAAAATACAATATCAAAATATAATTTCGGAGCTAACCACATTCGATACCATTCAGGATGAAGAGAAGAGTATAGAATATCGATGAAGTTTTGAAGTGAATGTTATCATAAGGTTAAGAAATATGGAACAATACCAATATATTTTCTATTTTGATACATATTTACACAATATGTTAAAAAATTAATTGCAATAGAGATTATATAAAAACTACATATCATTTTAGATATATTTAGAAACTACATTTTGATACATATTTACACAATATGTTAAAAAATTAATTGCAATAGAGATTATATAAAAATTACGTATTGTTTTGGATATATTTAGAGACTACATATTTTTTTAGTACAGTTCCATGTATTTAGAGTGAAATAAAGAATTTTTTCATTAATGTTTTCTACATTTAAAGTAAGATAAAAGAACAACATTTTATTTTTATCTTTTGATAATGATCTTCATATATTACGTGGTACCTATCTATATTATAGAGAATATATCCTTTAGTTTAATTAAGATAATTTGATGTTATTGTTTCATTACTTCTCTATTACACATTTTGATGTTTTAATTAATCATTTTGTAATAATTACCATATATTATTTGATCTCATGTAAATATTTTCTCTAATAAAAGAATTTTAACATGCTTTATCTATAAAATGATGTTTGATACTTGATAATGATATTATCTTTTAGTAATAATAAAGAATATATAAATATATCTAAAAAGTTTAATATTATGAAAAAAATCTTTATTTTTAAATAATCAAGTCATTAGTGGTGTCATTATAACAAATTATAATTTAGGAATCTAAATGAGAAATAAAATTTATTTTGTACCGAAATTAACCATATTTTCTGTCATCAATATGAATGAAGAGATCAAACCTCAAAGTTTCAATTGAATACTAAAATAGATGTTATCATAAGTTTAAGAAATATTAAAAAAAAATTATGAAGCAAGTATATTTTTTTATTATGGCACGTGGAAAACATATGTGCAATTCCTAGCGTTAATTCTTGTTTATGTGCGTTTTTTACAGCTTCTATATATAGCTCATGATTCTCCAAAATTGGCTAACAAATCGAGGCCTTTGCCTCCCAAATAAAACTCAATACCACCATGGAAAGTCACCATGTGTAGCAAACACCGACACCATGGATTAGCCTACGGGATAGTAACGACCACTGAGCTTCTTCTCCCGCAAACCAAGTCATCACACACATGTGCATGCCCAAATTAACCCAAAGGCTACGTAACGTAATACTAGCAAATGGCTTTGCCTTTACTCTCATATTATCATTTTTATCATAGTACATATAATTCAATATAACAGCAACAAGAACAAGAAAAGTGTGTCAGATCAGATACTGTTATTTTCAGGGCGCTCTCTCTCTCATCTTGGCTCAAATGCACAAGTGAGAGAGAGACACCAACAATTTTTTTTTTTTTTTTTGTACGCACAATTTAATTATTCATGTAGTTTAGGGGAAATTAATTAACGAATATATGAGGTTGGTGTCTTCTTTTTTTCTTGATGATCAAAGGCTGTATTATATTCATTTCAAAAAAGAAGCTCATATGTGATCAATTGTGATGGAAAGAGGATGGAAACCACCCAATATGGAGATATCACCACCTTGTCCTAGATGTGGTTCATCAAATACCAAATTTTGTTATTATAACAATTATAGCTTGAATCAACCAAGGTACTTTTGCAAAGGATGTAGAAGGTATTGGACTAAAGGAGGTTCCCTTCGAAATGTCCCCGTTGGGGGCGGTTGCCGGAAGAGCAGGAGAGGGAATAATAATAATAATAAACCGTTTCGCAATGGTACTATTATTAGTATCCCTATTTCGAGACGGGGTGTTTCCAATGGTGGTGGGACGGCAGCAGTTGTTTCATTAGGCCATATTCATGGGACGAGTAATTCAGCATTCTCCAATTCGTGGTCGATGAATGGACGCACATTGGCAAGATCTCGTGAGGAGGGCTCAAACAATATTGATCTTGCATTAGTCTCATATGCAAATTTCTTGAATCAGAAGCCAATTAGAACGGGGGCTCATGATCAGGCTGCTGCTGTAGCTGAACCTCATCATCTTGAAATTCCAATATTCATGCCTCCTAATGTTGCTATTGTTGGTAATTTATCGTCGTTTCATGATCAGTTTTCGAGTGTTGAGAGCATACAAATGATGGACTTGTTGAGTACTAATCAATTATCTCAAGAAAGTAATGCTACTTTGGTTGAGTGTAGATCTATTTCTGATAAGTCTTCAGTTACTCATTTTAGTGATGGAAATGCATTTTATTTTTCTGGGCTTGATTCGATTGACAAGCAGCAGCAGCAGGCAGCCACAGATTATGATCAGTTGATAAACAGTACTATTAGAACTGATCATATAAATCAGATAAATAATTACATATTGCCAACATTTTCTGCAGGTGAAAAATTAAGTACCACATTTAATTCTGGAGGAATATTGGGAGGGTCAGCTGGCTGTTGTTCTGATCATCGAATGTACTTTTGTTTCATGGAAATGAATCTTCATCAGGGCTAGTAGATTCATCACAAGCCGTACAAGATGATCATTCAAAGGATCAATCGGGTGAAAATCGAAGCCCATTCAACGTGTCAATCGAATTGTGCAATATTTTCGGGCCTTGAGACATGATGATGAGGTCTAGCCACTTTATTTCTTTTTCTTGTTTTTTGACAAGAGCCTGTGTATATGTGGAAAAAAAAAAAACATTTTTTGAGAAATAATGCTATAATGTAACTAAATATACATATATACTTTTTTGTTAGCGTCAATATTAACCTGAAGCATCAGAAGAAGTGCATTTTGAGAGTTCACCGATTGTATCTTCAACCAAACATTTTGAGTTAATTTTGAGCACTGCCACTTAATTTGGTCTCGCAGCGAATTTTTATGTCTCAAGTTCCACACTCTTTATTCTTAATTCTAAATACACAGGAATAATGTCTGTTATCTTGATGATGTAATTTAACAAAAAACTGATGAATTTTTAGAACATTTTTTATTTTTTATTTCCCTTTATAATTAGCTTACAAACAAGTTCCCTTTTTCTGGTTAAGCTTTTTAGCATAGTTCTGATCCAGATATTTCCAGGTTGAAGTGCACGAGCAATAACACATTATACTACCCCTTTAGATCCAACCAAATGGTCCCTTAATCATTATGCTGTTCAACCTCTAGCAAACCATGGCTCTTGTAATTACAATTTAAAAAAATAAAAATAAAAATAAAAATAAAAAAAAGTAGAAAACGAGAAGTTACACGTATATCCGCGTTGCCCATGATCCGAGAAATAATAACTCCTTAGAATCATCTTAATTTTCAATTAATGAAAAATATTCAGCAGACTTAATTAAATAACTATTTATGCTTAAAATTTTTACACGAATTAGATTTCTTTTTCTTATACTACATTGAACCAATTGTGTAGCATAATTATTGGTGTTTAAGAGAGTGTGTATAATATATATAATTTAAGTTTCATGACAATTGGTACCTAAGGAGTTTTTATATAGGTTTACAAGAGAACATTATAGCTAATCTATACATGGTAAGTCTTGCTAATTAGACCAATGAGGTACTTACTTAATTTAGGGGAGCAAATAGGATAATTACATTATTAATCATATATTCACATATCATACTTGTTTACATATATTTACTTCTCTCTCAAACTCAATATGATTGATTGAAAATCAAATTGAGATTGAATAAAAATTTGAAAATAAATAAATAAAAAAAAAACTAAAACCGAGTATAATAAGAGAACTAAGAATCAGAACTGAAACGAAATGAAAACCGAATGAAAACTCGAAAGTTAAAACCAAAAGAATTCGAAAATTGAAAACCAAGAAAATCGAAGATTCAAAATCGTGGGAATTCGAAGGTACAAAACCGAATGAATTTGAAGGCTCAAAATCGAGAGAACACAAAAGTTGAAAACTAAAAAAACCCAAAGGTTCAAAATCAAGAAAACTCTTAGATTGAAAATTAAGAATTAGAGCAAAATATATTTATAGGTGACGAGATTTTGATACTATGTTAGGAACAAAATGATGTGTATAATATATATAAATCATGTCTCATTACAATTGATATATAAAGAACATTTATATAAGTTTACAAGGAAACATACTAACTAATCTATACATGATAAGTCTTGTTAATCAAGACAATAAAATTAATAAGGTACTTACCTAATTTAAAAATAATTTAAATAATTACATGTGTATGCTGTATATTATACATGTCAATAAATATGATTGTCTCTTATATGAGCTGTTTGATAGCTAATAAAATGGGCCACACTTCTATACTACAATTGTACATGGTTGTATATTATTATCATGTTGAATAGCATTTCCATCTATAATTTGGTTATATATTCATATATTTTTTTAAAATAATAAATTATGAACCTTCACTTACTCTCTTAATTATCTGAATTCACATGACCTATAAATAAAAAAGAGAAGCATTTGACCAACTCAGTTGCACATGTCATTGTCATATTAATATTTCTATCTATTAAAGGTCCGTACCTGCAGTTTTGACAAAACCAAATGTGCTTTTGTATTCCTTTTGCGAAAGTGATTCGATTAAAGGCAGTGTTTTGAAAGTCGGATCCGACTGGTCGGTTCGACCGGTCGAACCGTAAACCGAAAGAATCATCGGTCCGGTTCAATTATATATCCGATTTGTCTAAAAAATTAGGAATCGATAAAAATTAATTTTTTAAAATTTAAAATAAAAAATTATTTAAATAAAGGGAAAAATTAAAAAATCGTGAAAATAAACTCTAAAATAGCAAAATATTGAACACATCAAAATCTAAACTATTAAATTATTATTTTTTCATATTTTTATACTTTTTTTTTATATAAATTTCACTTTTCTTATTAGAAATTTGATTAGTATTTTTGGGTATTAGAACTATAATTATCCAAAAATAGTGTTTCACTTATATTTTAGATTTTATATAAATATATTTTAGGTCATTTTAAATTATATCACACTTTGATAAAAAAAAAAATTTAAATTTTTAGTGAACCAATCTGTTCAACTGATCAGACCGGTTGAACCTCGAACCGGACAGGCCACCGGTTCCATGGCCGGTCCGGTTTTCAAAACATTGATTAAAGGTCCATACTTGTAGTTTTGACAAATTAAAACTAAATGTTCTCTTGTATACGTTTTGAGAAAGTGATTCGATTGCCTTTTCTTTCTTTTATTTTCTTCGCATTTAATTGTGAGCCACAATTGCAAGCTAAATGTATAAATCAGACATACTTGTGGAAATACTTGAACATTGAACAGGTAAGAGTAAATCCAAAGTCCTTTCTTTTGAGTCATAAATGGTGGAAAATTTCATGCAACGTGAATATAATTGACTGAAAAATGCCCAATGTATGACTATTCCAATTTCTGTATAGTAAATCAAGAATGGTCTATTACCAAAAAAAATAAAAAATAAAAAATAAAAAATGGTCTACTGGGGTGACACTGATGTCCCTCTTTTTTTTTCAGTCTCACTTAATTTTCTTTTTTATTTCCCTTGGCGGGGGGGACTAGGTGGGAACAAGAAGACGCTGAATAGTGATCCACCGAAAATGATGGAGCAAGGGGGCCAGGTAAAAAAACGAAATAAAAAGAGTGACAAGGACTAGCAAACACAAGTTGAGGGATCAAATTAATAATTGTGTGAAACACGTTCTTCTTAATTATTGTCCATTTATCACTTTTTTGGAAAAAAAAAAAAAAAAGCCATTTCTTTATCCCTTTTCACCATTTATTCTTTTGGAAGTAGTGTGTTTACCCTTTTCGTTCCTTCATCTCATTTTTTTGATAATTCTTACTTAAATCTTTGCTTAGTGATAGTAAGATTTTTGGGCGGATTATGTCTATGTTATTGTTATGTGAATCTTTAATTCTGAATTAGCCATAAAGTCATTTATTTAAGTGACATCACCAATTCAAGATCAAGACAATAATATTATTTTCATTTTTTTTAAGTGTCACTTTAGTAAAAAGAAAAAAAAATTATTTTTAGTGTCACTTTATAAATTCAATGAAGCATTAATTATTTTTTTACCAATTTTGTCCTTATCTCTTTCTAACTCTATTAATTATTCAACTTGTAATTAATGTTGAGACTTTTTTAATTTATTACTAGTCAAAAGGACAAATTAGTTGTATAAGATTAACTTTGTCTAAAATTTAGGTTATTTAATAACAATTTTAATCTTAGGTTAAAATGACACTTAAAAGAGAATGAAAATAGTATTAGACTATCATAAATTTTATCCACTTAAAATTTCCTTCTAGATGTGAGATACAACCTTCACTTGTTTTTGGGAATGAATTTAGCGAAGAGACATTTCCAATGTTCAATCAAATAGAGACAGGACAGGTAGTGGAAAGGTTAAATCATATACCCTTACCAAATTCAATTATTCAATTGAATTTGGTAAAACAAGACCTTCATTACCAAACTCGGGGTTGTAGTAAGTAGTAACCAAAGCTAGGTAAGAAACGAAAAATAATTTATAAAATCATAAATTTATGAAATTATTTTTTAAAGTTAATATATGTGATAAATTCTTTAATCTTAGATATTTGATTGAATTTCGTTGTTTTTTTTATTTATTTAATGACATCTCAATAATTTTATTATTTTATATAAATGCACTCATAAGAAAATATATAACTACTAACAGCAAGAAAACAAATCAAGATAACACAGAAGTTGTCCATAGTAGTACATTAGCGTATGCGAGTCATATTTGTGTTTCATTCAAAATAATAATGAAACATAGATTAGAAACATAAATACTTGCATGATCCTCACGAACGTAAAACATTTAAAACATAAATACTTGGACTAATCTTGTTTGGAACAGGGTAATATTCTAAAACATGTGTGTCTCCGTCTATATATATATATTGAGTAAGTGAAATATATGACCATAAAGGTTTTTTTCCCAGGACCCGGCGCAATAATTAACGACGTTAATAGAAAAGATGGATGCTTAATTAGCTTCTGGAGGAGTAATAAATGAGGGTTTGAATTAAACCTGACACAGCAGTTGTAGATTTAATTTGTGTTTGGGAGAAACCCTAAATAATGTTTCTAGAAATTCTACTACGTATTAAGTACTAGTACTAGCGTATATATATGATTCTCAAACTTGCCGTAATAGTGTCGGTTAACCATACTATTAATCTAATAATAACCTGATATAAATTAAACTCTGTCTTTCTTTGATTATTTTGTCTAACTATAAGTAATTTAAAATTCTAGATAGGTGGCACCGCAGGTCTTCAGTCTTCACGTACTGCGGCCTGCGAGTATTTTATGCGGCCCGCTATTATGGGCTAATCACAATCAACTCTTCCTTTTCTTTTCTTTTTCTTCTTTTAGGGCTACAATAATGGTAAATAGCAATAAAGATAGTAATGTTATGTTTGAATCGAGAAATGATTTGAAATTTGAAAAGTTCATAAAACTAAGATGTGTAATGAGAAAGATCTCTTATACACATCTAGATGTGTATTTAGACAGGCTTTTCATCACTCATTTAATGATCCTTATAATGAAAGATATATTCCCAAATTATTGTCTCTTATACTTGATATTTAATAGTTTAATTTTGATGTATCGTCAAATTTGTTCTTATAACATCATCATGTGTATAAGATCATTGTGATTTTGTTTTAAAATACAACTCTAATTGTAGTAAGTTATAAATTTTCTCGTATAACTTATAATTAGAGTTGTTTTTTACTTTCAAAATCACAATGATGCAAGAATTGATCCACCAACGAACCTTACGGGTTCTTATATTTATATTTGCAATAAAACAAGATTTACTTTAGAAATTAAAAACTACAAAGAAGAAGGAAATTTTTAATTTGAAATGTATTTTATCCAACAGGTTGATTATCACTGGGTTGCCATGATCAAATTTGGATATAATTTTAAGATGGTTGATTTAAAATACAGAAAAAGATGCTTAAAATAGACTACATGTGTATCTGTAGAGAAGTGAAAAAAAAAGAGGTGTATAAGAGTCAGATTCCCTTTCTCTTAATTTTTCTTTTTGTTTAGTTAATTAAACTGTATTTTGAAAAAATTAACTACTGAAAAATTATACACATCTAAATTCTGTTTCATTTTGGATTTTTAAATTAGTGATCTCCAGCTGTATCAAACATCCAAGAAGAAGGAATTAATCATGAAGAAAATATAGAAGAGACATGATGATAATTAAGAACATCAATTTCTCACAAGTATATTAATTATTCAAGTCAAATAAATTCTGTATAGTTAAATTCAGTATCGATATATGGCCACAAAGTTTTGGCCGTATAATTCTTTATTTACAATGGATTAAATCATATTATCTACACAAAAATCAATATCATCAATCACTAATTAATTACTTGTTGATCCTCTCTCAATTAACATGGTAATGAAGATAGCAAATTCATGGGAAGACATTATACAATTCTTCCATATCCTAGCATGCAATTTAAGGATTTCTCTAGCTCTTTCCTTGGTCTTACTTCCACAATCAACTTGAAGCACCAAACACAACTTAGCCACCACACCCAAGCTCAACATTTCTTGAACAACACTATTAGTTGCTGAGAACTTGGAAATTGAATGAAGAATTTTCACAGCTCTATCACTCGCCACCTGCGAAACCCTTAGAATCTTTTTCGATACGATAGCCAATCCGGCGCTGTGCTTCAAAAGCTCAGCTCTTCCTTCAGCACATTGGCAGAGTTGCTCCAGCACTATAAGCATCATTTCACTCGCCCTTTTCTCAAAAGAGTCAATAAGATGATCGATCAATACCGGGACCACCCTAGGCTTATAACGGCAGCTGATCCGGTTTCTCCCACCCGGACAAACGTAATTAGTTAAAACAGTGTTGCCTTTGATGCCTTGTCTGAATATCTGATCGTTCAAGATTTGGACTAATTCGACGAAAAATTCAGTTTTTAGATTAGTCCAGTGTGTTGGATCGACAACTTGTATGATGGACTTCAATAGCATAACTGCATATGCTCGAGATTCAAAGTTTCCGCGTTGCATGACACGTTAACTAATGAGTTGATGAATTTTGCGTTATTTTTTTCGAAGAGGGATTTAAGCCCGTCTTCGGATAATTGTAGATGGCAAAGTAGGCTTAACGCTTCGTCTCTCGCCTTTGTCGACTCGGACATAATACTATTATCTTCACATATGTCATGATTATCGCCAATGTTGTTGACGATCGAAGCTAAGAAATCGGCTGCTCCTACGTTTTCCATGCATCTTTTGTTAGTCTCGTGGTGGGAGGCAATGGATCTCAATCTTCTCAAACATTCCATTTGCATTTGTGGAGATCGTTGAGCTTCGTTGAGAAGCTTCACGAGTTGGGGTTTGCTGATCGGAGCTTTTGGTGTCGGAAACCTTTCGATGCCGGAGGAAGCGTTGACCGTGCACCAGGATTGGATTACACGCCGGAGAGTGATGTTTGGAATCAACTCTGAATCTTTAACGACTTGTTTGGTAACCGGACAAGTGGTATTCTTGCCGGAAAATAGCCATTTTTCTATGCTGCCTCACGATCATATGTTATTCCTGTGGAGATTGTCACGGGATCTTTCATAATCTCTAGTGAAATGGGGCAAAGAAAAAAGGGTGGAACTTCAATATTTGTGTCCATTTGTAGCAAAAAAAAAAAGTTAAATTAGTTGATGAAACTTCAAAGGGGATAAGTTTTGTTTGCTCAAAATTAGAAAGCTTCAGAGTTAGTAGTATAATAATTTGAGTATATGCAGAAGTTGAAGAAATTTAGCTGTGAATTGGTTTTGGAGTAGAGAAGAGATTATATATAATACATGTGGATTAATGTGGTGGGGGAGAATTGAGAAAGATGTTCAAAATGTGAAAGTCAAAACACGGAACAAAGTTCAGAGTCAAAAAGAGCAGATGAGACTTTTCTACAGTATTGAAGAGCTTACAAATGACAATATATTTTTTGCCTAGTCTAAATTAAATGTGTGTGTAAAATATGCGTGTCATAAGCGTTCGGTGGATGGGATAAAATAATGAATGAGAACCATCCTGTCCATCTATCTTTTTCATTACGAGTAGTAATAGTATCAAAAATTATACTAAAATTAAAGTTAAAAAATCATATAATTAAACATTGCTTAAAGCTTTAAAACCTTATGATTAATAAGTTTTACATTTAAGTATGTGATTATAAAAAATTTATGGTAATCAATTTCAAATATAAGGATGAAAAGAGTATACAATAACTGATGGGGAAAAATGTAAATTTAGTAATTTTCTAAAATGTCGATTACTTTAGTCTCTTATTTATTAAAAATATCAATTTAGTCACTCATCATTAAAAAAAAATTAATTAATTAATTTAAAATTTGTGATGAAAATTATAAACAAATTTGACGATACATCTAAAGTTAACGGCTACGTGATTATCAAGTGCCTTGTTCAATGAATTTGTTAATAATTTTTATTATAAATCTTAGATTGGTTATTTTTAAAAAAAAAAATAAATAACAGATTAAATTAGTCTACTATAATAAATAAAAAACTAATTTAATTAATATTTTAAAAATAAGAACTAAATTGTTCTTTTTCCAAAAATACGTACTGTCAGCTTCCTCTTTTCTTTGCATTATTTAGCCCCCCACCCCTTTCAGAGTTTTGACTTTGTTTCAAATAGCACATGGTTTCTCTTTCTAGGTTCGTGCTTTCTCTTTATGCCTTGAATAGTTTTTGGTCATCATCCTATGACTTGGGGATATATGTTGTATTTGTACGTATTTGGAAATGCATGCATGCATCAGCATACGGTGCCGACAACTACTCATGGGCTATGGGCCCATAGGCCCAAGTGTGGGCGTATTTTCTCGTTTAGTTGGCAGAGCTGGGCCCTGGCTGTGGTTACTGGGCTACCTTCAGAATCTAATTTGCTTTTACTCGGCCTCTGCTGTTTCTAGTTCTTCTGACCAAACGAACCCAATGCTAGGTCTGAACTCTGAAAGGCTAATTAAGAAGCATTCTACTAAATTAGAATATTCTACTTTGAAGTTGACAATTTCGTGTAATAATACGTGAAGTAGTATACTATTTTTCTGTTAAATTATGTGCAAGGGAGGTGTAGTGGCTATTCACTCTTAAGTGAGTATTGCAGTTCGTTAAATTATTAAAAAATAATATTTTTTTTTATTTTTTAATAATTTCAATGTTATTATATTCTTTTCGTACTACAAAATAAGTAATCAGAACTTATTTCAAAAGAAAGATGAAGACGTACTTTAATTTACTCCGCCGGGGGAGAGGGGTTCTAGTAATTTTTTGGTGAAACTAACTTGATTTACTTTGACGGAGTACTAATTTGCCGACAATGTTAACATTATTTATTTATTAATCCAAGATGTGTAAAATTAAAATTATGAACTATATATCATCGTAAGTTTTTTTAAACTGCACTAGTTTTTTATTTTCGCAAAATTTCCTAAAAATTGGCGTCGGAATAGTTTTATTTTCTTATTTATTTATTTATTTGTTTTCTATTTTGTTTTTTGTTTTTACTGTTGAGGAGGGTAAACAATTTGTAAGTTATCATAATTGAGAGAAAATCTGGTGGGTTAGAGAGTAATTTAATTAACATTAAACATCACTTTACACTTACAAATAATAGTATAATTATATGAACACATTGCTATGGAAAATATTGAGCTTAAGGTATTTGGAAAGTGAACTTATTGGACTGTGTTGGTATTAATTAAACAAAACTCTTTACAAATTAGGAATTATAAGCTTTGGTAATTTAATTGTTTAAGTTATTAATTGTTATTTATTATTTACTATCAGCATTAGTTTTAAAAATATATTTATAATGTGATTGGATTTCTTATTAGACAAGTATTATTGGTTATAAGTAGAGGCTCTGGTAGATTATTTATTTGAAAAGAGTTAAATTGAGAGTCTAGTATAGAGGAATTCTGATGTGAGATTGAGGTAATTCTGTCGTGGGTTTATGGTTTTATGCAGGACTCAACATGAGAGTCTGATGTGTATTATTTTATAATTTTTTTTTTCTCTCACATATATTAATACTTTAAATAAAATTTATTTTCCGCTACTAAATTTTTTGTACTACAGACTCGAGTTAGATTATTAAATAATATGCCAAAACTGCATCCTTATCATCTTCTTCCTCTTTTCTTAATCATAATGAATTAATTTCGGCACTTGCCCTCCTAGACAATTCCAAGACGATCACTATCTCTCAAAATATTAATTATTCCGATTTGTACAAATTTGTTACCTATTTTTTTCCCCCATATCTGAGTGACGAACTAATCCAAGCTGCAGCTGCTTGCTGATTATGTCGTTGAAAATTGCAAAAAGATGGCTGCTGGAAATATTAATTATTAATCCTTGATGACATAAGAAAATGGAAGAGAAATGAGAATTGACAGCCGCAAGCAAAGCTACGTTTACGTGGACATTAGATTGTGGTACATTTCAATGTACCGATCTGGTTTAACTAAAGAAGCTTGATAGGGGAACTTTCTTTAGAAATTCATTCTGATGTTCATGAATCTTTTTGTCGTGAAGTAAATTTTGATTATTCATTTTATAATATAAAATAGATATAATAATTATTGAAATAATTACAAAATAAATAAAAATTTATTATTTTTAATTATTTAATAATTTATAATATTTATTTCTTTTCATCCTGTTCTCTTATCATGACATCTACACATATATGCATGCATATAATGATTTTTACAAATAATTTTATTAATGAGAAATTGCTAATATAGATATTTGGAAAAAGTTTTTATTATAAAATAAATGAATATTTTATATCGTTAAAAATAATTAAAAGCACACTATTTGTTTGAAAGTCTTCGAAAGGTGCCTAATGAGTAATGGCTCCGGCGGGTAGGCCCAGTGCGCATCCGCTTCAAAATTGTCTACGTAATTGCTAACATATATTGGCGCTGGCCGCGGACCAATTGCACTTCCGTCAATTTTGGTGCCCAAAGTCTTAATAATACATAAGATGTGTATACGAGCCAGATGGCCGTCAATTCACTAGTAAACTACACTTTACTGCAAAAATATGGCACGTGCATAATTTTATTTTGGTGAAGACCACGTGCCAATTACTTTATCTAATCCCTATTATTTTTCTTTTTTCGTAGGATTAAATCTTTCATACACTTGGGACTGTCAATGGGGTTGAATCAGCCCAAGCTCGGTTCGCTCGACCCGATAAATAATTGACCAAATCTTAAATTAAAGTGAGTGGGGTTAAACTTGGGTCTAATAATTAATAATTTTAGTATTCTATTAACTTAACTAAATTCGAGTAACTAATTAAAAATAATAATCTAACCTCATTAGTCAATTTAGTTATAATGTGGTGGTTCAATAATATAATTAATAGTTGTTTGTTGTGATAAGTAGTACATATTATTTTATATTGTGTTAATCGGATGTAAAAAATAAAATTTTAACAACTAATTTATAAAAAAAATTATTGGATAGTATGAATTTAGGCTAACTTGATTAAATCTCGAAATTTCGAATAATTTTATGAGTCAAGTATGACTTCCACATTTCTGAGTGCATTTGGGTCGACTCGATTAACGCTCAAAGTCTAAATAAATTTGTGAGTCTGAGCTCAAATTTTGTAAAATTCGACTCACAAAACCTAATTAATAGTCCTATATACACTGACGGTGTAGAAAATTTTGTACACCATCAAATGTGGATGCATGCCATGTGTGCATTGTTTAAATTTCAAATATTATTTTTGCACATGTGACATGCATTTACCTTTGATAGTGTACAAAATTTTCTATACGGTCAGTGTATGAAAAATTAACCTTACAAATTCGTTCTCCAAAATAAATAGTAAGGAGGGAAAATTCCAAATAACATAACAAAATCATACCGTTATTTTTTAAAATCTCGTACAATATAATATTATATATTTTAAAAATTTGTATTATATATAACTTTAACTCCGCCTGTATCGAGTTTTTCTTTGTACAGCTGGTCCCAAACCTGGGTAAATGAGGAGAGTTGCGTTAGGTCGACAGCCTGCGTAAAACTTTGTCAATCTTATGAGATGAATATCAACTACGTCTTTAGGGGGCTCAGGTCTAGTGGGTCTTCACACAATAGGAGAAGGGTAGTGAGAAAGAAAAATGTTCCGGAGAATAGGATTAGAATAGGAATTTGGAATAACTCTTACTGGTAAATCAATGGAGGTAATAGATGTAATGATTAGGAGGAAAATTAATATTTTGTGTTTAAAAGAGACAAAATAGGTAGGAGAAAAAATTAAACTATTAGATAATTCAAGATTTAAACTTTGGAATTCAGGAGTAAATAGGACTAGAAATGGGTAGGTATTATTATAGATGGGTCGATGAAGGACGATGTTGTGCAGGTGACTAGGAAATGAGATTGACTACTGAAGCCATACATCTCCTAAGGAGATTTATCGAAAGATACCGTAATAAGGAAAAAGATTTATATATGATTTTTATTAATCTTGAAAAGACATACTATTGAATCCCTAGAGAAGTTATGTGAAGAGTTTTAGAAAAAAGAGGAGTTAGAGTAGTTTATATAGAATCACTAAAGGAGGTGTATAGGGATGAGTTACAAGTGTGAGAATATCAGGAGGGTTGACACGAAAATTTCCTATAAATATAGGTTTATACTAAGATTCAACTCTAAATCCTTATGTATTTGCATTGGTCATAGATGAACTTACAAGGCACATACAAGAGGAAATACTATGGTATATGTTATTTGCATATGATATTGTTTTAGTAGATAAAACAAACGATGGGGTTAATGCTAAACTCGAGATTTGGAGACAGATACTTGAGGCAAAAGGATTTAGAATTAGTAAATCAAAAACAAAATATATAGAATTTAAATTTAGCAAGGGTGTACGTAGGAATAAAATAAGATTATTATTGAAAATCAAGAGATACCTATAAATAAAAATTTTAAGTATTTAGGATCACTTTTTTCAGAGTGATGATGATATAGATTCGAGATGTTACACATCAGACACAAGCGGGTTGGATTAAATGGAGAATGGTATGGGGAAATTATGCGATTAACAAAATTCCTCTTACGACTTAAGGGTAAATATTATAGAACGGTAATTAGGTCAGCAATACTTTATGGATCTGAGTGTTGGGCAGTGAATTACACACATGAGCAAAAGATGAGAGTAGCATAAATGCGAATATTAAGATGGATGTGTGTGTACACTAGGATGGACAAGATACGCAATGAGCATATTCGTGAGAAGATTGGAGTAGCATCTATTGATGAGAAAATGAGAGAAACATGCTTAAGATGGTTAGGTCATGTGTTGAGACGACCAATACAAGTGCCTGTCAGGCGAGTAAATTTTAGAGAGAGTAGGCAATATAAGAAGAGTAGGGGAAGACCCAAAAAATTTGGTAGGTAATTTGTAAGAAAGATATAACCCATCTAAAAATTGAGGAGGATATGGTCCATAACAGAGTGCAATAGTGTAACAGGATTCATGCAGTCGACCTTATTTAATGGGATTAAACCTTGGTTTGTTTGTTTGTTTGTTTGTATTATATATAAATTTAAACAAAATTATGCTATCAACTAGAATTTAAAACTTTTTGGAAAGAAGACGGGGACCATTATTTCATGTTTCTTGAACTTTATTATAATTAACAAAATTACAAATTTTCTTCTAGTTTACATTTTGCTAATGGTGCACTAGGTCGGGTTCATGATGATTGAATTTCAACGTTGGGATGGACTCACCATTAAGTCTACATTTCAAAACAAACATTAACGTTTGTCTCTATAAATATAAAATCTAGATTAAGGGCGTAAACAAGAAGAGTTGAGTGCGAATAGTGTCCTACTCGAGTTTGAACTCGAAATTTTTTGTGAGACTCAAATTCGAACGTGCTTTAAAAATAGAGTTCGAGTTCAAGCATGAAAAATTTAAAGGTGTTCAAGAATTCACTCGAAAATAAGTAAAACGAGTTCGAACTCGAGGTCAAACTCGAATAGTTCAACTTTTTCAAAGGTAAATATGTAATTTTTTTAAAAAGAATATAGATATTTTAGTAATTTTACATAATATATATGGTAAAATATATATATATGTATGTGTGTGTACCACTACTAGAAAAATAGTATTTGGTATATATTTATATATATGTATGTGTGTGTACCACTACTAAAAAAACAGTATTTGGTTGAATCTTGATCCTTAAGTTAGATGATAAATGCATGTTGATTTATTAACTTGCTAAGCACTTTTTTTGTGACAATGAGCTTAAAAAATGATAGAAGCTAACAATACTATATACAGTACTTGCAAATTCAAGTGCTACAACAATTTCATTAACTAATTAAAGCCATAAAGCTCCTTGCCTGGGCATTGGCTTTAAGACCCTACTAAGATGAAGATTCATGACCTCATTAGCTCCACCAACCAATACACCTCCGACAAACACTCTTGGTACAGTCGGAATATAAATGAGTTTCAAAAGGGCTTGCTTGATCTCTTGGCCTTTTGGGATTTCATCTAGCAAGCATATAGCACGGTTCACACCAAATTCACAAAAGAGTAACTTAATGTTGAGACTTATGCAGATGGTTTTATCTAACTTAATTCCTTGCTGAAAAAAGGGTTTATTTGCAGATTTGTTTCCCTACGGACCACTGAATTATGCACGACTATGCAGCAAGATTGTGCCTTAATAATCTACAAGAATCAATAAAAACACTACGAGTTTCTACTAAGAGTAATTATTTTATATTTTCCTACAAAAATCATCTCTAGTGATTTGGGTACAACTTTGATTAAGTAATGACGGCCGATTGACATTGGCCATAAAACATAATATTTTAATTCTTTTTGGATAATAATCGAACCTTAATTATTCACAGTAAAAAAAATTTAACTTAAATTCAAGTTGGCCTTGATTATTCTTATTAAACGTATAATATATACGAATTTGAGTAAAATAAATCTGAAAAAAATTTTAAAAAAAATTCTCTTCAAATTAATGTGGATAAATTTGAAAAATCAAATATACTACACAAATCCTAACACCTACCTAGCAAACAAAGACTTGTGTGGTGGTGGGGGACAGTGGTGACAAGCAGTTGTGGAAGCTTCTCGGTCAATGGTGTGGCAGATGGAGAGGGAGAAAAAAAAATGGGAAAGAAATGTGGGATAGATTGTGTTGATTTTGGATGGGGAAGGTGGATCGGTGGTGTGGTGAACATGGATCGGTGGTGAAAAGGAAAAGGGGTTTGGAAGGTGAAGATCGGTGGTTTGGGAATTGGAAGATATTTTTGGCGTTGGGAGGGGGATCTTGTTTTGTCCGTCACTTAGCAACGGAAATATCCGTTGCCAAGTGCTAATTTTTTTTCCTAAAAAATAACACATCAACGGATTTATCTGTCGGTACATTTTAAATAATTTTTTTTTTTTTTTTTTAACTTTTGCAACAGACATTCCGTTGTGAAGATAAATTTTTCAATTTTTTGAAAAATTTTGCAACGGATAAATTCGTTGCTAAATTATTTACAATTGATTTTTAAAAAACTAGAATTCCGTCTTCGAGCTTGACTCGAACTCAATCAACTCAACTTCAAGTCGAACTTTTGACCGAATTACTCACAAGTAGTCAATTTGTTTATACCCTTATCTAGATATTACAAGAGTAGTAGTAGCATTACATACTAGGGGTGTTTATCTTCATATGTTGACCCGACAAATCCATTGAACCAATCTATTTTGAATCATAAAAAATAGAGTACTCGAATCGATTAATAAAACGGAGTCCGGTAGTAGGTCAAAAATTTGTGACCCAACTGGTTCCGACCCTATCCATATATAGGGGTAGTTATGTAATTTTTCATATTATGGCCCTATATTAGTAGGTTTTTTCTATTTTCTTTCGCATTCATAGGGGTATAAATATAGTTAATAGTTATTTTATATTTTTTGAAAAAAATTTTGGCATAAAAAAATGTAATATTGGACCAAATAGGATACCTGATCATCCAACCCTTTTTAACCGGGTATCCAGTTGATCAGGTATCCTATGTATGTGGATTGATTATCGGTTCAGTCAAATAATATTGGACCGAGTCAAGTACCTAGTCCATAATTACACCCTTATGATTTTCAAAATTACAGACACAAGTTATAATTACAACGGAAGAATTTTTATTTTAACGGATGAGTGTCTATAAACTGAAACTCTAATTATAGAGGCCATTATAAACTACTCCCTCTGTCCTAATTTTTTTTTCACAATTTGGTTTTTGATCAAAAAGAATAATTTTGTAATTAATAATTTATATAACTTTATTCGATTTTTAAAGTAATTTATTTAACAAAGGTGAAATTTATATTAAATATTAACACATATAAATTTAAAAATTTTAAAAAGTTAAAAAAAATATATAAAATTAAGTTTTGAACATGTAATTTGTTGATAAGAAATAAAATAGTAATAATTTCAATATGAAGATAGTATAATTCAGGTTTGAAGTACCAAAAAATGCTAACTTTGATATCATTTCCATGCTTAGCGCCGGGAGATTCTTACATGGATCGGATCCATGGCATAGTGCCATGGACCCCTTGGTCCAAGTTGCTCCACATCACCCACATCACGTTAAATGGATGATGTGGAGCAGTATGGATCAAGGGGTCTATGGCACTATGCCGTACGTGCAATGACTAGCCATGTTTGGCTGTTTGCATCCCTACTGAATTACTACTCTTTCTGTTTCAATATATTTATTACCTTATACATTGTTACCAAATTTTAGACAACTTTAATATTTCTATCAAATGGTGATAAATACTCTTAATGGGTTTGCATTGATTTCACATTAAATGACAAATATTTGATTGGATTAGAGGAGAGAGAAGATAGGAGAGAGTGATGATGAATTGATTGTTAGGTCCACTAGTTGTTAGGATTGAGAATATATTGAACTTTTTTTCAAGGATAAATTTGAAATTTAAACAATGTAAACTATTTATTTTAAGTAAGGTGACATTTTTATTAGAACATCCTAATATAAGAAATATGATAATATAAATAGGACAGAAAGAATAATACATTGCAAGTGAAACTCTAACTAAAGAGGTCGTTACTAGAACAAAGTTAATCCGGTACCTATTACTGAAATTGGAATACACAAAAAAGATTTTTTTTTCCAAAAACAACAAAAATAAAAAGGTGCTTGCGGGTGAGGGAAAACATACTACTCAGGTAATGTGTAGTGCCATCCATTTAAAAGCAATTGAAAGCTTTATTTTGCAGAAAAAAACTTAGTTTTACAAAGCAATTGTTTGCTGATTACTAAGGGTAAGAATCTATATCTTGAAGTTGGAAAATATTTACATACATCCGATCTTTGGTTTTACTTATAGACCTTACGGTCAAAATTAAATTTTATATAATCTTTCTTACATCAACTGATGTCATAGATTCCTTAACATTTAATTTACACCACGGAGTTTACAAATGAAGTCAAAAACCAGGTATACCTAAGTATTTCCCCTTGAAGTTCAGCTTAAGTTTGTCTACTCATTGCTAATCGATTATTAATGTGTCTTCACTAAAGTTCTTCGAGAATTTGACAAGGTGAAGTAAGTAGAAAACCGAGTACTCGCGAAATTTGGGATCTAATTATGCATTAAGTAAACTTAAAAATCAAAATTTCGTTACAAAAATGTAGTGTACAAATAGGAATGTCAATTGGGTCGGGCCGCTCCAAGCTCGGCCTGCTTGGCCCAAAAAATAATGGGCTGAACCTATGTTCAAGTGAGATGGGCTGAGTTTGGACCTAAATATTAAACTCGCTTAAATTGTAAGCCGAGTTTGGGCTTTAGTAGACTCGGCCCGATATAAAACCCGATAGATCTATATATATATATATATAAAATACTAATTTCATCCTATATTAAATAATACTACTTAATTTTATGTGGATAATGGTTAATAATTATAGCATTCTATTAATTTACCTAAACTCGGGTAATTAAAAATAATAACCTAACATCATTAGTCAATTTAGTTGAAATATTGTGGCTCATTGATATAGTTAATAGTTGTTTATTAACATAAGTAGTACATATTATTCCATATTGTATTGACCGGGTGGAAAAAACAAAATTTTAACAAAAAAATTTATAAAAAAAT
This sequence comes from Cinchona pubescens, assembly GCA_025175665.1. Taxonomy (NCBI): domain Eukaryota; kingdom Viridiplantae; phylum Streptophyta; class Magnoliopsida; order Gentianales; family Rubiaceae; genus Cinchona; species Cinchona pubescens. Next base: position 2,610,191 of record JANKKI010000129.1, on the reverse strand, counting down.
TTATTGGATAATGTGAGTTTGGGCTAACCCGTTAAAACTCGAAACCCGAATAATGTTGTGAGTTGAGTATGAGATTCACTTTTGTGAGTTTGGGCCGGCCCGATTAATACCCGAAACTCAAATAAATTTGTGAGTCGAATTTGGACTTTGCAAAACCCGGGTCACATGGCCCAATTTACAGTCCTATGTATAAATCTGTATCATATAGTACGTACATATTTATGGAGGGCAAAACTCAATTTACAACAAACAATCAAACAAAGAAGAAGAATTAAGCTTTTAAGGGTTGATTTAAATGCAACTTGTACAGTTTCAGTCAACCAAGCTCTACACTCCATAGTTTATGTAAGGAAATGTACATATATATAATCCGTGAAAAACGTCTTTGCTACACAATTCATAATCCGGAATGAATATTCTAAATGATCATTAAAAAATAATAAAACTTCTAACATACAATCTGTATTGCATAATGAATAACACAAATTTACTTCAATCGGTGTATAACTGTATACATATACTTATTTGATATATTCTTGGCTGGTGTAATTAACAACTTATCATATTAATTATCAATGTGAATTACAAAGTTAATTGACTTATCTTGTCACTTGTGAGAGTAGGAATATCGATGCAAGGGGAGTCCTTCCACAAATTAGAATGTGTTCTTAGGATTTCTCTTGCCTTATCCTTGAGATACGATTCACAATTGGCTTGAATCACCATGCACAGCTTCGCTACAGCCCCAACTCGCAACATCTCCTGAAGTACCCCAACTGTACCAGAGAATTTCGAAATTGATGAAAGAATCAACATGGCTCGAGCATCTGCAGCCGGAGAAACTTTCAGGATCCTCTTCGTCACCACGGCCACACCCGCTGCGTGACTAAGAAACTGGGCTCTCCCATCCGCACAAGAACATAGATGAAAGAGTATACCCAAAATAAGCTCAGTTGTTTTCTTTTCAGTTGAATTAAACTCAAGCTCGATCAACTCGAATTATACTGTCCCGGCTTCCACCATCATTATGCGGTTTCTTCCCCAAGAACAAGAATCTAGCATGATTTGCAAAGCAGCATTAATTCCTTGCCGAGAGCTTCCCTTTTCCCTTATATAACATAATATTCTACTGAAGCAATCGGGTTTTAGCCTCACCATAGCGACAGATTTTGCCATTTGAACCAATATTTTCATTGCAGATATTGCATGCGTTTTGATGGTTAAAGGGTCGTCCTCCAAATGATTATCCCACCCTAAAACCCACGTTAATGCATCGATGATTTCATCGTTTTCGGGGAGGACTAATTTTGTTTGATTGATCAACGAACTACGAATAAGGAAGAATATATTGAGAGCTTTAGCTAAACCTGTTGTAACTTCCTTTTTGTGACATTCCACGACAAAAGAAATGATGGCTTTAACTACCCCAGCTTCGACCATTTGCATTCTACACATCGTTCTCCGTCGCTAATCTTTCAAGATTTTGTAGCGACTGCAATTGTAATGAAGTGGGAAGCCAAAGCCCTCTGAAGAGGTTCAAGAAATAGAGCTTGCTCATAGGAGGTTTCGGGGTCGGGACCTGATCCACATCATTGGCGGAATTGGCAGCGCACCATGCGCGGATCAACCTGCGAAGCGTGTTGTTTGGGGTCAATTCGGAGTCTTTCGGTAGAGGTAGTTTGGTGACCGGACATATTGTGTTGTGCCCTTTGAGTAACCAATGTTCAATGCCCTCTCGATCGTAGGTGATCCCTGTTGCGGCTGTGACTGGATCTTTCATTATTTGAAGCGAAATTGGACAGATGAAGTATTCGGGAATTTCTACGTTATCCATCACTAATATTGCACTACCATATGCAAGCGAAATTAAGAATTTCTCGCTCTGATTGGAAATAATTTGATGAAGACAAATATTTTGGTGGTGCAGACATGCTTTCTATATATGTGGAATGTGGTGCAAGTAGAGAAGAATAATGGAGAAAGAGTTGAAAGACGAGGAAATATAAGAACGTAGTCTATCAAATTGTATACAGTTGGGTGTGGGCGTGTGGAATGAATGTGGAATTGTGGATGATAAAATAATCAAGCTTTAAGTATCGGTGGTAAGAGAAAGCGGCTAATTTAATATTTTGACATATTGCGTGTAGGAATGAGGTTAGACTAAGAGTTTATTCCAAAAAAAAAAAAATTGAGGGGAGACTGGACTGGAGAGAGATTCTATGAATAGTGGAGGACTAATTATTAAGGAGACGTGCTCGGTCGTCTGTACTCTGTATGCTCTCTCTCTCTGCCATTCTTTTATCTCGATATGAAATCACTTACACAAACTCGATTTTTGGAATATAAATTAAAATTTATAAATGAAATGATCTCCTTAAGAATTAATAATATTTTATAAAATTTAATTTACATTAATTTTTTTTCCATCTCAATATATGATAGGATTGAAAATTTCTCACACAATTCAATAACACGACACGAATATAATATGAAATTAACAAGTTATGACATGACTCCATATATTGCTGAAATTTATCGGATCATTATTGGGTTAACCGATTTAAAATACAAAATTAAACGTGTTTGATTGGATCAATCCGTAGATTAATACGATAATCCGTTAACTCGTTGTATGAACTAATAACTTTTTCTTTATTATAATTTAATTTTGGAGTATAATTTAAGATTGTGATTATTTGATTTAATATAAGATTATTATCAAAAATAATAATTATTCTAAATATTATTTAAAATATTTCAATAATTTTAATTATGTGTTTTTAATTACTATGATAACAAGATTATTATTAATAATTATTTAAGTTATTAAATAATTAAAATTTGAAATTTTAATTCAAATAGATCGCAAGATATTTAATTTGTCAAATAAGTTAGTATTTTTTGTCAATAATAAACAAGTCAAACACGAATCCGATACGAATTCCAACGAATCAAATACAAAAATGACATAATAAAAAACAAGCTTCACATTATATGATATGAGCATAATACGATAAGAAATGAATCAATCATTTAACATAATAAGATAATTTGATAATTCAATTAATTGACAACCCTAATTATATGGTGGATAGTACGTATTATTCTCACGGTGGCAGTCTGCGGTCAAAGTCTTCTGCTCTTGAAATGCAACCAAGTGGAGTAATAGAGTCCCCTAGGGGCAAACGCTTAGGTAGACAGATTTTTATATCTCATTTATAGATCTTATGATATAAATTAAATTTTAAAAAATTTATAACATCAACTGATGTAAATAAAATTTTTTAAAATTTAATTTTAACTACAGAATTTATAAGTAAAACAAAAAATTTAGTCTACCTAACTAATTTCCCTTCATTACTAGGTTCTATCCCATAATGTGAGGGGTGCTGTTCAACAGACAAAGACACACCATACATATCCTCAGTTGGAAAATTGGTCGTTGAAATATAAAATTCTTGTGGAAGTTGATCCATGCTGATCAAGTTAATTATTTTGATTATTAGTGTAATTAACATGTATTACTACTCCCAAATTTGCTAATCTTTTATGTATCGTAAAAGGAATAATAATTCTTGCTTTCTTTGTAAAGTAGTACTATCCTCTCATCTCTTTATGTAGATATATGCATGAAACTTTAAAATTTGTTTAACTTCGGGGATAAAAATGTACATGGTTATACAGAGTTTTACTCTTGGGGCCCAGCCTTAATCTTAATTGCAATGACCAGACTAAGACCATAATCAACACACTCAACATATTCATTGTGTTTGAATTGATAGATTTAAAAAATAATTTGAAATTCATTCATCTATCGGAAGAATTTGTAAAATTAAAATGAATTAATTTCTAACTTACTCAAATTAAAAAATTGTTTGAAATCATTTAATTCACATGTTTTCATTTGAATGATTTGAAAGTAATCCATTTTTAACTTATAAATTATTCCAACAAATAAGTGGATTTTAAATCCTTCTATATATTCATCGGTCCAAATATAACCATAGAGAATTAGATCTTGTTACAATTGCCACAAACACAAAGTAAGTAATAAACGATATTCGGATATCAAGTAAAATTGACAGTATTAATTAGCTTTTGGCCTTCTCTTATTTTAGTGGGTAATTATTGAAGTGTGTTGATAAAGAAAGAGAGCCCCCTTTTTCTTCAGTCATGTGATGATTAATTGTCCTTGACTCCTTGGACACTCTATATCTTTATTAGGGTAATTTGGTAGTTTAAGAGGGCTAACGTTAATTAAAAAAATTTAAGAGGGCTTACGAATTTTGCTGTCGATCTTTGAATTCTCTACACTAATTCAGTTGCCTAGCTATTTATTTATTATTTATTTTGGTCACAGTTCCCTATTTATATTACAGTGTTTTAATTAATTATTAAGTTTGCTGACTTCCAACATTAAGTTGGCCAGAGAATCGCAATTCTCGAATGAATATCCTAATTTAGTACGCCGAGTTTGCTGACTTCTAACGTTTTTTTCTTTTTTCTGTTTAATTTTCTCCTCCCATGCCCTTTTTCACCAATAACAAATTATACAAGCATTAGCAGTGTAGCATCTTCTCCTTTTAATTTAAGACACATAGTTATTCTTATGCCTTAGGGTGAAATGAGTTTATTAAATATATATATATAAGATATATATATATATATATATCTTTATCACATGAATACGCAAAAACTGCAAAGAAAAATTATACCTCTTAATCACGGTAACTAAAGTAGGATTAATTTCATTTTACATCACTTAATTTATACTCAATTATCACTTTAAACATCAATTTTAATTTTGAACACTTTATACTTCAATTTTTATATCCATTCCGCTTTAATTTAAATTTAACATCATCACTAAATTTAATGAAATATTTATTCGTACTTCCAAAATATTATAATAATATGATTGTACATCTCATTAAATCCTAATTCTACGATTTCTTTATTATATATCCTATGTGGCAACAATCCACATGGAGCAGCATCGAACGATTGCAGTCATAAGCTGCAACCAAATATTTACCTATTTCAGTTTGTATTATATATGTAATGAATTTAACGTCTTTTTTTTTAAAAAAAAAAAAAAAAAATTAGGACTTGCTCAAGTTTTTTTAACATAAGTCACAACCTTAATTAGTTTCTTAAGGAAAGCCAAAACCCTCCATACTCCAAAAATGGGACTGTCTCCAACGTAAAATTTATATTCGTCGTTAAGTAATTATTAGATATTTTAATAGTTGTATAAAAATCAATAAAAGAATCTCATTTGGAGAACTATAATCCTTTATTTTGAGTAAAGCGGGTCATCCAATTCAAATAAATTCGTCTTATTGATTATTGAGTAATTACAAGAATTCTACTAATTGTTTAATAACTACTATAAATCTTGTCCTACCTCTATAAAAAAATTTGTTATATGAACGTCGTACCAAGTGATATGTCAAGTGGTATCTCCAAATCAATGAAATTCTAACATTTTAAATAGTGGCTCACCAATTCATTTTATTTTTAAATCTACCACTTTAAATAATAGAATTTTATTGGTTTAAAATGTTTGCCACTTAACATATCATTTAGTAATATCTTCCCATAATAAAATCTCTCTAACTCCAGTCTTCTACACTTTCCAAATCCATCAAAAAGGAAAGAGGGATGTGGAAGTTGGAACGACTAATTTCAAGCTTTAGGAAAAATCTACAAGAGAATTATTAATATTGGTCCAAAATTTGATTTCGATAAATACTATATAGCCAGTTTGGGTGAGGGTCAGTAGTGGTCCAAATTCTTGATTGATTAGGGATTGATTTTCTATGCATAAATAAATGCAGAGACAAAAAGAAAGATGCATGATGGCCATCCACGGCGTGAACCATGGGCCAATCAATACAATTTTTTCGTCCACCACCGTTAAAAGTTTGTCCTTAAGGAAGTCAAAAAGCCGAGTAAACGGTCCAAATGAATCATTAATTTCAGTTCTTGAAAAGTAGCTATAGCTAGTATGAAAATAAGGGCATCAACGAATAATATGATTCTTGTGAAATGCGTGAACAGTGTTTTTGCATATATTATTATGAAACTGTACGTGTTTTGTACGTATACGAAACGTGATAAATTTAAATAAATTATTATTTACGTAAAAAAATAAAACTATACTTGATTATGGATAAAAAATACGAAAGTTTATATTTATAAATACTTTCTTTCGTTATGCTTATTGCATTTTTTTCATCTTTAAATGCATTGGTTGTCATCTTATTACTATTTTTAAATTTGAACCTTTATGTTACTTCTTTAATTATGTGCGGTAAGTTTTTTTTTTTTTAAGTTTTAAAAGCAAATTGGAATTTAATATCTGTTAAGGACATAAACTTTTCTACGAATGAGCAGAAAATTCAAATTATTATATTTTTAACATAATATTTCTAGTTGTTCTTTCGTCTTATCAAATCAACTTATAGTCCTTAATAAGTTCTTCTTACCTCCCGATAAAGTTCAATAAATATTTGTATTTATGTTAATTTAAATCAGGAAGAAATTTTGTAACTTAGGTTAATAACGCTGATTAACAATTGTCTTGCACTTAAAATATGAAATTTTTGTATTTGTTACAGTCTCGAGTATTACATTTTGGAGCTCCACGTATTTAACTTTTAAGTGATGAATATCTTAAACATCAACTAAATATCTTTGTTCATTTACATTTAGCACTTTGTTTAGGTTACACTGATTTTATATATGATATTTAATTACTTTTGTGTTCATCACTTCTTATCATATCTCTTTAATATCATGAAATGCTATACTATCAAATTAGTAGTTGTACATTCTTCTTTTAAAAAAAAAATTCTATGTCATTTAAATTTGCAATATTTTGTTAATATAAATTGGAATATCAACTAATCAATGTTCCTTTTTATTAAAAACTTATTTAGGCTATTTTTTTTATAAAAAAAAAAAAATCTTATGTTTAGCTACTATTATATTCTGCATTTTCACCCTTTCTCTTTAAATTCATCAAATTAATGGTTGTACTATGTTTTTTAATTTTCTATGTTACTAAAAACTTAGGCGGAAAATTTTCTCTTTCCTTGGGGCTCCTATAACTTTTTGGACATGTTGGTGACACTTCATTTAAAATAATTTTTTATATTTTGTTTTTTTGACTACCAAATCATGGTTTTTCAATTTATATAAAAAAAATTACATAAATTTTTTTTAAAAATCTTGTGTTTACCTTTTCATTTCTTAATTAGAAGCTAAGTAAGTCATGATTAATCACTATTAAACTACACACCATTAGAATTTTGTCACAACTAATGACCATTAGAATTTATTTACCTTAGTTATATTAAAAAAAGATAAATTTTCATGCTAAAATTATTAAGGTACATATTTGCTAAAAAATTCTTATGAAATAATGATTAAAGAAATAATAGAAATTTGGCCTCGAAGCAAATATTCTAATGAGTTCAATTTCATTTAAACACTGTTCTCTAAAATTGGTAAAAGTAGTTGAGATAACAGCTAAAACTTAAATTAGATCCTTTCTTTATTTATTTGCATTCACACCCCCTTTTCTCCTTTTTTGTATTTTTGGAAAAGATATTATTTTTTTGGTTTAACATACTTTTTGTACCAGGAGTAATTACTTTATGTGATGGAAGAGGTATTTGGTGTAATTTTGGTGTAATACTGGTGTTAAATAACAAATAAATTGCATAAAGCCCTTTTAAATAATTACGCCTCTTTCAATATAAATAAATTCTGTATTAAAAAGTACAGTAATTGAATTAAACTTTAGTTGTAACCAATGTACATTCAAATTTAAGTGTATGAAAATCTCATTTTCTACCTATGGAATTGAATGTTTAAAGATTTTTCAATGAACCTACATTTGAATATAATCCTTTTGGCTTCTTGTCAAATTCTCTAATAGTTACTAATCTTAAAGTTACAACCAAGGAAATCTGCAAGCTTTTATTGAAAATAGATTGATAATTAAGTATTAACTAAGTTTCAGGTATCTAACTTTCCTTCTTTTTTTTTTTTTTTTAAAAAATAAAAAATAGAAGTGCAAGATCAACATGTTAATAGCATATGCTCCTAACCATGAAGGCCAAGACAACCGCTAATATAATCTTAGACATTACTCTTTTTTTAAAAAATTTAATTAGTACATTTTTTGAAAAAAACTTAATTAGTAATTTAACCAAAATTTCCGTAATTGCAGTGGTCCGAATAACAAGTCCATTGTTTGGCTTAAAAAATTAGAGAGAATAAGATACTATTCTATTTCATCTCTAGAATTGTTGAAACTTTGTGATTGTGCCTTGAATTGTTTTTAAACGGTTTACAATGTTATTGTCATCTTTTCATAATTCTATTTATATTCAGATGTTACATATGTTTATATCCAAATGTTTTTAAATAGAGATGTTTGAACATCTCTATTTGAACATCTGGATATAAAATAATAATAATAGTAATGAAATAATAAAAAAATTAAAAACTAAAATCTAAAGAAAGTCAGAACTTTGGAGATATTGTATTGTTACCTATAACAATCAGTAGTATGCAATCCAACTTCACTTTCCCTGTCAGCAACACCAAGGCACCAAGCATGCAGCTGAATCATGTATTTTGTTTGAAGGGAATTAAAGCAATCGACAGTTTTATTTTATTTTTTTGATTTTCTAACCTAATTTTTTCTAAAGTAATTCTTTTCGAGTTTTACTACGTGTGAATAGTGTGTAGAATGCAACTTGTAATGTCTTATTTCTTCGTTTCACTTCTTTCATGTGTAGAATTCTACGCAATTAAGTTGTTTTATTTATTTAGAACTTCTTAGTACGAATAGTTTTCTCCCCGCATTAATACACGAAAGTAATCTGTAATTAGCGATAGGTTTCATGATTGTAATGCAATGAACGTAATTAATGTAATTATCTTCATTTATCTTGGAGGAATCTCGATTCCAAAATAACTAATATAAAATACTATTGGTATCATCAAGAATTCATATATTAATAAAACTTTTGATAGTTTTACATTTTTGTCCATCATAAATACAAAAATTCTTAAGTTATAATTTTCTAAACCGATAACTAAATTAGGTAGATCAAAAAAAGAAGAAACACCTTAAAGGAAAAACACAACTCACACTTTTATAATAGTATAGATAGATTGATAGCTCAAACTTGAATTAATTTTGACAAAAACTTACATGCACCGGAGTGTATGTATCACTTATACATAAATTTTGTGTTTTGCATGGGATCTACGTACATACAGTGTTAATGTATAAATCTCACCTCGACTAATCAAAAGATTCTGGACTAATTAATAAGTTTTTGTGCCACTCTACTTGTCGTCAATTAGTTTTGAGATAGAAGCCCATATTCCTTAATATGGTATCAGAATTACCACTCAAGTGTTTTCCCATCCATCTACATATATCTTGGGTTTTGTCCAATCCCTTCCAACGGGTTCTCTTACTTTTGACCCACATGTAACAGGGTGAGTCACATGTAATAAGATTTCATATCTAATTCAAATCACGTGTGAGATGAGAGGAGGTGTTAAAAAATAAATTCTACATCGGTTAGAATTCCAAAAAATCTTAAACATCCTGAACTAATTAATAAGTTTTTGGACTACTCCACTTGTCACTAATTAGTTTTAAGATGGAAGTCCATATTCCTTAATATGCGGGGTCTGGTTGGGCCTCCCCTTCCCCTTAAATTTAAATAAATAGGAGTAAATTAAATTGTTACCGTTTGGAAAAAACAAAAACAAAAAACTTGCTTCTTCTTATTTGTTTTTTTCCCTCCTTTTGTTGTTTTTCTAGTGTGGAAATATGCTCTTGTATTTGAAGCAGTTGCTTGCAATGGAAAACATGTATGTTGACATCTCATTTTCAGTATCGACGTTAGTTGAAATAATTTGCATATCGAACTGCTTCCTTATCATCATTTTCAGTTCTTGAAGAGTAGCTATGGCTGGTATGAAACTATGAATATACGAGCATCAATGAATGGTATGATCCCTGTGAAATGTGTGAATAGTGTTCTGATATTATTGAACTTGGTGGTGTCACTTTTATTTTGGCAAAAACTTACCGTGCATCGAGTACACCGACCGAAGAATATGTATCACCTACACACATAATTTACGTCTGGCATGGGATCTACGTATATGTGGGATCCACATGAAACCTAACATTATATTATATTCCGTTAGTGTGTATGTAGAGGTATGCATAAGTTGGATTATTGGATTGTTAGATTTTTAAATTTACGTTAATTAAGAATTTAAAATTCAAATCAATTCAATTAGGATAAAATTTTAAGTAAATTCAATTCAAGTGTACTTGGATGGATTATTCGGATTCTCAGATTTATTTGAATTAAAAGCTAAAAAATGTCAAAAGAAATTATGGTAAGAATATCTATTACCAAAATATTTTTATCAAAAAATGAATTGGTTAGATAAAAAATAAGAAGGGAAATTGTATAATATGTTATATGGATGTTATGTCACAAATGAAATAGAAAGTGATTATAAATTGGATGATATGACAAGAAAATAATTAAAAAAATTGTAAGTAAAATTATATTTGGATTAGTATTCGGGTTAGTTAAAATAAATCCAATTTAATCCAACTAATTCGGATAATCTAATCCAAATAATCAGTAGAAACTTAATAACCCAATTCATTTAACTCTAAATTTATTTAGGTTGGATTGATTTAAAAACCCCTAAGTGTATGCAAGTTCGTCTAGTGTTTTTAAATTTGAATCAAACTGATCAGTTTGACCGATTAAATCAAAAACCGATAATGACAGCCATTCGGTTCGGTATAATAGCTAAAAATGTTAAAAAATTGATAAAAATCAGAAAATCTGCGACTTAGTATGAACTGGCAAAAACTTGAGTTTGGAATTTCTCGCAAAAAATCAACGGTAATCTCAACTCCAGCACGATTACAAACCTATCAGTGACTATTTTTCCCCTAAAAAAAAAATCATCAGCATACAAATTCAACCAAAGAATGAAAGCCTTTTTTTCCAGTAAACATCCAAATTCTAAATTAATCAACCTATTTGAACAATTTTCACATCAAAAGATTTTCATCTCGATTCAAGAGAAAAGAGGAAGGGGAAGGCAGAGATGGAAGGGGGTGAAAGAGACGGTAATGAGAAGAGTAGGAGAGTTATAGGAATTCAGAGTTCAGGAAGGCAGAGAAAAGAAGGAAAGTTTTTAATGAAGTGTCTCTTATAAAAGATCTAAAAAGAAGAGAAGTTTTTTTTAACTTTGAGTTTTGGAAGAAAATCTTTGAAAACATTCTTAGTTCAAAGCAGTGGAAATTTGCTTCTTCTTACTTTTCTGGAAAAAAATTAGTGTGGAAATTTGCACTTGGCTTTGGAGCAGTTGCTTGCCATGGAAAACATATATGTTGACATCTCATTTTCAGTATTGAAGCTAGTTGAAATTATTGCATATCAAACAACATTTATATCATCCAAAACAACTTTCAAAGAAAAACTTGATAGAAAAGATTCAAAAACACGAGAACTTCCAAATATTGTACTATTATATATTTCTATTGAATGAGATCAAATAAAACATTTGTCAGGGTACAAAAAGAAAATAGACTGTGCTTGAAAGATAAATAAATAAAGAGGACAATTTGATTTATATATTTCACACTAGTAATTCTCTGTGAATCATTCCGCAATTGTGATGTTACTAGCACTAATATAATTGTTGAATTATCAATAAAGTAGAAAATCATCTAAAAAAATAAAGAACCTACTTTATAAATAATACAACTACTATTATTATTATAAGGAATTCTACAGTTCCGTTGAGGGAATTATTTCCTTAATTTTAAACACCTATACAGTATAAATTTTTAAAACACATAATATTATACTGTACAAACTCTTAAAGTATAATAATAGAATGGTTATTTAAAAAGAATTATAAAATTTTCCTCGCGCCGAGTCAGTACCAACAAACCAAGATAAGCATGAATTCATACAAAGCACAAAGAGTTTTCAGTGAAGCCCCTAAACTCATCAGGTTAAGACGTCGACTTATACAGGGGAGATTAAAAAAAAAGAATTCCTTTCTTTCTACTAGTTCTTAGAGTAATTACATAAGCAATTTGCAGGAAGTAAACGAAGTCTTTCCTATCCTCTCCTTACAGTCGAACTCAATTACATCGATCCTAAAGTTACGTCTTTCAGTACTGGGACTGAAGTCAAGTACTTTTTAGTTGCTCTTTGCCCAAAGCCCTCCTTCCGACTTAGAAATACCAACTATAAATAGCTCGACTGTAATGGACATTCTTAGCCGTCCCGGTCAGTCCCCGCCCGAAAGCAACCAACCTAAAAAACCCTTCCCTTTTGAATCGCCTTTTTTCTGAATATGAGGTTATTCAAACAAAAAGGAAAAGGCCCTACTTAGTTTCGCAAGCCTTTGTCATTGTCCAATTCCTTGGAGGCCGAATATAGAGCTACCTTTGACTGTCTCAAAGAGTTGGCCACTGAAATATGGAAGCTCCCGGTTCAGAAATTGTAGCAACTCCTGCACCCATTAAATTAGGAATGAGTGCACCTCGACTGGCCCAGCATTGATGAAAAAATGACAAAATAAATCACTTACAGCTTCTTCCATCGCATCATTAACCGGTGTAGGATTAAAGATCCCGATAAGCCCACATATGAAGTAGGAGAATCAGAGGAATTCTACTGTCCGGGAACCATAGTCCTTCCGTAACAAAGAATTTTTCCTTTCGCATAGACGGACATTATCAGACAACATGCATTTCATTCCTACAATAACGTAACGAAATACAACGTCGGACAACAGAAGAAGTCCGTTTAAAGAAATCTTTTGGGCACATTAGTTTTCAAACACCACATGTTCTTATTGGCCCACTAACAAGTTTTGTCTAGTCAATAGTCCATATCTATTATTAGCTATTGTAAAATGGGCTCAAGGTCCAATAACTTTATTTTATTTCTTACCAAAACCAACTTGTACTGTCGGACAGACAGCTGCAGCCTGCAGGCTGAGGAGGTATGTTGTCTTCGTCCTCGTTCAAACTTCTTCTTAACTGATACTAATAAAATATTTACATATATTACTTAGTTACTATGTTATGATTTTGAAATAATTTAGGATATGTTACCCCTTTTGTTAATTAAGAAAATTAGGCTTAGTCCTACCTGTTTGTGGGAGTGTAGAGAAAGCAAATATAAGAAGGTTTCTTGACGATGCTTTGATTCTGATAGAGGAGAAGATTGTGGGAATTTTATAAAATAAGGGTCAAGTAATGCTTCCCATTGAATTGTTTGTTAATTTACAATTGGCCCACTTGCTCAATTTTTCTTGATTTTGTTTAGTGAGTATTTCAGTTTGCTCAATTTTTCTTGCTCTATTTACACACTTGTATCATTCATCAACAGTTTTCTGCCTCTTTTTTTTTTCTTTTTAAGTTTAATTTCAGGGTTCATTCTTGGTGGGTTTTGTGCTTATGCTGAATGTGTCTGGTATTTTAATTGTAGTTTTAAGTTTATATATGCTTTGGAACTCAAGAATTGCGGGACTTTTGCCTGATAAATACATAAAGATTGTGTTTTGTTGAATGTGGTCATTCTGTAATTCTATGAGAAACAGCTTCACTTTCTGAAAATTATTGTTCACTCAGTTTAGCCTTAAATTTCCTAAAATTTTGGTTCAATTCTTTATACTAATGATTTTCAGCATTGCAGAAATACACCGCCTTAAAAGCCTTCACATAGACGTCTAGTGTCATGTTTCAATCTTGGAATTAAGAAATCTCGAAAGGGGCGGCGGGATTTGATAGATGGTAAAGGATATTTGTGGTTGTGGATAAACTTGCTACATCTTGTCGTACTGGTTTAGGGTCACAAGAACGCTTAGCCAGAATCATACTTAAATGGACATTTTATGCATTTCAAGAGCCTAAGTCAGTCTAAAGAAATCAATTAACTTATTTTTATCTTGAAGATCATGATTGACTTTTCCAATGAAGTAGCATGGCAATTTAATTCTTCCTTTTCAGTATTAAGCCCTTTATTTCACCTACTTTTGATCTCTTTTGGCACGTGCCAACGATCCTGTGATTTCTTAATACTAATTATGTCACTGGGCAATTAAGGTGGTATGCAATAGTGTCTTATGTAGGCTCTTTCTTTTCATTGATGTTCTGTTATCTCAATATTCCTAATTGGGCCGTTAAAGTGGTATTGTTAATGTCTTATGTGCTCTTTTTCCTTCAGTCATTTTTTGCTTATGGTTCTGGTTAATTCTCGTAAATGAAGAGATCATGTATTTTTTCTTAAAGTAACCTTTTTATGCCGCATCGTTCAGTGTCAAATGAAATAATGACACATCATTTACCTTTTTATGCCGCGTCGTTCAGTGTTAAATGAAATAATGACACATCATTTACGCCTTCAGTCTCCTTAGGGTGCAGAACAGGATGTTTCCTGAATGAGGGATTGTATGTGTTGATGGTTAGTCTTCATGCAGGTGCATGGTTTCCCAGCTGTGACTGGGGAGGTCATAGTTCAACAAAGAGAAAGTAGCCTCTTCGCATTTGGAGGTAAAATTGTGTCTGCCCACCCCTTCAATAGCAACAAAACAGGAGAGGAGCCTAGTCTTTAAAATTTCCTTTTCAAAGAAACTAAGTATTCAAAAGCTTTTGACTTGACAACCAACAGTTATTATGCTCCTGAATTTGTTTTAATATCTATCTCTAATGATGTTGTCAACCTTATATCATATTTCATAATTTATCTTCTCAAAACAGGTGTTATCATATGTCCAATCTGTGGCCAGTTGTCTTGAGTGTCTGATGGACTCACCAGTAAGTTACTTTTCTTGTTTATAGAATGTAGTGGTTTCTAGGTTACATTGTTGTGTTGACTTTTAAGCATTTGGAAAAGAAATATCTCTTTTCCTGGGAACTATCTACAAAAGATCAGCTATTCTTGTAGAATTTATTTCAAAATCTGACATCTATAAATTCATTTCTTGGTTTGAATTGTCAGTTTAGATCATTTCTCATTTTGTTTCCTCTTCCTTTGGTTACCAAGATGAAGATCAAAATTGCAGTAGTTTAATGTTTGTTATTCTTGTTATCTCAGCTTTTTGAAGCCATAATGAATCAAATTCCACACATAAGATTGGTGATCACTTAACCAGTGATGTTGTTGTAAGGCTTAGGACGGAAGAAGGTCGCGATGATTGGGTTTATTGTCATTCAGAGATCTTGGTAGACAAGAGTAAGTACCTTGCTGACCGGTTATCAGATAATTGGCCAACATGCCAGATTCTTGACTCACGCAACTGTGTTGAGGTATATTGTGAAGAATCTGACTTTGACTACCATGTCAATGCCCTCCTACTCTTCTATATCTGGAGAGATGGTTCAGTAAGCGACATGTGGAATGGCATCAGAAATGCTATTGGTATATTGCGAGTGGCTGTCAAGCTGGGATGCCCACAAATCATTACTGCATGTGTTGAATATTTGGAGGCAGTCCCTTGGGAAGAATCAGAGGAGGAGGAGATTTTGAAAATCATTCCCAGTATGGGATCACAAGTGGAACCAATTCTTGCCCGACTCCAGCCAGTCAATCACACTGCTGTTCTCAAGAATTTTCTCTCTGCTCTTCAATTTGCCACCTCATCACCCCCTTCACAAATGAATGATCTGAAAACCTCAGCTCAGGAACAGCTCGAGTACATTCTAACTGAGGATGATGATGCTCCTTTATTGTCAGGCGATGAGGGGATAAAGTTTGAGGTACAGCAATGCATTAAGAGAATATTCATGAAATTTAAGTATCTTGTGGAGTCTGTGCTGTGTGATCGCCAAGAATCAGTTTCTGAAACACGTGAAATGCAATTGTTGCATTTGTACTTAATAGATTTATCATGGGGTTACCAAATATTGGCCAAGTTAGAATGTGTCAAAGATTGCCTACAGCTGGGTGGAACTGTCAGAGAGTATCATAAATGTTGTGAGTTTAATGAATCCAATGGTGGTGACAAAGTTAAAAGTTCTTGAGGTTACAGCAAAAGTTATAGAAGCCATAGGTTATGGCAATGTTGTCTTGCCCACTACAAAATGCTTTCACATGGTGAAGGTTTGGCTAGGGATTCCATTTGCTAGGGTTATGAAATCTTTGATGGATACTATCAGTGTGGATGATGAGAATGATCTAACTTTAAAATTTGATGGTGAGCTCTGGCAGTCCTTGGAATTAGCTTTTGCTTCATTAATTCTTACATTGTCATCCGGTGATCAGGCAGAGATTTTGACACAGTGGTTGGCCTGTGAACATATTTAGTATCCTGACCTGACCGAGGCATTTGAAGTCTGGTGTTACAGGTCCAAGGTTGCCAAGCGAAGGCTGGCATTGCATGGTGGAAAAAATGGTACAACTAACATAGAATGACTTACTTTCCGTAAGTTTGCCTTCATTTTAGGAGAATTTTAGTAGGTCTTTCTAATCAAAACAACAAATTTTGTTTAATGCCTGAACGGGAGAGTGACTTGAAAGGTAAAAAGTGTCGAGATTGTGGCAGTGTGAAGTATTGGTCCTGAATCCTTGAAAAAAATCACTTTGATTCTTCACTTCATGGATCTTTGTACAATTTTGTATGGAATTTCCTGTCTAATTCATCTCTTGTGCCAAATGACTAATTTTTACTTGGTAATTTATCTCCTCTAGGCAGTGCAATAACCTGATATATAATCGGAGCATTGAGATAGACTGAAGTGTTTTTGTCTTCCAGGTTTACAATTATTGTGATGGAATTTATTTGTTCTGATTCATCTGGCTTTAGTTAATTGGTTGTTCTTTGCTTTACTAGGTATTTTGCCTTAAATACATGTTTTTCCGTGATTTGTTTCTGTTTACTTCCATGCGACAACCAGATTGCACAATTACTTATATAATATTCCCTTATCCATCAAATAAGAAAGATGTATTATTTTCCTTGTGGAATCTGGTTTATGTTTAAAACATTTAGTGGAGCTCATTTCAGATTTTCAGCTGTTTGCTCTGTTGGCCAGTATCTTTTGGATTCAGTGCTTATTTAATCCACCTTGTTACAAGGCAAGACGCACGGTATTTTCTATTTTTCCTAAGATATTCAGACAAGATGATGCAATGAATTCAGATTTCAGCATTTGAAGATTAACAATCTCTTTACCATCAATGGGGAGACTTCTCAAAAACCCGAGGTCATACTATTGTAGCCCTGTATTATTTTCTTCAGAGGAACAGACAGATTTTCTTGTGGAATTCAGTCTTACTTTCATCTTCTAAGCGTAGTTTTGCCCCTCTGTGAATGTGTGGGATGACCAACCTAGCCATGGAGACTGTAATTATGCAGATATTGCCTCATTGGGTCCTAATGTCAGTATCGAGGCTGCTCCAAAGTCCATTTCACGAACAATTTAATCTCTTAACTCTTTTTTCTTGATTTTGTTCATTCATTTGTTCAGCTTTTTTGTCCTTCCATAGTAGATATGCAGCTGTATGTAGCAGGGCCCTTAAAAGTAATTTTGATTGATTCTAATTCCCAATCAAGATGTTTTGCACTAAAGGGTAAAAGACAAAGGACACACTATCACCATCCTCATCAACCCATATAGCTTCTATTAGAATCAATCAGAAGCAAAGAATAGCTTGTCCAGGATAAGGTCTAAACATCGGTGGTCCTATTCCATCAAAACTTTTGACATGAAACTGTAAAAGCTAGTGTAGTCTTTTACTCAGGTAAGCAATGTCCTAAATAAAGATCAATTTCAGTCATAAAATTCTCCTATGTAGTTCATTAAGGAGAGGTAATTGCCACTTTTGGTACATTACCTTTTCAATTGATTGATGATCATGCAACAAGAAATCAGGTTCTACCATAATATCCATATCGAATTTTCCTTTTGTTTTATTCTTGCTACTTCTGAAACAGATTATTCCTATGCCAACATATCCTCTTACAACGTTTATCACTGCTAGATTAGATATTTTTGCAGCTGATATACTATTGGCCCCTGGTTCCTTTATGTTATTTGTTTTGAAAAAGAAAAACCAATAATTAGTACAGCAGTTCTTGTGATCCCAAAGATATGCTAACTAATTTTCCTGCAGAACTCTCTATATGCACTTGCATGTATTGCTATTCTTGTCAACATTCTCTACTCCTGTATAATCCTCCTTGAACTTAATATGATCGACTAAACTGAGTTATTCTTTTTGAATCATGAAGGGTTTCTCGTATTATGAGAATTGTACGAGTTCAATTTCTACTTCTCTTACGTTTGACTACTCAAATAAATATAATGTCTGAAATGCTTTTTCATCAATTTCATACAAAGATAGAATGGTGCCAAAACATCTAAAACATTTTGTCTTCACCATATTTCTGTCAATTTTGCCAAACAAAATTCTAATAGGACATTTATACAAGTATGAAGCAGAGACTGCGTTTATATTCAATAGTATTATTTTCTATACCACCCAAAAATAACTAGTTTCCATTTCACTATAACAATCATGCTATTTTATCTGAAGCAACAAAATTAATATACAATCCTCAACCATATCTTCTTGATAAAATCCTAAACTGTCTAAACAAATCAAAAAGTCGATCCTGCATGTATAGACCTAATACTATGACAGCATATGGAAAGTTGTTCTTTACACCACTATCCGATCCCCTTTTCCTAGTAAATAAAGGGTATAGAAGAAACTAGTGGTAGGCCCTGATCACCATTGCCTGTCCTTATCATTGCTCTACCGATTCTTCAAGCCACAAAGTCTGGCAATAACTGTGCAGCGAACCTCTTGCGGTTCTGAATGTTAATGTTCTCGTATACATTAGTCGAGTGACTAGATGTCGGGGTACTCAAACCACCATACTCATTTGCTTCTCCAATTTCCGCTGCTCTACCCAATTGTATGTTTTGTTGGTTTTGCAGAAAGCTTTGATTTGGTCCTGAAATGGTGAGATTTTCGCAATGTGGGAGTCCCAGCGTGAGTGAGACTCCATTCCCTGAATATGGTCCTGGAAATTGCTCGGTGCTAAACCTTCCGATTTCAGCAATTGGGTATGAACCAAATCCTCCAATGAAATTTGCAGGAGCCCCGAGTAAAGAAAATCCTTCTCTTCTCTGCCTCTATGTCATTGATGAATGTCATCGACAGTTGCTCATTGTTCGCATCGGTGGGCTTTGCATCAATACTTATCGATGGAATGCTGCTTGGAGAGTGCAATATGTCAGCGCTTCGCAGTTTCTTTGGACTTCCTCGGGTTATGCTGTCCATTTTTGGTGAACCAATGAGGTTGAAACCAGACTGATTCTGGATGTGTGTTCCAGGAGGTGATGCTGTAGGGGACATTGAAATTGGAGAACCGGTGATGTTCTGGTTGGAAAGATGGTCCTTTTTTGAGATGAAACCTTTGTTTTGAATCTCCAAGCTGGAATTTTTCTCCTGTAGGGCATTGGATTTGGATCCTGAATCTTCATTCTGTTCACTTTTGCTCGTCTTCTCTTCCGAGCCATCTTTTTCGTGTTCCTTCATCTCTTCCGTGTACATTTCCTCGACCATTGGTTTCCAAAGTCGAACTCGGGCATTGATGAACCAATTGGACACCTGAAATCTCCAATGCCCAAGATAAGAGTTAGGATGACTTTAGACCCTATTGGCTACAGGTAAACAATGTCCAACAATGTACACATTATCAATTACCTGACTCCTAGTAAGCCCTGTCTTCTTTGCAAGCATGAGTTTATCCGAATCCTTGGGATAACTGCATATATTATTAATCACGGATCATTATAGTATAATCAAAATCTTTCTTCCAATTTAAGAGTCTGAACTGAATTTCAAAAGGGTTTTTGGTTAGATGTAAATAATGTAATGTGACAATACATACGGGTGGAGGAAGTGTTCGAAGAGCCAAGAGCGAAGAACAGAAACAGATCGTTCAGGCAGTCCTCTTTGGGGTCTCCAAGCATTTTGCTGGATCATTCCCAACTGTTGGAGAGCTCTTTGTTGTCGTAGTTGTTTATCCACAAATTTAAGTCTTGATGAGCCCTCGACTGTTGTCCCTCCCAAACTATCTTCTTCGCCTAAGCTCGTGCCTGCAGCTCGTATTTGGCCTAATATCGCATCTTTAAGACATCGAAATTGCTTAAGCCAACAGTCTTCGAAATGGTTTGCAAAGCCAGGGCTGTGTATGTTCTTGCAGAGCCAATCCCTGATGCTTGTTCAAACCAAGATATTACAATCTGCATTTGGTGATGGTATTGTCTGTACCTCTGCTCCACCTTCAGATCCCAAGCCAAGAGCCAAAACCACAAATTTAGATATGTAACTATAGAACACCTGGAGTTATCTATAAAGGTAACAGAAACAATTGACAATTGGCCTGAATGAAAGCTAACCCACTTTTTCAGATTGAGTTACTATTAGAAAAGAGATGATAAGTTTTAAGGGTTTCACAAGAATTGCCAAAATGGTCTGATTGTGTTAAATCATTTTCTCACAGAAAAAGTCTGATTGTATGAAAAATGGAAAACACAATAAGAAATTCCTGTCAGATTTTCAAGAAAGCAACTCTTGATGAGTCTTGACTGCAATTTTCATGGGATCATAATGATCATTTGATAGCTACTCCTGCATAGATCTGATATGCCACTCAAACTGGCCTGATGGAGACCTATGACTCAAACCTTCCGTACCCATGGCCCGTTTTAATCCAAAAAAGAAAAGGAAAAAAAAAATCGAAGCCTTAATGGTACTTGCTTCATGGCTGAAAATCACTTTCAATTTACACAGTACCATAAGTGGTAATACGAGGAAATTAGAGTCAACTGTCGAGATAGATTTTTAAAATCTTATACTGAACAAAATACAAAAAACATGTCAAAAATTCATTTTAAATTAAACACAAAAATAGGCTTACCTCATCAAGCATGTTAATTAGTTTGGCTTTCTTCAGCTGAATTTCTTGTCTTTCGGCGGTAGTAAGCTCGGCACCGCGCTTAGCACTGTTCTCTCTTCCACTTTGGCCTTCTCCGGCGGCAGCCGTCATCTCGGATGACTGTCCGATATCCTTGGCCAGCCCATCAGCACCACTTTTTGATCCCTTTCCAACATTAACAACTTCTTCAAGAACCTCCTGAGCTGCCTTCAAGTACTTAGAACTCAACATCTTAACACTTTGCATGTCGTTCACACCATTGGAAATCCCAGACGCCGATGATGATGATCCCCCCGAAACCCTCACATCATCGCCTCCTGTCGGCGATATGGTGGTAACCAAAAGCTGTGAAGGGACATCACGCTCAGGCCTAAAAGTAGCGTACGCGGTTTGCTGAGAAGATAGGCTCAGAGAGAGCCCTCCCTGAGCCCGTGTCACGCCACGCGCCGCCGCTGGCTCAATGTTCTGGCTGTACAAGTTGTAATGAAGGTGAGGGAGGAAGCCGTGTAGGGATGAGATATCCTGGACGGATGGAGGGTGATGGTGGTGTTCTTGGGCCGCGGTGATAAATTGTTGCGTGTGAGAAGGAGGAGGCTGCGGCGGCGCGTGAGGTAAGTTGAGAGAGTGGGTTCCTCCTCCTGCACCTCCTGGAGTGTTGGAGGAGTTGAGGAAAACGAAGTTGGTTGGAGGCGTGTCAGAGTATCCAGCATGGTTCATGAGAATCAGAGTTTGTAAGTGGGCATGATGATCAGTATTATTAGCAGCTGCTCTTTGAATTTCTGAATTCTGATCAAAGTACGTCCCCATCGTATAATACTATGTACTACTACATACATCAATGAAAACAGACTACGTACGTTAATTAGCCTTCATATCCAAACCCCATCATCATCATCATCATCATCGTAGGGCATCTTATAATAATAAAATACTATGTGTACCTGTTGGTGATGTGAAGCTCAGCTCAGCTCAGCTCTTAATTAACCTATTTAGTTGGTTGACAAATAGCTTCTTTATAGGGAGTAGTAATTCAACCCATTTGATTGGTGCTCCTCCTCCTCATGCTGAATCTGATGATGATGAGACTAGTATTAGTACTTCTTAATCTTCTCATCAGATAAAGCCTGAAAATTGCTTAACAAGAACAATTCTCACAATCAATTAATTAATTAAACATATATAACATCTCAGGATGGGATTTGGGATCATCAGATAGTTAGGTTCTTATTTCCCTCCCTACAAGGGGTTAATTTTGCTTTAGAAATAAATCAAGAATCTTTATTACTACATAGTAGTAATGAAGTGTCTGGGAAATTATTGTGTACCTGCAGCTGGTTTGAAAATCTCATCAGCTGGTACCTACAAAGCAAGAAATGATTGTGAGAGAGAGAGAGAGAGGGTTTGAGAGCTCTAGCTAGCATACAGTTATGTTATGGCCAAAATACATGAGAAAGAAAGATACACATCAAGTTGATGGAGAACACCTCTATCTATAGATGATAGATTAATTTGTTGTAGATGATATATATATATATATCACTCGCTCATCCCTAGTCCCTTCACTTCTCTCCTGTCTGACTCGTATCAATAACTATTCTCTCTCTTTTTCTCCCAACTTGATTAGGAGAGGAAAAATAAGAGTGAGTGAGAGAGAAAGAGGGATGGGGCTAAAAAGGTAGAGAAAAAGATACCCATCTTTATTCACCCATTTATCAACACATTTAAGTAGCTATGTACATAGTATATCGCCATTTCTTTTTTCTTTGTATGCATCATAGAGGACAGATCCACGGCTTTGTATTTTTTGTTACATTTTTTATATTACTTACATTATATATATAAAATTGATTGATGATACAAAAAATTACTATCAATAATAATTGTCTACGTGACATATAATTAGAAGTACTATAAGAGTAAATTTGTAAGATAGTTTAAACTATCATAGAACTAATTCAACATTCATGCCGAATGGAGACGACCATCGAGGTCAGATCAAGTAGCCCGATTCTCCTACGGAGAACTAATTGGCCAAGGACAAATGGATCAAGGGTCGAACCCAAAATCAAATGAATATAAATAAGAGCTCATCCTACCATTATAAAAGAACAACAAAGTATAAAAAATCACATACAATACAAGATCATATTACAATACATCATTTCTCCCTGTCTACTCAAAACCCTCCTTCTCTTAGAATCAACACTGATATATGTACTTAAATTAATTTAGCTTTAAACAAAAGACACATAGTAAGATTACACTACTAAAGAGTGTAACACAAAGTGTAACTACTACTAAAGAGTGTAACACAAAGTGTAACTATAGTGTAACAGATGAATCAAAAAACTGAATTCTTGCTTTGTACTATTTCTTCATTTTCTTCCTTCATTTTATATTTCTAGTCCCTCTTTCTTTCTTTGTTTCTTGTTTGGGAAATTTTTTTTTTTCTAGTTTGAGGGGTGAAGTACCTGCGAATTGATCAAAAGAAATGAATAGGAATTACTTAATTGAGTGTTTGACCTTGCTGTTCAAATCATTTGATGCAGCAAGGCCCCCAGGCACCTGTGTTCTTTGATGAGCTACAAAGGAACTTTTCAAGTGAGACTAGAAATCTGTAGATGTAGATGTGTTTGTGTGTGTATGTGTTTCCTTACATATGTGTAAATGAATGCTATCATCAAAGTGTCAGAAGACACAAACAGCTGAAAAACGAGGAAACGTCTCCTTCCACTAAAGATTATATTGTTAGGAGATATTTGTGTATAAAAATAAAAGTATTAAAAAATATCTATTTTCATTCTCCACTTATGATATGAGTTTCAAATTTATGAATTTATCAATATAATAAAACATATTCCTTATTCAAACTAAAGAAGTAAAGAAGAATGATATAAACCCTTACTAATTGTGGGGTTTATGATTCTCATTTCAATTCCGATTTTCTAATGCAAATCAAACACCTCCTTTTTATAATATGATTAAAATTAATAATTATTCCCTCTGTCTTATTTATTTTGTTACAATTTAACTTTTTTATCAAATTAATTAATTTTGTAACAAAGAATTTATAGAGTTTTATTTGATTTTTAACGAACTTTCTTTCACAAAAGTGAAATTTGTATGAAATATTAACACATAAATTTTAACTTTTAAAAAAGTTTTAAAAAATTGTATAAAATTAAGATTGAAAACTTGATGTGTTAAAAAAAATTAAAAAGTGACAATATAAATAAGATGGGAGATAATAATAAATAAAAAAGATAGAATCGAAGAAAAGGATGATGAACATAGTGATCTACTATGGAGTAGCATTAGAGAGAGGGTCCCCTCTTTCATTATTGATTTCTCTTTTGTCTTACATATTTCTCATTGCCTAAGAGACTTTCCAATTGCCTTTTTTTTTTTTTTTTTTTTGTGGTTGGATGATAGAGTCTGAAGATAAAGCAATTCAAAGGCCAAGTAGCATGGAGGGCCAACCACCATGACACCTACTTAATGCCCAAAAAAGTTTAATAACATTGCATCTACTTTTTTTATTAATAAAGTAAATCAAGAAAATCTACTTCCTACTATTAATTAATATCATGCTATTTCTAATTGTCTTAATTTCAGCATGGCCTCTGAATATTTCAAAATTCGAAATCGAACCTACAAATTATTTAGACAGTACCTACCGGAAATAGAAAATTTAAATTATAACATAGCACTGTAACTACCCAGCTTATATAATTCTTCTTCTGGTATCCATTTATATTGTCCTTGCTGGCTTCATGTAAATTGCGCAAATTCATTCAAATTTTTTTTTTTTTTTTTTTAATTTTGAGCTACTGATAAATTATAGAATTTGTTAAAGTTTCCATCGACAAGATAATTACACATTATTTATTTATTTATTATATTACCACACACTACCAAACCCTTCCCACAACTACGCATTCTTTGTCCGAAACAACTTCCCTACAATTTTAGAAACTGAAGTTTTAAGTTCCCTGATATTTTAGAATATTTACAATTCATCCCACACATTTATTAATTGTATTTGTCGCCAGAAATATTATGGCAATAGGGTTTAAATGGATCACAATTTTATTTTATTTTTTTTTGTTACGCAACCACAATACCACATTAAAAATTTGCAGACAAATGATATTCAAAATCAATGCTATAGCATTTAGGCTGAAAAGATATTAATGGAGAGAGGGGTTTCTGGTAATTTTACAGCTCAAGTATATATATATATATATTGTAGATTTTAGAAATAAAATTAAGGAGATGGTGGCCTGTTTTATTAAATGGGGGATCCATTGCTGTTTATTATGTTCTTTAATTGTAAATCTCTTTAAGCTGTGAAAAAAATTATATTCTGATTAATAATAGAACTATACTATTAAATAATTATTACTTTATACAATACTTGAGATTTTTAGCATAATTTTATCTTTTTTACTCCAATCTTTTAGATTTGTAATTTTCCACTCCCATTATCAACTAACTTCCCAATCCACCACAAAATTGCATACAAAAATTCCCAATTTAATTTATATTTTAGTTTTTAACCATTTTTATAAAAAAAATTGGATACAATTCTGCACACATATCAAGTTTGCCAATAGGACTAATAATAATAATATGCTGCACGAAGTTGTGGTAAACATGAAGCCCAAATTCCAACAGGGAAAATCGTCAAAATAGTCCCTCAACTTTTGCACTTTATCCAGAATAGTCCTTCAACTTTCTTTTTAGTCAGAATAGTCCTTTAACTTTTATTTTTTAGCCAAAAAAGTCCTTTTATAGTGTAGTAATATAGCACCATAATATATATATATTTTTTTTTATAAATTTCACATGAAAGTACTATTTTGGCTAAAAAATAAAAGTTGGAGGACCATTTTGGCTACAAAAAAAGTTGAAGGACTATTTTGGCTAAAGTGCAAAAGTTGAGGGACTATTTCAGCGATTTACCCATTCCAATAATTACTTTTATTTCGACTAATTTTTTTTGTTTGAATAGTAATTATACGGGCTAAACAATTTGGTGCTAGAAACTCCCACTAATGTTAATTTATCTTGGGTCATTAACTCTTGTCATCAACTATCAATTTCTCAACATATCAATGTCAAGAGTTTTTAATTTCGTAAGAACCCCAAACTTCCTAAGATTCACCCTTAAAGGACTACAAAATATTTTTTTAGTAGTATTTGTTTGTATGTTTTTCAATTTTTGTCTCCTGCTGGTGGCTGGTTATCTTTAGCTATATATATCAATAGGATCCTATATATTACTACATGCATTAACATGATTCGATACAAAGCTTGCTTGACAGCATATTTAATTTAATTATCCATTTATATGCCATGATGAACTCTTCTGATGTTCCTTGAATTTTTATCTTGCAGTTACTTTCTAAACATAAATTCATACCATGCATTAATTAAAGTTTAATTATATTTTCCTAAGAAATCAGTAATTAATCTTAGATAAATTTCAATACACTTTTTCTATTCTTGTCAGGCATGCCAGTACGTGAAGTTGCCGAGTACAGATATTTCATTTTCTGCTCTAGATCGATATAATACTAGTATATTTTGTCTTTCAAAATCTTATACCGTTTTCAAGAAGTTTTTTCGAAGTTTGCAGTGTTCATTAGCAAAGTTTTTGGAGTAAATGGAGTATTTTTATCTATTTCAGATTAAGTACACTGTTAAAAAATTTCATCCTAAAATTAATTGATATTGATTGGAATGACTCATAACTTTTATTAATTAGTTCAAGATTTTTAATTTAATCAATATAAGATATTTATATTTAACAAACCTCCTCATTCATAACTTTGGGTTAGTTAATGACTCATGACTTGAGTTAGTTAATAATTCGTGATTTGAGTTGGTTGAACTCTCGGAGCTAGAGAAAGCTCGTTAGAATGAGGTAGAGAAAATCCAAAACACGTGTAAACGAGAGAAAATTTGAGACTAACTTTGATACCGTATTAAATAATATAGATTTTTATCTCAAAAATAAATGATAATGTGTAAAATAGTTTATGAATTTTATTAATTAGTCTAATATATTTAAACTACGACAATTCCTGGCCATAAAAAAGAAGAACTAATACAAATCTAGGAGTTTATCTGCTAGTAATCTTGATTTGGTCGTAAGTCAATCAACATATACACAACAACCATTACGACACAATGAGATAGTGACGGTTTTTCCCCCTCTTTTCTTTTGCTTTTTTTGAGGCTATAGTGGAGCTGGTTGCATGAAACTTGTCGAGTGAAGAAGAGAACACGTAAATTATCACGTGAGTATTGTCATCCTTCAACACAAGAGAGACGTGACCAATTGACATTGATGTCGCATAAGAAATGAGCTGAAAATCAGAATAAAATATTTGGACAAGAAAAAGGAGCTCTCAAGAGTTTAATTCAAACGGTTATTATTGTGAATCCATTAACTAGCTAGTTTAACCCACTAATATGTAAATGAACAAATTAAGTACCCCTACTTAACTACTCATGACATTGCAAGTTTTAATTAGTTATTCTTTTGTACATGCCCTACCAATATGTCTCTTTAGTGGTATTCCATGTTTTCCAAAAGCAAAAAATGGCACTACTATAGTACTATCACATCTGAAATCCAAAGTAATTACTTCACCAATATCTCCTCTTAAATATACATACACTGTCTTTAATTTCTCTTCTCCATATATAAGTTGATTTGGAAAATGTATCACAAAATAATAATAGTAATAGTAATATGGATTAACTACATTTAATTTCTTTAATTAATTCAACAATAACAGATGCTCACATCACGTGGTTTGACTGTATATAATTATAATTGGACTTTGGATTTTCTATTATATTTTTTGGTGTTATACTCATATTATACCATGTGAAGGGGTGACATGTGTACTTTTAATATAAAAAAATATTAAATGAGGGGCAAGTGTCGTCCCATCATATGATGTAACATAAATGTAACACCAAAAAGTATAACAGAAAACCCAATACCCTATAATTGCTGCAACCTCTCCCCTGAATCTTTCAATTCTTCAACCAGTCAGTCCTTATTTCATCTATCAAATCTATAATGCATTGTCAAAATAGCTAGTATACAATGTGCTCATGTTAATGTGAAATGACTATTTTACCCTCTGTTTGACGAATAGTTACACGTCTACATACTATATTAACACACTTATATATGATCGAGGAAGCGTGTGTATTCTGTTTGACGAGTGTAGTCTTACTTGTATAAATTTTTTGTAATGTGAAGCATGAAATGAACCAATGACTCCAATAAATACACACAAGTATATATTTACTTTACAATTTCAATTGGGGGTAAACTAGTTTCTATTCACGGTAAATTCTAAATCATACAAATAGATATCCTATAACATTAGTAATTAGATGAGATTGATTTCTAATTTCAAATTAGGAAATGCTCGTCAATGAAGTTCTGCAATGGAGAATGGATGGCATAAATCAAAAGATCAATGAGGCAAATTAGGAACGAGAGAAAAACTCAAGAGAGAGGTAAATCTAACGTACCCTTTTTAGTGTTTTGTCATGGTATCTTGTTTCCCTCACTTTGGTGATTGTACTCTTGCTTTTTGTGACAGCTTTTAGGACTGAAATTCCCTCTTTAATTCCTTTTCATCAGAAAATGAAAACGATCGTGCAATACGACACGAGGGAAAGGCCATGACAGGACCATATATCTTGATCTACTCAAGAATTTATTAATATTACTTACTAATTACTGCAACGTAACCATGTTCGATCCCCATACGTGTAATAGTCGCTAAATAATAAATATTTCGGGACCCTTTTTTTTAGTTATACTTGTCATTATTTTATTTTTTTTTGTCCTTCAGATGACAATTTAAACCCTTTTTGCCCTGCTTCTTGCCATGCATTCATATTGACTGTACTAAGTTCTTCTCATTCAGTTAAATGAACAGATAAAAGAGGGAGAAAAAAAAACTCAAGCTGTAAGGCGGCATTTACTTAACAGGAGAAAAGAGAAGACGAGTATTATGATCAAAAGCTATGGAACCATTAATTGAATAACTAAACACTTTCATAAACCCCCAAAACATAAAAGTCAAAAGTTAAATAGCGACGTCTGTGAGAGCATTAAAATTTGACAAGTCTAATCCATTATTTGTTCAACACGTAGTGATGGTGATGAGATTTTTGCTTTCAAGGATGGGTCCATGTCTCCATGACTTTATTGGCCACAAAAAGGGTTGGTTCTTTCCCTCAATTATGTGATTCTTTCTTTATAATTGCAAGCCCTTTCTAAGACGCAATACTCGTTCTGATATTTATGTATTTGTTTTGCCTAATTATAAATTTAATATACTTGCACTGAAACACTTAATTAAAATTCGGCTAATTAACGGAAATTTTTATTTCATTTAAGAATAATTACTACACAAGTCTAGTAGTTACTTTTGCCTCAATAGGAAAGATTTATTTTTCTGAAAATGAATAATATTTTAGAAAAAATAAGCCCTCGTCTCAAACAGAAGACTCTCGTTCATTTAAGGTAACCATCAGACAATATCCAATAGTTGTTCGTGTTTAAGATAAAACTTCTCACTGATTAATACATAATAACATGAGGTTTTGAAACATGATACATCACGAGACGGAGTAAATTTTAACTACTTATGTGATAATCGTTAAAATAATTAAAATAATAATAAAAATCTTACTTTTTAATTATTAAATAGACGAACTATTATTTTTGGGTGGACCATACGTGCAGACCCGTGGTTGTTAATCCCTTTCTCCAAGACTCATCTCAAAGTCTCCAAGTCTCTAACCAACGAGAATTATTAATGAAACCTGTTGGGACAAATTAGTACTACTTGAGACTTATCTCTCCTTAATTTTGTGGGCTTCCACCACCATTTCCATTTTCCTACATTTAAACCAGCCAGTTTTGTTAGCTACACGCGCATGCTCACATAGCATTTAAAACCAAGAACAAGTTGTTTTCCAATATTTTCCTTAACAATGCATATATTGCCAATAATATTCCTTTTTTTTTTTTGTTTTGAGTTTTTAGTTATTTACTTCTAAGTACTCAACAGTCAGCAGACACCGCTGCAATCCAATTAAGTGCAGCACTTTTATTTATGTGGGAAAGAAGCAGCTAAAGTTGGGACAAAATCATGAGCCATTCTTTTTATCATTGAAAACAAAGAATAAGCTAATGGCAAAGGATGAGTTGACGTTGTAACATAGTTAGTGGTGCAAAGCCTCGCTTAAATTAAAGGTCCCCAACTTGTACATGACAAAGATTTAAGTAGATTCGATCTTTAGTCTTATTTACAGACCCTGTGATGTAGATTAAATGTATTTAAAAAATTTATGACATCAGTTGATATATACAAAAAAATTTAACGTTTAATTCTGACCACAAAATCTACAAGTGAAATCAAATATCGGATCTATCTAAATATTTTTCCCTATACATTAGTAGTAGATATCATAACAACAATAAATTTTCGAACGAAAAACAATAATGTTCTCCAGGTGGCCATTGTTGTACCTGATTGATGGTGTTATATTATCCTAGTCATTAGTCACGACACAAATTTTATGAAACTTTAATTTGACCATGTACGATGATGGGTGAATGACACTACGTACATTTGTTAAATGATCTCTCTTTAACCTCATTGTTTATATTGGTCATATCCTACCTGCATAAGAAAACGTCTGAGGAAATTCACATGCTTAAATTTAGGGCTTTGGATATCTTATTACACCTTAGTGAGGACTTTGATTTTTCTGCTACAATCTTTGATATTATATTTGTGATACACTATTTATGTAAATAGTACATATCACTTAATATTTGTGAGATATATTCATTCATTTTGAAAGAACACATATCACATTGATACATGGTATATAATACTAAAAAATGCAATAACATACTCAAGTCTGTCATGTCACAATAGTTCGCGTCCTTCATATAATATTAATACTAGTTAAATAAGACATATATAGATATCATCGTGATATTTGGTGTAACAAAAAAATATAATACAAAATATGTAAAAGAAAGTAAACCAAAGCTACCTACCAGGGGTCGTATAACTCATGGAAATTACATACTACGTGATTTACATTTGAAAAAATGGGGCATGCATGGTTAGGACCCTGTCCTCATTCCAAATGATGAAGCTGGCGTTGGCGGAGATGTACTCGAGAGAGAAAAACGGGCATAGCATGTGGTCGGTCTGGACCACCGGACAACGAATAAATACTACCGGAATGTCCTTTATCTGTGGTGCCACTACCTTCACCAAATTGGAGAAAAACATCAAGTCTGGTTCCATGGGGTATTGCCTAAGCTTTTATAGCATGTGTCCAGAAATTGTCATTCTTTTTCTTTCTTTTTTTTGTAATTATTATTTGATAAGTATAGCACAAGTATAGCACTGTCATTATGTCAATACACATTGTTAATCTTTAAAAAGTAAAAAAAATTCTTTACTATCCATTTCACATTAAAAAATAAAAAGAAAAAATAATTATTCATTTCACATTACAAAATAAAAAGAAAAAATAATTATTCATTTAACATTACAGAGTAAATAAAAAAAACTTACTAAAAAAACAACCATATTCAAGATTACCTGCTTAGTATTTACACAACCAAAAAAGGTTAAAAGCCACGACGTATATCAAACATCTTCTTGAGTTTGGTGTATTTTCTTAACCCACATGAATTAAACTTATTTACGAGTTGAACCTGCAATAAAATTTACTATAAAAATACTAAGATACAAAAAAAAATGTCAATGACGCAAGTGACACGGGAATAGCATGACACCATCTCTCCAAAGAGAAAATATTTACATAGATCGGTTTTTGGCTCCACCTGTAGATTCTGCGGTCAAAATTAAATTTTATAAAATTTTACTTACATGTGCTTATATCATAGATTCTATAACATTTAATCCACACCACAAGATCTACAAGTAAGATCAAAAATTAGGTCTACCTTAAGTCTTTCCCCTCTCCAAAGACACTTTAGTCTTTGTAGGGCTCAAGAACACATAATGGCACGAAGACTACTTGTTAAAATAAATAAATAAATAATAATAAAAAAAAATAAAAGAATACTTAGTAGCGGATAACTACTTATTAGGATTATTAGACAATCAGTAGCTAATGCATTTGTGATTGCATGATAATTTTTGTATCATCTTTAGTTTGTTTGTGATTAGAAAAAGTTAATCAAGTGTTCATATTGCCTAAGCTTAATTAATCAACTGCTTTTTTGCTTTTCAACTTAAGGGAATCTTTGAATCTCATATTGTTGCTACTTTCTTTTTTACCCTTCTACTTTGAAACAGTTAAACAATAGATGAAAAGTACAAGTTGGTCCTGTATTTTTAAACTCACCCTTATCAACCAGCAATATTGGTTGCGGGGAGGTAGGAGGTTCCTCTGCCATTTACTGAAATCAAAGTCGTCTTGGTTAAACACGGAAAATTATCAAATTTAGGGTGTATTATGTTAGATTGAAAATATTTTTCTAAAATTTTTTTAGCGTTCAACACCAGAAAATATTTTTTGGTGTAAAATATTTTTTAATTTTATTTCCTATGACTGAAATAACTTACTCAGTTTTTGAAAGTAAGTTATTTTTCGGATAATTCAAGAGTAATATTAAATTTCAAATACTTACTTTTATAACTTCATTTCCTAAACTTATTTTCGTTTTCAATTCTTGTCTATTTGTTTTTCTTTTAATAATGAGTCCCACAGTAATATGACTATCATTATACATATTTTACTACTAAATTATATTATCATTTAATTTTGAACAAAATTAATTTTTTATTAATCAAATTTACTTGTAATGTATTTATTACTATTGTTATAAAAAAATTTAACACTTATATTCATAAAATTAAAATGAAACCATTAAAAAATTTTATTTTTAAATATTTTTATTTTATTAATTGGACACCGAAAAATTACATAAAAAATAACTTTTTTCATATAAAATATTTTTCTCAAAAAAATATTTTTAATCCAAACCAACATCAAAATCAAATTGAGTTTTCTAGTTCATGTACTCAATTTTGATATTTAAAGAACCGCTCTTTTTTCTATAATAAATTTCAAGTGTATCCACAATGGTCCGCGAAGTAGGGTCCCACAGGAACTGTACGTGCGTCAACTGTGCAGCCCCTAATTCCACGCCAAGGAGCGAGACGATTCGCCAGTCTAGGTAGGACCACTTGTCCAATCAAACTCTTTTGGACTTTTGTCCTTTTGGGAGGCGTGTTCAGTGTAGTGTGTAATTCCCACCAATGGTTGGATCTCACGTGGCACGGACCGTAAAAAGTCAAGAGAGTAGCCAATCAGCGCCAAGCCGTGTGTCTCTCAGTAATATCCTGTATTTTATCCAATTACCAATATATCCTCGAGCGACGTCAGTGTCCGCAGGACACGTGTCGCGTAATCCGAGTAGCGTTTTTTGACCGCCACCGGTTTTTATGTTGTTCTAGCTCACTTGCCACGTCAGGCAGCTGCATCGTTTTCTGATTCTAATTCCCCCCAAAAAAGAATCCTTCTTTTTGCCACATTTTTTCAAATCCAGCTGCGGAAAGCGTTTTAACTTCATAACTTACAAGTTACAATTTCTTTTTTTTTTTTTTATATGTTAATGTATTGTTTTTCTTTCTTTTTTTTTCTTTTTTTTTGGTGTAATCAAAATTTTAGCCCATTTCCTCCGGGGCCGAAGCAGGCCCAACAAAAAAACGAAGAGAACAAGGATAGAACCTCACTTACCGTCTAAATCAATTCCGTTGACTGTATTATTTTTGTTAAATAAAAAAGTTGAGTATCCTGACAAAAAAAATGTACATTAATTTGCGACAAATGAAATTGTTGATCACCTACGCGGGTAGATGAAGGTACATAAATGTTTGGACTAAAGTGTCAAATCTACAGAGTATGATGTTTGAAGGGGAAGAACACAATTTAAGTCTATTCAATTTTAGTATCACAAAAAAGTGTATGATGTTGAAGGGGAAGAAGTAAGAACACAATTTAAGTCTATTCAATTTCAATTTTAGTGTCACCAAAAAGCAACAGAACGAGCCCCAATTGGAAAGTCAAGGCTCTATGTTCATTATCAGGTGCCTGAATATCGTTTAATGCATATATATGTAGATTGCAAAAGTTGGGTAATTCAAGATTATAATGTCCGATTCTTTATAGAGAACTCTCATTGTGCATTGCTTGATGAACAAATAAAAGAAAAATTTACAATGGAAAGCAACAGCGGCATTGACCGGAACAAGTTACATATATAATTACGGCAAATTCTTAAATAGATTTGATTTTTAATTCTATTTGTAAATCCTGCCATGTAAATTAAATTTTATGAAATATATGATATCAACTAATATAAGCAACTTTATTTCATAAAATTAAATTTTGATCACAAAATCTACAACTTAGAATAAAAAACTCAATTTACCTAACTATCTTCTTACAAGTATGTAGATTAAGATGAAAACCAGTATGCATGTGACACGGTCCGCACATTTGGACCAAGAGGTTTGGCCCAAAATGAAAGCAAGTCCAACTGATTGGCCCAGAAGAAGGAACATTCCGACAAAGCGGAGGGGCCATGCGATAGGGGACCATTAGTTTGTTCAAGGCCCTGTAGTCGTGACCCATGAGGAGATTCCTCGAGACGAAGAAGGACGGGAAGGGCGAGAACCATCAAGAGATGTGACACCGCCATTGCTCGTGTGGAGAAACTCGAGTTGGCCATGGCAGAAACCCGCGACGCTGTTGAGGATGCAGCCGTACGCATTGACGGGGTCGAGTCCAAGGACGAAGACCTTAGGGGAGGAATGCAGGTGTATAAGAGACAGCTTCAATCTAACATAATACACCCTAAATTTGATAATTTTCCGGTGTAATCAAAGATGAGATTGCGACTATACGTACGGAGCAAGACACAGTTGCTACTATGCGGGAGGAGTTTGAGGCATTCAAGGCAGAACTGATTGCCTTGAGAGGAGCGGTTGCTGGCGGGACCCAAGTAGTAATGGCAGTGCCACTACGATTTGCACGCTCCAAAACCCGCGGCCATAGTCAAGCATAGATAGGGAAGCCAAGGTAGTGGACAACTTCCGTGGTCCATGGAGCGATTTCCGAAATGCAGGAATTCGGATCGATGAGCAAAAGGTAAATCTTGCCTCATCATACTTGACGGATTATGCTTTACTATGGTGGCGGCGCAGGAGTGACAATCGTAGTGGCACTGCCATTACTACTTGGGATCAATTTGTGGAAGAGTTTCGCAGCTACTTCTACCCTCAATATGCCGAGAGGGACGCTCGTGCAAAACTTCGCCGACTGGAGATGAAAGGTGAAGTCAGGGAGTACGTGAAAGAGTTCTCCCAACTGATGCTGCAAATTCAAAGTATGAGCGAGGAAGATGCCTTCTTCCAGTTTATGGATGGACTTAAGCCATGGACACGGTTGGAACTGGAAAGAAGGAATGTGGATAATCTATCCAAAGCTATGTTGGTGGCCGAGTCTCTCTTGGAGTTTAAGCCACGCGAAAAGCCAACCCCACCAAAGGAAAAGCCTAATTTCTCCAAACCAAAAGGTAAGGAGATTGCGAAGAGAGAGAGCTACAAAGAATTTGGTGGGGGAGCAAGGGAGAAGTCCCCTTCCAAGAACGAAGGAAGTCATTCATAACAAGGGACAAGGGCAAGCGACCAATAAAATGTTTTTCTCTGACGGTCCACACATGGCGCGAGAATGTCTGCAAAAGCAAAATTAGCAGCCATGGCCATGGAAGAAGAGACAGAGAGGAAAAGCAATTGGGTTCTGCGGATCCTAAATACCATCAAAGTGAAGAAGTCGCAAAGAAGAGGGCTATTTACATTAATTGATATCATAGATTTTTTAAAGTTAATCTATCTAGTGGACACCGGAGCTACCGACTTCTTCATCTCAATCGAGGCCGCCAAGAAACTCAACCTTCAAGTAGGGAAAGGTATGGGCACTTTGAAGACCGTCAACACTAAGGAAGTCCCTGTCCATGGGTTGGCAAGCAACGTGGATGTAGCCATGGGGCAATGGAAGGGCAAGACTTCACTTGAGGTAATCCCCCTTGATGATTATGATACATCTCTGTTGTGATAGGACTTGACTTCCTTGATCGTATTAGTGCCATGCTGCTTCCATTTGCCGACTGTATATGTATTCTGGATTCTCAATACCAATGTGTGGTACCGCTAAAGAGAGTCTGGAAGAGATCACAAGACCCTATCTGCCATCCAACTATGCAGCGGGTTGAAACGAGGAGAACCAACCTTCCTCGCAACCCTGAAGGTAGATGAGGAAGATAACCAAAGGGAGGTGCCCGAAGTGGTTGCGGCAGTACTGGAGGAGTTCAAGAGTGTGATGCCCGCAGAGCTGCCGAAGCAATTGCCTCCTAAGAGAGAAGTAGATCACGAGATCGAGTTGATCCCCAGCACCAAGCCACCTGCGATGGTCCCCTATCGCATGGCCCCTCCGGAGCTCGAAGAGCTCAGAAAACAGTTGAAGGATTTGCTGGATGCGGGGTATATCAGACCCTCGATTATACATCACATCTTGCAAAAGAGACGGTACTGCCAAAATAAACACGAAAACCTCCTGAGGATGTGCGTAGACTACAGGGCCTTGAACAAACTAACGGTGAAGAACAAATACCCCATCCATTGGTATTGAGACAACTTATTCCACCAGCTTGGAGGCAGCTACGATGGTTTTCCAATTGGACATAAGGTCTTGGCAGTGCACGCTGCGTTGCGACGAACACAAAAGCAGCTTGTGTGACGCGCACGGTGCCTATGAGTTCCTCGTCATGCCTTTCGGCTTGACCAATGCCCCAAGAACCTTCTCGCACGCGATGAACAAGGTACTTGAGAGTTTCTTGATAAATTTGTGGTAGTATATCTTGATGATATTGTGATTTATAGTCGTACCTTGGAAGAGCACATCCAACACTTGAGAAAGGTGTTTAGCGTGCTTAAGGAGAACCAACTCTTCGTGAAAAGGGAGAAATGCGCGTTCGCAGAGCAAGAAGTGCCGTTCCTTGGACACATTGTGGGGGAAGGCCAGATTCGGATGGATGTGTCAAAAATCCAAGCTATCGTGGAGTGGAAACCCCCTATAGACAACCAAGGTGACAGAACTACGGTCATTCCTTGGATTGACGAACTACTACCGAAAGTTCGTGCGAAGCTACTCCAACATCACCACGCCTCTCACGGAGTTGTTAAAGAAAGGAAAGGTATGGGAATGGGATGAGGAGTGCCAAGGAGCTTTTGAAAAACTAAAAGAAGCCATGACCCAAGAACCGGTACTTGCCTTGCCAGATTTCTCAAAGGCCTTCGAGGTAGAAACAGACGCATCGGACTTTGCCATTGGCGGGGTATTAATGCAAGAAGGACATCCAGTGGCCTACGAGTCGAGAAAGCTTAGCGAGGCAGAAAAGAGATATACAGTGCAAGAAAAAGAAAGTCTATAAGAAGTTCTTGACCTTTTGGTTTGGAGAAATTAGGCTGACGCCCTGAGCCGAAAGACTATGCTTGCGGCCATTAGCCAACTTGAGAGTCTGTCAATCGACAGGATCAAAGAAGGATTGAAACACGATGCAGCTGCTAGGGCCGCAACAGCTCGAATATGCCAAGGAGGGGAAAACTCGAAGGTTTTGGCCGCCATACACAGGAGATGTCTATACGAAAGGGCGACGCCTCTACGTGCCGCACCATGGGAACTTAAGACGGGAGTTAATGGAAGAATGCCACGACTCAAAGTGGCGGGCCACCCGGGGATGCACCGTACCTTGGCGCTGATGCAGAACGGATACTATTGGCCTCGAATGAGAGACGACGTGGAGACTTATGTTCGGACTTGTTTAGTATGCCAACAAGACAAGATCGAACAGTCTAAAACAGCAGGATTGCTGGAACCGTTGCCCAGTCCAGAGAGACCATGGGAAAGCGTCTCAATGGATTTTATAGTTGGCTCTTGCTCATCGAGGGATTGTCTCTTAACTATCACACATGGTAGTGAGACACGGTGCATCTAAGTTGTCTGTCTCTTATACACATCTCTTATCATCAAGGAAGTCTAGTCCTATCACAACATCATAATCATTGGGAGTGCCCGAACAATTGTCGATGATCGGGATCCCGATTCACCGTAAATTCTGGACGAGAATTGTTTGAACTCTGGGTTCGGAGCTCAACATGTCAACTAGCTCACATCCTCAAACGGATGGGCGCAGACGGGCGAATGCGCGCATGGAGCTATACGAGGCATTATGTGAGTTCAACCCAACAAAATTGGGCAAAGCGCTTGATGTTGCCCAATTCTCGTTTAACTTGCAGTGAACGAGTCTACAGGAAAAGTCCTTTATACACATCTAGATGTGTATAAGAGACAGGTGCTAGGAGTAGTGCTAAGAAGATGAAAAAATGGCTGATGTGAAGAGACGATTCCTTGAGTTTGAGGAAGGCGACCTTGTGTTAGTCAAGATGCACTCCATACTTAGATATCGAAAGGTGCAGTAAGGGACTACTTCAAGGTACGAGGCCCGTTCAAAGTACTCGACGAGTAGGGAAGGTGGCGTACAAGGTGGAACTCCGTCGAAACTAAAACTTCATCCGGTGTTCCATGTGAGCTTGTTAAAGCCATACCACGAGGACGAGGAAGACCCCAATCGCGGACTGTCACAACGGGCACCTATGGGAGCAAAGACCTCGTATGACCATGAGGTGGATTGCATACTAAAGGTACGAGAGGTACACAAACGGTATTGCAAATATGTTGCTGGGGAGAATGGTCAAGGTCCGCAAGTTAGGACGCTGTCTCTTGGCCCATCTAGATGAAAGCAAGTCTCAACAGATTGGCTAGAAGGAACATTCTAGACTTCTCAGAATGATGTAGATTTGGAATATCTTTGGAATATCCTCTGAAGGAATATTCTTTGTATAGAACTCTCAGAATCTTGGACCGGGCCCAAGTCCCCTGGAATGGGGCACCGGAGAGGGTGAAAAGGGCCAACCCCTCATTTGTAACACACCCGAAGTTGAGTAATTCAATATACGAGTTATATTTTCTCTCAATTCTCTCTCTACTTTTGTTGTTAGTGTGAGAAAGGCTGACTTAGGGTGAAAACCTAAGTGCCGCACGGGTTGAGAGCACTGAAAAGAGTGAGCCCGTGACACATGCATGCATGCATGCATGGCGGACCACCAGGATTAATTCAATTTTTAGCTAGGATTAGGAGCCATGGAAGCGAAATCATTTAGTTGGCTTCGTCTATTAATTGTCCCTCCAATTAATGCAATCCCCCAAAGCAAGTCGTTGTAACGTTTGGTTTGATTTGCTTTCCTAACCTAAAGTTTGACAAGAGACTATAGAAAGCATGCTTTTTATTTGAGGAGAAAAGACCGCGGGGAATCTAGCAAGTCGTTGTTTTTACTATCAGCTATGGAGGCTAAAAGAAAGGCCAATAATCTTAAGGGTTGTAATCCCCAAGTAAGCTAGAATTGGAGAATGGCTACGTTTAAAATATTGGGAGTAATTTAAAAATTAATCTCCTAAGGTAGTCTTATATGCAAATCAACGCGGCAATATGCAACTTGAAAAACATATATCTCGTCACCAAATCGAAGAAAGGGAAATTTTATTGTTAGAAAATTCTTTGTTACTCAATCTGTAAGAGTATTTCAAATATTAAATAATCAAAAAATAATAAGGTATTTCTTCCTTTTAATAATTGTTATATCTATTTTACATTACGAAATAAATAAATGAGATTTATTTCTACTGGTACAAAATATTATATTATATAAGATAATTTTAAAATAGAACAAAATAATTTCATTACCAAATCATAAAATTTTCGTCAAATGAAAAAAAAAAAGTAGACACTAGAAAATTTTGTTAAAAAGTAGATAGTGCAGCTATTATCGGGGAAAGGCTACTAAATTCTTTGTCAATATGGTGAACGTGGCCTTTCTTCCTCCAAAGAATTTTAAAAACTGGTCAGTTAGGTAATTAAAGTACCATGTCGAAGAGGTAACACTTGTTTGTTGACTTGACCATCTGTTTATCAAAAAGATATCACGAGGCTTTATGTATCATTTTCTACACTCTAGTACAAGCAAAACATATTCTGATTAATTTTTATACGCATCTTTACTTCAAATAAATACTGGTTGCCTTAAATTTACTATAAAAAAAATTCTTAACCCATATCAACTATCAATAGCTAAAAAAAGAGAAACTGATTGATTATCTGTCATATGCTAGTGTTGTTGTGAGATCCAAACTACCTTGGTATGTAGATTTTTTTTCGAATTCTATTTCTATTATACTTTTGAGTGAAATTTTTTTTGATACTCACTCATCATTGCGGAATGAATATTTTTGACTATTAAATAACTGAAAAGTAAAGAGATGTCTCTATTTTTCAATCATCTCTACAGTTATCATACCTACTTTCATTATAAAATGAATTACCAAAACTTATTCCTTTTAAGTTTGGTCAACACTAGTTTATGATTTTCATGAGTGAGGGAAAGGAATGATGGTTTGGCAATTTGCCATTTTATTAAGCAGTGCATTATCTATTCGAAAAAGAAATGGATTGTGACCTTAAAGATGTTATCCTACGATCATGAAAGTTTCCAAAGGAATTATTATCTAATTAAAAAAGTGGAAGCACTCAAACTTGGTTTTCAGATAATAACCCTTGAGCACTTAAATTATTGGTGTGTGCTCTTATACCTGTGTAGATATATATATATATATATATATATATGAGTAAATCTTACATATATCATTGGTAAGTACAATTTTTGTAATACTCAAGTCTAA
Organism: Cinchona pubescens; assembly: GCA_025175665.1. Classification (NCBI taxonomy): domain Eukaryota; kingdom Viridiplantae; phylum Streptophyta; class Magnoliopsida; order Gentianales; family Rubiaceae; genus Cinchona; species Cinchona pubescens. Next base: position 2,569,181 of record JANKKI010000129.1, on the reverse strand, counting down.
ATTTAAGACATGTGTACAAAAATAACTTTTAAACCCAAAGTGTAAAAATTTTTATACACCAACGATACATAAATGATTTACTCTCTCTCACGATCATCAATAAATTCGTGGGTGGCTCTTATAAATCTTTTTCCCTGAATGCATGCTCGGAATTTGGAGGATTTGTGCTCGAGAAACTTAGGACATTTCTAGATCCCAAAACGTATCAAATCTTTCCTTTTTCTAACATTACCCAAAAAACAAAATTTAACTTAGGAAGAGGTGACATATTAATTTATTTAACTTCTGAGATCATGTAATGTAATAGATATATTACTTGGTTTATGTTTCTTTGCCATCCCACCAATCATGACCACTATCCAAATCCAACTTAATTAATTATATTTCTTCCTGATTAGTATATATCTCTCTGCTTTGTTAAAGCGACATGTTCAGTTTGATCACATCCTTGTGGATGAAAACTAGATTTGCAACTAAAGTTTTTGTTGGCTTTCCACAGCAACAAAAAAGAATGAAGTGTGCATCTAGAACAAATATTTCAAGTAAAGGCAATAACAAATTTTTAGAAGACATATCAAGAAATTTGGTCCATAGAGGCCCCAAAAAAATGAAACAAGAAAAAAGTTATTAAATAAACCTAGTCCAAATCTAATAGTTTGCGTCAAATACTCTGTGTCAATTGGGTATTATCAATAATACATTTATGCGTTAATAATTTTGACAATTGTATATCACATAAGATTGTTAAAAAATAGAAAAATATAGAATGGGGACAATTGCTCATTGAAAATTTAGCAGTGACCAATCTAATTTGGACCTATGTCTACTTCAAAACACGTGCTTTGTTTCTTTACCATGCTTTGACATCCTTTCATACTAAATTTTTTTTTCACAGGGCATAATTAGACAGAACTAGCTTCCCTGTTTCAGAGAATTTTCTCTCATCTTAAATCCAAAATGGACCAACCTCGTATGCACTTGTCCAATAGTTCAAGTCAGGTTGAGTTTTTTATGACTGGCCCTAGTTGTTATCACAACGTTTGGGTTTGGGTTTGGGTTTGGGTTTGGGTTTGTAGTTCTATAACTAATGATGGCGTTCTTGTTTTCGGGCTCATAATGTGGTGGGTGTCCTACATGATTTTATTACAATTCCGGGCTTAAAGACTCGCGTGGTTTTTTTGTTCATTCATCGTGGTACCCAGAATGAACACAAGAATTTGAGGTGCTTTCTTGTTTTCTTCATGAGCTATCATGTCTTTCTCGCTTTTTTGTACAGGTATGATGTTTATATATTCTGAAAAAAAGACTAGTCTTATCCTTGTCCAATTTTGTCTTGGTATTAATTCAGCAGCAATTGAACAATGATATAACTGCAGTAGCACCACGAACAACAAGGAAAAAGAAAATGATTATCCAAAAGAAGAATTTTAAAAGTTCGTACAGAGTTTGGGATTAAAGCCCATTGGGTCCTTAGTTGAAAATATTTCATTTCTAAAAGGCCGAGATACAGATGGATAATAGCCTAAACATGAATTTGGACCTTCGACATTGATCTCAACAGCCCGTATTGAAGACTGGTTGGATAAATATTTATGATTACTACCAATGGGTTTTGGAAGGTTAGAGGGATACTGCTCGTTATACCCGCTAGTCTGGAGCCCAACCCAAATTCATGAAACTGATTACTCAGTTTGTTTAAAGCATATTGATGATAGTAAAATACGAACAAATTTTACATGGACCGGATTCATGTTATTAGTGTCATAGACTTTTTAATTCACAAGGGCCACGTCACCTACTTGGGATTGTTAAAGAACAAAGGATTCCATCTTAAAATCAATTGATGATAAGTGGGGTGACTCATGAACTTTATTAATTAGTTCAGAATCTTTTAGTTGATATTTGAATTTTAACACCCCTTCCACACATGACTGGGAAGAAATAAAGAAACTGAAAGTCTAGCCAAAATTAGTGAACAGATATATTGACTTGACCGATACCCATGAAATCATATCTAGCCCAATATCATAACCAGGAGAAGCATTGCTTTGACAGAAACCCATGAAACCAACCCCAATGCACAGAAGAGTTCGAGAAGCCCAATGCACAGAAGAATCCGAATCATGTATGGATGGGTAAAACACTAGACATGACCGATACCTATGAAGTCAAGCCCAATACCATAACCAGGAGAAACATTACCTTGGCAGAAACCCACGAAGCCAAACCCAAAGTACTAAACCCACATTTAATACTTTGCAAAATTTCCATTTGATTTCACCCAAAGAAAGAAAACAAAAACTTTTGTCCCTTGTTAATTAATTAAACCCAAAAAAATTAATAAATAAAGACAACTGCACATCATGTATCCCTCGTTAAAATTTCTTGAGTGGTTTCCAACTTATACTAGTGATTCATCATCTATAAATTCAAGTAGTTTTCACCCATCTTCCCTCAATTGTCAGTTTCTCTATTGTCCTTTACATTGTTTAAGTATATATTTACTAGTAATCAATTTACCATATCTGCTTAATTTGGCATTTCTGATCTCTCCATTTCTCATATATTTATATATATAGGCATATTAATTAATTTGGCTGTGCATTTTTGCCAAATTATGGATATTAATAGTACTAAGAACCAGGACAAACCCGTGTTTATATCTCGTACTTGTGGTTCAATTCGGGCCGTGCTCGGAAAATTTAAGGAGAAGGTGGTGAGTATTGCAAGAAAAGCAAAGAAAGTCGGCCAAGATGATCCAAGAAGAATCGTACACTCTGCAAAGGTTGGACTTGCTCTTACAATAGTATCTTTGGAGTAGACGACTTATATTTCTAAAAATAAGAGAATCATCCTATTCAAAAAAAATAGACTTGTATTTTAAATGACAAACTCCTATTGATTGATGAGTATGACCAAAATAAGAGGGAAAATTTTCTATAACACCTCCTTATATCGAACATCTATGATACATGCTACAAATAATGATGTACAGGTTAGTTGTTATTTACCATCCATATATGGGGTTCTAGACCACCTGTGGAGGTAAGAGATGAAGATCTTTACAATGCTCTTTGTCATAGTCCCGTGTGCCGGGTATCGCTCCAGTGCAATCTAAGGAACTCAATGCCAGTAAGACAGTAGTGAGCAAATGCTAACCCTCCGTCAACTATCTCCATTAAATTGGGTAACAAAATTGATTTTTTCATGGCCTTCCCATTAGTTCTTCCTGAATGTGCATCGGTAGCCAGAACCTTATCGAGGTCAGAGTACTCTATAAATCTCTGAGTGGCAGCCTCCCATGAAAGTCTATACCGCTGCTCAGGAGATAGAGGCTGAGGCTCATTGGCCATTGCTTCTTTCACTTTAGCAACAAAATCTTCAGGTGTCTTGTAAAACAGTTGGGGAAAGCCCTGAAGAACTCATTTGATGGGTGGTCAGCACAAACAACGAACTTTCCCATTGCAAGGGCCTCAGCTGTTGCTGTGCAAAGAACATCACTAATACTGGGGTTTATGAAGACCTTGTAACTGGGGTCAAAAGACAGCATAGTAATAATGTAGATAGAAAAGAAACAAGGCAAATCTTATTTATGAAATTTTGTTATAGCAGATGAGACACGAGATGCTTGAGCTCTTTTAAAGAAAACCTAAGCCATTTTGCATGCCAGAAAGGGCACACCACTGGAAGAGATTTCCCAATACCAAGAATCTTTGCGGGTTCAGAAAGTGGTTAATAATCTCAAAAAGAAAGTCCTATAAAAGATCCTTACCCGTGAAGAGAATCATCTGCATGATCTCTTCCTTTCATAAAGTTGACATTTAGGTTTAGCCTTTGAGCCATGCTCTTTACTTCATGAGCATCCTCACCATTACCAAAAACATCCAGTTTGAAGCCATCAAGATCATTTTTGTGCTTTGCTAGCAAATCTATCAACTCTTTGTAACCTTTTGCCCAAACCATCTTGCCCAAGAAATATGCTCCTTTTGAAAAGGCTTGCTGTCCAAGCTCCCTTTCTTCAGCTACTTTTTCTCCAATTCATATTTCTCAAAAACTTTGGATTTATGCCATGAACATTGCAAATTATAGACTTTGGTAGATTCTGTGTAGCAGCAGAAAGTCGAAGTACCTGACAGAACAATCAAAGAATTGATTAATGAAAATAATCTAAAATTCTAAATGTTGAAGGATTATATTTGATGATAAAATTTAAATGATGCTCCCATGACCAATAAATTCACCAAAACCAACCCAATAATTATGTAGAATAAAATAATGCTCAAAAAATTCAAAAGGTTGCAGCTTACCTTGTGGCAGTATGCTCGTGTTACCCAGTTGTTTATGTGTTTTACAAGGAATGCTTGAAAAGCCCCATTCTTCTCCCTTTTGATATACTCCAAGTAATTGGTGTGAACAATACCCACAACATGGTCAAATTTATCTGTCCAACGTTTACCGTGGTGGTACTAATTCAGATGTTCTGGTTCTTCTAAAATAGCAATATCAGCATCCATTGATGAAATAAACCGTGAAGTATCACCAGCACAGACGGTATTATACTTCGCCTAGCTTTTGAGAACTAAATTCAAAAATTAAATGTGTCAGGCAGTGCCACCTCAAATAAACATGCATAAAGATATAAGGTGATACACTACAGTTACAAGAGAATTACCTTTCCAGGGTAAAAAGAGATATTAAAATCGGCCTTGAAACCAACCCTTTCCTCTAGCCAGTTACGTATATACAGCTCCTGATCTTCTGGTGAGTTAAATGTCAAATTGTTTGGATAAACTAGTTCTTGGTCTGATCTACAAAGCCACGGAACCAACAACGTAACATTTTGTTTGGCAGACTTGGCTAAATATGCTGCTCGAAAGAGTGGATTCACAGCAGTACCAGTCATCCATGGAAGGCTAGCAGTTGTGACAATTGCTACATGCCTTTTCCCATCCAATAAGTCCTGCTTCTTTGAATCACTCCAAAAACCACCTTGATAACAATGACCTGTACTTTGGAGAACACTTGCTATCCTTTGATCCAATTCATCACTCTTGGATGCGAGGTTATCAGTTTCTATAATGGATGACTCTCCTGTAGGTATTGAATGTAGCAGCAATTTGTTCTTGTGTTTGCTGCACAAGCTTTCCACTATCTTATCAGATATATCTGCCACGAGACCACAAAAAGACGATTCAGATAAAATGTCATGTAATTTCCAATCTGCAAGAATTCATCCCTCGCAAGAAAATAAAACACTAAAAGTTGGTAATTGGCAGATGAAATCTTGTTTTCACAAGAGCTAATTGTTGTGTAGCAATAAAACCATGGAAAGCATTGAAGCATGATCACTTATTTTTCACTAGAATATGATCTGGAGAATTGAGCCTTTTTGATTTCTTGATTAGCCTGCCCCAGTCCCTCAACCAAATCATCATCACCAACAAAAAAGCCAAGAAAAATATATAAATAAAGGAAATTCCCTCAAGTAGATACCTATACAAGTATATTAAGATCTCCATTCAATATCTCTTTTGTTTCTCTTTATTGGGCTGCACAGATTTCTAGACGAGTACTCCAGACACTAAAAGCCCTAATCTTTAAACAAAGTGAAAGGTCAATTATACCTTCTTTTTTTTTTTTAACTTTTTTCTACTATCCCCTTTTTTACACTTCTCTCTTTTCTTTACTTCCTTTTTTTTTTTTTCATTTTTCGGGTTGCTTGGGTACAAAACCATGTTGTCTTAAAGAAGAAATTCTATAGTTCAAGACAGCCCATTATCAACAGAATAACCAAGAGGACAGAAAGTACAAGGGAAACAAGCAAAACCAGCATTAAATTGCAGAGGAAATAACACATATACAAAGGGTGAAAAATCTAACTGGAATTTATACCCCTTTTAATGCCAAGTTGATCCAAGAATGGACTGGATTGCCTAACTAAAGATGCCAACAGTTCTGGAACATCAAGTGGTGGAACTTCCTGCACTCAAAATGAAAAGAATAATCCGAAAATATTCAACTGCCAATTAATATATTCCAGATGAAAATCTAGCAACGATATCCACAGGTCAGTACTTCATACACCTAAAATTGCAGTCCCAATGGGGGAAAAAATCAAAAGGTTCTATAATCAGAATGAGGCCCTTTGCCAAATTTGTAAAAGCACAATTCACAGGCTAGCCAACAATGGCTTACTCATTTATACAAAGTTACAGATCTGCCCTTACAGCCACATACAAATCAAGATCTTAATAACTTACTTTATGGCAAGAAGGATGAGACTAAAACTATATGCTACGTGGACAAGTCTACTGGTAATCTGTAAAAAATAAGCCTACACTTTTCACTAAGCCTGAATGATAAGAGAACACTCATAGCAAAACAAAGTCAAGAAATGATTAACAATGTGCAGAGCAAGTCTGAACAGGGGATGTGGAATAAAACAATCAGTCATCTAGAGATGGATAGTGAACCTCTGAACAGATCTCATTCTTATGGGATCTATCTACAATAAAACAGATTATCACTCATCTCGCTTTCCGCAAGTTGGCTAAAAAATCTGAACTACGCATCAAAATGTGTTATATAATCACACTTAGGGCCTGACGGAATGAAAAACAGAAAGCATTGTGAAATAGAGATACCAACCTGGGAATCATTTGGCTCTGTGCATATAGATCTCTGCAAAATCCCAAAAGGAAAGGTTCAAACCGAATGTCAATTTTAGATAGGAAGTTTTCAAGACAACTGACCACACAAATGAAAACAACAATAGATCTGCAAACCCAATTCAGAAGCAAGTTACCACAAAGATACTGTTATTCATTCAAAATTAACTAATTAACTACAGCCATATAAATCATAAACAATATCTGGGTCATAATACTAGTTAGAAGTAAAAGAGGAACTACAGTGATTGATACCCTAGTGATGACTGACACTAATACAACAAAAGTATTATTGTTAGGCACAGTAGCAAATTAGCTTATATCATCAAGTAGAAAGAAGGAGACTGTGAACATAGTCAGGGTAGTTATGGTCAGAAAGGTATCCATATATTTTAGAGAATCATATCAAATATGCATTTCTTTCATAAGTTACATAAGTAATATCTCTAGCAGCCTAACTTTGTAAATAACTATCTACATTCTTCTTGATGCACAGTTCTAGGTCCTCCAACTTTCATAACCGCTAAAACATTCTACCAAATCCCTATCTTCACTGACTTCTACATTTTTCCCCTACTAGTGCTTTTGTTCCTTCTGTCTTCCTCATTCCTCAATATTGTTCTCCATATTTTTCCAAACAATTTGAACAAAAGAAAATTTTTTAACCACTGATAATTTGATCAAGTCACTTCCGGCTAAGCATCCAAATCCTTTCCCCGTGGATTTTAAGCATAATGCAACATAAAATAATAATAACAATAGTGATGGAGAACAAATAAATTTCATACTCTTACCACTAATAATATTTTAAAAAATATCCGAGCAGTTTAGTACAGATCATCAACTCATTAACCAAACCAAACATGTAAAACACAACTATCAAAATCATTTCTTTCGGACTCAACATCTGCCTTTCTCCAGAAAAAAGTACTTTCTTATCTTCAAATAAATCCTCTCCAAATTAAACCAATTTCATCAGTTAATCAAAATTCACACCTCGAAAGAACAACTTGTCAGAATTTATCATATTCACAGCTCTAATTTCACTAAGAATCAGAACATAAATATAATTGAAAGTAAAGATAGCAAGAATAAGATTGAAATACTACCAGACTTGACTTGAACTTCTCCACAAACTCGCTATTCTTAATCCCCTCGAAAATCTCAGACGGCAAGCAGCTGGAGCTGGATTTTTTCTGCTCAAATTCTTTAAGCCTAGTCTTCAACGCCTTTATCGGCTCCCAAAGTTCCCCAAACAGCCTTTCCTTTCTGATCGCTGTCTCCTTAAACCTCACTCTCCTCCACTTCCTAAACCTCACTCTCCTCCACTTCCTAAGCCTCTCCCACTCATCATCCTCCTCCTCGTCTTCAACCTCCGAAGCAATCGCATTTTTAATTGCAGACAAATCAATCCTAATCTTCGGCTTAGGGTTCCAGTGGCTCCATTTAAAGTCCGCCGAGTAATACGCCCTCCGAAATTCCTTCAATTTGGGCTGAAGCTTCTTCACGAAGTCGATCTCCGCCGGTGTGGCAGTGGCAGAGGCCGTAATTGTGGGGACAGTGAAGTGAGATCTGGAAGCCGACTTAAGGAAATTCTCTAGCTCTCTGTCAGCTATGTTTTTAAACGAATTGGCCCGGTTTTTTATGAGCTGGAGATCGGCGTCGGCCGAAGAGCGGACCTCCCGCCATCCTTTGGAAATAAACGAGGAAGCCTTCTCCGCCGAAGCGGATGACGACGTCGTTCGAGCATCCGGGGCTTTTATACTAAGCATCATGTAGAATTTCGAGGATCAAATTCACAAATTAGAAAACTTTTGGATTTTATTACGGAGAATTGATATAGCAGAGTGAATTGAGCATAGGAAGTTAGAACTTGGAGAACGACTACCGGTTTATTATTAATATATATACTCTTTTTTTTTTTTTTTGGCTGATTGTAAGTACTATAATTAATAATTACTATGGGGATCGGCAATACACGTGGAGAGCCACGTAGGACGAATGCGTGTTGACTAGATTCGCGTCGAGGTTTTGGCCGGTATGACGTGGATAACGGCACGTGAATTCAAAGGCTAGCTGTGTGAACCCACTGTGACTGTTTCCGGTAATTTCGCGCCAACATTGGTTACAGGACAGCATCACAAAAAGTTGTGAATAATCGAAAACTTTAATTATGCAAGCCTTTATTATATGTATTTTTTTTTTAAGGTTTATTCTATGCATTTTACTTTCTTTTAGTTGATAAAATGTCGATATTGGAGTAGGGATATGCTATTATTATCCAAACCTTGTTTTTAAGAGTCGAGTCTAGTTAATACTAATTATCAAATCACAACTATAATGAAAATAAAAAATAAAAATAATTTATAAAATTAATGTGAACAACACATTTTATGTATACCGCAAAAATTAGTTTAATAAAAATATGTATATCATGTATGTGTATACGACTAATAATGTTCTAAATTAATAAAAAATGCATCGTGTTGTGTATTGAAGTTAGGAATTGTTACTTTATTTGCCAACATACTCTACTGCTAGTTTTTTCCATCCTAATTCCTGACTTTTAAAATGAGAAAGTTCGTAGAAATTTAATTATTCACTAAACACATTTTTTACTTTATTTTTTATTTCATATTTCAAAAACTCATTTTTAACGTTGCTTTGTTTAAACAGAGCAATTGTCTGCAAAGAGTAACAGCTAGGAGTACACGTGGGTAGGTGCGGGGCGGTACTCGTCCCTCTAGGAATTTATCTGATCCGTCGTCATTTGTCGGGTGAGTCATTTTTTGACCCTGATCTGACCCTCATATCACCGGATATCTAAAAAATAGATACCCAATAAAGAAGGTCGGATACCCGTGGATATCCAACACTATCCCATCATCATTCACTTCCTTAAAAAAATAAAATAAAACAAAACTAATCTCATCTTGAACACAAAACTTTTAATAATTTTTAAAAGTGACAAGTTAATTAACAAATATTCTATATAAATTGAGAAGAATAAAAGAAAAAAAATATAATATTAGATTGTTAAAAAAAAGAAGGTTAACACCGCAGTAGAGTTTAACCACCAAGTTTGGGATGGATTGGTGTTGTTCCTCTACGCCTAGGACACCAGAATATTGAATCATGAACGAAAAAAGGCATGAGAGAAAAGTACATTGGCCAGTAATTATGAGGTCCCAATTATTGACTGGAGGGAACACCAAAGGCCTCTGCCCTTCCATCCCTTAGATAGAGAGGGAGGCCAAATCTTTTGATTTTTTCATGTTGTCAAAGAGTTGAACAATGAAAATAGATGGCGAGTGCCTGATCGAATTGATCATGTAGGAACAAGGTTCAAGTAAATCACATAATTTCTTCTAAAGAAAAATAAAACTAACATAAAATTTATCCAGGAAAAGTTAGATAAAATCAATACTAATATAAATCAAGATTTTAAAAATAAATGAATGACTACATATTTACACTAAAAATTATAAAAAATATTATATATGAGGGTCAGAACGGATACTCGTAATTTTTTAAAATCCTAACCTGTATTCTATACTCATAAAGACGAGTCAGCCGATCAACGAGTATTTTTGTCCACTCCTAATACTGGGCTTCACAAGTGGCGACGTTATTCTGCGGACCGATGAAGAATTGGCCCATTTTTGGCAATATAGTTCGTTGTAGATTTGCAGAATATTCTAGAGAGAGGAATATACTACTCTTCTTGACTAGACTAGAGTTTTTCATGCTGACGTGATGGAGATTTTTTGGTCTCATTTAATTGCAATGGTCAAACTGAGATTCGACCATATGCAGTGCAGGAAAAAAAAAAAACACTGGATTATTTTAATAATGGGCTGGCCTGATCTAAAAGTTTGAACAAGAATTTAAATTAAGTTTGGTTTTGAAAATTGTCGAGTATGTATTTATTTGTGTGTGTTTTGATACTTTAAAAAAAAAAAAATCATTTGTTAATGGATGTTTTAAGTTATTCAACTAAATTATTCAATTATAATAGAAATATTTAACTCGTTGAAATGGGAAAATGTATGTAATATGTGATTATACGCATAATGTAATATTATACATTACAGCATAAAAATTATGAGAATTTTTTTGGTTAGTGAATAAATTATATGAAAGTGAAGTACAAAAGATAAACAACATATTTGAGGTTGGCCTAGTTCGACTTGTCTCGAAATCCATTTAATTAAGTGAATTGCGGTTAGACCTAATATTCTGTGAGTTTTGGTGATTGAGTGTGAGAATGACAAAATATAACTCTATTGGATGAATTTTAATTGATCAAATTATCCACTACATAGAGAAATTTTTAGATTTATTGGATTTATAGTAAATGTTATGAATTACTTGATTCATAATCAATCACATCACCATTAATGCAATGTGATTATACATCAAAAAGTACATAATACATACTATAAATATGATGTACCTAACAATTTGACTAAAAGATTGGCAGTGGTTGCACCTAACATTTAGCAAAGAGTAAGGACTTAAATGACGTGTGGATAAAAAACTTAGAAAATTTTATAATTTTGTTAAAAGAATCATTTCATTATATTTTAAAGATTTATATAATATTATATCGTATATTTTAAAAATTTATATTATACAAAAACTCTTAAAATCAATCAGAATGGTTTTTTTAACAGTACTAAAGAATCCCCAAAACACTTACCTCTCCGCTTTAAAAAAAACCTGATGTTCGGTTCAAAATTTTACATTTTTATTTGTATCATTAAAAAATATATTTTTATAGAGCAAAGCAAAGAAAAAAAAACATTCTGTTCGGAAGCCCAATGAAATTCAATTTGCAGAATTTGCAATTTGGGTTTGATGGGCAAGTTGGGCCCAAACAACTACCATAAAACCCATAAAAAAATGGATTGGACCAAGAAATGCCACCTGCCATCGCCATTTACTATAAAATTGCAAACAAATCTATCCCTTAGCTCCTGTCTCTTATACATCTGCATCTAGATGTGTATAAGAGACAGGGTTTAAAAAAATCCCGCCTCGGTTTAAACCCTAAACCCATTCATTCAAGAATCAAAGAGTTGAAGTCTCTTGTGAATCAGGAAAAAAGCACAAAAAATAAAAGAAGAAAGGAAGAATGGGTAAGGAGAAGAAGGGTCAATCCAAGAAACAGCAAAAGCGCGGTGGAATAGACTTCAAAGTGAAGTGTTACTTTCATTCTCTTCTGTTCCTGCTTCTGCTAAATTTGTGTAGACGTAATTCTTGACGAAAATTACTAATTTCTGATTATTTTGCAGAAAATTAGAAGGAAAGTTGGTCGAAAATTGCCGCCGCCCAAAAATGCTACCAATACAGAAATCAAGTCTAAAGGTAGGTATTGTAAAATGAAATTCATCCCCATTTTCCAATTCAATGCTTCCCACTTGATATTCGAATTTTCTTTTCTTTTTTTTGCGGTTGTTGTTGTTGTTTTTGTAAATTTTTTTGCCTTTATGATATGGGTTTATTTTATGTGGTTTTGTACTTGGGATTTTGTCAATTGAAGTAAAGATGTTTGTAAGCTTTAGTCAATAATGAGAAACCCATTTATTTATTTATTTTATCTGGGTTTTGCGTTTGGGATTTGATATTTCTGTGTTTATCAAGAAAAGACTATCATTTTTCGTGTTTTTAATTTTGTAATGTACTTGTAATGTACTTGTAGTGTGGACTAAATGGTGATGTTTTAGTTGTTGGTTTCTTTGACAAACAGCCATTATTCTTCCGGAGCAGAGTGTAGTGTCTGAGAAGGCGGGACTAGCAGTGAGTAAAAAGGGTTTGACTTTGAAGGAGTTACTTCAACAAACGAGTCATCACAATGCAAAAGTCCGTAAAGGTAATTCCTTTGTTAGTTGAACATGTATGTATGCAGGATTGTTGTTGGAGTATAAAATTGGAGGATATATAGGCTGAATAGTTACTGATTCAAGAAAATGTGAAAGGAGGAAAGCATGTACAAAAGGTATATATACATGAAAAATGTAGTTGGAATTAGGAAATTCATGCCTAATTGAAATAGTTGTTTCTGGTATTATGGATCACCCTTTTGTTGCAATCTGTCTTGGTATTATTTATGCGCTCTAATAGAAAGCTTAAGGACAATTTGCCATTGATTGAAATAAGTGTCTTGGTAACTTGGGTTTGTTGAATATGCACCCTCGATTGCATTTTTAGAAGCCCTTCCTCCGCCGCGCGGCCCCCCCCAAATAAAAAAAATTTGTGAACTATGTAGTTATTTCTGTGGTATCCCTACATATTCTTGAAAATCAATGAATTAACAATAAGTTTTGATCTCTGTTTTTTAACCTCCAGATGCATTGATTGGTATCAGGGATATATTTCTTAATTACCCAACTGAGTTGAAGCTACACAAGCTTGCTACTGTAGAGAAACTTCGTGAACGTATCAGTGATGATGATAAACTGGTACGAGAAACGCTTTTCCAACTATTTAAGTCAGTGGTTTTGCCCAGCTGTACATGTACCAAGAGGTAATTCTTGTAGCCTTGATTGTTTATTTGTGATTTTATCAAGGGAAATGCATTAAACCTATAGGTTGGTTTCATATTAATTTGTCAGACTTATTTCTGGTACAGCTTCTATTGAACATTTTATACGTAATATTTATGCATGTTGATCCAGTGCTTTCCTTTACAGGATAATCAAGGACCACTCATTTCCTTGATGATGGCATATATTTTCAATTCAATGACGCACTTGGCTATAGATGTGCGTCTGATGGCTTTTAAATTTTTTGACCTCGTTGTCCAATATTATCCATCTTCATTTTCTTTTTATGCTGAAAAGGTGAGTACAATGTTCCTTTAAGTCATCCATTACCATCGGTGGTTGTCTCTTTGATACATTTCCGTGGTGCTACATGAAGAAATCTTTGTCCTATAGCCCTTCCAAGAGTGAATTAGCTTCTATACTTGTGTATTACATAATTATATATGATTATGTTTATTGTGATTTGGAAGTCAGAAAGCTCTCAAAAGTTTGTTATTCATCTCATTTTCTTTGACTTTTGAAAAGGAGAGTACATGTTCCTTCAAGTCATTAATTTTGGTTGACCATTGGTTGTTTCACCTTAGTTACATTTTTCCTGGTACTACAGAAGAAATATCCAATTATAGCCATGACAGTTATTCTGCCCTTCCTCAAGTGAAAGTTGATTTTGCGCTTGTATATTACCGTGATCATGTATTATTTTTTTTATTACATCCTTGGAAGTTTGAAGTTCTGTTTCTAATTTAGTTGCTATATCTGTAGCTATTGACTATAATACTAATTCTGACTCGTTTACTTTTTTATCTGTGTGTGCGCGCTTTTCCTTTAAATGTTACTTTTTTTCTTTCTTCTGTGGCATTAGCTTATATGTTTACCATGTTGTTTCTTTATCCTCCCTGGGTTATTTTTTTGCTTTATATATGATGGCTGATTGCAGCTGTTCTTTAAATTGATTTTGGTGCGCAGATTCTCCAGAATTAATTATCAAGATATTCTGCAGAAAAGCCAATTTCATTTACAGGATAAGGGCAAGCTAAAAGGCATCCTTGCTGGTTTAGTTCACTGCTTGAGACTGTTGCCATGTAATACGAGATACGCTGACTCATCAGTGGAAAAAGTATCCTCTAATTATTATTGCCCAGAATATTTTCTTTTACTCATTTTTTAGTCATTTAGTAGTTTGATGCTTAATGAAATTGTGTTTCTTCTTGTTTTCATCTTTATGTTCCTTATGGATTTCAACTTTTGCTTTCAATATTCTTCAAATAAACTTGGATCCTGGTAAATTCTGATTATCATACTATGTCACTAATCTCTCTGGATGTGTGATAAGTCTGTATACTAAAGTGTCGGTCTTGTTTGAAATGATAAAGGTGTTACTCAGAATTTCCACTCATTTTATATAGATTTCTATTTGTTTGTAGAGGTTTCTTGATGTTTTACAAGATTAAAAATGAAATGGGTATTCTGCAATGCAAATAACAGAGACGGAATGACTGGAAAAAAGGGGTTGGAGGTATAAAGAAGCTTATTAATTTTTTTTTTTCCTTTAAACCCCTGGGATGGACAAGATACGCAATGAGCATATTCGTGAGAAGATTGGAGTAGCATCTATTGATGAGAAGATGAGAGAAACACGCTTAAGGTGGTTAGATCATGTGTTAAGACGACCAGTAGAAGCGTGTGTCTGGCGAGTAGATTTTTGAGAGAGTAGTCAACATAGGAGGGGTAGGGGAAGACCGAAAAAGACTTGGTGGGTAACTTGTAAGAAAGATATAGCCCATCTAGGAATTGAGGAGAATATGGTCCATGATAGAGCGCAATGGCGTAGCAGGATTCATGTAGCCGACCCTACTTAGTAGGATTAAAGCTTGGTTTGTTTGTTTGTTTAAACCCCTGGGATATTCGGTACCCTCACATAGTCACTGAAGAGATTTTTAACAAATAGGATTTATGTTGGTGAGGAATTGCTAGTCCTCATCCTCTGCCTCTTTGTGCAGCCTTGGCTGTATTTCAATTTTCTCCTTGGCTATTTCTGGTTCTTTGTAGTTACATTACATGCACTGAAGTCTTTTGCTCTAAACAAGTGCTCGTCGATTGCTTATCTACATTTAAATGTGGCAGGAAGTCCCTTCTCATGGAATTCTGCATGCATTAGAGCCTGATTTGATTGAAGATTCTTCTGGTGAGTGGAATATTATTTTTCTTGAGGCTTGCTTTGTTTGTTTGTTTGTTTTAGCCGTTATAGGGGGACTAGCCTTGGGTTGAAGATTGATCAATTGTTCTCCATTATTTTGTTGAGTGTAAAAGAAATGTTTTACTAGTTATTGTGTGACCTTAAGAATAAGGATTGGGAATTATTCAAATCTATAGGAATGTCAGTCTTGAAATTGAAGGCTTAAAACACTTTGCACTCATCATATGAGACTTGAAACGCTCTAGATGCATGTGATGGAAGCTGTTGCTTAAAAGTTGATAATTGATGTTTGTGATAAACCTAGATGCATATAAAAACTATATGCATGGAATGGGAGATTGACAATAAAACAATAGTAGGTGCTTAGATTGTTCAAATTCATGAAAGCAAAGGTCTCTGGGTGAGGAGAAACTTTGTTATGAGAAGGTCCTACCAAGTGGCATCGCCAAACCAATGAGATTCTACTATTTAAAGTGGTGGGCCTAAAAATAAAATGAATTGGTGGGCCACTATTTAAAATGCTAGAATCTCATTGGTTTGGGGTTACTATTTGACATGCCACTTGGTAGGACCTTCCTATAATAAAGTTTTTCTTGGGAGAGGCCCCAAATGTTTGAAATTGGTACACAAGGCTTATTTTTTCAGTTCACAGATATCTTAGGATAGAAGACTTTGTGGGACATGGAAAATGTGTCATTATACTCTGTGGAATGTAATTATCTGAAATGCGCACAAAGACTCGGAGATTCACTTTCCTTGGCTGAGGTATTTCAATAGGCCAATAAAACCTTCTTCTGTTTACTTACTTAAGCCCCTCAGGAAGCCCTAATTTTCTTTCTTATGTGTGTACTTGGCTATTATTGCAAATTAAAGTTGTCATTGATTCCCGTCATCCGACAAGTTTTCCCAATGCGAAAGAATTTTGTCACAACTGAGCATTACCAACTCTTTGGTTTTTCAATTCACCTCACTCAAATGCTAGGAGAAAACTAAAGCCTAAAGGTTTGGAGCCACAGGACTACAAAGCCAATGAGCTAACTGCCTTTTAATCCCTACCACTCTTGCCATTATGATTTTGTAATGCTGCCTTCACACTCAAAATTATTATCCCCAAGCCATTTTGGTGCATATCACCAGCCAAGATTTGTCATATTATGAATGTTAGTTTTTTGTTGATCTATGTTGTTCTAATGGATTTGAGGCAAATGCAAAGCCACTGGTCTTCTGATCCAGTTCAAACTTCACTTGTATACAGCACATTTTCAACAATTTCCATTTTCTCTTTTTTTTTTATTTTTTAGATTATAATATCTCTTTAATGTTAGAAGGATGTTGTGAACATAATCTCCCTTGTGTTGTCATTTCCTTTTAGGGCATTCGGGCATCATTGAGAAGTTGAAGGATCTTCTCCCCATTCTAATTAGTTGCTTCCAGGATTTCACGTTATCAAATCATACTATGCCTCTAGCAGATTCACAATCCTTTGATTGTGTGCTATTCATACTTCAAAGCATAGATGTTGTGGTTAAATTCTTCGTTTGTGAAATGAAGAAAACTGAAAATGTTCCATCTCTTTATGAAAGAGGACCAGATGCAGATGTATTGGATAAAGTTTTGTCACCCGCAATATTTAAGAAGTTATGGGAGGTGTTCCCTCTAAATCCAGTTCATCGCAATTCAGATAAGGTTTGATTTCGGTTTTCTTGTTTGTCATCCCTTCTTAATATTTCCTTGTAGTTTGTGGAGTTATGTTTACAATTTGGATTTATAGTACTCTTTTTGCTTTTTCTATTGCTCGTCATCCTCTTTTTACTCAGGAATGTCTGTAGGCATACCAGATGTTAGAGTGTGCATATGTATTGTGCTTGTAGCTCAAACTTTTGGCTAAGCATAATTATTTCTCAACTATTTTACTTTCTTTCTGCAGGATGATGACCGATTTCTCATGTTAAATACCATAATTACAGAAATATTTTTGCGGTTGAATGAGTGGAATTTTCCTTCTGCAGTTTTGTTGGAGAATTTTTTGGGATTCATTGAGAATTCTCTGGTCGAAAAGGTTCTTTATAGTGACTTTTCCTACACAATCTGTTTGATATTTTCCATGTGACATTTGCATGTATGATTACTCGGTTATGATTGGAGATCAAGTCAAGCTGAGTACTATGGTCAAGTTCATCTGTTGTTACTTATTCACTTCTCATTCTCGTAATTGTAGTCTAATTGTAACTTCCAACTAATGTATGCCATAAAATTGTTCCACTGGCTGTCTTTGATTTTGTAGCTTAACAAATGTAATAGGTAAAGTTTATCCCTATGTACATATTGATTGAATAATGTATCTGTATGCATGATCTTTTTATTGAATAACTTATCAGAAGAAAAAATATAAATTGATTTTTTTAATCCATTCTTGAAGATCCTGTGTTTTGGTAATTTGCCTGTTGCTGTAGCAATCATGAACTTATACATTTTTGTGATGTCTCTGGCTTCTTGACTTCTGTTTTTTCATAACTTTTGTATGCACTCTGACTGTTAGGTTTTCTTCATATACACACACACACACACATATAGTATTAAACTCTTTCTTTCATGAACTTGAATTTAAAAACCTTATAGATATTGCTGCTGTGTTTGATTGTGGCTGTAATCCTGATATTTTCTATTGATACAATGTCTTCTCTCTTGCAGTTATCCAATTGCACACAATCGGTCAGAGTGTTACGTGAGAAGCACTTGCTTCCTCTTGTACCTTTCATTCCAAAACTTATTATGCAAGTTTCAGGTGATTGGCGATCTCGTATTATACAGGTTTGGAAATTCGTCCTTTGAAACCTCTAATTAGTATTTTGTGAGGCTGCATCTTCACAAGTTTGCTTCACTTTACCTCTCTATCTTAATAAACTTCTCTATTTGAGCATTTGGTGAGCATAGTTCTGAAATTCAGTTTTGTAGCCAGTGTGGATCTTTAAAAAATGGATATCCTGATTGTCAGTTTTGAACTCTGGCATTGCCTTTGCAGGCATTCACTGAGGTTTTCAAGAACTCTGGTCCAGAATCTTCTATGAAATTGGCCTGCCTTTCTGTATTAGAAGCTGTGCTAGATCCTGTAAGATTTCAGCATTGTGAGTTTTGGAATATTCCATTGATCATTCTTGGAGTTCCTTTGAATCATTTTGATATATCTCATCTTCTCGTCTTCATTATAATTTTGTATTTTTGTTTTACTCGTTGACCTCAACTTGGAGCTTCAACTCGAGCACCTTTTTCCCCTGGGGGCCCCATGGCGAAGGGGGGGGGGGGGAATTGTTTATTTGGTAGATCTTCTTTATGTCTAGTTTTTCATCAAATTCGACTGACATAAATCCTATGCTAATTGATAGGAAAAGGGCTGGCTATACTTGGTTGTAGGGGATCCTGAATTGTTAGACTATCAGCTGATGTGGATTAGGGAGCTTCCTCCACTGCTAGTGATACTAGGTGATAAGAACCCATTGTGTTCAAAGGTATAGTTTTCTATTCTATAATTTGTTGATTTTTACTGGGAGAGAGTACTATCAGGGTATCAATTTCTCATCCTCCATTCTTCAATTTGTTATTTTGTGCTGGTTGTCAAGTTTATACTCTTCTCACTGAGATATCTTCTTGCAGGCTGTGTTGCATCTTCTGCTTGTTATAGGAAAGGCTGCTAAATTGAGCTTTTCATTCAGTCAGGAGTACGATCAAATGCAATACACACTTTCAAATTTTTATAGCACCCACTTAGATGACGGTAATATTAACTTTGTTGTTCTGATTGTCTTTCATACAAATTCATTATACGTGGCCTTTGTTCACTATCCAGCTTTCTTTGTTCTTTGTTCTATATTCTATTGCAGGAAGTGTATGCTATGGGCCATTCATGAAGCTAACTCAGGATATTCAGGAGCTTTCTCTTTGTTGCCTGTACTATTTCTCTTCTCTCGAATCGATGCTGCTTCAGTCACTGGTGTCATGTTGCTTGTGTAAGTAACATAAGGTCTAATATTTACTTGGTAATGGGCTTTTTGGTTTGAATAATTTAATTGCCACTTGCTTATATTTAATATCAACCACAAAATAATCAGTTAAACACAGGGAACTGTTGTTTGCTGGAAAGTTCACACTCCCTCTAACCTTGTCAAGTGTGATCCGCTTTTTATCCAGATATTTTCTATGATCAATCTTATGTTTTAGGGCTCTGAATCTTCAAATTGGGAGACAGGCTATTGAGGTTCTTACATTGTCAGTATCTGGGATCTCAAAATCTTTCATATTTTGAGAAAATTTTATGAGATATGACTGCAGAAACCAAAAAGTCGTACAGTATGCTGAAACTTGACGGAGAATTATATGCTCGAGCTCTTCTGGTGAGGGAGCATATAAATATGTCATAAATTGTGGTTTGTCATTGTGCAATACTATTTTTTAAGTACAGCAATCCCAATCATCATGGTTTTAGATTAAAGTCATTTTGCTTATCTAAAATCTTAGATGGTTTAACCACCTTGGACCTATATTAAAACCATTCAAAGTTTGGTGTTGCTAAAGCTACTAGCGTACTCATTTTGCTCAAAAGATTGATGAGGAATATGACTTAGTTTTGGAGTATGGGTTTTTCTGTATCATGCTTAATTTTTCCACTGGATGCTTTCTGTTGCTATTCTTCTGTTGGAAATAAAATTCCAGTTCTTAACTCCTTTTTGCTGCAAAACTGCAGGTCAAGATCTGGAGCCAATTTTACTTTTTCGCGTAATAGAGGTTCTCCACTCAGTTTATAAAGCTGGAAATATCTCGAGTGCAGATCACATGAGTTTCCTCGTCACTTTACTTTACACACGTTTCAGAGTCTCGACGGGTATCTTTTGAATTTATACCTTCTTTTTTTATACTAGTCCTTGCAACATATAACCAGATCCTTTATCTCTATGTCATGTGACAGCCCGTTTTCTGTAATCTTTCAGTTTTTAGTCTAATGCTTTTAATGTTTGTCATACCTGGTGTTTTTACTCTTCAAGGTAGAAGCCCCACTTAGTGCTTTGGCAAATATATTTAAACCCTGGAGGTTATATTCTTAACTAGTTCTTTTCCCAGTGCAATGCAAGGGATATCCGTTGTTTAAAAAAGTTAATTTAAAGATTCTTATGACCAAGCAAAAAATGAATAAATGGAAAAAATTTTGTGTTTTGCATCCAATAAATTCGTTGTGCATCAAAATATTCTATATAACCTACTATTTCAACTATTACGGCCAATTTTATGTGGTCACACAAAATAGAATAGATTGACATTTGAGAGCACTAATCATTTTTCTATATCAGGATGGTATGCTCTCTTATATAGGTCACAGAAGCCAATTTCAACTATGTTTTGCTTATGATGTCTGGTCATCATTGGAGATGAGTTTTCAAATGACATTTAGAAGCCTATATGATTAAATTGTACTCATTGGTTTTGTCTCTCTATCTTTGCTCCCCTTTTTTTTTCAACGGTTGGAGTAAGACTTCTATGTTCTTTTTGTAACGTTTTCATAGGGTGGAACACTGGGTTTTCTTGGTTTTTATTTCCTTCCCAAAGATTCTCTTTTGATGTTCTTTTTTCCCCCCCCTTTCTTTTTCCTGAAGTAGGGTTTCTCATCATTCTTTTGTGTGCCTCTGCTATTTCTTGTGTTTTACTGAGTAGGATTTGAATTTTATTGCCAATGTCATCTTTGCCTACTTGATAACTGAAATTTGGGTTCTTTATGCAGAAGACTGTCCTCTGAGACATGAAACAATCTCAAATCGAGCTACCTTTAGATCAATTGCCAGAGTTGTTTGCTCTTGTCTATCTCAGATTGGGGATAATAAATCTTGTTCTCCAAATGCTGGAAAAAATAATTCTTGATCAGATGGTAAGCTGACTGAATTTTCTGTGAAGAATTTGATCTTATGTATGTCTCATATTTAAATTTTATTTGTTTAATTAAGTTAATTTTAACTTCAGCTCTTCCTAATATTTTTTGGTTTTAATTTTAACTTCAGCTCTTCCTAATATTCTTTGGTTTCTGATGAACTTGGTTGATCCATACAACTATTCCTTTTGCTTTGATATTTTACAACAGTTATTTCTTTTATCTTTTTCCAGACACTGAAATTGCCATTAGACAACATCTGTGCATGTCTTAGGGTGCTGATCACCCTAGATTCAAAACCCACAAGGCTCTCTGAGCAGAGTATTATCAAATTAAGCCATGTCCTTCCAAAATACTTGATTAATGTTGCATCTGTAAGTAATATTGTGTTTTTTTAATCTTGTTCTTCATCTTTTCGCAAAATATTTACTGTTGCATGTAGCTACCATTTACAACTTCTGAGATGATAGATGTTTCAACTGGTTATTGGTTCTTCTTTATAAAACATTTGTTTTGTTGATTCTCATGCCAAGTCAAACTCTTCTAAACAGATATGTCGTATGTTAGTGATTTTTCAGACTTTTTGCGAGGGATTGCCAGGATAGGATATTCTCTTACTGAAATAAGTTGGTTAAATAATTCTGAAAGGGAGACAACTTCAATATGCACGAATAAGTTGGTTAGAATTTGTCTCTGATTATGCATGAATTATATACCAATTTCAAACTTCTTTCGTTTCACACATGTTGTTTAATAAGCATCATCCATGTTGAACGTGATAATTCATGGTTTGAGGTTATTGAGATATTGGCTAAATACCATAGAAAGCAGCGTCACGCATTCTGTGAATGATTTATTCTTTGTTAAATTACCAACTTATGCATTAAGCTTCAACTCAACTGGGTTTTTCCTGAAAAGGCACGTGCACACGTTATAATGGATGGTATGGAAGTACGGAACATTGATGACCTGGATCTTTCTTTTCTTTTAGCGTGCTGAAGTTCCACCTCATCCAAAAGCTTAAGATATTTGAAAACAGCAGTGTTATGGTTATATGTAACGAGGACGAATAATAAATGCATGCTGAAGATGAACACTCAATTTCTTCATTTGACCAGTCACCACAAGATCACTATTCTACGAAAGCAGTTGAATTATACCTTGAACATGGGATTTAAAGCTTTTTTTTTTTGCCTAAATACAAGCCAATTCGAGACATGTTCACTTATGTTAATCAATTATAACAATCTTCTTTTAGCATCCCCATGTTTGATTTTTTTTTATTACAAATTTGTGTCCTTGAGTGTTGATGCATGGTGCTTCTTCTCTTATATCTTTTGTTTGTGGTATATTCATGCAGAGTGTCCCACATGATGATGAATCCAGAGCCAGCGTTAGCATAAACAACAGCCATTACTACCTCCTACCTTGTTTTTTCCTGTTTGATAGGAGCACCACACTCCTAGATCTTTAAGAGAGTTTTTAACTTCAATGAGATCACTGATAACTGATGATAGCTCATTATTGCTGTCCCCTCATCATACTGCCTCCAAAATCAGCCATTCAAGTAGGTTGAATGCAATTGTTACTTTGTTACTACTGATGCATGAAGATGTTAAGATGCAGCAAATTCTTTTGCCACACAAGGCACATAGCGAGAGCATATTGGAGATTGTGCTCAAACTTCAGGTATGACCTTGGTCCTCTAATGATTATGTTTTTGTGTTTTAACTCCTTTCAAGCAACTTTTCTTCCCTTGGTAAAGAAGATTGAGTCTGAAGAAACGCATGGTTTGCTGTTCTCTTTAGTTATTCTTTGCTTTCTACAGGACAAGTTTACTTCATTGTGTCTTATGTTCTAACATTTACTTTCTGAAGAATAAAGTAGTTCAAGCATATATGAATCCAAAAAGTATTGATATTCTGTTGTTCTTGCTGTACTGGTTACCTATTATGATTGTTCCAATGTGTGGGAAATAAGTTACTTGATCTCATTTTTTGTTGTGGTTGCAGTCGGAGGAAATTAACACGGCTATAGAAGAAAGGCATAAGGTGCAATACACATCTGATCGACTAAGAGCAGGCCATTAATAGAATAGTAGATAATTGAGTGGCTGATGATGGGATACCTCTAATCTAGAAGGGGGCAACAAAGCAAGTCTTCTTTTGGAAGACTTGGCATAATCATAAATTTTGGATCTTAAATGCGAAATATATGCATCTGTGTATCATCCTTTTTTCTCCCTCTCTCTCTCTCTATATATCTTAATTATACTCAACCTTAAGGAGATGCTAACTAATCTCTTTCCGGACTTTCAGACTGTAAACCGTATTTGTAAGTTAATGTGGTCAATGAAAATGGTAGTATTGCAAAGCATGGTTTTGTTCTTTCGACCTCTACTGCAAATCTGTCTTCTGCTGTGGATGAACTACATAGTTTTTGCACCATTTTCAATTCTTTTTGTTTTCATTGTCATTGTTAGTATTTCATATTTGTCCATAAGTTATTGGATACAGAACCCTTGAAGACTAAATGAGCAGACCTTATTGTCCGGGAAAGGAATTTAAATAACTCTGCCAGTCATTATTCTTTGGCTTAATTACAGTTTGCCCCCCAGTAAATACGGATAGTTACAAATTGCCCCCTGTATTTATTTTATCTACAAGTTTCGCCCTAACGTTAATGAAGTTAAAATTTTCATCTAAATAGAGTAGTAAAATGTCATAGTTACCCTCCATATTTTTAGTTACACTTCATGAATTTCTTTACACTAAAATTCTTCTCCTAAATTTGACAATGATAATAAATTAAATTTATTATTCTAAGTTTTTCCTAGTAAACTAATATATCTTCTAAATTTATTTAAAATATATATTGATTATATCTCAACGTAATATATTTACTCAAATAATGTGATTTTTAAATATAAAATGATGAATTAATTATTGATAATATAGAAAATAAAAATAAGAAAACTAAAATAATGTGACTAAATAAATAAAACTAGTTTAGTCTAGATATAAAATAATATTGATGGAATAAGTATGTGATGACATGCTAAAAATGACTGCAAAGCAGATAACATAAATAGTGAACTAATTCATACAATTAATATTGAAGCAATAATTTGTTATTTAATAATGTTTTATGAAAAAACATTGTTACTTTTAAATAACAAATTCTTTATTAAATAAAATCAGATATCAAAGTGCAACTTACCCTAATTTTATGTTGGTTTAAGGCAATTGAAAGATTGAGAGCAATTATGACATTTTACTACTCCCTTTAGATGAAAATTTAACTTCATTTACTTTTGGGGGGCAATTTGTATATAAAATAAATATAGGGGGTAATTTGTAACAATCTCCTATTTACAGGGGGTAAACTGTAATTAAGCCTGATTCTTTTGAAGCTTTTTCCCGTCTACGCAAGGAGAGATAAAACAAGCCCACTTTTCTAATGATTTCATTGAGTTGAGCAAAAAAAATCTAGACGAAAGAAAAAAAATATGATTGAAAGTTGGGCCGGGTTAATCAATGTGACAGATTAATGGTTGAGAATAAATCACATTGTACAAAATACAATAAGAAAATGCATTTTGTGTTGGGACGTGTAGACTTGTTAGCAATGTTTTGATACGTGCACGGATGCTGCATTTTAACTTTTGATAGGGTGTATATCATTCAAATGCACTTGATTACCGTAAATAATTATTACAAGCCAAAGGCATTCATGGTGGACTACTATTGCCTAAAAAAGAGGAGACAAATTCGTCAAAATTAATTTCCTTCAAACAGATTGTCAGTCTCCCTCTAATCCCTCATTTATTTTTGCATCGAAGTTTCAGGTTGGAAAGAGTGTCTTAATGTCACAGTATATAGAAGACACAGCTCTCAGGCAATATTTGACAACCTTCTACCGAGTATTGACAACAAAATAACATATTCATTTCCCGGAAGGAAAACAAGTTGCATTTTAAGTAAGAGGGAAAAGGAAACAATTCCTGAAACCAATCCAATCAATCAAAGCATAATGTAACATCAAAAAGAAATTGACAAGAAATACGCTAAATGACCCAAGGAAGCAGAAGTTCACCATACTTTCTTCTCTCCAATATATTCACTACAAAAAAAAAAAAAAAAAAAAAAAATAGAAGCAACATACTACATTTGTCGGGCTTTTGAATGAGTTGATTTACGAAAAACTCGAACAGATATTCTGCATGTATTCTATATAATCCCACTACTGTGTAGCAGCCATTGAAAATGTTGAAAGAGCATCAATGATTCCATTCAAACTTGTGAACCTGAGGATCATACAGCAACAAATTAAAAAAGATAAATCTTTTGACTTCTCATTATGCTTTAAAGGCTTGCCAACTTGAAACAAGACGGGATATTTCTACCCTTTCACTTTAAATATTCTCAAGGAACCCAGTCCAAAGAACGGGAAGACAGGATATGGAATAACATTTATGAAGCAAGAAAGACTTCAAGGGGGAACTGTGAGAGGGAAAAAAAAGGGAGTTACATGGCACCTCTATCATGGCACTAACACTAATACCGCATTAACAATTCAGCTACCTCCCTTCTGCTTGAGAGTGATTTTATCCCCCAGGCTGAGAGCAATTCCTTGAGTCTTGCTTCTTATTCTAATATAACCACTCAACTTACCATCTGCCTGTTTCTCAATGCTCACATTCACCAAAGCATCTTCTCCAAACACACTCTTTGCATAGAGGTTAGCAGCAATGAATCCACACTCACCTTCCAAAGCTGACCTGAAAACAAGCATCCAATATTCATAATAAGGTAGTGATGTCAAAATATCCATAACAAGCATCCACCGATTCTAAAACTGTCTTTTGATTTACTATTAAGTTGAACTTTATCGTCGAACAAGAAGATATCCCATTGATAAGATTTGTTAGCCCTGCTCCTTTACTTGCAGAAACTGGTGAGAAGATTTTTTTTTTTTTTCGGGGGTGGGGGGGGGGAGGATGCAGCTATCATTCCATGCATGAAGATTAATCAAAGACAAGTAAGAACATCACGATTTCAAGAATGATTAAAGAACAAATTCCAAAATGCAGAAACAGTGGGCACATCATAGGGATTAACAGTAGTCTGATGTTGCATCTCAACTGCAATAATCTTGTAAAAAGTCCAAACCAGGCAGGAGCAACAGAAACTCACTGTGCAGTCAGGCACTTCATGTTGGTCGACTTAATGATATGGTCAAGGAATTCCTTCTCATCTTCAATAACAGTATTTACAGCAACCTACCACAGACAATATTTAGTCAAAAACAATGTAAAACAGTTGAGATAAAAGCATGGAACATTAATTGACAAATTGCTGTTGAGAGTGAACTGATACTTGGCAGGTACAATAACAAATGGGCAATAGCCAGCACTGTGGTTGGATAATTATGAATCTTTCCTTTTTATGGTCTGCAAATGTCGAAGTGGTTGACCAATTGCTAGTAGACTTCCTAACTTCCTTACTCATCCCCACTCTAGGTTAAAGTGCAAGAGATTTCTTTAAATTGTAGAGCTTTTGAGAGAAGAACCAGTACATAAAACAACCATATCTTAGCATGTCAATAGAAATACTTCAGTTCCATATGACAACACCAATAGATCATACACAAAAAAAGATGCCAAAGATTAAGTGTCAACCAATTTTCAACTGTTGTCACGTTGTCATCCTGTCTCACTCTCCTCAACTAATCACCTTTAGACGTTATTAGTAATGCAAAGTGTTGGAAAACTAGAGATACAAGAACATAATTTAACATAAAAGCTATGATTCAATAACAAAAGAAACATTCTGTCTCACTCTGCTGAACTAATCACCTTTAGACGTTATTAATAATGCAAAGTGTTGGAAAAAATAGGGATACAAGAAACATAATTTAACATAAAAGCTATGATTCAATAACAAAAGAAACATGAGAATATCCAGATACCTTGTTTTCCCATTCAAATTCTGCCCACATAGATCTAAAAGCAGCATCGCTGCACACAGCAGGAGAGATGTAATCCATGATGTCAATAGTCATGTGAATGTCATTGAGGACAACGACAGTCCGTTCAAGCACGTTTGAAGTCTCATAGACTATGTTTCCAAATATGACCCCCGTCTCTGTGGAGGACACCTTAATATTTGCTTTAATCTGCTTGCTTGATTCAGGAGCCAGAGTGTAGTTCTGGGGTCGCTCAACTAGTTTAAGATCACCCATCGTTGCCAGCTCCAAACACAAATTCTGGAGAGTCTCCTTAGTTCTATTAATGACTGTAACATCCAGAACAATATCATAGTGATGAACCGTCACATATGCTTCAGCATACACAGGATCACTGAAACCTGTAAGTTGAAGAATACGGTTAAGCTTATTTGCATCATCTCCATCCTTAATGAATTCCCCAGTGGCACGTTTAAGATCATCTTGGACCTCATCTTCTAACTCCAACTGGCTCATGCCCTGAAATATGGTTAACAAATATAGTAAAATGAACTATAATGTCAAGATACACTGCAATCCCTACTAAGGGGGCTCTAAGTAGTGCCTTCATAATATACTCAAAAGGAGAGAATCAATGTGGGAGCAAAGCCTTGGAATGTTTCAAAAAAACAGATTCAAAATCAAATAACTAAGCACAAAAAACTTCAGATTTCCTACAATAGATCCCACCATTCATCGCGTCATATGTCAGAAAATTAGAAAAACTTGTTACGTAGATGATCCTTCAAGTTATTCAAAAAGCCACACCAAAGTTCCAGCAAGTATAAACTCTATTTTGATATTCATGTTAAGGAAATTGGAAACATAACTTCAAATTGATCTACACAAAAACCAAGTAGCACGGCAATTTTTTATACAGGATAGTTCCAAACTCAAGATCTTGCTTAGTATTGACCGATCAACTAAACCAGCAATCTTATTTTATAACATGAACAGACAAGCTCCAATGACAAGATATCTAACCTCATATATGATTATAAAGTGACCACAACTCAGAAATTTAAAGGGCAATGAAAAAGCAGCTGAACTTGTTGCATTCTTCAAATAGCGTACTTAGAATCAAATGCAAAATTCTTACCCTTCTGCTCTTCAAATGGTAGAAGTCAATTAGATCATCTGGCTGTGAATGAGAAATCTGAGCTTTTGATTTAATTTCCTCTGTTTCACGTAGCTGTTTATCAGAAAGCATCTTAACAAAACTCTCACGGCAAGACTTCAGCCATATTTTTCTGACCTCATCCCCAGTGTTACATAACAGTCTTATGCAAAGAACAATCCTCTCATAAGAATCATTATCAATTGGATGTGGAAGAACTGAAGACTGCCCTAGCTGTAGCATTGAAACCATAATCAACAGTATATTTGAAGATGCTTTATTAACTTCAACTCTGGACGGCTGAACTTCTTCCAGTCTCAGAATGAGCTTTGTCAGTGTGCAGGCAATCACAGCCCCAAGGAAAAAATCACCAGTGAGAAGGAGAGATCTCAAATTTCCAGTGGTCAATGATCCTTGGACAACAGTTGGAGGAGAGAAAGCAGTTTCAGATTCAGCAGCACTTTGAGTAGCATAGGTTCCATCAGCAAGGATAGCTGGTCTTCTAGATGAAACAGTGATGGAAGTCACCTGCTGAGACTTCTTTGAGGTATCAGCAGCTTCCCCGTCTTCAGAAACAGAGAAAAAGGGTAAGTCCCCGAGACACTGTTAATAGTTGCAATGAACTGCTCAACTTCATAGAGAGACAAGCAGTATTCTTTGATTATCCAAAGAGCACTGGAACAAACCCGTGCAACTCGAATCTGGTAGAAAGTGTCAAGGAGCCTGGTAACTATGGAAACCCTTAGTTTTGGGTTCGTTTCAATTATTTCTCGCACAAAAACAACAACATCCATTGCAGAAGCAACATTGCTGTCTCCCAAGAAATCCATCAACAGATGGACCACAGTGCTTGCAACTTCTGGGAATTTTATGGCACAAGAATGAATGGCTTGAATGAGCATTTGACGGTACTCCCCATTCTTCTCCAGCTCCCCACTTTGAGTTTTCACAACTTTGTTCATTTAATGCCTTCTTAAAAGTAAGAACAACCTCATTCACATTTCGGGGTGTGATTAAATCAAGAACTATATCAAGTGTCTTCCTTCGAATGTCAAGGTTTGGGCTTGAGAGTGCCCTAAGAACATCCATTATCATATCAACCATAATGTCCCTGTGAGATGATTTGAGTTCATTCAGCCGATCCAGCACAATAAGCTTGACGTTGTTGTCACTCTGAGACAGAAGAAGCTGGCAGTAGGTATTGGCTGCAGCCCTGATAGCTGTAGGAGCAGAAGACAAAGAGACAAGGGTTCCAGCACATTCATAAATAACAGCAGCAGAAGGGGCGTTGAGCAGAGAGATAATAATCTTTATGTACTTCCCCTTCTCTGCCTTGTTTGTTCTACAAACTTTCCTGACTAACTCCAGGACAACCATCTGAAGCAACTCTCCCCAGTCCGGTACTCTGTCAACATGAGTCAAAAGGTAATTAATTGCACGATCCTGGGCACAATTGAATAGCATCAGACATAAACGCATTCCTCTTGGCTGATTGGTCCTGCTCAGTTGAAAGAACCTTCTCAATCATCTCTGGAGCATCTGCCAAGAGCTGCTCACCTTGAGGGAGCTTGTAAATTGACATCACAGCAAGAATAGCATTCCTCCTGATAAAAGGATGCCGGTGTTCCAAATTTGAAAGAATAGAAGGGATGAGAGGCTCAATGATTTCCACCTCATTCAAACGACAGAGGAATCTCAATGTGACACCCCGAATGTACTCATTAGGATGCTGAAGATTGTTCCTTAGATTCTGACAGATCAAGATCATCTCAGGTAGAACTTTCCCCTTGCCATCGGTCTTGTCAATGATCTCCAAATAGAGAAGCAGCAATTTCTGAACAGTGTGATCTTCTGAGGGCAAAACGTATCTAACAATCGTGATGAATAGCTGGGGAAGGGTCTCCCCATTCAATAAAAGCATTATAGCTTTCTTCATCGCGTCAACCTTAGCAGGAACATCATTCCCTTCAAGGGACTGATGTGTACCTCCTTAATCTCATTGGCAAGAGCTGGTGTACCCTTGTCAAAGTGTATTAACAAAGAACACGATTTCTCCATTTCTCACTCAAACTATACCTGAAACCAAGCCAGATTTCAAAATTTCCTTCAAGGTTACATATCCAGAAACATAAATTCACTATTTTTTAGATAGGACAAGTTGAAATAAAATCAAAGTTCGACCAATTTGAGTAATGCAGTGTGTTGAGCTGGTCAATGCATCCTAATTACTGTAACACAAAATAATAACCATTACAAAACTAAGCTCTTTACCATTATGATTTTTTTTTTCTTTCTTCAATTTTTGGGAAAGTAATTACCATTATGGAAGTAGATCAATGTGATTGGGAATAAGAATCTTAAAGAAGCCCACATCTGAATACCAAATCAACTCGATATGAATCAATTGCTATGATAATGACCTAGATCGAATACGAAAAACAAATATACGTGGGAGAACAAAATCAACATATTCAAAGCTAAAATTCAAAGCAGTCATAACTGTTAACTCTTCGTTCAATATCCATAAATACTTAGCAAAATATAAATGATACCTACAAAGCCGGTAACCCTAGAGGTCAATTTTACATTGATACCAATTCCCAATCCAATCATAATAATCCAATCCCCAAAATACAAAACGTATGAATTTGAATTTGAGATAATACAGATCTTGTGGATCGAAATTCGGCTGGGAAATGTTATTGACTTACCGGATTGAAGATGCCGGCGGCCACTGTCGGATCGGATGAAATCGATTTTTCAAACAAGAATAATAATAATAATAATAGAAAGGTTTGGGGACGATGGAAGCAATTAGGCGCTCTCGTCAGATCTGCGATCCGCAGACGCTGGGTAGAGTTTTTGTTTGTAAACCACTGGGTTAAGTAGGAGAGGAAAAATATTTACTCAAGCGGGGAGTAACCAGTGACTGACTACAAACTAACGACCAAACCTTAATTTCTAAGATTTTTTTTGGGGTTAACGTTGCTTAAATATAATTCAAAAATAATTTATTTTTCTAATTATTATTTTTTTGAGTAAAATATTTATAATTTGCAACCAAATACATTTATTCATGTATTCGTATTAAATTCTTTTGATTAAAAAAAAATATCAAAATTGATTGTATAAAGTATTCTTTTTGTCTTAAATTTTTTTTCAGAAATTTAATTTTTTTAAAAATAATATTTTGATTGTAATGTTAGTACTCTTATCTTTTTATTTTTATCTCTAAAATTTAAATTTTGAATTTAAGATATGACATGATTAATAATTAAAGGAAATACACTAATAAAAAGCAAGGCAAAAATATAGGTTTGACTTTGAGGATGTAACAAAAATGCTGAAATTAATAGTTTATGAGTCAACATACAAACTTGTGATAGTTCAAAAGTGCATGATAAAAGGTATTATTTTTATTTATTTTTATAAGTTTTTTAATTTTTTAACACAAAAATTAAAATTATTTTTATCTTTGTCTTTTTTTAAGTGTTATTTTAATCTTTTGTAATACAAACATTAAAATTACTATAAGTAGACTAAATTTTAGGTAAAGTTGATCATATAGGACTAAATTGCCCTTTTGCTAATAATAAATTAAAAAAATTCTAACATTAATTACAAGTTGAGTAATTAGTGGAGTTAGAAAGAAATTAGAACAAAATCGATAAAAAAATAATTAATATTTCATTAAATTTTAGAGTAACATCTAAAAGAACAAATTTTTGTTTGTTAAAGTAACATTTAAAAAAACACGGAAATGATAAAAAATTGTTTCAAAGAAAAATAACAATACCTTCACTCTATCTATGCAAGTCCAGCCCAATGAAAACAACCTTTGAGTGCTAAGATCAAACATCAATATTGGATTGGTCCGTGACAACGGTCGATTCATTCTAATATTAGGCCCTGGACCAGGGCCCAACCACTTCGACCATTTTTTTTTCCCCAATTCTGAAATGGCGGGAAAATTTTCGCAGCTAAAACAAAAAAAATTCGAGTTCTGAAAAATCCCAAATTCCCAATACCATATTGTTCTGATCGGAGCAGTAAAGCTTCTGCAGCCAAAGCAGTTGAAAGAATGCAACCAAAGATCAGTTCATTTTTCAAGCCCTCTTCAAATACGCCCAAAGCCACAGACCCGTCTCCGGTTTCCGATAATATATTCGCCGACGCCGACGACGACGATATCTGTAAAGACTCAGAAATCTCTATCACTTACAAGCGAAGAGTTAAAAACCTAGTGAGGTATTGTGTTATTTTCTTTAGTTTCTGATATTATTGTCTATTTATGTGAAAAAGTTGTCGAAGTTTTTTAAAAATTAATTTTTAGTGTTAAAAAAAAAAAAAATCTGCAGTAATAATGATGCCAATTCAGCTGGAGCAGCAAGAGAACTTGATAAGGAAGCAAAATTGGAGAGGGGAAAGTCTGGAAAAGTAATTAATAAAAAAAGAAAATATGCGCAGTTTTATTTGGAATTAGGGCAGTCTGATTTTCTACTGCACACTTGCAAAATTTGTTACAAGTGCAATTGTGATTTAAGTATGCTAAAGGCGATGAAGAGGATGAAAAAGTTCACAAGACGTTTCACAAGAATTACACTCACGGCATTCCATTTAAGGTAAATAATTCTGAGTAACAAATTAGATAGGAGTAGTACTACATTTTTTTTTTTTTGTTTAACTTTAGATGATAAAATTTGGTTTGAATTGGTAAAATGAGTAATGTCCATTACTTCGATGATTTTCAGGGATGGCGAAACGAGAGAGTTATTAATGTGCCTAATCTTGATTTGGGGCGAGTTATCGTAGTGTTAGGTGATGACTCTCCTGCTCAAAGAAGCAAGGTTTTGACATTTACAGTAACATTTTGGTATTTCTGTTGGTTTTGATAAAAATGGCTAATTTTTGTTTATAGTTACTTGAAGGCCTTAAATGACATGATTCTGTGGGTGTCAGGTTCGGGAAGTTGTTGAGATGATGGAGATGGAACTTGGCGATGGCTGGATATTTCATCAGCATTGCAAGGTGTTCATTAAGTCTATTAGAACCCATTCTTGATTATATGCATATTACTTCAGTATAGTTTGTCATTTACTACATTATCTGTTTTGTTCTGATATTTTATTTCTTCTACAGATTGCCTCTTTCTTTGTGACAATACCTTTTATTTGAAGTCACTTTGGACCAATACTAGATTGATTTCTGTATATCAATCATCTGTGCTTTGTTATTGAGGATCATGGAACTCTCATTTTCAGTTCTTGATACAGCTCTATATGTTGTTTTTTTGCACGCATATTACTCTATAAGACTCTCTTTGTAGAGATGGAATAATAGATTACGAGATGGTATTCCTCTTTGAATGCAATGTCATTTACCTAGTAGATCTTCCATTTGACTGTGATTTGTGCTGGCAACAGGTGTATCTGTTTGTATCTTCAGGAAGGATTACTGGCTGTCTAGTTGCAGAATCAATAGAGAAAGCCTATAGGGTTCTTTCGAGCTCACCGGGCGAAAAATATCATGATCAAAATGACAAAGATTGATATACTGTTTAGAAAGAGACAATTCAGTGATTCTCCAATTTGGTGAAGTAAGTTTCCAGAGAGAAGTCGTAAGAAAGAATCCCTCTGGCAAAAGTACCGAAACGTGTGATTTAATCCCTGGAGTCATATTATGTGAGAAGGAAGCTGTTCCTGCTAGTTGTGGCATAAGAGCCATTTGGGTTACTCCTTCCAACAGAAGGAAACACATTGCCAGTTACTTGCTAGATGCTGCAAGGTAAAAACATGAATGCATGTTTGCTTGAATAAAATTATACTCTATATTTTGGTCCCTTTATTAATAGGGATATTCTGTGGATTTGTACATACATAGAAGATAAATAAATTGCATGAAAGGATGTCTGAAATATGAAGTTCTGGCATAGGACTAACAGTGAAGTAAATTTCCTATACATCTTCCAAAGTTCTATGCTACAAAATAAACAGACTTACACAGAGCTGAATAGAGCAGGAAAACAAATCAATATGCACTCTGCTTTATAAAATTGTAATCACAGTTTGTCTATTTGCTATGCAAGAATGTGCGGTTTGCCTCTGCTGTAGGGAGAAATTGATCAATAAGTTTAGAGCACTTACACTTCTGCAATGCTTCATTATAAGCTTGCTTACTTAATTGCCCACTTCAACCTCTCCGGCTTGGCCAACTTATAATCTGCTTTGTTGTAGGCAAGAAGTAAAAAGACCTCTTCTTTTAGGCTGTTAGTATTCAAATTAGAAAGTGCTAGAAAATGGGTGAATGCATCTTGGGCTTTCAGCAATTTAAAATGTTGAACTGATTTGTTCAGGATGCCAACTCTTTGTAATTTTTTTTTTTTTCCTCAAATGCAGGGGCAGTTTCTGCAATGGCCTAATTCTCAATTGTTCCGATTTGGCCTTTTCTCAACCAACCTCAGCTGGAAAGGCCCTCGTATCCCATTACATTGCAGGGAGTTCATTCTTGGTCTACACAACTTCGTGATTTTCAGTAAGAAACATTTAAAATTTTAATATTTAATGTCATGGGGATATACAATGTAATTTAGTCTTTAGTATTAGGATTTGTTATTATATAATTCGAGTGCAATGGATCTATGCTATCTTTATAAAATCTCATAAGATTTTGATGTTAGAGATGAACTTACACCTACTTGTATGGATAAAATCTTACACTATATTAGGCACTTTTTTTTTTTCCCAACATTTATGATGCATTTGATAAAACTGAAATTTGAATTTTGAATTCTGAACACTGAAAATTAAGTGCTAAAATTTTAATTTGCTGAATTCATAAAGTTGCATCTGTTTGATAATCTGTTGAATCTAAATACTGAATTAAAATATTTTACCTCGTATATATTATATATTTTGATGATAATATTATATTTTTTATAATAGATTATTTTAATTATTATATTTTTAACATAAATAAATAATTTATTAATGTAGAGTATGTGTGTATGAGAGAGGGGTATGTGTGTGTGAGAGAGATATTATGTACAAGTGTGTATGTGTGAGAGAGAAAATGAATATTTTTTATGCAAGTGTGCGCTTATTTGAGAGAGAAGGAATATAATATGTGTAAATTGCAACGGTGTGTTTATGTGTAAAAAAGAAGAAATATAGTATATGCAAATGTATGTTTATGTATAAGAGAGAAAGAATATAGTATATGCAAATGTGTGTTTACGTGTGAGAGAGAAGGAATATAGTGTGTTCAAATCTGTGTTTATGTGTGAGAGAGAAGGAATATAGCGTGTGCAAATGTGTGTTTGTGTATGAGAGAGAAGGAATATAGTATATGCAAATGTGTGTTTACGTGTGAGAGAGAAGGAATATAGTGTGTTCAAATCTGTGTTTATGTGTGAGAGAGAAGGAATATAGCGTGTGCAAATGTGTGTTTGTGTATGAGAGAGAAGGAATATAGTATATGCAAATGTGTGTTTACGTGTGAGAGAGAAGGAATATAGTGTGTTGAAATGTGTGAGAGAGAAGGAATATAGTGTGTGTAAGTGTGTGTTTATGTGTGAGAGAATGAATATAGTGTGTGTAAGTGTCACGCTCCTAAAACGGGACAATGACACGCCGCACATCGAGATCACCCTAAGCATGCAAGGCACAGTACAAGAGCAATATACAACCTATAATACTTGTCATTAGATTTCAAGATCAACCAATACAAGATCACAAAAGTATATTCAACAATCATATTCATAACAATTCACGAAAACCAAATCACAACCATATACAAACATCAAACTACAATCCAACTACAGTTAAAAGTTCAATCACAAGGTAAATCTAACAAGTCCATGGGCACACAGGCCTGAACACAAGAACAAACCTCACACTAAAATAGTAATCAGGAAAACTCTAACTCCAATAACTGGGGTCTGTACTGTAATCCCTTCCCTGATCAGCACTCGACTCAGGATTTGACTGCAAACAAAGGGGAAAAATAATAACGGAGTAAGTACGTCGTGCTTAGTAAATAACATTTAAACTTAATTATAGATAATATGTACACAATCAGTACAGGAAACTTACAAATATACGAGACATTTCCAACAATTAAAACCCAAATGTCAATCAAGGAGTTCATGGTTCACAAAAGTCTTTCTAGCACTGGATCCAGGTCTACCTATTATCCGCCCGAGTAGATTAGACATAACGGAGTGTCTATCACTTGTCTTCCGATAGATTGGGTATAACATTTACGAAGTAGAGTACTCAATATATCATTTCATTTACTCATGCATAGCCAAGTCCACTAAAGTGATCCATTGAGTTCTTCACAGTAATCATTCATTAGCAGAGTACAATAATGAACAATTGATACATTACATAACAAACATATAATTTATAAACATACTTACGTTATAAATATTAATCGAAATAAATATACTTACCTTAATATCAATTATTCTATGATTACAATACCAATCATATACAGGGTATCAATAAAAAAAAGCGTAAATGTTACTTACCTCGAAAATCAATATGTAGACGTATTCTAATTTCGACGGTCTAAAACTCTAATTCCAAATCACCTTGAAACCAGGAGAGTGTTATACCATTAGGATAAAAATCGAGATAGTGATTCACTTTTGGGCATCACTTAAATTCTCAAATTAGATAATAATTGAACACAAAAAAGTAAGGGTTGACTTAAATTTATGAAAATAAAATAAAAATATAAGAATTAGGGTTCATAATTTCAAATATATCACTAGGTTAAGAATTGTTAAAACTCTAATTCAAATCTCACAAAAATAATAATTAAAAATTCATTTCAAACCATAAATTCAGTCCCAATAACGCATAAACATATTTGGTAATCAAATCAATTCATAAACAACAAAATTAAACAAATTAATTTCTTAAGAAATTTGGAATTTAACATAAAAATCATATAGATCTGGAAGTAAAACTTATTTTTGAAATTGGATTAAAGATCTACGAGAATTCCTGAATCACTAATTTGATCTGTGAGTAAATTTTCAAATCAAATATAGGATTTGAAGAATTGGTTGATTGAGTTTTAAAATTAAACTTAGCTGCTGAAGGTTACATGGAGAAGCAGAAGGAAAATGAATCAGGAAACATCGAGACAGCGTTTTAATAGATTTTTAATATTTGTACTTTAGTCCCTGAAATTTTGTAAAATTATACTTTGACTCAAAAATTTTAGAAAATGTTTAAAAAGGATAAAACGATTATTTAGTATTTAAAAGGAATATTAATGAGTATTTAAAAGTATAAAATCAAATACGAAAATGTGTGAAATGATCAGAAAAGTCGGGTATTATAGTAAGTGTGTGTAAATAGTGTGTGAATGTGAAATAAAGAAAATTTGGGTGAATTTTGCTATACTAGTAAAGAATTTAGCAAATTAAATAATAGACTTTTTATTTAAAATTTTGTATAGAAATTAAGTAACATTTAATGAATTCAGAGGTAAGAGAATTTTGTTATCAAATACAGTTAATACAAAAAGCACTAAATGAATTAAGTTTAAGCACTTAATGGGATTATCAAACACCTCATTAGTGAAGCGTAAGTAGCTAGAGTTTGAACTCAAAAGTAATGGTGTATGGACTTTGGAAAACCAGAAAAGAAAGCTTAAAAAAAATAAGAAATTAAGAAAATGACGTAAAAATTCTAATATTTACCAGCTTGTATCCAGTTAAGATTACATGGCATAGAGTACGTGGTTGTGTGCCACGACAAGAAATCGTACCCATTTTGGCTATCACTATCATGTTGCCCATCAGCCACCGATAATTTTGGATTTTTGAATGTCTCTCAACACAAGCAGCTCTTGCAGAATTCAGAATTGTTGAATACATGATACCAAATAGTATATTTCTTGGATTTAACTTATTGTCACCATATTAAAGAAATGTTTGGTTTGCATCAGAAAACAGGGTCAAAATGAAAATTATAAATTTTTCAGTTATTTGGTTTGAAATTAGAATTAATTTTATTATATTCATAATTTAATTAATTTGATGCCTAAATTGTAGGGAATGAAAGATGTATATATATATTTTTCAATTTCATTCTCATAATTAAAAATAATTTTTGTAGTGTTTAACCAAATAACAAACTTGTTTAGATGGTTATTAACTTATTATTCTTGAGATATTATTTAGAATAATACTGTTCCAATTTTTGAGATAAGGTGTATGTAAGATAAAAATATACTAATTAAAAATTGAATTAAAGAATAATTATAAAATATTATTTGTAGTATATTGAATAATTCAGCTGTACAATTGCCATTAGCACAACTGCACAAGAACAAAAGGAATATTTCTAAGGCGTGAAGATCACATATTATTTTCACGAGTTACAGCATTTTTAAAATATTTTCTTGAAAATTTTTTCAATCCTAAAGATTTTTTCCTCCCAAGCCATTTCGTCACAGCAATTCATCTTAGCTGTAACAACCAATTATTTGACCCTGTCTGGATCCAACTAAAGTGTAGTCATTATGTTGCCATCTTAGTCAGTAGGAGCATCGTTAATCCAAAAACAGTGGCCTAGTTTGTACAGTGATTTCATAATATTATTAGTCGGAGTAGTATTTGAAATATTTATTATAGTAATTTTTTTATATTAACGTTGTTGGAAAATATGGTAAAATAATAATGGCTTAATATTATTTAAAGAATGTGAGGAAAAAATCTATCCAAATAAAACCGTATTTTACAATAATTTTTTAAATATATTTTTCAATTGTATTTTGATCACTGGTATTTTACATCCTAACAAGTTGCGACATTATATATTCCAAATAATGACACGCCAAACGTAGCCATTTTAAGTGCAACACTACCAAGTTAAAGTGTATTTCTGGAGGCTCATGTATCTTTTAACCTAAACTTTTATTAGGATTTATTGTAAATCTTGGTTTGGATGCAAAATTAGTAAATAAGTTACGGTTGTGTTTGGATGGGTGGATTTAAATTGAAGGAATGATTTGAAATGAATGAATTTGAATTTGAATTTGGTGAATTTGAAATGACACGAAATTTGAATAAATTTTAAACTCATTTATTTAACTATTAAAATTATTTAAGTGATGACTTTTCATTTGTTGGTGGATTTCAAATCCATAACTAAATTAATTATAAAAAAAAAAAGATTTCAAATCAAATTCACCTAAACTTTTCCATCCAAAGACAATGTAGAAGTAGTTAGATTGGAAGATTTTCTTGACTAGTAGTAGGAGTAATTGGAATTTCAAAAGTTTTTTAATTGGAATTTCAAAAGTTATTTGAACGCAATTAAAAAGGGATAAAAGTAACTACTTTCAATAGCAAGTGCTAATGGCTCTTTAACAATATTTTAGATGTGAAATATAGAGATAAAAAACGTTTTATCAAATTATTGTAAAATATTATTTATAAAAAAATTCAGTCCAAAGAGCCTATATATTCTTAATCGAACAAATTGTTTAATGTAGAAGGTAGTAGAACTGGGGATTAGGGAATAAAAAGTTGCAGTAAGTACGGTTCAAAGAAAATTAAAGAACGTGAAGATAAAAAAGAGCATTTACATATATGAATGAAGCCGGAAAAAAAAAAAAAAAAAACTTTTTCGCTGACAGACTCTGACAAAATCCCACAACACTTTTGCTTGGCGCCCAAGCAACTACCAAAGACACCTTCAATATTCAAACTCTCTCTCACACAACACTCTGTGTATTACCTTCCAAAACCCAATCATCTCCTTCACGCGCCAACTCGTATAGACAATTTTATTCCCAAATTACCCCGACTACCTTAAATTCCTTTCCCTATAATACCCCTAAAACCCCGCATTCCCAATTTCTATATAAAACCTCCACCCTTTTCATTCCAGAACGCTCTTTCGACTCCTGGTGAATACGGTAGGCGTCGGCCCACCGGAATTTCAACTAATTGGTGAGATTTTGTGGAAAGATGGTGGATGGCGGTGGGGGAGCCGCGTTTCCGGTTATATTCTACGACGGTGAGCAGGAAATTAATATCGGCGAAATTCGAGTTCAACCGATGCTGGAATTCAACCGTTTCAGATGATGATTAGCCAGAAGATCGGAATTTCGCCGAACCAGATCGTCCATCTATCTCGTTCACCACAGCTCTTCCCCTGAAGAACGCCGGAAAACACCCATAACCGGCAAAGTGAATTTTTCCTTTATCATTCGCCAGAAGGACTGCTTCTTTCTCGTGATCTTGAAGAGGTCTAGAAAGTGGAGAAAAAATCGCAAGCTGAGGCCGAATGAAATTGATTTCAGCGATTATTTATTAGAGGATTATCTGCCGTCGCCTTCGTCGGAAAACGTAATCCTTCTCCGACGAAACCAGCAGGAAATGAATATGAACATCGAGCAACTCAACGGTTTTTACAGGCCGTTTTACGATCAGATTTCGCAAGTTGAGTTGGAAGATTTAAATCATCGGCTGCAAAATTTAAAGGTCCAGGGGGAGAACTACAGCATAGCTGTCCCGAGACCCATGGATTTCATCAACCCAAATTTGGCTCCGAACTTGAATCCGGATTTGTTTTCGAGAATCCAAGAGACAATGACGAAAAACGTGATAGAAAGTAGTAACAGTAATCTTCAAAGTTGGCTGCGCGGAATGCGTGAACGCCAAGGAGGCTAGCTGTACGCCACCGTTTCATCCTTGTGTGAACGACCCGCTAATTGCGGGGTTCTTGACTCGGGCCGGCCCGATTTCGAGGCCCGTGAAATCTTCTCGGTGTTTATAAATTAAATAGTAGTATATAAATGTTGAAGAATTGAATATTGTTGGGGAAGCTTCTGGCATGTTCTGGATTTTGTGTGTATCTAGATTGCAACGGGACGGGAGGGATTCATTAGCTGTCCCTGTATGATGGTATACAGAAAACACCCTGGGGTGAAAGTTTAGAGGATTAGAAATTATTGTAGGTGTTGGTAGTAAATTTAAGAAATGGGGACTTGGTATTGACAACTATGCCCTTTAGGGAAGAAGGGCCAAGCTTTTGGATATTTTGTGGACATATCTGTGGGATCCTAATTTGGACTTATTGTATTATAATCTTCTTTGGTTCTATTTATTGGAACGTTTTGGTTCTCCGTAAAACTGTGTTACTTAAATTTGATGGATAAAGAATGAACAAATATTTTTAAAACAATAAATGAAATTCGAGTGCTAGTAACAGTACTAATATATTCGAATACACTTTATTTCTTTCTCCATATTTCTTTGCCTATTTCTCCACTTTTAGATAATTAAAATTAAAAAAAAAAAAAAACTAATTTGAACAAATTATTAATTTATGTCATTGAATAAATTATTCTTATACTACCTGAAATTCAATTTATTCAAATAAAATTTTAGCGTTAAATTATAAATCACATTGGACGGATTTTGAATTATGATGGTTCACATAATTTTGTCCTTTTTATTTTTTATTTTTTTTCCTCCAATCAATTAATTTCTTTTCTCAAGAGATTCTTACATGGATCGAATGCATGTTATAGTGTCATGCACCCTTGATCTATGTTGTTTTACATTACTCCACATCACTTAAATAGATGATGTGGAATAGCATAGACCAAGGGATCCATAATACTCTTCCCTTGATTTATGTTGTTCTCACATTACTCCACATCATTTAAATAGATGATGTGGAACAGCATGAACCAAGGGATCCATAATACTATATTATAGAGAACAACGTGGATCAAAAAATTCATAACACTATACCATAAACCCGGTCTACGAAAAGAATTTTCCAGATTTCGTAACGTCAGTTTAGAAACCCACAACACAACTACTACCCTTCTTTACTCTCTCTCTCAAGTCAATCAAATAGTCTCTTCACTCACTCTCTCCCCTCCCTTTCCCCAGTCTCCGAAAACCCGCTTCTCTGCCTCTTCCTATTCCGGCCATTTTCTCCGTTTCTCCACATAAAACTAAAATCTTAATTCAAATAGCAATGGCCAAATATTTGCAAAACCCGCAAGACTTGAATAATGATGATGATGATGATGGAGACCTCTGGAAATTTCTCCCCTCTGATATTCTCCCTCTCGAACACCAAATGATCTCTTCTTCCTCTTCCAACTTTAACGACCCAAACCACTCCTCCTATAATAATTAGTTACAACAATAACTACACTATTAATCATCCTCAGCAGCAGCTCTCTTCTTGCATGGGCTTAGAACACCGACTTTCTCCACGGTTCTCTGCTTTATCTTTTTCCGAATATACCCCTCCACCACACAGCTTCGTCATACCCCCTCCAAACCTGGGGGTAATATTCCTTTTCTCTTGCATGCGTGCTGGTTTTTTTTTTTTTTTTTTCCTTTCTTTCTTTTCTTCATGGCCTGGTTTTTGGATTGCAGCCGCTCAGACCGGCGGTTCGGTGCATTTGTGGTTCCGGTTCATTACCGATTTATTCACACCACTTTATGAACCCGAATCCGAACCCGGTTCTTGCTCAGGTACTTTGAACCGGCTTTATTTTTCATGGGTTTTACTTTTTCAGCTTTTGAATGATGATGGGTTTTGTTTGTAGCAGGCAGAACGCTTTATTGGAGAAAGAGTCGGGGCTGTGGTGGATCGGCAAAGACGTACCCCGGCGAACGGGATAGTGGACGGCCCGGTTTATCCCGCATTTTCGGGTAATGGGGTTGGTTATGCGAGAGATTATGGGGGGACTGGTGTTTTTCTACCTCGAGTAGTACCTTCTGCTGCCAACAACATCAGCTCCGCTTCTTCAGCTGACCATATTGATCATCGTCCTAGGAGAAGACGACAGGGTGAGTAATTAATTACCGCGTTTCACTAGTTTTAGGTTTTTATTTGTAAATTCTCTTTTATTTCTAATGGTCTTTTTTTATTATTATTATGATTTTGTTGGTTCGTTCCTTTATTATTTGTATCTGTTTTTCGAGTTTATGGTTTTTAACATTTTTGAAAATTAATTTTCATTTTCTATCCCGTTTCTGAAAAAATTGTTGGTACTCATTTCTCAATTAGAGGCAAAAATGAGTGAGAAGTAATAAGACTTTTCTCCTTTCAATTCACATCAATGATTGAAAAAAGTAACGAGTAATTTGTGAACATTAATAGCTTTTTAATTTGTGAACCAAAGTTGTTTTAGCTCTATTCAGTACGCATTTGACTTTGGAGTTTATAAAGGGTTAATAACACTTTCCCTTTAATTATATGGATAATTATACTGTCCTCCTAACTATAAAAATTACGCTTTACTCTATTCACAATATTTATCTTTTAAAATATTAACAAAATTTAGTTAGATGACTAAAATATTATATTTTGATTTTTATGTATTTAAAATACTCTTAGTACTAAAATACTCTTGGTACTATATTTGATTTTTATGTATTTAAATTTTAATAGTGATGTGATAATTATTTAAAAATAAGTACAAATAAATTATATAATATTTTAATGTAATCTATATTATTATATTTCTTGGTTAAATTTTTAAAATTTTTAGATTTCATTTTATATTATTTCGAATTTGCATGTTTAACCATAGTGATAGAACATTTCC
Source organism: Cinchona pubescens (assembly GCA_025175665.1). NCBI lineage: Eukaryota > Viridiplantae > Streptophyta > Magnoliopsida > Gentianales > Rubiaceae > Cinchona > Cinchona pubescens. Next base: position 2,525,128 of record JANKKI010000129.1, on the reverse strand, counting down.
AAATGGGTTTGTTTTCTATGCAAATTTTCTGTCAAAGTATTGTATGAAAATATAATTTCTATAAAACTTTGTAATTTTTTTGATATCTCTTAGTATTTTAATCAATTTTAATGTTTGACTTAATCTGTGTAAATGTGATGTCGGATATAATATAATTAAACAATTATCACATTTTTGTTCCTTAAAGTCCAAGATATCAATGTGTTATTATATTTTATTTTTTTCGTAATTTTTTATAACTGTCAAAAATCAATTAAATACATAAAAAATTAAAATATAATATGAAGGGTATTTTAGTCATCTAATTAAATTTTCTTGATATTTTAAAATTTTTAAAAGATGAATAATGTGAATGACGGGCAAAGTATATATTTCTATAGTTTATGGGACAAACTATAATTATCCATATAGTTCAGGGGGCAAAGTATTATTAACCCGTTTATAAATGATGAATTGCAAAATCAAAGTAACAAAAAAATACTTGGACAGTCAATAATTTTTATATTTTTTAAAATAATATTTTGTAATTATTTTATTCTAACTATCTTTTTATTTTACATATATTCTAACTAAAAATGCATAATGGCCTAGGGATAGCATATAAATGCTAGTACTGGTGCTACAACATATTTATGTGAGCAAAGTGCAAAATTATTAGCCATCTAACAATTAAACCCTTTCTGGAGGAAAGTAAAAAAAGTGCATCTGCAATATACGTTGGCAGGTAGCAGGAGCAGACATGATGAGGAGGCTCATCAGTACCTACCTACGAGGAACGCTTTCATGAATATGGTTCCTATGAAAAAGCCAGATGATTACTGTATCCAGGTTTCTTCTGAAATGGGCTTGCCCGAGGACTGGACCTACTGAAAAATCTCTGTCCCTCAGCTATCTTTATATATGCAGATGAGTCCAAGAAGAAGAAGAAGAAGAAGGTATCATTTCTCTGCCTTTTTTGAACAAATACTACTAGCTGAAGGACTGGTCAGACTTTTTTTTGTCTCTTGTAAGCCTTTCATTCTGAAGTTGTCTGTTTTTGCATTGGTCTTGACCAAGCTTTAATATAAGCAGCAAATGAAGTAATAAAAATTCAAAACGGCTTTAGAATAGGAGCGTAGTCTGAATAATAGTACTAGATTGAAGCATTAGACGCGGACGTTCTTGTAAGCAGTAGGAAATTGGAGGTTGACAAATCATGGTTCCATGATATGGTCCATTGTTCTATGTTGAGACATCAGGCGTCCTTTTCTTTGAGTTGCTTTCTCCAATGTTTTGTTTCACGGAAATGGAAAGCTTTCACATTGGAAACAACAATGGAAAATTTAAAGCCATGGCAAAGCAAAAGGTTTAAAATTAATTGTGATCCCAGATTCGTAATCATGTTTACATTATTCATTCGAGAAGGCAATTTTGGGAAAGGAACTTGAATTAATTGGTTATTCTCCTTGTTTGTTTGATAGTAAAATTCATTCCTCACTCAGATCTCATCCATATGGGAAATATTTGGACAGACCAAATGTTGAACTCTATTCGTAAATTGTGTAATGTGAATTAAACATTATGAAAAAATAACATCAATAAATGTAAAGATGATTAAATAATCTTGACTACAAAGGCTTACAGGCATACAAGATCTAATATCAAGTTTTCGTAATTATTTTCTCTCATTTAAAACCACATAAATCCACTGTGTTTTCAGATTACCAAATAAAGTGTATTTTGTTATTACCGCTTGTAGGCTCACATCACACCAAATAATTCATGATTAACATAAAATCACAGTTTCACTGATAATGAGATTAGGAGCACAAAAGCATTAAGTGCATTTTGGTGAAGTCCATTTACAAAATGACACCAGGCATGGATGCTTCATCGCTCCTCCACCCTAGTGAGTGATGGTGAAGCGCGACCGCCAGGGAAAAATATCATTTACTTATCAGGTCATGGGCCAAAAACGAGAATTTAGTTACACCTCTATAGATCACATTTGAAATTTCTTGACCGGCTCATCTATGTAGATAATAGTTTTTCTTTTTCTTTTATTTTTTTTTTCCCAATATTTGTACAATTAATGTCGAGTAGATATTAAGAAGTTAACATCTTGGATGCCCGAAGTCTCCCGTCTTTCTCTCGATACACATGTTCTCCAAGCTTTTCAGTCCTCCTCACCTCATGTAATCCCTGAAGACACGGCAATTGCATGTTGAAATGGTGGATAAGTGATTCTCAAACCCCCCACAAATGCTGAGACCAAAGTCTCAGCTTATCCTATGATCGACTGATTTCCTTTTTAATTAGCAAAAATTCTGACTAATATTCCCATGTTTACCATAATTAACCTCTCTCATCTATCTTATCTTCTTCGTCTTCGGCCTCTCTAATGCACTTATAAAATCCTAACGTTTGCTTCTTCTGTTTCCATTTCCCTTCAATTGCCTTCCTTGTACTATCTTTCCCTCCCTCAGGCGAGGAGAGGGGAAGAGAGAAAGAAAGAAAGAAGGATATATTTAGTATCATATCATATGGCCGCTGCTTCATCATCCGATAGCCGATTTGTAATGGGATACCCTTCAACGAACGACAACAATAATAATAATAATAAATACCCGCATCCACCAGTACCGGGGTATGCCCTCCCGGTGCATAGCCGGGGGCATATCCTCCTCCACAGCCACCACATAATGGCTATCTGGGGGATGCCCTCGAGTCAAAAAAATATGGTTCTTCATCTTTCAACGTGGGAGCTAATTATCCTCCTCCGCAGCAACCGTATATTAATGCCTATCAAGGGGGCATGGTAGAATCTAAAAAGTATAGTACGCCGTCTTTCAACGTGTGGTACAACTCAAGAAACTACCGCCCGTCAGGTTGGTCATTTCGTGAAGATGATAGTGGTAAAAAATTCGGTCGAGTTATGTTGGTAACCATGGTGACTTTGATCGTTTGCATGTGCATGGTAAGCTTAGTGATTTGGTTCCTTTTTGGTACGGAAAGCCCAGAATTTAACGTTGCATCCCTCGCTGTATCCAACCTTAATGTGAGTGAATCGGTGATTACAGCTAATTGGGATGTTAATGTTACTGTTTTCAACCCCAATACGGATCTCAAAGTTAATTTTACTCGCGTAAAGGCTTCCATCTTTTACAAGAAAGAAGCTTATCCCTTGGCAATGTCAGCTATCGAGCCTTTTGATTTGCAAGGGACTCATTTGCATAAGTTTCAAATTAGATTGGATAATGAAAAGGCCATGGCTAAACCCCTTTTGGTTGAAGAAATTAATAGGAGTCAAAGAGGTGGGGTGTTGTATCTTAGCGTGAGGATGAGTTTGGATACCAAGTTTCAATCCAACTCGATTTGGCGGAAAGAAACCTTAAGAGTGTTTTGTGAAGATTTAAAGGTTAATTTTCCACCCACAGGAGCAAATGGGATAATGGCAGAAGATTTGCGTACGGAATGTCTAGTTTTTACATGATTTTTTTTTTTTTTTTTTTGGGTAAGTTTGGTAATATAATGTGTCTAGCTAGCCTGTTTTAAGAACTGTTTAGTTTTCTCGGATTTTTTTTTTTTTTTTTCTTTACAATTTATTGCTCGTGATTCTTTATTAGTTTGAGCTAATTTTGTGGATTTCTGTATAATCAAGTTGTTGCAAAGTTTAATTTATATGCAATCAACTGGCTTGTTCTATCTTGCGAGTATTAGAGAACACAATAGACAATTCCTGATGCAAAAAATATGCAGGCCTGAAGCTATATTATCTCTATTCGTTCTTGATTGGTGTGGTATTGTCATTTTCTTTTATCTTAATACCTTTAGTCTAGATTTTTAAGAATGGGTTTGGAGAGTATAATTCTTTTATGGATTTAATCGACTGCCATACTTCTGGACGTTATGGTCTAAACAAGGGAAACGGTATCCATAAAAAGTCCAATATCCGGAACTAATTACCCTATTTCTCAAATTGAATAAATGGAAATCGGAACTGCTTTTGCCCCTTTCATATGAGATTTCTTTCACTCACTTTATCACTTGCCTCAGTCCTTCTTTTATATCTTTCACTTCTTATACTTCTTATATCTATTGATGCATGATGATATAGGAAATCTCTGCCATTCTTGTACAAAATAGAAGGTTGATAAATGAAGTTGTGGAATGGGTCGATAGAAGATCGATTTTCCCAAGCTCCCCCTCAAGCAAATGATAGTGCATTGATCTGTAGTAGAGCTTCTTCTATTCTTCCAAGTCTTTTGTTGCAATCCATTAATTGTATTCTTGTCTTGGTATTTCTGAAGTATGATGAACAAGAAAAATTTGAATGCTGTTGCTCCTTGCTTTCTTCCCTAGTTTGCTGCGGGCATTCTTTCCGAATGTGGATTTGGGAGGCGGACGAGGAACTGTTTGGGTTCAGAATCTTCTATTTTACTGTCCGTACTAATATTTTGTTTCATAGTTTATGTGATTGACATGTGTACTCTAACATGATAATATTTATAAGTCAAAACACACATGTCAATTATCCAGAGAATAAGACAACAGATTGGTTTAGATATTGAAACAGAAAATCCTTAACGCACTATTTTTCATTAGTTCAACAACATACTAATTACTAATTTTGGTCAAATTAGTACCTAATCTTTAGGATTTGTGAAAACCTGGTAGAATTTCCTTTTTCCAGATTATTGCAACCGAATAGACAATGTTTTTCCAGGTCAAACCCATGTACAAACTTTTATCAATACATAGCATGTATAATTCAATTCTGTGAACTAGTTTATTTTTACTTGATAATTAAAACATGATTCACACTCAAGCGCCATCAATTATTTGTCGATTCTTAAGGCAATTTTTGCATGAATTTGTGGGATTGCCGTTGTTCAATGCATAGATAACCCATTTCCCGTACGTGCACCAATTTTTCATATGAAAGCGCCTTTTGCGGACTAAGAATTGAAGATTCACTTTGTTTTACACTTGGTCTTTTAGCTCATTCTTGCAAACTTATACAAGGAAAACAATAATGGTGATCAAAAACATTAAGGCGATCTCATAAAAGAAAATTAAGTCCTTAGGGAAAGAACAATGTGCAAAGTCTAGGACTTTATCTTTGATCTCACAAACTTTTATCAACAGAGAACAAGTGAAGATAAATTTGTATTATCCGTGAGCATGCATGCAGCTAATGAGAGAAATAGGACAATTGCGCCTTATTAGGTACTAGTAAATGTTTTTTGGTTCTCATTTTGGAAGTCTTAATAACACTTCTTTCATTAAAAGAATCTGTAATCATAATCATTGATAGATCAAAGGATCGTGCACAAGGGAGGCAAGGTGGACAGCCGTCTCCAAAAATTTTAAAATTATAGTTTTTTTTTTTCTTGAAAATTTTTAATAAAAATTAAATTTTGCCTTCAAAATTAAGAAAATATATGAAACAATCCCTGAAATATATATTTATATAATCTTATTCTTTAAAACTTTTGAAATTATATGGTTTCCCTTGATAATTTTTTTTTAAAATCTCAATAATACCCTTATAAAAATTAAGATTTACTCCTCTAAACATTTTACAAAAATGTGTGGTCGAACCATGAAACTAGTATTATATAAATCCTAAATATACAACAAACTCGCCTATTGTACAATATTTGATCTATCAAAAACAGATACCATGACTTATATATATGCTCAAATCTCTGTAAAAATAACACAGTTTCCTATCACTTTTTTTATCCAAATAAAAATACTTCAGTAATATATTTTTAGCACAAAAAAAAAAAAATGCGATCACAATGGATGCTTATTTTCTAGCCATATATTGCATTTGACACTGTTTTCTTTTGTTGTACATCGAACCCCTTCATGGTCGCCTTAATTCGATCTCCACATCGTCTGCCTCCGTCTTTTCTCTCTCATTAACATTGCAGGCAGCTTGTTAATTTCTCTCTCTTCCCCTTCCTAGAGAGAGAAAGAAGTAGAGGGAGATGTCGAACGATGAAACAACAAGACCACCTGTACAACAAGGATATGCACCAGTAGGGTACCCCCAGCCGATCCCTCCTCCGCAACAGAGCTACGGCTACCCCTACGCCCCCTATCCTAATCAATACAATGACGCCGCGGCAGCTCCCCCACCACCGGGCACGGCCTATTACTCGTCAGCACAATTACGGCCCGTCATGCCCCCATCCAAAGGTTATGCATACGTATAATAGTTTACGCATTGCGCTGATCACCATAATTATATTAATGATTTGCACATTATTTTTCAGCTTTTTCATAACGTGGCTCGTTTTCGGCTCCGGCGTTCCTGAGTTTAAGGTAGAGTCGTTTAACGTGCCTGATTTTGAAATCGCCAATTCTACGTTGAAGGCTACGTGGGATTTCAACGTTACAGTGAAGAATACAAATCATAAATTGAAATTCTCATTCGCAAGATATTCAAGGTAGCTTGATTTACAAAGATACCCTCGTTGATGTTACGATGATTAGTCCGTTTCATGTCGAGGAAAACAATGAAGGTCGAATTCGAGGCGAATTTAGTTATCGTGAAAATTCCAGCGACGACGCTTCTTCGTTGGTGAATGCATTGGTTGAGGAAAGGAAAAGTGGGATTATGGAATTTGATTTGAGGGTATTTATGGAAACTACGTTTTCTTCTCATTCGTTTTGGAGTAAAAAGATGATGCTAAGAGTCCTTTGTGAGGATTTAAGGGTGTGGCTTACATTTCCAGGTCCAACTGGTGCTGGAACATGGAATAATAAATGGATTGGGAAATGTTTAACTTATTATTATCATCAATAATTGTGTAAGATCTCTTTTCTTTTTTTTCTTTTTTTTTACTCCAGCCTTTTTCATTTTTCTTGGAGGTTTATTTGTCAATTCTTTTATTTACATCTTATTAATGTGTATTAAGTCAGGCTAAATTAAATCTGATTCTTGCACATACAAGTATGTATCCAGGATATCATCAATTGTTTAGGTGCATTATTTATTTTTATTTTTATTTTTTTGTTGACAACTTTAGGTGCCTGAATTGATGATATCATGGCAGCCCCGACCGTTCAGTTTTTGGATTAAATTTTGGCTATTCATCTCGCATTTCGACATGAAAATGACAGTCGTTGAAATAATTAAAAAGTTTTATAATTTTTCAATCATTCAACGGACTAAAATCTGTAATATGGAGTGAATGCAGGGAAATTTTCCAGTTTTTATGTATCCTTCCCAATCGTTCGTACAAGTGGCTTGTTCGGCAGGTCCTAATTGTTTTGCTCCAAAATAAAAGGCAATTCTCTTTAATTTATTAGCAGTTTGATTGTTCCAAGCGCAGGAAACTCGTAGATGTTAGTGTATGCTAGATAAAGTAATGGTAAATTTAACATATTTAATTATACAATTGTGCGAATGGGTTGAATTAATGATGAAGTGAATTGTGAATAAGTTGTCATAAAATTTAGTTTTGGAACAAGAGTTTCGAAAAATTTTTGTATGAAATGGTTTACATGTAACAGTATAAATATAAATCATTTAACTGATGCGTGCTCTAGTAAATCAAATTATATGTAATTACATTGTCTACGAATAAGAGCATGTTCCATACAAAAAAAACTTTTTGCTTGCAAAAATTGCCTCTCAATGACTGAGATTGTGAATAGAAATCAACTGATCAATTCTCTCAAACGGCTTTAATATTGTGTTTGGATGAACGGTTTTAGATGGATTTGATTCGTGACATTTTAATTTATAATAAATTAATTAATTTAGTTGTAAAAAATTTATCAATAAGTGAGAGTATGATTTTAATAGTTAAATAAGTAAATTTAATATTCATCTAAATGTCATGTTATTTTAAATTCATTCAATTCAAATCCGTTCATTTCAAATACTTCCTTCAATTCAAATCCACCCATCCAAACACAATCTAATAGAAAATGAAATCTAGTAACGAACTTTTAGAAGATTCTAAAGAGATAAAAAGAACAAAATTTTCGAAATCAGAGCCAAAATCAAAGTATCATGAGATCAAGCTTAAGCCGCTAAACATAAAAGGATTTAAAACCACCAAAAAGCTAATTAACCCACATGAAAAACCAAACACGAAAGAGAATGAGTGCAAGGAAGAAAACTCGAGAAGCAGCGGAGCACCAACTTTTGAAGGGTAGAAGGTTTTTCTATTTCCAATCTCAATCATATTACCGAGTACAGAGAGTAATAGTGTGATTTGGAAAGTAAATTCTAAATATTTAAATAAATTTTAAGTTTTTTTTTTTTTTTTTTTTGGATGGATGCGTTATGAGTTTTAAGTTCACAGGAGTGTAGAATTTGAAAGGTATAAACTATTTTTTTGGATGAGTGTTAAATTAATGGAGAATTCTACACTTTTTTTTAGAAAATCATTTCCTTAACTTTAAAAGATTGTACAATATAAGTTTTTAAAACACATAATATTGTACTGTTCAAACATTTAAAGTATAAGGGAATAGTTTCCTAAAAGTGATCGTAGAATTTTGCTAAATTTATAGGAGTATAGAATTCGAAAGTATAAATTTTTGAATATAGGTGTGGAAAATTCTTGCATGGATGATGTAATATTATCATTTTGTTTTATCCAGATGATATGGAAAAACTTTATTATATGAAGGTTCTACCAAGTGTTATGCCAAACCAATGAAATTCTAGAATTTTTTAGTAGTGACTCACTAATTTATTTTATTTTTAGACCCACAACTTTAAATAGTAAAATTTTATTGGGTTTGAGAATAGCACTTAACATAATATTTGATAGGATTTTGCCATAATAAAGTTTCTCGGATGATATGGTCCGAGGCCCACGGAAAGAAAAACAAGACTAATTGCATTTGGCCCAACCCACAGACAAAAATGCAAGCTGCCAAAAAGATTCAAGCAAATGGGCTTGCTTTCGTCTTGTGTGAACCAAACAAGGGAAAAAAAAAAAAAAAGCATTTGTTTGGATAATTATTATTTTTATTATTCTATCAATAATATTTTACGATCTTTATTTAAATATGTTCTCTAACTATCTTTTTATATATATATATATATATATAAGGGCTAGACTCTTCAGTCCAATACACCTTATAAAAATATAATTCAAAATATTTTTTAAAAATCATATCCCTTCATAATATAATTTGTTATCTATACTTGTTATATATAAAATTTGAAAATAAATAAATTAAGTTTTTCAGTTGTTTAAACATTCTAATTTTTATCTTGATTTTGACTCCTTCTATACTGATATTTGTGTAGTACTAATATTCTTATACAATAACTTGGTTTTTGGACAGAAATTTATGTAAATGCAACATCCGTGTGGTATTAGTACTACGGAGTACGGACAATAAATGTACAACATTAATTTATTAATGACAGCTATTTATGAATTTTTTTAAACAATTGAAAACAACGTCATAAAAAAACCGGGTTATTATAAAGGAAAATACTATCATAAATGTATATCTGATATCAATTTTATAATTTCATAACATTTAATTCACATCACAAACATTTACAAATAAAACCAAAAATCAAATCTATCGAAATCTTTCCCTATTATAAAAGCTTATCTTCTTCTGTAAACTGTTATTAAATTTAGGTCAACACTGTTGGCACTTCATACATAAGGTATGTAGACACTTCATTCTTAATTTTTTACTAAAATTACCTAAATACCCTCATAATATTTTAAGTTGCAAACTTATCCATATATATTATAATTACCAAATGAAGTATTTTTCTTTCCATCGTTTATATAATATCTTAATGTTCTTTCAAGGTACATGATACACATGTGTTATAATTATATTTATTTATAATAACATATATATATATATATATATATATTAAACATATATTCACGAATTTTATCCAGTATGACTTTGAGTAGTTTTGATCTTAATACAATTTAGTTTAGTTGGGCATTGGCATTTAGGTCACATATTATTAAAAAGCAAAGATTTAGATAGATTCGATTTTTGACCTCACTTATAGACCATATGGTGTGAATTAAACCTTAAAGAATTTATGACATCAACTGATGTAAGCAAGATTTTTTAAAATTTAATCCTGATTATAGGGTTTACATATGGGACAAAAAACCGAATCTACCTAAATATTTTATTTATTAAAATATTAGTGGAGTGTCAGCAATTAATTGTGAAATGTCAAAATTAATTGCAAAAATTTAACCCTTTTTGTTGTTTTATGTTACTAAATTTCACATACAAAAAACAGAAAGTACAAACAACATAAATGTCACCACACACCCCCTAGTTGCAAATTAAATTTAGACTATGTTTGAAAGAAAAATATATATATTATTGTTTAAGTAATATTTTGTAATTCTTTCTTAAAATTGTTTTGAAGTAATCATTTATTACACGAACATCACGTTATCTAAAAGTTTATAATAATTATATCAATTAATATTTTAAATAATATAATAATGAAATATATTTTAAATAATAAGATTACACTTCTCCTATAATCTAAGTTTTAGATTCGAGTCATCAGAAATAGCTTAATAGGTGGAGATCCACATTCTTTTAAAAAAAAATGAAAAATTCAAAACCAAGCCTTAGTAAATAGCTCACTTTGGTCAGACACACAGTTCACCAGACTCCAATTCTTGATATGGTCAGTCATTCTCTGGTGTCCTCGTGAACCCACCAAGAATATCCTCCTATTCCCTACTCCCACCACATGATTCATCCACAAAATCTCGTACCTATAACATTTACTTACACGAGACATCCCGATTTGGTGTCCCCCATTAAACATCTATAGCCAAAAAAGAGAGTAAAAAAAAAGGGATAAATTACAAGGAATTTTTGTGTGATTTGATTAATATTTAATTTTTTTTAATATTTTATAAATTTATAATTTGTCCTCTTATAATTTAAATTTTTTTAAGGTGGATGGAAATTTAAAAGTTCATTAGATTTGTGTAAAAAAATTATAAAAAAATGTCCCTAAATCTAAAATCTGGTCACGTCGATAGTAGTGAGCAGTCGCTCCTTTTCTAAAGTTCCAACTAACACTAAAATGAATTTTCATTATCTCAATCAATATTTAAAAATCCATCTGTCTCGAAATTGACTTAGATGTGTTATAAGTTAAGTATATTCCAAAACTCAGTTGAATTTTACCAAGTTAAAAATAAAAAATCATAGAACAATCAGAATATGTATCAATATTTTATCTTATTAAGAATCAAATATGTTAATAATTAAGTTAAATATTTAAAATTTTAGGTTTCTTATGATTCTTTTACATATTATTCATTATCAATTCTAAAAATTTAAGTTTATTAAAATTTTTATACAAAATTTAATCTATTTTTTAGTATTAAATAAACTCGACTTGTACAAAAAACTTGTGATTACTCGATGAATTTATAGAATTTAATCTAAAATTCGTTGTTCATCAAGTCACTTATAATTATATTGAGTCGATTTAATTCGGTACAATTCAATCAAGTTTTTTTCTGAGTTTTTAAACTATGATCTCAAGTGCAGTAACGAGCCTTGTTTCACTACTCACAAACACCCTCCGTTAGAAAGAATGGGTTGTATTTTACATTAAAATACATACTTTTTCCTTCATATTGAAAATGTCATTTTTGTCATTTTTGTTCATTCCAAAATATTTATTATTGTTCAAAAGGTTAAAGTAATATATAATCATTACTAATTCTTTACTTTTATCCTTTGTTTTTTTTAAGGGACAAATACTACACTATTCAAATTTTAGATTTCGTACGATAAAATTGAAAATATATAAATAACTATCAATACACTGTTCTTAACAAGTTGAATTCTCAAAAAACGATAAAATTTGTGAGACAGTAAAGGTAACTGACCTTGAATAAGGGCTTAAATAATTAAATAACCCTTTAAATTAAAAATTTTCGACTCCTATCAATTGTTTAATGAACATTTAATAATTTTACTTTAATCCGATATCGCAAGAGGCGTAACAAACTAATGAGGCAATCTAAATAGGAAAATACTTACATAGACCCTTATTTTTGGTTTCACTTGTAGATCTTACTGTCAAAATTAAATCTTATAAAAAAAATTTTACATTACTTAATGTCATGATTCCATAACATTTATTTTACACCACACAATTTACAAGTGGAGTTAAAAATCAAATCTACTTAAGTATTTCCCAACTAAATATAGTGTGAAAGCACGAGGTTTTCTTGTAATTTATTCAAAAAAAACAAAAGAAAAAGAAATTCAATTGAATTGAGCCGTTTCCTAGCCAACCAATATTTTGTCTCCATCTGCCACATGTCGTCTCCCAAGTTCCCCAAGTGGGACCCGCAAAGGTAAAGACACACAGTACACACACTCCACTCACTTTAACAGTCTCACACTCTCGCTGCCAGTCTCTCACAGACAGTCAGTTTCATTTCTTTCACCGCCAAAGTCCAAATGGCTTCCTACACCACCACCAGCCCCTCCACCTTTTCCTCCGCCGCTACCGCAGCCGCCGCCGCTGGTAACGGCGGAAACAAGAAGTTTGTGACTGGCTACCCCCTTGTGGGCCGTCCAGGAGACTCCCGTGTTATTGTGACTGCGTGTCCTCAAGCGAGGACTACACCCCCACCACCGCCTTCATCCGGTTATCTCCACCAAGTCCTCTACTACTACCACCACAAGCAACACCAGAACCGCGTGCAGCCAGCTTCAGGAGAATGATGAGGCCCGTGTCTACCGCCTCATGGCCGCAGTCATGTGCTTCTTGATCTTCATGGGAGGTGTCTTTATCATCCTTTGGCTCTTTCTCAACCCGCAACCCCCAGAAGTCCACCTGGCCTCCGCCACCCTCTCCCCCCTCTCCACCACCGCCACCGACGTCTCCGTTGCATACACATCTAATGTGTCCCTGCTTTTCACCAACCCCAACAGCAAAGCCACCATCTTCTACGACAACTTGGAGCTCTTTGTTGTCTATAAACCCCACAGAACCCCTCTTTTCAAAGCCCAAATCCCACCGTTTGTTCAGCTCAAGGGAAACGACACCGTCCTGCATGTCCAGATGGAAATCTCCGATGTAAGCCTGGGGAACGACGTCGTCAAGGCCTTAAAGGAGGATTTGGTTTTTGGGTCGATGAGTTTTGTGGTTAAAGTTTTTGTTTTGATGAGGTTCGAAAGTCAGGACTTGAAAACCAGGACTCATCTGATCAAGGTTTAGGTTGTGATGATGTAATTTTGGGGTTCCCTTCTGTAGAAGGACCGGGAAATATTGTAAATCCTTATAAAGATTGCAGGGTTGGTCTCTAAACAAGAAAAAGCTTAGAGCCAACTTGTATGCAATGCAATGATTAAGTACTAATATTGCAATGAATAAAGAATGATATTTGACAAGGGTTCTTAGCTTTCCCTTTTTCTTTTTTTTTGCCTGTTTGTTCAATAATTCTTAGCTTTACCTTTTGTCCTGTTTGATTGATGATATAATGTGCTTGATGTAATAATGTGTTTGTTTATTTCTTAAGAGGGATGACTGCATAAGGTTTTGCTTGGCATACAAAAATGTTGGATTTTCTTTTTTAATTTGAAGTGATCTAGATATGGTTGGATTTTGTTTGAATTGTTTCTTTTAGTTCAAAATCATTAGCTGTAACTTCTTGTGTAGAAGAATAATGTTTGATCACAATGTGGCAACATCTGTGTTGATGATTGTCCCAAATTAGTGATGGACAATGAGGTTGTTTCTTTTTTTTCTGATTGTCCTGAGTTGGTGTCCAAAGATTTTCCAGATACCGGGATGAGATTTTGGTTGAATACAGAATCTTGGTTTTTGGTTGAATATGAATTATTCTAGATGGTTGCATTGTGTTTTTGGTATCTTTAGTTCAAGTGATTCATGGGATTTTCATAGTTTTGTAACTGTAACTTGTTCTTGATCACTACAATCTGAGTGTATCTGTCTTGGTGATGCACTTCAATTAGAGATGTAGTGTCAGATGTATTTGTCTTGTGACTGTTCCAAATTGGTATGTACAAGGTTTTCCAAGATACGCAGGAGAGATTTGTTGTGTATAGGTGCATTTTATTTTCTTCCATACACTTGACAGGTGCAAGATAAGGGGCTTTAGTTCACCGTACTTGCTTGCGAACAATAGAAACGTCATAACAGTTAGGTCAGATATTTGTCACAATCGCAAAGGAGGTGCTCATGCCGGTGTGAGTCCAAAGCATTGTAATTCTTGCACCAGTTCAGATTTGGATAAATGTTACATATCTTCTAGCTGTTGAGTTACATGAGGCATTGAAGCCTTAGTTGGTTAAACAGATATCCTCAGGTTTCTAACCAACAGTCACATTATCCTGAAGTGTTTGAATTTTCAGTGACCCCTCCACTGAGGTGTGGTTTCTTCAGTTCCTGTCATGGTCATTTGAAGCAAGGCATGTGTTTTTAAACAGGTCAAACAATGAAAGATTGCTTTTGCTGTTTTAAAGATTTGTGGCTTATTGTTCTTTGAAAATCTTCAACTTTTCTTGAATTTATCATTGGCAGGTTATGCAAAGGAATGCAGGATAGCCATGAGGTATCGCTATAACAGTGTCGGATACTTATTCTTGTAAGTGTTTTTTTTTTTTTGAAAAAAAGATTTTAACTTTATTGGCCAGGATAATTAACTTATGCACCCTGGCCTGAAATGGATGATGCATGAGAGTTTTGAAGTAAATTTTCTGTGCCTCACAAATCCATCATACTTTGTTATGAAGGGCAGATTTGCTTGCAAGATATTCCCTGTTTACCATTTTATCAGGTAGTCAGAAGTAACAAGCTTGTGCAGTTACTTCTTCATGGCCTGAAATGGAACTTCTCAGAGTTTGTCAATCCTTCCACTGAGGAAGTCTCTCTTTGAGACAAGAAAGTAACAAAAATATCTCCTTGACACCAGTTTGTTGTATTTCAATAAGCTGGCTAATAGACATAAGCCTCAAACAAATTAATTGGCTATGACAACTGTAATTCATCACTCGACAGAACATTCTTAGATCTTGTTCATTTGGATTCGGAAGAGGAACATCAAAAGAATTTTGTTGTGAAAAACACATCAACTTGTTTTTCAGTAAAACTGTGAAAACTTTAAATTGTTTCATTTATGGCAGATATATATTGTCTAATCTGATCTCTTCATCACCTGGTAAGTTTTAGAAGGTATCTCACCTTCAATTGCCTAGCTGATCTGTATGCCATTCTCCATATTTATATTGTATGCTGAGCATAATATGATAAGTTGATCAGCAGAAGCAAGTGAACATGTATTGGCGTGGCTTCCAAGTTTCTATACCTTTTATGCGCTTTGGCATTCTTTTGAATTTAATTGTCAGGTTTCAATGGTCATATCTTTTGTTACATTTGAGTTTTCAAAATCCATCTGATGAGAGAGTAGATCAAACAGCCTTTTCAGCTGGTGTGCTTCTTGCTGCTGACTATGTTGAAACTAGTGTGGCATTGTTACTTATTCCTCAGTCAATCAAGTTAATTAATGTGATAGATTTCCTTAAGTTGCAGCATTTCAAAATGCCTCTCATTTTTGGTCTGATATGATAGGTTTGTGTTAGTATTTGTCTTTTTGGTAGATTTTATTCAGGTATTTTGTTTTGGTACACTCTGAATTGTGAGGGCATTCCAGTTATTGAAACTGTATTTCAGAATGGAATTGTTTCGCCCCTATAATTGTTTATGTTTTGGAACTTCAGTAATGTATCCATCGCAACTGGGATTCTCCCAAAGCATAAAAGGTAAGTTTCTATAATGCCATTTTAATTCAAGACCTCAAATTTTTGTTTGAAGGTGAATATCTTCCATAGATTTGTTGGATTCTATTATTGGATCAATAGAAGTCTTAAAGTTGGTACACTAGCCAAATTTGAAGTGAATTTTACATTTTATTTCTTTACTTGCAGCTACGAGATCTTTTCAGGTACTTGCTGGAAGTTTTTAATGTGGCTCAGGTAATAACTACTTTCCAGGAAAGGGGGGCGATGGAACACACCATTGTGGTAGCTGAAACGACGGATTCCCCTGCAACTACAACATCTCGCACCTTATACAGGAGCAGCTCTAGCTGAATATTTTATATACTGTGAATGACACACTTCAATAATTTATGATGATCCCTCCAGACAAGCACAAGCTTATCGTCAAAACTTCATTGTCAAGTTATCATATATTTATTCTGCATGGTATCTGTCTCTGGTGTCGACTGATTCTCTAGATATGTCTTTACATAGGAAAGAATGAAGTAGCTAATAAGTAAAAGCTGCCAAATCCAGCTTCTTAAATGCTTTTTGTTGATTGTCTATATTATGCATTGCTATTATGCTGCAGTTGTGAATAAGCTGTTTGTTTGTGCTAATAACTTGAAATACAAGGTGGAGATATTTTGTAGTTCTTTTTTGCAGCTGATACAAACTGTCACCATAGGTGTGCTGGATCAAACATGATTCTAAGTTACAGTTCATAATGTTCACAAGAAAAGTATGTTGTAAGTGTTAGTTAACTCATGGTTGAGTATTTCTGTCTCTGTCCGCTTGCTGGTTCTTGTAATACTGGACTTCATGAACCTCCTATGCTCTTATGGGCTGAAACATAGTTACTGAATATGTGACACTCTCAAGTACATATACATGGTACAGGTACTAGAATATATATATATATACACACACCCGGTACGGTGTGTTGGTACGCGTAAATCGGTACGTGAGACGCACAAAAGGTTACCCAATGAATCCGGTAACTATGGGCTAAAACTTGCACTTCGTATTCTCAAATTTGAGTAAGATTTTTTGGCTTAAGATTCTATTCTGTTTGTTTATTGCATCATTAAGATTTTGGATTATTGTTCTTGATATTGTTTTGAAACAATTTCTTAATTCATTTTTTTATAGGTCTTCCTATTTTTTTCCAACTATTGTAGGGTGCACTAGTATGGTTTGAATCCGTGTAATGATTTTTGAGGGGCCAAAAAGGAAACTTCAGTTTTACAAACAAATTGCCACAGTTATGTATTCTAGTTGTTACAGTTTTATCCTCCCATTTTGATAGTTTTTTGTTGGTTGCAAGAAAGAAGACGCAGCATTTATCTGCAACTGGATCTAGAACTTTCAATGGTGCTGTATATGTCAACTGGAGTTAGCACGTAATTTGACAACTTTAAGTTTCACCGGAACAACACTATGTGCTTGCGAGTGAAAGGGCGGATTGGCAGAATAATATGCGTGAGTTGCCTGTTACATTAAAAGATTGCACCATCGTGTTGCAGTCAAGCTGGGTAGATTCTGTCCATATTTGTTGAATTGGCAGCCTAGAAACTAAAATTGAAGTACAAGGTACGGTTTTCATCCAATTGTCTTCTTGCAGCAGAACAGATAGAGATCAATTGTCCTAATCAGACATTTTCAGCTGTCTGTCTTGTTGACCTAAAAGTTTTGTTTGCTTGATTTACATGCAGAAGTGTTAAAAGAAAGTCTCATCATTTTTCCGTATTTATATATCAAGATGAAATTTCTTTGTTTTAGAAAAGCTAGCCAACATCTGATTTTCCGTCTAGATTTGCATCTGAATTGTGAACCATGTAGCTTGACTAACGAGACAAATCACCGTACTCATAGTCCTAACTCTTTAGTTACTTTTAACTCTTGTAGACAGGCCTGCTTTGTACTATATAAACTAGTATGTATAGGAACGCAGGATACGAATAACAAGGTGCCTCGGTCCTCTATATTCCTTTTGCTGTATCGCACAAACTTATGAACAGTTCTCTCTTCATGTGCATGCATCTATGAAGCAGCACTTCCTTATCTTGTTTGTTTTTCACTTCCCTTTTCCTTCTTTTATTAGAGGGTGTGGTTTAGCATTCGAAGTCTGGCTGTATATGTATAATGTCGTTATTTCTGATAGTGGTATAATCTTTTAGAGGGACTTGAAAGGCTGATTTCTCATTTTGATTGACATAATCACACTGGCCTCTGTGAGCAACAAAATGCTAGAGTAGAGGTTAATTAGAATTGTTTAGTCCTGCAGAATGTTCAATACATAAATAATCACACTAACCATTTTGCTGTTTCATTCTAGGCAGGCCCAAAACGTCTTTTTTCACAAGTTATATATGATGCATGGATTCTCGTGTCTTCTTTGCCCCACTGTTCAAGTCGAATCTTCTATATTGGACTAACTCTCTGCATAGACTCTCCACCATATATATACACTTTATTCCTCAATCTTTTCCCTGTTTTGTTTCTTTCAAGAAACGCAAACATTGAAGCTCTAGCCAGCCACATGCCCAAAAGGGATCGAAAAAGGCTTAAAAAAAGGAAGAAGATAGTGCATTACAAGGATGAGGATGCAATGCATTACAAGGCCACCCACTAAAACTTTTCGAAAGGTCACCCAACAAGAATGGCCAGCACCGAAGGGGGCAGGGGGTGAAAAAGTTGTACTTACACTGCAGAAAAAAGAGAGAATTTTGATAGTACATTCTACAGGGGATAAAGTGATACGGAACTTCAAGGATGATTTTGTAGGGACCGGACTCTATCAGAACCAGGAACTGCAGGCGGGTTTAGAAATAGTTGAGAATCAGCATTATTATCGGTGCAGAAAAATTAAGACCTTTTTGGGTTCTGTACAGGAATTTTGTTCAGCACATGCATATCTTATTATAGTCTGTCGGTAGAAAATTTTCTTATATCAACATGTGCGTCACTTGACTCATTTTATTCTTAAAATTTGTGAAGAATTTGCAAGCATTAGTCCAAGGACATAAATTTGGATTCAAGGCTGTGGCGGCTACTGTTAAATGTGAACTACGCTTTTGATTTGGTGATACTTGAGTGGTTCATACAGAGAGAAATAGAGAGCTCTAGAGCTGGGGTGGTACGATTGTGGTAGGTGCAATAGAACATCAAAAAATCAAATTTATTTATTAGTAATAATATAGAGCAATTGACAATTGAAAACCACTCAAGAAGTGATTCTTCTTTCAGAATGATTGACAAGAAACTCTCGGATGCTTCTTTTCATGCTCCTCCTTCCACTGTCGCGATTGACAAAAACACTTCATCCAACAATTAACACAATTAATTTCCCCTTCATATATTCTGGTCCCCACAATAATAGCCTTCTGAAAATATTTCACTCCACCAATACTTACTGAGCTCACCTGTCACCACTGCCCTTAGATGTCTCTTCTCTCTGCTTTCATAATTTCGTGTCGCTGTGTCAGCAAACCATATCTTTCCTGTGAAACATATCGCAAAATTGCATAATTACATTTTTACTTTCGTTAAAGTTTAATTTATTCCTATCATAATTGATTTGTAACAGAATTTTACAAATAACTTTTATGATACAATCAAATTTAGTGGTTAGTTTCATTTTGTATTAACGAAATCAATCCGTTAAGCATTCAAATCTTTTGATAAACTTATTTTATTTTGTAAGAGAAATAAAAAGAACTCTTTTCTATCATATGCATGCCACTGTATTTATAAATGTTCAAATATTTTTTATTATTATGAGACACACTTATTCATCGAATCATATTTTAGTAAACAAAACATATCTATTAAAATGAATTGACATCATAACTAATAATAATGCAAAGTTATAACTTTTCTTATTTTGAAAATTTTCTAACATTTCGAAATGTGATAGATATCTTAGGTAGGATGAATTATTAATTAGTACATGATTTATTGTAATTATTTAACTTAATTTAAGTGCGTTGCTTTATCCAGCAATATTTAGGCTGCTTTTTCCCCTATCCCTTGTATCAATTTAACTCAACTCAACATAACATCATACAATTCTTTTCTAAATCATCATATATTATTTTGTGATCATTCTTAAATAAGTCACAAGGTCAACAATTAGTCCAGTAAATAAATGTACTTAACTACATCAAATAGGTATGGGAATCGGTCTCAACTCAAATCTACTTATTAATGATAAATATCTAACAAAATTACTTTTATTCTTCCTAATTACTTATCGTTCTTTTAAAGTTCATTTATTGCTTCTTAGCCAACTTATTAAGGAATTGAAAGTTTACATCTTTTTGTAGGATTCCGTCGTCAATAAAAGGTAAAGCCTCCTTTTCTTAACTTGACGCGGCACATTTGGTGAACCTTTTACAAACGCTCTTTAACTTATACATAAATATTTGTATAAGAGACAGTTACTTAGATGATTCGTTACTGAATACACTAAAGACTAAACTATTAAGTTATTTTTTTTTCTTTATCTTTTTTATACTTATTTTTGTATAAATTTCACTTTTCTTATTAGAAATTTGATTATACACATTTTGGTGTATAAGAGACTATAATTATCCTAAAATAATGTATAATTATAATAAAAATCAAACAAATTATAGGAAATTTATTAAGTTGATCAAAATTAAATTTTATAAAATCTACTTAGGGATATATACTTTGTTATGTGATATTTTTTAATCAAGATGTAATCTTGATTGTTCACTCTCGTATAATGCTGCATTAAAATGACTGAAAAAATAAAAAAATTATTATTTTTTAATTATTTAATGATTAATAGTACTTATTTTGTAATATGGAGTGGATAATTTTTTTTTTTTAAGTATTTAATTGGTTTTAATTTGCAATACATACTTTTAGTATTACCCGTTGCTTGAAAAGTTCATGTGAACTTACGTCTCAAATGTTGTTGAAATAAAGTCGACGATTAAAGTTATGTACTGGAAAAGAAATTATTGCATGAGCTGTCGGTCGGTGACGACGGTATATTGAAAAAAGATGGCTACCTCTTTAAGAAAATATTTAGATAGATCTGATTTTTTATTCTATCTATAAATTCTGTGGTCATGATTAAATTTTAAAAAATCTTGCTAACATCAGCTGATATCATAGATTTTCTAAAGTTTAATCTATACCATAAAATTTACAAGTAGAGTAAAAAATCAAATCTACCAAAATATTTGTCACCTCTTTATTGGTTTTGAACTTTTGATTTTCTTTAGATAAAAGTAAAAGCGTCTTATCATTTAAATAATACTTAGATTTATTATTTTAAACTTTTGATTATTGAAGTCCATTTGTGCTTTAATTATTGGTGAATGCTCACTAGTTAATTATGATTACTTAAAGAGGTAAATTGCGCATTGAGTTACAACTAATTATTATGAAAGTATACGAAAGTAGAAACCTCTAACTATTTAATACTTGTGAAGTGGAGATTTTTTTTTTAAAAAAAAAAAAAAAGGAAATTTGGCCTAGAAGTAAATGGAAGTAGAGATTCTTTATCGTTACCGAATATGTAAGGATTAGATCGTGGATTCGTCGATCTCAAGAGTGGAAAATTCTTTGTAACACATTCCGTATTACGGAGTGAATATTACAAATTATTGAATGATTAAAAAATGATAAAATTTATTTATGTTTAAGTAATTTCAACTACTATCATATCTATTTTACAATCACACTATGAGATGGATAGTAGTCAATACTTTGCATCTAGGGTAAGATGCATGAGTGTGTGAAAAAGTTGGCTTGGGTTTAAAACTATCCACATTATCATTAATTGAGTATGGTATCATTTATTCTAGTTTAATAAGTACTAGTGGAACAAAAGTGAAATTCATAAGTACCCTTGGATTGTTCTTCAACCTTAAATACAAGTGCAAAATTAAAGCTTCATATACACTTAATAACATTGAAGACTTGGCCATTCTTTTTATAGGTTGAAACAAAGTATTGTGTTTATTTTATGATTAAATTTTAATCTTTTAAATATAAAAAGTAATGTGAATAAATTTAAACGAGAAAAATAAATTCATTTGAGATTTTGAAGGTGAAACATGATATGAAAATGAACACCTCCACTTGGGCTAAGGTCTGTGAAGCCTATATATGGATAGAGATAGACAAGTCATGCATCCACAACCCTCCAAAGTCCTAATTTTCGCTCACTCGAGTCTTGATCGCTAGTGGAAACTAGAACCCTCTACTCCACACCACCCACCAAGAAAACCAAAACATTCCACCTTTCCCCAGCCAAGCCACCACCCGCGTCGGCGCCGAAATTAATTAACCATGGCGTCGGAAAAGGAGTGCACCCACCACAAGGAGAAGAAAAAGAGGATAATCCGGCGACTATGCGCCGGACTTATAATCTTCAACTTCATCCTCCTCCTATTCATCCTCTTAATCTGGGCCGTCCTACAACCCAAGAAACCACGTTTCATCCTCCAAGACGCCACCGTTTTCAACTTCAACGTCTCCGCACCCAACATCCTCACCTCCAGCATACAAGTCACGATTTATTCCCGCAACCCGAACGATAAAATCGGCATATATTACGATAAATTGGACGTCTACGCGACCTACAATAATCAGCAAATCACCTACTACACTGCCATACCTTCGGTCTACCAAGGCCATAAAGATGTTAACGTTTGGTCGCCTTTTATTTTAGGAAATAACGTCCCGATTGCACCCTATAACGGCGTTCAACTTACCAGGGACCAATCTAACGGTGCACTCCAATTGACAATCAAGATTGACGGCCGTGTTAAATGGAAAGTGGGGACCTTCACTTCCGGACGTTACCATCTTCACGTTGCTTGCTGGGCTAATATACCGCTCGGTAATCGGGGTACCGGAATTTCTGTCGGCACCGGAATTAAGTACCAGCTGTCACAGAGTTGCAGGGTTAGTCTGTGATACACCGACAAATTAAGTTCCACTGATTTTTCACTCTTACAACTCTTGTTACGAGCCAGTTTTTATTTTATTTAATGTGGATCGATTTTTATTTTCGTGGAGGATATATAATTATTATAGGTCGATGAAGTGTAAATTAAAGAATAAAAAGTGGAAAAGAGTTGGAACAATTAGCAAAATTACAAACAATTAATTACTGGTTGTAATATGTGTGATTACAAAAATTATTAATCTCTGAATGTGCAATAATAATTACTTGGGATTAGAAAAGTCAGATGACTTCTCAGTTGTCACTTTATTTTCTCATTTAACGTTACATTAAAAAAAACAAAAAATCTTTTACTTTAGCCTACTTTTGTTTGATTTTTATTATAATTATAATTATTAGTGTATTATAGATTCATCTTGAACCTTAAGATATGGCTTCAATTTTTATTTTTTTTTTAAGATTTTGATGGTTTGGTCCATCAATGCTTCTGAGCTGTTCTCCTCTGTTTAGTATATTTAGGTACAAATAATTTATTGTTTCACTTGTAAATTCTGTAGTCAAGCGATTAAATTTTAAACAATCTTGTTTATATTAACTGAGGTTATAAATTTTGTAAAATTTAATTCACATTACAAAATTTACAAATAGAATCAAAAATCGAATCTATTTAAATATTTACCTGATCTAAATATTTGGAAGGGGACATGCCATGTGCTTGATGTAGCTTTAAATTGGCCAAAAAAACTAGCATAGTACTAGTAAATAATACTGATATTACATACTTTCTCTATTGGTTTCCTTTCATTATTTGGTATCATTGTGTAAATATGGATAATTCCTTTTCTTGGTACCATTAAAAGAGTGGCTTTGGTTGGTTAATAATTCCTCACTAAATAGTAACGAATATAAGTACAAGTGCCGAACGTGCAATTCTGAGCTTCAGGAATAGAATTTTTGTGTAGGGAACCTTTTCCTTCGGAAAAGTAACTGTTTAGCAACTTTTCTTGCTAAAAGTAACTGTTTATCAACTTTTCTTGCTTTATCGTTCATGTAAGATAAGTTAGTGTCACATGTGCGGTTTACGTAAATGGTAAGAAAGACGATATAGTTATATAAAAATTTTAAAGTTTGATTCACACGGTTTACAATATTGTTTATAAATTTTTGTTGGTAGGCGATTTATAAAAATAAATTAATCGCTGAAATATGAGTAAGTAGTTTGCTCTGGCCTTACAAAAAAAAAAGAATAACTTATATTTTTCTTAAATTTTTTTATTACAAAAAAAAAAAAAAAAAAAAAAAGTTTAGTGTTCGAGTGCCTTGAATTAATTTGGGAAGCATATATATGCCTGATTTGGTCGCATAAATACATTTTCTAGTCAAAGTTTTAGCCTTTTAGGTGAGGGTAAGATAAAAAGTCGAACTACATTTAACCTTATGATTCATGAAATAAGAGAAGATCATCTCGATTGGAAATATAAATGGGATTACTTTTACTCCATATATTATTGAACGGAATAAGTTTTTTTTGATGAAATACTAATTTTGACAAAATAAAACCAAAAGGGCTCGGCAACTATTTCATTAGCAGCTAATATCCAAACTAGTCAGGACTTGGGACCAAAGCCACCAGTTTTGGAATATTGTGTATAATTTGCATAAAGGAGCATTTATTTTGTTTTATTATTGGGTTAGCTGCACTAGGGGTGTTCATCCTTATCTGTTGACTCAAAAAATTCGCTGAACCAATCTTATTTGAATCAAAAAAAAAAAGAAAAGTACCTGAATCGCATTATGAAAGCGAGTCAAATAGAGGGTAAAGGTCGAATACATTTTTAACTCATGAATTGAGTACTTAATCCATGAACACCTCTAGACTGGACCATAAACTGATTCCCGTTCCACTTTCCTTTATGGTGTTCGTGTCATATATTTAAAAAAAAATGTTAGCATCACTTTTTAAAGCCCATTATGTTTTAAATGGTAAAATGGATTTAAAACTTAGCAAAAAGTATTGTGTTTTTGTTTTCCATTATTGCGAAGATTTTTTTTTTTTTTTTTTTTTACAATAATTTGATAATTTTAAGGTTGTTTCCTATAAGATATGTACGTACTGTATAGTTGTCCTCGTCCCTGATCAAAGGTTGGTCTAGTAGCTAAATTTAGATGACTTAATGCAAGACAATTACACAATAGTCTATATAAGGGTGGCCCAATTTGGTTGTGGCGGAGTAAACAAATTGGAAGTGGAGAAATGACCATCAATCATCAATTCACCATCCTATCATCATGCCAGTCCACCACAAATTTCTGGTGAAGATACGAAAATATTTAGATAAATTTAATTTTTGATTTTATTTGTAAATTTTGTGATTAAAATTAAATTTTAAGAAAATTTATTTATATCAATTTACTTGACGTTATATATTTTATAAAATTTAATCTACATTATAATATTTATAAATGAATTAAAAATCAAATCTACATAAATTTTTTCCCAAAATAATTAACTATTTATATGATGAATTTTTCTATAAACAAAGATCTATCTGCACCTAGACATAAAAGATGTGAAGTTTCATGTGGATCCCAGTAGCGATAACATAGGCATGAATTGAGGACCTTCGTGGAGGTTCGATGGAATTGGATGTGCTTCTTTCTTTGCGGGTGGTGGGTTCTTCTCTCGCATGGTATTTTATGGTGGTCCTTTTCAACCTTCACTTTCTCTACCCGCTAATAATTTTGTGATTGAAAAAGACCTTTTTAAAGTTGCCTTAGGCTAGTAAGTAGTCACTAGAATATTAACAGCTTAGCCCACCCCAACATGTCTAATGCAATTGCTTTATCAGTTTGTGACTCTGTGCTAATAATATTGCGAAAGCAAGCAAATTATCCATAGCTACCACATACACTAATTACGAAGTTGTTAGTGCGGAACTTTCGTTTAAATGGAGATAAAATGTAATGATTGCTCAAAACGATGAGTGTATAAGACAGACAAGTTAACCAGCTTTTCTTTTCATGAATGAATTGATGTTCAATTATCTCATAAATTAAAAGAGGGAAAAAATGTTTATCAGGTTGTCGCATTGATCAAGTTATATTGCTATAAGAATGAAGGTAAAACAGCTTCTTGCACTTCTTCCAGCCAGATTGGTCTAGAGTCCATACTATGACTGGATCCCAGTAACGAGTTTTCAATACCCTACGACATGATTATAGAGGAGATTGAAATTAAATGATATAACATTTCTTGGGCAACTAATGACAACGTAAATCTTTTATAATCACATAACTAACCAGCAAAATTGATTTTTCATTACGAAGTACAGCTTCAAAAATCTCACATGGAAACACATCGAACCAAATCGACACCAGTGGGGACATAACATCCCAGATACTGTCAATCTCCCAGAATCTTCCTCTTTTTGGATGTATTCATGTAAGGTCTCAGGACCCATTCAGTTTGAGCTTCATCTTGATCCATTGTTCCCAACTTGATCTGCAAGCACAGAAAACCAAAGCAAACAATAATATGAATGAGAGAGAGAGCACCTCCATGGTACAACTGCAGATGTAAAATACCA
This sequence comes from Cinchona pubescens, assembly GCA_025175665.1. Lineage (NCBI taxonomy): Eukaryota > Viridiplantae > Streptophyta > Magnoliopsida > Gentianales > Rubiaceae > Cinchona > Cinchona pubescens. The sequence goes on along the minus strand of JANKKI010000129.1, from coordinate 2,498,806 downwards.
TGAAGGATTTGATACTAAAATCAATTCATTTCTAAGAAGAAAAAAGAACACAATGATTGACATGTATGCAAAAGGTACAAAAAGAATACAATCCAAGAAAGAGAGCGTTCCACCAAACCCAAGGGCCAAATAAACCTCAAATCAAACAACACTAAATAACCAGATTTTGACCCAAGTAACAGAACAATCACATTTTTCAGCACATAATAAAATAACCAAAATACAATTGACAACCAAAATGTTAATTAAATCTACAAAAACTTTGTGTGTAATTAACTTGAAATGAGCTATCATAAAGACTCTTAAACCACCACATACACTTCCCTTCTGAAAACAAAAAGGTGCAAATTGTTGTATCCATGACTGCTATTAGGCTTCAGGTTTCCAAATAGCCACTCTATTAAGCATCTAGATTGTTACTATTTAAGTGGAGTTACCTGGTAAAGTCTCAATTCAAAGCGGGGACCAATCTCTTTCAGTTCAATAGACTTGGGACCTCCACGTTTCTCATATAAATGATGAGGCCTGCATGTTTAAGTACAAATTAAATAGAGAGAGAGAGAGAGAGAGCAAGTCTGCAGCACTATTCAACTACCCGTTCTTCGTCTGGCCTATTTATTATGCTAAATTTCTTGTCTAACTCCTTCAAAGATAAAGCATCAGTGAAGCATCAATATCTTTTCCCGTCAATAATGAGATTGAACAAAGATGAAAAACATCATTTCATATGGTAACATTATAACAGGTGAAACATTAACAGCATATTCTACTTTCTCCTTGTCCAATTTTAAGGTTTTGCTTTCTATGCCCCGCACGGGCTTCTGTTCAAGGCAATATTGGCACAATATAATGAATTTTTGCTTAGAGTCTACACAATAGACAAAGAATTTTCCTTCAAACACCTTCAGTAATTAACAGAACAGAATTCCGCCACCCATCAGAAAAAACACATAAGAAACATACCTGAACGAGATATAGTCTGACTGATTAGCAAGAGTGATAATTCGTTTTGTATCAGCCTTGGGTGATGTACTGGAAATAGATGCTTTAAAATATTTGCTGTTCTTTCACCAAGCTACAAGCAACAAAAAGATCAAGACAACTTTTAGAAGAATGCATAAATTAACGAGAGCACACAAGGACGAGATCAAAAACTCAGCTTTAAAGGTAATAGTACTATACTAATGATATGCATATATATATACATTAAACCCACACATTTCAAGTATCTTGTACAACCAAGATAGAATTTCTAAAGCAACATAAAGTGCAATACAGATTTAATGTATCACCTTAGTCAAGAAGTTGTTAAGAATCAAATGTGGGTAGGCCTCGGGCATGGTTCCAATAGCTTTTTTGTCTTTAATATCATGTCTCGTGACCTACATAAGCATATAATGAGCTTCAACTTCTGCACCAGTTTAGCAAAGAAGGATCTGAATGATACACAAGGAAGATTTGAACACTTACCACATTGAGTAATCCAAAGTAAGCAGTTGGTCCAAACGGTAAATGGCTTATAACAAGACCATCAGGGGACTCCTCGATGCTCATGAACTAATATAACATCTGTGAAATCGTGTGCTCGGCAGGTTTCTATTATTTCAGATATCACCTATAAAGAAGCAAAGTACAAAATGAAAAATGTCATTCTTCTGATGAAGATTAAATCCAACTAAAGTACAAGTTAACTATTAAAAAACTGAGAATTCAAAACAAGCACAGTTGTTCAGTTGAGCCTTAAGAATTACTTAACACTAAAATATTTCATATTCTTTCCAGTTAAACATTCACCTGATATCAATATTTACTCATTTCCTCACGATTAACTTAAGCAGTCTTAAGCCAGCACAACTACATTCTTAATCTCTTCTTAATCAATCCTGACCATCTCCACCTTAAAATACCTGCTGCCTGCTGGCAGGTTCCGGCAGTTACTTGGAATCCCGTGCATGTACTAACCTTTTTGTATTATCAATCACTTTTTTAATCTCACTACCTCTCTATAACACAAATAACTCCTTCAATACAAAATAGGTTTTAGTGCCCTAGAAAAAACCTCTGGGGTGTCATTTTCTGCCAGAGCACCACCAATATCAACTATAACAACATCTCAAATATTATTACCCTCACTACTCAATGTCTTCCCTTGTTCCTTCTAAACATTAATTGTTTTATCGTAAAACTGATAGAAGTATGCTCCTTAAACTACCTCATTTTTTTTCTTTTCTTTTTTTTTCTTTTCTTTTTGTGGGGGGTAGGACCTTAAACTATCTCTTAAGAAGATATTACACAGAACGTGTCATGCAACATAATATATCTCATGCTCCTCATGTCTACCTACATCCAATTGTATCCAAAATCCACAGCCAAAGATCCTCAACCACGAGCTCCATGGAAGCAACACACAGAGGTTTGATAGTTTGAGGGAAACAAAACACAAGGGAAAGTAATTGAAAAAAAAAAAAAAGAACTAGTAATTAGAAACAAACCTGGCCACCACGATTCATTCTTTGTGTATTAGGGAAGACAAATTTCAGTTCCAATACTGGATGGAAAACAGTTGTTTCAGGTACTCTGGATATCTATTTCACAAATATACAAGAAAAAAGAGGATACGACCAACCTTTACAAACTGAGTAAGCGGAGCACTAGGATCACGTGATGTTGTCAGCAAAATCTTCGGATCTCTTTCAGTAGCATTAGCATATTCGTCATCAATAGTTGATCGAGGAACTATGTACAAGCATGAAGAAGGCACCAAAGAGTTCAATTTTTTTGGCATAATCACAAAATAATACCTTTCGAAGAAAGGCCAAAATAAATGCAATTTCAAAACACTTATCTATACAGTGACATTACACTAACATCCCCTCTTCTTCTCCGTCATTTTACATAAATGGTTCACTAGCTTAGATGCAAAATACACTACATTTTCATTAAGTAGCAGCTCAATTGTTTATCATATTGAAAACGCCTTTAATTAAGGATCATAGAGCCAGAAAAGAATGTAAGACAAGCAATTTGGCTATCACAAGCATCATATTCAGTTGTAAGACTCCAAGAGTCAATTCAATTGTCACATAAACGTAACCTTCATTCTCAATCAAAGATTAATACCGGACCAATTCTCATCCCCATCCTCATTGAATTTGTATACCATGTTCTGAAATAAAACAACAGAGCTCAAGACACGCTCTCTGCATCTTAGGTGTGTTTCAACACATATATATAATGAGCACCCATTTAAGATGCGTCTCGCAAGAGTTACTACCCCATGAAACTCTTAAATTAAGCTCAATACTTCCATCAAACGCCATAAACCCCTAGTCCAAACAACTAGTCGACTCACAATTAGTATATAATTCTTTATTCTCCCCCTAATTTCTTTCTTCTATCTGTTCCAACTCCTATAAAACAGCTCAAAGTTCATGATGAAAACCAGAATACTTATCTTCTCCAGCATTTTTGACAAAAAAAATGACAAATTACAACTGTATGACAGAAAATACTTAATAGTAACTAATTCCGTCTACGTCTATATACATAAAAATTAGCATAGAGAAAAAATAAACATGGAAATACCAGGTGTATATTCATCTTCGAGGTCGATTTCCTGGCGAAGAGCCGCCTCTTCGTTTCTAAGCTCGGTTAGGAATTGGTTTTCCCTCTGCCACAACCACAAACCAATCAATTTATTAAAAAATTGACACATTTTTATAAGCATAGCTTTGATATCATAATTTAATTATTCATGAGAAAAAAAAAAAAAAAAAGGAATTTACCTTCTAAGGCTTGCTTGATTTTACGCTTCTTCTCGTAGAGCATACGCTCTTTACCTTCCAAATTCTTTCTGTATAGATACTCTCTTCTCAATCTTATGTTTCTTCTCAACATTTTTTGTAATGAGTAATAATGCAGATTTCTTCTGAACAAAAACCCTAGAAATTGACCGCAGGGAGTTTTTGGGCGACAAATGACGACGGAGGTAAGGTATTCATAAACGACATGTTCATTTTTTTTAAAAAAAAAGTTTCGTTGAGTGGGCCGTGCTGAACTGGCCCAAGTTCAGTCGGTTCTGTACGACGATTTGGATGGATCTAATGCAGTTATCCTCCCGGGTAATTTCTGTGTTTGGGCCGGTTCGATTTTAAATTTTAGAATGAGCTTTTACATGTCCCTTGGGTTGCTCAACCAATATTAGGCTGTATTTGAATTCAACTCAAATTTAAAAAATGGAGTATTAGAACCGGTTTTCAATTTGAAGGAGGTGAGAGTAATTTTTGAGCCCATTATAATTAGAAAAAGAGTGAATGTATACCAAGTGAATCCGACTCCTTATTTGGGTTCAAATAATCCAAGAATCTACATAGAACCACCAACATTATAATTTGATAAATCGTATCCGTGAGTTGTTAAATCGTGATTGGAAATGTCAACTCAGTCACTATTGGCGAAAGGAAACTCTTGTGCCGATATCCTTGCCAAGATGAGTCTAAGCTGAGCTTGGGAGTTACTTTGCTTCCGCATTCTCCCAATATAGTGAAATCCGGCCTATCTGCTGATATGATGGGTACCACGTGTAAGATCCCGATATATCACATTATCATAGGCTTTTTGCCTCCTTTTCTGACCGAAAAAAAAAATATACAAAGTGACAAAATAATAAAAATTATTAATGTGTTAATAGATTAAAAAAAAAGAAAGAAAAATTCAGTTGATAATCTAAAATTAGAGAATTGTGATTCGATATGATTTTGTTACGTAGAGCAACTTTAGCAAATAACTATGATTTATGATTTTATAAATAATTTTCCTTACAAAAATGTTTTGGAAAAACAACTAATTTACCTTTAGAGTAGTAATATGACAGACTGTGATTTTAAAAGTCAAAGGTTAATTAAAACCAGGTAGGGGGAGACATTTGCACCCCTCAGCTTTGCAAAAACTGTAGAATAGTCGAGGAAAATTTTAAAAATATTAATTTTATCTCATAATTGCACTATTAAAATTTGTCAATTTTGTCTTTTTCTTTATGTAGTAATGTAAAAATTGAATTCCTCAAATTATAGAATGAAAAATGATGATATATTTAAAATGATTAAGAATAAATCTCAGTTAAAAATATTAAAATTTAAAAAACTTTTGATGTTTAATAGATGATATACACATTAGTGGCGGCGTACCCAAGCCAACCTGAGAGAAGTATAATATACTTGCATGATAGGAAAAACATTATTGTTTGTTTCGGGGTCTGGTGGGGGAATCATTATTAACGTTACTTTTTAACGACGTTTCATGAGATGCTGGGATCGACTGCCATCATAAATACAATGGTTTCTGAATTTGGTGAATTTGAGGTGGAGAATGGGAGAATAGTAATGGCGGTGATGTTCCTCAATTGTGTTGAAGTATGATGCTGCTCGAGTTTTTTCGGTCGTGAAAATTGGGGCTACAAATGCATTAACCGAATCGTCATTGTTTGTTACTATTGCATGATATGATGATAGTAAAATACTTACGTAGGCTTTATTCGGTTTTACTAGTAGATCTCGTGGTTATTAGATAAATTACATTGTTTATGTGATTTATTTAATAGTCATCATAAATATACAAGTGAGATTGTAAACCAAACATATTTAAGTAACTTATAATGATAATACGAGAAAATAACTACAAAGTGACAAAGAGTGATAAATTTCGTGTTTCACTAAATTAGCATAAGAGAGAAGGAAATTTGACTAAATATCTGAAATCAAGAGTTTATAATTTTTGTTAAGTGAATTGATTATGAAAAATGATCATGAGTTTATGATTTGGAAAATAATTTTTCAAAAAACATACAAGTTTAGTAAAAAAAATTCTAAAATAGACTAAAAGATTTACAATATGACCCGGACCCAATCAAAATGTTGAATTTCTATTAACTTCATTCTTATCTTTTAAATTGAAACAAATTAAAATTCTCAACTCTCTACGACGTCTAGGCAATAAAATATTTTCAGAAACAAGCAAATTATCGTATTTATTTTATCCATGAATTAGAAAAAGTCACAAAGAAAAACAGAATGAAAAAAGTCAAATTATTATGAATAGGGTGACGAATAAATATTCATTTGACTATACGCATATTCAGGTATCAAATTTAGTTTATTTTACGTTGTTTCGTATTTAAATCTACTAATATCTGCAATATTTGTAACAATTCTTTACTTGGGAGGGTGATTTAACCTCTTTTAAGACCAAAGAATGCACGGCACAGAACTAAGACCTCGTCCAAGCAAGAATTCGATATACAGATAGGCATGTTCCAGGTACCCATTGAAGCCCACCACGGTATCTTGCAACCTCCTTCTTCCAAGACCCAAATTATAGAATTGCTCCAATTGCCATTTTTAGTCGCGGCCCACGGTTTCCAAATCAATTAAGCTTTGTGCGAAAAACAAATTCTCGTCTTCATTACAACTTACAAGAGTAAACTCGAAAGGGAGATAATTCAACTACGGCATCTAATTAACTAATTGCACAAGCCTAATGCAATTGAAACAAAGATTATATACAATAACCACCTCTTGATTCATGCTCAAATCTCATAAAACGTTGGGACTCAAAGTGGGAACTATAATTTAAAGTGCCATTAAGTTTGACAACTTATGAATAAATAGCAAATTGATGAAATTCTTATAAGATTATGATTTAAAATTCAATTTATATAGCAAACTTCAATTAAATCACCAACTGTAATTTTTAAATATTTAGTTGAATTTTATTCTTTCATTTTCTAATCTTATAATACATTGTCTATTTTTCATTTTTTTTTTTTCTTTTAACAATCATTCGAACAAGTAAAGAACTACTAATAGTGAAATAATCTCCAACTTCTCTTAACTGAACCGTTCCGCACACAGCTCTTAGGTGGAGAGAGAATTGTAGCACGATTGGAAAAATTTTATAGAGACTGAATTTATATATAATATTATGAATTTTTTAATTTAAAAAAATATATTATTTGCAAGAATTTTTCGCTGGAAAACACATTTCCTACAATTCTCAAAACATTAAACACATCAATCAATCAAATTCCATACATCATGCAAAAATGCAATGATAACGTTGTCAGCATAAACATCCGAATCATAGCCCCGTCAATCCAATTTATATTCACATTTCCAGCCTCACAAGCATTTTGGCGTTCAAGTGTCGCAGAGCTTTTTCTTTTGGTCATAAAACCATCTGACCAAATTGTCGACAACACACAAATTGTTTCGATGAACAAAACTGTATTCTTATCTGATATCTTTGATCGTTTTGTTCTTTAATTAGTTTTGCGTCTTCCGTCTCAACATTTTTTTATCTTCATTGAAATAATTGAACGATTTCATCAACAATTTTTGTACTAATAATCAGTCATTTTTCTTTTGGTATTGCTATTCATCATTGATATAATGTACCTAAATGCAATTAGTCAATGTTCCGAATAATTGGACATTAATTTCTTCTTCCATATTAATAGTGGCGTTAATAAACTTTAAACTACTAACAAGTAGGAAATACTAAATTCGGATGATTACATCAATTTGTTGTAGAATTGTAGATAGTCTTTACAACTTGCAAGTCACATGTACTATTATATACATATGTAATGGCAACTATTAAATTTTTTTTTTATTTTTATATTGCCTAAAAAAGTACTTATTCTGTTCGGATTTGTTTGTGGTAATTTTATTTTTTTAATCAAATAAAGTATTTTTGTAATGAAAAATACATATATAAATTTAAAATTTATGAAAATTTAAAGAAAACTACTAGATATAAAAACTTGATACATTAATTAGAAAAAAGTTAAACAGTGAAAATTTTAATAAAATAAAAATAATATTTTTTTTTACAAAGAAAAAAAAATTAAAGTTAGAGGTGATACAATTCTAAAAAATTCTTACATAAATCCAATCTATAATAAGTGAAATGAATTTTTTAATTCATATTCATTCACATTATTCTAATTCATTAAAAATAATTTTTTCATAATAATATGTATAAATATAAATTAAAAAATTTATCCCACTTATTATAAATCGACTCCAAGTAAGAATTTTCTATATTGCTCCAAAGGAATGATTCACTCGTGAGCTAATCATCTCTCATTGCTACAGAAACTTATAGCTTGACAATACTAACCATGTCGTTTATTTATTCATCCACGACGGATTTATTTTATAATAGGGTCATAATTCTACGGAAATCGATCACTAGGCAATTTCCGTTTTGCTTTCTAACCACCAAAAGCGAGTAAAAGATTTATTAACGTTAATTTTTACGAGTTTCAATATAAATAAGTGATTCACCACAGTTTTTATATATAGTCCAGATTGACAAATTCTATGGTAGATACGTATGCATATATATACACTCTTATGTTCATAAATTAATTAATGTTTTATATACTCGTATAACTTTATTATTAAGATTTCTACGTATGATCGCAACTCTCTGCAAAACATCGTATTATATCGTACTCAAACAAATGCGACATTTACTAATAAAATTTGTTTAAATGATTAGAGGCATTTTGAAGTACGTGTAACTTTTTCTCAACTATTAATATTTTCCATATTTAATTTTCACTCCGCAAATTTATTGGAGCGGGGTGTACGCATTTATTTGTCCAATTTGTTTCCATTTCTGAGGTGGGATAGGAATTTTCTTTTGTTTGTTTTTTATTTTTTGGTAAACGAGATTAGGAGTTTTTTAAAGGGTTAATAAAACTTTGTCTCTGAATTACGTAGATAATTACACTTTACCTTCTTGAAGTATAAAAATATATATTTTGTTATTCATTGACATTATTCACTATTATTAATATTAAAATCAGTAAGGTAATTAGTTAAACGACTAAAATATCCTTGGTACTATATTCTGATGTTTTATATATTTAAATTTTGATAGTAATGTGATAATTATTTAAAAATAAGTAAAAATAAATTATATAATATTTCAATATAATCTATATCAATATATTTCTTTATCAAATTTTTAAAATTTTATTTTATATTATTTCAAATTTGAATATTTAACTATAAAGTCTATAGTGATACTTTAATTTCTAAATGGACTTATTTTCTATTAAAAATTTTTCTTTAGACATATTGTATGAAAATATTTATTTTCTACAATATTTTGTGATTTTTTTAAAATCTCTTAATATTTTACACTTTTAATATTTGACTTAACATGTACAAATTGCAATATCTGATATAATCTAATTCTACTTTTTTCTCACATTTTCGATCCTTATAGTCAAATATATCAATGTATTTTTATATTTTACTTTTTTCTAATTCTTTTATAACTATTGAAAATCAATTAAATATATAAAAAATCAAATATAATATTAAGGGTTTTTTAGTCTTTTAAAGAGTTAATAAAGCTTTCTTGATATTTTAAATTTTTAAAGAATGAATAATGTAAATAAAGGATAAAATATAAATATTCACCAAATTTAAGGACAACATGTTATATTATTTAACGGAAAATTTTATAATTTTTTTTAAAAAATTATTTTTTTATACTTTAAATATTTATATTATATAAATTTTAAAATTAAAAAAAATCATTCTTTAAAAGGATTATAAAATTTATCTTTTAACTTTTTTTTAAATTAAAAAAAAAAGAGCATTATAAGACTTTTGGCATGGATGATGGACCATGACTTGTATCCTAAAAACTCAAAGGCACACACAATAAATAATTGCAAATTATAAAGAATGTACACAAATTGGAGTTCCCAACTTCCAATTTGTAGTTCTACCACTTGGTAGTTGGTTCCAAATGGGGCCATAGAGTTTGTACAATGTTTAAATAATATTAGTCCATCACCCAATAACACAACAACAGAGATTTTCATCACAATTGTCTAACACTTCTTGAAGCTGTGAGAGTATAAAAGGTATAATACCATCAAGCAAAGCAACAACTACTCATTTTGTTCTCATTCTCGGACTCCTCTTCCCAACATTAATTCAACAATAGGGAGATATCATCAATGGAGGAAGAGAAAAGATCGTCAAGGTTCAAGAGAATTTGTGTATACTGTGGGAGCAGTTCAGGCAAGAAAGCTAGCTATCAAGAGGCTGCTGTTGAGTTGGGAAATGAACTGGTAATATTAATAGAAGTAGCCCCCCACCCCCCACCGCCCCCAAAAAAAAACCCCTCTTCCTCCACCACTGAACCCCCTTTTTCTTCCATGGGTTTTTAAGTTCATATAGCTACAGTTTTAGTTCTTTTGGTCTCATTTTGGATCATCAAATGCATATCACTTGCCGCCCTGGAAAACCCATTTTCAGTTTCTTGGTTTTCAAGCAAATCGGTTCATTTTTTAATCACCTTAAATTCGTCCATTTTTCTACCAATATTTTAGTAGTTCAAAATTTTTTTATTTTTATTTTTTTGGTCTTGTTCTTCCTTTTTTCCAATGTTCATTCATCTTCCATTCTCAAAGAACATATTCTCAAGGTGGGCACATGATTCTTGAAAAAAAAATGAAAGGTGGGAAGGTTTAGGGGTACTATGTTTTCTTTGGCATGAGAGAGAGACAGCAGAAGGTGGAGAGATTGCTAGCTGTAACCTTTCTGTCAGTTGAGCAGCCTTCTTGCATGATCTTAGTTTTATGGAGTAGTGACATATTGATTATTGTACTGGTCACAAAAAAAAAAATGCTGCCTTTCCTTTGGGAGCCAAACGTGCCATCTTGGTATCATGACTCCTTTAAGCGTGTTCTTGTTCTTGGGCAACTCCACACTACTTTCCCTTGCCCACACCCTCCTTCCATGATTTTAGTTTATGACCTTCAATGTAAATTATACTACATTACTTACTATTAATTTATTCGGCATGTTCTAAGATTTCGTTGATCAAATCATTCAATCTTGATTTTTTAATATATATAATATTGTATTCTAAAAAATTTTAAAACATAATATATAAATTTTTAAAGTATAATCAAACGATTGTTTAAATAAAATCTTTGTTTAAGTATACTTCTTGAAAAAGGAGTTATACTTTTGTGATGATTAGTGTGCAAAACGTGGTAATGTGTGTTTGTGACACGTGTTGACAAAGTTTGTGTTTTTCGATGTGATATTAATTGAATGAAGGTGGAGAGAAGGATTGATTTGGTGTATGGAGGTGGAAGCGTGGGTTAATTGGTCTATGTGATGGGTCTTGTTTCTCAGGCAGTTCATGATGGTGGGCACCATGTCCTAGGGTATGCCTCCCCACTCCCCACTCCCCACTCCCCCGCTTATATGTTCTCTCTCTTCCTCCAAAAGAAAAAAGGCCTTGTTTGGATGTCAAGTAAAGATGATGAAGTTTTCCAAAAGACAATCATCATTTTCCCTCATAATTCTTCTAGTAGTAGTACCTATATATCTTGCTTTGGTTTTGTGTAATGATTCTTTTTATGCTTTGGTTTATTGTTTTCCTTCTTAAAACGTACCATGCAAAAATCCCAGTTCTCTTGGAAATTAGTCCAATAATCTTGCTAGGCAGACCTGATCATGGGATCAAATGCTTGTCTCATTTCCTTTCTTTTCTTTAACGCAAAAAGGTCACTTGTTTTGGAAGTCAGTTCTTTTGTTTAGGGAAAGAATTAAGGTATTAACATACAGTAAAAGGTATCTTAGGGGGATGAAACATGTGTTCGAAACTTGATGGATCACTTGGGAGGATTCTTTTTGCGTGACTCTATCCAGGGACTTGGGCTACGTGTCTACTTCTCATAAAAAACTATTACCCAACAAGAAAAAAACATACAGTAAAAAGTACTACCATCTTATCTGTTTAAGAGTTTCTTAAAGCAACTTTACCTGGTAGTGTATTGGAACTTTTGGGCAGTTGCAATCAGTGAAGTGTAGTGATCCCATATTTTGGAATGTACATTGTCAGTCCACTGCCAATAGAATTTCCATTAGGAAAGTAAAGGAGGGAAAAAGGCCTTATTGGATGTGTGAAACCTGTTGGGCACTGATTAAAGCATTTCCTAATTTGACAAATACTTGCTACAGGAAAGGGACAACTTCCTATGGACAGTCAACTTAGGACTTCAGAAAAGGTTTCTCCTGCCTATAGCTAGGTTGATGAAGTAGTTCTAAAATTTAGACAATTCAATTGACAAGGATTTCTTGTTCATTTATGATGAGCATTGTCCAATTTTAGCACTTGTCGTAAAGAAAGTTGTCTAATGTATATAATTTTTTTCCAATTGCAGAGTCATCCCGAGGACTCTCATGCCTAGAGAGGTATGATCAGAAATTTTGATTTGAGTTCTTGGCAAGATTGGCTTAAGTTTTTCTTTCTACATGTACATAGTTTTTTTGGTACCACTAGTTATCTGTGCAAGTATTGCCTAGGTCGATTTTTCTGGAGTTTTAGTTCTGATGTTTATAGATGTTTGATTTTTTTATTTTTTAAAAAATATATATTTGTGGTACTCGGCATGAATTGTACGACAGATAACTGGTGAAAAAATTGGAGAAGTGAGAGCCGTATCCGATATGCATCAGCGGAAGGCTGAGATGGCTCGTCAGGCAGATGCCTTCATTGCCCTCCCAGGTACATCTGTTAAATCGTAATTTCTTTTGTCTAGTTGACAGTTGACACTATTGGAAGTTGGAACATGTATTATCACAGAAGATGATAAGTAGAATTTTTGAAGTGGATTGACATTTAGAACTTTATCAATTATAGGTGGATATGGTACACTCGAAGAACTCCTTGAAGTCATCACATGGGCTCAGCTTGGAATACACAGTAAACCTGTAAGTAACTTGCCTTTTGTCTGGTCAATGTTTTACAAAAGCAATTACTACAATAATTTGTTATTAACTTTTTCAAATCAATACTAACAAAAGCACCTTTCTTTTATCTTCAGACATTTTATTGTTGAAGGTGCTTTTGTCGTGTGCATGCTTTAATTATACTTTAGTTGTATATAATGCATGTGAATAACTTGCAATTAAATTTTGATTTTTTAGGACAAATTTTCATTGAATGCGAATTTATCAACTGCCTTTGGAAAATACTGCTATAATCATAGTTTTGAAAGCAAATTCTTTTGACGAAACCATCCTTGATCCTAAAGGAAGCTCAATGTTTAATTTTTCGTAGCTTTCTCTTATCGGCATATGTAATCACTGGCCATCTCAACTTGTGAAATTTTGGACTTTTTACTTTCGGTGTTGAACCTAAAAAACAATGTACCAAAAGAGAAGTTTGATAATTTCCACGGCCTGACATGGCATGTTTTTATGTTTCTCAACACGTCATTTTCATACTAATTTTTTTTGTGATTTAATCCTTTTTGAGTTCTGCATACTTGAAACGCATGTTGGTGGGATTCTGGTCAATGATCCTCATCAATTGAAATGCAACAAGAGAGGTATCAATGCATGTGGTACTTGTTTTCAGTTCACATGGAAAGATATATTGATTTGGCATTTAATGATGGTCATGTAGAAGATGATTATAGATTTTATTGGATGATTTCCATTTTAATGGGAGGAAAAATAATTAACACAGAAATACTGGTCAACAAAAGGTGTTCTGCCGTGCTTTCGTGGTTAACAAATTAAGGATTAATTTATTCACTAACTACTAACCTAATCCATTTCATGAATAAAAATGCAGGTGGGGCTTCTAAATGTTGATGGTTACTATAATTCCTTGTTGTCTTTTATATTGATAAGGCCGTTGATGAAGGCTTTATCTCTCCAACTGCACGTTGCATAATCGTGTCTGCTCCAACAGCTAAAGAGCTGGTCAGAAAACTTGAGGTAGCATTAGTATAGACTATGTTAATTTTTATGGAAATATATGCATTGGTAGTAGTATAAAATAGCTGTTAAAATGCCTAACCATAATCAAAATCTGAAAATACAAATCTCAATCTTGTTTTTAAGATGCAGATTTTCTCGAGTCTCGACTTGGAGGGCCACACATGTTTAACTGTCTAAACAGTGGTTTTCCCTTTTGGCTTTTGGATCATGATTCATGATTTGTGACCCACATGAAATATTGAATGAATTTGTTCCTAAATGTCATCTGTGATTACCAGTCTTACTTGGTAACTTCAGACACTAATGGTCTTATAAAGTGAAAGTTCACTTTTATGTCGGCTGACTTTTTAAAATGTTAGTGTTAATTAGTAACAATTGCATTTTAAATAATTGTAAAGGTGTTAGAACACACAAAATTGACCAAACAATAATACTTTTTTCTAGTTAATCTAAGGGGTACTAATTCTGGATTACCTTGATTAATTCTCAGGATTATGTTCCAGAGTATGATGAAATCACATCAAAACTGAGCTGGGAAGACGTGGATAGACTTAACAGTAATTACATATCGGACTCTGGAGTTCCTATATAATGCATGTTTGAAGCCATGGAGGATTTAATCTTTTTTTGGTTAGCATTTTGGGTATATAAAAAAGATTATGAATATATAGTAAGTCGTACGTGGTTAATGCCGTAGAATTCAGACAGGGTACAGAAACATTCTGTTTTTTGGGCTGATACGCCTTTACTTTTACAATGATCAAATGTTTGATACACATTGCCTTGTCTTTTTTGGTGGATCCAACATGGAATCCATTGTCTCTGCAGCTATCTATTCCTCGAGTCAATCATCAACATTGTATCTTTTTGCTACTGTATATGTTCTTGAAAAGCATAGCAGCCATTGAGTACGTGCTAAATAAAATTGTAGAATATCTAATGAATATACAGAAAAAAATTCTGACATCACGTAAAAAAATCATTTTGTATTTTAAAGTTTTGTGTAGTATAATATTATATATTTTAAAAATTTATATAAAACTAATAGAATAGTTTCTTCAATGGACTGTAAAATTTCTTGAATATATATTTCTTTTCTTTTTTTGGCTATCTTTTTCATCAATAAAATTTGTGTCTTAGGATGTAAGTTAGCCTCGTGATTGAAGAAAAATAATGATGATAATTAGTTAGGCAACTTGTTAGTTGTTGTATTAGCGGTGGTCTAACCAGAACTTGACATGCTAACTGCAAATAGACAAAAGGGCTATTAAGTATTAACAATAACGAAATTAAAACTAAGAAAATTAAGATCCGGTTGAAAGGCCAATTTCTTGATTACTCTGTCTTTTTAAAAAAAATGCCATCAACCACTTTATTTTTCACTTATTTAGAAAATGCTAAAATGATATTTTCTAAAAAATAATAACTGTTGATGAAGTCATTTAAGCAAATTATTGCTTTTAATAATTAATCATGCATGATGCTTCATAATGTGGAACTGTTTTTATGATTTTGCTTCCTTGAAATTAAAACAAAGCAATAACAAGTAGGAAAAAAAGAACACAAGTTGAATTGCTAATAAATAATTAAAATAATTAATGTAATTCTGATTTCAAAGTACGGAAAATACTTAGGTAGATTTGGTCTTTGATCCCATTTGTAAACCCTGTGATGTAAATTAAATGTTATGAAATTTATGACATCAGTTGATGTAAGAAACACATTTTATAAAATTTAATTTTGACCAATAAGATTTACAGGTAGAATAAAAAATCAGATCTATCTAAGTATTTTCCACGTAGAACTATCCAACTCCAAGCTGGTGGGGCAGTTTTATTAGGAATTAGTAAATGAACTCTCCTTTCCTGGAATAATAAATCTAACTTGTGAGCCACATGCTCCCCCTCCCTATCTGTATTTGTATCTTTCAGATTTTCTATCTGTGATCCATCAGAGATTCGGGAAATCCATCCTTTAGGTGTCAATAAAATTTGGTCAACTAATCCAAGGATCATAATCTCATCATTGTTAATATGAAAAGTTAGGATAAACAATTCACTGTTGTACACGATTAGATCTGTGTACTAGATGTAAAGAAAGGAGCCCAAAAAAAAAAATTAGCCAATGTGGAAAAGCTTTGCAGCTTGTAAAAGGGAAAAAAAATGTAATACTAAAGATTCTGCAATTTAGGCTGAAAAAGAAAAGAAATTGGTCTAAAATTGCTCCATTGATCCTGGCGACTTGTTCTTTCTCGTATTTAACGAGCATGACTCGTGCGGTGGAGAAAATGAATGTATTCAAAATTACTGAGATATTATTTGATTCGAAAAAATAAAAAATTAATTAATTTTTTCATAATTTAAAAAAAAAAAATCTACTGAGCAATGACTAGTTAGTAAGGGATTATATTGTGATAATGGTGACACTTTCGGTATTCCATCTTACAAATCAATACAAGTTGGTGTTTTTCTTTTCAGACAAATCCAAATCATATATCTGAAAAGGTTTGTATGAATTCATTAGAGTCTAAGCATTGGACTTAATTTCGTAAATTCATTAAACAAGCTATTTATTTATAAACAATTCATTTTTCTTACACTATCGATATAAAAAATTTATTTGATTTGATTGTTTTTTACACTATCAGTGTAAAAATTTTAGCTGGTTGAACTTGAACGTTAATTCCTTAAATTGCATTGTTGTTGCATCCTTGAACGTAAAAACGTTCACACTATTTATGCATAGAAAATTATTACTTCAAATTACTGTATTGTTTTACCAAAATGGAAGTGGCCAACCCCTCCAAGCAAAAAAAAAATAAAAAAATGCAGCAACTAAAGACCCCTAAACTAATATAATCGCTAAAGAATAGAAAATTCTTTCCAAGCAAACATAATTTAATTGCAGCCACTAAAAGACATTGCCTACATACTTCATTGCGAATCTCTGATCACAGCAATAAGTAGCCCGCTTATTCCAAGAATATGGTTATACTCGATGATTGGCACATTTAGAAAATGGTACTACTTCAAAAAACTCACTACAATCTCTCTAATGACAGATATATTGTCTGAATGGAATCTTTTAGGGGCTTAAGCCAGACTTATATTGCAGCGAAGTACTCTTTGCTGAGCTTGGGATCTGGCTTCATGGACTTCTCCCCAGGCTTCCATCCAGCTGGGCATACTTCATCTGGGTTCTCCTGAACATATCGCAATGCCTAAAAGAATAATCAAGAAAACACAAAAGTATGAAAGTCCCGGTGTCTGTTAAAGATTCATAAGCGAAGCATAAAGGGATAGGAACGTTAATTTTTGATGCATATAAAAGATTACCTGCAGTGTTCTCAATGTTTCGTCGACACTCCTACCAATTGCAAGATTGTTAATGGTGGAGTGTTGAATAACTCCTTCTTTATCAATAATAAAAAGCCCTCTCAATGCAATTCCCTGAAATAGCACAAAGCTATAATAAGAATGAGTTCATGACACTAATAAGATAGTATTAATTAGTTGCAACGAAGTATATTTCTAGTATAGCATAATGACAGATCGCAAGGCAGACTTATAAATAGAAAAATAGTTGGTAGGCAAATGTGTCTCTCTTTTTTCTCTGATTCAGTGTAAGGTGATCCTTCATTCCAAAATCTGGAAAACTTTCATATACCAAACTTTCACATAAGGATATTCCTAAACCACAAAAGTTATCTTTCTATCTAAGCTTCTTGGTATCAAGATCAAGAGGTGCAACATGGATATCTTAAGATATTATTTTAATTGATAACAGAAAATGATAGCATCTACCAGTAGCTGCTAGGATGAATTCTCTCATTTTAAAGAAGTCAAAGCAACAAGAAGAGCCCCTGAAGCTTTAACATGTTTCAAGGAGATAATAATGCCATTAAGCTTAACGCCGTTATTTTATTACCTGTGGCCAATTCTATTATAGGCCTGTGTATTTTAGAAGTTGATAAAAGATAAAAACTTTTATCAGATAGGTAAGATGTGCCCCCAATACCCACTTAAACAACGTTCCACAGCGCTTAGAAATGCATGTAGTGATGCTCTAAACAAGAATCAGCAGAAAGACTAAGATACATACCTGATCTGGGATCAAGACATTATAAGACTTCGAGATTGACTTGGTGATATCAGAAATCAATGGATAATTCAAATCACCTAATCCGCCAGATTTTCTGTCTGTCTGGACCCATGCAAGATGCGAGAACTACAGGAACAATAACATAAACTCATTATGGTCTACAAGAAATTTTCAACATTAGATACGTTATTGCTGCATCCAAAACATGCAGATGATCATGCAATTTAGACCTCGAGCAAATGCCCAAATTATGTGACAAACAAAAATCTGAAATCAAAATCACTCTTGATTTAATAGAGAACACATAATTACAGAATCACCACACACACAGAAGACTAGCAAAACTTCTACTTTGTCACCAATGACTAACACTATTATCAGTTAGTAGAAAATGCACAAATCCATTGATGTGGATTAACACAAAGCTGTGCAATTCTCTGACTACTAATACCTGACTTTGCCATACGCGACTACAAGTACTAAAGAAAATTTCAGAATCCAATTTTAGAAGGACAAACACAAGGAAAAAAGTTTCAGCAAAGCAGAATGGAGATGAAAAATATGCATCACCAGCAGCATAAATAAGGTGATGGCACTTGCAGAATGTGCTTCATATTGAAGACTTCTAGACATAAAAATCTTCAAGCAAACGGTGGAAACAACACTTACCACACTGTCTATTGAAACACCAAGAACTTCTGTGTTCAACTTCTGAAACTCTTCGTAACGGTCACTGAAAGCAGTGATTTCTGCAGAATCAAACAAAAAAAGAACATATAGACAATACAGTCAACAACTTGAATCTATTTCATAGATAACACAACATTCAGCATGTTGTTTTCTTGATCAGCAAATGTAAGATATGTAGTGGTTATCAGCTCTATGTCTATTGTTAGACTCACCAGTAGGGCAAACAAATGTGAAGTCCAATGGATAGAAGAAAAGGATCACATATTTCTTCCCAATATACTCCGAGAGTTTAACCTGCAAGATTAATCCATCAAAGACTAAATAACTACATAGTAAAGCTCAAGACCATGTCATTGTTTGCACGTGCAGAATAAAGAAACTATCAATTGTATGATCTTGTAGTGTTTATTGCCTTTACTATTCCTTTACTTGCAAATCAAAATGTGATGTATTTTCAGTACAAAGCAATGAATGCAAGTAAAATTTAACGAAAATTGGATGTATAAGTAATTCAGAAAACTCCTGGCGACAAGTAGAAGAACCTATTTTGTAGGTGGCTGTATGCTGTACTTTACCTTGATGAATTCCTGATCAAAAACAGCCTCTGCCTCAAAGTCTGGTGCTTGATTCCCAACTAGTGGAAGTTCACTCTGTGAGAAAATCAAGACAATATCCACAAGAGTATAAATATTCAATAATAAGTTGAAGTATTGTGGCAAGAATCACTAGTCAGGTACATAATCAACGAACTAGAAAATGATTCAGAAGAAGATAAGTAGGAATGTGAAAACATCAGTCAATTTTGTTTTTCCTACAATGCAAAGTTAACAACAAAACTGTCAGGAGTATTTTATAACGAAACAGCCAGTATGAAGGAGACTGCAACTGTTGTGCAAATATCTGTATTTCAGAAAACTCAACTCAAGGAACCATCTAGCTCATGCATTTGAAGTAAAGTTCGGGTGCTAAATGGGTCAAATAAAGGGTTTACAAATGATATGATCCACACCCAATTACAAATTTTCTTTAATTGTTAGTGTAATGTCACAGGTTTGAACAGTGTGAAATAAGACAGAAATGAAAAACCAATTATATCATCCTCTTGTTTCCCATTTACAAAAACATAACGGCAAATTTGGCATATCAACACACCTTACACCAACTTCTTATAATCCAAGAATGCACGAAATCATATTTGTTAATTCTTTTTCCCTATTATCTACTTGAAGTTCAAATTTTACTTAAGTTGCTGTGAGTTGATAGCCAAAATGGACTTCAAACTAACGCCACAGTATTCTACATTACATTGATTAGCCGTTAGCCAAACAAATTCAATAAGCACATTTCTAAGTTTCTGGAGAAAAATAAAAAATAATTAAAAAAAAAACACCAAGCAGTGTATCAAGAGCCTACGCTAAAATAGTCGAGACTAACAAATCACCACATACGTATCTGGCTCAAGGACACTCCATAATTGAAGTCTTCTAATTCACTCCAAACACACGTAATTCTAAATTCGCCACAAGAATTTTTTGTACACCAAAAAAAAATAAAATTAAAAAGATAATAATCATTTGATATCAATACAATTTGAAACCAATAGTACTGAATTTGACCACCCCAAGTAAAGAACTTTCCAGTATGATAAAAAAAAAAAAAAAAAAAAAAGAGAGAGAAAGAAACTCGACAAGATGAATGCATAAAACCTTCAAACACACCAAAAAAATTGCATCTTTTGACAAACCAAAGGGATATAAAATAGAAATAAATAAAGATGGATTGTTTCCAAAAAAGCATCTAAAAGTGAAAAATGCAGGGGAGTTTTGTCTCTTAAAGAAAGAAAGATAAAAAAGAGACTGCTCGAACGACGAAACTTTTACACATCTAGAGACAGAAGAGCGGGACTAGAAGGATCTAGATGTGAATAAGGGACAAGGAGGAGGAATTGGGGATGGATAAGGTTTGAGAGGATAAAGAAGATTTGGGGGAAAGGAGAGAAGGCCTTCTTGGGTTGGGGGATGTTGAAGATGATGAAAGGAGAGCTGTGGAAGTTGCTGCTGAGCAGGCCATTGGACTGTGAAGCTGAAAATGAAAGAATCTACGAAGGAAGCTTTTCTGAGATTGGCTGTATATGTGGCTATCGTCCAGGCTAAACTCTGAAGTAATGAATTTTGGTGGAGGGTACGAGACTTGAGAATGAGGGGACAAGGGACTGGTAATATGTAGGGTAACGCTTGACCACTCCATGAAATACTGTCGTATATTCTTGATTTATAAATTTTTATATTATTTTATTTTATTTTAATAGAATAAATAAATTGTCAATATAAATTATATTTTATTATAAAATTTATAAATAAATATAAATTTAGAAATATTTTTTTATAATTACAAAAAATAAATTTTTATATAAAAATTTTAAAAGTTAAAAAATTTCAAAGAACCAAATCTGACGGATCGATATTCAGATTCAGATATACTAATCAGATCCTAGTCTGAATCTATTAGTTTCGACTTGAATTCGACTCATTTATTGTCCTAATTGTGGCTATTTGTTGTTATGCATCTATACTATATATAAAGCGATGAGGGTTTTAGTGTCTGTTACTTTATAATACACCAAATTTACCTTCCTCACTCCTTTTATTATTTTTTAATTAATTACGTATAACTTCTCATATAATTCCCTTCCCACATTTCACTCTCCACTCCCTAAATTATCCTTTTCTAAGGATAGAATTTTTTGTTAACATTTCTATAACATATTCTTTTTTCTTTTTGAAATCGCGAGTAAAATTTTTGTTTTTTAAATTGTATACCCATAGAGTGTGCATTTTCTACGAGTACTAATAATTGAGACACACTCCGTGAGTGTGCTATTAAATAGGGGATAGGAGTTAAAACTGGAAGATGAAAAAAAGTGAGTGGTTAAAAAAAATAGAGAAGAAGAAGTGAGTGAAGTGATTGGTAATTAAAATGAATTTATTAGAGTATTGTTTGAAGTACATTAATTTTAATATTACACCAAATCTTAGGGTTTATATACACATAGATTACTATATACTATAAATTTTAGGGCTTTTTTTTCTTTTTTTTTGGGGGGGTTCAACTTTCTTGTTTTTTCACTGATCCTTTTGTTATATTATGAACTTTTTCATAATAAGTGTGATGATTGATTTTAATATTTTCTCAACCTAATTCAGTATTCACCCCTTGTCAATTGTTTTTAGTAAGGCTGGTTATTTTATATAATTATTTCAATCATATATTTGTTTCTCTTCATTTGCCTTGAACAAATTGGAACAACTGATGACTTGGCACTTTTCCAAGACCCCTTAAAATGAATCAGCTGATTGCATAATGCTCTAGAGACTTTGTGATCTTTGCATATTCTTTTTCTTTTTTCCTTCCCGCTAGGTGATCTTTGCATATTCTGCTGCTTAATCTTTTATTCTAGTAATAAATCCACAACAACAGAGTTGGAGGAAGTTGGTGTGTTGGATGTTTGTTTGCCCATATCCTGCGATTATGTCATGCTTGTGTATTTGGTTGAGAACCCGTTACACGAGTTGGATATAGGCAGGAACCCATTACGTGAGTTGGACGTGAAAGAATTTATTGGAAGGGGTTAGACAGCTAGATAAAACCCAAAATATATGTGGATGTGAAAAAAATTGAAGCTAGTTTTGATATCATGTTAGGAAATATGGACTTTCATTTCAAAATCAATTAATGATGAGTGACACAGTACACTCACATACACTTATTAACTAGTTTAGGAAACTATAATATTTTTTTAAATTAACCGATATGAAATACCTATATTTTGACATGTGTGATAGTAGTGTGGCAGCAGCATGAAGGCATGAATTTTATGTTTCATCTCCAACTCAGGGAAGCGCAGTGTGGTTTTGTTGTTTGATTAGAATCCATCTTCTTTATGTGTCAAGGCATGCAACATGCATATCAGTTTACCATTACTTCTTGTTGTTTCTCTTTCAATTAAATCCCTGGGAGCCTTGAAATTGATATATAGTTGGAGTGATGAGGAAGATCGAGTTCAAGAATGAGGCGATGAGGTCCAAAATGTGGCCGGACTGTATGCTAGCCACATGTACACTGATTTATATATGACTTGTAACTATTTATGTTGCGGAAAATATTTAAATATATCTAGTTTACGATATTACTTGTGTATCTTATAATATAGATTAAATATTATAAAATTTATGATATCACTTAATGTAAATAATATTGAATTATAAAATTTAATTTTGACTGTAAAATTTACAAATAAAATCTAAATATGAGTTTATAATAATATTTTTCTTATACTAAAATATACATTGAATTAGACAAGAATTTGACACGGAAAACGAGATGAAAGATTTCATGTCGAGAACAAGAATTCTTTTAGTGGCACAGTTGCATGTGTATTTTGAGCCAGACTACCTAAATTTTTTCCAGACCTTAGCTATGAATATAAGCTTAACATTTGGTTGTCGCACAAATATTTTTAGGGAAATTTTTAAATAGATCGGATCTATGTAATAGTGCATGAATTTCTTAATTTTAAATCAGTCACATAACCCAATTGGGTGATGTGACTGATTCAAAATCAAGAAACTCATGCACTATTACATTGGGTGATGCGGCTGATTCATAACTAAGAGATCCATGATATGGTGCCATGGACCGATCCATCCAAGAATTTTCCATATTTTTATCCCCAAAACTGAAATAACATAATTGATGTCAAAGAGTCGATTTACAAAGGCATTAACTATTAGCTAGAGGAAAAAAACAATGGGGTAAAAACAAGGACATAGGGAATCTTGATGGTGTAATAAACCATATTTCATGATACCAAAATTTGATTAAGTGCACAGAGTTGACATTTGTCTTGTTAAAATAATCTTTTCAAAGTTATTCGGCTTAATAAAGTCAAAGATGAGTAAGTAACTCAGATAATCAGTCAACAGTTTAGATAATAGATGGGACAATAAGTAAATTAGATAAAACAATTGTGTAAATAAATTATTTTTTACTATTCAAATAACTAAGCAACTTAGATAAATAAGCCAATCTAGAAATCGATGAACATATGAAATAAATTACTATAGATAGAGGTTACTGCTCATTTGTAAATTCAAGAAAAACCAAGATTGAGAATTCCCAATACACAACTTAACAAAATACTACACCTTATTCTCTCTCTTTCTCATCTTTCTTTCTAATTATAATTTTATATTTGTTTAAATTTTCGACTATCATCAATATTGAATGTGAGCCCTTGAAAATAAAACCAAAAAATTGGCTATTTAATCGATTCTATTCTCTTCATTTTAAAATAATTATCACTTTTGTTTGGTGTATATAGATTAAAGGCCGAAATGGGCACTAAACACTTTTCGGGAAATCTCCTCCAAATCACTGGTACGGCTATCGAAATCGTGAGCATCAGCATGTAGAAACTTATTAAATTGTATCAATTTTGCAAAAAAATAGTTTAAAGTGATTAAATTAACTTTTTATATTAATATCTTAACTACATAATTCTTCTTTCATTAATGTAGTACTAAGGGTAAAAATTAAAAAAAAATTATTTAATACTTCCTTGTATTTTTAAAGTAACATATAATATAAAATAAAATAAATCGTCTAAAATGACAATTATTTTAAAAGAAAGAAGTAATCTTGATTATCTCCAGAATGTCATCATTGAACATTAGAAAATGATTGTAACCTAATCCAATCAAACAATCAATTCCTTCGATCATTAATGTTTTGCGTTTGTATGCAGATTTGTCTTTGTTCATTTCTTAATTATATAATAATTTTATATTTTCTTCATGGCATCTAAAACTAGTGTATTGTTAATACTGAAAAATATATTACACTTTAAGGTGAACTTTCTTTTAGGAAAATTTTAGGGAATTATTTTATTATATTTTAAAAGTTTATATAGTATAATATCATGTATTTTAAAAACTTATATAATGTAAGTCTTTAAAACTAACATTATGATTCTTTTAACAGGACTATTAAATTCTCCATAAAATAAAAACTAAGATAACAAAAGGTAATGTGCTTATTTTTGTAGCAGTTAAGCACAAAAAGAAAAGGACATAGTTAGATTTAAGAGAAAATAATTTTAATAATCTTTCACATTTTACGTTCGTATTTTTTAATTCTTCATATTTAAAATGATATATTTTTATCTCACAAATTCAAAACGTATTATTTTGATCTATTGACACAATTATAGATATATTTTGTCAGTGACTTGAAATTGTAGCAAGCATATCACATATCACATATCACATTTTTTAAAACAAAATTACCAACACCATGAATACTAAATTGTCAAAAAAAAAGCTAAACACAACCATCCACCAAAAGTTGCCAACACATAAATCCAAAATATTAAATTGTCTTAGAAAAAAATAAAAATAAACACAACCATCTACCCCCAAGCAATTCACTACGATCCCTCCATCCAATCACAACACCTAATGTAGTGTTTAGAATTTTTTATATTCTCAATTTTGCCCTTAAAAATGTAACATGTGATAAGTATGCAACTGTTTCATGTCAAAATATGTTTGTAACTGTGCCGAGAGACTAAAATGATATATTTTGAATTTGTACGGAATGAAAATATATCATTTTAAATGTAAATTATTAAAAAAATACAAAAGTGAAATGTGAGAAATTATTAAAATTGTTTTTCCTAGATTTAAAAAAGAGAAACAAAATAGTAAAAACTTAGTAGGTACAAATCACGTATTCTATCATCTAAAGCATAAGGACCAAAACGCAAAAAGACCCACAAAATTAATGTTGTATAGTAATTTTTCATTTTTTCTCAACGTTCCCTCCACATCTATCCGAACCAAAATTCCCTCTCACTTCCCCCGTTTTCTTCTTTCATACTTGATATACATAAATATACCCCACCACCCCCTACACTACCCTCACTTTCCTCCTCATTCTCACACACTACACACACTAAAACCCCACTTCGCCACCTTCACAGACCCAAAACCCGGGCGGGTTTCGGCTTCGATTATTTGTATTTATTTATTGGACCCAAAAACAAAAAAGAAAAAAGAGAAAAAGTTTAATAATATTAACGGTAATGTCGACGCCTCAAGCTCCGTCAAGAGGGGCGGCGGCGAACGGCGGAAGTCAGATTCCACAGCCGATCAAGCGTCACTTACCTTTCTCATCTATGAAGCCGCCTTTCGTTCCTCCAGAGGATTACCACCGCTTCTCCACCCCAGTTGGTGGCGCTCGCCATCTCCGATACTGGCCGGATTCAAGACGCCGAAGCTATTGTTGTCAAATCTCCCGTGAGTTTCTTTTTTTTTACAAGCCCATTTGGGCGACTTGATTGTTTAGTACAAATGTTATTTGGGTTTCCGTTGATGTTTGTTTCTCTAGAATTTGCTGTATTATTCGATTTGTAAGTTGAAGATTTTGCGTTTCAGTGTGTGGAAACGTGTTTAATAAAGAAGCCCTGTCTCTTTTAAGATCTGGATTGAGGATTATTGATGAGATATGGAAGAATCAAGACTTGAAAACCCCCTCATTTCAGCAGCTAAATTAGAAATTTTACTGCTGGAATTGGATAAGAGAATAGGAAGTGCTTCATTGTACAAGACTAATGTATTAGTAGCTTCCGACCTGCTTTAGTAGTTCGTAATTGTTGTCGTGGAGTAAAACTATTCATCACAATCTAGATTATTTCCTTCCCTTCCCTGTGTCAAGTAATTCTTTTTCACAAAACCACGAAACATCTCACTGTGTCCTAGCATTAGGTATGAAACACCAGTCCCGGTTGCATTTGCATTCGAGCTTGCTTGAAATGGGGATTGACAACAATGTGTTACTGGAAAGGTTTGGAAAGGCTTTTAAACCTATTTAATCATTGTTTACTAGATAGTAGTACTAAACAAGTCTGGCTGTGAAAACTTGAGAAGGATGATGCAGCTATTTGCATCAGTAAGAGACAATTCATGTACGTGAGAAAGATGGAGTGGTTTATGTTACCAACATCTCTTTGCACAGATACAAGATGACATGTTTTGCATGATTATCCATTCATTTTGATGGTTACGAGAACTTTGAACACAACTGTCTTTTCAGTTAAGGTTTCATATTGAAGTTTGAGTATTATTTCTTTTTCACTTCTCTTTAAATCTCGATGAAGATTCTCTGCCCATCTTATGTAATTAGTAATTTCTCCTCAGCCAATAAAACGGAAGACCAGAAAAGATCATCATGAAGTTTCATCTACGGACCGGGCTGGGTTAGTCCTGGGAATACTCATATGTTTAGCAGCCCCGTTTCTACTCCTGTATCTGCTAAGGGAGGAAGGACTTACGGTAGATCAAAGGTCACAAAAGGGGATATGTCCGGGCCACCAACCCCTTTGTCCAATGCTGGTGGGATATGTTTTCCTGGAATTCTTTTTTGATTCCACTAGTAAAAGAGCTTGATTCTTAAGGCTGATTGCTTGGAATGGTTTATATTTTGGTATTTTCCTGGCATGCAATGTTGGAATCAATTCAAAATAGTTAGTAAGCAATTTGAGGAAAACATATGTCGGAATAACTTTGTACAATTGTAGGTTGTCCTGCTCCTCTTACTCCAGCAGGCAGCTGCCGGTATGATAGCTCTTTGGGTATGTTTCTCTTTTGTGTCAAATGAAATGGCAATGTAGAAAAGCTAGCAGCATGAGATATTTGATATTTGGTTTGACTTTTAGGTCTTCTGACGAAAAAATTCATCAACTTGATAACGCAAGCAGAATAAGAGGATGGCATTCTGGATCTGAACAAGGCAGCTGAGATTTTGGAGGTGAATTATCTCTGTGATCATTGTATGTCCTATTTGTATACTGGTTCTAACTGAAATTCTGATGTTTCAGGTGCAGAAAAGACGGATATATGATATAACAAATGTTCTCGAAGGAATTGGTCTAATCGAAAAGAAGCTGAAAAACAGAATCCACTGGAAGTAAGTTGTCCCCCCCCTCCCCCCAACCCAAAAAAAAAAAAAACTAGGACATAGGACATTTTGGCATTTTTGGTTTTTTTGCCTCATCAGCTTGAAGTTGAGCAAGCAATATGAAGTTTTCACAACTTATGTGGGAATTCCAAATTGTTTCATTAGGGGCCTTGATGCATCAAGACCAGATGAAGTGGAAAATGATGCTTCTATGTTACAGGTAACTTCTAAAATTAAACATATTCTACATTTTTCTTTTTCTTTTGATAAGTTAATGGAAGGCATCCCCTTGTTTGCCTTAAGTTGCCTCTTCAGACAATTGATTATCCGTCTTTATTTTATATCTTCAGAAACAAATTACCTTAGATGTTGATCAGTAATTAGATTGCATTTCATGATCCCTGTCAGCAGGCAGAAGTTGAGAATCTTTCCATGGAAGAACGAAGATTGGATGATCGCATCAGGTTCTGTAGTTTGTTATCTTTTTAATCATACTGTGCTTCGGAAGGTTGTAATATCATGCTGATGCGTAGGATTGTTACAGAGAGATGCAAGAAAGATTGAGGGATTTGAGTAAAGATGAAAACAATCAAAAGTAATTTGTCCTCCGACACTTGATTAAATTGTCTTGAACATGGTTTGTAAAATTTCATTCCCCACTAACACCAGTGTTCAAATCTTTTAACTGTTATAGATGGCTTTTTGTGACCGGAGAGGATATCAAGAGCCTACCTTGCTTTCGGGTACCTTTTGTTTATGCTGCTAAGTTGCAATGTCCATTCGATGTACAAATAAGACAAAAAACATGGAAAGATTCGACAGGTCCTAATTTTATGCTGCATATTTTAGTATGTTTAATTTATCCGTGGAAGTAACCTTTTTTTACTTGTTTGGCAGAATGAAACTCTTATAGCCATTAAAGCTCCACATGGTACCACTCTAGAAGTTCCAGAACCTGATGAGGTTAAACTTGGAAGAGAAATTCAATCTTAGGATCTTATATATATATATATGTTTGCACTTCAAGTAATTTCATTGTGCTTATATAGGCTGTTGATTATCCACAAAGGAGGTACAGAATAATCCTCAGAAGCACAATGGGTCCCATTGATGTATACCTTGTCAGGTGTTTATTTTCGTACAGCATGTATACTTGTACATGCAAAATTTATGATTTGACTTTCACAAATTCTTAATTCTTTGATCCTTTTTCAACATGAATTTTCTTCTCTGTTTTGGTTAAGATTTTCATTTTGCGATGCTACTATTTTAGCCAATTCGAGGAGAAATTTGAGGATGTAAACAGTGGTGAACCATCAATGAGGCATCCACTTGCTTCAGGTTCAGGTTCAGGTTCAAATGATAATCCAGCAGCCGAGACACCTGTTCTTGATAAGACTGGGCTGGTGGTAGGAGCACAATCACAGCAGGATACAAGAATGACTGCTGATCTTGATGCTTCACAGGACTATGCTGGAGGAATGATGAAAATTGTCCCCTCAGAAGTGGATGTGAGTTAATGTACTAATAATTAATTCTCACACTAGGTTTGTTGAAGATTTATTTTCATCAATAAGATTGTCTGTGATAGGTTACATAACTAAAGTAAGCTATTGTCAAGAATTCCAGGGGACTTGTGTTCGCATTCTGTTCTTTCTTTGAAGTAATTACTTACCAACTTCTTCTGGGCTAAGAGCTTGGGAAATTTCACGACTTTAATCCCATGGGATTATTAATCACAAACGTGCAGACCTCCTAACAAATTTTTGCTTTGCTTTATCAGAATGATGCAGATTATTGGCTCCTATCAGATGCAGGTGTTAGACTTCCCATCACAGACATGTGGAAGTCAGATGGTACCACTTCTTTTAAATGGTTGTGTAGTTTTGCGTAGTAAGATTCTGTTTCTGTGTCTAAATGCTGGATTCTCTGACTTCAATTACAGCTGGTGTTGAATGGGAAGGGGTGAATTTGCTTAATGATGAGTTTGGAATGAGTGATATCAGTGAGCGGTCACAGATACCACCGTCTGGTGTGCATTGACATATCATATCCTGCTGCAAATGCACCACCTAGGTGATCTAATATTGTGCAGGGATAGGGATTTGGAATTGGAAACTCATGTCTACATCATCAGCTGATCAAGTCTGAGAGTTGCTTCAAGGGATGCAGAAGAAGGTTTGAACCTTTGATATAACATGATTAACATCTGAGGTAACAGCGAATGTGGTACAGCTGAGCCATCTGCTTGGTCCTGTGGTAAAGAGGCCAATATAAGTGTCCGAAGTCCCCTTCAGAAATCTGAATGCTCAAAGTGAAATGAGTTTATAAGAGAGTCATGTACAAGAGCGCACATTTAAAGCAAGATGGTTTAATTTATTTTACAAAACTTCACCAGATTCTTTGATGGAAGTTTGCAGTTGTAAAAGGAACTCTCCATTAGAAAGGTAAGAGGAAGATTTTGAAGAACCATAATAGAAGTTTATTGACTCGCTATCTCTGTTTCTCCCCCCCTCTGGTAAGTTGAGCACGAACTTGTGATCTGAAGTAGTAGCATTTACGGTGTCTTGTTGCCTTAATCTTGTTGTGATTTTGATAAACACAGATTCTAAAGGTTTGTCTTATGACTGTCCTTAGGGCACTGGTTAAGAAGTATAGTCTACGTTGTTAGTACTACTTTTTAGGAAGATGAAGTTAAGGAGACAATAAATGAGAGTAACTATATATGCACTGCGGGTGAAAAAGGGTGGAAAGTGTGTTGATCGGTGCCTAAGAAAATCCTGTATTTTAAGTTTGCTTAGTAAAGTTGACGCCTGGCAACTCTAATCTTGAGATAAATTACACCATCCAACTACCTCGTATCCAAAAAGAATTAAAATTCTAGGGGTGCAAATCTTTAAAATTCTGTTAGATATCAAAAGACCAACTGATTGTTTAAGTTTTTTGGGCGAATTTAAAATACTAATTCAAATTTCAAAATTATCCAAAAATCTGTAACAAACAAACTGTATTTGCACGTAATTTTCAATAAGAAGACTTCTAAATCAAAAGTAATCCAAATACTCATAATTAATTAGTAGTAATGGGCTAATGGCAAAAGGGATATTATAGTAAGAAATACGCAATTTACCTTAAAAAAAAAAAAAAAGTAGTATAGTACGAAATTAGCCATTGGTGGTTGGAGAAGATAGCTACAGTAGTATTAAATGGTCCTCTCCTATTAAGCATACAACAGCCGCCATTCTTTACTGTTTAGCATTTCCACATTCACAATTAAATAATCAAATTAGACTTCAACTCAAAGACCTCTTTTTCTCCGAAACAAAAGACTGAAGAGCTCACCTATCTCAGTCAGGCTGCCTCTCTCGAGAGCTATGGACGACGTCGCATCAGCCCCACTACATACAACCTCACAGAACCAACTCCTCCTCCTCCGCCGCCGCTGCCGCAGCAACTCCATATCCACATCATCTTTGGTGGTTCCCATCAACCTCCACCACCATCATTCATCCTCAAACTCCTCCTCCTCAGCTTTTACGTCATCATCGGTTGATTTCGATCTCATCTCAATCAAGCCCATATCGTATACTTCCCTGAAAGACCTCCTACCGTCAACGCCGGTTAACTCTCCCAAACCCAACAACAACAACAACATTAACTCCTACCCTGCACAGACGGGCTCAGATATCTCCATCAAAAATCGACTCGTCCAGCAGGCCGCTTGGGCCTACCTCCAACCCATGTCCACTTCCCCGGACTCCTCCGCCGGCAACTTCCTCCACCGCCTCTGGAGTAATTTTCAACTGTTCCTCAATAACCCTCTCTCTGCTTTCCGAGGCTTCTTCAAGTACGAAAAGATCTCCACATTTTTCGGACTCTCCGTAACGCCTTCGATTCCCTGCTCCGCTCCATTCAAATTCGAAGCTCCAGCTAACGACCCGGGAAAAATTCTTCTAGTACGAGTGTTTTTGCTTTTCTTTTTTTAATTATTATTTTTTTGTTATTATTAATACTTTATTTATTTATGGTATAATGAAAGGGTAATTTTTGTGTAATTTATTTTTGGTTTTAACCAATCCTCCGCCTCCCATAACTTCTATTTTAAAAAAAAAAAAAAAAAAATTCTCAAAACTCCTATTTTAATTTTAATTTTAATTTTAATTTGTATTTTTTTTTTGTTTTTAAATATAATATTGTAAATTCGTAAGGTGTGTCAATTGAATTAAGTTGATTTTAATGTAATAGCAAAATCGTAGAAAAAAAATATTTAATCAAAAGAAGAAAAAAAGACATCTAATTACAAGAATTTGACTTTTTTATACTATAGATTCTATTAGAACTAATGGAAGTCTTCGGCCCGCCTGAGTTTAACGCGGGCTTGACGTAAGTGGTGGTCCGAATTGGGTTGCTTTTGTTCCGAAGCGCGTTTTGGGTTTGGCCCACCATTCGGATCCATGTCCATATCCATATCGATCACGGACGGGTCCTGAGTTCGGACAAATTGTGTTTGGTCGTGAAGATGGACTTGAACGGACTCTGAGACGCTGGGTTGGTAAACGGAGCGGTGGGTGGTGAATGGGGATGTCGGTGGCGACCGTCTCTTGTGCCTCCTGAATATTCCGGCTGATTGAGAAGGCGTGCTGGGAATTGGAGGGGCTGAGGGAGTTTCTTGATTTTGAGGTTTCTGCAAATGTGAACACAGTGAAATGCATTGATTCAAAACAAAAATTGTAGGAAAAAACAAAAAACTGGTACGATGTTGATTTATCATGCATGGCATGCCCGGAGCAAGAGCTAAAAAAATACATTTGTATGGTTGGCTCTTTGAGTTTTTGCCCCTTGACATTATTCAGAATGGGTCAAGGGAGAAACTTGAATCGTTTGCTACTATTAACTTTTGAATGTAGAACATTAATATTATTATTACTTTGTCAAAAAGAATTAGTTCATAAAGTAAGTAGGGTGACAAAATTATCAACAATTAATTTTGTATTTTTTATAAGATGGAGTACCAACAATTAATTTAAGAGGGTAGTAACACTATTGGATATGGGAAATACCCTCAAATTGAGCTTTCAATTGTTCAAGCAAAACATTAATAACTAGATGTGGACGTTAACTTAGATATGAGAACAAGGTAGGAACCAAGATCAAGGTACATTCTTGATTCTACGGATAAAATTGCAGTAAATTTTAAACATAGAAATGCAAATTTTTAACGGTTCAATATTAAACTATCCCCAATAATGGTAGTCATGACTCATGAGCATAATTTGATCCAATTTTGGAGAACAGGAAGAAATTGGGCCAGCGAAAAATACTATACCAAAGTTAAGGTTAGCCCTTGAGGATGGAGTTTGATGGGTCCAATTGAGACCATACATAACAGTTTATGCGTTAAAGTTATCAAAGCAGTTATGATTGAGTTCTCAAAACCTGCACACTTTGTTTTTTCAGTTATCATGACTAGGAACTACGAAGAGTATAATTTCGGTACTCGTGATATACGTTGAAGTTATACAGCAAGAAAAAAAATGAAAGGGGAAAAAAAATGACAGCAAATCAAAGAATGATGTAATTAAGGCATGTCGAAGGATTAAAGAATTAAATAAATGGAAATAAGATTAAGAAAATTCTATGATTCTATTATAGTATCTTATTAATATATTTTTAAATACTTAGTACGATAATATGTGCATTAAATATTTATATAATACAAATTTTAAAATATAACGAGAGAAATTTTAAATTTGTGAAAATATGACGATTGAACAAGGATAGTACTATTGTTACCGGTAAGTTAGGCTGTCGTAGCTTTCCAACATTTGTAGCTAAGAAATCAAGAACTTGGAAGAATGTTGTCTGTCCCAATTGGGTGCAATTTTCCCAATAATAAACCAGCAGATCCCAAGCTCTGGCCCTGAATTCTACTAGATTTTTGTCAATGTCTGACTCATGCTTCGACATGTAAGGCTTCAATAAGGTATCATACACATAGCCACATCCCTGTTCAAAAGAACTCTCCGTGTTAGAAAATCTTGACTTGCCAATGTTTTCAAGTCTGAATTAACTCCATTGTGGTTCAGTTTTTACCCTCGTTTTTGGATACCACAAGTAGATGAACAGAGCCAACTTCATCTCCCCATACATGGGCAACCTGGAAAAGGGGTTCAGTTACACAAGCAAATCATATTAGTACCTAGAAGCTAGAAAGCAAGACACAGACGAAAATTCTTTGCTAATGAGGAATCTCCAGCCACAGCTGTGGATGGACTGAAAAATTGGGAGACCCTTATTTTAAGTCCATCGTCTAGTTTAACTATTCACTCCACACAGCAAAGAATGTTCGTAAGAGAGACATTTGACTGAAATCGAACAATTACATACTAGATGCATGATATAAATAAATCACCAATTCTCTCTAAAACTGTGACCATTGCCACGAGTATCCTATAAACATCACAACAGCTCAGCTCAAGATTCACTGGATTTTTTACATCCACAATTGCAGTAGAACACTTAAAAAAGTACAAATATTGGTTAGATGATGAAAGGGGAATGGGATGAATCGACGATGGCAATTTTTTTTCACAAGATGAGACCTTTGAGAATTCTCTGATCGCAAAAATGAGGATTAAAGAGAACAGTTCAACTAATTTTCCTAGCCTATATATGGTTTAATTTGAAGTCCAACTGCCACTAAGTTCTCAAGATTTGAAACATGCGAAAACAAATGATAGCATTTAGTCAAATAAGTTGAGCATGTTTGTTTGCTCAATATGATGGTTATTTTCTAAATCCAACTTAGCGAATGTATTAATGTCATTTTCGTACAATTAAAGTGTAACTACTCCAATTAATAAGCATCTGTCTTTTAACTTTGCAGCTCTAAGGATGAAATTGCACTAATTATTACTTACCTTTAAAGTTTCAACTCCCCTCATGGAGGAAACTTGACTTCTCAAACAAGATACGTGATTGTACCAAAACTATTCATAGAGTACTAAACCAAAGAAGAGCTGCAGAAAATCAATTATGGAAACTGCTATGCTACTATAAACATTCAGTACAAGATGTTCAAAAATTATACTCAATCAAGAAAGAGAAAAGAAGAGTAAAAACTGGGATTGAACATCTTACCAATATTGACACCAAAACCTGAGTTCTTCAATTTCTACTTTATTCTTCTCCAAAGTTTTGAAACATTCAAAAGCAGGGTATGCATATCCTAGAACTAACCTGCCATTATGAACCATCAAATTTAGCTTAATTAATCATTCTTTTTCAGTCAACGATTCAGGGATACCAAATCAAACAAGTTAAAGAAAGTAAAAGGATAAAAGAAGCAAAAGAACAAAAGGCAAAAAACAGAGAGAATCAATGTCATAGTGACTAGAAAAAAAGAAAAGAGTTGAATCAAGACAACATACACTAAAATTCCGGTGATGAATTCTCCCAACATCTTTACTGAAACCAAATTAAGCCCTCCACTTTCCTGTCCAAGTGATTGATCACAACAAATCAAATGGTTTCAATAACCATGAAAACCGGTATTTATTAGAAGGAAAAAAAAAAAAAAAAAGAGCAAAAAACAACCGAGATCAGAAACATTCCGGCCCAGGAAAAAAATATATATATATAAAAAACCACAGAATCCCATTAACAGCAATTCAAGAGAAACTGATAAAAGTAGGAGATTCTTGAGAAAAATGGTAAGTGTTTTTTTTACCTTGTTGCAAAAGAAGAGTCTCTGAGGGTGTTTGAAAAATGAAAACAAGCAGCCCAAGAAACGTAAGAAGGGAGGAACAAGAAGTTCGTTACCTACGCAGATACATACAAATAATAAAACTGTACAACTAATTGGACATTGGAGGTGAGAACGTGTATATATATATATATATATATGAATCATGAGCAGTTGATTTTTTTTTTAATTATATTATAATTGGTGAACCTGAGAAGAAAGAAAGAGAGATGATTGATTAAGTGAACAAACTTTTCTTTTAGGGGATTTCTTGCCATGGACGCCTTCTCATTATTTTACACGTATTAATTTCAGTGAAAGTGCTTCTAAAAGAAATAAAGAAATTTCCTACTTCTTTATTTCGAGTAAAAGTAGTAATGTAGTATATTTCTTGGGATTCTTCAAATGGGTTTATCATTCTGCAGTTATGGGTGTTTGGATTGTATATTGTATTTTAATATAATATTTAATTATTCTTTTTATCTCACATGCATCATATAATTACATCTCAAAAAATTATTATGATATTTATTTTAAATATTTTTTTCTAATTTTAATTGTCCAAACAGAGTATATTTTGTTGTAAGGATATATTTGTCAAAAATCAAAAGTTATAATAGGTTTGTGATATTTTTAAAAGTTCAAAAATAACAAATGATATTAATATTATATTTCATATTATTATTTCGCTGAGGTTTTCGAAATTATTTCTTTTTCTTTTTACTACCAAATGTTTTTGTGAGAATAAAAATAGAAATAAATATACTTCTATTGGAGGATTATTTGGTAATCATGATTTTTTTTTTTCAACAAATGAAAAGTAGTTCACGCGCAATGGCAATTGTTTGCCTTGTGGTGCTTTTTCTTTTATTGCTTATTGCTTGTGGATTGGGCAAAATTCCTTTCCCAGTTATGTGTGAAGATTATTACTAATATTGACCCGTGCTCAGATAATACCTTTCATGATTTCATAAAAAATCAACTTTAACACTAATATATAAAGGAATTTAGGTAGGGATAATAATGGTTGTGCCGGGTCCTATTGGTATACTAAATTAATCTTATTTAATTTAGAAGTTTTAATTAAATTATATTTTAGTAGTTAACTTTATAAGGGATTTATTCGTTAATTTATTTGATACTACTAGAAAAAGCACACCCTATCGATATGCAATTTAATCAAAATATGTATTGCACAAATTAAAAAAAAAAAAAGAATAGATAGTGAAAATACTAACAAAAAATTAAAAGAATAATATAAAGAGGGAATAGTGAATTGTGGGAAAGGAGTTATGGGTAGTTATGGGTAATTAATTAAGAGTTAATAAAGGAAATGATAAGGGTATAATTGACATATTAAAAAATGACGAACACCAAAATTCTTTCTTTCCCTTTATATATAGTATAGATTATTGTAAGATTAGAGATTGATTTAATATGGAATTATAGTCCAATTGTAATAGTCAAATTTAGTAAAAATTTAAATTATTTGGTGTCAATTTAAAGACTTTAACAATAACTTGTTTGGATGAAGAAAATTGACTATTCAAAGTTTATTATTTGATCCTCCCAAAATTCTGTCGTCCTGTTCTCTTTTGCTTATGTTTCGGGTTAAAATCTTCTGAGGGTTTTTTGATCAATTTCTAAAAATTGTTCCTTGATCAATTTCTTTGTGTTGGCTTAGTTCCGTTTGTGAAAGAAATGTGACCTGACTAGTCAAATAATTTGTGTTCATTGGTTCATTGCCTTAGATATTGACTAGTCAAATAAGTCGTGTCCATTGGTTTATGCCTTAGATATTGACTGTGAGCCTTGATTTCTTGATCTGTTCTTTGTGTTGTTATTTTTGGTTCTTTCGTTCTAGAAATTTTAAATTGGAACAAGACCTATTAAATATTCTTGTCATATTGTATTATGACACATTTATTAATGAATTAATTTGACTATGATGCTTAATTCGTTAACTTTTTTATTTAATTTATTTCAAATGATACGATAATCCAGATTAACCTGTTGACTTATTTGCCTAAATGACATGATATGTCATTTTAAATATTCATAAATATCCAAATTAATTAAGGGTTTATTCAAGTTACCTGATATTGTGTGAAACTGATTGTAACGGATTATTCGATAAGAAAAATCAATTCATGAATTGACGCTATATAATTCGATTATTAACAAGTCGATTTGATAATAATTTAATTAATGGCATTAAATTTGAATCACATTTAAATTTATTAATTTTGTATCGTCTTATCATATCGGGTCCGAAATTAGATGAGATATAGATTATGAGATTGTAAACTTGAGACGAAGTCGCCTTTACTTTTAAAAATTCTGGAAAAATAAAAATTAACTCTAATGGGCCGAGGCTAATCCGTTTATGCAAGACCAAGAGTAGTTATGTTAGGTCAACTATTCACCAAATTATGGAGTCAATTTATTACTACTATATTCGTCTTCCATCTGCGTAAAGTTTACTTTGTCAAAATTATATATATAGCAGTATGCACTAGCTAGAAGTAGAATAATATAAGGTCAGCATCGTAGATATTTAAAATGATTTTTACATTATTTAATGTATATAAATTAAAAAATTTATTAAATTTTGTTAATTTTATAAAAAGATAATTTAAAGTAACTAAATCATTTTTTTGCATTAATATACTAATTACATAATTCTTCTTACAACAATATGGCACTAAATATAAAAGTTAAAAAAATATCATTTAATACTTTTTTAATTTTTTGAAGTGATTGATAATATAAAAAAAATAAATTATCTAAAGTGATAGTCATTTTGAAATAAATAAAATATCGTATTATGGACACAATTACGAGAACACAAAAGTAAATATTTTATAGTAAATTAAATTTATGATAGACGAGTGTGGACTTAGTAAAAGATGTATATTCGTCAATTATAAAACTTCTAGTTGGTGTCAAGATCTAGAATGTGTATAAAAGACAGATAGAATCCGAATTTTATTTATATTAAGTGTCTTGATTATGATTTTATTAAAAGTTTATGTCAATTCATAATCCCTATCGTTTTCAATACTTTTATTTGTTTCTCCCATTCAAACTAAAAGAACTAGAAAAAGGAAAGAAGATAATACCAAAACAGCTTAAAAGAAAGAAAGAAAGAAAACATAGATCGACGTAAAAATATACTATCAAAATACCATTAATTATTCTAGCATAGTTAAAAGGTATTAAGAACTTGTAATATCATAATTACGAGTTTGATATAATTACACCATTTCTGACGCAAATCTGAGATTGACGATTTGACCAACCGCTTTTCATATAGGCAGCTTTCACTCAATTTTTAAGGTTATAATAAATGTTTTAGCTACCAAATAAATAAATAAATAACAAGAATATTCGTTGTTAAGAAGTTGACTAGGAAAGTTGTTAATTTTTACTATTAACTTTTTAAGTCATTCTGAAAACAAAGCCATACCCTCGCAAAAGTATTCACCTGAACCATTACTAATTTACACAAGGAAATATATATGGTGCCAAGGATGTATATATGATGCCATGATATATATTTTTCTGCTTCAGGTGTGTGAATTATTATTATTATTATGATTTTGTTTTTTGAAAAATTATTGTGCGACTTTTGTTGACATGAACCATGCAATATATAGAGAGAGAAGTTAATGAGCAGTGTGAACTTGGTTTAAGTCTAAAATCAGCCCAAGCCCGCATTATGGTAAGTTTGGGTCCAATATTAAGAACTTTATTGGGTAAGTTTTGGAATTAGAAATTAATATTTTTTAATCGAGTGGATCAGTTACCAAAAAAAAATAAAAATTGAGTGGATCTCAAGTTTCTCAGAACCATGTCACAAAGCCCAACTGCTACTATTTGTCCAGAAACTCATCAATGGTTGTCAATTGGGCTTGTGAGTCGAATTTTGTAAAACTCAACCCTGACTTATTAAGGCCTCAATTGAGTCAACCCAAAATTCATAAATGTAAAGCTAATATTCAACTCACAATATTATTCAAATTTAAAACTTTAATCAAGTTGACTCAAACTCACATTTTTCAATAAAATTTTTTATAGTTTATTTGTTAAAATTTTGTTTCTTATAC
The DNA here is from genome assembly GCA_025175665.1 of Cinchona pubescens. Classification (NCBI taxonomy): domain Eukaryota; kingdom Viridiplantae; phylum Streptophyta; class Magnoliopsida; order Gentianales; family Rubiaceae; genus Cinchona; species Cinchona pubescens. Next base: position 2,459,315 of record JANKKI010000129.1, on the reverse strand, counting down.
GCTGTCAACATAATATAGAATAGTATGTATTACATATGTTAATAGACAACTATTAACTATATTATTGAGACACAATATTTCAATTATAAATTGACTAATGATTTAGGATTATTATTTTTAGTTAATTCCTGAGTTTAGTTAAGTTATTAGAATAATAGAATCATTAACTATTATCTATATAAAATTAAGTAATAGTATTTAATTTAGGATAAAATCAATATTATATATATATATATATATTCGGATTTGATTTTAATCAAGCCGAGCCTAATAAAATTCAAATTCAACTCACAATTTAATCAGACCTAATATTTAAAGCTAAATTTAGTCTAACTCACTTTAATATAAACTTCGATTCTTTATTTGTCGGACTAAACGGGCTTCAGCCCGCCCGATTGACAGTCCTAGTCATTAATCATCTCTTACGTCCGCTGCTTGAAATAGCAAATGTCAAGCCCTAATAGTCAGTCAGAACTCAAGTAAAATAGCAACGTTAATATTTTTCCCTATTTGACTTTTCATTCGGTTGTTACTAAACTGAGCAACTTCTCTTCTATAGGCTGCATAGTACATCATATATATGCAAGTTAAAATGTGGGTTAATTTCACTTTAAGGATATTATTATTTGAAAGTCTTAACGTTATTTTTAAGTCATTAAAATTTCTAGATTAATGATCAAATTTAATAGTGTTAGATTTTTAAATTAAAATGACTTTTTTATTCTCAAATTTTCATGAAAAATTATTGAATCACGCAATAAAATGAGAGAAAAAATGAAAGGTATTATGTAGTTATAGTAGATTAATACATTATCTGTACAACGGCGGCCGTAACTATAACGGTCTTAAGGTAGCAAAATTTCTTGTTGGGTAAGTTCCGAGCTTTAATAAGTACAAATATGCAACGTCAAGTAGTTCTTCTTTCTTGGTCCGAGTCATGGTTCTTGCGGGTCGGATCATCCATATAATATACAAAAAAAAAAAAACTCCAGATATTTGTATTTTGATGTAACTAAAAGAAATTCAAAAATAAAATAGCAAAGATACAAAATCAATAAAATATAAAATAAAAGATGGTGGGTCAAAAAACTTATTAGATACTGGAGCCGACAGTCATGCCACTCAGCACCGTCGGATCACTAAGGCCGACTTTCGTCCCTGCTCGACGGGTGGGTCTTGCAGTCAATAAGATTGATATTCAAATATTTTTTCTTAGAACGTAATTGATTTGACCCCATAAGCGGGACCAAACATGTTGCCGCCAGAAGCAAAATCCCTTGTAGTTCCTACAAATGATCGGACTAATGACGTATACAATACTTGAATTAGTAAAAATGTGAAGAAAAAAATAGATAATGATATTTGTAAAAAAATAACATTTTATTGATATTTGTAAAAAAATAATAACATTTTATTTAAATAAAGTTATAAGGATATTTTTGTCAAAATGAGCAGTACCATTAAGTTGAATTTAAGGAAGAATTTAAGTATCTAAAAAATAAAAAATTAAAGTAACACTGATCTAAAGATAAAGTAAATTAACCCGTAAAATGTTGAAAAATTAAAAAATCCCATATTTTGTAGACTAGTCAAATGAATCTGATGGAAGGGAAGCCGTAGAATCTTATGAATCAAATATGGCGATTGTTTTTTTAATGGATCCCTAAATCCTCATACTTCCTACTGTCATGTCAGCTTCCTCGAATTGTCTAGTTGTACACCTTACTGATCTCTCATTCCAAGTCAACACATTTGGTACCATTTTATAATACTACTACTATTTTTTACTCCTCGTTCTTTTCTTTGATTGTATAATGTTTATTGAATAATTGGAGAATTACTGGCTGTAATTTCACATACGTACTTGATGTTACAAAATTTCGTAAGTAGAGAGGTCAAAGGGATAATTTGTAGAGAGAGTGATATATTTTCATTTAGTGTCAATATGATTTGTTGTTTACAAATAGGGTAGGCTTCTTATTTATAGGAATTTAGTCAATGGGTCATGCACTGTATCCAACTCATTTCAAGGAATTCATAAATTGTATCCGAACTACTTATCTTGATCCGAACTTGTATCAAGTTTAAATTGACCTACTTGTGTCAAACCCAATCTATAGAATCCGACCTACTTCTATCAATCGATAATGCGAACCAACCTACTTGTGTCGAATCCTATTTATACAGTTTGACTTACTTCTGTTTGAACTACTTCTATTGATTCGAATACATGTCAAATCTGAATCAACCTACTTGTATTGAACCCGATCTATCGAGTTTGATTTACTTGTATCCAAATCCAACCTGTGATATCTGAACTACTTGTCCTTAATAAACTGTATTAAGACTGTACTAGTGTCAACACATAATAATGTGATAATTTCTGTCTTATTAGTACTTTAATTATAATTAGCGTTTATTTAGACGTATGTGAACTACTCTACTATGCATATATATGGTACATATATTCCATATTGTGCATGTCTAACGAATCTTACATTAACACTCCTCATCCGGACTTACAAGCACCAATAATAAATTTTCCCTTTTCCTGCAAAAAACCAACATAAGGGAACAAGATAGAGATCTCAAATTTCCCTTTGCTGATTTTGTTTTGGTGGTGTAAACCAGATTAGACTGCCCACAAGTTACGTGTAATAGTTGTCTTTCCGAAATAGTTGTCAGCTTAGCCTAAAGAAGGGTCCCTCCATTCTCACATGCCGAATTTATATCAGATTCTGCGCCCATTTTTTCTCAAGAAACACAACACACTTGCTACTTCCTAGAAGTTGCTACTAGAGAGAAATCCATTCTTTTTAACTTATTCTCACTCTCTTTCTCTCTCTTTCTCTCTCGTTCTCAATCTCTCAATGTCAACCAGCAAGAAAAAGCTCATTCTCAGCTCCGCGGCAGTGAATCTTGGCTGCAGAGTTGCAGAAGGCCAAGGCTACTCTCCCACATTTTCCATCCAAAATCAAGGCAGCAGAACAAAGCAGCGGCCTCTTACAAAAAATCCAAGAATTATAAGCATTATTATAATTCCTCTTCAGGATCCTTGGAAACCAACACTACCACAATATTCTCCCCAGAAACGGAAGATAATGATGCCTACTATTCTTCTTCTGACACAGAAGAGTCTGGTTCTGATATTAAAAGCTTGAGGGCAGTTCAGGGATTTGGGAAGATTGGTGGGGAGAGTGTGGCGGTGGAGAAAGACTCCGATGACCCTTATCTTGATTTTCGACAGTCAATGCTTCAGATGATTTTGGAGAAGGAGATTTACTCGAAAGATGATCTTAAGGAGCTTCTCAACTGTTTCTTGGAGCTGAATTCGCCTTACTATCATGGCATTATTGTTAGAGCCTTCACGGAGATCTGGAATGGTGTTTTTTCTCATTGAGGTCGACGACGACTTCTTCTGCCTCCCCAAATTTGCATGGCCTTTGGAAGCCACGTGACTTATAGGTAATGTACGTGATAATAGGTCTCTATCAGTCTTGTATCCCACCTTATCATCAATAAAATGTTGCTAAAATGGCACCCGAACAGATTGCAGTGGTTGCTTGCTAGTCTAGTCCGGGCTTCTATCTTAATTCATTTTTTTCCTTTTCTTAGATTATTAGGATATTAATGTGGATTCTGTTTACACAGCTTTTTCTTTTTAAATCACGTTTGAGTAGTATTTAATCGTAAATTCTTGCACAGAACAAGGTTAATACACTCAGAATTTCATAAGACACATTGTCTGTCAGTTTTATCACCATGAATGCACGTGGGATCCATATATTTTGTATTTTATAGTTATATAAATTTTGATTTATATAAGAATTTATTCATTATATTGTGGGAAAAAAGAAATGGAGATGCCATCAAAGTAGTAAAAAATGCTGTGAAAATTATAAACCAGCTAGTACAAACAATTACTACCATCAGCAAATGTTACTAATGCTGATTTCTTTTGGTTATGCTCATCTTTTTGGCTAAATAGATGATGCTCCATATTAGTAGTACTTGATTAAGTATGTCTTAAGAATTTCCCTAGCCAAATTATGTTAGGGAGCGAGATGAGCCGGTGCAACCATATGTCAAAGAAGTGAAGTTGGTGTTGGTCAATAACTTGGAGCTGTATATTAATGTGTGGTACACTAATGGCGGAAATTTAATACATAGACGTAAGGCTGGAATTTGAAAAAGCATAAAAAAATAAGAGAGAGAAGTAGCTACTGACATGATTAAACGGGAGCGTGAAAATTTTTTGAATAGATTAAAATATATTTCAATTTTGTAATTTATATAATTTTATATTTATAAAATTATATAAATTACAAAATTTATGATCTTATCATATATTTTAATTTGTCATTTAATTAAAACTTTTGTGACTCACCTTCCTTTTGTACATTTTCCAACAATGTCATCATTGTTTGGCCGCTTCATCCGATAAAATTTGTCTATCGCTTATACGATTGCTTCCTGCATTTTAAACAATGGAACATTAATTAGTCGTGAATTGTGACCCGACGACGTACTATGTACTGTGCCAGCTGGGTTCTAGAGTGGACTATTAGTTCATAAGTTGAACTCGTGATCACCACTATGACTATGATTTAGTAGTATATGAGCAATGCAATGTATGACATTCATTTGATCAATTTTCTGCAAAACAAAACAAACTGTAATTATATATTCAAAGTACTATATGTTATCAATTCCTACCCGAAACTTACTATGTTATGTTCATGCTTTTCTTCTTCAAACAGGTTCAGCAATTAGCAAAACTCTTTATTGAAGTTGAAGTTGTTAATAATGCAAGCCAAATGTCCAAGTTCCAGGTTTTCAGCAGATAAAACATGAGACTTTCTTTGAAGAATATGAACTACGTACTCAATAGTTTACTACTACTCTGCACGTTCTCATTAATTAATTTCTACTCTTATCATCGTACATGTAGAAGTCAAATCATTTTTAAGTGGTTTAAACTCGTCTATTTACTACGACTATTACTACTCAATATTAATTTAAGTCTTCGCTGAAATTCGCCGACTATCCACCAGAGAATCCTTATGCTAGTGGAGAGATTGTAGATTTTACGTTAATTAGTGCTTGAAAGTGAGAAGTAAATTAAAGTTTACTATCATTAAGATAAGAAGAGATGTCAAACGCTTTCTTGTGATGGGTATGCTAATTAACGCAGTGACACTGTCAAACTCTCTTTAATTTCAGCTGACAGACTTGGGAATTTTCTTTTTTTACCGTCTCCAACCAGTCTCTGACCCAAACCAATGAGAAATTACAAAAAGAAAAGCAAATTAATTCACCAGTCTACGACCCAAACCAATGAGAAATTACAAAAAGAAAAGCAAGTTAAGTCACCTTCTTTGAAATGATGCTTGTGGGACAGAATGCTTAAATTGCTGATTTTGTCCAGTTGCAATCCAACAAATGATTATATGCTTGTTGATATATTCTTTGGACGTAGAGACTGCGTTTTTTTGTGTGTTAGTAGGTGTTTCAGTTACCTTTGGATGAATATTTAGTTGAGTATGTCTTACGTCTTGCATCTTTTTGTTTTGTCACACATTAGTCTGGAAAGAATATTTCTCTACCATCCAATGTTATAAATTAAGGGACTTAATTAAGGTTTTAATTGCACCAATCCAAGAGAATTTTAGTGAGTTTTCTGGACCTTCACCTGAGTTAAGCCGACGAAGTTTTGGGTTGAGAAATTTTGAATCATTACTCATTGGTAAGTAATTTTTTTTTGGTATTGGCCGTTTTGTTTGTTACACTCTTCTTTGTTTATTGGATATTTGAGCTTCCGAGTTGTTCATTTGGTATTTGTGAAGAGTTCTTTGTGTATTGGACGTTTGAGCTTCCGAGTTGTTCGTTTAGTATTTGTGAATAGTTTTGTTGGGCCTATTTTGTAGATGAAGAGTGGGCTTGTGTTGAGTACAAATTTGAGACTTTGTTGGAAAAGGTGGAGTTGTGTCGATCTATTTGTGAATCGAGAATCCTATTGAGCTTGGCTATTGAGCTTTTGTGGAGAAGGTGAAGAATTTTGTTTTGTGAAGATTTACTATTTTATGAGGATTTGTTGTGCGATACAAGTCAAGGTGGAGATTTGTTGAGTATGTCTTGTATCTTTTTGTTTTGTCCCACATTGGTCTGGGAAGAGTATTTCTCTCCCACCCAATGTTGATAAATTAAGGGCCTTAACTAAGGTTTTAAGTGCACCAAGTCAAGAGAGCTTTAGTGGGCTTTCTGGGCCTTTATGGCCATCCAGCCTTTTATCTTATTTGGGCTCTCTTGTACTTTTGTTATAATGGTGCCTATAACCTTAAATTAGTGGATGTTTTCCCAAATTTGGAAACCACGTAAATCTTTGTGTCCTTTTTATTATTATATTTTTCTTTATTTAGATTTGTTATTATCTTCAAGGGTTTATTAAGTAATTTTCGTAAATATTCGGATTCCAATCCTAACATATTTTTGTCACATTATTAGTATAGTATGTACAGATAGAAATTCACAAAAAAAAAAAAAAAAAAAAAAAAGTTCCATCTTTTGCAAGTTTGTGGTATGTTCTTGTATTGGTGGGAGACATGTTTTGTTGGCTAAAAAGAGATACTGGTCTTTCTGCCTGTACTCAAATAGAATTTAGATTTGAGACAACATTAACAGAGATGGGAAGAGAATGGATATGATAGGCATCAGAGTTCCAAAAAAAGAATGTATTAGTTATAGGTTTTACCTTTTTTATTCTTAACCCATACTTATATAAACGCATTTGGCTGCTCTAATGCTCCTTGGAGATGGTGTGAGTGGGGAAGGGGAAAGGTTGAGTTACATTCCTTCAATTCTGCAAACAAGGAGCCAAGGGCTGAGCTACATTAGGAGAGGGTGGGCAATTGTCTCTTCCCCCTCCCCCCTCAATCTTGAAAAATTACAAAGAGCCTAGTAAATTTTTTGATTTTTATAGTTTATCTTATATTTGCTTCCCTTGAAATTTTTTATAATTTGCTTTTCTATTTGCATTGCCCTCTAATTTTTTAAAAATTCTCTTTACCCTTTAAATTATTCTTAAATAACTTAAATTTTACCATGATTCTATGCAAAAATAGAAAAAATCCCTATTGGAATAGGGGAAATTTAAAAGATTATGGAGTTAAATCAAAAAGATAATTTTAAATTGTTGTGACCTGTACATAAAAAAGTGGCTTAGCTCTTAAACTTCTACCCTTGGGATCCTGACTCCACACATACTAGGAGCATTAGAGCTAATTATTATTTATGAACCGAGTTTATGACATAATAAATAATTTGATCCTTTATAGATCAAGTGGTATATGACACTACTATATCATGAACATGAACGCGATTTATATAAAATTTCTCATAAATTTAGAGAGTGATAAATCTTGCATGTACTTACCCTTATCATATCACAAATTTTGCCTTTATCATATCACAAATTTTGTCTCGTCTCATCAAGTTCGTAGGTCACCATATATTTGGAAAGAAAGATCCCAACTTGCGAATAGTAGTTTGTTAAGCATGTTTATGACTTGGGACATGACACAGTTTTATCCACTGAAAAAGCTTTTTGCAAATTCTCCATAAATAATTAATATAATAAAAAAGGAATGGTTAATAATGACCAGAGTCCAGACCACTACCTGCTCACCCTTGACGGCTCTTTACTTCTTTATCATCTCATCTTAGAGTAGAGCTATCAAAGTATCACCTTGCTTGATAAAGATTATACATGAATTGACTTAGCAAAAGTAAAAAACAAAAGAAAAGATTAGACACGAAATGACTTGGCATAAAGAAAAAGAGAATTACTATAGTTCTAGTAAACTTCATTCAATTAGGAGTGGAGATGCCAAATATGCCGGCAACAAGCTATCCAATGAAGGACAATATTTTGATAGGAAGCATCACAATGTGGGACTTTGAAGGAGTGTGGACCTTCTTAGCTTCCACCATTAAGCAATCTAAAGACGAGAACACATACAAATGAGACCCTTTGCTCCACAAAGGAAACAGGTGGTAAAATAGGGTTGGATCAGATGTTAGGTAGAATGAATTGCTTCACAAAAGAAATAGATGACAAAATAAGGTTAGATCTGGTACTAAATAGACTGAACGTCAAATCATCAAAACGTTCAAGTTTGACTCTCCCAACAAAAAGAAACGGTTGCTTGCCCGACATGGTTATTGAGTGGTATTACTCTCTGTATTGTCTTGTAAAAAGAAAAAGATACATTATAGTTTTGCAATTTCTGTAAAACTTGGGGTCCAAAGCCACTTTAGATAACATGGACTACACAACCAAAAGAGCTTCCAAATAGGACCCTTAGATTGGAAGAGGGAATCAACTTAAACACAAAACATAAAGTCAAAACCCTGTTGTTAAACTTGTGGACTAAGATGGCTTTTATTTGAAAATTTTTTGTATAGATCAAGGTGTATAATTTTATCGTATATTTTGTGATTTATATTTATTTACATCTTCATATTATAATTTTTAATTTTTTTAAAAAAAATTGAAAAATATAAATAAATATGGACCACCACCGTACACCTTAGTTCATATAAGAATTTTAGTAATTTTAAAAATGCAACTTAAAACTCCTATCAAATTAGGGAATAGACAAAACATTAAGCAATTGATCCTCCATTACTTCATGGTAGTAAATCTCTTGCTTGCTCAAACCTTCTTCCTTCCTGCAAAGTTGAGGATAAAGATTCATACTGTCATGAGTTTGTCATTAAAGTTACGTGAAAATAATTGCGCAAGTTGTGAGCCTATGGCGGAAACCTTTCCCCTCTTAATATTGTGAAATTAAATGTAAAATTATCCCGATTAGAATGAGTCAACCAGGTATTATATGCTGTGGAAACCCCTCTCCCTTCCAATCTTGGGCCTCGGCCCATTTACAAGTACTTCAATGCCCATTGCCGACTAAAAATCTTGGGGAAATTATTATTTTTTTTAACTCCACTTGTTTACCTTCAGCATGCAGATAGGGCACATTAATGGTTCATTTTCCCCACATTTTATGGTAAAATAAGGTATGAGACAAAAGATTATGTGGCTATATTAACCGTACTTAGTGAGATTTTGATCGCTAAAGATTTTCTCTTTCACATTCTGTGTCATTCTTTGTCACACCACATAATGAACTATCAAGATTCTGTCACTAAAATTACACCATTTAATTTTAACAGTTTATTAAATAATGATGACATAAAATAATACTCCCTCCGTCCTATTTTATTTGGCATGGTCAATCCGGCACACAGTTTAATAGAAATTGATATTTAACCAACTAATTACACACTTTTTTCATTATTGTCCCCATATTCAAATTCAAAATTTGTTAGTTGATGTTAGAGTTTTAAAATTGAAATAGTTTGTGAAAGTAATTAATACTCTAACATGACTTTAATGTCATTTTTAAGAATTTGTATGAAGGGTAAAATAGGTAAATTTACCTTTGTTTAATTGCTTTTTTTAAAGAGTGATAAATAATTTGAAACAAATAAAAATAGAAAAAATGATTAATAAAATGGAACTGAGAGAGTACAGAATGTAAAATAGATAATCATGTTCCAATTTTGACCATGTACTAACCGTGCTTCAGTTTCATTTTTAATTTTTGCGTTGATAGCAAGGCAAAATTCTCTTTTAGGGAAAATCGCTGAAATAGTCCCTCAACTTTTGCACTTTAGTTAAAATAGTCCCTCAATTTTTCCTTTGTAGCCAGAATGGTCCTCCAACTTTTATTTTTTAGCCAAGATAGTCCTTTCATCTGAAATTTATAAAAAAAAAAATTTTATGGTGACTACACCATAAAAGGACTTTTTTGGCTAAAAAATAAAGTTAAAGGACTATTCTGACTAAAAAAAAAGTTAAAGGACTATTCTGACTAAAAAGAAAGTTGAGGGACTATTCTGACTAAAGTACAAAAGTTGAGGGACTATTTTGGTGATTTTCCCTTCTCTTTTATTACGGTAAAGAAAGAATAGTTGGCCCAGGCATGTGGCTTAAGATAGAACCCAATTCTTTTATCGATGGGATTGAAGGTATTTCATACATAAATCATGTAGCTTCATTAATTATCCAATTGCCCTTGTCTAGGGGATTTTTTTTTTTTGGGTAATAGGACTTGTCTTAGTTTATTGTGCGCCACAGCCAACAAGTAAGATTCACTTCACATTAGAATAAGAAACAGCAGAGCACAAGGATTAGAAGCTTCGGGCTTGAGAGAGATGTAGAATCTTTTTGGCTTTGATATTGAAGCGAAGGATATAATACTATTACTTCTGTTTCAATATATTTATCACATTTGATTTTTTTATCAACGAATCACGTTTTTAAGACTCAATCTTTTGTAGATTTTTAATTTTTTTAATAAATTTTAAGTTTAATGTCATAATACTTATATAAATTTCATTTTTGTTAAAAAAATTTCATGAAAAATCAAATAAATTTATATAAATTGTAGATTATAAAATTGATTTGGCTGATAAAAAAATTAAATTGTGACAAAATAAATAAGACGGAGGGAGTATTATTTTATGTTTATAATAAGATTCATATGTTGTACGCACTGCTAGTATATATATATTAAGCCAAGCAGTTTAAAGTTTAAGGGACATTTGATTTTTAATATAAACAATACTCACGAATCACGGACGAGTTCTAATTGGATGTTTGGTATAAAAATGTAAATAGGTGAACCGGTTCGTACCCATGTATATTAGGAGTATAAACAATGAAAAGTAATGCATGCTTTTACTTGCAAAAATGAATCATCAAATTAGTACTTAACCACTTAATCAAATTGAAACTCATAAATTATATACTAATCCTATATACTAACCTTTCCCTATACTAATTTAATATTAATTGTTGTTTGAGTTTTTTTTTTTCCAATTGATAGATGCATCTTCCTTCTTCACATTGCTAATTGTTTCGACTGTAAGTACTAGAATTTGATCATTGAATCTCCAACTTCAAAAGTGATTTAAGTTGCTCCTGATAACCAATATCCAATGGACTGTTGGTTAATGTGAAAGAATATATGTAAGCATGTATGAAAAAAAAAAAAAATGTCAAAATTTGTTATAATTTATTCTTTTTAAGGTAATTGATTTTGACATTCTACAATAATGTTCAAGCAATCCACTCTTGCATTATTTTGCTTATATTGAATTACTTAAAGTTTTTTTTTTTTTTTATAGTGTAAAAAACAATTACTTTTTTAATTTGGCATAATTAGTAATTTAATAGTAGTAACCCAATTAGACCCAATAAAGAACATATATTGCTCCAAACCCAATTAGTATGGGCGAATTTTGCGTAATCTACCCACGATAATGCACGCACTTAAATTTATGGAAAGAGAGCACGAAGAGTGAAGCATTTCATGGTAGAATATCTCCATGAAAATGCTGCGCTGTACTCCAATTTTACTACTAGTATTTTTTATTTTTTTTTTGGTAATACTAGTTTGTTCACAAATTAAGTACTGTGATTAATAGGGAATCGCAGATTGCGACTCCCATTTGGTGATCTCAAGAAGGAAAACGTTACCCCAAGAAATTTAGTCCGCTCAGCTACTGAATTAATTACTCTCATTTCACATTATCTTGATTTCTTGAATCTTTATGTTTTATTCGGAAAAGACACCTCGCAGCATGAATTAAAATGACTAAGTTATTGAAATCATGGAGCAATATGTGATATCAGCATCTTTTATCTACTCCTCAATGAAACATTTTTTGTAATTCTACTTTATCTATACTAAGAAGCTATTATATTCGAGTAATTCAGTAATGCTACATAAACTTTGAACCCAAATACATGCTAACTTAATTAAGTACATGACTGGTATCGGCAAGATTGAGAATTAAAGTATCATTAATTATTCTTCCTGAAAAATATGTAAATTAATGCCCATATTTGTTATTTATATTTGTAATTAAAAACATTTCCTTCTCTCCATCATTCCTTTTTCTTGAATTTGCATGCATGACTTTTGCATTTCTCAAACTCAGTATCGGACTGCATAATTTAAACTTCTATGGATTGATTGCATACTCCCCTCTTCTTCAAAAACTTCAATGTTAGCTAGGTACAATAAATTATACTTACAGCACAATTAGGTGAAAGAATTTCAATTCTTTGCCACAGACAAAAAGTCTGATTTAAATGTTTATCATCGAAAGTTTAGCAAAACTTCAACTAATATTAAAAAAAAAAAAAAACGTGTGGCAGAAAATGACAAAGTACATCTACACCATGCACGATGCCACATTGAAATTATAGATGTCAATATATATATAATATATATTCATTCCTAAATTTAACCCCTTATGGACAACTGGAGAAATTTTATCGCGAAAATCTGCGATTTTTTATCCATATATGGTGAATGTGTCCTGTTTTCTAACACCATATCGGGTTCAAAATACGAGCCAAGTTCACCATAGGACCACCAACCCACTCGTTCTATGGCGATGGCATTAATTCTCCCCCACCCATGAGAACATTTGTGGTTCTTGTTTTTTTCTCCATCTTTTAGCTGCTAAGCGACAGAAAAAAACTTAATATACTTCTCCCATTAAACATGTAGTCTGTTTTTATCTGAAAATAGAAACAACTTTTTATTGTTTGCTAGTATAAAAAATGGGTTGTATGAAAGCGCGCCATTAATTGTTGGATTCCATTCCAATATTTATTAAATGCACGTCCAACAAATATATATATATATATATATATATATATATTATTAGCATTTTATATGGACTACATGCATATATATCTTAGTAGCTATCGAGTGATTGTGAATGCATTTTGAAATCAATGGCCATTCTCATCCTTCACACAATAATGCATTCATATGTGCTAATTAACATACCACGGTCCTTGCTACATAATATTAGTTTGTCGCAGTTAAAATTGATTCTTGGTGCACATGTTCTGCACGTTATTGTTAGCATACAATAAACTTAATTAACCGCGTAAAAAAATGGATAATTTTAGAAATTTTTCCTTTTATTATAAGCTTGAGTCTTGATCTGTTTTAGTCTCCAAAGACATGGCATTAGGACTAAAAATATCTAATTTCGACTAATCTAAGATAACTAATGGTTTCATCTTAATTTTAAATAGAAAAAAGCACATGTATCACACTCTCAATCGCTTCCTTTGATTAACTCTAACCTCTTTCACCTTGATTTTCATTTCCCCTTTTCATTGGCGAACCCTAGAAAATTTTCTCTCTTTTCTCTCCAACGGTTGCTAAATCATAGATACACGATATGGTTAAAGTAGAAATGTAACATTATGATATTAAATGTTAGCGACATTTGTGAATTTCATATTATATGGCATAAATTTTTTTTATTTAAATTTTGAGATGTAAAAATATAAAGCTCACAACTGGGTTCATAAATTTTAGTAATATTATTGTGTTATTTATCAGTGAGCTAGTGTAGCAAGTGGCCCAAGGTGACGACTAAAGTTCACGTGCGACACAGGGACATTTCCATTAAAATTTTGAGAAAATCGTTAATTATCTTAAATTAGTTAAAATTAGATTCATTTTATCATAAATATGCTTTTGTCCAAAATTGGAACTAAAACATGCCACGACCCAAAATTTTAGGATCAAAATTGTATACTTCCCTTTAAAAAACTTGTCAACCTCATTTTGTTCGTGCAATTTCTCCATGCCAAATGTATAACTACACCAAGACACGAGCAAAAAAGAATTAACCAAAATTTCATTCTCATTTCAATTCCAATGTTATACATATTTAATAATAATTGTAGAAGCAAAAATTGTCTAAATATAAGCTTTCATACATCTGAAGATGAAGCATTGTCTATACTTTTTTCAGTATCATCTTCTACTTCATTCACTAAAGATAGACAGGGGCTGCAGGTAGAGTAGTGTGGGTTTCTTGTAACAATTTTTAGTATGACACTTGTGTACATTATTTAGATGAGTGATACATATTATTTTACTATAAATAAATATTAAATGAAGAATACGTATTACTTATCTAATTAGTGTTACACCTGTGTTACATCAAAAAGTGTCACAAAAAACTTAAAACCCAGGCAAAGGTGTTGGTAGATGACGATGAGAAAGGAGATGTGAAAGAATGAGTCATTGACGAAGAACAATGACAACAATTATGATTATCCAAAGAAGTTGAAACAATAGGATCATGAGAATCAGCAGAAGAAACAAAAGGAAGACCAACCAACAAGTCAACAAATGCTCCAACTATATACCCATGATTGCTTTTCCCGTTGACTCTCAAATAGCAAGTCAAAAAGGTCTTCAAGACTCTCCCTATCCTGCAAACCATGGGCCTCCACCATTTCCTCCATTGATTTCTTGAAATCCGCAAAAGGGTCCCTCGAATCCACCGCCATTAAAGACTTTCTTTAAATGGAAGCCCATCCATTTTGGCCATCTCTAGTATCGAGCTGGTCTCTCCAGGCTCAAAGAACGATAGCTTATACGACATTAGACCTCGTATCACCGTCGTCTCCACGTCGTCGGATTCCTCCTCGCGAAAGAGTAGTGATGAAAAGCTTGGACATTCGCAAGATTTGTTACTGAAATGCAAATCTTGAATTTCGACAAATTCCATGTTGTTGGTGGCATCAACGTAAGCAGAATTCATGGTCTTGAAAATTTTACTAGGGTTGTCATTCTTGGCTCGAAAAGACAGGGTTTTAGGATTTCCACAAGTTGGCCATGACCATGAAGTAGAGGAGACTACTTTTTCTTTGGATTTGAAAGGGAAAGGAAGCTTCATTTTCTTCTTTAAAATCCCATTTCATTTGTGATATGATATGAGATATCAACAGAGAAAAATTAGTTTTTCAATATCATAAGCCTTCTTTCCTGTCCTACTCCTACTCCCAGACACCCAGTGTGGCATTTAAATATTTGAGACTTTGAAGGAGTGGTGACCGGTGAGTGAGAGGAAAGATTCTTTTTTATTTATTTCATAATATAGAATAAATATTTTAAATTCTTAAATAATTAAAATTTAATAATAAATACTTATTTTTTAATTTTTTCAATGACTTTCGTAGTTTACTCGAGTGAAAGATGTAATAAGAAAAGAGGTTGGTGGGGTCTGCATTTATCGGCTATACAAATAAATTTTATAGCTCTTGTTCTACTATTCATTATTTTTTAAATATTAATATTTTATAATAATTTTCTAACAGATTTTTTTTTATTATTATTATAATCCCTTACTTTCAAGAAAAAATGACAAACTTTTAAATTGAGGCAAACTAACCAAGTTGTTTTCGTAACTCTTACATTGCGAATCATTAAATTAAAAGAAAAGTTGTTATTTTGATCCTTTATATTTAAGGTTTGGTCTAATTTGGTTCCATCCAATGTACTTTGTAGGAAAATTATTAAATGCCATGGATTTTTTGGTTTAAAAATCTCTACATTATCTCACATCACCACAAATGAATAATAGAAAGATTTCTAAATCAAGAAATTTATAATACTATACTATAAATTGAGTTTATGTAAAAAAAAATTCTACTTTGTATATGTTGACTCAAAGCAAAAAAAGAAAATATAAAAATACAACATAAGAAACACCAAATGTTTACAGAAATTCAGTATCAAAGATATAAAAAATAAGGTATTAAAATGTTAATTTTCCTGTTCAATTAATAGACATGTGCAAGTTACATGACCATTCGTTAGTTTGTTTCAATTTTTGCGTTAAGATTCTTACATTGAACATTTAAAAAAAAAAAAAAAAATAAGGAAATTATTTAGTACGCGATGATAGATGTGGAACCACATTAATCAAATGAAAAGTGAACCAAAGCAGTAACTTTCTCATGGCTCATATAAAAATATACAAATTTTAAATCAAGTACAAGAATAATTAATGAAATGAAAAAACAACCGTTTCATGTATAGTAGTGTTAAATATAGACTTTCGAGTTTTCCTAGTTAAAGTTAAAATTGTTAGTCAAATTATACATTTAATAAAGAATTTATTTAAGTGTTCATATTACAAAATATACTACGTGCTTACGATTTTAAATAAGGAGGGGTGTGATTTATGGACATTCCAAATGTAAATGCTAAGTATATTTATAAGTACTATATCCATTGTATATATTGTTAGAGCGTGTGTGATCAAATGTTTTTTTATTACGAAGTTTGTGTTAAACATGATCGATCCAGGAATTTTTAATTTTAAACTTCTGGGAAATTAAGTGTTTCTTAAATTTTGTTACTTATTTCGTCTAATACAAACATTAATCTAAGGAAGCTATGGTAAAGAAAACTCAATCTTGATTAAGCAAAATCATATATGAGTTATCGATTAATCTTTTTACACTATCGGTGTAAAAAAAAAATATTTGTATCTTTAAATATATGGCATGTTAAATGTACAAAACTAATATTTAAAATTGTAATAATAATTACATAGCATGTATTTGTACCTACTAATATAAGAAATTTAATCAACGATCTTGCAAATTTTACATTTCTCAAAAATTCACAAAATAGTAGGTTGGGGAAATGAAAGAAAACAACGGTGAAAAACCACATATAATGATGTTAGCCGATATGTCCCGTCATTTGTTTTTTTGTTTTTTTTTCAGCTAGTAATGATATATTGATTTTTCTTTTTCACAAAAAAAATAAAAAACTGCTGATACATCTCTTATCGTTCTGATTAGTTATTAGATCTTCAATCAATTAGTCTCTCTTTAAAACTAAATTCCCTTAATTTAGTCCATTGGCCATCTAATCACGTTTATTGCTCGAGCTTCCAAATTACAACTAGCTGCGGCTATAGCCTCCAGCAATCCGTGTTGCACATCTCATTTACATTTTTATTATTTAATACAATAATACTTAAAAATTTGACGACAATAACCTTTGGCTTTATTGCTGACTAATTTTCCATCCGGATAAATCATTATTAGTTCACCATTTTTTTATTTTTTTTTGGATAAAATGAGAAGTCGTGCGTTCAGACAATGTGCACTGGGGTATCACATTTATTCTCACAATTTTATAAACATGCAAAATTAACCAAACTATGAAATAAATCAGTGTATTTCTGAATTTTTGTCATTGAAGTAACAGTCAAAAGAGTAGTGTGTGGTTTTTAAACAAAGTGAAAACACACGACTATATCAGGATTATCATAGTTGGTAATGGAAAATAGAAAGATTATCGATTATAATCTTTCAATAAGTGACAAAATCTTGTAAATACTTATATTTCATGATCTATTCCTAATTTTTAAATAATTAAAATAAAAACTCTTTCGATATAATTATAATTAGTAACTTAAAAATATGCTTACTACTTACTTCTCAATTCGTAAATCGTAATACACCTTCCAAATGTGTTTTATTTCTTCTTTTCTATAGAGCTTTTACATTACATTTCAAATGTTGCTTACTAAATCAATATCTTATGAATATTTTAGGAAAAAATGTTTAAATAGATTCGGTCTTGACTCACAATGGTTGACTTTGTGGTTAAAGTTAAATTTTACATGCACCAGCTATCATTTATTTCATACTATAAGGTTTATAAGGTTATTGGATCTTCTATTACACTTTTTAGTGTTACAATTGTGTTATATCATGTGATGTGTCCTTTTAATAAGAGTAAGAAAAATATTCAATTATGAAAAAATATCACCTTATCACATATTGTAACACTAAAAAAACGTAACAAATGATCCAAAACAGTTTTAAAAATATATGGAATTAAAAAATGGAATTAACATTGCATTGGAACTTGTGAAGAAAAAGGCGGGAAAAGTACCATTAATAAGGGTAAATAAAGTATTTACAAATTTTACATACAGGATTTCTTTTGGGCAATCATTCATTTGTAATTTAAATGATTATATAGTACAATATAATATGTTTTAAATATTTATACTGTATAAAATTTTAAAGTTAAAGGAATGATTCTTTAAAAAAACAGTAGAATTTCCCAAAATATTCATTCTATCAACAGAAATACTGGTTTAACATAATTGCATCCAAACAGCAATATTTAGAACTACAGAATTATCCTCCAACTCTGGAATTGAAGTATCTCCAGACACATAGTGTATATTATTATTTACTTTAAACCCCAGCACAGCACAGCACAACACAACACAATTAAAGGATCCACTCATTCGTTGTAAAACACCTGATACAGTACTACGAATTAATGGGCAACAGCCTAAATATCAGTTGAAATATATATATATACTCAATTAAAAATGTTTTGAACTAGTGTATGTATGCTAAGGCCGCCCATAAATCTATATTGAATACTAACTTGTACTACAAGTAAAACCAAAAAACGAAAATAAATTAAATAAAATTGTGTACGACTTGCAGAAAACGATGGATGATATTGGAAGAGCGAGCAACTCTACATACATTGTACATCATCGACGTGGATGAGAAATTCTTGGATGAGGCAACAACTGTAACTGATACACAACACCCGCGTACTCCTGCATCAACCGCTCATCATCCTTGAAGTAGACCTCCCTGATCTTGTGAAATGTGTGCCACGTCAGAAGGCTGTCGGAGCCTGCCTGGTGAGACCCACCACTCACCCTCGACACCCCGAGGGTTTTCACCACTTGGTTCAGCCCGCCATAAAGTCCGTTGCAATTCTTGATCACGTGCTTCACATCATAAACCCTTTCCCCAAAGAAAATTCTCACTAATTCCACGAAGTCCTCTAATTTCTCCGGCAGGACCCGACCCGTCAAGTTCTTGATCAAGTACCCGAAATCGGAACCACCGTGGAATACCACGTACGAGACTTCGTCGTTGCAGACAAGACCCGACGACATCATGAGCTCCGAGAATCGGGACAGCTTGACGCCCAACTCTCGATTCTTCTCCAAATCAATGCCGTGATCACGTAATAATTGGATTGACGAAGGATTGTGAACGTCATTCGAGACGTCGAAGTCGGAGAAGTTGAACTCCCATACGTAGTGTTCGCCGGGAATGCCAAGATCGGGCAAGTTTCCGTCGTAGTCGGTGAGGGTAATGCCGAGCTGGATGAGCTTGCGTGGGTCCACACTCTTCTTGAGATTTGCATAGCACTCGTCAGGGATCCAGTGTCGCAAACCCTTCTGGATGAGAGCGCCCGGAAACTCGGTGTCCATGGAAATGTGAGGGTAACGGTCGATGACTTGGCGGATCCAATCAAACTCCGACTCTAAGTTAGATGACCAGACAGAACGGATCGTCACCGGTTTTTCAAGAACGTCGTCGGCAGCCCTGGTGGTGGTGGTGGTGGACGGAGGCCTGGGTAATGCAGAGGATGGCTTGGACATGTAGGATCAGATAGTGACGTTTTTTCTTTCTACATTATCTCTCTCTTTTTTTTTTTTTATTAAAAAAAAAATTTCGGCTGTGATGTGATGGTTTAGGGGTTATGACATTTGTAGAGAGACTTTTGGTGGAGGGGGGAAGAGGGGGACACGTGGACCAGTAGGGAGAAAGGAGGAGGGGGGGAGTGAATGAGGATGTGGAGCACAGTGGTTTCTCTACCTTAACAGCATAAAGGTTATTGTAAAAATTAAATCTTATAAAATTTTATTTACATAAATTTATGTAATAAATTCTATAATATTTAATCTATATCACAGAATTTAAAAGTGAGACAAAAAATCAAGTCTATTTAAGTATTTCTCATTTTAGATACCTTTAATTACTGGAATACCCATCCAGGTTTTCATAATTTACTGAAATTAAGTTGAGGCTGATTGGCTTGGCTATAGTCGAAAAATTTTTATATAGATCGGATTCATATTATAGAGTCATAAGCCTTTTAGTCCACAACTTTCCACGTCACTTCACTAGAGTATGTGAAAAGTCGTGTAAAGTTTGTGGATTAATGGATTAAGAAGTTCAGTGGAATGATATGAAAACTTGTAAATTAAGAAATTCGTGATAATCAGTTTACTGGAATATGTGTAATGATGTGAAAGCTTATGAATTAAGAATTTTATGATATATAATATATCATAAATTGGATCTATGTAAAAAAATTTCAGCTATAACCTATCACAAGTTTATGCTAGTTTTTTTTCATGCACCATTATGTTCGAGACAACAAATTTGTGGGTTTATATTTTTATTTTGTCGTGTTTGAAACATGGTGGCATACACAAGAATTTGTCCAAGTTTACAGCACACACACCTATGGATGCAATGCCATCTTATATGGCTGACTTGCAGCAATAAAATTTCCCTCTTTATCTAAAAAAAAGAAAAAGAAAAAAGAAAAATTCTCATAATACACTACTACTCGTACGTAATTATTTCTGTTTCTTTTCTTTTGGTATTGGAGAGATTTTCTTTGCTTTCTTATATTTCGGGTGTGTAATTGGTTTGGCTGAAAAATTTTCCATTTGAAATATTTTTTCAAAATTTCTCTTGGCCTCAAAATACTAAAAATATTTTGTGTGTAAAATATTTTTTTAAATTTTTCTGTCTTTGATTGAAAATAATTTACAGAATTATCACAAATATAACTATTATTATCATAATTTATAATTATATTATCTTATATTATAATACTGAACAAAATCAATATTTTATTATCTTGTGTGATTAATACAGTTTTTGAAATTGTTAAATGAACTGAAAGGTCTTTTTCTCCTCAGTCAATGCGATCAATACTTGTAGCAATCTTCTTGAACTCCTACGATCATTTCTTTAAGTTTGAACAGTAGTTAGCACCATGATTAAACTATTAAAACAATTTATAGAGTATCCTTGCACTTTAGAAAATATCAAAATAATTAAGCAACGAATGCATGATGTTGTAGCCTATTCGTATCGTATAAACGAGAAAAATTCTCATCCTACAAGAGAATTTTATTATCTAATAATCTTTATTTGATTTTTGTTGTCTAATTAAACAGCAATGGTGATTAACATCAAGAAAGTTCAGTTGTTAGAGCCAGCCCCTTAATAAGCTTAAGTAAGCCGAAAAGGATGACACTTGGCATAGAAGCCGACTGCCCTAGATAGCTTCTTGGAAAAAATTTACATAAACCTGATTTTTAACTTCACTTGTAGACCATGCGGTCGAGATTAAATCTTATAGAATCTTGCTTACATCAGCTTATGTCATAGATTCCATAACATTTAATCCACATCACAAGATCTACAAGTGGAGCCAAAGACCAAGTCTACCTAAATATTTCCCTAGCTTCTTTACCTTGTTGACTGATAAACAAAAAAGACAGTTTAAGCTTTTATAAAGGAAGACAGAATTCTTAATTTTTAATCCCTTTGACACAACCAAGGCATCTGAGAATCCCATTACTAATTTAATGAAGTACTTGTATATGGCACAGAGTTATGATCCCATCAAAAAAACAACAGAAGCTTTTCTCAAGAAATGCAGTTCATCAAATAGGACAACCAAAGAAAGGGATGAATAGGAGAATAGGATTGGGGAAGGGTCAACAGAGAAGTTTCTTGAGACCTTCCCTGTCCTCCTTCCTACTTAGGCTCACCACAGCGTTACCAACTAGTATAAGATCTGGCCTATAAAATCTTTATGCTAAAAGTAGGTTCCTTCTGGAGGCTGAACCAGCTTACGGTTGTGTGGTGCTGCCATCTCTTTTTTCAGCTGAGCCAGAATGTCTTCCATGGTGCATTCCCGTTGCCAATTTGCCAGAAGTGCAAACTTTTTGGGTTCCACCTACACCAAACGGTGGACAAATTATTGTCAAATAATGCACTTGCATACACATTCAAACAAGGCCAGGTCCCATTAGTTTGTATTGTAATTTTCAATTGTTAGATTGAGCAAAATAC
Organism: Cinchona pubescens; assembly: GCA_025175665.1. Taxonomy (NCBI): domain Eukaryota; kingdom Viridiplantae; phylum Streptophyta; class Magnoliopsida; order Gentianales; family Rubiaceae; genus Cinchona; species Cinchona pubescens. The sequence continues at coordinate 2,437,411 of JANKKI010000129.1, read as the reverse complement.
TGGCAAGTATCAAAAGATAAAAGCAGCCAAATCGTGTTGACAGGAAGTTCACCGTGCAGAACTTGTTAAAAAAGATCCAGAACAATCATCTTTAGGTGCTGATACGTTTATTTGGCAATTGCGACGCATAATTTGTAAAAAAAAAATAAATAATGATAGTATACTCATGTAAATGCTCATCAAACTCAACGGCAGATAATCATGTCATGAAGACTAGATTCTGTTTCAGTTTTATTTTCCATTTTCTCACCTATATTGGGATCATGATATGATCAAGTTTCTACAAAAAGCTCAAGTGCTGCAGTACTCAATCGAATATGACATTAAAATATCCACATAATTAACAATGGCATTCATAATGTGCATGATACACCCCAAAGTGGACAACGTTATGCACAAGATCATAAAGAATATGTACGTTGGGATAACCTTATGTACAAGTAAATAAACACCATATATATCTGATATGCGTATAAAGTATAAACAGTAACAGGTGAGGAAGAATTATTCATGTATTTCAAAGTGTTATCGAAAGTTCTAATCTCCAACTCCATATCCTTACTTATATCAATCACTTCATATGTCATGATTAGATGAGGAGAAAAACATGGAGATAATCATGCCAAACAAAACCCTTAACCTACGTCTCTTCCCACTCCCTCTATCTTAGAAAAGGAATAAAAATAAAAAGAAAGGAAAAAACATGCAATGAATTAAGCGGTCAGCACAACCGCACCAGTGAATTGAAAAAATTCTAGTTCATATTAAAAATACAAGACTGATCACTTTATGATGAAAGGTTAACTTTTTACCATTCCACTTTCATGGTTAACACAGCTCATGTTGATTCGAGAATGAAAACGAACACTTGGCGGCTTCTCAGGGTAATCCTTGTCGCAAAATAGCTTCAACTGATAAATGCGACCTTCATGAACTGACTGAAAAAGGAAAGATGAAAAATATCATTGACACATTGAGAAATAAACCAGAAGTACAAAAGTAAATAGAATGAATACAATGATGAAATAGTGCCTATCAATTCTTACAACAGAAAGTAATTCAAAACATCCCAATTGGAAGAAAATGAATTTCTGTATAGCCCAGCCAACAAATATTGTTATGGAATCATATTACGACGTCTTTTGGGGACAATTTCATAAATACTGGACGGTCAAAATTCAAGTTTGCTTTTGATTAAACATGACAGTAAAAGATTCCAAAATACAGAAAAGTTCTTCCATGTCAAACAATAGACCCACTACACGAGAGTACTGAAAGGCGAGAACAAAAGTTTGAAGGGATTATATGTGATTGGTAATCTGAAAAGTATGCAACATATCATTAAATGACACACAACCTTGTGCAGCTGAAAACAAGCACCGGCAGATAGTTGCTTAAAAAGACGTCAACTGAGCATATGATCACTCTCATAGATTGAATTTTATTGTTCCAAAACCTACATTTCTTTCTAAACGAATAACAAGTTAAAAGTCAGCAATATGTGCAATTATTCATACAAGCTCTTTAGGAAGCCTTTGACAAGGCCAAGCCAGGGTAGTCAAAAAAAGAAAGATGCTTACATTGTGAGTGACCAATAATGGTGCCAGTCCAAGAACGCATGTAAATATCATCTCCATCATCCATTCCATAACTCACAGTTCCATCTCCAATACCCTTTTCTCCACGTTCAAGTTCCTCCAGCAATCTAAAATTTCTAGGGACTGCAAGGCAACTTCAAGATATGAGAAACTAAAATTCTCCAGAATGAAGCACCCTGCTTTTGAAAATTATAGAACTTTCCAATGGTCGCGAATGCATGTTGATAAAAAAAGAAGGTCCACAAGCAAGATCATTACTCATTCCCCTCCCTAAGCTTATTCAATCTTTTCCTTGGCACATGGGAAACTAGAGCGACAGACCAATGAAAGGCTAATCATACCAGATAATAAAACAAACCAAGTAACCAATTACATGGAATACCAGATCATGAAGTCAAGGCAAGAGAAACAATTGTATTTGACTCTCCACTTCCCTTCTTGGTGGAGACAAATGCTGAACAATCAGTCAGTCTAAAATGTCAAAAAATAACCAGAGACAGGATCTTATAGCACAGGTACTAGCTACAGACCACCAAAACAATAGAAATGTATCTATATATCCCACACAATGAGTGCCCACCAACCCAAAAAAAAAAAAAATTGGGACAATTTAAACCTCCAAACACATTAAGAAGAAAAGAAACATTATAGACTTAGTCCCTCTCACTCTGCAGCTTTGTTCAGAATTTTTTGTGAAACATAACATGGACAATTCAGAATTCACAATGAAATCAAACAAATAGAAAGTAATGAATAGCATCAAGTGATCTCAATGTGCAAGCGAATACGACCAAGAAAACTCAAGAAAAGGACATGGAGTTCAATTTCGAACTAAAAATTGTTGAGGAAAAAAAATCAATTTTCTACTTCCAACTTCATTTTGAAAATGCTACTTAAGTGAAAATGGGACAATAGTCAGTGGCAGGAAGAACCAATGTGGACCAGAGTTGGTCGTTCAAGAAGTAGTTCTATTTCACAGAATCAAGACTTCTAACCTCATATGAGCAGAAAACAGTTCATCAATTAAATACCTAACTAAAACAAATTATTTCAAAAAAAGACAAAGTACATGCAGGAATCTGATGAAACCAACCCCCCCCCAAAAAAAAAAAAAAATCCCTTCGCAATACACTCAAACCCGAAAAGGAAGAACCAAACTTACAAACAAACAATAGCTCTAACTGATCAAGAACGACCCAAAAATCAAACACATAGAAATATAAGAATTTATCGCTAAACAGAAAAAATAAAACCCGTCAAAATTCCACCTTTTTATAACCATATAATAAACGACGAAATTTGATAATAAATGAAATCCAAAAAAGAAAAAATCACATCATCCAGGTAACAGATTCGAGTTGGAAACAAAATCAAATATAAAGAATAGTTAAAATGAAGGATTCCAGAAAACCAAGTAAAAAAAAAAAGAACTGACCGACGACACTGGATCCTCCTGAGCCAATCGTCATGAGTGAAAAAGGTCGCTTATAAAAAGATTTTGGTGGCTGGTGAATTTTTGTGACGCGATCGCATCGATTAGTCGTCGACGATGCCGAGGCGAGGAGGTCCAGTTGGAAGCGACGACAGATATTTGAGAATCGGCCACTCAGCAGGGTAGATTCTATTCCACCGAGCATTACTTAAATACTGTACATACATAGGAAGGAAAACGCCAGGTGCTAAAACATGATTGATTATTTTTTAGAAAAGTTCTGTACTATATTAGAAATACGTGACAAAATACAATCTCAATTTTAAATCATCAATCAAATTTCGTTTTCTCGGATATATTAATATTTGCTCCCTATATATATATATATGCACAATAATTTTTACATTTAATATCTCATGCATAAAAATAATATTTCAAAATTTAAATTTGTTATATTTAATCGTACTACATGTTAAAAAACTATTAGAAATATAACTTATATTTGATATATGAAATATACGTAGGTACGTCCGGTATGAATTTTATCTATATATTTTTTGGTCATGATTAAATTTTATAAATTCTTATTTACATTAATTGGATTTGCGTCATTTGTTTCATAATATTTAATTCACATCAAAAGATTTATAGGTGATGTCAAAATTTAGATCTACCTAAATACTTTTTTTGATGTATATGTTACATGTATATTAATATGTAAATTACAAATAACTAATTATGTTATTTTAAAGTTTTTGGAAAAAATGTAGTCTAATAATGGTAAAAATATTTCTTTCTTCTCTTCGTTCATGAAGCTATGGGTATTAATTAAATGACCCAAACCACCAAAATAAAATAAGGTAAAGTTGTTGAACCACAACTTTTCTAAATGGTGTCGGCTATTATTTCTTTAAACAAAATTCGGTCAAATTGACGAGCACTTATTTATTTTTTGATTAAAAATTTAGAAAATTCATAGTTCCATTATTTATTATACTATTGGTGTTGTTAGGATAGAAAATAATGTTAACTTTTCTTCCAATAATATTTGGTAATCATTTTACATATGTTTTTTAATCACATTTTTATCTCATGTATGTCCTACAAAACAAAATTATTACAACACTTTTACAAATAATATTTTAAAAATAATAACTGTCCAAACAGTATTATTATTATGGGTTTTTTAATTTTATATTTTATAGATTTGATTTGACAATAAAATTTAATTTATGTGTTAAGTCGCTATTTGTATGATTTAATAGTCATGACTTTGGGGATAGATGGGTTTTGAAAAGAAAAATAGAAAAAGGTTAAATAAATGGGAATAAGACGGAATATTAGTAAAAGTTTTGACATTCTGCTAAAAGTGAATTACGCAATTTGAAAAACCAACGTTTCTTACATCCGGGTTGGATCGGGTGCTCCAAGTACATGTGTAGGCCTCATTTAGAAGTGGGTATGTCAATAGGTCCAGTCTTGCTCCAGCTTCTAACTTTACATTGACTTGGCCCAATAAATTGAAGACTAACTTAAACAACTACTGATTTTGAATTGGCCCAAAATGAGTAGGATTAATCTTTTTAGTCCAGAACACTTCGGGCCTGACTAAATAAGATTCCTACAAAAAGCCCATTAATAGGCCTACTTTTTTTTTTTTTTTTTTAAATAAATAAATATGCAATTGCCAGTTGCAAGCAAAGGTTAAGGCAGCAGCAGGTGAGGCAACTATCCATCAGGTTTGCTCATTTCCCGTTTTGGGTCACCATTTTTTGATTTTCTTGGTTGTATTTTTTGGATAATTTATTGATAAATTTCTAGTAATTTAGGTGTATTTGCATGTTTTGAATTTATGGGTTCTGAAGTTTCTTTCTTGAATGATTAGTTCTTCTGGTAAAAACGATTTCTTTAGGAAACTTAACTTTTCTACATTTTGCACCCCAAAGAAAAGCATAAAATGTATTAAAAAAAAAGTAGAGAAATTCCACTAACCTTATTGGTTTCCAATTTTAACAATATTATGTTTTGGAACAGCTACATAAAGTTTAAGGTATTTGATTAAATCTTGAAATCTCTCTGTTTAAGGATAGCTTCGTCTGTTGCTCCGAAAATAATAGCTGATACTATCAATAATCTTAGAAAGTGGGAGATTGAATCATTAATTGTCTTAGTCTTGGATTAAGGATATTGGGAAATGAAACTATGTAGAACTCCAGTTAACTCTGTTTGAGAAGGGAAGGTAATAAATGGTAATGTACATTCGAGGGCAGTGAACTTTGTACTGTTTTGATGTACTCAATTTTATGATATTAAAATAAAAGGGAAGAGGGTTGATTGGTTACGCCATCCCCATCCAATAGTGTCACTGTTGAAATGTATTCGGTAATTGCTCATCTTCCTGGATTCGTTAAGTTTCTTTTCTAAATTATAAGGGATGTCACTACTAGTACACTCTTCATTTATATGTTATGGAAATGTATGTTTCCGGTTGTCATACTATTCATGTTTTTTTACTAGCATTCCTTGCTCTTTGAGAAATCTTACGATTCTGGAAGTCATTGAAATCATTGTTTTTTGGGTTCTTGTACCATGTTATAGTTATGTTTGATGCCGCAGATGTCTTTGCATCTACAGGAAACCTATCTTCTCGGATATGGAGAGATGAACTTGAATGTATTTTCGGGAGGTTTGGATGTTGTAATGTATAGTTGAAAGACAAATTTGGGTTTGTTATTTATGGATACCCTGCAAATGCAGAAAAAGCTTTGAGAACACTTTCAAGGCAAGAAGATATGTGGAGAAAGAATTACTATTTCATGGTCAAATAGGCAACCTCAGCCGTTTCAGAGGTATTCTAGAAGTGGTCGAATACATGAGGCACCACAGGGAAGGCACTTTGCAAGAGAAGATTATGCTAGTAGAAGATTGGGTCCAGATGTTCGAGACAGTTATAAAAGAGCTTATCTGGAAGCAGATGACGGCGGAAGACTCAATTCTAAGGACCTGATTGATGGAGAAAAAGGCCACCTTAGGAACATGGAAGGTTATGTAGGAGAGCAACATCGTGATTTTTTTCAGGATCCGCACAGTGAAGTTGACGGTGTCAAAAAGAATCTCTTAGAAAATGATAGGTGTCAGGGAAAATGAAATTGCTGCAAATGAGATAGAAAATGGAATGGACTTTGATAGGTATGAACCTTACTGCGACAATGGCAAAAAGGAGCAAGGGAACGTTTGTATTTCTACTAATTTGGGTTGTTCACCTCCTGTAAAGAAAGCTCTAGAGAAATCAGAAAGAGAACATATTTATCAACTAATTTTGTAGCATCCTAAAAAGTCAAAAACTTTGAAATCTTGATATGCATTCGAAGATGCGGGACATAGAATGCTGAAATGTCCACAGCAGCTGAAGATGGTTGAAACCAGGACCAGGGGACGGCTCCGCCTGGATAGAGATGTTGCATCAACAGAATTGCACAAAAATCACGGAGAGGCATCCACTTCCAGAAATCGTTGGAGGCTATTGGATTGTGGAGATTCTTCAGAAGCAAGGATAACCCATAGGGATATGGAAAATAAACAGAGTAGGAAGGAGAATGGAACTTCAAATGTTTTTTCAAGATCAAGGTCCCAATGATGGATCTGTCTGGTTCTCATACACTTTCTAGATAAAAATCTCTCACCTCAAGAAAAAATTCCATGTCTTCTGGGTCAAGGTCTGGTTCAATATCAAGTCATCCTGGAATATATATATATATATATATATATATATATATCATATATATATATATATATATAGAATCAAGTCACAGTCGATTTCGAGGTAAAGTTCTCCTACATCTTTGTCTCTATCTGTATCATTTGGTCGGCTCTACCTTCCTCTCCAAATAAGGTGGAAATGGATCACAAATACTATTTGGTTGACTCTTCTGGCCTTAAGGAGTCTGTGGAAAATGAAAGTTCATGAGCACCACTAAAACCTGAAGAGAATGTAAACAATCTTGATTCTTGTAGGCACAATGATGCACATAACCATTCTATTATGGGAGATTTATCTCACACAAAGAAATGTTGTCTTCCCCAGTTAGAGAACAGTGAGCAGAATGCGGGGAATTTCTCTTCAAAGACAACAACAGAGGTCAAATGAATTCAACTGTGATGTTTTTGTTGGAGAAGACAAGTTGGCGACACCAATGAATATTTCAGCTACAGGGGCCTCTAGAAGGCCTCATGTTGTCAGTTTAATGAGCATATCTTCCAAGGAAATGTGCACGGTTCTTAAAAACTATGGTCTGGGACATCCTGTTGAAATTGAAGAGGATTTACTTCCTGAAATCTATTTTGGTTCTGTTTGCTTGTGGCCCTGGGAAATTATTTATTGTAGTAGACTTATAAATGGGCCAATCTCAAACGATAGCTATGCACGTAGGCTCTACCAGAATGAAGGTTTTGGTATTGTTGATAAACACATCAGAAGCAGCAGTGGATGGGGAGAATTGACTAATGAAAATCCTTGAACTGTTTCTTAATGGATGAGTGCATTGCGTTTCTTTTCAGCACATGTTTTCAAACTCTGATGCTGCCAGTGCTGCTGCAACTTGTTTTTGCATTCTGAAATGATGGACTTATCACTGTGGAGCCTATCTGAATCAGGTACTTGCAATTGTTACACCTTTTCTCAGTGTTGTGTATGGTTATTGAAATCTATTCTTGCAATGTTCTGTCTCATTCTTAAGAATATGTAATTCAATAGAAAAAATGCAGCATTTGGGATATAAAGTTGGCTAACTTTTTCTCTCAAACCTAGGTTCGAAATGCTGTGGGCATCAGTGGAACTAATTTAATTTATCAGTGTTGTGAATAGTTATTGAAATCTATTCTTGCAATTTTATGTCTCATTCTTAAGATCATGTAATTTGTTTGAAAAACATGCCGCATTCAGGATATAAAGTTGGCTAACTTGTTCTCGTAAATCTAGGTTCAAATGGCACTTCGTTCTGTGGGCATCAGTGAAACTAATTTACTAAGTTTCAATGGCAGCAGCTGCCTTCTGTTTGGTGTTTCTCTTTTCGGGGAAATACATTCCTTTTATGGAACATATAAGTAATCTTTCGAGTTACATTCATCCACTGGAATATTAGATTTTGTCTCGATGGTTTTGGGGAACTTTTAAGTTTGAGCTTAGTAATCAGCTTATTCATACTTCTGGTGTCCTGCCTTTTGTCACTTATTTAGATAGTTATGTGGCATATTCATGAGTATTTATGATCATGGACTTCTTTTATGGTAGCATGGGGAAGCTAGTCCATATTAATGTAAGAAGTTGACAAAAAACTAATAAGGACTTTTATATATTCTTTCAGGAGATGTTCGAAAGCCCATTATCAGGTCAGTCTATGCATGTCTAGCAAGCATAATCATAAAAATTGGGTTGAGTTGTACCACTTTGTTAACTCTTTTCTCCTTGAACCTGTAAATAAGATGTCTCAACAGAATTATACAATTGTTTCATTGTCTTCATTTTATGTTATGATTCCATTTTACCCTCATCCTTGATTCCATAGTTCACGTAACATTTGACCACTCCTTCAAATTGCATTTCCATCAGGTAAGACCTGATCCTTGATTCCTTGGTTCACTTGCCCTTTGACCACTTCTTCCAGTTGCAGTTTCGTAAGACAAGACTGCAAATCAGGATTTATAGATGATTCTTTTCTATTGTCAAAAGGGCCAGTCATGAGCTAAGGTTATTTTGCAATTCTATATACTCTTCCGTGGTGACTCTTTTGATTGGCAGAAGGGATAATCAATTGATCCATGTCTAGTAATAGGGATTTTACAAATAAGCCAAAAATTTAGTCCACTGCAAATAATGTCTCACTCCTAATACACGTACTTTTTACAAATTCGTCTGTAACAATATTTAAATGGAGAACCGGGAAAGTTGGGAAACTATGAATTTCAAAACTGATTTTTTTGGTTTTAGATTTCAGTGGTTGGCAGATTGAAGTTTCTAAAAATTTTGGTGGCATTTGTGGCCTAGGTGATTCCTATTTTCTTTTTAACTACTTGGAACTGTAATTTAGGAAAGACTTATTGTTCTAGTGTCCTATTTTTGACCAATATGGTAGAACATTAAAATTCTGGGAATTTCGACTAGAGCACTAGATTCTTCCTGTAGAAGCTTTTGGATTATTTCCTCAAATATGTTCTGTTGAAGATGTTGATTTGTCACTGTGGTGATCATCGAAGACTTCTTCAGATAGACTAGGTCATCCACTGAGTCATCATTTAGTTAACCGAGTAATGCATTTTAAGTTGGTTTTCCAGTCGATGTGTTTAAATAGATAAGCACTAAATTTATAGTTTTTTTTTCCCCACATTGGCAAATTAGTTGTCTCGCACCACACATAATAATGGTGCAACTGATGCCAGGTTTTATTTATTCATTTTTTCAATAGAAAGATATGAGGTGTGCTGGCTGGTGACAACTATCTCATTGTAGTTTGTCTGTATGTTAAGGTGGAATAAATTCATTCTTGTAGCTAAGCAGTGTTTGAATAAGATTTCAGTCCTTCATTTCTAAATGTTTCTTCTCGTTATTTGTAGGGTGGTCTAACCTAAAATTTTGAGTGGGGTTAGCAATCGGGATTTTTGTGAATCCTGCTACATCTATTCTGAAATAATCATGTAAAAGGCTTGAATACTCTGGTTATTGGATCTTATGAAAGCTGTGATTGATTTAAGTGACGCTTCATCTAATTTGGCGACCAATTTTATATAGTATACTTGTTGCCTTGGCCTTGAGAAGGTAAAAGGTTGTGTTCTTGAATCAATATGGAGGAAAGTCAATAATCTGATGTCGAGAATGTTTGTTATACACCTGGACATACTGATCCAGTTACAGATGGTAATCAGATACAACTTGTCCACTGTTGTTGATTATTCCCCACATAGTCGGATGATACACATTATGCTTCTTGTTATGGTGATCCAAGGATGTCAGGATGTACCATAATCTGATTTACTAGACGATGATTGTGACCTAGATTAAAACATAAACTCTGATGAATATGATAAATTTTCTCCCCTCGTTTTGTTTTGGGGTAGGAGTAGAGTTCTTAGGAGTTTCTGTCAGAATTTGATTATTTTATTCCTTCAATCTAGAAACGATAAGTGGTCCTTGAATGCTCATCCTAAATGGAGAGATGGATAAAAAAGAAAGATGAACGTATATCCTGTCCTTAAATCACTATATAGTAGATAAATTACCAAGTGATTGTGCCTGGTGTGGTTTAGTATGAGACCATATGCTACTTCCTAGGTAACCAGTGGATGAATAGACTAGTGTAGTTGGTAGGTTCTGTTCTTCCAAGCCAAATTTAGCCTAATCAACACTATTAAAATCTTGACTTGGTTTCAGTTTTATGAAGTGGCTTTCATTCCGGTTAAGTTGGATTCACCAACATACCAAGGCATTTTCATCCTTCATTAATACATGAAGCCCCATTCATTCTGACAACTCTGACCCCTCTTTCAATAGAGGGACATGTTCTTCAATCGTACCATCATAAGCATAGTATACACATGAATATACACATATATATACCTTTGTCCGTATGAAAGTGTAGATAAGGTATATGGTTATGTAGAATGTAGAGTTTGGATTGGGCAGTTGGATGTGTTTTTTTTCCTCATTATGTTACTTAAAGACCACATTTTCAGCTTACATGTCTATCTGTATGGTAATATCGCCGGCCCTCGACTAAATTGGGATGGTAGTGTTATTTATTCGTTTTCAATACATATTTGCTAGTTTTTGCATCTAACATGGTTCAAATAATAAAGTGATAAATGAACGAGTAATATGTTTCGCGGTGATGCATCACCTTTATTTGTACACTTAAATGTTACATCGAGTACATTAGGTGCATCTGTCACTGTTGTGAATTTAAGTAGAGGAGTTGGAAGAGGGTTAGAGGGGTGAAGAGAATTGAATTTTCGATCGATCGAGCGAGCATGGAATGGGAAGGAGAGGACATGAGAGATGAGAGGGTTACCCAAATGATGAGTGCAACACAACTAACAGAGGATGGCATTTAGTGACAAAAGAGTTAAAGCTGGTGCAATTTGCAAATACTACAATTGAAATGCGTATGCCATATGGTATACTAATGCATGGCAGGAAAAATATTAGTACAACTAGTAATAAACAGGGATAAATATAAAGATGGAAGAGAGGTCCAAAGGCCGAAAAAAGGATGTGAATTAAATTTGTATTTATCATATGACGCAATAGTCTCATTATTCTCAACTGTCTCAATTACTCTTGCATTTATTTGTTTTTAATGGTCTTTCAATCTAAAATAGTCCCCTTTTTTCCAATGCCCGAACTACCCGGCATTTAAATTTACTAGATTACCCTTCCGAGTCCCACCCATCCGTACATAACCATCTTCTTTGACTTAATAATTACGTCACATGGATGTAGGTTGTATTGTGTTATCTTTTCAATTGATTATTTGCTTAATAATAATAATATTAATGTTGACGTTGAACAACTTGGGATATCATAACATTAATGTTTCATGCCTGCTTAGTTTTCGTGGGATTAATTTCAATTTCTGCCCGCTCCAGGTGGTTGTTATGACTTATGTATGCTACCAACCTTATACGAGATTAGTATTACTGCTCCCTATTTTTCACACTATTTTTAATGGGAATCCATTTGTTAACTTTTCTTTTATTTTTGTTTCTCTCTCTTTTTCCTTTTTATTTTTCCATGGGGGGAAATTGTGTTGGATTAATTTTTTTAACAAATTATTAACTGGTATTTTGGATGCTATTATTAGTTAGCTGACGTGACGGAGAATTATCTGGCAAATTTGGCCTATGAATTTGGAAACTAAGGTTGAATTTTGTGGGCCTTATGTGTTAGCAATTTAGTGGGACCATAAAAAGAAAAGGAAAATATTTTTCCCTTTGTTTCAGCTGCTTTCAAGTACGAAAGTTTCTGAATTTTGGGTCAAGTAAATTTTGTGTTTCTCTTTCACAATACTCTCCCAACTGATCAACTTTTCAGTTAATCCAGTGACTGCTAATATGGCATGCAGTGTTTGGAACTTGGAAGCAACACAATTACATTGGTCTATTGAACAACGACACTGGAAAAACAAAGGCAGGAATTTATCAGATTATAACCTAACTTTTTTTTTTTTTTTTCTTTTCTTTTTTGACAACAAAAGTTGGGCTGTTTTTATAGTTATATTGCCCTTTTACATTGCCTCAGAACCCACCAAAACACCTGCTGCTATACCAGAAAGCCTGCATCCTATGCTACAAAAAAGGGGGAAAAACAAAAAAGAAAAGATTGAAAATAGAAAGTAGACACTATTCCGATTCCACTCTTCCATGCATATACACATTGGACATATTTCCTTTTTGTTTTTCTTTTCAATTTTAAAATTGCAATGGATAAAATAGTGGAGCCTAAATAGAGTCACTTTTGAAAATGAAAAAACAAAAGGAAGTAGAGAGGCGTTCGAGTTCGAGCCCGAGCCCGACTAGACAAGGTAAACAACTCCTAGTAATAGCAGTATTAACCCCCCAAAAGTCTGCTACTTCCTCTGTGTTCTGGTGGTGGTGGGGGCGGTGGTTTTGGTGGTCTCGTTGAAAACTTCTAGCAGAACGGTGCTCTTGCATTTGGGGCCATCTGGGATCCTTCTCCGGAAGCATGACGTACATGAGGCAGCGTGGGCAGCCTGCCACTATCATTGCTGTTGAGTCAGGGCTGTTGGAGAATATATAGGTGTCTTGATGGTCCTGGTTTAGCTCTGAGGACACGCATGAGCTCTGTGGAGATGTCGGGGACGCCGTGGACGATCGGCTCGGGGACTGAACCCGGGGGTTGTTCACCCTTGGTGGTGACAAATTCAGCTTCAAATGATCAAGTTTTGGAGCATTTCCATTCCTGCGACTCATGGTGATGTATGCCTCTTTCTCTCTTTCTTTCTTTCTTTCTTTCTGGGATCTCTTTTCTTTAGTTAATTATCTTTAACATCATTACAAAAAAAAAAAACAAGAATTGTTAAAATCATTGTTAACCAACAAAAGAGTGGCGGAAAAAAAAAAAAGAAGGGAAATTTCTCATTGAATAGTATATGCCTGATCATGTCATGTAAGGTTTAAACACACGTTGATCAAGAAGTGAAACGTAAACAAATTGATGGACATATGCATATGTATGTATTACCTTTTGATTGATTGAACTTTTTGTCAACCTAAAAGTGAGAGGAGGAGGGCGTCGAAGAATCGGGAAAAGTGTGGTGGCTATACGATGGCTGAGGCCATTGTTGGTTGCACCACCACAGTGAAAAATAGGATGATATATATAGTAGAAGGGGAGGGAGAGGTTGTTGATGTTGGTGGTATTGGTAATGAACTTGGATGGCCATTATATATAAAGAGGAGGCAAGAGGAGAGAGAGAGGAGAATGCTTTAAAAGCTTAATTAAATTATGGGAGGAGGTGGAAAGGAGAGATGATGTAGAAAGAGTGAAATGAATTGAGAGAATTGAAGGAGGGGTGGGGGGGAATGGTAGAAGAAGACGAGAGAGTGTAAATTGAGAGGGGCAGGAAATGTATTAATTGTGGAAAAAAATCCCAAGATGGGTTGCAGAAAAGGAAATTTTGGAGTAAATATTGCAATTAAATTTAAGTGCATTATGGGAAGGCCTCTCATTCATTGCTTATTGATTCGGTGTGTGTGTGTGTGTGTTTATGTGTAGAGAAAAAAGCAGAGAGAGATCATCAATATTCATATTCAATACAACGCCAAGGAAAGCTCAACAACTTTTAATAAAGCATTACTTAATTTCTAACAAATCCAACCACACTGCTATAAATTTCCAATACGTATATATTCATTTCCATTTATGATGGCTTATCTTCTCTTGTTTTTTTTTTTTTTCTTTTCTTTTTTAAGTTTTCCAGTTTTTGAAAATTTGGCAAATTTAATTTAATTGCTAACCTTATAGGTTGCGTAATATTATTGACCTTCCTTTGTTGGTTTCATGAATGCATATACATATTTCTCGCCGCCGAAGTTGTGATGGTAGCAGCTTAAGTATTACTTCTTGGATCGGCCCAATATAATTTTTTGTTTTCAATAATCCCATTTATTGCGAATTAATGTATTTGGTTGAATTTCAAATGTTAGTTTCAGAAATGATTAACTACTCTTTGGATTTAGGAAATCTTGAGTGGAAATTAAGAAACACGATTTGCTTCTTTCTTTAATATTTTCCTTTTTATGGATTAGTTTAACAATCATATAATAAGTTAAACAGAAAATCGATTATTTTGTAAAAACTGCATTAATGACGATGGCCAACCCGGTGAAAATGTATCACCATATTTATTCCAATGTTTAAGAATGCATGTTTCAAATTAACTTGGAGAGTGGTTGAGTTTGATAAGATGTAGAAAGTTGGTCGACCTTTGATTGAGTGATATACACATCCCTTTATGAATTTTATGGAGAATTTGAATGAACAACTACTTTCATTTTAAACTTCATACATTTCTTGTTGCATCACTTTATATAATTAATCATGATCTTTTTTTGTAAAAAAAAAAATAAAAATCCTTTTACCTTATTCTCTAACTACTCGAATCCATGACTAATATATCATAGAGGAAGCGTTTTATCATCTAAACTACACCATCTAAACTACACGTAGGTTGTCAGCATTGATCTTTGTATGAAATAAAGCCCAAGTATTTGAGTAATCTTGTGCTTTTTGGGATACCCATATTTGGTTCTTGAATTGTTTAAGTTTAAATTAAAGGATTAATTGTAATATGCACCCTTGAACTATCACTTTTTTGCACTTTACACCCTAAACTATCAATTTTAGCACTTTAATATTTTATACTATTAACTTTTGACACTCTGCTTAAATTAGTTGAAAATCGATGAATTTTGATTTTTTTTAATAATGAAAAGACTTTAACACCAATACGTGAATAAGAGTATTTCTGTAATCAAATACAAATGACAGCTCTTAAAGTTTTTTTACTCAAAAAATAGTTTGAAAAAATCGCAAAATTTCAACCAATTTGAGTAATGTACCAAAATTGATTGTATAAAGTACTAAAATGTTAAAAATTGATAGTTTGGGATGCAAAGTGCAAAACAGTGATAGTTCAGGGGTACATATTACAATTAATCCTAAATTAAAACTAAAGTCAACCTCATTATGTAATTTCTTTTTATATATGAGTTTTTTCTTATTTTTTGGATACTGGTATAACTTTTTGTTTGAATAAAGTAATTCGTGGTTTCGGGGTAGGCTATGCCTCTTTTGTGTGTGTCATCAATGAAACATAGGCAATTAAAATTAGGTCTTTGAAATTATTATGCTAAATTAACTTTGATATTATCAACTAATATAATGGTTGATATTACTATGTGATAACGCTAATATGTTGTACATATAATGGTAGACATGCATTGACAGTATTCTTAAGTTAGTAATTCATTTGAGCCAACTAATCAAATAGGTGTTTGTTTCTTATTCATTATTTGGCCTTTTTGTCAAAAGAGAGGAAATAATAAAAATTAGGGTTAATAATACTTTGTTCCCTGAATTAGGCAAGTAATTATATTTTATCCCCTGAATTATAAAAATATACACTTTGCCCCTCATTGACATTATTCAACTATTATCAAATTAAAATTATTTAAGATAACCTAGTTAAAAAATCTGGCTTAAATATCCTTGGTATTATATTTTGATTTTTTTATGTATTTTAATTTTGAGAGTGATGTGATAATTAAGTAAAAATATGCAAAAATAAAATATATAATATTTTAATATAATCTATATCAATATATTTCTTGGTCAAATTTTTAAAATTTTTAGATTTCATTTTATATTGTTTCGAATTTGAATGTTTAACAATAGTGATAAAACAATTTCAAAATGCGCTTATTTTCTATTGAAAAATTTTCTTTAAAAATATTGTATCAAATATATTTTTTATAATTTTTTTTGATGTTTTTTAATATTTTATATTTTTAATATTTGATTTAACCCGTAAATATTGTGATATCGGATAATATAATTCAATAGTTTCTCACATTTTTACTCCTTAAAGTCAAAGATATCAACGTGTTATTATATTTTTATTTTTTCTTGATTCTTTTATAATTATGGAAATTCAATTAAATATATGAAAAATTAAAATATAATACTAAGGGTGTTTCAGTCTAAAATAGATTTAACTAGATTTTCTTGATATTTTAAAATTTTCAATAAATTACAAAGAACCCCTTATAATTGGGCTAATATTTAAAATTTTTTTTTTTTGACCAAAGGCTAATGTTTAAGTTACCCCTATATTTTAGTAACTTACATCCCGCCCCTTGTGGTTTGGTGGTAAATCGAATCTGTTAAATTTTTTGTTAACGGTCAAAGCTAAAAAATTTGACTAAAAAATTATTTTAATTATTTAAAATCTCTAATGAGGCCTAAAAATGTAATTTAAAATGCACTACCAGCACAACCCCTGTCCCGTTCCCTCCTGCAATCAGTTTCTCAGCCCCTTCACTTCCCAACTCAACCCGATTAGCCACCTTCCCTACCCCCCCCACTCCTCCGCCTCAATTGCCCCTCCCCCTACCCTTCTGCCTTAACTCTTCCCCTAGGCCTTTCATACCTTTTCTTTCTTTACCTCTCGACACCCCCATCCTCTTCCCGCTCTTGCAGCCCACATCTCTCTGTCCCCTGAGAATTACGATCTCTCATACCACATTTCCATCCTCTTCCATAACCACCAATTTCTCTACCCCATCACTGCCTCGACTCAACTCATCTCATAGTCAGCCACTTAACCCTCTCCATAGTGCCTCTACCACCACATCCTCTGTCCCCCTTCTTCTTGTGACCCACATCCTCTGTCCCCTTCCACAACTTCCCTCTGCCCATCTATTATCCAGCGCACCTGGGCAAAAAAACATGGTCAGAATGGAGAATGTGTCAACCCACAGTACCTCTAACACCATAGTATAATTGCATCACCTCTTTTGCTTTTGATCCAACTACCTTTTTTTTTTTTCCTCTAATATTACACCTGGGCAAAAAAACATGGTAAGAATGGAGAATGTGTTGAGTTGGAAAATAATTGGGCTAATTCAACGTAAATTTGACCGAAGATGTGGAGTTGTAAGTATGAATACCAAGTGTTTGATAAAATGATTTAGTGAAGATGAGTATATAGCATGAAAGGAAGGGGAGGAAGACTGCATTTTCAGTTCTTTTGTTGCTGGGCTTTGAAAGGGGTATTTTTGACTTTTCAATCAGTTCTGTTGCATTTTTCAATTTCCGCCCACTTTACAAAAAACCCAAAGCATAAGGGGTAGGTTAGTAAAACATAAGGAGGTTATTCGAAGTAATATTAATCCCCCAAAATGGATCTAATTGCACTTCACGCTCCAAATTTTTGATGATTCAATGAATCTTTCTTGGTTGGGTGAAACGGAGGATATCTCCACCGGGGAAGAAAACAGGGAAATTCCATACGACTCAATATGTCTGACAAGTCGCACTATACGTCACCCCAAGGATAAAGTGTTATTAATCCTAAACTTTAACTTGAGAGTATTAGTTTATACTTGGATTTTTTTTTTTGGATAAGTTTATACATGGAAGTTGTTTTAGAAGTATTACACGCCCGGCAAAATATATGAAGTCATTGCAACCTAAACTTGAATATAAATTTCATACGGGATTAGGAGTGTAAACCGGCTGATTCAAGCACGAATAAGAATTGTCGTATTCGAATTCGAACTTGAGTTTGAATTTTTTCAGGAGTTGAACTCGAGTTTGAGCTCAAACGAACTTTAAAAAATAGAGCTCGATCTCGAAAAATTTGATGGAATTTGAACTCAATTTAAGCTCACTTGAAAATAAGTAAAATGATCTCAAATTCGAATAGTTGGATTTTTTCAAAGGCGAATATATAATTTTTTTAAAGAATATAAATATTTTAATAATTTTATGTATAATAAAAAATAAAAAAAATTATATATATATACTCCAAAATCTCGACATATACATGAGAACGACTATTTAAAAGATTTAAGTTTGAACACGGGTTGAAATTTTGATCGAGTTGTTCATTTACACAGGATACAAATTATATATAAATATTGTAATTAAGCATCATGTGAAGCTTTAATTATACTGCTAAAAAACAAAACAACCCAATACATGTTCTCAAGAATCGAAAGTCAACTGTAATAACTAATGCGCGATTTTTATTTTTATTTTTTTAAAGTACTATACAATCACATTTTGCTGTGAAATCGATCCCAAGAACAACACAGTATATTACAATAACTTGTTCCTTTTCTTTGTTAGAAAGGGAAGAAGGCAAAATTTGCAGGTTTATTTTGTTTCTTTTGGCATAAATTAGTCTAGCAATTGTGATGCAGAAGTCTCTTAAAGCCACTCAACGATGTGCATAGACCTTTTTCTCTTTTTCTTTCTTTTTTTTTTTTTGAAAGTTTGTATGGAACATCTTTAGATAGTAAATTTAACTGCGTTGACCATCTGAATTTTGCTTCTGATATGTTCTTCTTTAACTGTTGTTATTAGGATCGTTCAGAACATTAAAATTTCTCATCTTTAAACAAATGGTATATAATAAAGCTTCTGATATCTTTAAACAAAAACAATCCGACTCTCTCATCTCTCTTAACTTGTTTCACGATGATACGACTACGATGAACGAAACTTGAGCTGTTTCTTCTCAACTTCAGTTGGCCATTAAAATTTGAATTTATTGAGTCCACACTTCAGAAAAGCAATGACTGAAACACATAAATTAATTCTATTAATTAACCTGTTAATTAAGACCGTGTTGAAATATGTAATAAGAATATTATTGTAAAATCAACCTGAAATTATTGATACATTTTACTTTAACCTTGAGCGTGTGAAAATCTAATAATAAGTTAGAATAGGTGTTAGACATTTAAATGATGAGACGGGAGAGATTAGTACAAAATATGATACAAAAAATTCTTAACGTGACCGGAATTATAATGACCTCACCCTAAGGTCTGTCTAATTTGAGGTTACCCATATTCCATTTGTACTTATAACCAATACAGTCGACAAATTTATAAAGTTAGACTCGGTTATCTAAAATGTACACCTTGGTGCTCTTGTGTATATTTTTTCCCTCACTTTTGAAAAATCATGTTCGTTAAAATAGTAATACTCAATTTTCGGCCATAATTTCGTAATTTTCAAGTATCCTGTATTTTGTTGAATAATTTTGTGTGTATTTGAGTATATTGTTACCTTTAACAGCAAATAAAAATTAAAGTATCCCTAAAAAGATAAGATTTGAAATCTCGTCAACTCATGCAACCCGAAATAACAAAGACTTTGTCCTCGAAATATACACGCAACTGCGTAATGGGCAAAAATATTCTTCAGAAACGTTCGTAAGAAATCTAATAAAAGTCCTAATTTTCGATGATGTCCGACTTTGTTTCGAAAGAAACGTCCAACGAACAGTGACAAATGTAGGGTCTAAATACATCCACGTTAAAACTCCATTTGTCAAAGGTTAATTAATTACACACCATATATATATATATATATATTTTCATAACGAATAACTTCAGTTTCACGAGTCTACAGTTCTGCAAAAATGAAACAAATAATGAAAATGAAGTCAAAATGCAAAGAACACGTTGATAGATTATACAAATGCTGGCGGCTACCATAGGCAACATTAAATGTGTTCTGAATTTGCAACAAAGTTTGTAAAATAAAAAATAGTATCTATTTATGATCTGCTAGCGGTGTACCTTATATTTTGGGATTTAAATCATAAGGTCCCCCGGCATTGGGGTCGGGTCAACCGTCAATGTTATGATAAAACTACTACGCAAAAACAGTCCGTGTTAGTCTACTAATTCGATATAAATTTTATGTATCAATCTTCTATTTTACCTTTTGAATGTTTATTCCGGCATAATAAATACAAAAAAAAATAGAATAAAAAATCCGAAACACAATTACTAGTAAAACAAGGTGTATATCTTTAAAAAATTCTCTAAAATAAACCAACACGTTTGAATTTTCAATAAGGGTAGGCTTGCATAAAATTCAATCTTAAGTATTGCTTTAATCAAAATGAAGTCTCAAACTTGAAATGCGGACGTGTATAGAGTCGTATCTGTTCCCTAACACATGTTATAAAGAACTATGAGGGGGAAATTGGGTCGGAAACTTCTTTCTTGGATCGTGAATTCGTGATAATATCAAAATAGGGCTTACATTATTAACGGCCTCATAAAGGGAGCAGCAAATTGAAGCATCTCCGGGTCTGATGTATTGTGTCAAAACATTTATAAGTCAAACTTTGATATGAAACTGGGAATATTATTGAATGGATTAATTCTAGTTTATACCTCTCAAGTTGTACTTGATTCTTACTTTACACTTTTATATTTTAATTTTGGACACTTTGTAATTCGGACTTTCAAATTCGTCCTACTTCAACTATTTTTAAACGCCGTTTAAAAAAATAAAAGAATTTTTTCTCTGTACGATAAATTCAACAGCATGTATAATAATGTTTTTGCTTGCAAAAATAAAAATAACGTTAATTTTTTTTACAGGGTTAAAAAGGAACTAAAGTTAAATAAATTTGAGTGTAGAAAGTTCAAAGTGTCCAAATCTGAAATTTGATATGCAAAATAAAAATTAGGTATAAATTGAGGGATACAAAATGAAATTAATCCTTATTGAATTTTCTACCACTCGTCACGATTTCAAGAAACTACGATGTATTCGCAACATTAACTACAGACATTATACATTAAAAAGTTACAAATTTACTTGCTGATGTCGAACCGTGACAGAGAGAAGCTTAGAATTAAAAAACAAAATAGAAGTGTATCATAGGTTTCAAGCTCAAAATATTTATTTTTATTTTGGAGAGTATAATTATATTTATCGTCCTTTTATTTGTAATACTAAGTTTAGTTATTATTAATAAACTCTAAGATAGAATTAGTTGAGGGTGAAGTGAAAAACTAATTAAGCTTTTGACATAGGACAGCAAAAAGGTGTAAAATAGCCTAGTGCAACTTAACTATCTTCTCATTTGTAACTTAGAAAAAAAAAAAACTCAAACATACGGTGTAATTTCTAGTTCAATTCTCATGCAGTGAAGGACTTTTTCAAGACAGGTCGTGTACTCTTTTAAAACGTGGGAGAAGAAAAACATAATAAAAGTTCCTGTACTGGAACTTTCTATCAAAATCTCCTTGTTGCATCTTCAGGGGGAAACAAAATTCTCGCTTTTTCTAATTTTTTTTCAAGTGGCATTTTATTTTTCTTGGGCTGTAGTTACATTATCTATGTGATGCTCCATGCCATATTCAAAGTGGGAGAAAATATTATATTATTTATAATATTTAAGGTCATAATTACTAACAACTTGATTTAAATATTTTGAACCCGTTAATTTTGCACAAAAGTTGTTGGGCCAGTCCAAGATATCCGGTGTTTCAGTTGGTATTAGAGTAAATTTCGTGCAGTCCCTGCACGGATTTGAAACTGGGCTAGTAGTATTGGATTTTACTATGCGGTATATGTGATATGGAATTGGGTTCCAACTTGAACTTTGTGAGGATACAAAACCTAAAAGAGGGGTGATGTGATATCCCGTTCCATATTGAAAATGGGAGGGGATGCTGTATTATTTATAATATCAAGAATCATGGACTACTAACAATTTGATTTAAACATTTTGATCATGTTGATTTCCTTTAAAAGTTGTTGGGCCATTCCAAAACCTATTGATTTTGTTCAAAAGCTATTAGGCCATCTCAGAGTCCTGGTGTTACAATCTAGTTTATAGCTTAGAAACTTCCAAATTCGGAGACTGTTAAATTTTTATATAAATCGAATTCATAATATAGTACTATGATTCCTTAATTTATAAAGGGTTATGTTATTGCAATGGTTAATGCATCTAGATGTGACCAAGGGATATATAACATTAAAAATTTTCTCTAACTAGTTAGGGGACATATATTATGATATTAGAGCAGTGTAAATCAAATACAAGTGAAGACTACTTTAAACCACAAGTACTTCCTAAGAGTAACAATTTACTTATTTATGTGATAAGTAAATTTCAGCATTAGGATACAGGCTTAGGGAGGGGTGTTTTGGAGTAGAAATATATTCTGGCTACGTAAATAATTAGTGGTAATTTAGTAGTTGTTTAATAATTAATGGGAGGGAGTCTTTTATACAGGGTAGTCACTTTATTACAAATTGGAGGTCATGTTTTGTTTAAATATAATAGAACCTTTCGTTAATTTTTGAACAATTATTAAAATACTAAATAGTTGTTCAATAATTATAATAAAATTTACCGTTTTGGAGGGCTCATCCGTCCTCCTGTCTTGCTTGGTAACAAAAGATTAGCTATGAATACTCGAACAAAAAGAAGTCAGAATAAGGTCCCCTCCTGCAAAAAAATTTTATTTTTTTGTGGGTAGATCAAATAATAAAAGCCATGCATTTAGGTTTTCAGCCCAGGTAGATCGTCACTAATGAGGATCTGGTCCTTCAATTCTTTTGTTCTTTCCAAAGGGTAATTTATTTTGGGATCCGCTCAACATGACGAGAGCCAATAGCCTACCATTACATGCGATACATATAGTGCCCGATGCCTACAGGGAATTCAAGGTCGAATAAAAAAGTTTGGTTTGGTTTGGTTTTTTTTTTTTTTTTTTTGGGGGGTGTTGGGGTGGTTATCCGTCTTTGCCGCTTTAAATTCTTCAAAATTAAGGTCCCTTTTCTTCGCAACTCTGAATAGTGTATGAGCTGTGGCTATTAAAGTCGGATTTTCCAGATTAATATTTAACCGATAAACAAAAATATCATCTATTACCTCTCAAAAAAATGCTACGTACATTTCATCTACTTGAAGCATAGAAAAACTATAATATTGTGTTTGGATGGATTTAATTTGAAATTTTAATATATAATAAGTTATCCAAACAAATTAATTGATTTAGTTGAGGATTTAAAATTCACTAACAAGTGAAGAGTATGATTTTAATAGTTAAACGAGTGGATTTAAAATTCACCCAAATTTCATGTTATTTCAAATACACCCAATTCAAATTCATTCATTTCAAATCTTTCTTTCAATTCAAATCCACTCCTCCAAACGTAACCTAAAGCATAACTATTTTTGGTCAATAAACACAACTGAAGTTATTTGAGGTGAAGTAAAATTTTTTATGCCAAATTGTAAATTGTCACAAAAGGTGACTGTCAATAACATACTCTCTCAATCCGAATTTAGAGCGGCTCATATTGTCATGCTTGTTATTGAGACATTCCAAAAAAATAATGTCAACATTTTCAAAAAATCATTCCTATCAATAATTGTTTTCTCTCTTCCAAACCCCCCCACCCCTCTCTTTCTTGTGTGCATTTGTGGATTAAAAGTTGAGCATTGGCATGAAAATGGACTGACCTTACCAATTTATTTTCATTTCAATACTCCTATAACTTTTCAGTTTGAGTTGCCGTCTCATAGTTTAATGAACATTCATTGTGTTAAATGATCAGAATGGGCGCGATGCGCCACTTAAATACAATGGAAAAAAGAAAATTTTAATGTGATCACGAGCCTTCACAGTACCAAATATAATTCGGAAACGTTAATGTGTAGGACATGGTTCAAGGGAAATCTACTTTTATTAATTTCATTTATAATTCTAATTAAATCAATGCCCCACGTAAGAATTTATTCATAAGCCCAACTTACAACGACACCGTTATATTGTCCTTAATCTTTGCGGCTTTGCAGAATTAGTCTATCCAGCTTAGATGCAGGGGTTCGAAGGACAAATATAAAAGTACTCATAAAAGGAATGAAGAAATTAATGATTTATAGAGTAATATCACTTTTTCTTTGGCAAAAATAAAAAGAAAACCCCTTGAACTAGAGTGTTGTTTTGGCTTTGGTCATTGCCCGTTTATTAGTACATGGAGAAAGCAACATATGAATCGAGAAAACATATGACCAACTCTTTTTCAAGAGATTGATATGCCATTTTCTGTCCAAGAATTTAATTGTTGTAGTTAGAAAAATATACGACAATGAAGTGCAACTCTGGTGGTAAGATGCTTCTCTTATAATGAGTTCAAATTGTTAGAGGGTAAGGAGTGAGGAGAAATTTTTTTTTTTTTTTTTTTTTTTTAGAAAAATATAGAAATTTGTGGACAAAAAGATGAAAGAAATAAAAGCTTGGGATGAAAACGTCTCAAGGCTAATGCTTTTGAAGATGCTTATTAAGGTGATGTTAATCCCTACTTTTGTTGGCATTTTGAGATAATGTGTTTGATTTTGATCATTCTTTAAGATTATTGGAATACATACTATACTCTCCTTTTTTAGCTTTTAATAGATAGAAATTTTTCATATAAAATTCAATCCTTATAGTTTCTCGTCATCTATTTGCACTTACTATATATGTGACGAGACTTCCACATTAGTATATGAATTTGCAATGCCAGTCTGAAATTTAAAAATTAAAATGTAAAAGATTAATTCCTTAATCAAGAAAAAATTACAAGAATTATGGCTTGTGCGTTTGTGCAAGTTCAACATTTACATTCTGCTGTAAAAGGTCAAAGTATTGGTTTTTTCTAAGGAATGCAAAAATGAATGATTCATTCACCAGAGAAAAATATCTTTGTGATCCTTGGGACGTTTCCCTTAAATTCAGATTTAAATAGATGGAGATGGAACTTGACAGCTAGTAAAGCACTCGAGGAGGTCCACTTATCATAAAGTTTATGTTGCTCACTTAGGTTCTTAAAACCAATTTCAGGTTTTAATCACATTATTGATTTTTGTGAAGCAGATGACGACGACGAGTCCTTAAAATCTGACCAAATTCAAGAAGCACTGTCAAGGGAGGGACCAGTAATTAGCTTCTTTTTTTTCTTTTCTTTTCTTTTCTTTTTTATTTGTTTGGGAGAAAAAAAGAAGTTTCTTGTACTTGATAATTCATCTGCTATATATGGTTTTCTCTTAATCTTAATATACGTGTGTTTGTCTTTTCCTTGAAAGTAATGTGAGTTATTGTCCAATTTTAAAATTAGAAAAATTCACATAAATGAGGAATCACGTCAAACCTATTTATACGTGTTAAAATATAAATATTTCATATCGGTTAGTCAAGAAATATTCAACAGATTGATTAATAATATTCACGAGTCACTCAACTTATTGTCAAATAATTTTTAAATAAAAGAACATATTCTATTATAATATCGATGGTTGATAGATAATGTAAAAAGTTTATGGTGTAATTACCAAAATACTGTATTTAATGAAATGACACGCGACGCTTAGTCGTTAGTGTATAATCCATTTATATATATCGATAATTTTTTAATTTCCAGTTAGGTAAATGATAATATCTTAATTCTTTTATTGGAAAGAGAAGGAGAATGAAGTTTCACAATAAGCTCCGCCAAAATTAACACGTTGAATTGCCAAAAAGAGGTTCTCAGTCCAATTTGGGTAGAATCGTCAAAACGGGCGTGGTCGCTATTTATCGCGGAAAAGCTGTTGTTCGATTGTTTTTTACTAGTACATGTTTTAGGTATTTTACTTTCAGGGAAAGAAATTAAGAGATGCTTAACAATTAATAGCGGGCATTTTTGTCTTTTCCATTTAAATAATTATCATAGTTTTTTTGCTTGATCAGGCATTCAGAAATAGAGAGTTTTCTTTTGGCACTTTTTCATTTTTTATTTTTAAAAAATTCATATTTTTTTTTATCACTTAATGAATTGAATCATGACTAATAAGTTATAAAAAAAATGTATTACATACCTAAACTGCGTTTCATTATCTTCTTTTGGCACACTTAAAATGGGGAAATACATCCACTTTTGCTTTCAGTGGAAGGTCGATTAATTAGTTCATTTTTTGTGTTTAAATTAGTTTAAAATATGATATTATTGCTGCATTAAAAAAATAACCAAAAATATTTAATTCTTGGAGACAAAAAGTTACTAAATTGGTGTCACATCACTGAGTAATTCTATGGACATCCCTCAATCATTTCGATCTCTTTTTTGTGACTATTTATTTCATTCACGTATTATCTCATGGAAAATATTTAAGTAGATATTTTTTATTCTATTTGTAGATATTGTGGTCAATATTGAATTTTAAAATTTTTTACTTATATCAATTGATGTAATAAATTTTTTAAATCTTAATTTTGATTACAAAATTTACAAATAGGACCGAAAATCGAATCTGAATATTTTCCTTGTCTCAAAATGTCGTCCTTTTGTTTACCAATTTGTTGGTGTGGTTTCTACCCACTTATATATGAAATAACAGTAGTACGATAAATTGAATGTTGGAAGCTACTACTCATAACTCATTGTTAACTGATTTTTGATAGAGTTTTAATACATTGCTATTAAATTGTGGGCCGGACCCCTTATTAATGTGTGAAATGTTTTGAGAAGCCCACTCAAATAGCTAGGATTATAGCCTGAGCTTTGCATAACTCACAGATCCACCTTAGATACCATGACTATACTTACAAAGCACTTCACATATTTTATTTTTTCTAAATTCTTTATTTTGTATACCTAACTTATTATTCAAAAAATTTAAAAAAGAAAAAGAAAATAACCATACCTAACATATTTTCTTGGCAATGTACACCTAACTTCTATTTGGGATTCAATGCTCTCCAATGTCATAAAATCTTCTTTAATTCACTCTCCCTTGAATATAACATTTTATGCAACTAGTCGTATCGCGTTATTACATTATCAACCAAAAGGCTAAGAATTGTAAAATTTTGAAAAAAAAAAAACTTATTTTTAATGGCGTGATTCATATTTTTCGTTAGTTTTCCTTATCACGACAAGGAAAAAATTACCTTAAACATCGTGGGATTATTTCTAGATTAAGGCAATTTAAAGTGATAAATGCTAAAAGCTCAAAGGCAATTTAAAACCTTTGAACCAAATTTTTACTCAAGCCCCATGATGAAATTCGCCAAACGAGATTATTATTACCTTTTTTTCTTCTTCTTTTTCCGAAAGATATTATTTTTACTTCTTCTGAGTTCTGAAACATATGCCGTCATACATAAAAAATAAATTTAATTAGGAACTTCGAGATCAAAATGCATATTTGGATATTGGGAGGTCGACTCTTTAGCCAAGTCCACGTCATTATAAACCTCCAACAGTAGGTTTCCACATCCAGTAGCAAATTAGTTCACTTTATTTTTCATTATTAAAAAACAAACCACATACGTAAGTACCCCTTAATTCATACTGGACTTGATCGTACATGTAATTCATGTAATAGTAGTAGCAGTGGAATAATAATATCTCAAGTCATTATGATTCTGATGCACCTCATTAATTTTAAGAACCAAAAAACAATAGGAATAGTGTAAGTAAATAGTCCAAATTTGATAATTTGTTAGCTAATATAAATCAATGAATAAGTACAAAATGATGGAGTTCATGAGTATTAGTAGTAGTATTTAATAGTAATCAGAAGAGTGACTTAATTGGCTTGATTCAGAATTATTTCTTTAATTGGTTGAATTTATGAAAGTTGAATTCAACTCTCTCAACCTCCCCACATTGAAGTGCATTCATATTTCATACTGGCATTAACTGATATACCAACAGATTAGCCTCTTAATATGGGGTGGAGTGGGAGAATTACTACACTACACCACACCACCCCCTCCCACTTTCTAAGAGGAATAAGGTCTCAATGTCTGTGCATCAATAGGTTGGATTCATATGATAAATAGGCGATCAGAATATATAAAAAATTTTAAATTCAACTATTTTTTTTTTTAAATTTATTATTGCTGATGGTTAATTTGCAAGAACTATTGCTAGAGGAAACAGGGAGCGGGCAGGTGAACACCCTCTACATTTTCAAAAAATTATAAATTTTATATAAAAAATTTAAAATTATTTATTTTGCCCCACTTCTCCCGCCCTAATTTTTTTTAAAATTTGCAATATTACCCTCTCAACTGAACTTTTTAGTTCAACTACTAGTAAGAATTACAAATCACTATAAATCGTCGAAATATACACTGATAATCTGTCCTGCTAAAAAAAAATAAAATAAGGAAAAAAAAAATGCCTCAATGTGTGTTTATTTATGCGGTTGTTGATAAGTGACTAGTCTAAAGCCTACACAGAGAGCAGCGCATTCAAAAGCTTTAGCGTACTTACGACCCAATACTTGCGCCAACCAAACTCCATTCAATCGAGAACTACTTTCATTCAATTGTTCCCTCTACCTACACAAATATGTGTGTGTATTTTTAGAAGACTAGTACAGTACTTAGAAAGCTATAATCATGTATTTTAAAAATTCCTGCATTTTACGATTCACTTAAATGTGGATTTAAAAGCAATCTTCAGACCCGATCCGTAAAAATTAAATATTTGTTGCTTTTTCCTATGAGATTCCTTCAATTCTCTCATCTTCATTGAAGTACAAGCAATGCAGTGTATTTATGTTTAAGATTTCCCAGATGCATATATGGTTGAAAGATCATCCACCTTCTCACGTGATATTATATTTTTGTCAGGCGTCTTACTCTGGGAGATTTTTAGGTGAATTAGATCAATGCAATAATGTATAGATTATTTAATCTTGAATCAACCACATCACCTAATTGATGGATTTATGGATTTAATTGATTGAGGACCAAGAATGTGATATAGTGCCGTAAATCGGATTTATCCAAGAAATTTCCGTCTCACTCTCACTTCTTTCCATTTTAACTTTAGTAATTTTTTTTTAATTTTTTTTTCATGCAATGGGGACTCAAAATATTGCTTTGAATTTTTAGGACTTGATGAATATTGCTTGACTTTATGCATATAACCTTTAATGGGCTAAAAAGAAGAAAGAGTACATACAGATTTGGGCCGGTACTGGTAGTCCAAGTTCATTAGTGGACTAATCCTAGTAGATCCAATCACAACTGCCCAGTATTCTTCCCTTTTTGAATTATTCTTCGGTCCTTGCCCCATTATGCTTGCCGTCAAGTTGATATCGCATGGTAAATGGGGCAAACGTAGGCATCCAAATTAATGCTGGGTGGTAGTAGTACTTAGGGGTTTAGTACCCATTAATCAAATGCATGTATTATAACATTGCGACATTTAATTAAAACTAGTAAGGTGCACGTGCGATACACGTGTTAAGCCAAATGTTTATTTTCTTATATTTATAAATAAATGTCCTATATGAAAAACAATTTCGCGTATGGTACATATAGTATACATACCTATAGTTTGTTTCTTGTTTCTTTTTTTTTTTTTTTTTTTTTTAAGAAAATTTATTATATAACATTAGATTTAGCGCATAAGATAATATTAAATACTATTGAATCTCAAATTCTAAACATTAGATAAATTAATCCTAACAATTAAGACATGGTTCTTTAATCAACTAAAAGAAGTGAAATCACAAGCCTTAAAACTTGAAAGAATGCAATGGTCAAAATACATAAAATTAAATATAAGCCTATTAATTTAATTAAAATTTATTTTTGTTTTACTTTTGTTCTTGAAAAACTTGGCATTGAATTAAATTTATAAATTTCACTAAACTTAAGCAAACATTTATTATTTATTTTGTTTTTTTTTTCATGTTTATAACAGCATCATGAAGAGATTATATTTGCTTACTTGTTTTATAAGTTGTTAATGTTTTATTTTGTTATATTTTTGGATGAGTTAATCATGAAAATCTATTTTTTCATATGAAATTTTTGAAAAGTCAACTTGTCTTTTGTGCTTTTGTCATTTTTGAAATCTATTGGTATAGTCTTACCTTAGACATTTTTTCAATAATTCAGTATCATTGATTTTCAACTTATGCTTTATTTTATTATGTTCCATTTTGGAGAATCGATCCTGAAAGCCTACTTATCTTAGGCTTAATTCTTGATATTATTCTAAAAAAATAAAATTTTTATAAAGTCAACTTGTCTTTCATGCTATTGTCATTTTTTAAATCTATTAGTATAGTCTTGTCTCAAAAATAAATCTATATAATAACTTTTTAAAATTACTATTTTAGCTTACCTTAACAATTAATTTGATTCATCAATTATATTTTTTGTTAAATTGCTTATATTTTCGTATACCTCTTACTTACAAATTAAATCATATACCCATAAGTAATTACATAAAGTTTAATGACTATTTTTTATTGCACAAATGGAGGAAATGTGATAGTATTTTTGTTAGTATTCGGTTTTCACATTTCGGATAAAAATGATTAGTAGAACTACAGGTTCATTCAAACCCAACCCAACCCGAAAACCTAATTCAACCCAACCCAAATGAATTTGGAGATAAATGGGTTGGGTTATCGGGTTTCGGGTTATTTGGGTTGGGTTACCGGAATTTATTTGGGTTGGGTTGGATTTTATTTTTTAAAACTCAATCCAACCATAACCCGAAAACCCAATAAAGTTTATATATATTTTTTAATTTTCATTTTTGTCTTAGTTGTTTCATTCAAGTTATATTTTTTTCCTTTTCATTCTTGAAATAACATCTAATTTATCATATTGTATATTTTTCTTTTAATTCATGACCTAATCATTTTATTTTTACCTAAACAAATATTTTTTATGGATAATCTTAAAATTTTAGATTTTTAATTTTTTTTTATTAATATGGACTTTTAACCTAAATAATCCGAAAATCAGCCCAATTAATACTTGGGTTGGGTTTAATTGAATTGCTATATTTGTTGAGTTGGGTTGGGTTTTATTTTTGAACTGAAAAACCCGAATCTGAAAACTTGCCAACCCTCCAACCCAACCCATGAACACCCCTAAGTAGAATTGTGATTTAATTAATTTGAGTAAACATACAAACTATTAACTGATTATGTATGTTTAACTTTTCGTTTGCTTTAATTTGCATTCATTTTGACAATCAACTGAAAGAGAAATTTTCTATTCAAAAGTTTACATGTGTTCATTCAGTCCCATCTTTTAACTTTATCTCGTTGCAATCATGGCATATTATTCGAGTTGTAGGTCAAGATTAAGTCTCCTATTCTTTTATTTCCTACATTATTAAAACTATTCTATATATTTGTACATATACATGTTAAATCCTTTTAAACGAACTAAAAACTAGTAGCATTAGTATTAAAAATTTGTGTTGTCGGTAATTTATCATCATAATCATCTTTCTCTAAATATTTCAAAATCATGACCATTAGTTATATATCTATCGAATGTTAACTAACCATATCTTATACTGAAAGAAAAATAAATTTTTATAATCTTAATAAACTATAATTTTTGTGCATGATAACCATTTCAATTAAAAGACAATATCATATTTATTTAGATATATGATGTTGTACTTATGATTCATAGAACTACATTTACTACTTGAAAATTTTCGAATTAGTAATGCAAATTTAGTTACTTTTTATTTTCCTTACCAAATAGTTTTAGTTTCTTAACATAACAGGTCTCGATCATATTTTCAAATTTAGTAGCTAAATGTAATGATGTCAATATAGTATAAGAGTAGTGGGAATTCTTTAGCCATTAATCTCTATCAAATGTGGATGCTGTGGATTTTTCTAAAATTAAATAAAGTAGTGACAATATGAATTCTATTTAATTCTAATTCATTGGCTACAAGTTCTTCCCAAGTCAAATTTTAAGGGTCTAAAAATTACTTACCTATCAGACTCTTGTATTGTGATTTGATTGTTGGATCGATGGAGAAAATTAGAGGAAATATAATTATAATCTTACTAACTTTATTTTGAACTCTAAGTACAAGATGTATTTATGGGTATATAGGCTGACCTCTCATATCTAGTGATATGAACCCAATTAATAACCCTATACATGAACTATAATAAATTTAATATACATGAACTACTTCATACAAAGAACATACACATACATACTGAACTTGTTCATCTAGAATAACTCAAAACACATGAACTTGGACACTTTAAAAAATTATAAACTTGCAAAATTATTAAAATAGATAAAAACTCGAACACAATAACCTATTTGTCCATTAGTTATTGTTGTATATCATCTTTTTATTTTGGACAATTTAGGTAGATCAAAAAAGAAAAAAACACATGAAGGAAAAAACATCACTCACATTTTTAGAATAGTACTGATAGATATATAGATATGTGTTCAATATGACAAATCCAAACTAATACTCCTCTGTTTCAAAATAAGGGTCATTTTAGACAATTTATCTTGTGTCAAACTGTTTGTCGCTTTAGAAAATCAAGGAGGTATTAAATGACGTTTTTTCAATTTTTACCCTTAATGCCACATTAATGGAGGGATGCTTATGTAGTTCGGTTATTAATATAAAACGGCAAATTAGTCACTTTGAATTATCTCTTTTGTAAAATTGAAGCAGTTTAATGGCTTCTTTAATCTATATACACTAACCAAAAGCAACATTTACTTTGAAAAGAAGGAAGTATTTTAACTCATACCTAATCTCAACGTGTTTTTTGACTCCAGCAACTAATTCAACAAAATCTCTTATAGTACTACCTCAGATATTAATTAAATAAATTTAGTCATAAATATTCAATTTGGGCTATAAATTAGAATATTATTGGAATTCTATATATTAGTTCTAAGTGGCTTGGTGTTAGATTTTGATAGAGTCTAGAAGTTATATTGCATAATATAGGAAGAAGCATGTTCTTTGCACTTAATAGTTATGAATTAAATCTTATTTGACTTTATAAACTCATAATAAAATACTTGATGTACAATTATATTGCGTTGGAATTGATGGATTTAGGTATGGATTTCATTTTTTGGAGTAATTTTTAGGGTTAAAACCAATAAATTTTAAATTTATCCGATAATAGTTAGAAAGTGTAAAAAGAAATATTTCAAATAACTTCTAATAGATTTGAAACATCTATTTTAAATTTACAAATTACTCTAAAAAATAGATGGATTTGAAATTCATTCCCATATCTATCGATTCGAACACAACTTTAGGTAATTGTTATCACTTGTGTTTGTCTTTACTTTTTAATTAGTGTTCAACAATAATATATTTGTTTCATTTACTTTTTTATTTTTTTAGTATTTAAATGTGGGACGGGAAAAATATATGATCAATGTCAAATGTGCAATACATCTAAGTAATTTTTGTTTAAATAAGAAAAATAATTTAATTAGGAATCGGATATAGTCTATTGATTAAACCTTCTTATTTCTTGTCTTAAAAATGGGGTTTGATTCTCAACCGCCCTAACCGTCCCTACTCCCTTCCCACTTCATTCTTTCCCATTATTTACAAAAAAAAAAAAAAAAAAACAGATTTAATTATTCTTTACTCTTCTAAAACATAACTGTCGACCAAACTTTTAGGATCAAAACATAAATCCTAATGACTCATCCAGTTGAAACTGAATAATTCATCTTAATGGTGCTAATGTTTTAAATGAAGCGCAATATGTCAACGACAAGCAGGTGAATTTATCATGTCTTGCAGGACCAGTAATTCAAGGTACACGTTTTATCATCAAGAAGAATCCTAGTCTGCTTAGTAGGAGGACAAATTAGAGGTTATATAGCTGGAAAGATCCCTTGGACCAATTCACGTATACCAGGAAAATACTTGAAGAAACACAACTTGGCTCTAAATATATCTCATCATACTCTTGAACTTTGAAAGAGAATTGAAAAGTATCGATCCTGAAAAGCTATAAAAGTCGCCAATTAACCATGCTAGTTCTCATGTAACAATCCAACTAAACATAGTTTCATTTGGTGATAATAACCACATCGATTATGGACTTTGTAGAGATTGTAAGGTTCAAATCAGACTTCCTTATCATCAAGTTTAAATTGCACTTGCATGCTTTAGAAAGAAGAACTAAACTCCAAAAATAATACTCAATTTTAATGTTTATTCTTATTGAAACACTATGAGTAGTATACACAATCGAGTAAATAAATTATTGGATTCTTTTCTAAGCCTTTTCATGTAAAAAAAAAATGAGAACAAAAAACAAAACATCTTAGCAGTGGCCTCAAATTTTAGTACTATGTGATTCATATGCATGTAAGGTCTTGTGCATTATGGTAGTCCTTTTTCTAACTCCTGATTGCGTCACTACAAATTGGTAAAACTATGAACATGTCCTTTTAAAGGTGTAGGAGAGTTGCTATTGCTATCTTTTTTTTTTTTGTTTCTTTATTCATGTCAAAATCTTAACTCCAAGAAAATTGAATTGCAGAACCCTAAAAAAGCTTTCTTTAATATCAGTAATTTCAGTTCAATACTACTAATGCAAAGATTCAGGTAATTAATAAATCATCCTGAAAGAAATAAGTTAAATAAATAAAGACTTACTTCATTATCCACATGTGGAAAAACAATTCTCTCTATTTTCTTTATTTCTGCAACAACTTCCGTGTATCCTCATATGCATAAAAGCAAGTTCATCCCGTTTAAGAAGATAATTGCAGAATCAATATAAATAGGCTTTTGGTTTGCATCCCGTTTGGAATATAATTTAACTATCAATCAGCCGTATAGGACAGAATGAAATAGAGTTTAGTTCAACTTATAACTCTTTTTTGGTCCAATTGGGAGTCTTAGTATAATACTGATAACATGATATACACATTAATTACAATTCCCAAGTTTTGTATCAATATAACACTTGTAATTAAGAATCCTTATATTACATATTTATCCATCATAAATACATACATGTTCAAGTTTTTTTATTCTCTGTTTATGGACAAATTAGGTAGATCAAAAAAGGAAGAAACACATTAAGGGAAAAACGCACTCACACTTTTATAATAGTATAGATTAAAGACTCTAAAAAGTAGTCATAATCGGATTTGAAAAATAATCGAAACATACCAGAATAGGTTTATTTCACTAACTACATTTATATTCAAAATTTAATTCATTTAAAAAAAATTTTACCGTTAAATTCTGTTTCATATTAGGTTAGATCAGTAATTTTTAAATTTTGATAAAAACTAGAATTACTTAATCAAACGGTAAAGTTTTATTATTTTCTTATAATTTTATTGGATGAAATTTATATAAAACATGATTTGAATTATAAATGGTTTCCATTTTTTAAAAATATTCTTTAGAGCCTCCATTTACCCTCAAATTATGAGAATCCTCGTCTGGCATGATCAACTCTCATCTTATCCTTTCTTCAGCGTTTAGAACTTGAAAAAAATTCCACCATTTTACTACCTCAAAGTAAAAGTTTATGAATTATTGTTAAGTTGGCTTTGCTTAAAATCAAATGAAGTTATTGTAGTTAGACGTTGTCCTTAAAAAAAGTACAGCCAGACCAAATGTTAGTTAGGGATTATGATGTTTTAAATTATTAGAGCAATAAAAGGTATTGATGGCTAAGGCAACCAATTATCAGAATTTGGATTAATTCCATTCGTATTTCTTCTGGAAGCATTAAAATTTCAATAAACGGTTCTTAAGCTGAAGTATATTTATCTAGGCAAAGGAATTGCCCCTTATTGATTTGACTGAAGATTGCAGTTTTCATAAGCACATGACTTGTTCTCTCCGGACTCTACAATCTAACTAACGATGTTCAAATATTTTAATTACTTGCTCGCCAATGGATCCTCACTTTTTTGTTGTTATACCACGTGATAGGATTATACGTTTTTGGTGTTATACCACGTGATAGGGTTATTTTTGTATTTTAATATAAAAAAATATTAAAAAATTAAATAATGGACGCGCGTCGCTCTATTACAACAGAGGAACCAAAAGCCCTTTTAAGCTCTAAAAGCAGCAATTTTTGTGTAATTTTAAGATAAACCCAACATGATGTGAATGGATTTAATAAAGGGGCAGCTGCTATTAACATTCCTTAGAACTACGATTGGTCATCTCCTCACTCGGGAGAGAAACTAGAAATAGGAATTGGGCAGTATCTAACACTGGAGTTTAGCAAATTATCCGGGTAATGAAGCTTAAACAGACTACTATAGGATGAATTGGTCAAAGCAAACGCCACGAATGAGGCATAGAAACATCAATTTCAAACTAAACCAACATGACTTAGCTGATGAACATGCACTTTAATCGCGCGCCCTTAATGAGTGTTGAAACTAACCAAATGAGAGTAATAACAACTTGTACCTGTGGGTAACAAGATGGATTTCTAAACTGACAAATAATATCCATAACACAATCATAAATATCAAAGTGGTAACTTGAAACTTGATAAAAATGAGATTTCACAGATACAAGGATGTTTATGAGATGGGATTCTACAGTATCCTCATTGGTATTGAACTATTGCACTATTGATGTGTTGATCAAATAGTCACAACATTTTATTTTTATGTCTGCTTAATTGAAAGTTAAGCCTAAACCACAAGAACAGATAAATACAATGAAACAATACACTTCCATCAAGAAAACAATAGTTTACCTATTTCCATATATCAAGCATATTGACAGCAAAGGTTTTGTCATCCATGATTTATTGACGCTCTACCTCATTTAAAAGTGCACTCACAGATGTTCTTGTGTCATTTACTGCAGTTTTAGTTATGGCCCTGCATAGTTTCACTTGTTGCTTAAGAGTTTGCACCAGCTCATTCAACTTCTGGATCTTCTGCTCCTGAGATAGAATAATCTGCAGCCATTTTGCAGAGGTATGATAATTAATGATCTCAAAGCAACATGGAAAGAAATAGTAAGATAAAAGATAAGGCCTTAGTCTGTCTAAATGTTATGTTAAACAAACAGCATTGTGCACTTCAAAACATAAGATCTTAGTCCTGACCGACCAATAGCAAACACCAAGTGTACAGCAGTGCATACTTAGCACAAGGAAAACCATTTTCTACATGGGTTAGTGTCAACAATCAACACTTATCATTCCCCAAGTCGAAGACATACGTGTCAAATCTTCAAAGAAGAAAAATAAAGCAAATGAGGATTAGATCCTCTAAACTCCTAAAAAGAACAAGTGAAACAAGGAAGGAAGAACACTACTTCCAAGTAGTAGTATGCAGGGGAGATATCTTGCTTCCTACTTCCCTCATTAACATATTTGTGAACTCATTCAACCCCGAATAAAACAAGCACAATTCTTTCTCGCTGTTTGACGTATTTATAATTCTAAAACAATAAGCTATGCTTCTTTTCCTGAAAATCACCACAATGTTAAGGTAGCTCCCCGATAAACTCAATGAATGGTCAAGTAACATGCAAGAATATCCAGCAGTGGTAGAAAGAGAGAATCGGAGACTGAGAGGAAGAGTTTAGACAAGGGGTTCCGCAGTTTGCAAATCTTTGAATAACTAAATTCTCCACTCTACCACTCCCCCTTGCAGACCACATCAATCACCTTAGCAAGATGAATGTTGAACCAATGAATCACATACCCATCCCTTTGGTCTAAAACAAGGGAAATAAACGAACCATCAAAAGACATAATTTTCCAGATCAACATAGAGGACCAGTGAAG
This sequence comes from Cinchona pubescens, assembly GCA_025175665.1. Taxonomy (NCBI): domain Eukaryota; kingdom Viridiplantae; phylum Streptophyta; class Magnoliopsida; order Gentianales; family Rubiaceae; genus Cinchona; species Cinchona pubescens. The sequence goes on along the minus strand of JANKKI010000129.1, from coordinate 2,399,705 downwards.
CAGCTGACAATTATTACCCTTGTAATCTCTCAGACAATTCTTAGGAGGCTCATCTAATTATTGAACCACTTAAAGTTCCCCGGACTAACAACATTAGGAAATAAGTAGTATTACTAACAATGCATCTGCAAAAAAATTAAGCCCAAATTTCAATATGTAATTGCACTCCAATTAGCCAGTTATAAAGAGCCCAAGAAGCTGCACCTATAATAACTCCACTAGAATTTGGAAGGATGATCAATAACAACTAGTACTACCTTCTTTCATTGGACTAGCAAAATTTGGAATTTTCTTTGCCATAATGATCCTCGACCTGCTCTTGATAATATAAAGCCTTTCTTCACCCCCAAAATATTAATTAATTGGATTAAGATTCTGGGCACAAAATATTTTACAGTTTATCATCTCTTAAAAGTTCAGAAAAAAAGATGAAGAAAAAAAAAAGAAGGGATCTTTTCTAATTTGGAAAAGGAAAAATAAATGAACTTGACAAATAAAAAAGAAATTCCAGGAGCAAGAATGGGATTGACAATAATATGCATAAAAGATGTGATGCTATTGAACTACTCTAGATAAGAGCAACAGTGTGTGTGAGAGAGATCATATACTGTAGGAGTAATTTATTAAAGAAAAATGGGAGACAGAAATGAGAATAAAAAAGAAGAGGAAAAGGATCAGACGTTTTCTTTGAGAGTTTGTTGAGGATCCGAGAATCCGTAAAGATGGGCTGTGGCGGCAGCTGCAACTTCATTTAATGGAAGTATAGGAGGTTTCAACTCGATCCGAGAGGTCAACACTATCATCATCACCAAGAATACTAACACTGTCGATTTCTTAGCTCGGCATTGTTACTATCAACCCTCCTCGCTCCTCCCTCTCACATAATCTGATCAGTTGTCACAGTAATTATCCACTTCTCCCTTCTACTAGATTTTTTTTTTTTTTTCCTTCCTTTGTCGAGGGGAGAATAGAGAATTATCTCCAATCCAGTTAATAGGGAAAGATATCAGCTTACACTTACACAACTCATTAGTCACCATATCCATTAATTTGTTGGTTTGTCCCTAGCATTTTTCCTGCTCAAATTTTCACCAAAGTTAATGGCTAGGGATAACCAATGATTTGATCAAAATTTTATTTGAATATACGATTAAAGATTAAAATTATTATATTATTTTTAAAAATAAAAGATATGTCGCTTATTTTTTAGCCCCTTCCTGTTAATAATAGTTTAATACATATAGATAGATGGGTTTATACGTTGTCGTTCAAAAAAAAAAAAAAGGTTTGTTCCTTTGTTTTTTCTTTTTACACATCATTATTCTCTCAAGAATATTATATAATTATATTTCATATAATATTTTTTTAACTATATTTCTATCTTATATATATCTCATTAAAAAATTGTTATAGTATTCTTTAACTATATTTCTATATATATATATATATATATATTTTGGTAAATAAAAGATTAGATCGAAAGAATCTGATGTGGCTATCATAATTAATGGAACCCAATCGTCACAGAATGTTCTTTGCGTCATAACTCGTTTGGCCAAAGTCCAATTTGGTCGCCCCACCAACACAACACTTTATTTGTAAAAAGATTGAAAAATTGTATTATTACTCTTAGGGAATTATTTTTTTGTACTTTAAATATTTGTATAATATTTTTTAATATTTTAAATACTTGTACACAGTATAATATCATGTGTTTAAAAAAGATTATATTGTACAAATTTTTAAAATTAAATTAAAAGAATAATTTCTAAAAAAATATATAAAATTCCCCAGAAAGATTAAGTATTTATTTTGGTTTAATAAAATTAGTTGTATTCTGTTGAACTTGAACACAATGTGACCCCAAAAAAAGAAGACAAGAAAAGAAAAAAGGAAATTCAATTTAATTTGTCCCTCCGAATACGCAAAGGCTACTGAAGCAGAGAGCGAACACGTGCCTTATTAAACTGTTAACTCGACAGATTCTTCAAGAAAATCAAATCAATTGTGGGAAGATTATTGCTGATTGATTAGCAAGCCATATAAAAAACTTCAGAAGAAAGAAAGCGAGAAAGAAAGCGAAACCAGGTAAAGCAGAAGAAGAATTGCCAATAGAGTTGAGAAAGCAGATACCCAATATGGGAAACTCCGAATCATCATCATCGTCTGCTGCTGATCCTCGCTTCAATTCCGCCTGCAGGTTTTCTTCTCTCTCAATATGTTGTAATGGGTTATCACTCACCGGTCCTAATAATTTTTCTTTGTCTTGATTGAATTTTGCAGAGCATTCACGGCCAAGGAATTGGAAGACCTAATTTTCAAATCCCTATTCGCATCTCTCGCTGCCAAATCACAGAACAACAACGACCATTACATCACTCCGTCGGTTTTCAAGGTTACTTTTTTTATCAATATTTAAAACCTCTCCTTTTTTTCTTTTTCTTTTTTTAATTTTTCCAATTTAATTTTCTTATTGGATTTACACTGGGCAGGAGTATATAGGAATTGGAGGGCCTTTAGGAGATAGATTGTTTGATTTGGTCACGCAGAAACGCAATGATCATAAGTTAACCTTCCAAGACCTCGTCATTGCTAAAGTAAGTTGTATTTTACTTTTAGTTTTTCATACTCTAACTAGACTTAATCTATACATGAACCGAGTTCGGCTTGATAAGGGCTTGTTTGGCACTGGTGCACCAATTAATCAAGTCAAGTCTCAGACAATATTCAGTTTTTATTAACTTATTAGCCTTATCTCCAGATTGGCTAACCTTAAACTTCAAATTTACACATGGACATCTTAGTAAAGCTCAGTTGAGTTTGGCTCTTAAGTTAAACCAAGCTTGAAGACAATTTTAAGCTCGTTAGAAGAATCAAACTAAGATTAAATACTATAGGTGTGTGGTGTAGTTAAGCTCATTTGTACTCCTAACTCCAAAATTCTTATAACTTGAGCAATATGTCGTCAATATTTTTTTACGATTTTGTGGACCAAAATTGTCAAAGATATAAATTACACCAGATGAATATGAAATAAAATGGGGGCCTTGTAAACATAATGTTTGCTTGATTCTTTATCTGAGGTTTGAAGAATAACCCGCTAACATTGAATTATCAGAAATAGTAGCAGAGAGTAATAACTATATAAGGACTTATTTTAGATGCTTTAAATTTACAATGAACGCTTTATGTTTACATATGCAGGGTACTTATGAGAAAGGGACCAAAGATGATATTGAAGAGTTCATTTATCAACTATTAGATGTCTGTGGTGATGGTGTTGTGGGAAGGTAAAAGAATGAAAAAAAATTTCCCCTCTTCTGAGGACTTTTTTATAACATTTTTTTTTTTAAAAATCTGTAAGGGTTTCAAAATTTATGGGTTTTCACCTCAATTATCATAGATTTATCCAATATCTCTAGGATAGAAGTGCATAAATTAACAGCTTTTATGTCCAAGACTTTGTTGAGTTGTCTTCCTTGTTTCCTTTCCTTCTAATTTCATGTTAATCTCGGGTTTCAATTGACAGGTCCGATGTCAAAAGTGTTTTAGCTACCATGCTGAATTGTATATGTTCTCAGAACTGCTCTGAACCTGTATCAGATTCAGAACAAGAATGTGTTGATATTTTTCTCAATGCTGCAAATTTTAAGAAGGATGTTAGTGAAAAATATGAAAGTAGTTTGTCTTTTGCGGATTTCAGAAGATGGTGTACCCTTCTTCCATCTGTCAGGAAGTTCCTTGGAAGCTTATTGATGCCAGCTGATTCAGGTTATTACACAATCTATTATAAGTTTGTCGAGAACTATTTTTAATATTCTAGAGCTAATTACTTAACCTTAGTAGTTGGATGGTGTCTTGTTATCACGAGCTTATTGGAGATGCATATGAACTTATTAAACAATTGGCATATTTTTATGGTGTCGATTTGTTCTTTGCCCTTCAAAACTGGATGAGGCATAATCCACACTGATTTCATCTATGAAACTTTTTAATTTGAGAATTGCAATAGATACTAATAAATTTGAACATCCACGCTATTATCATGTAACCATGATTTGTCTAAAAAGTTTAGTACTTTGGCATTTTAGAAACTGTAGTTTGACACATATATTTCAAAACTGGTGCATTGCTGGCATGTAGAGAAAAGCCTTGCACCATTTAATGTTTATTTGGATGTATTGGTCTAACCCAGCAACAAAAGTTAATGTCCCAAACCACCTGCCAAGTGCATCGACTAGCCCAATATTGATCAGCAAAGAGATGGCCTGTGTTTATTTAGTCACCAATTTTTGGCCAGTCTTGTCACAAGTATATTGCAATTGGCTAAATCAGGCTGCAATATTTGGTTCAGTCACTTTGTTTCCTCAATTTCCCTTTCCTAGACTATTTTTGAATTGCTGAAAATATAATACCACACAAAAAAGCTCATGAATATGGATGTGAAGTACAATTTATACTTGAAAGTCCCAATGGTGCATATTCACTCAAGGGAATATGAAATTTTAAACTGTTTTATTTACTTGAGATTTATATTTCTTTCCCCAGGTTCTCAAATTCCCAAGCTGGTAGACCTAGAAAATATTGACTCCAATCTAGTCTTGCTGAGAATGGAATATGCTTGGCTTATTGGAGGAGCACTTTCCCCTGAATTGGATGAGTGGAAACTTATGTATCACAGTGCAGTTCATGGTCAAAGTTTCAACACATTCCTTGGTAAAATATCGTAAGTGCTCGTTCCGTATAATCATATCTGTCCCTTTAGGTTGACCCATCCATTCATTATCCATGTTTCACCCAGATATTATTTTGTTTCTATGATTAAAGTTACAGGAAACAATATAAATTTCTTATTTTATTTTTGCTTGTAATAATAGTCTAGAAAAATCTTTGAAAAATTACTTGTACGTAATGATGGTGCTATAAGACATACCAATGATGAGATGAGGACGATAGGAGGATAATGGTGAGTGTGAGTGATCTGGCTTCTTATTTATTGTAAAGTTTGCACAAGGGATCTGTTTTTTCAGCCGCATATTTTACTTCTTTTGTCCTCAATAAAAATGGGAAAGGAGAACTAGAACTGAGGCAGAAATAGATGTGAAGCCCTTGTTTCTTACTATGTTAGTGAAGTGCTAAGGCTATGTACCATCATATGACATGTGCTTAGTACTGGTAAAAAAGAGTACTGAAAAAAAAAATTTGCAACTTAGAACTGGCCTCTTCTTCTCCCTTGAGTTCTTTGATGTACTACAGATTTTCCTTTCCCTAAATTTTTATGGCCAAAGTTTTCATCTCAACTACACCCAAGATAAGTGGTAAGGCTTTTCTGTTTTTATATGCATTCTAAATTTCTGATCTACTATTTCTTGAGTAGGATTGGAGTGGGTAACTGTTAGATTGAACTGCAGAAATGATGGACCAAGTATTTTGGTTATCAAGGATAGAGAAGGTTACATCTATGGAGGTTATGCTTCTCAGCCTTGGGAAAAGCATGGTGATTTTTATGGGGATTTGAAGTCTTTTCTATTCCAGTTATATCCAAAAGCATCAATCTTCCGGCCCACTGGTGCAAATCACAATATGCAGTGGGTAAGTTACTGAACTATTGCACCGGTTTACAGAATGTTTCAGTCAAGTTCAAATAATCTTTGCATGTAATAAGATGCCATCCCTAGAAATTTTGTGGTTGTGAGCAATCTGAATTTCACATATGTTGCATTTGGATCGATGGATTTTGGGAAGGATTTGAAATCCCCTCATTTGTTGGGGGATTTGTAGAAGCCAAAATGGATTAATTTCAAATCCACCCAAATTAGAAAGTTATTTAAAATCCTTCATTTCACACTTTCTAATTTGGGTTGGATTTGAAATTCATCCATTTCAGCTTACAAATCCCTCCAAAAAATAGGTGGATTTCAAATCTTTCTCCAAATCCATCAATCTAAACACAACCATAATGATTTCCGTAAATACTTCTCTCTGTATTGGTTGTCATTGTTAGCGTAATAAAATGACAAAAACATTCCTGTTGTAGTATGTTAGAGTTTACCTTTTCCTGGTCTGCTCAGCTGATGAAGATATCATATTCTTATATTCCATTTTCTTTGATACAAAAATTATGCATCCTTTTGATGTGCCTTCATTGAGTGTCATCCAGTACAATGCCACTAAATTTATTTCTCCTTGTTGGCAGTGTGCAGTGAATTTCAGTTCAGATAGCATCCCTAATGGCATTGGATTTGGAGGGCGAGTGAACCATTTTGGCCTGTTTGTTTCAGCTAATTTTGACAAGGGGCATACGTTTGAGTGCACAACTTTTGGTAGCCCTTGCTTATCCAAGACCAACTATATATACCCAGAATCAATAATAGAATGCTGGGGCATGGTGCCAAAGGGAGCTCAACAGGATAGATCAGAAGCCATTAGGGGTACTGTATTGGAGAGATTTAAGGAGGATCGCCATATGTTGAACATGGTTGGACTCGCAAATTCAAGTGACTAATCTGTTTAATTAGCCCATTGCTATCAACAGTTGTGTCTGATATAGAGGACTTTGAAAATTTGGTGAGGGGATTATCATGGTCTTCATTAGTACCTGTACCGGTCCTTGTTACTTTTCAGACCACCAAGGATGCTGCTGGGTGCCATTCTCACTATGGAATTCAATAATTCTAAATTGGGTTTGGCTGTAAGAGTTTGATGCTCTTGCTGACGGCATGGATTTAATCTATCGTGACGGTTTAAATTTATGACGCTGTAAAAGTAAAATATTTTGGTTTGCAAGTGAGAAAACAACAGCAAGTGAAAGACATTCGTTTTTCAAATGGGAAATGGTAAAAGAAAATAAATTAGTAAGCAAAATATAAGAGGTATATTATTACTATCACGGATTTTTAGTCTCAAATTTATTTATTTTTCTGTATTCTGCAAGTTAAACTATTGTTTGTTAATCCAAATTTCTTCCTTTCAGCTTTCATTTGGAATTGGTTTCAGAGAACGAAGACTAGCCATGATTTGAATATATTTGGTTAACATTCTTGTTATTACTAGTATTATGTTACTATCAATGTCAGCAATAAACTATTCTTCTCAATGCTATTCATCCATGGTGATAAAAGATGGAAATCTCTAGCTTCATCAATCATGAATAACCTTTATCTGTGCAGATTGATTAACAAACCAACTAAGAGAAACTTTGGAAGAAAGAAGTGCTTCAATTTAATAAGTTATGCACTGAAATGGAGGGGCATTGAACTTCCAAAAACACAAGTGACCTGTACCATGAACTCCATTTTGAAGCCAAATTAAACCAATCCACCATCAGAAAATTATTTTGGGTTACAGACGATATCTAACACTGTCCATAGACACAACCGTGCACTATCCAATCCATATCCCATCAGTGTGGAAAGAAGAATATGCAAATGTCTGAAGCAGTGAAGCTCCAAAAGTATAGATTGAAAATAAAACATGCCACGATCATAAGAAAAGAATATAAAGCAATCCTGCCTATCGATGCTACACTTATACAAATACAGGGCCATACAACCTATACCTCTTCACAGTTCAGAGTCCAAAACCATAGCAAATGTGATCCCTAAACTCTTCTGGTCAATCTAAGGAAATGGGTCGACATTTGCACAATGGTAAACTACTAAAAAAAAAATGACGTTCATATATAGAAATGCCTGCATATCAATGTTATACCTGTTCAGAGTTCATCGCCATGAGTACAATGCAAATCTATCAAATAAGCAAACAATATTCAATCAGTTGAAAGAGCTCACACAGCTGAGACCAAGAACAGTACCAAATAATTCCAACACTACATAATCTGGAGAATCATATTAGAGCATATACCATTAATTTGCTGCTCGCCTTATAAATCATCACAAATTTTCATCCAAATTATTAACATCCTACAACCGAATATATCAACATGATTCATACAATCAACAATCACTCATCAAACAATAACCAAAAAATTATTTAATGAAAAAAAAAACCACAAAACCAACAAGAATTAATTAGCACATAATATCCTCCATTCATTAAGAAAAACCCAACATAAAAATTCTCAAAATCGTTCCAAACACATTTAAACTTAAAATTAAACCACTTAGTAATAATAACAACAGTAAACAACTTAAATCCCTGAACAAGCTTTTCAAATCCCCACCAAACTAGTACCTCCTAGCGCGGCCACCACCGCCGTAAGGCAATGTCGGAGCAACCATGAGAGGAGCCTGCTCCTCCTTGAGAACAATAGTTCCGGGCAATTCACTCATACCCATTGTGGCAAGCAACTCAATAGTCTCCTTATCGACCTCAATCCTATCAATCTTGATGGCGGATTCATCGGGAACGAAGTCCATGCGGCGCTCTCTTTCCTCCTCTTGAAGCTTGAGCGAAATACCCCTAACCGGACCCTTTTGGATCCGTTTCATGAGGTGGGTCGAGAACCCGGCGATCTTGTTCCGGAGCCTCTTTGATGGGATGATGGCCACTTCCGTTAGGACTTTCTTGTTGGTGTGGAAGTCCAGTGTCATTTTGGAGTAGTACCGTTCGATGACTTGGCGGGAGGATTTCTTCACTGTCTTGGTTCGGACGCGACCCATTTCTTAGTTGGCTTGTTTTCTGCAGCCCGGGCGGCGAGGGGAGGGGGCGGTGGGGAATGGGATTGCTGCGGAGGCCGGAGGAAATGATAGAGGTTCAGACGCTAGGGTTTTGGGGCGGTGAAATATGGGGCTTTATAGAATGATGGGTAGGAAGTGTATTGTTTGGATGGCCCAAGTTTTTTGCTGGATCAGATATTCAGATGTTCTTTTAATTTAGGCTTGGCCTTATTCATGAACATTAAGATTGTGAGCCCAAATATAATATATTGATGAATTTGAATTTTTATATTGATTGGAAGAATTTTGGAATTTCAGTAAATCAAGATGAGTTTGACAAAGGATTTATTCCGATAACCAATTAAAATTTGTTACATACTCTATAATTAGAAGACCCCAACTCATCCGTAACTCTCTTGTAAAAATCTATAAAAGTCACGAAAAAATTGTAATATCATTTTTTTTTCGTAAAATAAAAAAATTCAAGAAAATCAAAATTAGTTATATATGAAACACATCTAACGATATCTGAATAAAAACTTTGTCAGGCTTAGCCTAACAAATATTTTTCTGTTTGGAATTTGGTTTGATGGAGACATAATTTTGGGTGGCACAACTATATAAGAAGCTAGTTGACACAAATATTTAGTTGAGAGATTAAATCTATTAGATGGAAAATTTAAGTTGAAGGACAATTTTGATTTTAATAAAAAAGTAAAAAGGCTATTTAGGTGATTTGCCACGTAAATAAATATTAGGGGAAGGGAAATACTTAAGTAGACTGGTCTACCCTGTAGTATAGATTAAATATTATAAAATTTATGATATTAGCTTATGTAAGTAAGATTTTATAATATTTAATCTTGACCTCAAGGTCTACATGTGGGGTTCAAGACTGGGTTTATAGTAGTATTTTCTAACAAGGAAAATATTTAGATAGATTTGATCTATAACTCCACTTATTGACCCTGTGGTATAAATTAAAAAGATTTTATAAAATTTAATCTTGATAGCAAGATTTACCAGTAGAAATCCAAAACCGAATTTATGATAATATTTTCCAATCAAAAATATTTTCAAATAAAAAATCACGGTCTCATTACATAGTTACCAAATTAACCGAACACAGTTGACCATGCTAGTAGACCATTTTTAACGTGATATAGAGTTATAATACATATAAGGGCATCGCATTCGCATACAAGTTTAACAAGTTGAGGTGATTTCGTACATTCACAAAATATAAAGTTTATAAATTTCACTGTGTAACTCAAAGTGAGGTACATTTAATTTAGTATTTATAAATTTTGTATTTTGTGAGAGTGTGAACTTAATTATATAGAAATTGAAATTTTCGCATTACGAGTTGTCAAAGGGAAAATTAGGACAATGAGGTAGTTGATATTAATCGTCGTGGTTCAGTCAATTTCATTGGGGGTGCCGCCATGCATGGACAATGTTTATATCGGCACACTACAAGGACTAAAACACAGTGGCAAAAAAATTTCAGTATCAAAACAAGGCCATGCTTTCTTGACTGGTTAGCTGTGGATTCTTTTGGAAACTTCAGTCAATAAAAAAATTGTTGCTTATCTGTCTCGAGCCAAGAGTTTAATTAAGCCATGCACCATCCAAATTTTACGGGCAGGCGATAGAATTTTCTTTGCCGGTCCAAAGTATTTACTTACACATAAAGAGATTTATGTAGAACAAATTGTGTACTTAATCTTGAAAAGGTCTCGTGTAGCGATTAAGCTACCATTACCAATAGAAATGCCTCTCAACGCATTTTGATTAGTGGAGAACTAATCCGTATATAATTTTTAAATGATTAATGCAATTATTCGAAAAATGCAATCAAAACATCCTAGATTGTATATATTTTTTATTACGAGTTACATGAAATTTCTCCACATGCTTTCTCCGAAAACATAGTATTACATATTATATAAGAAAAATATTACGACCAAATAACAAAGACAAAGGAGAAACAAAACATTGAACTTATAAGAGTTTTTGGTGACCTGATAACAATGGTAATTTATGATAAGAAAAATGACAATGAGTCTTTATTAATATGGTGAATTTGTACAACTAGAGAATGAAGAAGAGAATCCTGGAAGTTATACACTTGAAGTTGAGATCAGGATTAACCCCTAATGGACAACTTGATGATTGGACAGAAAATAGAGGATCAGATTACATCAAATTCAGCTTGAATCGCAAGCTACCATTTTTCCAACTACTTTATAGACTGTTCCTATAACTAACTGCCTAACTGCTTGCTGAGCTGGCCATCCTCCACCGACTAAAGATACAATCCTTCCAACCAATGCATTTGCTAACCTAGCCCTTAAATCTTTCTGCTGACTTGGGCTAATTAAATCCCCTCGTAGCAATGCCCTCCTGAGGAAGCACTCTTGTCCTCAAGGTTGGCAATGAATTCAGGAAATTGCAAAGCAAAGGTAGAGTAATCTTCCCATGTTGCATCTTCAGGAAAAGAATTAGACCATTGGACTAAAATCTGAACAACTGGAAGCATGCCCTTCTTAATCAACCTCCTCTCCAAAACAGCAATAAGAAACTCAAGACTCTCTGAACTCAAAGTGGAAGGTAAAGTACCAGAGCAGGAAACTATACCATGCTTCTTTTTGAGTTGGGAAACATGAAAAGTAGGATGAATCTTGGAATTCAAGGGTAACTGAAGATAGATGTGTTGGTAAGCCACAGAACCAATTTTGGAGATAATCTGGAATGGACCGTAGTATCTAGGAGCCAGTATTTGAGAACTCCTGAAATGGACAATTTGCTGCCTGTATGATTGAACTTTAACATATACCTAATCTCCCACTAAAAAAATTCTGCCAGTCCTATGTTTATCCGTCTGCTGCTTCATCCTGTTTTGAGCCCTTCATATATGAAATTTCAACAGCCTTATCATGGCTTCTCGGGTTGTCAAGCTTCTGTCAACCTGCTCATTGGGTAAGGTGCCTGATAGGTAAGGAATATGGTGTGGATGTGACTGTCCATAAAGGATTTGATAAGGTATGAAACCAGCAGCTGATTGAAAGGTAGTATTATACCACCATTTAGCCAAGGAAAGCCATTGAGACCATTTCTTAGGTTGATCCCCAGTTATACACCTCAGGTAGGTTTCTAAACATCTATTAAGGATTTCAGTTTGCCCATCACTTTGAGGATGGTAAGCAGAAGAAAAATAAAGTTGGGCCTGCTGTAAAGCAAACAACTCCTTCCAGAAGTGGCTCAAGAAGATTGCATCCCTATCACTCACAATACTTTTAGACATTCCATGTAGCTTAAAAACATTATCCACGTAAGCTTGAGCAATATCAGCAGCTGAATAAGGATGACCAAGAGCCATAAAATGGCATGATTTGCTCAATCTATCATCAACTACCAATATTACAGTTTTACCTGTTGAATTAGGTAAGCCTTCAATAAAATTCATAACTACGTCTATCCATACTCCCTCTGGAATGGGTAAAGGCTGAAGTAAGCATGGGGAGGCTACAGTTTCATGCTTGTTCTTTTGACATGTGTCACAAGCCAAGATGAAGGATCTGACCTAAGAATGCAATCCCTTCTAGTATAGCAAGGAAGCAATCCTGTGATAAGTAGCATGTGTACCAAATGCCCTTCTGTAGCTGAGGAATGGTACAATTTAATTAGCTCAATTTTGAGTTCAGCGTTGTCCTCTACAACCAACTTTTCCTTCCTTGTGAGTTTTCCTTGACTTAAAAAATAGTGAGGATGTTGAGAAGGATCTTGCATCTTATCCTGAATAATACTCTTCAGTTTGGTGCTAGCTTCCCAAGTTTGTTGAATTCTCTGTAACAGATCAGTGTTGACCATGCTCACTGCCTTCAATTCCACATCCATTAACTGGTCCTGAGATCTTCGAGAAAGAGCATCAGCAGCCAGGTTATCATGCCTCTTTTTATAGACAATTTCATAATCATACCTTATGAGTTTAACTAACCATTTCTGTTGTGCTGGGGTAGAAATCCTCTTATCAAGAAGGTACCTCAAGCTTTGATGATCAGTTTGAATTTTGAAATGAACTCCAATCAGATATGGCCTCCACTTTTCCACAGCCATTACAATAGCAATCATTTCCTTCTCATAAGTAGATAATCCTAAATTTTTTGCAGGTAAAGCTTTACTCATGTAAGCTAGAGGTCTTCCCTTCTGCATTAGCACTACTCCCATCCCAACTCCACTGGCATCAATTTCTTAGGACAAACTCTGTGGAGAAATCTGGAAGAGCTAAAACTGGTGCAGTGGTCATGACCTCATTTAATTTGACAAATGCTTCATCAGCCTGCCCATTCTATACAAATGCTTCTTTTTTTAGCAGATCATATAAGGGCCTGCAAATGAGACCATAGTGTTGTATGAACCTCCTATAATAACCAATTAAATCAAGGAAACTCCTGAGTTCCTTTTGTGATTTTGGCACAGACCATTCCTTCATAGTTGCAATTTTGTTAGGATCTACAGTCACCTCTTCAAGGGTAATGATGTGAACCAAATATTCTATCTTTTGTGCTCCAAAATTACATTTACTCTTCTTAACAAATAGACTGTTCTGCCTTAATACTTGTAAAGTTTGTTCCAAGTATAGTAGATGTTCTTCCCAAGTCTTACTGCATACTAAAATATCATCAAATAAAACTAGAACATGCTTTCTTAGCTGATTCTTGAAGATGGTGTTCATTAGGTTCTGGAAGGTTGAGGGTGGATTCTTTTGAGTTAAATCAAAAGACATAACTAAGAACTCATAATGCCCTTCATGAGTTCTAAATGCAGTTTTTTGGATATCCTCAGAGCTCATTCTAATCTGATGATACCCAGATCTTAGGTCCAGCTTAGTAAAGAATTTAGCTCCAAATAGTTCATCCAGCAACTCCTCAATTACTGGAATAGGAAACTTATCCTTAATAGTCATCGTATTAAGTTCCGTATAGTCAATACACATTGTCCAGGTACCATCAATTTTCTTTACCAATACTACTGGAGATGAGAAGGGGCTGACACTTGGTTGAATAATTCCAAACTTCAACATTTGCCTCACTTGTTTCTCAATTTCATTTTTTTGCAAATAAGGGTATCTATATGGCCTTACATTCACTGGTTATGTTCCATTCTTTAGAGGTATATGGTGATTGTGAAGTCTTTGTGGGGGTAATGAAGTTAGTTCCTCAAATAAATCACCATATTCAGCAAGTAATTGATCAAGCTTAGAGGTTTGAAGCTTAAGCTTAGTTACCTCCGATGGCAAGGCCTGAATTCCTTTAGCTCCAGTGAGGTAACATTCTCCTTGTTCAGTTAGCTCTATGGAACATAAAAGGATTTGGCCAATTTGATGAGGTTTCCTTAATGTTTTCTACATTTGTTTAGCAGAATCCAACTTCAAGAAAGGTTGAGTTGATCCCTTCAGCACCACCTTTTGCTGCTTAACCATAAACTCCATTCTCAAATGTGAGTAATTCCATTTAATGTCCCTTAAAGTCACCAACCACTGGCATCCCAAAACCATTTCACATCCCCCAACTAGAAACACGCTCAAGTCAGTATTAAATTCCACTCATTGCATTCTCCATTTAAAGTTCCTGCACTCCTCTTTGCTAACCAATTCCCTTCCATCTGCAACAAAGATTTTCATGGAAGAAGTTGGCTCAATATTGCATCCCAATTTTTTGGCTGCATGAGGGTGTATGAAATTGTGGCTACTTCCTCCATCAATCAAAATATAGACCGGTTGTTTATTTACATGTCTAGTCACCTTCGTGGTCTGGAAATGGGGGACTCCTACCAATGCATGTAAAGAAATGGCAGGCACTGTCTCTTGTACTTCTTGTGTTTCTGGGTCCTCTCTTCCTTCATCTTTTTCTCCTCCTTCCTCTGCATCCATGAATTCCTCTTCCTCCTCATGCATTTCAATGGTAAATAATTGTCTCTTTTTATATTGGTGGCCGGGGGTATATTTTTCATCACACCAAAAACATAACCCCAAGGTCTTTTTCCTGTCCATTTCTGCACTAGAAATCCTTTTAGCAGAAGAATTTCCAGTGTAAATGACTGTCCTTCTCTTTGGGGCTTGTAAGGTACAATAACCTGAGTGCTTGGAAGATTCTTGACCACAAATGCTCCTTTGTTGGTCATACTTGGGGTTGGTAACAATGGTTGCTTGAACCCCAATTTTGGTCTCCCAAGATTAATATGATTTTCCTCCAATCTTGTCAATTGCATGGCATAACCCAATTTCTTGGGCATGAACATTCTTACCCCAGCTTGAATCTCAGGTTTCATACCAGTCAGGAAGCAACTAATGGTCAACTAGAAGTTATACACTTGAAGTTGAGATAAGGATTAATCCCTAATGGACAACTTGATGATTGCACAGAAAATGGAGGAAGATTATATCAAATTCAGCTTGAATCCCAAGCTACATTTTTTCCAACTACTTTATAGACTGTTCCTATAACTAATACCTAACTGCTTGCTAAGCTGACCATCCTCCACCGACTGAAGATACAATTCTTCCAACCAATGCATATGCTGACCTGGCCCTTAAATCCTTCTGCTGACTTGGGCCAATTAAATCCCCTCGTATCATGATCATGATGATGATTTTCAAACTGGAGAAGGAGGTGGATTTTGCAAAACCATAGAGAAAGTTGGATTCATTTTAGAATAACCTCCATTGATCACCAAATTAACACCACTCACATATCTAGACTCGTCACTTGCAAGAAACACAGAAGCCTCAGCAACATCCTTAGTAGGCTACATGTACAACTTCTGCAAATTAATCGTGTCTAAAAAGGGCTCTTCTTTTTTCTTCCTCTCAATCATCTCAACAACCTCAGTGAAAAGGGGAGTTTTCACAGTAAATGGAGAAATGGAATTAACCCTTATCCCATATTGTCCCAATTCAACACACAAATTATTCGCCAACCCAACCACGGCATGTTTAGACGAAGCATAGGAATGGGAAATTCCTCCGGCCATAATTGAATTAATACTAGCTGTGAAGAGAATACTTCCTTTTTCTCGGCCGGGATCATCACTCTTGCTGCGTGTTTCGCGGCCAAGAAAGCGCCGAGGACATTAACATTGTAGACTTTCCGATAATTTTTGATGTCTAAGGCAGAAATGTTTGTGTTCATCGACCCTGTGGTGCCAGCATTGCTGAACAAAATGTCGAGCTTTCCATACTTTGAGATTGTACTGTCTACAGCATTTTTTTACATCGGATTGGTTAGTTACATCACAATTTGTGAAAAATGCCCAAAACAATCTATGCCATCGGACCCGACATCTTTGCAAAGGGCGCGACCGATATCAACCTTAACATCCGCAACTACAACCTTGGCTCCGTGATTAACAAACAGCCTAGCGGTTGCTGTTGGTCCCAAAGCAACCTAAGAGGGGGGTGAATTAGGTTTCTTAAAAATTACTTTAAGAAATATTGAGATTTTCAAATTAAATGCAGATATAACAAAATCAATAGAACAGTAAAGTAAAGAGAGAATAAAATAAACAATCAATACTTCCAAGCTAGCAAGCTTGAAGTATCAAATCTCTTGAATGCTTCACACACTTGGTGAGCCAATAATCTTTACAAAGTTGGGAAGTTCTTGCTCACACTAAAACTTTTTTAGTTGAGCCAAGAATCTTACTTACAACCACACTTTCATACAAGATTATCACTCCACTCAAAGTTGAATTACACTCACAATTGCACACTAATACAACAAAGCACTATAGTCAATTTGCACTCAAATTACTCTTTTCTAAGGACCAATCCAATACAAACTTGTATTCAATGTATTAGATCATTATTTCAGGTTGTTAAAGCACCTATTTATAAGAGTAATAAATAGTGGTTTCAACTACTTCCTAACGGCTAAGTAATAAATGCACAAAAAATAGCCGTTGGGGTTTCGGACGTCCGAGAAAGATTGAATGCATTGCAAACAGCGTCCGATCTTCTTTCAGTTTATTGAGAGGTTTCAAAAGATGTCCGTGCATGCGTCCGGTCCTTCGTCTGACAGAGGTTTCGGACGGTAGAGCGTCCGAAAGAAAGGCAGTAGGATGTGTATTCTTTCTGCTAGTTTGTAGGACGATGCAATGCGTCCGACGAGCTTTGACCTAGTTCGAAGCAATACTCTATGGAAAGAACATTTATTTTAACTCTGAGATCATATATTTGAGTTAAGTGTTCATGTCATCATCAAAATAAGGTTTGGAAAACATCAGTTGCCTCGCCTATTCCAGTTGCAGCACCCGTAATCAGTGCTACCTTACCTTCTACCCTGAAATCAAAGTGATAATGCTCGAAATTAGAATAAAAGAAGAAAAATATAAAGATTACAGATAGTAACATTACAACAACTTATAGTCTCCTGTAAATTTTAAATATATGATCTCAGAGTTAAAATAAAGTTCTTTCCATAGAGTCATATATAACTAGGTATCATGTTACTTTAAAAATCACAGTATCTATGATACTATAATTTCTCATAAAATAAAATACTAGTAAAAAAGTTTGGAAAAAAATTCAATGAAGAAAGAAGTGTTTGCTTTATGATTTACCTTCTCAATAAAGATGAAGTGGTCAGGCAGAGAAATCAGTCTGTTTCTATTGGTGAAGTACTATAGCAAGGAATGATTCACTATGCCAATATTTTGGGTTCTAATTATGAGTTCGTTATTTGATTGTTTTGGGATACTTATAGGGTGAGTTGTAGAGCTGAACTGGAAAAATAATATTAATAAAAAAAAAATTAAGGTCTAATCTCTAGAACTGCTTGAGAAGACTATTTGCCCTCTAAGAGGTCTAGGACCGAATCAGAACTGCATGGGGAGATTATTTTCCATTCTTGAGGGCTGACGCTGCTCAAGTTTCTGTCAACGTAGCAGAATTTTATCACCCCAATACTTTTATTTTTTGTTAGAGTATATAAGTTGACATTCAAATTATGCACTTGTTGGATCGCACATTGATCCTTTTCTTTGGTCTCCCTTTGATATTTAAAAAAAAAAAAAACCTAGAGGGGAAAAGAGGGTTGGGGAGTTGGAATAGTCCACAGTCACAATCTGTTACTACTCGAGATTAGAAAAAACTATGTAGTAACAATTTGAAGATCCAAGTACTGAAGTCCAGAAGTAGTTACTTTGTGACGAAATTACTAAACGTCCTGACAAGTACGAGTATGAATTATGAAAGAAGAGAACTTTGCTGGTCATCCTGGAAATATCTGAATCACCAGGGGAAAAAAAATGATAAATTGAATAAAAGGACCTAACTAGCCTTGCCTCTGCAATTCTTTGCCTCTTTTTCTAGCATAGGTTCCAGCCTCTCAAGTCATAACTTAGCAGCGATAAAGGATTCAATCATGGGAGATTAGTGTTAACAGAGTTTTCAAAAAAGTCGTGTGTAAATATGGACCAAATGTTTTAAAATTGTTCTCATTAACAATCACATCAGGCAAAATTTTGCCAATAGTCATATGTTCGTTTCAAGTTTCAACAGAGCATAGATAAGCAGGGAGCACAGCATCCCAATACAATTTTGCATAGCAGTATGAGAAATTTCGTAGATAAACTAAAAGGTAAATCGAAACTTCCCTCAAGGGAACAAATATTGTCCACATCAATCATGAAATGGTGCTCTACCTGCTTTAAAGAGATGAGCAGAGAACTGAGTCCACAAGACATCCTAATCCAAAGGATCTTAGCCTTGGGCAATGCAGGATCATGCAGATTGCTTTTTCAAGACCTCTCTCAATGCAACATTTGTTTTGCTATAACCCCCATCAACTACAAGGTTGAGCCCACTCACGTACTTGGACTCATCATTCACTTGCTAGAAATACTGCCGACTGCGCAATATCCTCAGCCTCAGATACTGCGTATTTCAAATTACCTGCCTCACAAAACCATCCCTCTGCCTTTTCCTTTGTGACATTTCCAAATGCTGTGGTCAGTGTTGGAGTGGCAATGCCATAGGGAGAAATGCAGTTCACTCTGATCCCATGTTGGCCTAATTCAACACACAAGTTCTCAGTAAGCCCTATGAGAGCTTTCTTAGATGTGGTGTATATGTGGGATGCATCTCCATATATCTCCGCGATAATACTTGTGGTGAAGATAATGCTTCCTTTCTTAGCCGGGATCATCACTCTTGCTGCGTGTTTGGCACAATTGAATCCACCATACACATTAACATCGAAAATCCTTTTGTATTCGTCGTAGCCGACATCCAAAATGCTTGGAACTGTATCGGTCACACCAGCATTGCTGAATAGCACATCAAGCTTCCCATATTTGGCTATGGCTGTGTCCACCGCATTCTGGACATTCCATCTCAGATTCCTTCCTAACATCACAATGGACAAAATAAATAGCTTCCTTGCTGCCAAGCTCTTCACACAAGGCACGTCCAAGTTCATCTTGGATATCAGCAACAACAACTTTTGCACCATTCTTGACAAAAAGCCTAGTGGTGCTTTCACCAATCCCACTGGCACCACCAGTTATAACAGCCACCTTACCTTCAAGCCTATACAAAAATAACAAGTGAAGGTATCTAATGAACTTAATATTAAAGCGAAAGGAAAACTGAAGAATAATTTTGCAGGCTGTTTGTATGTGAAAGAAAAGTTGCAGCTTAATTACCTTCTGGTTTCGAAAGCAACCGTAGAAGACTCTCCCATTTCACTTTGTTGCTTCGAATACGGACAGAAATTGCAGAGTTTAGTGAAAATAAATATCCAAAGTTCTAAAGTCATTAGATAGATATACAGTTGTTAGGACTTAAGAGCCCCATCTTATGAAAAGGAAACTCTATATTAAAGAGTGGATAAAGAGAAGTTTTGTAGAATTGGGATCTTACCACATGCTTGTTTTGAAGGTTATAGGATCAAATTAGAGATAGAATGATAGAATCTTATAAACAAAATAAGATAATTTTTATTTATTTCTAAATCTAATATTCAATAAAAATTTATATAAATAAACATAAAATTTTAATATTCATCACAAAGTAAGTTTGTTTAACTTAAATTTATAATATTTGACATTATATATTCGTATTTAAAAAGTTTTGTGTTATTGCAAATTTAATACTATTCCGTGATTAAAAACTAAAAAAATAATAATATGAATAACATAAACTCATGAGATATAATGTCTGAATGAAAAATTATCAAAACTCTAATTTAACTTTAGTAAATATAGACATAAATTGCTAGATAAATGGCACGAACTAGAGTTTATCTTTAATAAAGATCCTACCTCTTGGATCAGGATCGATACACATCAAAGTGGATAGTTAGATAGTAAGATCATAAGGATTGGATTGAGATTCTAACATAACTATGATTAATACAAGGTCCTGTCTTTAACTGTGAGATTTATACAATTAAGTAAAACTTGAGTGTTAAATCGTTTCTTGTAATAGTGACCTAAGGTTCGAATCACTTACCTAAGGTAAGGGATAGATGGATTAATTAAAAAAAAAAAAAAAACTCAAACTAACAACCCAAGTTTCTGAACCTGAATTAAACTGAATATTCAAGATTTCCAAATTCAAACAGAAATCATATAGTAGTACAATGTAAACTGATTTATTTCCTATGATACATATATAAATCAAGCTCGTTCCATTCCTAATTTAATCAAGCCCTTTTGGTTCATCCTAACAAACAACCCAAATTTTCAAACCTGCATTAAACTGAGGGTGTGTTTGTTTGGACCGAAAACATTTTTTAGAAAGTGTTTTCATCATCTTTATGTGTTTGGTTGGTTATGAAGGGTGAAAATATTTTCTCAGATTTGAGTATTTTGGATATAGAGATTGGGGGATTAATTTGGAAGACTAGGCTAGGAAGGAAAGCGGTGTATGAAGAGGTTGGATGATAGTGGTGGTGGTAATGGTGAGGAGAGGAGAAGTTACCTGTGAATTGTGATAGAATGTTTCTAATTCTTAGTTCTTACTTTTATTTTGAATATTTTCCTAAAAGAATAACCAAACACCAGAAAATTTATAAAATTCAACTTATTTTTTGGAAAATATTTTTCATCCTACCGAACGGATTCAAGATTTCGAAATTCAAACCTGTGATACGTATATAAATCAAGCTCCTCACGTTCTTGCCACCATTCCTTCTTTCCCCGCCAATGCCAGGGAATTAATTGTACGAGTATAAACAGAGACAAGTGTTCAAATTTCAGTTTAAACAAAGAAAAATCAGCTCAATCAAATAGCTGGAGCTAGATATTTTTTTTTTTCCCTTAAATTTTACTACATTCTTGATCTTCTTAACTAATTATCAAATATCAAAGACTTAAAAAACTGATCTATATCTTTTCATCTTCTACACTTTATTACATTTCCTATTAGTATTTAAAAAATAAATAAATAAATAAAGGGACAAATCGCTACTCAATAGTAGACAACAAACAATCGAGGAATTAGGATTTAGGAGACAAATATAATTACCGGTATTGTGGTAGGATTGTGAACCTCTGCAAAGAACGGAGCCTTCAGATTGTTGGATGTCCTAAAGATCAATATGTCGTCGATCACGAGATAAAAGGCCCTTTAGAAGGCTGTCGAAATTATTGAGCACTACTGATACACTGATAGCTTAATAGTTGTTTAATAATTAATAAGAAAAAATTATTTGTATTGAATGATTCATTTTATTACAAATTAAAAGTTCATATTTTATTTAAATAAGAACATTTTATTGATAATTGAGCACTTATTAACATACTAAATAGTTGGTCAATAATCCTAATAAATTTTGTCAATCAAATACTCCCAAATTATAAGTATTTAAGGACGGAAGCGCAAGATAAATGAAGAGAGTGGGCAAAGGCTTATTTTCTATTTTTATTTTATTAAAAACAAAATTGCAGCGGCTACCAAATATTTTTTCCACGTCATCACATGCAACTAAAGACTAAGGCTGGGTTTGGGATTGGGAGTTTAGGAGAAAAAGGAAAGGAAGAGAATAACTCTAAGTCATAAGAGAAAGGAAAAGAAAGGAAGAGATTTTATAATTGTTTGAAAGTTGAGGGGAAAAAAGAAATAATTCAGGATATATACGCAGATAGAATTTTGTTGTTTCTTGTCGTAGGGATAAAATGGGTATTATAAAAGATTTTAATGAGCATGCTGAGTCCCTTTCTTTCCGTCCGTTTCCATCCGATCTGGAAGGAAACATTTTGGTCAGTGTAGCATCTTATTTTATCATCCCATTTTTATCCTTTTTCTTTCATAAAAAACTTTCAAATGGCTGAAAAATTTGTCTCCCCTTCTTTTCCTTTCTTTTCCGTTTGAAACATCAACTCTCAAACGCACTGAAGGCGGCTGATATCGAAAGGTTGATCTATAATCTTAACCAAAAAATTACCTCCATCTCATTAAAATTATCCTACTTTTTTATTTTAGTACGTCTCTTGTCATTACCTAAAATTTAAAAAACAAATAATATCTTTCTCTTATTGTTTTTATTTTACCCTTTCGTACTCTTAAATGATATGGGCCAGCAAAATGAAGTCTGGCCCGCTCCAGCCTTCAGTTCAACGTTTCCGCCACATGCAACTTCTTGTTTTACTTTTTTTTTTTTATATTTTTTTGATATATGAGTTATAGAATTGGATCCATATATTTAGAATATTATCACAAAGATTATTATATCTAAGTTTGAGATAAGGAGGTAATCGAGAAAAGTGGTAAAATATTATTAAGAAGATAATGAAGAATGTTTTTGTTCAAACGAAGGAGTGTGGGTCATTTACATTTTTTAATATATTATTGTTATGACACTATAAGTAATATGTATTTTTAGAATAATATATATTATTCATTTAAATAATATTATATAACTATCACTATTAAAAATTATAATAAAAAATCCCAAATTTTAAAAAACCTATCTTATTTTACCATAAATCGAACACATATAAAAATTTCTCGAATAATGTATCTCCACTGATGTAAAAACTTTGAAAGATATTATTGTATTGTACCGCCTCCCCTACGTACAAATTTAAAAAGATATTTATGGGCCCATGCAGAAATTATGTAACACAAAAAGAGTACGGAACAACCGGATGAAAATGAAATATATTGCACGTTATTAATGCTTCGCTTGGGCTTTGGGATTTCTATGATATTTTATAGGGTGATATTTTATATCATATTATTTAGATAAGTGATATATATTATTTTAAAAATACATGACATTTATCATTTATTTATATTATTTTAATTCATCACTATAATTTATTAACAATAAATTTAATGTAAATAAATATAAATTAAAAAATTTATTTTATCTATTGTATCTTGAATTCATATAAGAATTTCGGCTATTTATATAATTGAACTTAACCTAGCTAGAGTGGTGTGCAGTATAAATAATTGCAGTCACATGACTTCAAGCATGTGGGCCTCGATTTTGTTTGGGCCTGCAATTTGGGTCATGAATTATTATGATTGGTTGGTGACGTGCACACATGGAAAACTTGGCCCGTTGTTACTTTTTATTGATAAAAACATTATCAACTGATTTTCTTTTTCCTATCTTTTTTGTCGATTTGTGCGTGTCATGCTGATTTTTTTTCCTACCCAAAAAAAATATGTATCACTGATTTTGATTGAACACGAAGAATGACACATTCAAAGGATAATTGGAGTACTAATGGCTAAAAGTTTTAGCCTAAAACAATAAAATCAAAATGTGACTAAATCAATTATTGGAGTATGGCTTTTTAGTGGCATATAATATATGTAGATAATTTTACATCAAGTTTCATTCATTGTATTTCTCCTCATTGCATTATTTAATGTTAATTTTGTGCTTAATGAACACATACAAGAGATTCCAAATGTCTAATCTGTCTTTAGCTCAATTACAGTTCTAATCACATGCTTTATTCACACAACATTTTTGCTATCCCATCTGTTTTGAATATTTATTAGTTAAAAAAATATTTAAGTAAAACTCGATTTTAAACTTTATATGTAATTTTGTGATTAGAATTAATTTTATGTTATTTTATTCACATCAAATTAGTGTCATTTATTTTGTTGTTATTTTATCATTGAATCTAATTTTCTCCCGTATGCGAGATTGGATGGATGTTCAACAACAATATCGCCAATTGCAAGTTTCAAATATCAAATAAAATATGTTCACGAACAGCTACGTCCCCACGAACAGCTAACAACATTTCACGATGGATAGGATTTTAGTGGATTTGGTTCATAATAGTTATTATGAACTTTTTGATTTTAATTCATTTATATTACTTCTGAAAATAATTATTTTTATAAATTAGAGTAATGTAAAAAATTTGGGACACTTATTATAAATTTATTCAATTAAGATTTTTCTGACGATGGATATACACGAACATGCTTAAATGGAAAGATCCGCAAAGACTTGATCATAGTCAAATGGAAAAGGTCTGATTCTCGCCCGCAATTGTCACACTTGGAAGCTGTTGACAAATGAACCCCTTTGAATGAATTACAATTGTTGGTTTTTTTAGGAATTATTATTTGAAAAAAGTCACAAAAAAAACATGGGATGTGTGTAAGATAAAAAAAAATAATTCAAAATATATTATTTTTCTCATAATATCTTATCACAGTTTAACTTGTTTGGTTAATTAATCAAATTTTCATGTATATAATTCTTCGAAACAATTTAATTAAAAATTAAATAAATCAATATAAATTATTTATTATAAAATTAATTTATTTAAGTTGAAAAGTCACAATGACAATTATATTAGGATGAAAGGATTATAAAGAAAAAAATAATTATAAAATATTATTTATTTATTATTTTTGTTTTTTGTGGTGGATCTACATATCACAAGTGTAGCAAAGAAGAATTACATAGAGCAAAACAAGTTCCAGGAACTGCAAATAATTATTAGCAAATAATCAAGGTAACATTTTCTTCTTGCCCACCTTCAAAGCAATATTGGTCGTGCTGTATCCACCATCAATAACAAGATTTATTCCGCTTATATACTTAGATTCATCGCTTCCAAGATACAACGCTGCTTCGGCAATATCATTTACCTCCAAGACTGCCTCTTTCAGATTGGCAATTTCACAAACATATTCCTCTACCTTCTGCTTCCCACATCCTAAATTATTCAGCATCATCGGAGTAGCCACCCCAAATGGAGAAATACAATTAACTCTTATCCCGAACTCACCTAATTCCACACCTAAATTCTTGGTTAGTCCAACAACAGCATGCTTTGATGCACAATAAGCATGAGGAACAAAACCAGAAGTCACCGAGCAAAGACTCGAAGTGAAAATAATGCTGCCTTTCTTGGCAGGCATCATAACTCTTGCGGCGTGTTTGCCACACAAAAATGCACCGTAAAACATTCACATCGAAAACCCTTTTGAAGTTTTCGTAATCTGTGTCGGCCCCAAGAACTGTTCCGTTTGATTTGTTTCCGGGGATTCCTGCGTTACTGAACATTACATCAAGCTTACCATATTTGGAAATCGCAACGTCAACCGCAGTTTGGACGTCTGATTCTTTTGTTACATCGCAATGGATAAAAGAAATTGCCTCCTCGGACTTGTTAAGATCCTCACACATGGCCTCGCCGAGGTTATCTTGGATGTCGGCAATTATAACCTTAGCGCCGTGTTTGACGAAAAGTCTTGCAGTGCATTCCCCAATGCCGCTTGCACCGCCCGTTATGAGTGCAACTTTGCCTTCTAGCCTCCTCCTGCAACATTAAACTTAAAACAAATTCAGTTACTTTCAGTGATTTAACATGAAATAGAGGGTAGTACTTTAATTTAATGACGTACCTTTCGAAAATGTGGCAATTTGATGATTCAAAATTTGCCATCTCGAGGGCCAAAGCGATTTCTTGATAGATGACTTCTAGCTTGTGAATTGGATGGAGATGTATATTTACATGCAGGAAAACACACCAAGAACAATAAATCAGAGATGCCGGCAACACTCTGTACTAATGTGAATTAGTTTGTTAAGTGTGCTATAATTTGCGACGATCTACATATACCCCATACCATGTAATCATGAATTAAATACTACTTCTATGATCAAGACTATTTAATTACTGCAAGTGATTGCTGGCCCATGTTCTTTAATTAGAAGCTCTCAGTATCTGCCAAGGATTGACCATTTTGTTTACGTTCCTCAATTGGATTATTATAATGAAAAATATTTAAATAGATTTGATATTGAATTAAATTTTGTTATCATAATTAAATTTTATAAAATTTATTTGATTGATGTTATTTATTTTAAGTATTATATTTATTTAAATATTCCTTATTAATCTATTATACAAAACATGGCTTGAGTCTATATTTATTATTATTATTATTTTCTTTTAAGAAGTATAATGTCACTTGGGCTAGACCTGACTCACAAGACTCGAGAGAGACCGGAAGAAAAGAAGCTATCAAAAAGATGGAGTAGAACTTGATTAAAATTATTGCAAAATTTTACTGTAAAAAACTATTTTATTATACTTTAAAAATTTATACAGTACATATAATATATTTTAAAATTTTATATTACTATACAAATTCTTAAAGGAAAAACAACCTTATTAGTCCCTCACATTTCACATTTGTACTTTTTTAGTTATTCACATTTAAAATGATACATTTTAGTTCCTCACAAATTCAAAATGTACAATTTTGGTCATTTGACACAATTATCAATATATTTTAGCTTAAAATACTTGTATGTGTATCGAATGTTACATTTTTCATGAAAAAAAATTTGCACCACACAAATTTTAAATATTAAACGACACTACCTAAAACCTCCATCACCACCACTCCAAAGTTTTCACCTATCATCACCACCCATATTCTCCTCTCTCGTGGCTTTTCCTCCGCTAAAAAACTCTACACCAACAGTTCCAATACTCTTCTTTTTTGGGACAATTTATTGTTGAAGATTATTTACTGTCAATTTTACAGTTGAATATGTTATATTTTTACGCATGTAAGTATTTCAAACCAAAATATACTCATAATTGTGTAGAGAGACCAAAATAGTGCGTTATGAACTTATAAGGAATTAAAATGTATCATATTAAATATAAGAGATTAAAAAAATATAAATATAAAATATAAAAGACTATTAAGGTGATTTTCCCATTCTTAAAACCAATGTAATGATTCAACCACGTGATTGTGGAATTCCAAAAAAAGAGTGTCATGATCTTTTTAAGTAAGTAGTTCCATGCTGGGTGGTAAACTGGTGATGGCCCATGCTTGGGTGGGAAAGGAGTTGTCTGGACCAGGTCCAATGTTGAGAACAACTTCCGAGGACCAAGAAGTGTGTCGGTCAAATTAATCTCTCATATTTGGGCCCAGAAGTGTGTCGGTCAAATTTATCTCTTTGATATTTAGGCACGGTTTGGATTAAAGAAGAGATGATACTAGCAGAAACGAAAGGAAAATAGTTTACATTCCTCTAGCTTAGATTTAGATATGAAAAAAATAATGTTATTACCTAAAAATGTAAAGGAAATAAATACTAAAATCCCAGTCCAAAATCAAGGTATCTGATGTACTATAAGTAGTGCTATTCAAATCCGACTTAATCCAAAAATTCAACCAAACTCGAATGAATTTGATACTAAATTAGTTAAATTTTCAAGTTTCGAGTTATTTGAATCGGGTTATCTGATTTTTGTAGGGTTGAATTAAATTTTATTTTTAAACCTAACCTAACCTGAATTTCCAAGTAATGGACTTTTGTTGCTGTTAAATATGTTGTTTTTAAGTTTAGGATTTCGTGTAAATTCGAAAATCCTCTCGACTAGCACTTGGGTTAGATTAGGTTGGGTTGGGTTGGTTTACTATATTAATTGAGTTGGATTAAGTTTTTATTTCTTGACCTAAAACAAATCTGAATCCGAAAACCCAACCCATTGAAAATGAAAATCAAGTTTAAAACAACTTATTAATCTCTTTTCATCTGTTTTCTTTCCTTTCCCTCATCTCTAGTCAAATCAAGTAAACAAAAAAGCTCCTCCATTCCTTATTCTTTCCCTCATTTTCCTTCAAAGCAAATGGTGCCTTAGTTGCCTAGCATGTTTATTGATTTAGGGATATTTTTGCTTGGACTGGATCCATATACTAGTGTATAAATCCGTTGATATTAAAGGCGTCACATCACACATATAGGTAATGTGACGACGCTTTAAGATCAAGAGATTTATGACACATGTCAAAGGCCCAGTTCAAGTAAAAATTTCGCGTTGATTTGTGGCGAATTCCAATGCAGCCAATGCATAAGTAAACACTACATCCTCGATTAAGTACTCCCTCCGTCCCAATTATTTGTCATTCTTTCTATTTTAATTTGTCTCAAATTATTTGTCACTCCTTAAAATGGCAAATAAATAAGAATGTCAATTTGCCTAATTCACTCTTCATGCAAGTTCCAAAAAAATAGCATTAATGTCATGTTTCAACATTAGTTACTCTCGTAAACTATTTCAAATTTTGAAAATCAAATACTAACTAACAA
This sequence comes from Cinchona pubescens, assembly GCA_025175665.1. Taxonomy (NCBI): domain Eukaryota; kingdom Viridiplantae; phylum Streptophyta; class Magnoliopsida; order Gentianales; family Rubiaceae; genus Cinchona; species Cinchona pubescens. The sequence goes on along the minus strand of JANKKI010000129.1, from coordinate 2,371,477 downwards.
ATTTTGAATTTTAATTGAGAGACAATAATAGAAAAACTATTCTACTAGTTGGTCAAATATCAAATATTCTTAGACTGTGTATAAGATTAACCATGGCACGTAAAATCGAACGAAAAAAGTAGTAATTTGCGTCATTATTGAATGTGACCCATGTTAAATGTGAATTTTAAATCAACTGAGTTGTTGTAAAAAAAATCTTATTAGTTTAACTGCCCAGCTATGTCTTTTTTTTTTTTTTTTCATTCGCAAAATTGTGTACAATTTACAGTTGAGTAAAGACTCAATCAAGTTAACTGTGAGACTACAGTGAGAGGGATTCCCTCCAACATAACTCATGACATGAGCTTAAAGTCAAAGAGGTTATTCTATTGCACTTTGCTCTAAGACGTCAGTATTAGCTAAGTAAAAGAAACATTTCAAACCAATCAACCATAAACAGTATATCCTCCAAGCAGGTAAACATCATTAACACAATTACTACCTAATTTATCAATTAGTCTTTTGCAACTTGAGCTAATGATCACTTCCTTCCATCCTTCCTTCCTTCCTTCCTTATGGCCTCGATCATTGCTAATTTCACTGCCTCAGCTTCATCAATGATCTTGCTTCCTTTCTTGTTCTCCACCGGCGGCCAAGCTACCGTAACTCTATTATTCTACTTGTGAGCAATGATTCCATATCCAGTTTTGTTTTCTCGTCCTTTGATCTTAATGGCTGTTGATAGGGTGATCATTCTCTCCGGGTTACCCCCACCCCCTGTTTTCTCCTTTGCGTTGATGCCTGGATCAAAAATTCTGTTTGAATCGTAGTCATTTCTATTTTCAGTGATCATTGCGTAGTTAAGTCGATGATAAAAAAAAGTGTTTGCTGCTCAATTCATAATTTGGAGTATGGAGTATTTTAAATTGTTAAATTATTTAAAAAATAAAATTACTTTCCTATTTTTTTAGATATTTCAACTTTTGTCAGACCAATTCCACACTGCAATACAAATTTACTCTGCGTGAGTATTTACTCAAATAAAAGATAAGTTTTAACTAAATGACAAATCTCACTCAAAAAATTCAGGTCTCATACAATTTGCAAATCCCAAGAATTCTAATGCAAGAAATTTTCACTTTATTTCAATTCAATAAAGTAGTGATGACAAACCTTATTTACAAGAGATCAGAATTACACACAGAATCTGAAAGAAGTCAAGAACATGGGATCAAGACATAACTCTTTTTATGCCCTCCATGAGAGCAACATTGGTGGTGCTATAACCACCATCAACAACAAGATTCAACCCACTGACGTACTTGGCATCATCACTTGCCAAGTATAAAGCAGCCTCAGCTATATCATCAGCTTCCAAGATCACCTCTTTCAGATTTGCTGTTGAACAAACAAATTCTTCCTTTTCCGCCTCACGCTTCCCCATCCCGCCCATCCATTTTCTCATCAATGGAGTGGCCACTACAAAAGGAGCAATACAATTGACCCTGATCCCATTTTGCCCCAGCTCAACACACAGATTCTTGGTTAACCCCACAATTGCATGCTTTGTTGCTACATAAGTATGAGAAACAGCACCGTGGGACACCGAGACCACACTAGAAGTAAAAAGAATGTTGCCTTTCTTGGCGGGAATCATAACTCTTGCGGCATGTTTGGCACAAAAAATTGCACCGAACAGATTAACGTCAATGATTTTTCTTACATTGTCGTACTCAGCATCAGCAATTGAATTATCTGAATTATCCCCTGCAGTTCCTGCATTGCTGAACATTATGTCAAGCTTACCATACTTGGAAACCGTCATGTCCACTACATTTTGCACGTCCAGTTCTTTCGTTACATCACAATGAACGTAGGAAATATTGCCTTCAAATTCGTTGGATTTAGGCTCCTCGCATATAGATTTTCCGAGGTCATCTTGGACGTCCGCCATGACAACTTGGGCACCGTGTTTGGCAAAAAGTCTTGCGGTACATTCTCCTATTCCACTGGCTCCGCCAGTTATGATAGCCACTTTGCCTGCAAGCCTTTTGAAAATGGGAGAAAACTCTGAATGGGTTTCCATAGGCTTCGGCTGGAGAACTGATTATGGTTTTGGGTTGGCTAAAATTATGATGGATCGAAACCATATTTGAGTCGTTAATATATTAGGGATGTATAGCTAGCTACCCAGATTAATTTCTTAATGTTGATTATGGGGCAATTTGATCTACCTAACTAATGATCCGACCAAAGGAATCACCACCAACTGTTAATAAATAAAAAATATTTTTCAGTTGTAGTATACTTCAACAACTCATTGCCTATTTTCAATCATGTTTATTGCAATTAGTTTTATTTATTGGAAAGGATAAATAGTTTATTCATTTTTTTTTAATTTTTATAATAAGGTTACGTACAACCATATATAGTGGGTTTCCCAATTAAAGTACAAGATCCACGTATAGTGAAAAAAATATTAATATTAAACTAGACCAAAATTCACAAAGAATGAGACAAATTATACAACTAAGCCATAGAAACTCTATACTATACTAATCTAATACTACTATGGCTTGAGTGCTCTTTTTTTCTCTCTTATTGAGGCTCTTTCTTCTCTTTGGTTGATGCTTCTTTCTTTTTCTATATTGCTGACTGTTTTAACTGCAGATATTAAGATTTGATAGATCTCTAGTCACAAGAAAGATTGGTGGCCTACAATCCATTGGGGTGTCGGTTAAATAGCTTATTGAGCTATTCTATCCGTTTCAAAATAATTATTATTTGAAATAATTTATTTTTTGTCATATTATTTGTCATTTAAGAAAATTAAGGATGTATTAAATGATTTTTTTTTTCAATTTTTACTCTTACGTGTCACATAAATTAAGGGAGGATTATATAATTCATATATTAATATAAAAGAGTAATTTACTGTCATTTTAAAATTTTTTTTATAAAATTGATATAATTTAATCATTTCCTTAATCTATATGTATTAACTAAATATAACAGTTATTTTAAAATAGAGAGAATATTATTTTAAGACTGCTAATGAAATATCATGAATACATGCATATCTTTTGTTGATGATTTCACAACTTTCCTTCACTATCTCTGACAAAATTATTGTCATCTCACATGTAACACGAGTAACAAATTATGCGAAAATTTTTGTACCAAACACCAAAATATTTATGAGGATTTGTTTTCACATTAATACCGTTAACTTGTAATTTTCCTCCTCTATCCTTCTGTCCTGAAAAGGTAAAAATCACAACCTCCTAAATCTTATACAAGAATTTGATCTTTGTACGTTCCAAACTTGAACCCTTAATATAAATGGAATAAGTGTTATTCACTGAAATTGAATGACTAAAAAGTAATAAGATATTTTTATTTTTTAATTATTTTAATCATATTTTTGTTCTGTATTATGATTTATTACAAAGTGACTAATAAATACTTTTCCTCCTCAATAGAGAGCGTGACAATTTGACAACTTATTTCGTATCTCAAGGGACACTTTATTTTTCTTCTTCTTCTTCTTTTTTTGTTTTTTTCAGTCACGTTACTAGAATTTTCAGGGGCGTATTTATTTCGCAAAATGCTACTAGTAAAGAAACCGGCGACGAATTTGTGAATGATGTAACACCGCCGACACTCACAATAATTTCTAGCTGTCATAATTCAACGGGTTAGGGAGGTAAGTTACAAAGAATGTAAAGTAAGCTCTACAAAATATAGATGGAAAATATTTAGGTAGATTCTATTTTTAATTCTACTTGTAAATTATGTGGTCAAAATTAAATTTTAAAAAATTTTACTTATATCAACGGATGTCATAGATTCTCTAAGGTTTAATTCATACCAGGGTCTACAAATAGGGTCAAAAACCGGATCTACCTAAATATTTTTCAATAGGGAAAGACTTAGGTAGACCTGGTCTTTAGCCCCACAACATTGTAAACTTTATGGTGTGGATTAAATGTTATGGAAACTATGATATAAGCTGATGTAAGCAAAATTTTATAAGATTTAATCTTGACCGCAAGGTTTACAGATGGAATCAAAAACCGGATTCATGTAAATTTTTTCCTTGCCCAATATAGATACTTAGACTAGGAAGGAGCTCCTTCATTGGCATTCGAGAGCCATAAATGCTTGGAAAATATTTAGATAGACTCGATTTTTTACCCCATTTGTAGATTCAGGATTAAATTTTAAAAAATCTTGTTTACATCAACTGATATTATAAATTTTTTAAAATTTAATCCATATCATATGATTTATAATTGAGACCAAATACCGATTCTACTTTTAGGTATTTGCCTAAATGCTTTCGTGAAAGAGCAAAGACTAGAGACCAATTCCAAGTGGAATAACTAAACAGGAGTCTGCATGTCTCACTTGATGAAAAGACAATTGAATGGCGTGGGTTAATTAATTCCTAATACGAATAGAAAGGATAAACAAACTCTAACACTCCAACAAATTACAGATTTTTCAAAATATTTATCTATCATTTCTAAATAGGTTAATTACATTTATTCTCATGTAATAGGATCTTGTCTCATTTGGCTTCCTATAAAAAATTAATGATTACTTTGCTTTCTTTCACTAATGGTCAAAAGAAATAGTTAATTTAACCATTAGTCAATGACAACAAATTAATAAAATGATCTTCATATTTAGTTGATAGATTATTTTACCAATTTAGAGGGAAAAAAACTTTCTTATTTTATTATTATCACTTTTTTAGTAATAATTTATTTAAGACATGTAACTTAAAAAAGATAAAGAAAATAATAATAATTTGTTGTAGAAGAGGGGATAAACTGAAGTGGAAAAACAGCCTACCAAGCATAAATATAAAGAAATTTGAAAACTTTTGTGCATTAATGAATTTGTACTATCTATATTAAATAAATACATATTTAGCATATACATATCGGTATATCTCGTTTTGTGATATTATACGGATTTCAAACAATGAGAATGCAACTATCTTTGTATGTGATTTTTAGTATTTGATTTGATGGAACGGAAAAAAAAAAAAAAGTGAACGGGATTATGCATTTTGATATTAGTAATTTCGTTCGACTTTTTTTGTACGTTTATTGTCTTTTAGTACAAAAAAAAATACTTTCTAAACACTTATTTACAGAAGTTATTTACATTATTTACAATCTAAACACTTTTCAAATTATTCATTATTTTATTCGCCAATAACTCAAATAATGCCCTGAATAATGTGCCAAAATAATACTTCAAATAATGCAATCCAAACTGGGTCAACACTAAGTTTGGATAAGCATTATTTGGGTACTATTTAGAAATATTATTCAATCAAATCAATTTAGTTGTTTTGTAGGATTATTTTGACTAAATAAAGTAAAAAAAAAAAAATATTTATTTGTATACAAGAAACCATTTCAACAAAAACAGAATAATCATTTGGATATGAGATATTATTCTGGTAAAAAGTAGATTATAATTGTTTGGATACAGAATATTATTCTGACAAAAATAGAATAATCATTTAGATTCAAAATAGAATAAAACTTTATTTTGAATAGGTAATTTGATTGAAAAAATATATGAAACTTTAAAAAATAAAGCTTTTTGTTAAAGGTTGTAGTTAAAGCTTCGACAGTCGTTCGGGCAGCTATGTTCGGAACGATTTTCATAAGCTAACAGTTAAGATGCTTGAACATGAATACTTTGCATTCCAAATTTTGTCCTACACATATCCAAATTCGGGTGTCCCATTTGCAAAATTAAAATTCGGATTGCTTTTATGAACGGTTTGACAAACAATGTGAAATTATTTGGACAATTTTTGCACTAAAACGCTTCTAGTGCCAAATCTTAATTCATATTTAATTTTTGAATGAATAGTTGCACATGCAAATGAACAGTACAAATAATATATAAATCAGATGTATATGACAAGTTAAAATAATGAGTAGTTGGTCTGAATTGGAAAACAATGAATAGTGTAAATATATAATTAATTTTTTGAGGAAAAAATGAATGAGATAAATAAATTGGTGTTATTTATGAAATTGAATAAGACAAACAATAAATAGTACAAATAATAATCACATATTCTAACGAATTCTTCCTTTGACTGAATAATTATTACAAATAATGAGTGAAAAAAACATAACATGGAATCAAGACATAACTCTTTTTGTGCCCTCCATAAGAGCAACATTGGTGGTGCTATATCCACCATCAATAACAAGATTCAACCCACTTACGTACTTGGCATCATCACTTACCAAGTACAAAGCAGCTTCAGCTATATCATCAGCTTCCAAGATCACCTCTTTCAAATTTGCTATTGAAGAAACAAATTCTTCCGCCTCACGCTTCCCCATTCCGCCCATCCCCTTTCTCAGCATTGGGGTGGCCACTCCAAATGGAGAAATACAATTAACCCTGATCCCAGTTTGCCCCAACTCGACACACAAATTCTTGGTTAGCCCCACAATTGCATGCTTTGTTAGAGCTACGTAAGTATGAGAAACAACACCGTGGCTTACCGAGGCCACACTAGAAGTAAAAAGAATGTTGCCTTTCTTGGCAGGAATCATAACTCTTGCGGCATGTTTGGCACAAAATATTGCACCGAACAGATTAGCATCAATGATTTTTCTCATGTTGTCGTACTCAGCATCAGCAATTGATTTATCTGAATCATCCCCTGCAATTCCTGCATTGCTGAACATTATGTCAAGCGTACCATACTTGGAAACCGTCGCCTTCACTACATTTTGCACGTCCAATTCTTTCGTTACATCACAATGAACGTACGAAATATTGCCTCCAAATTCATTGGATTTCAGCTCCTCGCATATAGATTTACCGAGGTCATCTTGGACATCGGCAATGACAACTTGAGCACCGTGTTTGGCAAAAAGTTTTGCGGTACATTCTCCTATACCACTGGCTCCGCCAGTTATGATAGCCACTTTACCTGCAAGCCTTTGGAAAATAGGAGAAAACTCTACAGGCGAATAGCTTCCCATAGGCTTCGGCTGGAGAACTGATTATGGCTTTGGGTTGGTTAAAATTATGATGGATCGGAATCATATTTATGTTGTTAATATAGGGATGCATGGCTAGGCAGATTAATTTCTTAATGTTGGTGATTATTGGGTAATTTGTTCTACCTACCTAATGATCCGACCAAAAGAATCACCACCAACTGTAAATTAATTTTGCCAAATAAACAAATATTTTCAGTTGTTTCAACAACTCATTGCCTACTTTCAATCATGTTATGCATTACTTTATTTATTGGAAAGGATACACAAGTAACTTATTGTTAAGACTTAAGACTGCTAATTAATGACATATCCGGAATACAAATCTTTTGTTGCTGATTCCACAACTTCCCTTCACCATCTTTGTCAAAATTATTGTCATCTCCCGTGTATGATGCTCATGAACCAGGTGTTCGATCTATAAAATAAAAAGAGTATTCGATCCTTTTTAATAGAATTAAGAAAATATGGTTTGATTCTCTATCCAGTCCAAGCAAAGTTGGGTACTGTAAAAGAGAATCAGCTAGATCAGATACACGATCCTATATACAACAAAAAATGAAAAATAAAAATAATATTAATCAATTTAATTCCATACATTTTGTTTACATCCCATCATGTTTGTATCCCAATAAACAGGCAACAACAATAATTAAATCTTCAAATGTTAGACAAAAATATATAAAAATGTTTACGTCCCAACAGACAGGCTTACACCTCAACAAGGGAAAACGAAGAGGATGTGAGGAAGAGAATGAGAAGAAGATTTGAGATCTGTGAAAGACTGCTGAAATAATTACTAAGTGTAGTAATAATCTTATTGACTACTAAATTTGAGAAAACCCTATTAAGAAAATTTACAATTTACCTCTAAAATAGACTGGGTCGAATACCCGATGAGTCACTAAAATGTGACCATCTATTTGAGCAACCCAACTCGATTTTGGAATACGATTCGAATATTCTATTTTTTTAGTTCAAGACGAATCGATTCGGTGAATTATCCGAATCAACGGATCAAAATAAACAGTGCTACTCACATGTAATCCAAGTAATATATTACTCTGTGAAAAATTTTGTACCAAACACCAAGAATATTTATGAGGAACACATTAATTAAAACTGTAACTTGTAATTTTCCTCCTTTATGTTTCTGTAGTGAAAAGGTAAAAATCACAACCTCCTCAATTTTATCAAAGAATTTGATCTATGTATGTTCCAAACTTGGACCCTTCCTAAATGGATTAAGTCAGTGATACGGTTGAGTGGGATTGAATAATTAAAAAATAATAAAATTTTTATTATTTAGTTATATCAATAATTTTATTTTATATTACAGAGTGAATAATAAATTTTTTTTTTCCCCAAATGGAGAGCGTGTTTCACATCCCAATGGCACTTTTTTTTTGGTCACCTTGGGAGAATTTTAAGGGGCGTATTTATTTCGCAAAATGCTACTAGTAAAGAAACCGGCGACGAAATGTGTGAATCAATTAACACTCTCCTGCCGACACTTGCAATAATTTCTACCTGTCATAATTCAACGATATAAAAGGGGTAAAGTTACTGAAAATTCTTATCGGTATCCGATTCATAATAAATGTGAGAAACTTTTTAGTACATATATATTCACATCATTCTAACTCATTAAAATAAATTTATTTAGGGTGATGTAGATAAATGTGAATTAAAATATTTATCTCACCTACTATAAATGGGATCCATATAAAAATTTTCTAGTAATTTACAAAGAATGTAAAGTAAGCTCTACAAAATATACTACTCCAATCATTTTCCTTTTAAGTGTCACTTTAGTAAAAAAAATTGTTCTATTTTAAGTATTATTTTAGAAATTTAATGAAGTATTAATTATTTTTTTAATAAATTTTGTCCTTATCTTTTCGAACTCTACTAATTACTAAATTTGTGATTAATGTTGAAATTTTTTAATTTATAGGCAAAATTTAAGTTATTTAATAATAATTCATTTAATTTTTGTGTTAAAAATTAAAATAATATTTAAAAGAAAACGTAGATAAGAATAGGAAGGAGCTCCAGCATTGGCATTCAAGAGCCATAAATGCTTTCTTGAAAGAGCAAGGACTAGAGACCAGTTCCAAGTGGGGTACTTGATGAAAAGACAATTGGATAATGGATACTAACATTGTAGAGATCTCGAGTGAAATCATTTTTTACTAGGAGAAAAAAAAAAACTAAAAAAAAAGTAAATTTGTATTATTCTTTTAATAATATCGAGTGAGTGTTAAAAAGATTGAAAAACAGTAACATCTATTATACAATAGTATATATGTCTGGGATGATGGTTGTAAGGATCACTTGATAATGATATAATGCATTACGAAAACCAAATATGGAATTAAACCATCAGGATAATACAGACCATAGAGATCTGAATATTCAGGCACTGACATCAACTAGTACTAAAATTAATTATAGGAAAAACAATAGAGAAAAAGTAAAGGGACAAAACTACTAAAATTAATTATAGGAAAAACAATAGAGAAAAAGTAAAGGGACAAAACTGCCATATTCGGGTGGGGAAAGAAATTCCTCAAGGCATCAAACTTTTAATAATAGTCATGTAAGACTGATTAGTTGTGCTATAACCTCCATCCACGACAAGGTTCAATCCACTGACGAACTTGGCCGCATCGCTGGACAGATACAATGCAGCCTCAGCAACATCCTCAGCCGTCGGCACAGCCCCTTTCAAGTTGGCCGACGCACAAATGATTCCCTCAATCTCACTCTTGTCCAAACCCATTGTGTTTTTCAGCAACGGGGTGGCAACAGCGCAAGGAGATATGCAATTAACTCTAATCCCATGTTGACCTAGCTCCACACATAGGTTTTTCGCGAGTCCCACAATTGCATGCTTCGACATAGTATAGGAATGCGGCGATTCTCCACAAGAAACCGAAGCAATACTCGAAGTAAATAGTATAACTCCCTTTTTAGCTGGGATCATGACCTGATTCAGTGAGTTGCTGAATATTTGGCTCCCAAGAATCCTCCGTATACGTTCACGTCGAAAACCCTTTTGAAATTTTCGTTATCTGCGTCTACTATGGAGAAATCTAAGTTCCCGGGGATGCCAGCGTTGTTGTACATGATATCGAGCTTCCCATATTTGGCCATTGCAAGATCAACCACATTTTTAACATCGGTGTCGTTAGTTACATCGCAATGAGCGTAGGTAGTACTTCCAAAAGAGTTGAGTTCTTCGCTCAGCGAATGGCCTAAGTCATCTTGAACGTCGGCAATGATCACTTTTGCTCCATGTTGCGCGAAAAGTCGGACAGTGCTTTCACCAAAGCCACTTGCACCACCGGTTATAATGGCTACTTTGCCTTCTAATCTGCAGCAAATTTAGAGCAGGAATTGTTGGTAAACGTTGTTTAACGAAATTAATTAATTTGGAAATTTAAAGAAGCAGCGTATCAAATAACAAAAATTGTTGATGTATCATTAAATTTATTATGTAGTAAAAGGACGAAATTCGATTAAATATTTAAAATTTGAATTGATGATTTAATTTTGACTCTTGAAACAAGTAATCTTATGATTTTGTAAATCATTGCAGAAAGGAGGAACGCTGTATATATTACTGGTACTAAAGCAGTAAAGCATACCTTTTGTGGGTTGGACAGTATGATGAATTTGAGGAGCAACCGTTCATTTTGAACACTTGTGTTTGTTTGCCAATGGACTCGGAAATCTTGACCAATGGGGTTGATTTATGGGCTAGCTAGCCTGGCATTTATACTAGTTAAAATTGCTACCGTTTATGTTGCTAAAGATGGATGACAGGCCAATCAGCATCAAACACTTGTCTAGAAGCTGAGCTGCTGGATAATATTTTTTGTATATGCTTGGTTTTGTGTTAAAGATTGGGTTGAAAATCAGGTTGTAGAAATTCTTTGAAATGTAGAATTAATTAGCACAACTGCTACCAGAATTGGGCACCGTAAGAAAAGGAAAATAAATGTTGCGACAAGCAACTTGCCATGTTTTGCAAATGATGATAATGTGCAAGCTGTCTGACCTCTAAGCTGAATAATTATATGCAAGTTTTTTTTTTTTTTTTCATATTTGGGGTAATAAACTGGAATCATATGCTAGTTAGCATGGTGTTTATTAAACTTTAATTGTGTTGAACATGAAAACTAAATGATTTGAAAATTGGTTTTGAAATGAATGATCTATCTATGTATTTACCGTCCCTCCACACAACCCCCCAAAAAAAAAAGGAAAATAATTTTCTATGCGGATATTCTTCTTTAGGTGAGAATTCATGAGTGCCATACTCTTGATCTAAAATAAATGGGGAAATTCACAGAAATAGTCCTCAACTTTTTTTGTAATCAAAATGGTCATTCAACTTTTATTTTTTAGTCAAGATAGTCCTTTTGTGGTGGAGTCACCACAAAAATCTCTTTTTTTTTTGTTGATAAATTCTATATACACCCCCTGTGGTTTAGTTATTTTTCACATTAGACTAATTCCTAAAATTTTACAAAACTTTATAGCCAACTTTTTTTTAAAAAAAAAACCTAGTGGTTAACTGAGGGGATCTAGCAGTAGCGTTAGTGGGTCGCAGCTGGTATCTCGTGGGTAGGGGAGGCGCTTGGGCGGCTAAAGTGGTGGTTCTATAGTTGGGCGAGTGATAGTTTCGGTTAGAAAAAGGAGAACAGGGAAGAATTGGAATTTTAAGATTTTTTTTGATAAAAAGTAAAGTTTCATTTTTTATGAAGGTGTATGTGAAATTTATCAAAAAAAGAAAAAGGTTTTTATGGTGGCTCCACCATAAAAGTACTTTCTTGGCTAAAAAATAAAAATTAAAGTACTATTTTGGCTAAAAAAAATGTTGAAGGACTATTTTGGGTAAAGTAAAAATATTGAAGGACTATTTTGACGATTTTCCCAAATAAATGACAACATTCTTTATTTCAAGTTTGGAATGCTAATGTTGGCCCATTCCCGAACCACTCCACTTTTCATCCAACAGGCCAGTATATGTGACATGCATTCAAGTGTATCTAATTGTTCACACCCCCCGTAACATTAATGGAGATTAGTAACGTACAATTTAAGATTTATTGGAGAAAAAAGTGTATTCATATAAAATTATTGATGTGTCATTAAATTTAAAAAAAAAGAAAAAAAATTCAGCCAAGAATCTAAAATCAAAGGGAGTCGTGATTTTATAAAATATTACCACGTAAAATAATTTTGACAATTGATTATAAAATTGTGACTTTGTAAATAATTTTCTCTAGAGAAAAGTATTTACTGTTTTTTTAAGAGAGAATGGGACGCACCAAAGTGAAAAGACATGAAGATCTCGAGGAAATTTTTAAATGGATCAAGTTTATGATATCTACTATAGATCCAATCTACCTAAAAATTTCTCAATATCTCGTATGATCTGAAAAGTTTATATTTCATAATTCATAATAATTTACAAAATCACAAATTCAAAATTATTTATCAAAATGAATTTACGTGATAAAATAATATTGAATCGCCACTGATTTTTAACTTCTTATATTTGATCAGATTTTATTTATTTATTGATTTATTTATTATGAATTTAGTGAAATATAAATAAATTTTCACCTTGTTACATCATATATAAGTGCACTTATTCATGTATTGGTCATATGATATGGGGTTAATTACATTTACCTCCCCTGAGATTTGAACAAATTACCAAACACACCCTGTGATTTGGTAAAATTACAGATATCCATGAGAGGAAAGAAGAGGGCGGAGGTGAATATCGGTGCTAGAGGAAGAATGAAAGAGGGGCCAACTAGAGGGATGAGATAGGTGGATTGTGGAGTGAGCTTCCAGTGGTGATTGGAGAAGAAAGTGAACCCAGAGATGAGGAAACGAACGGAGGCAGAAGGAAAAATATCAGTGAGATAGGTTTCTTATAACACTGTGAGGGCATATTTGTCCTCCCACACTAATTTAATGTTGACATTAGCACTAACATTAACGGTAAGGGGCTATTTGTTAAACGTTAAATAAATATTTAAAGGGGATAACCGTAATTTTACCAAACCACAGGATGTGTTTGGTAATTTGGTCAAACCTCAAGAGAGTTAAATGTAATCAACCGTATGATATGAGAATCCAACATGGACATTTACCCAAGTTATTAGATGCAAGTTTTGCATCTGGGCCTGCCTAACTAATTCAGATAATCTCATATCTATACGAGTTTCTGTCTTTCAAAACATATTAACTAGCCCGACCAGCCAACCTGCTCTAGTGCACTGGTGCCACTCGTCCTTTCGTCTAAATTGACAAACTGTCTTCGGAATGTTACACCCACTGGACATAATCTAACTAGATTCTATCAACTCAATGTCTCAATACATCCCATTACATGGGCCGTCTTAGATGAATCCAGTCCAGTCCAGTCCATTATGCTGTAGGCTGGTCCGAAATTCTAATCAAGAGTTTTAAAATATAATATTATGAATCGGTTCATTTTAGAATTTTTTTTCTGCTACTCCAAACCACAGACATATTTGATATAATCACGTAATTGAGAGTTTTTATATTCTGATTTAGATAATATGAATTTGTCCTTTAAAAATTACTCCAAAACACTAAATTACCAAATCCATGTTTGCTAATGTTTCCCCAACAAGATAATCTAAAAGCAAGCATATATAAATATCAGGGACGTTTTAAAAGTCATCTACAAAATTCACCGACAATTTAGGATGAATCGCATTCTCAATGCATATACATTCAAGAATCTGGATATACAAACAAGTTGAATGCCGAGTTGCAAATTCCAAGACCTCCATCGATGAAGAGGTTGTGTCCACTGACAAATTTAGCGTCATCACTAGCTAAATACAAAGCAGCTTTAGCAACATCATCAGTCTTGAGAGTTGTCCCTTTAAGGTTAGACATCAAATTCATGGCATTCTCGAACTTTCATCCTCCAGCCCCGCAAACTTCGTGGCTAGAGGCGTATCACATCCAAAGGGTGACAAACAATTCACTCTGATCCCCCGTTAAACTGCCCGAGCTCGACCGCCAAATTCCTCGTCAGGCCAGCAACTGCATGTTTTGAGCAAGTGTAAGCGTGCGATGCACATCCACCAATCCCCGAAGCCAAGCTAGCCGATACAATTATGCTTCCGCTTCGAGCAGGAATCATTACTCTGGCTGCGTGTTTCATCCCAAGAAAAACCCCCGTTACATTAATTTTAAGCACCCGTTCGAAATCGGCCTTCTCATTGTCGATTATTCGGGCCTTGTTTTGATCAGCAATCCCTGCATTGTTGAACATGATGTCCAATTTTCCGTATGTCGCAACGGTTTTGTTCACAGCGTTTTTTATGTGATCTTCGTTTGTGACATCGCAGTGGATGTAGGTTGTATTAGACGAGCCTAATGTCTCGGCGAGGGAACGGCCGAGTTCGTCTTGGATATCGGCAATTGCGACTTTTGCACCGTGCTGGCTGAAGAGTTTCGCCGTGCATTCTCCAATTCCGCTGGCTCCCCCTGTTATTAGTGGCCACCTTTCCTTCTAGCCTGCAGTAGTATATCTAGATGGTTAAGAAATCTTGTTTTATTTGGATTTTGACCAAAAATTTCTTTACATAATTGGAAACTATGATCAACCAATATTTTTAGTGTTCTTTGTTAATTAAACATACCTTCTTGTGATCACTGAAATAAGAGAAGAAGCAGCCATTTTCTGTGAGAGTGCAGAGGAAGAGAGCTAAAGGAATATAGGAGATTAAGAGAAGGCAAGGTCTTCTTATATAAAGCAAGTGAACAGTGTTAATCACAACTCATAAATAATTTCCATAATAATTACCTTTAGTGTCATAAAAATCTATGCTAACTAATAATAATACTCCACGCGTTTCATTTTATCTATCGTTATAGATAATTTAATTTGTATCAAATTATTTGTCATTTTAAAAATTCGTTACTGTCATATTAATAGGTAAGGGGATTATGTAATTGAAAATATTAATATATAAGTGTAATTTAGATACTTTGAACTAGATTTTTGTGTAAAGTTGATATAATTCAATAAATTTTTTAATTCTTGTACACTAATTCAAAACAACTAGAGTTGTAACCAAATCTGAACAAGCCGAACAAAGGTGTGCTCAAACTTGGCTCGTTAAATAGAGAGGATTATTTATATTCAATTCGAATTCAAGTCAATCTCAAAGAGTGATGATCAAAATTGAATTGAATGTTTAGTAATTTATTTGAGAAAAGTTTAGCTTACCTCATAAGTTTCGAGTCAAATTCAAACACATCCATGACTCGTTTGTTTGTAACTTTCACCCTAATTTGTTATTTTCTTGCTCTATAAGAGTTTAAAATTCAAGTACGATGGTTAAAGAATGTGATTTAGATACCTATTACGGTTGTTTAAGGAAGTGATTTGTAACTTATGATTCAAAACACATGCAAATAATAAGAAAAAATAGATTCAAAAAAGGAAATAACTAATAAGTAGAAAAAATATAAGATACTCTATGCAGTTAAATTGCCACTTTTTTATCTTAAAAAATCATCTATTTTATGTTTACGAATTTATCAAGTCAGACAACATAAGAATCGTACTTAACTCGTTAAAAAACGAGTTTCAAATATTGTACAGACTTGAGTTGATAAGTCAATAAATAAGTTTAAACGAGTTTATCTTAAGTCGAATTCAAACTGAATACCAAACTAGTTGAATTTATTTACTGCTCTAAAAATGAAAATTAAAATGAAACAGAGGAAGTAATACAAACTTTAGTTCTTTAAATCGTGTGTCTAACCATTTATAACTTTGTCTTTTAGTGCCAATGTTTTTTTAGCACAAGAGTGTCTAGTAGCATGCAGTTAATGAAGGACAATGACAATTGTAGGAAAGAATAAGAGAGTATGTGTTAGGTATTTATTAGAAATACAAAGTGAATATGACGATGATTGAAAAGTAAGGAATTTTATTATTTTTTAATTATTTATAATAAAAAAATATTTTTGTAATAAAGAATGAATAGCAAAAAAAAAAAATCTTTTTTTTTTAAAAAATTAATGTACATAAGATAAGACAATCTTGTTTAAGAATTAAAGGGATGGGGAGGTGGGAATCTCATTAATTAAAATGTAGGGTTTTAGGTAATCAAGATGGAAAGGATAAATCAGCACCATACAAACGAAGTTAGATATTTAGGTGGCTTCTTATCTTTTATAAGAACCCTACAAAAATATGATTCCTATTTGTTTTTTTGAATTTTGCATTTTGTACAAACATATTTCGGAGTGCATCTGTACAAAATAAAAAATAAATTTATTGATGTATTTTTAAATTTAAAAAAAAAAACATAAAAAAATTTGATCAAGAATTTAAAATTTAGAAGTGGTGATTTAATAAAATTTTATCATGTGCATTTATAATTTTATAAACGATTTTCTTACATTGATAAAATTTTATCATGTGCATTTATAATGTTATAAACGATTTTCTTACATTTCAATGCTCGCTAATCATATTTGTCCGTTAGCTTAGGAGAGAATCGATAGACCGGCAAATATTCTATTGACCCATCGAAGAATTGTCAAGGTCACAAATTTGCAATAAAACGACCAAATTCAAATAATGTTGTAGCGGTTTGAAACGTATATTATTCACTTGTATCTCTTAACTTGCTAAAGTATGGAGTAAGCATTCTTCTTCCATCTCGTTTTTGATTTTATAGAGTACTTAGATTTGGTCAGTTGACTTATCATTGAAGCTGAAAATTTTGTTTGCTTATGAGGATTGTGGGATGGCTCTGTTTGGTTATGGGGATTGTGGGATGGTTCTGTGTGGTGGCGTGGGGTAGATGAAGGGCAGGGGTGGCGTTTGGTGGTGGACGATGGAGGTGGCTTAGGTTTTCCAAAATTTGAATTTAACCCCTTTTTAATTTTTAATTTCACCCCAATATTTTACAATCCCTTTTTTGTTTTTGATTTGACCGCAAAACTTATTAAAACTTGAATTAGTTAGGAACATATATATGACCAATAAGGACAAAAATAAATTAAAAGTTGTTCTACGAGAGCCCTCAATTAAGTATAAATTAAAAATTATTGCACTCAACTAATAAAAAGTGAGTCATTTATGTGCTCCATTGAAAAATAAATAAAAAATCTAACATTGACGTAAATAAATTGAATGGTGATTTACTCAATTTAAAACAAATAAAAATTTGATATACTCAAATTTATAACAAATCAAAAGTTATTTTATTCAATTGAGAACAAATCAAATGTTAATATGACAAATTGAGAACACATTAAAAGTCATATTATTCAGTTGAGAAAAAATTATGTGTCAGTGTATTACACTGAGAACAAATTAAGAGTAAATGTACTCAATTGAAGCTAAAAGAAATGTTATTTTACTCATTTGATAATAAATTAAATGTTTGTGTACTAAATTAAGAAAAAAAAAAGTTATTGTGTATAATAGAGATTAAAGCAAATGTTATTGTACTCAACTCAAGCAAGAATAAATCGACAACGAAGTACAATTTAGGTGAAAAAATATTTTTCTTGTGACATATGGAGGACCAGTCATGGGTTAAAATTATTAAAGGATAAGGGGGATAGTTAGGTTTAAAAAATTAAAAAAAATGATAATAATTCAATTGTTCTTGCACTCATGAGAACAGACAAAAAGTTATTGTATTCAATTAAGATAAAGCAAAAGTTATAATGCTCAAATAAGAATAAATTAAATATCGGTGTACTTAATTGAGAATAAATTAAAAGTTATTATATGTATTTGATACTAAAGATTGCCTCATTTACTAATATATATATGGATTGATTGATTTATCGGTCGAACAAGTTGCTCGACTTTATCGATCAAATACCGATCAAATAATTATGTTTCCTTTTATATTTTAGCATATATTTTAATATTTATTAATGTATTTGTATACATAATATTTTAACTGTAATATTGTCAATTCTTAATAATCAAATATATTAAGAATTGATAATATTATTTTTTTAATGCTTAAATATATATTTTTTTGTATAATTGTCAGATTATCAATGTAATACTTCACAACCATAGTACTATTTATATTTGAAATGACAATATTTAAATGACAATATTCTTTATTTCAAGTTTGAAATGCTAATGTTGGCCCAGTATTGACATGCATTCAATTGTATCTAATTGTTCACATCCCCTGTAACGTAACGTATGATATAAGATTTATAGGAGGAAAATGTATATTTATATAAAGTGATAAATAAAAAATTATTGATATATTATTAAATTTAAAAAAAAAAATTTGACAAAAAATTTAAAATCAAGAGTAATTGTGATTTTATAAAATATTGTTACGTGAAATAGTTTTGATAATTAATTATAAATTTGTAATTTTATAAATGATTCTCTACAAGAAATTATTTTTCATTTTTCTAAAAGAGAATGGGACGCACCAAAGTGAAGAGACAATAAGATCTCCAGGAAATAGCCCGACCAGCCAACCTGCACTAGTGCATTGGTGCCACTTGTGCTTTCCTCTGAATTGACATACCCTGTCTTCCGCATGTCACACACACTCGAAAAGAAGTCCAATCTAACTAGACTCGATCAACTCAATGTCTCAATACATCCCATTACATGGGCCGTCTTGGATGAATCCAGTCCAGTCCATTATGCTGTACGCTGGTCCACAATTCTGAATCAAGAGTTTTAAAATATAATATCATGAATTGGTTCATCTTAGAATTTTTTTTTCTGTTACTCCAAATCACACATATTTGATATAATCCCGTAATTGAGAGTTTTTATATTCTGATTTTAATAATATGAATTTGTCCTTAAAAATTATTCCAAAATACTAAATTACCAAACCCATGTTTGCTAATGTTTCTCCAACGAGATAATCTAAAAGTAAGCATATATAAATATCAGGGACGTTTTAAAAGTCATCTACAAAATTCACCGACAATTTAGGATGAATTTGCATCCTCAATGCATATACATTCAAGAATCTGGATATACAAACAAGTTGAATGCCGAGTTGCAAATTCCAAGACCTCCATCGATGAAGAGGTTGTGTCCACTGACAAAGACTTTAGCGTCATCACTTGCTAAATACAAAGCAGCTTTAGCAACATCATCAGTCTTGAGAGTTGTCCCTTTAAGGTTAGACATCAAATTCATGGTATTCTCGAAACTTTCATCCTCGAGCCCCACAAACTTCGTGGCTAGAGGCGTTGCACATGCAAAGGGTGACAAACAATTCACTCTGATCCCAAACTGCCCGAGCTCGACTGCCAAATTCCTCGTCAGGCCAACAACTGCATGTTTTGAGGAAGTATAAGCGTGCGATGCCGCGCCACCAATCCCCGAAGCCAAGCTAGCCGACGAAATTATGCTTCCGCTTCTAGCAGGAACCATTACTCTGGCTGCGTGTTTCATCCCAAGAAAAACCCCCGTTACATTAATTTTAAGCACCCGTTCGAAATCGGCCTTTTCATTGTCGATTATTCGGGCCTTGTTTTGATCAGCAATCCCTGCATTGTTGAACATGATGTCCAATTTTCCGTATGTCGCAACGGTTTTGTTCACAGCATGTTTTTTATGTGATCTTCGTTTGTGACATCACAGTGGATGTAGGTTGTATTAGACGAGCCTAATGTCTCGGCGAGGGAACGGCCGAGTTCGTCTTGGATATCGGCAATTGCGACTTTTGCACCGTGCTGGCTGAAGAGTTTCGCCGTGCATTCTCCAATTCCGCTGGCTCCCCCTGTTATTAGTGCCACCTTTCCTTCTAGCCTGCAGTAGTATATCTAGATGGTTAATAAATCTTGTTTTATTTGGATTTTGACCAAAAATTTCTTTACATAATTGGAAACTATGATCAACCAATATTTTTAGTGTTCTTTGTTAATTAAACATACCTTCTTGTGATCACTGAAATAAGAGAAGAAGCAGCAGCCATTTTCTGTGAGAGTGCTGAGGAAGAGAGCTAAAGGAATATAGGAGATTAAGAGAAGGCAAGGTCATATATACAGCAAGTGAACAGTGTAAATCATAACTAATAAATAATTTCCTTAATAATAACTTTAGTGTCATCAAAAATCTATGCTAACTAATAATAATACTCCATATGTTTTATTTTATATATCATTATAGATAATTTATTTTGTGTTAAATTATTGTCACTTTAGAAATTCAATGAACTATTAATTATTTTTTACCAATTTTGCTCTTATCTATTTCCAATTCCATTCTATACTCAACTTGTTATAACTTTTTTAATTTATTACTAATAAAAAGGATAATTTAGTTATATAAGATTAACTTTGCCAAAAATTTAGATTATTTTAACAATTTTAATTTTTGTTTTAAAAATTAAAATGACACTTAAAAGAGAATAGAGATAGTACTAACTTTAGTTCTTTAAATTGCATATCTAATCATTTATAACCTTGTTTTTTAGTGCCAATGTTCTTTTAGCGTAAGAGTAGCTAGTAGCATGCAATTAATGAAGGACAAAGACAATTGTAACTTGTAAGAAAGGACAAATGAAACTAAGTTTTTACTATTCACTTCATAATATGATTAAGGTAGATATAATCATTTCATTATAGTTGTTGAAATAATTAAAAAATAACGAATTTTCAATCTAAATGAGTAGTAAAAAAAAAATTAATATACATAAGACAAGACAATCTTGTTTAAGAATTAAAGTAGTGGGTGGTGGGAATCTCATTAATTAAAACATGGGATTTTAGGTAATCAGGATCGAAATGCATCTGCCCCACTAGGAAAAAGATAAATCAGCTGCACATTTGGGTGGCTTGTTACCTTGCATAAGAATCCTATAAAAAGAAGATTCCCATCTGTTTGTTTGAATTTTGCATTTTGTATAAATATATTTCGATACTGGCCAGTCATATTTGTCCGTTAGCTTAGGATAGTATTGATAAACAGTGGCAAAATTATTGCCCCATCGAGAATTGTTAATGCTACGGCAAATTTCCAATAAAATGACCAATTTAACTTTGTCCTTTTAGTCTCTATTGATAAGAGGAAGGATATTTTGGTTATTTTATTATATTTTTATTGTGACATCAACAATTCTTGTTGCTCAGACAAAGTATTTGCCTAAATAGAAGTAGTAAAGGAAATTCTGTTTTTTAAACGTTAGTTTTGGATTAATATTTTTACAGATTTTCTAAATATCTTTATCGTTTTATACATTTCAAAAAATGGTTAAATTTCAAATAATGTTGTCCCAAACAGTAACGGTTTGGAACTTAATGCTTAGCTATTTGTCCTAAGTGCGACAGCTTTGCTCATCCCTCGTATCTCCTTTGCACATTGTTGTTTTTTGTGGGCTTGTGGTGGTTGCTTTGGACCTTTTATTTGTTCCTTTTTTTGGCAACTCTCTTAGTGTACAAGTGGTAGGAACTAGGAAACAAAATCTAGTGCACTCTCTTGTCTGGCAGCCAAAATCTGCAAAGAGCCGGCAAATTTGTTTTTAGTGGGTAATTAAGAGCCATTTTCACCCTAATTTACTTCTTAGCAAACGCTTTTCACTCCTGGCTCAAGATTGAGTACCGACCCGATTAATTGAATTCACAATCGTTTTTTTATGGGAGAATTAAAAATTTGAAATTGATTAATCAAAATTCGATAAAATAATCCGTCCGACCAAATTTTAAAATAAAAAATTGATTACGACACTGGAATTAAATTCTGAATTCAAAATTAACCAATTTGCAAATCCAATTCAGTATTTGATCTGTTTTATACATAAGTGCTACTTTTTCGCAAAAATGTATGCATAAAATTTCGAACTCAAGATTTTTTCAAAAAAATCTTTAGTACTTGCGGTCAAAGCAAGTTGAAAGCTTGCAACGTCACTTCTTCTTTTCAAGTAAATATACATTTTTTTTTATATAATATGAACTTATAAACTAATACTATAATTTTATTTATAAAATACATATATAGTCACATAAATGATATTATATATTTACATGCGAACACAAACACACATATGTATATTAAGAAAATATTACATCCATTCAAGTATAATATATTTTTGAATATGTAGAATTATGGATTATTTTATTACTTGTTGGGTTTTGTTTTAAATAGGTACCTTCAACTTTTATATAAAGGATTTTAGTCCAGTGTGAATAGGCCCATTTTTGCGAATGTGCTTAATTGAATTCGTGATCGATTTTTGAATTCTAATTTAATTAACCAAATTTTTTTTCGAATTCAATTCGAAATTAAAATTGGTTAATAATTTAACACTTGTTTTTAAATTTCGATCAAATTATTTGAGCAATTAACTGATTAGTTAATTGATTCTCACACTTGGCTTTAAATTTTTGACGATGTACACTATGCCTTCATATTATTTTCAACACAATGCAAATAAAAAAATTTCCATCTAAATTGAGACATTTTATAATCTAATCAAAAGTACTCTCTCCTTGTTGAAAACGAGTATAAGATTCATCTCTCTCTTAAAGAGAAATTAATTACTTATTTGGGTAAGAACTTGCAATAAGGCACACATAACTTAGACAGAAAGTATCATGTCCTATAAGGACCCTTGATAGATTCTAACGTGGGATACACAAATTTTATATTAATGTGACACATTAATCCATGCGGGATCCTATAGTTCATTTGTATATGAGCTCTAGTTTAGATTTTTTTTTTTTTTTAATATATATATATGAGCAAGTATAGATGTATGTCACATATCAATTTTTCAAATTTCAAATATTAATTGAATAGATGATGTTATTGATATCTAAACTTTTGATTGAATTGCGCTTTGGTTCTCATCTTTTTAATTGTGTCATTTTAATACTCCATTTTCACAAATAGTATCTAATTGGTGTAATTATTCAATTCCAGTGGTCGAAAAGTACCGTAAATTGTCACGTGCATAATACAAGAAATTAATAGAGGATTTGAAACACAAATTGAAAAAATCGATATAGTTTCATTATTACAACTACAAACAATAAAAAAAAGAAAGTAAATGTCTACATTTAATTGCTAAAAATCACCAAACTTTTTGGTGATTAAATGCAAACTCTTGTTTTTTATTTATTTATTTTTTGAATTTGTGTTAATGAAACTATACCATTTTGTTATAATCATTTTTGTTCTAAAATTATCCCTGTTAATCTCTTGCATAATAAGCATGATTATTTCCAGTTCCTTCCAACTACCAAAATTGAACAACTAAATAAATTAGACACTATTTGTTAAAAAAAAAAAAAAACTATTTGTAAAAATGAAGTACCAAAATAACACAATCAAATGATAAAATACCAAAGTGTAACTAAGTCGAAAGTTTGAATACCAATGATGCTACTAACTCAAATTAGTTTTACATATTGTTGTCCATCTATACCATAAAAAAATTGAAAAATTTTATGGTACCGTTAAGGTGTTGTACTATTGTACTTTAAAATTTGTATTATACAATCATTCAAAATACAAAATATTTTACTGTATAAGTATTCAAAACATAACATATGGTGCCTTAACTGACCATGAAATTTAAGATAAATTTCACTTATACATTTGTGGTATGGGCGTTTTACACATTACTCCCATTGTTTAAAAACTCTCATACTTTTAATTTAACTATCTAACTTGACGGAAAATAAATCTTGTTACAGAAGATGGATGCAAGGTGCTAATAGAATTCCCAAATTACCCCTAATCAAATACTAATTCAGTTACGCTTAATTATTTTGTGGGACAAAATAGAACTAAACAAAATTTTGGGTTAAAATTAAAAAAAAAAAAAAGAAAAGAAAACACATCATCTTCCTCAACTTCCCAACCTGCAATCTTTTACCACCACCACCACCTTAGCCTTCCACCATCCCAGCCCTCTATCAATTCATACCCCACCATCCAGATATCACTACTACCTCGATTTGCCTTCCTCTAGCTCCATCTCCATCACCCAACCCCTCAACCCCATTCTCGCTACTCCGACCTGTCCTTCATACCCCCAATTTGCCTAACACCACGTCATCCCTGCCACCCTAGGTCCCTTCTCTTGATTTGCCTTCCCACGTAATCCTCGCCACCCATGTCACGCCCCCAAAACGGGACAACGACACGCCGCACTTTGGAATCACCCCAAGCATGTAAGTTTGTACAACACGAGAGCAATAAACAAACCATAATACCTGTCATTAAATCTCAAGATTAACCAAAACAAGATCACAAAATATATTCAACAACCATATTCATAATAATCCACGAAAATCAAATCACATCCATATACAAACATCAAACCACAATCCAACAACAGTCAGAAGTTCAATCACAAGGTACATCTAACAAGTCCATAAGCACACAAGCCTGAACACAAGAACAAAAAACCTCACACTAAAATGGTAAGCAGGAAAACTCTAACTCCAATAATTGGGATCCGAACTGTAACCTCCTTCCAGGTCAGTACTCGACTCAGGACCTGCTAACCTTTCATGTTGGTCCTCGACTGCAAACAAAGGAGAAATAATAACGGAGTAAGCATATCATGCTTAATAAATAATATTTAAACCCAATTATAGATAACATGTATACAATTAGAACAGGAAACAATATACGAGACATTTCCAACAATTAAAATACAAATGTCAATCAAGGAGCTCATGGTCCATATCAAAAGTCTTCCCAGCACTGGATCCAAGTCTGCCTATTATTCACCCGAGTAGACAAGGCATAACGAAGTGTCTATCACTTGTCTTCCCGATAAACTGGGTATAACATTTATGAAGTAGAGTACTCAGTATATCATTTCATTCACTCACTCATAGCTAAATCCACTAAAGTGACCCATTGAACTCTTCACAGTAATTATTCATTAACACTTAGTACAATGATGAACATATAATACATTACATAACGAACACATAAATTATAAACATACTTACCTTATAAACATTACTTAAAGTAAATATACTTACCTTAATATCAATTATTCTAGAGCTGTAAAACCAATCATATACAGAGTACCGATAAAAATGCATAAATGTTACTTACCTTAAAAATCGATTTCGTAGATTGTATCATAATTTCAACGATCTAAAACTCTAGTTTTGAATCACCTAAATCAGGAGAGTGTTATACTATTAAGATAA
The DNA here is from genome assembly GCA_025175665.1 of Cinchona pubescens. Taxonomy (NCBI): domain Eukaryota; kingdom Viridiplantae; phylum Streptophyta; class Magnoliopsida; order Gentianales; family Rubiaceae; genus Cinchona; species Cinchona pubescens. Next base: position 2,346,227 of record JANKKI010000129.1, on the reverse strand, counting down.
AAATCAAGGTAGGGGTTCACTTTTGGGTATCACCTAAATTCTAAAATTAGACAATAATTGAATACAAACAAATAAGGGTTGATTTGAATTCGTAAAAATAAGTCACAATTTTGAATATATCACTAGGTTAAGAATTGTCAAAACCCTAATTCAAATCTCACAAAACAATAGTTAAAAAGTAATTCCAACCCATAAATCGAGTCCCAGTAGCTCATAAATATATTTGATAATAAAATCAATTCACAAAACAACAAAATTAAACGAATTAATTTTTTGAGAAACTTGAAATTTAACATGAAAATCATGCAAAACATGAAGTAAAACTTACTTTTGAAATTGGATTAAAGGTCTACGAGTATTCCTAAATTACCAATTTGATTTGAAAGGAAAAAAAAATGCTAAATAGATGATCAAATTTGAGAAATGGCTAAAGGGGTTTTGGAGGTTTGTCTTTGGAATTCACTTGGAGAATGAAAGTTACAGTGAATCAGGAAACTTCGTAACGAAGTTTTAATAAATTTTCAAAATTTGCACTTTAGTCCTTTAAGTTTTATAAAATTATACTTTTACCCAAAAATTTTAAAAAATATTTAAAAAGAGAAAAACGATTATTTAATATTTGAAAGGAATATTAGCAAGTATTTAAAAGGATAAGATCAAGTACAAAAATGTGTGAAATGATTAGAAATGTCAGGTATTACAACCCATCACTCCCTACAATATTTCGATACCCAAGTCAACTGTCCTTCATAAATATGATCTGTGTACCCCTATCACATCCACCCCTCATTGATCTCATTCCGATCCTCTATGCACTAGCACCCACATCATCCCTTCCACTCCATACCTCCATCCTTGACCTCTATTGACCATTTTTTTTTTTCAATATTATTAATTTCTTTTTTTTTTTTCTAATAAAATTTTCATTGTTCTTTCTTTTCTTTTCTGTTTTTTCATTTTCCCAATTTTATCTTTTATTTTTCATTTTATTTTAAAAAATTTTCCCTAATTTTTCTTTCTTTTAATCTATTTTTTATTTTGTTGTTCTTTTTTCCCCTATATTATTCCATCTAAAACTTTTTTCCTTTTTATTTTATTTTTGTGACTTTTCATATATGATTTTATGGTAATAATATTTAAAATAGAGAAAATGAAGCAAGGGTATAACTGACTATGTAAATGGTTATGTTATTGAACCCATTTTCTTGAACTAAAAGTACGAGGTTTTTTTTTAGGTTTTTAAAATGTGAAAACCATCCATACCACAGTGGTTTAAGTAAAATTTAACCTAAAATTTTTGTAGAAAAGCTTAAAGGGGTGCTTGGTTCATATATTGGAATTGGGATCGAAATTGAAATCTTACATGAATAATAGGTATAGGTTTTGTACAACAAAATCATTCAAATAATTGGTGGTTGGTAAACATTTATCGGTATGAGTATCATATTAAAATTTTATTATTATTATTATTATTATTATTATTTAAAAAAAAAATTCTTCCTTAGTTTGTTTTCCAAACTTCCACTAGAGCCAATGAGGGAAAGGAGGAAAATATTTGAGAGGGAAGAGCTGTGGGATGGGAAGAGGAGGGAGGAGGCAATGAGGAAGAAGGCGAAAAATAATATTATTTATTTATTTATTTTTCAAATTTTGTAATCAAATTTGGGAATCATTAAAACTCCCTAATTTAGTTGGGTATTATAAGTTGCTAGATTTTTTGGTTTTATTTCAAAATTTCAATACCTATACATGTTAACCAAGTAATACATATGGGAGTAAATTCAATTCCTGATTTCCATACCCTCTTACCAATCACCTCCCAAGTCGTTAGTATGAAGGGGTGTTTGATAGTTCCATTAAGTATTTAAACTTAATTCAGTAAGTGTTTTATATTAAGTGCGTTTTATAATGAAATTCTCCTATTTCTGAATATATTAAGTGCCACCTAATTTATATATAAAGTTTTAGGAGAAAAGTCTATTATTTAATTTGTTGAATTCTTTATTAGTATAGCAAACCTTACTCAATTTTTCTTTATTTTACATTTACATATTATTTTACATGTATAAACATACTCATAAACACACGTTTGTACAAATTATATTCAATCTCTTTCACACATAAACACATACTTACGCATACTACATTCATTCTCTCTCACGCTTAAACACATAATAAAATACACTGTATTCCTTCTCTCACACACATAAACATACATTTATACACACATATTCATTCTCTCTCACACACAACGAATACTTGCACATACTATATTTATTCTCTCTCACATATAAACAAATTCTTGCACGTACTACATTCGTTCTCTCTTACACATAAATACATATTTAAACACACTATATTCATTCTCTCACACACATAAACAAACACTTACACACACTATATTCATCATTTCTCACACATAACACATAAGCGCATACACTATATTTCTTATATCTCATACATAACACATATTTGTATACACTATTGTAGACATTTAAATTTTAAATTATTATTAGTTAAGACAATAATTAAATAATTATCTTGATTAACTTTTAAATTAAGTAAATAGTTCAAGTCAAGGCCTAATAATTCATAGGATGTGATAATTTGATTTTCTTGGATTTGGGTTCAATCAAGTAAATTAAATTAAATTGACTAAAGTCCATTAAAGTGTTTTGGACTATGTCTTGGACCGGCCCAATATTTTATTTTAAGTGATGGTGGCTTAAGTTCCAAGTAACCCATTAGGGGTAGGAAACCCTATTTTTACCTATAAATAGAGGTACCCTCCCTTAGACAAGGGGGAGGAACATTAGAGATTTTTACGGCATACATCAAGTCTCTCAAGTCCTTGAAGCTCTGCAAGTTCTTCGACCATCAAGTCCTCGAAATCCTGCAAGGTCTTCGTTCCAAGTCTTCAAGTGATTAATCTTCAAGTTGTTCGTGTCAAGTGCTCAAATCTTCAGCCTTCGTGTAGATCAAGAGACATCTTTCCTCAAGATCTACTCAAGTTTGCCGCTACAAGTGTTCGACAAATCTTTTCCGGTCACTAAATTTCTGTCGCAAGAAGATCCATCATCCTTAGATCCGCAATCTAGAGGAGCAAGAATCAAGGGAGTATTTTCTTTTGTAAAAAAAGGAAATATACAAAATCAGAGTTGTGTACCTTTAAATTAATCAAATTGATCCTTATTTTGTTTGTTCCTGATTTCAGTATTTTTCCATACTTCAAAATTTGTGTGAACAAATTTTTGGCACGCCCGGTGGGACCAACTCTGCCCTTTATCTCTTCCCTTAAAGTTTCATGGCTGCATAAGGAAATCAGTCTGCCCAGAATAACATCTCGTTCGAGACTTGTTCTGTAGAGTTATACTTTGGACCAATGACCCGCGCTAAAGTTAAAGCGCTCGCTACTAAGATAGTCCAACAAAAAATTGCAAGTACGGATACAAGTGAACGGCGCTATGCAATCTCATTGGAGCCACTTGCATCTGGCCAATTCACTACAAAGGAAGGCTTCCGTGATATGTGTGATGGATCCTCTTCTGTGGGCAACGTTTCGAATTTGCTTGCTAATCTGAGAAGACACCAGTTAATCTTCCAAGTTCTTAGGCACCAAATAGAGGTCTACGTAGGATCAACTCTAAAGGCATCACTTTTGAACAATCTAATATTATGCCATCCATGGTGACGAATGCTTCACACTTGGAAGAACAAGTGAGCGACATGTCCATGACGATCGATGACTTGAAAAAGATCGTTGAAGAGAAAGATTTGCAAAGTGCAAAATTGATGAACAAGTTAGAAATTCTCAGTGGGGGAGAATCTAGCCTAAAAAATAGTGACAACTCGATCGTTAAAGGTAAAAATTTAAGAGAAGACCCTGTCTCTTATACACATCTAGATGTGTATAAGAGATGTCTGTAGCCTCTCTTTCAGTCAAACAACTTCAGGACATGATAGTTAATTCCGTGAGAGCTCAATTTGGTGGCCCGTCACAATCATCTATTCTTCATTCTAAACCTTACACAAAAAGGATCGATAGTCTAAGGATGCCATTTAATTACCAACCTCCAAAGTTCCAGATTCGATGGAAAAGGTAATCCGAAACAACATATTGCACACTTCATAGAGACATGTAAAAATGCTGGCACTGAAGGTGACCTTCTTGTAAAGCAGTTTGTTAGATCCTTGAAGGGTAATGCTTTTGATTGGTATACGGACTTAGAGCTTGAGTTAATTAACAGCTGGGAGCAAATGGAGCGCGAGTTTCTGAATCGTTTCTATAGCACGCGTCGAACCGTTAGTATGACCGAACTTACTAATGCAAGGCAGTGGAAAAATGAAGCAGTTATCGACTACATTGATCGTTGGCGCACTCTGTGCCTTAACTGCAAAGACAAACTATCCGAGACTTCTGCTATTGAAATGTGCATACAAGGTATGCATAAGGGACAGATCAAATACAAAAATAGAAAAGTTTATAAAGAACGGAAATAACAAAGAGGCTATGATGGTGAATACGACTCCAATTAGAATCTCCTCAAATGACAAGGGCAAAGTTAATAAGAATAGCATCACTTCTTCATTCAATAGACAACGAGCAACTCTAGATGTGATATAAGAGACAGCAATATCCTTGCGTATATGTGTTTACTGTCTCTTATACACATCTAGATGTGTATAAGAAAAAAAAGCTGATTGAGTTACCTGATCTTCGCATGAAGAAATGGGGAAGGTTAATGATCCAAAGTATTGCAAGTACCATCGGATAGTCAGCCATCCAGTAGAGAAATGTTTCGTCCTTAAAGACAAAATTATGAGATTGGCTAGGGAGGGAAAGATTATCCGCGACATAGAAGATGTAGCAGGATCAAACTTTGCAAATGCCATTTTTTCACCCAAGAGACTTGACACTCCACCCATGAATAGTCCTACAATATTTCCTTCGCATATGGCAACAACTCTATTACAATTTGTCGGGAGCCTTAGACCGGTTCAAGTTTGCCTAGGTATAGAGAGGTCAAGAGATAAATGTGAAAGAAATTTTGATCCAAATGCCCAAGAAGATGAAGAATGGATTCTTGTCACCAAGAGAAGGAAAGGACGACGAAGTCCTACTGTATAACAGACACCTTCTTTGTAGACAACTCCAAAAAATTTGGCTACCTTATCTTAAACATTCTATGGTTCATACTAAGACCTCTTTAAGCACATGAATAGATAATCAGAATGCTCAAAGAGGGCATATGCCAATCACACTTGGAGAATATTTTCCAAAAGGGTTCTTGAAGGAAGACCAAATAGAAAATGTCAATATGACGTCTTCAATAGAAATTGAGGACAAGGATGTGACCAAAGAAGTTGAGGTTCTGGCAAAGCCGACAAAAGATAATGACTCTTCCGTGGAATTGGATCTATTTTCACTAGAATCAATTATTCATAGCTTATTCGAGCTTCCGCAAGAGGCTAGGCGCTTGCTTGTAGACGAGATGTTCTTCAAGAATGTGACGGTAAAAATAGTACTTTTGAAGAACCTATTCCAAAGAGTAGTTGTCCAAAAGTAGATTGTGCAACCATTACTTTCACCGACGAAGATCTTTTGCTAGGACCGATGTCACATAATCGTCCTCTTTTTATTTCGGGTTGCGTCAAAGAGCAAAAGGTAAATCGCATACTCATCGATGGTGGTTCTGCTGTCAACATCATGCCAAAGTCAACTATGAAAAAGCTTGGTGTTTCACTTGATGACTTGTCTGCAAGTCGCTTAACGATCCAGGGCTTCAATCAAGAAGGCCAACGAGCAATTGGGAAGATTCGTCTAGACTTGATCATAGGTGAATTAAAGGCTAGTACTCTATTCCATGTGATAGATGCAAGGACGTCCTACAATATGTTGCTAGGAAGGCCTTGGGTGGATGAAAATAGGGTGGTACCATCGACTCTTCACCAATGTTTTAAAGACATGAGAAATGGAATTGCGGAGAGGGTTTATGAATGTCTGACATCAAACCATTCACAGAAGCAGAGTCACATTTTGCTGACGCAAAATTGTATGTCGACTGCAATAATAAACAAGAGGTCTTCGCTTCTAAAGAACGCCAGATTTGAAGTGATGACACAAAAGAAAGGTTAGATGGAGTATCTGTTATCTTGGAAGGATGTGTGGAGAAGCTCGCAGGTATTATAATTGCCTCAACACCTCAAAAAGGAAAAGAGAAAGTCGAATCTACTATAGTTCCTCATGTATTTCGGTACGTACCTCGATCAAAACGAAAAGAAGGACAATCTCCCTTCGTTCAAGAAAAGGTTCCTCAAGTGATCGAACAAAATTGTGTAAGTCCCCTCACAAAAATCGCAGCCATTAGGACGGGTTCACCTTCCAACAGAAATGTTCAAGGAAATTTTGATGCTAAGGCTTACAAATTACTTGAGAAGTCTAGATATAATTTCTCGAGCCCTGCGAAATTAGGAGAACTAGTGCCGGAGGTAACTGGTGAAAGAATTCATGGACTCTTAGATTCAATGAAACCCAAAAAAAGTTGAAGGAACAAGGATACCATGTTGATACTCCTAGATCGGGAGTGGGATTTATACCAAATGAGCCCGTAAGGATATCTATCAAGAAGAGAAGAAATGCAGCCAATACACAACACATTGTTGTGGAAGAAGAAAACAATGACACTAACGTGCAAAAGAAGTCACAAGCTCGAGTATCTGCCTTTGATCGCATTGGAGAACCATCTTCACGTTCTTCGATATTTAAAAGATTGGGGCCTCATTTGCAACTTCAAAGTGGCAGCAGTAATGGCTCTCGCAAGTCAGTTTTTAACAGACTAGGTTCTGTATTTGATCGACTGGGGGCAAGAAAGTCCACATTACTAGGGAAAAGATGTCGTGACTCTGATAGTGAAAGTTTTCTAAAGGATGAGAATAATAAAGAAATCCGAAGTGTTGTCCCGTCACGTATGAAACGCCAACAAACATGGGAAATTCTTACTGAAGGTTCTTTGATATTCAAGCGGCAGATACGATTGTTCATACTGGCCCTGTTGGTGAAGATAATGAAGAAGAAGTGGTAACCTTACATCATATCTCAGTGGAAGAAGATCTTACTGTTAGTCAAAGATATGGGATTGAAGATGCACCTCCGCAACTAGAACATGGGGGACAAGCAACAATCGATGATCTCAAAGAATTAAATTTGGGAACTCTAGACGACCCGCGTCCAATCTTTATTAGTGCACTTTTGAATTCCAATGAAGAGAATGACTACTTTGACCTGCTCTTGGAATACAGAGATGTGTTTGCATGGACGTATAAAGAAATGCCCAGATTAGACCCAAAGGTTACAGTTCATTGCCTTGGAATTAAACATGGTGCTCGACCGGTAAAACAAGCACAACGGATGTTTCGACCTGACCTGATCACTCGTATTGAAGTCGAAGTAAAGAAGCTCATCGAAGCTGGATTCATTCGTGAAGTTAAATATCCAACATGGATATCGAATATCGTGCCTGTTAAGAAGAAGAATGGTCATGTAATTCACATTTGCGTTGACTTTCGAGACTTAAATAAGGCATGCCCAAAAGATGACTTTCCTTTACCTATCATTGAGCTCATGGTTGACGCTACCACGGGGTATGAAGTCTTGTCTTTCATGGATGGGTCGTCTGGGTATAATCAAATCAGAATGGCACCAAAGGATGAAGAATGTACCGCTTTTCGCACTCCTAAGGGGATATACTGTTATAAGGTGATGCTCTTTGGTTTAAAAAATGCAGGTGCTACATACCAAAGGGCCATGCAGAACATCTTTGATGACATGTTGCATAAGAAGGTCAAGTGTTACGTAGATGACTTGGTTGTCAAATCTATGAAAAAGGCAAATCATTTAGAGGATCTTCGAATTGTGTTCGAGCGATTGAGGAGGTACAATTTAAAGATGAACCCTCTCAAATGTGCATTCGGCGTTTCTTCTGGAAAATTTCTTGGATTTGTTGTTCGACACCATGGTATAGAGGTGGATCCAAGCAAGATTAATGGCTCTATACAACGGATGTCTGGGCCGAGAAATTTGCAAGAACTAATGAGCCTTCAAGGAAATCTAGCATTCATTCGAAGATTTATCTCTAATCTCGCTGGTCGTTGTCAACCATTCAATCATTTGTTAAGGAAAGATGCCGAGTTTAGATGGGACAAGTCTTGTCAAAATGCCTTTGCGAGCATCAAGAAGTACCTTTTGAACTCCTATTCCAGGAAAACCTTTAATCCTATATATTTTGGCACATGAAAAGTCTGTAGGTCCACTCGTTGCTCACGATCATCAAACTGAAAAGAGAGAATAAAAGAAAAAAAAATGAAATGAGAGGACAAGTATAGGGTCAATATCAACATTACGAAAAAAAAAAAAGGAGCATGAGGGCAAAAGGAGTTAAATGAAATAACAACATATTGAGCAAGTTGCTCCAATGGTATTGTTGAGCTTGGTACGCCTTGAATGAGTGCTTCTGAATCGATGATAGCCATATCCAAGTCTCGTGCATTGTTTCCTAAGTTTTATTGCCTTTCTTGGGTCGGTTCCAAGGGCAATCACGGCCGGATGTACTTTCACTTGACTCTTCCTTGTCACAAGTGTTGTGGCATGATAAGTCTTCAATTGTCGCATTAAGAGCCTGGGGCGAGAAAATGACTAGTGGTGTTTATTAGATGTGTATTTGCTCTCCACAGCTACCACTGCTTTTGACGGTTGTTCCTCATTTGGTGCATTCACCTCTTTTTCCGTCAAGTTGCCCTTTGAATTTTGATTTTCTCGCCCCAGGTCTTGATGCGAAGCGACAACATTCTCCTTCTTTACAGCGTTGACCTGTCTTTATTGACATGTCTAAAATATCTAAGAGATGTCTCATAAGGCACAGAAGAATGGTTTTGAGAACTACTCCTTTTGGTCGACTTGTGCTCATGTGAAGAATGAATAGCCACATCACTCTTAGACGTCAAATGTGCACATGACTCGATGCTTTTTCTCTTTTTCAAATTAATCTTGATGGTGTGTTTAGGAGCTTTACATTCGATCTACTTGACCACCAATGATGATAATCTTTTGTAACAAAGAAGTTTACTTTTTGAGCCGGTAGAGTTATCTTAGAGTGTTGCCACACGAGTGGAAGATTCCCACAATTGCATTATGTCCACCAATGAATAAGGAGGGAGCTTTTCTTTCAAGTCGTAAGGAACATAGCTCTAAACTTCCAGGCGGCTAAACTGCAAGGATTATACGGCTCAACAATATGAACATTGTTCAAATGAAGAGTCAAGTAACATGAACAAGTGCTAATAAAGTAGTCTATCCATGAAGATGATAAATCTCCATTGTCGACCAAGACACGATTCTTCTCTTGAGCCAAGCATAAGCTAGGAAGAAATGATGGGTTCATCTTTAGGAGGAGACTTCTCGCCTCGTCAGCAGTGAAGAATTTGGCCATTTTCTCATACCAAATTTAGTCATCAAGACTCCATAATTAAATTTTCCATGCATATGGTAGGCGTCAAAATAGATGGCATATGCATACAACCCATGGATTGGAAAAATAACAAAGGATTTATGCAGATTGGAAGAATGGACAACTTCGTTTAAGCCATTATAGATGCTTGATAACACCGGTACAGCAAGGGAAAATTTTTGTCCGCAAGCCATCAAACTCGCCACTTTAAATACGCTGGGACGGATGTGGCCAATTTCGTGACGTGGCAGAAGGAATTTGCAGATCCAGCAAGACAAAAATGCAGCAAGGTATGTCTCATCTCTTGAAGTCTCGTCAACTCCCAAGTCAAGGAATTGTTCGGCTTTATTATTAATCTTGAATGCGTAGTCATTGTCAATGATTCCATTTGGATTGTGAGTTGTCCGTGGCTTTGATGAAATTCTTCGCCTACTGACTCTAAGCGTCTCTGGTTGATATCTACTTTGGCCTTTACACCAAAATTGAATCCAGTCAGCAATCCGAACGTCTTTCGTTCACATTTGTGAGTTTATGAAATGCAGAGATTAGATGAATGCAGCTTGCTGGTAATCGATGGGATTTCCCGTCGACGCTAGTGCCACAAAGTTCATCAGCTGAAGGAACAACTTCATCATTCAAAGTGCCATGGATTGGAAGGCCACCAAGTTTGCGCAAGTCCCAAAGTGAGATGGATAATTCGCCAGTAGATGAATGCAGAGTATTCGTCGTGTGACACCAAAGTTCAAGGAAGGCATGCAAGGTGTTGTCGCAATAGTCGTATGTGAACAAAGATGCATGAACGGCGTCATAGATCTTGGCATCTAGGAGCACCTTCCTCTGTCCTGAGAGGACATCTTCGGCCCACTCCCAATAGCACGTTGTGTAACAAGTTTCGCCGAAATTAGAAGACGGAGCTTCCCAAGCGCTTTGTCCAAATTGGTTCGAGCAAAGGGAAGCAGAAACTTGTTGGTGCTTTGTTCTCCATCATGATTGTGAGACAGTAACACGTGCACTTCCTTGCTTGTAAGAGAAGAAGAAGGGCCAATCACTCCTTTCGCAGATTTGGTCGACCACTCGGGAAGATATGAGATGACGTATCTAAAGGATCAATCTTTTTTGCCAAGTCACCTATGACAGGTGGCAGTGTGTGTAGAGATAAGTCGTGAGCACTCGAGCCTCGCTTGCCATCAAGAAGTTGGAGGCATTGTTCAGGAGTTTCGCTATCCTTAATTTGCATGTTGCCAAAAGTTCCTATAATAAAGAGAGTGAATTGGCACAGTAAAGTAAAATTTTGAAAAAAAAATGAGATTACGATTAATTGATGATTGAACAACAAAAGTGATGTACTTCAACAAAATGTTGTGCCAGGGACACCTTGAAAAAAAAAAAAATGTGCGAAAATATAGTGATGTTTGCAAGTGTCAATAATTAGAGTTTGGATTTCTTGTAGATGTTGGGGTTTTATGTTGCCAAAGTAGCCGAAAGTCACAGTAGGGATATGCTGAAAAAAAAATTAGTTGCTAGAGTGCTTGAACCAATTGAAGATGGGAGAAAAAATATATTATAGTGTGTACACGTGTATTTTTATGTGTGGGAGAATAATATAGCATATGCAAGAACATTTGTTTGCGTTAATACAAAGCCAAAATTTTGGTCAAAAATTAAATATTTAAGGACCAAAATTTTCAGCAAACAAGCCACACAAAACAAAGGATGGTCATCACTATTGTTAGTCAATTGTGTGGGCAACTCACGATCAAGAACAAAAAAAAAGAAAAAAGAAAAGAGGATTCTAGTTTTATTTACTTACCGATAACTTGGTTGTCGAGATAGAGCTTTAGCCCATTCTTTGGATCGGTTTCTTGAGTGTGTAGCATAGAAATTCTTTAACTGTCCTTTAAATAGAGTTTGATAATGCTACGAATTGGGTAGTCATCAATCTAATTGGAAGTTGTAAGATTTTGGAAATTGAAGAATTTGGAAGTTAAGTTGTTTAGGAAGCCTGAAAAAAAAAAGAAAAAAAAAAGGGGTTCAGTTTTTGTAACGGGTGAAGGAGCATATTTCAATTGGATAGTTTGAAAAGTAAAGTTTTGGTTTGCAAGGTATTTGCAAAGTTACTTCTTAACAGGTTTGTCTCATGGAATTTGGCATCTATGTTTTGGTAATTGGAGTTCCTTGTCTGAGGCTCTAGTTTGAATTTGGGAATTACTGGAAACATGAAGCTCAGTTCTGTAATTCACGCTTATGAGGTGCTGTCAAGACAAAGAAAGGAAATTTTGTTTGGGTTTTGGTACTTAGAATAGCATGTACATTGTTACTATATGAGATTCAAATAAGGAAAGGGGATTTAATATTCTGGTGGAAGTTTCCGCACAAGTGATTAGTAACCTCGTATAAAGAAACATTCAATTTTGAGTGTTTCTTACCTGGAAGTTTAGAGCTAAAATCTGGTGTATATGGTGTACCATAGACCATAAATGGGCTCCAACTAAGGAATGGTATGGTGGTTCACTAGTCAAATTTATTTTGGGCTAAACCAATTGGGCCATTTTAGTTGTAAATGTTTGGCGATTATTTAGCCAAAATAAGTTCCATGGACTTTCCTCGCAAGTCATGTTTCTGATCCTTGTTAAGCAAGTTCGTTATTGAGCCTTGAAGTGAGGGCATTTGTAGACATTTAAATTTTAAATTATTATTAGTTAAGACAATAATTAAATAATTGTCTTGATTAATTAAATTAAGTAAATAGTTCAAGTCAAGGCCCAATAATTCATAGGATGTGATAATTTGATTTTCTTGAATTTGGGTTCAATCAAGTAAATTAAATTAAATTGACTAAAGTCCATTAAAGTGTTTTGGACTATGTCTTGGACCCCCATATATTTAACAATTTAATTGTATAAGAGACAGCTTCTAGTGCTCCTTCTTCTAAGAGGGTAGGAAACCCTATTTTTACCTATAAATAGAAGTCACTCTCCTTAGACTTTAGTCAATTATAATTGGGATTTTACGGCATACATCAAGTCTCTCAAGTCCTTGAAGCTCTGCAAGTTCTTCGACCATCAAGTCTCTTAGAAATCAGGGCAAGGTCTGTCTCTTTAAGAGACTTCATGTGATAAGATGGAAGGAATATGAGTGTAAGAATAATGAATAAGTTGTGAACAAATTTTGAAGTATGTAAAATCAAGAGACATCTTTCCTCAAGATCTACTCAAGTTTGCCGCTACAAGTGTTCGACAAATCTTTTCCGGTCACTAAATTGTCGCAAGAAGATCCATCATCCTTAGATCCGCAATCTAGAAGAGCAAGAATCAATGGAGTATTTTCTTTTGTAAAAAAAGGAAATATACAAAATCAGAGTTGCGTACCTTTAAATTAATCAAATTGATCCTTATTTTGTTTGTTCCTGATTTCAGTATTTTTCCATACTTCAAAATTTGTGTGAACAACTATATTCATTATTCTTACACATGCATATACCCTTCCACACAGTATATTCCTGCCTCCTCATACATAAACAAATACTTGCATATGCTATATTATTCTCCCACACATAAAAATAAACATGTACACACTATATTTCTTCTATCTCATACATAAACACACTCTTGCATACATTATAGTCATTTTCTCATACATATAAACTCATGACATAATATATTTTTTCTCCCATAAAAAAACACACACTTAGATATATTATATTCTTTCTCTCTCATATATCAACACACACTTACATATAATATGTCTCTCACACATACACTATATTAATTAACTATTTATTTGTATTAATAATATGAGATTTAAAAAATTAATCTACTATAAAAATAAAATATAATATTATTATCAAATTATGCAATAGATAAAATATTTCATTTCAGTAGTTAACTTTAACTAAGTACCAAATAAATATAATTTAATAAATTCAATAAATTAAAATTTTAAGAGTGTTCAAATTTCAAATTTGACATTTTTCATTAAAAATGTCAATATGATCAGCCAAACTGTGAAAACGTGGAGCAATTCGATTTGCAAATAATAATTTTAAAAATTAATGTCCAAACTTGGAGTGAATGATGTGAGTTAAAACCAAATTTTAATAAAGACCAAACGGAGAAACCATAAACGAAAGTGCTCTCTGAGTTGTTCATTGGACAATGGGATGGTTCCCGGAGTACTTTTGGTTTTCTGTAATAATAGCCTTATTACTATCATCGGATTCATCCAATTACAAATCACGGGCCCTGGAGAGTCATCTGGGTTCGGAGACTGAGTTACGGGTTCGGGAAATGTTGGAATCGGCAAGGGAAGCCCAGTTCTTCGACTGGCTAAAAAGGGTCAGGAGAAGAATTCACGAGTATCCGGAATTGGCATTTGAAGAGCACAAGACGATGTCAACTCATAAGAGATGAGCTTGACTCGCTCGGGGTGGAGTACACCTGGCCGGTTGCTAAAACTGGGGTGGTGGCTACAATCGGGTCGGGTGATCCACCTTTGTTTTCTCTAAGAGCAGACATGGATGCCCTCCCCATTCAGGTTTTCTCTCTCCCTCTCTCTATTTCTGGTCAACCCTTTTAAATAATTGGTAATAATTATTCAATTTTTTATGTACTATGTTTTTTTTTTTGCCCCTAATTTTTCAAAGGCAAATTATTGTAGCTCAACAGCTCAACTTGGGGGGCAGTCTCGTTAATGATCCCCCTTTAATAAAAAATTAAAAAAAAAAAAAATTGTTGGTATTAGTCTTGTTAAACCCATTTCAATGTTTTATTTGAATTATATACTGGCATTAGGAGAGTTCGAAAAATGTACATGTTCTAGTTTAAAAAGATACTGTAAAACATATGTTTCGAGCATTTTAGTTGCTCCTTTCGTTTCATTTTAGATATATAATATTGCATTCGATCTTAGTTCTAATGGAGACTAAGTTTTCGTATAAGGAGAACTAGAGGGAGTAGTATACCTTTTGTGGCCTTTGAATTTAAAAAGTGATTCTAAATTTCTAACTCTCAAATTGCTGGTTGGAAGAGTCTTGAATGGTCTCCCCTGACTAGTAAACAAAGCCAATTGGTTTTGCGGGATAAGTATTAAAAAGGTAGGAAATTTAGAGATGCGATACAATTTCAATTGTTACTGAAAGAAAGTTAGCATCTTTAGATTAGAATTTACTACAAACACACTGAAATGGAAAAGGAGACATTTCAAGTTAGCAGTCGGGACTCAGTTTGGGTTCCTCAAGTTAAACCAAGGGTTATACTCTTTTTTAAGCAATTAGGTCTTTACTGGTTCAGAATCTGACGCTTTTTTCGACATTTTCATTTTTAAGGAATCAGGGGATTGGGAGCATAAAAGCAAAGTTAATGGTAAAATGCATGCCTGTGGGCATGATGCTCATACAACAATGTTGCTCGGAGCAGCTAGATTGCTTCAGAACTCAAGAAATAATCTCAAGGTGCATTATGAACTCCAACTCCTCTACTATTTGGAAAGATTTTAAGAATGAAAAACCATTTTTGCTGTAAAGTGTATTAACTGCATTTAGAATATATGCTGTTTTTTATATTCACAGGGCACTGTTAAGCTTGTCTTCCAACCTGGAGAAGAAGGTCATGCTGGTGCATATCACGTCTTAGAAGAAGGAGCACTAGAAGGGGTTGAAGGCATATTCGGCCTAAGGAATACATGTTTTGCCAGAGATGATTGTAGGCACTATCGGTTCAAGACCTGGTCCAGTGATGGCTGGAGCAGGCAGGTTTTTGGCAGTAGTTCAAGGGGTAGGAGGACATGCAGCAGCACCGCATAAAACTAGAGACCCAATCATTGCTGTTTCCATGGCAATTGTTGCACTCCAGCAGATTGTTTCTCGAGAAACTGACCCTCTAGAGGCCAGGGTATGTTCTCTTCTGCAACATGCATTAGAACTTACATGTTAAGAATATTATAACTATTCATTTAGCCCTGTAAAATTCAATTCTAAGAAACATTGAGAAATTTGTCTCCTGTTTTTGCTTTTAATTTGGTGCAGGTTGTTTCTGTTGGATTCATAGAGGGTGGTCAAGCAGAAAATGTGATCCCTGAGAGAGTTAAATTTGGAGGCACATTCCGGTTCTTGACCTCTGAAGGGTTTTCCTACCTTCAGCAAAGGATCAAGGAGGTACTATCAGTGTGTTAAAGTAAATGTGTGAAAATTGTTTGAAGTATTGTCAACATTATGTCCAAAAGTTTTCAAGTTCTTGACTGAGAATTTAAGATCAATACACTATCATGGCTATATCAGTTTAATTCCTGGTGATAAAGAAATGATATCTATTGCTTTCCTTGCCTATTTCTATGACTCTGTCACTTGAGTTTAAGCATAACAAGCGGAAGCTTAGGCCATTTCTTGGTTCTTTCAAATCATAACTCCTTTATGTTGCTCCTTCAAATACATTGGCATTTTCATGCAAGTGTTGATGAAAGACATTTCTGTATTGGATTGCTTTCAGATCATAGAAACTCAAGCGGCTGTATACCATTGTACTGCTAAGGTCGACTTCATGGAGGAGAAACGGAGGCCTTATGGACCAACCTTCAACGATCCTTCAATGTATAAGCATGCAAAAAGAATTGGAGAAATCTTGCTTGGGGATAACAGAGTGCAACTTGTTCCAATGTCGATGGGGGCTGAGGACTTCAGTTTCTATGGACATTTTAGAAAATGCCAGCTGCATTCTTTTTTTTAGGGATTAGAAATGAGACAGCGGATTCAATTAAAGAATTACACACACCTTACTTCGCCATAGATGAAGCTGCTCTTCCCATTGGAGCAGCTCTTCATGCTGCAGTTGCAACTGCTTACTTGGATAGCCATGCTCAGACTCAATAGGAACTTGGTCATTTTCACCTCTTTGAGTGTGATGGTTGGGACGTAGGGAGAATGTCCTTCCAAGTGTCGAGCCAATATAAAGTTTACCAACTACCATTTTGTGCTAAAACAGTTGCTGTTCATATAAGCAATTGGTTATGATTCGGAATCAGCATCCTTATGTTTGATAAAGAATTATGGTACTATTTTGTTTTTTCTCCAAGTAATAATTATAAGTCTAACCCGACAACAAAAAAGAAGGAAGCTTTTAGCGAGTGTTGGTGGTTCGGGGAGGAGGAGAAACTGAAAATGCTAGAGACGGTTAAATTTGGGGGAGAATAGAGAACATATACTGTACCTCTAAAACAAGGCTGAAAATGATTAAACCATACTTGGAAATTTGTATTGTATAAGTATTTGTACAAATTTTCAAAGCATCCATGTATGATTTCACTAAAGAATTTGCCTACCCTGTCTTATTGATCAGGGTAATCTAGTGTTAATTGGTTCTCGGATTAGGGATGTTAATCTCACATTCTCACTTATAATAACTTTATCGTGGGTAAGTTAGAAAAATATTTAGGTAAATTCGATTTTAGATTATATTTGTAGATCTTGTGATAAATATTAATTTTATACAATCTTACTTACATTTATTCATGTCATTTATTTTATAGACTATAATCTACAGTACAAAATTTACAAGTAGAGTAAAAAATCAAAAATACATAAATATTTTTCCGCAATTTTTTATTATACTATTTACACAAGAAACAAATAAACGAATCAATTAAGTATAATAATTTTCTTAACAAATATTAAAATGCATCAATGAAAAGTAATAAAATTACAAATATATCATTAAATTCAAAAAAAAGCGAATGAAAGAAATCTGACTAAGTATATAAAATTAAGAATTAATAATTCAATATAATTTTGTTAAGTGAATTAATTTTAATAAGTAGTTATGAATTTATTGCTTTGTAAATTTTTTTTATTTGAATGGAAAAAAAAACTCCTCAAAAAAAAAAAAAGAGTGCAACGAAAACAATTTCCTGCCCCGGTAGTATTTTCTTTCCTGGTTAAAGAATCACTCTGCAAACACTTGATGAAGAGCTTGTGGGGTTCGAGCTCTTCATTTTCCCTCACTGCCAATAAATCCTTCTTTTCCCCAATCCCCTCCCCCAAGAGACAGGTCCCCTTCATCTGGAAGCTAGAAAAAAAAACAAGTAGAAGAAGCATGGTCTTATGGTCATATCCACCTACCCGAAAGCAGTTAACTTTTACCGTCTGCGGCTTGCTCACCGGCGCTTCCTTCTTCGCTTTTGGAGCCTACCTTTCATTTGTCAACATCGCCCCTCAACAAGCCCGAACCCAGGCCCGCAAAGAATTACGTCAAAGCCCGCCTCAGGCAGCTCCTTGATGACTGATTATTTTGTTTCCTTCTTCATCCTTTACAAAAAAGAACTGAGCTTTGAACCCTCCCATTTTGAGATTTCTTTTTGTTTTTTTTTTTTCCTTGGGTTCCAATTTTGACCTTAAAGATTCAGTCTTTTTACTACTCCTACCAGGTATGATCAACCCTTTATTCTCTTTATCTTCATTCACCTCTAGTATGTGTATTTCTGTGTGTTGGATATTGGATAAAAATGGATTCTTTTTCTTGGGTTTTTCATTTTTTTTTTGGGTTTCAACTTATGCTGACTATTCAACTCCATTATGTGTTTTTCTGTGTGATTTCTGTTCCATTGAATTTCGGTTGGATTTTGTTTCGTAACATGCCAAGATCCAGATTTTCTTCATGCTTTTCATTTTATTTGGCATTGGTTATATTCCAATTGAAACTTTGACATTTTGAGAGTGTTTGGAAAAGTCTGTAATTTCTTTCTCGCGGAAGAGCAGGAACAACTGTTAAATGGTTAAAAGACCTAAATTCATAGTCTTATTTGTAACTGTTGTCGATATGAGATATAAGTTCCAAAAATTGGCTTTGCTGATAGAATAAATAGAGGGAAACCAACAAATGCACTTGTATCTTGTAAGCTTGGGTTTTGAAAGCACAATCGCAAGAATAGGAGTACAGTTTCAGTGCTTGAAACATTTGACCCCAATGGTAGTTGCAGTAGTTTTTTATTTTTGGTTGCACAATTAGAGTGATATCAATACAAACCATCTGATCTTTGGAGAAACTTTACATGTTGAACATTGTCAAGTAACTTTTCATGCATAATTAAATGGGAGTTTCTCTGAAGCCCATAGAATTTGTCGCCTTGCATAACCTATTGAGACAAGATTGTTATTTGAGTGTTTAGTCGTATCACTGACTTCCTGCAGTATCAGCCTCTCTCTCTTGGGATGCACTTTTTTCATGCAGTTGTGGAAAACAGTATGTTAGAGGTATAGCCAAGTTTCAACTTTATCTTTCTTGGCCTGATTTTTATGCCCTGACCTATGGGACATATTTTCAGCCTGTGATGAGCCCATGATCTCTATTTGTCTTCGTCAAAGGACAAGGCAAAATGCTGCCTTGTATGCGGCCATCATCATCAACTGCGGCAACGAATAGCCATACTTCCCCACCCTTTTCACAAGGTAAACTTGTCCAACCAGATCTTCCACTTGCTGACATTTTCCTTGTGGATTGTCTATTGATATTCATGTAATCTTGTGGGGATTTGAGCTGCAGCATCCGTGGATGAGACTCCAGTTTCTAGTTTTCAACCCTCTCCCACTGTCAATCTAACTCGCGAATACACTCTTGCTGTTCAGACCAATTCCTACAGTGAGATATGGTCTAAAATTCACCACGACAGCCATTCTAACGAAAAAGTAGAAGTAGGGCAGGTGAAGCTTCTTGAGGAGTCTGAGCTTTTAGAGCAGGTCCTCCATCCGAGTCGTGAGAGTGTTTTAGAGGTACTCTCATATATCAGGCCCAGCGCCCTGACCAAACTTGTTGCTACTTACTTCAACCACAGTGAGTCCACTTCCCTACTGTGCCTTTCCATCCACCAAAGTGTTCATCGTGCTCGTCAGATTTATGCCCCTTTCAATAACCTCCTTGATATCCTACCTGAAGATTTAGACAATGGTGCTCATTCCCTATCACAGTTTCAATGTGACATGGCGTTTGACATTTTTCTTCAATTTGACCAATTTGACAACCCCTTTCCTAGCCCTGGTTCATACAATTTTGATGACATGCGTAGTTGCTTCTCCCAGCTGAGACAAGAGCTTGATCACCGTCTCCGTAAGTCAAGATCGAATGTGCACCTCCTCCAGCATGCTACTAGAGGCTCTGTCATTTGCCTAGTTGCAGCTACAGTTGGAGTGGTTGTATCGGCTGTTGTAATAGCTACTCATGCTTTTGTTGCCCTTGTTGCAACCCCTTTGTGCCCTGTTTGCCTTTAGCCTTCCAAAATGAGTAAGAGAGAATTGTCCCGTCTGGCTCAGCTTGATGCTGCTGCGAAGGGGACTTATGTTCTCCACAATGATCTAGACACCATTGATCGCCTGGTAGCCCGTCTGCATGCAGCATTTGAGGGCGACAAGCTTTTCATCCGACTTGGATTGGAGAGGGGCAGGGACAGGCACTCTATCCAGGAGGTGGTGAAACAGCTTTGCAGAACCCATTCAAATTTTTTGCAGCAGCTCACAGATCTTGACGAACACTTATGTCTCTGCTTTGCTGCAATCAATCGGGCCAGATCACTTCTTCTAAGGGAGATACAAATTTATTAGTTCATTGCAGCTCCACACTTCTATACCATGAACATGAAGTTAGTTCTTTATTAATTGCTACCTTATGGAGCCTGAAATTTAACTTTTGCTTGTATATGTCTGAGTGTGGTTGTTTGCATATGCAGATGGCATACAAGGACAATGGTTTGAGGAGGCCCTGGAAGTTATATGAAAGACAGCCTTGGTGTGTTTGAGCAAGTGAGAATCTGGTGTTATAAATTGCTTTCATCTACGACTGATGTTCATTCTGTTGCTCTTCTGCTTCCCTTTGCTTTTTGATGAATCAGAATTAAGAGGTGCTTTTGTTTAACCAGGAAAGTAAATGAAAGTGCTTTTACTTAACACCCGCCCCCCCCAAAAAAAGAGAAATGTGCTTTGGGCATAAACACTCCGCTTTTATGTTTCATGTGTTCATTTCCATATTAAGCCTATACTACCAAGATTGAGAAATACAACTCTGAGCATTATACTCTGTGTAGTCGGCTTTTTGTATG
Source organism: Cinchona pubescens (assembly GCA_025175665.1). Classification (NCBI taxonomy): domain Eukaryota; kingdom Viridiplantae; phylum Streptophyta; class Magnoliopsida; order Gentianales; family Rubiaceae; genus Cinchona; species Cinchona pubescens. Next base: position 2,325,651 of record JANKKI010000129.1, on the reverse strand, counting down.
CCTGTCGACGTTTATGATGTACAACCTCTGCTTAACTATCATTGTTTTAATTATTGTAATGACAGGAAACACCGATAGGTGGGACTTGAACTCTTCAAAGTTGATCTGAAGCAGTTTTGCAATATGGAAGGAGAGACCAGAAGGTGAATAAAAATCAGATGGCATTGATCACTCATAGGCAATACAATAACCTTTGACAGAATCGTCCTGAATCCTGACACATTTACATTGACCTGAGGGAATCTCATTTTTTCTGTTTAGTCGCTTGCTTAATAGATTAAAATTATAGTTTATTGGCCCTAAAAAGTCCAAGAGATGACTGCAAAATTGAGCAAAGCTCATTGTCTGAGGTTTAAACCTTTTGTGCAATTGATAGGGGATAATTTTCATTGTTTTTCAACTTCAGGCATGATTGTCCACTTAAATGGGTTACCCCATGACTAATTTTATGAAGGAATTTATGTACTCTAAACAATTGGAGGGTTGGACCTATTAAATAAAGAATTGTTTGAATCTGGGCATGCCCCAATTCTTGAGGTGCATTGTAGTGGGCTTTGCCGTTCTTCAAGAATAATGTTGGGTAAACCTAGGCCCGATGATTGTTTCCTAGTACCATATATCACTCTCTTTCATAAAGCGAATATTGTCCTCATTACCAGTGATGAGTTAAATGGCTTCACATTTCCATAATGGCCCGCTTCTTGGATTTAAGCAATGAGAAATATTTAGATAGATCTGATTTTTTATCTTATTTGTAGATTTTGTGGTATAGATTAAATATTATAAAATTTATGATATAAGTTGATGTAAGTAAAATTTTATAAGATTTAATCTTGATCGCAGGGTTTATAAGTGGAGTCAAAAACTGGGTCTATGGTAGTATTTTCCTTAAGCAATTGTCTAACTTGATGATCATGTTTCTTATCATGGTTAAGGTAGAATTTATTGTTTGTTTTTTATCTGAAAATAGTTATTAATATTTGAAATAAGTGTTAATCCAAGCTAACCGGTAAAAAAAATAGGGGAATTCTATAGTACTTTTTAGGGAACCATTCTCTTGATTTTAAAAATTTGAACAGAACAAACTTTTTATGCATATGGTATTGTACTGTACAAACATTTAAACCACAAGGGAATGATTCCTTAAAACTAACCGTTGAATTTTCCAAAGAGTAGTTTAAAACTTCATTAAGGGATTCTCGATTATATCAGTTTTTACAATATGCTCTGTATTTACTTTCATTGCTTGCATTGCCCCCCCCCCCCTTGATTTAGGGTGTAAATAAGTATAAATAAATCGTATATTTTAATATTTAAATTTATTTAATTATTTTTATGAGTTTTAAATTTTGTATAAGATTAATTTGTTTATTTTTTAAATTGAACTAGAATAATTTTTTATCATTGAATTCAAGTAACTTAAATTTTTTTACGTCATCAAAATAAGTTCAATTTGAATATTGAATAATTTAAATTTATTTATAATCCATTGGCCTTTTATAGTGAAGTAATGTGCCTAAAAAATATAAAAAAGAAACCAAAAGAAGGGGAGATTAGTTGAGTAGATATGAAATGAAAGCCGTAGAGACAGATCAGAGATTGGTTATTTTTGTGGTTAGTGGGAGAGATCAAATTAAAGGATCTGCTGCAAAAGATATTGGGAGAGATCAAACTAAAGATCTGCTGCAAAAAATATTGGTCTTGGGAGAATATGGACACTTAGTCAAATCCTCAGATGCTCCACCAAATTGACAGTCGAATATAATTAAAAATTATTACCAACAAATAAAAAAGAACAAGAAGATAATTTAAAAAATGTTAATAACACTTTGCCCCCTAAACTATAAGAGTAATTACACTTTATACCCTAAAGTATAAAAATATACACTTTACCCCTCATTCACAATATTCATTTTTTAATAGTTTTAAAATATCAAGAAAATTTAATTAGATAACTAAAATACCCTTAGTACTATATTTTGATTTTTATATATTTAAATTTTGATAGTGATGTCATTATTATTCTAAAACAAGAACAAATAAACTATTTAATATTTCAATCTAATTTATATCAATATATTTCTTGATTAAATTTTTAAAATTTTTAGGTTTTGTTTTATATTATTTCAAATTTGAATATTTAACTTTAGTGCTAGAACATTTATAAATGGGGTTGTTTTCTATGAAATTTTTTTCTGTGAAGGTATTGTATGAAAATATAATTTTTATAAAATTTTGTAATTTTTTGGATATTTCTTAGTATTTTATAATGTTAATATTTGACTTAATCTGTGCAAATTGCGATATTGAATATAATATAATTCAACGATTTTCACATTTTCATTCCCTAAAGTCCAAGATATCAATGTGTTATTATATTTTATTTTTTTTTCCTAATTCTTGTATAACTGTCGAAAATTAATTAAATATATGAAAAATCAAAATATAATACGAAGGGTATTTTAGTCATCTAACTAAATATTTTTGATATTTTAAAATTTTTAAAAACTGAATAATGTGAATAGAGGTAAAATATATATTTCTATAATTCAAGAGATAAAGTATAATTATTTATATAGTTAAGGGACAAAGTGTTATTAACCCTTAAAAAAAAAAAAGGAAAGTAAGACAAGTCAATAATTCCCTGCCACGATTGAAGCCTCACATGCCATTTTTAGAGCTCCCTTTTTCCTTTTCTGCTCCCTTACTACTGTATTTCTCTTCTTCTACCCCATCATCATTATTATCATGCGTATGATCCTCCTTAATATGTACGAAGTTATCATAGGAAAGTGTTAAAAATGTACTACTACTATTTTGTCGTACTAATTCTACTACTTACCAAATTGGATTCTTAATTAATTCGAAGATCAAAAACGACTTCAGCTCTGCTCAATCTTCCGTTTCAGGTTTTTTTTTATTTATTTAAAAAAAAGTAGAACTCTTTTTCTTTTCTTGAATCTTCTTTCTTAGTCACCTGCCTCTCTCATCTCATCCCAACTCCAAATCAAAACTTTAGATCAATTAATCCAAATTAACAAAAACCCAACAAACCCTTTACCCAAATCATAAGATAGATCACAAAGATCACTTCTTTTTAAGGGAAAAAAAATCGTGACTTGATAAAGAAGCGAAATGATAGTACCCCCAGTAAACAAGTTTGCATGATCTTTTCGCCCCTCTTCTTTAGTCGTATTTTTTGTTTGTTATAAGAGATCAAGGCGGAAATTTGAGTAGAAAATTGAAGAGAAAAATAGTGGGAGGAAATTTTTTTCTTTTTTTGTTAAGTTATAATGCAGAGGCAGCAAAATCGAGGGATGATGGAAATGGGGGATTTTGTACCCAAGATCCGGAAAAGGGGTTGCTCAACATCATCATCTTCATCATCAAAGGTCCACAGTTACCGTTTCAAGCGGGCCATTTTGGTGGGCAAGAAGGCAAGAGGTGGTATAGGGCTTGGAGGGTCCAGATCCAGCACACCAGTGCCCAGTTGGAAAATGACTCCTTTGAAGAGCGCCATTGAAAACTCCCCTAAGTATTCTCAGAAGAGTTATGGTGGTGGTGGGAGGTCTGGTCCCGTCTCTGCCAGAAGGCTGGCGGCTACTCTATGGGAAATGAATGAGATGCCATCGCCTAAAATGAGTGAGAATTTGGAGGTGGAGGAGAAGAAAAGGAACAAAAAGCTGATGATGTTGAAAAAGGAGAAATTGAGGTCATCTGTGCCGCCTCATTTGTCTGATCCGTCGCATAGCCCTGTTTCTTAGAGGTGGTTTTTTTTTTCCTCCCTTTTTGTAGTTTTAATTGTGTATTTGTGTTTAGATTTTGTATCTTACTGTTAATTTAGTAATAGTAGTATTTTTTTATGACTAAAAATGGACAGGAGATTGGTTTTCTGTCCTCATAATTTAGTAGTTTTTGTTATGTTGCATGGTTTAAGCTGCTTTCCTGATAATTTAGTAGTCGTCGTGATGTGGACTGGTTTAAGTAGTCGACAAAGTTATTTACATACGAGGAAGTAGATGAAAATTGAAAGACAATGACAGTTTGATATTCGTTCTGTTCTTGTATGGTAATCTGATGTTGTCTTGGTTTAATTCCTTGAATTGATCAGAAAATGGACCTGGATAATGGATTGTTCTGTCTCTTGTATTTGGGGAAAATTGGGGTGGAGCTTTGATTTTTCTTTCTTTGTTCTATTTTCCCCGCATCAGTTTGGAAATTTCTCAGTGATTGGAATCTTGCCTGCTTGTTACTGAATTTTACTTAAATAGACAAGGAAGAGGAAAATCTGATGATCAATTTTTCAAGTGATTTTGGTATTTGTATATCGGAAATCATGTTTATCATCACTTAAAAAGGAGCAGATTGCACCTGATTTCTTAGGAAAGGTTAACTCGGCTAGAATTTATTTTTATTTATTTATTTTTTTTTTTGTGTAGTTGCTCCGAGCTTAATCCGGCTTTTGGAATTTTAGCTATTGATTGGCATTGTAGTTGTTTCCTACACAGTGATATATTGTGGTCTGAGACTCTGAGTTACTTATGCATCAATCTAAGAGACGTGTTGATTGTGTAGAGGATGGATCGTTCAGGAACAGGTAGCTACCAGAGGAGGTCATCATCAGTTTCTCAAAGGATTCGCACTCTGGACCACAATGCTGGAGTTCTCGATTCTCTTAGCAATGCTAGTTTAATGGAGGTAATGCTAATTTAAAGGAGGTCACAGCTGATTCCTTTTCTGTCAACTATTCTGCCCACTCATCCCTCAACTAAAAAGAGTTTGTTTTCTTTACTTCGCTGCTTTAGCATCACTCAAGATGTTCCTGAAAGAGCTTACTAGCATTGCTCTGTAAAAGTGCTTGTATTTAAGTTCTAAAAGAAATTTAGAGATAGAAACCTGAGATTTATGATTCGGAAATGCTTATCTCACATGCTCACCTAGACTAATTATAAGAACTTGAACTTCTTTCTTGCAGATTGAGACTAGATCTCGAGCACAGACACCAAGTGGATCAGTAGGTGGTGTAAGGAACCGTCTAAAGGATGTTAGTAATGCTTTGACCACATCAAAAGAGCTGCTCAAAATTATCAACCGCATATGGGCCAATGCTGATCAACCTTCATCTAGCATGTCTCTTGTTTCTGCATTACATGCTGAGCTTGAGAGGGCACGCCTGCAGGTTAATCAGCTTATCCAAGAACAGCGATCGGACCAAAATGAAATTAGTTACATAATGAAGTGTTTTGCTGAGGAGAAGGCTGCATGGAAAAACAAAGATTGGCGACAAGCTGTTGAGTCTGCAATTGATTCCATTGCAGGTGAACTTGAGGTGGAGAGAAAGCTAAGGAGGCAATTTGAGAGCTTGAACAAAAAACTTGGAAAAGAACTAGCAGAAACAAAATCATCATTTATGAAAGCAGTCAAAGAACTTGCTAGTGAGAAAAGAACCAGAGAGATAATGGAACAAGTATGCGATGAGTTGGCTAGGGATGTTGGCGGGGATAAAGCTGAGGTAGAAGAGCTAAAGATGAAAACAGAAAAGGTTCGCGAGGAGGTTGAAAAGGAAAGAGAGATGCTCCATTTAGCTGACATGCTGCGTGAGGAGAGAGTCCAGGTGAAACTCTCAGATGCTAAACACCAGTTTGAGGAGAAAAATACTGCTATTGACAAGCTAAAGAAACAAATTGAATCTTTCCTGGGGAAAAAGAGAGGTAAAGAAAAAAGAAGTGATTCACAGAATTGTGGCAATGATGAAGATATAGCAGCTTGCTTAAACAAGGCTCAGAGGTATAGTTCCCTTCTGAGTGAAGAAAAAGATGATGGAGAAGTGGAGGATGCTGCGGATGCAGAAGAAGATTCAGCAGAGAGTGAGCTTCATCCTATAGAACTAAAGATGGACAGTAACAGCAAAGGCTACAAGTGGGCTCATGCATCTGCTGCTGGTTCTGATTTCAGGAGGATATCCGTGGAAGCTGAAGCAAAAGGGAGGAACTCTTTTACTGGACAGATCCCTAGGAGAATTTCTTCTCTGCAAAGGAGCATTTCAGATACAGCTGAATGGGGACATCAATCCAGAAGCGTGCAGAACCCCGGCGATGGTTTGGAAAGGGACAGATTCTCTGAACTTGAGAAGCAAGCTCAGAGGAATAGCTGTGGAGATGAGACGCAAAGATACAAGTCAGTGAAGGGCCTTAGGGACCAATTATTATATAATTCTAGGACAGGATCAGCTAAAGATTTTATGAACCCAGCCAGACAACGGGAGCAGCCATGGCCTTCCCGAGATTTAAACCCGACCTTACAGTGCTGTTCAAGAAAGACCTAGTTTTCCGCAGGGAAGTAGCTCAAAGTCGAGGCTGTCTGAAAGCAGAGGAGATTGCAGATCAAGACGGTGAGTTCTCGTTTTAGCAACTAATGTTTGCAGACTTGCACTGAAGAGCTTTGGAACTGAGAGGGGGTTCAGAGATTGATATATATTGAGCAGCAAAAAGAAAGAATTAACATCTTGTTGATTATGCTTTGAAAATTATCGGTATCATCCGTTGGAGGAGTCTGTGTTTTGTATTACTTTTGTAGAAAGCTGTGTTAGTGAAGAGTGTAAATTTTTCTTAAATCTCTGATTCTATTGAGTTAATCATGCTTTAAGTTTGTTATGATTTTTGGCCAACATGTTTATAGTTGGTTATATGATGGAACTATGGAATATCCTTGTATTATGTTAACAATCACATTCGCCTGAAAAATTACAATGGATACATGTGTTATTAGTCAAAACACAATTAACTTGAGATTTGATGGGGAGTCAAAGTATCAATTAATTATTGTTTTTATCTGCACACTTTTTTTTTTTTTGTAAAATTTAATTTTCTATTTTCTGCAAACATGGTTAAACAAATAGAACTAGCTAGGCTTATGTATTCATTTCTTTTTGTTTTGGTAAACATGTCCCATAGTTATATCACTTAAAGTATTGTCAAAAAATCTCAATGGAGATCTCCAAAAATATCCCATACATCGATACTACTGCAGAATAGATGTATTTGACTATCGAGAATTGAAAATGTGGGTAATTAGTGGTTGTGAGTTGTGATCATGATAGCTCATTATAGTCCTGGACCTCCTGGTTGTCAATTCTTAAGCAGCTTTTTGTATCAAAATTACACTTTGTTCTTTCTCATTCATGCAATCATGACTTACTGTAGTAGTAGAATAAAACATATATGAGCATATATGGTAATTAGTAGTTGGGACCAATGCTCAGCTTGAGATTATCGTGGTTGTCCATTCTTAATTAAGCTGCCTTTTTGTAACAAGCTATTTTAATAGTCCAACGAGGCACGAAAGGAATATTCTCAACAGTTTATTGAAAGTTATTTATTTATTTGAAATTTGTAACTAATTTGAAAAAAAAATATGTTGTTAACAAAAACTAAAGAAATTTTTTTTTTGTTGTTTAAAAATATTAAAAATTATTTTCAAAACAACGCTGTAATCACTTCTACACAATTTTTTTTTTTTTTCATTAAAAAAAAAAGTTTAAGTTTTTGGTAAGAGTTGAAAACAATGCCGAAGAAAGAAATTAGATTTATCTGTTAATTTCGTCCACACTCCTCATTCATTAAGACTATTAGCCATGCTCTCCAAAACTCCTTAGAAACTCTCTCTCTCTCTCTCTCACACACATCACATAAATTGAAGTTATAGGGAGAAAATGGCGATTAAATTGGTGTTTTTTACATTACACCTTCTCATTTGTTGTGCAATCTCGTTGTCCAAGATTACTCCAAGAATTCCTTCTTTCATCATTCAACCAGAAGTGGTTATCAGTTTCCACCAAAAGTGAGCTTTACGAAACAAAATACTACACACAAATTCTCGATCATTTTACTTACACCCCACAGAGTTATCAAACCTTTCAACAAAGATATTTAATATCTTACAAATACTGGGGTGGCGCTAAGGAGAATGCTCCAATCTTCGTTTACACGGGAAATGAAGGAGACATCGAATGGTTTACTCAAAATACAGGTTTCATGTTCGACAATGCTCCTCATTTTAAAGCTCTTCTAGTTTTCATCGAGGTAACTAACTTACTTTGTTTAATTGTTGCTCATCTTGTATCATTTCAAATGTTTTACTAAATACACGGTATTTTTTAGTATATGGTACGAGTACCGAAATGTATTATGTATTTTTTTTAAAAATATATATTTATCTAATATATCAATACTCGACATGATATACCAGTACGGTAGAAAGGGTAAACCAATTAACTTGGGTACTACTGTTTCGTGTGTGTAAGTTAGATGGTGATAAAACGGAAAGATTTTTCATTAATATTTTTCGATGTCGATTATTTATGTAAAAAATTAAGTTTTGCAGCATAGGTTTTACGGAGAATCTATACCATTCGGGGGTAATAAAGATGTGGCTTATGCAAACGCAAGCACTCTAGGATATTTGAGTTCGACACAGACATTGGCGGATTATGCAACTTTGATTATTGATCTCAAAAAGAATTTGACTGCATTTGACTCTCCCGTGGTGGTATTTGGAGGTTCTTACGGAGGAAGTATGGCATTCTAAATTCATAACATCATTAACAATTCGGTAATTAATTGGTTTTGGTAAAATTTTAGACTTTGTGTGTTTACTCTGTGAGTGTGTGTGTTTTTTTTTTTTTGTTATACAGTGCTTGCAGCTTGGTTCAGGCTAAAGTATCCGCACGTTGCAATAGGAGCACTGGCATCTTCGGCACCAATCCTCTATTTTGAGAACATAACATCTGAATACAGCTTCTTCAACACCGTAACCAACGATTTCAGCGGTACCTATGCTTCTCTCTTTCGCTTTGATCTCACTCGCCCACAATTTATTTATTTTTTTTATTTTTTTAAACTTCTATACGTCAAGAAAAAACGACAATAGCTAGGTAATTAACGTCAAACGACGTTGCTAATTTGGATGAAGTTATTGGACATTGAATACATCGTGTAATGTGTGTGCATTTTATAGTAGACGATGTTTGTTAGGTTAAAGATGTTTAAATAATATTCAATGTTTGTGAGTTTAACGTTGTTTAAATACTGTTGTTTATTACTGAATCTAAAAGTTGGGAGGGGAAGAAAATCGACTTACATTGGGGATGAGAGAGAAAACTACCGTTGAGTAAATGAAACGATGGTAACGTCGTCAAACCCCAAACAGGAGTATCTTTATGCAAGGTTACCAAGTCATCAGAGAAGAAACAGATGGAGTTGATACTTTAATATGTGTATTATTTTGTTATTCAGACGTATGATGAATAAATTATAAAAAATATTTTATCAACTTTGAATTATTTTTTATTGTCCATAATTTTGATAAAGAATTTGAATTTGCTACTTGGTAAATAATTTAAACTAATAATATATATTATGTAGTTGTTCAACATTGATTCGTTATTAACAGCAACATTGTTGTGGCATGTGAGAACAGAGCGAGAGTGAGAACTGCTACAAAGTGATAAAAGGATCGTGGCAACAAATAGAAAACACTGCAAAACAGTCTGGCGGCCTGGAGATACTCCGCAAGTCCTTCAGAATTTGCAAGTAAGACAATAAAAATTAAAAAAAAAAAAAAAAAAAACCTTCAAAGTGGCAAATAGTATTAATATTACATCTTTAATTCATCAATTGACAGGAATTCCTACATGAGTGCGGCGGATGCAGTTGAAAGTTGGCTATCCACGGCATTTGTTTACACGGCCATGACGGATTATCCAACTCAATCCAATTTTCTCAACCCTTTGCCCGCTTATCCAGTCAAACAGGTATATAAATATGTTCTAAATGAATGAATACAGAAAAAGGACTCATCGAGAATCATCTCTTTAAGGGTTTGTACATATAATATCATATGTTATAAAGATTTATATTAAACAAATTCTTAAAATTAACAGGATGGTTCTCTTAACAGAACTATAAAATTTCTCAAAAAAAAAAAACTGTATAAACTGATTGCTGTGTTTTTAATGTTTGCATAATTATTTGTACCTTTTTAAAAGTATAATTATTTAAAACATCTCAACGCACAAGCCCAATTTGTGCAAGTATGAGGATGTATAGGTAGTCAACAAAATGTGCACATTCTCAATTGTTGAATAATTGTTGTAAATTTGTGCAAGTATGAGGATGTATAGGTAGTCAACAAAATGTGCACATTCTCAATTGTTGAATAATTGTTGTTAGGCTTCCAATTAATCCTAATTCCATATTAACCGGCCTATTTTATTGGTGCTTCAAAAAAAAAAAAAAAAAAAAAAAGAACAAGGTGATGGTAGACATTCAAAGTACTAACATCGAACGTACTATCAAAATATTTTTTCAGATGTGCAAGGCAATTGACAATCCCAAAGCCGGAAATAATACGTTCGAGAAGCTGTACGATGCGGCTACCGTTTACTATAACTTCACCGGAAATGTCACGTGTTACGATCTAAATGATAATTCAGATCCGCATGGCCTCGGTGAATGGTATTTGGCAGGTACGTACCTAAATATTTTATAAGAAATATTTAAATAAATTTAATTTTTAATTATATTTATAAATTTTATAATATAAATTAAATGTGCTAAAATCTTATAATATTAGATGAATATAAATAAAATTGTATAAAAATTTAATTTTAATTACAAAATATATAGATGAAATTCAAAACATATCTATGTTAGTATTTTTTCTAATATTCCATTACCGGAATATTTTCTCTATACCATGAATTTAACTGTTATTTAATTGAAAGAGTAAATTTTAATTTACGTAGAATAAATATGATAATTATTAAAAAAAAATTTAATCAGTAACAATCAAATGTGTCGTTGTCTCTTTCTTAAACTTTTTATTTTATTTTATTTTATTTTTATATAGGATAAGAAGACAATAAATTCAATCTAAAAAGCTAGAACTCTTGTGCTTTCCTTTGTTCAAATTTTATTTTGCCAGCGGTCAAATTACAATGTGGCAGTTATATATTCGTCAATGGTATGGTTGATGGTGCAGTCCCATTAGGTAAGTTGACAGTCAAGTTGTGGTCGACTTTGGAATCTGAAGAAAGTTTTTGTTTTTTAGGACCAAAACAACAAGATAATGAAAAAGGAGAAAAACTATTATCCTCGAATCTAGTTAACCAAACTTCATATCACCCGTGAATGCAGTAACCATTGACGGACGATTCTTTTTTTTTTTTTTATTTTTTTTTTTCAATTTTCATAGAACTAGAAAAAATTTTCGGTAAAAGAAAACGTAATAGTTGCGAAAACTGTTTCTTCGCATATAGATAAGTGATTTATATAAAATGATAAATAAAAATTATTAACGTGTCATTTAAATTTTAAAAAAAATTAAAATTCAAATAAGAATTTAATATTAAGAATTAAATATTTAATAAAATTTTGACACATAAATTAATTTTAAAATATTACTTTATGAAATATTTTCCCATATAGATATTGTCAAAATGTCAAACATACTAAAATCAGGACCCTATAGGGACTTCAATTGCTTGTTCAGTTCAGGGCCTAAGTATAGTCAAATGTACAGCCTGTTAGGCTTCCTCTTTACCATACGGTGACGGCTCTTAGCGGGCCCTGTTTTGAGTTGAAATATTAGGATACCTTTTCATTCAAAGATTCCCAATCTATTTTTATTCATAATCACTACTTTTTTCGAGTGACATTTTGAATTTTTGATGGCGTTCCTACCTTAACGATGGCCTACATTTTTTGTTTTCATATGTATATATTTTTCTGCTATCTCTTTTATTTTTCCAACATTTCCTTGCCTATGCTGCGATGTCTCGGAAAAAAATGAATTACCATAATGGCAATTTTTAATCCAAATTAAAGAGATATTTGGTTTGTATTCGAGAATAAGAATTAGGATAGGAATCATAAATTCCACTATCGATATGGGTTTATATGATTTCTCTTCCTTGTTTAATTTGAACAAATAATAAGTTTCATTATATTGATAAGTTAATCAATTTAAAATCATAGTCAAGTAAAAAATGAAAATAATATTTTCTAATACTTTCATTCTTCCCACAGTGATTAATTAAACAACATTACGAAAATCATTATTTTGATTCCTATCCTAAGATCTAGCTGGTTATAAATCATCTCAAATACTCAAAATTTGGAATCATTTTCAGGCATGTACAGAGATGATAATGCCCATGGACGGTAACAATGCGGAGAGCATATTTCCACACTCTGAGTGGAACTACACAGATAGAGCCCAAATCTGCGAACACTTTTTTAAGGTCCAACCCAGGCCCAATTGGATTACAACCGAGTTTGGTGGCCATGTGAGTATCACATCTAATTCACGATAGGTGGAATCTGAATCCTTTAATTCATATTCATCTACATCACCTTGAAAAAGTTTATTTTTATTAAGTTAGAGTGATGCATGAATATAGATCAAGAGATCCATCCCATCTATAGTAGACCAAATGCATATAAAAATTTTCCAATCTAATCATTGGATACCTAGTGAAAGTAGAATGGATTTTACGTGTTTTTTTTGCTCCGTTAATAAATGCATGCTTAACAGTTAAAACATAGTACTAAATCATTTTTATGTTCTTTCTTCCTAACAGAATATTTATAGAGTTTTGAAGCGTTTTGGAAGTAATATTATTTTCTTTAATGGATTAAGGGATCCGTGGAGTGGAGGAGGGTAAACTATCTCTTTCTGAAAAGAATACAAATTTAATTTAAGATTACGAAGATTTTCTAATTTTAATGTATATCATTCATGATGCTATATATGGCAGGGTGCTAAAGGATATATCCAAAAGCGTAGTCGCTATTGTTGCAAAGGATGGTGAGTTTTACGGCTATATATATAAATTGCTTTTATATCTGTAGTAACATGGGACAACTACTATTGCGACCATGTTTAAAGATTCAGATAATTATACAATTATTTGCTAGAAATTTTTAAATCAGAAATTTTGAGATATGGCAAGCACAATATATATAGTTTTTTTTTTATTTTAACCTACCTCTGTTCTTATCCTTTGTGATTCGAATTTATGATAAATAAATTATAAGAGAAACGTTTGATTACCTAAATTGTATTTATTATCAAAGCAAAAGCACAATATATATAGTCGTAGAAATGTAAAGTAAAAATAATGAAGTGTGATTTTTCTGTTACAGGTGCTCACCATGTGGACCTCAGATTCTCGACAGATGAAGATCCAGAATGGCTTAAAGATGTTAGGAGAAGAGAAATCAAGATTATTAAAAGTTGGCTCTCTCAATATTACCGCAGTTTATTCGAAACATCTCCATAGATCGAGCTCTCTCGTATCTTGAGCAATCTTGCTCAATATGTACACACAACATATTTTCATCAACAACTAATTAACTTTCCACTGAGAAATGTGAGTCTTAGTTGTTGAATATATAATGAATAAGCTCCAAATAAATAAACACCTCCCTTATAATCTTCATTCAGTAAAGTTTATACACACATACACATTGGGTTTTCAATAAAAGTTTACAAATTCTTTTTCTCTTCCTCTGTTTATTGGAAATTATGCAATTAAATAAAAAGAAATTGGTTATCGATCAAGTACGTACAATTAAATTACCCACTACAAGAAATGGTTATTTAAAAAATAAAAGATTTTTTATAAATGATTCGGCCAATGGCTACCAAATTATTATGAAAGTCTTGAGAATATTAATGCGTTCTTGTGCAAGAGGAATGTTGAAAGAACTTTCGCTATTGTTGACGAAATTGATCAAGAAAGCTGTCTCCTTGAGCATTTCTTAGCCCTTCAAAGTTAGGCAGGTCGGTTCGATAGTCAAATTCTCAAAGAAAAATGATACTACATCAATCCGACAAACAGGGAGAAGTGAACATTTGTAGACCGCAGACGGGCAAATAATAAGCAATGAATTTTCAAAGTCACTGTCAACTCATGCTAATATACTCGTTTTTTATACAAATCTAGATGTGTAAAAAAAAATGCAAAATTCTACAGGCAGTCGGTCTAAAGCAATTTAAGATACAATTCCTTGCAAAAAATATCAATTAACGAACAAGGAAAGTGATTGAAAGTGGTTGTATTATGTAGGATGAATATTAGTTAGACAAGAATTAAAAAGCTCTAGACTAAAAGATTAAGGGTTTATTCTCAACAACTTATTGAAAGCTGCTAATAAATTTTTTCTTAAATTAAAAAACATTATTTTTTAAGAAAATTTGTTGATAAAAATTGATAAAAAAATTTTATAATAATATTTTATTATTATTATTTATGTTTAGATTTGTTAAAAGGTATTTTCTAAAACAACTCTGTGTTTACTTTTTCAAAAAGTATTTTTTTAATTTCCAAAAAAAAAAAAAAAGGTTAAGTAGAATAACTTTTAATCAGTCGAGAACAAGGCATAAGAATAATCCTGTTTATATTAGTTAAAAGTTGTTTTCTAAACTAACTTTGCATTTACTTTTTTAAAAGTATTTCTTATTTTCTTAAAAAAAAAAAAAGCAGGTTATAACTTTTAATCAATCGAGAACAAGACATAAAAATAATGCCTAATTAAAATGGCATTCCAATAAAACACAAGATAGGTTTGTTGTTTTAGCGCATGTTTTGTGTGGGGGGGAAAAAAAATAAAAAACTTTGATAAATTCTTGTTATAAACGAGAAAAAAAGAATCAAAAGGTACGTAATCCCTTCTAGCAATTGCATGATTCCTTTTCGCTTCTACAAATTTTCCAATAAAGTAGGCAGAATTGCAGATGGCGAACTTCAATTTCATTTGGGATCCCCACATTGGAGTATTAATCTTTAGAAAATTATACAATCTTGTTAAAAGAATCAATTCCCTCGTGCTCTAAAAACTTATATAGTACTATCTCGGTCTCCAATTTATTTTATTACAATTTGATTTTTATAGTCAAACTGATGAATTTTGTAATTAATAATTTATGCAAATTTATTTGATTTTTTAGAAAATTATTTCATTAAAAGTAAAATTTATATAAAAATTACCACATAAAAACTTAAAATCTTTAAAAATGTAACAAAATCTATAAAAGATTAAATATTTAAAAGTTGAGTTGTTGACCAAAAAAATTTAAATATAACAAATATATTAACACAGAAAGAGTATAATACTATATATTTTAAAATTTCATATTATATAAAATTTTAAAACCAACTGAATAATTATCTTGTAAAATTTCCCCAAATCTTTAATGGAAATAATTGGACTGTGACTTGATCCACTACGCTAAGGGGACAGGCAGGTGAGGGACCTTTCTTCCTGAAGCTCTGGGAGTGGTTCTGATCAGCGCCTTGAGCGTTATTGGGACCACGGTACTGTTATTGGACCAGCATCCATCCATCCATCCATCCATCCATCCATCAAATGGTCCCAATTTCCCCCACCTGTCATCATCCCAATTTCACAATTTTATCCTCGGGACTCACGGGACTTGTAGAGCAGGATAATTGTTTGCGTTGATCAAAATCAAATATGGGATGTGGGCCAAATGGGCTGAATTTAACAGAGTCAGCGTTTGATCCGGTGGCCCCAGGTTTCGCCATGGTCCATGCACGCAGTGTGCTAATAATACATGCTATATACGGATGGAATTGATATTCATTTACTAGCATTTTGAGCCAGTCCGGACAACCTGTGAAAAAGGGAAGACGTGACTGTTTCTCCATAATTTTTAGATTTTACGTGATAAAATTATAATACTATTTAATAATTAATTTTACTTTTATATAAGTAATTTGATTTTAATTTAATGATACGTCAATAATTTTATATAATTATAAGTTTTTAAATAAGTTGATTTCAAACTGCCGTAAATAAAATAATTTGCATTAGTTGGTGCACGCATTCGAACCCTTTGAAATGATGAATTATTTATACACACGTTCAATTAAATACAACTCCTGATGATAATCACGGACAGCTAGACCTATTAATTTCTAAGACTAATTAATTCAAAATAATAAAAAAATTATAGATTTAGGCCCACCTAGATTTCAGAGTCTTATATAACGGCTTGATGATTATGTGTGAACGGGTTGTATGGTCCAGGTCAAGACATGTATGCAATTTGCTTTTAGAAGAGGTCCCCTACCCTGATGACCAGATATTCATGAATGGAAAATTCAGCCAGGGAGTTTCTTTCCTTTCAGTGGAAGATTTTATGGGAAATGCAATTTTTGCTAATCTTGGCTTTAAGGTTCCGCTTGAAATTGTAATGACTTATTATAAAATATTTTATTTAATAGAAATGTGAAAAAAAAAAACTTAATAAACACTTATTTTTTATTATTTGAGTGTAAATTTATAAAATTATTTTTTTAATATTTGATAATATATGATTTGAAATATTAAAAATATTCTATCTTTATTTAATTATAAAGATTTATAAAAAATATTTAGATAGATATAGTTTTTAGCCCACCTATAGACCATGTGGTTAGGATTAAAACTTAAACAATCTTACTTACATCAGCTGATGTCATAAATTCTCTAAAATTAAATTCACACCATAGGGTCTACAAGTGGAGCCAAAAATCGAATCTACCTAAATATTTGCCAAAATTTATATTCAATTATTTAAAAAAAAAAAAAAGGTTAATCCAAAAGCATCAAATTGTATCTTGCGCTAAAAGTAGTTTTGATACCAAAAACTCTATCTATAAATTTAGAGAAATATTTATTAAACATTCAAAAAAATAACTTTTACAGTCTAAAAATACTTTTTTAGTAAAAATCCCGCAACCTAGATGGGGCCTAAATCATACTAGTACTATAATACTGGAAGCCACCTGAAAATTAATATGCCACAAAGAGTGCACTAATTTTTTTTAACTTTATTATTATGCTTGTTGATTGGATATATACATGTTTGTATTTCTTCAAAATATGATTTTTCATGTTAATTAGATTCATTGGTGGAGCCATTAGGGAGGGATAGGGCAACTGTCTCCTACATTTTGAAAAATTACTAAATTTTATCTAATAAAATTAAAAATTATATATTTTTCCCCCTTAAAATTTTTCTAAACTTGCATTATTACGCCACTGATTGGATTACCCAAATAGTTTTTGTTATAATCGATAATTACTTATAATGAGGATCAAGACAAGTGGGACCTTCAATATATAGCTAAAATCGTACACAACAAATATAAATAAAGAACATGGAGACAGAAAATAAACTATTCAAACCACTTGTCAGTAGATTATAATCCCTCTGGAGACTCATGTTTCGATTCGGTAGTAACTGCACATTAATTGTTTTTCTTTCTTTCTTTCTTCAACGAACACCATAATTGATTAATTATGGGTATTGAAAATTTTACGATTCCTTTTAATAAATTATTATTTTTTATATTTTAAATATTTGTACAGTATAATATTATGTGTTTTAAAATTTGACTATATTATATAATTTTTTAAAACTTCAAAAATGATTCCTAATAAATATAACCTGAGGAAGTATAAAATTAATTAATGCCTTAAAAAAATTTCTGCATTCCTAATTATATGCTCAACTGTTTCTTTACCAACAAACTCACACAATAAATTATCCATGAAGCTTAATATAATTGAAATGCGTGTTAGGCTTTGGAATATGATACACTGTTCTTGGTCGACAGTTTTGTTAGGCCAGTGATGTTGGTTTAATCATAGATTAACAGATTATTATTATTTTTTTAGGTGAAATAATACATGAACTGATACCCATCTGCAGAAGTCTCAAAGTCATTAAAAAAATGGATTATCTTATGTGACACAATAACTGAATGATGAATATGTATTGTCTAGGAAAACTTGGTCATTATAATTAATTGGCAACTCTTAACCGCATCATAAAATATAATATTAATATTTACGTGTCTATAATGTGGTGGATATAAATATAGAAAGTGCCAAAGATGGGTGCCATGTATTATTTAATTACCAGGTGGGTTTCGCTTGGGAATAGAGGAAGTAGGCCAGATATGGGGAAAAAAAATGTCAGTTGTTTTTTTGCGTTCCGCCATCCATAGAATAATTTGATGAGCTCAAAAATATTCAGCATAGCAATTACTATATGTAATTCTTTAATAAGCAATTCAATTATAATGAATTTTACATTTTTTTTTTCAAAACTTAACTTATCAAATATTCAAATTTATATAATTTTATGTGTGGTACAACTATTGCATAGCATGCTAGATTCCCCTATTTAAGGCAGCTGGTTCTTTTAGTTCTCAATTGAACTGTCCATAATCCAAGAAATTAGTGTTCAAATTACAAAATTTAATGCTAGTAAATTCATCGTTAAGCCCTATTTAAAGATAAATCTGCTTAGAGTGTTCTTCATGATTTAACGTGATTAATAAATATTAGAATGTTTACAAATAACAAATACAAAGTGACAAGCAAAAGCTACTCAAGTATCATCATAAATTTAGAAAAAAATAAACGAAATTCGATCAAAAATTTAAAATTAAAAAATTTAGTATTTAATAGAATTTTGACATGTGAATTGAATTTGAAAAATGATTTTATAAAGTATTTTCCATGAACATTATTCAATGAAGGGGTAATGTAAACATTAATTTATATTTGATGATGGCTGGAAAAAGATGAGCAAAACAAATTGTTTGTATATAAAGATGCAAGCGCGTGTATATATATATATATCCCCTAGCACAACCACTCTATTATGCGTGCCGTCCTGACTTATATATGTAGCACATTAATTAATATCTTTTTTTTTTCGAACATTATTAATATCTAGTAGGTGTAACTAAATAAAAACTAGTCCAACCTTTTGTGAGAAGAAAAGGGTGTCTGCATGCATCTACCTGGAAATTGAGGTGGGGATTGTCTGAATCTTGGAAAAAAAAAACCACGCACAGACACACATGATAATGAAAAATTCTTGAGTAGATTAAGGTGTATAGTTTTGGCTATGTCATGTATCTTGTGATTCTCATTTATCTATACAATTCAATTTTTTTAAAAATTCTAAATTAACATTCTTATATGAGCTATATGACTAATTTCTATCCACAAAATGCATGAATCTTGATCTATTCAAGAATTTTTCTATAGTAATAAATATGAATAAGAAAAATAATTATGGCACATAAAATATGAGATAGGGACACAGAGATGCTGTAGAGAGAAATTAATAAGGGTACGAGTATGAGGAGAGAATTCAAACACGAATGCAAAAGAAGAAGAAGAATAATGAAAAGTCTAGCACTGGCAGTAGTTCGTAGTAGAATTCCTGTTGGACAAATCTTATCTCATCTATCTGCTTATTGGAAACTGAAGGGATCTTTGATTTTTTTTTATTTTTTTTTCCTTCTGAGGCCACCCAATATTGTTTCCTTTCTCATATACTATTATGAAAGAACTAGGAATGGCCAAACATCAATAATATTTCTGTCATACACATGACCTAATTACCCATTCAAATCAATCTCTTCAACTTAGTGAATTTCACTTCCACTTTTCTAGCTAGCTTCTTTAACCATATCCAATATCGCAAAAAAAAAAAAAAAAAAAAAGAAAAAGAAGTTAAACTACTTAATTAGATTTACATCCTCTCTTTCATTGTCAAAAAATACAAGCGGTCTCGTTATGGACCATCTCAAGTATATTTATAATGTATCAAGAATGTTTAGTTCTAGAGAGAGAGAATGGAAGTTGTAAAGAGAGGAAGTGATATTTTGTATGTGTAAAATAAATTAGGGCTCTTACAATTGAAGGGTAACCCCTATTTATAAATGTTTAGTTAGGGGTCTAGGGTTCAAACCCTAATACTTGAACCGACCTCAAAAAATCACCGACCTGCTATATACTAATTATATATTTACCCTTAATGAGTCGTACTGAATTATAACTACGTGTCAATATATTATACGTGTACTAATCTGTATCATCAATTTAATTTGTATTTGGAAATTCAATCAATAATAATCCTTCCATTACTTATTAATTTACTCCCTCAATATCTATTCTCCTGTATTATATAGTATATTTTTCAAATTTGATACATCTATAGATTCAAGAGACTCGATTGACTTTTCCTAATTGTTTGTGCATTTCCTTGATTGAACAAGTTAGGTTTCTAATAATCCGTAAATGATTAATTGAGATGCCTAAAACTTTTCTAATGTGTGATTTAGACTTGTTTAACGTAGGGGATCGATTTCGTCAACCTAGGACTAAAATACTAATTTGTGGATGGCATCTCCAATTTGATTTTTTTTTTTGTGGCAGAATTCCCAATCACAATTACAGAATGGACTAAAAAATAGATAAATCTTTATTTTCAATTTATCGGGTGTGGGCCTTTCGTGATATTTTTTAGTGTAACACTTGTGTGACACTACTTAGATGAATGGTATATGTCTCTAAGGTAACATGTGTCACTCATCCAAATGGTGTTACGTCAAAAAGTGTTACAGAAAATCCAATGAGGAATTACTTACCCACTTTGTGATGCAAAATCAGTTGTCAAAACTTATTCAAACTACAATTTAGCTAATCACATAGAAGTCGTAAACTGAAAACTTTTCCATATTTTACAAGTTATCTAGCTGGTGATATGTATATCATTCATTTCAATAATGTAACCCAGTTCCTGACTTCCAGCACGTAAGCAACTTATCTATAGTACAGTAGTTAATGTGCTACGTACATGAATTTTAGTGAAAAAAAAATGAATATCAAGAAGGAGCAAGGACAGCCGTTGGATTGAATGGGTAGTGTGTGAGCTGGGTAACAAAGAACTAAGAAGTGAGGACTTTGACCCACCAATCGATCTGGTAGCCAACATAGTAACATGGGGTGTGTTTTTTTCTTCTCAAGAACTTTTGTGTACAGTAATTATTATTCACCTGTAGAATTAGAATCTCTTCTCTTCGATTCTCTTTCTTTCTTGCTCAAGATTCATCAAAGATATACACGTTCTGCCAATTTCAGAGAATGTAGTCCCGATTCTCTATCCTGATCCTCTTCTTATTAAATCCTAATTTTCCTTACACTGAACCAAATGTACCCACCAATAAATTTGCACGGAATATAATGATTGATATTTTTTCCTCCATCACGCAAAACCTTAAATTACTCTGGTACTTAATATAGATGTACATGAATTACTGTGATCATGATGATAATAAAAAATTTTAAATAGATCGAATTTATGATAAATATTATAAATTTTTTAAATTTAATTCACTAACATCACTTTAATATATTAAAATAATCATCTCTAAAAATAATATAAATAAATTAAAATCAAAATATCTATGACACTTACCATAGATCGAATCTATTTAAAAATTTCTCCTTTCCCTCAAAGATACACTCAACACACATGCATGATGTCATTTATGAAAATAAACCCAATTCATGATTTTCTTGATTTAGAATTATGTATATCACCTATAAGATGTGATTCGTTATAAATTAAGAAAAGTATAGAGGGTGATGTAATTTTGAACAAAAATATCTATGATATAATATAGTGCATATTAAAATACTTATCATTTATCACTTGAAGTTATGGTACATGAAAATTTTAAAATACACGTATTCATAATGCTATATTATGAATTTTTTAATTAAAAATTAGTCACGTAAAATTTATCAAAAATGTATTGTAAAATAAAAAGTATGTAATTTTCTTGTATCATCAGTTAGCCAGTATTAATTTTCTACTCCCATCACAACTACTACTGCTACAAAGATTTGTCACAAACTCACAAAACAGTCTTTCTTTTTCATCTTTCAGATGTCTATCAACTCCTCCTCCTCAGACCTTCCAGAAACACTCTGGTGGGCTCAACAACAACACCACCAACACCTCCACCACCACCGTAACAACGACATGGAACCCAATACCACCGACTTTTACGGCAATTCTCATCAACTCTACCACCCAATTCCGGCAGCCCACCCTCATAATTCTTCACCTTTAAACTTGGACCGTCCTGAACAACGATGACGACGACGAAGTTATCACCGAAGATGCAGAGAGAGAAAACGAAATACAAGTAGTACCTAAAGAACCCTTGTTCGAGAAGCCATTGACCCCGAGTGACGTCGGCAAGCTCAACCGCCTCGTCATCCCAAAGCAACACGCCGAGAAATATTTTCCCTTGACCGGCGGCAATAATAATAATGACTCGGTCGGCGGGGGAGAAAAGGGGCTGTTACTGAATTTCGAGGACGAGTCCGGTAAGCCCTGGCGGTTCCGGTATTCTTATTGGAACAGCAGTCAAAGCTACGTGTTGACCAAAGGATGGAGCCGTTTCGTGAAGGAGAAACGCCTGGATGCTGGTGACATTGTCTTTTTTGAACGTCACCGTTTGGATAGTGACCGTTTATTTATCCAAATAGGAGGAGGAGGAGCGCAGCTGGTGGTGCCGCAGCCGCACAAGGGTCAACTACGGCGGTGGGTGGCGGCGGTGGGTGGACCCGGATGTACTCAGCCTGTAGGGCATCATACTCATCCGGCTTCCCATCATCATTATCATGATGGTCATTTGCCTGCTTTCCCATACCAGCAACCTGACTGTCTTCATGCAGGTAATATTCATTTCCCTTCACAGTTCACGCCCTGCGTTTTTAAAAAATTACTGTAGAACCCAATCTTATTTTTGTTTTTTCTTCCCATCCTAAATTACATGTGTCAACATGCAATTTTTTTTTATTTTATTTTATGGAATTGTGTGCGTCGGTTATTTTCTAGACGTACGTTAAGGCTTGTATGAAGCACTTTCCTATTCACACATTGAAGAAAATTTCTTGATCACCACATATATATATCTTTTTAATTTTATTTACTAAAGTAATAAGCTAAGATAATTATCGTTCTTCACATTATTTGTCACATTGAATAGGATGAAGAAAATGTTTTCTTGACTTATTACTTGATTAGTAATTATTTTGTAGTAACTGAAATTTGTACTAGTAGTTCCTTTCTGTGTTTGTTGATACTTGTACTGTACTACTAGCACATGTATATACTACTATTGTTTTGTCCCTTATTTCGTTGGCTCTGTATTTTTTTTTTTTTTTGGGGGGGCCCAAAAAAAAAATGTTCATTTTGTTTGGAATGAATAAGTGAAGAAATATAGTAGTCCTACACTACTACTAGAAGCTAATGAGCGCACGCGGTAATATGAATACAGAAGCAGCAGCAGCAGCAGGAGTTTTGCAGAATCAGACAAGAACAACAAGTGCCAACTCCAAGAGACTGAGGTTGTTTGGGGTGAACCTAGAATGCCAGCAGCTGGAACCAAATGAGCATTCCGAGTCTTCCTCCGAGCCACCCACCCCACCTGAGGGTTCGGGTCAGGTTCAAGCCCAAACCCAATTTCAGTATTACCCCTATTTTAACCATCACAATCATCATCAAATGGTACGTACCAATTTTTATTATTTTTTTTAGTTCCCTTTTATTCATCTACGTAAGTTTCGATCTTTTTATACTATAGAAAGGGAGGACTAGCCATCGGTAGGCACAGGTAAAAGATATGACCAGTCCAATTTCCCATAATGAATTTTCTGTTTCCCCTAATGAGACACAGATACACTGAATTCTATATTATACATAAAGCAACTAGTGGATGAATTAGTTAAATCCTGAAATATTTGGTCTGTCTTACCCTTCACTCAAAGTAATATAGTTATACAAGTAATGTTCATTTGTGGAAGGACTGAAATGTATGTTAAAACCAGTCATGATCCATGGAAAAAATGCACACCCCTCTCTTAACTTGAATGATGCATATAGTTATCTATTAATATTATTAAATAATTAAAAAATAATAATTAAAATATTATTTTTTTAATTATTATTATAATTTAATAATATTTATTCAGCATTGTAACGCGAGTTACAAAGACAATATCCAACTTGATAAACTTGGCAATTGGCATGTCCCAAATATTACCCACCCACCCCAGTGGAGTCTACTTGGGCACCGGCACCGCCCCTTCAGAAATATTTTCAATATCATGTGGGGGAGGAATCGTGCGAAACCTGGACACTTGATTAGGGAAATGCATTTGTTTATTATTAATCAAATACTCCGATCTTATTAGTTTGGTTTGGTTTGTGGTCCTTGGCCAACTTTGAAAATCTTGAATCTGCTAAGCATAAGATAGTACTATTTATTAGTTCCAAGAAACGGCCACCTTTTTCTTTTTGCAAGCTCATCACTCCCTTGTCAACTTGCTAGTAGTAATCCACATCCCATTACCTAATAATGCATCAGCTGTTGCGTTGGTATTACATTGTTACAGTTTGGAAATTGCCAATTCTTAGCTTTTTGTAGTTCTCTAAATATAGAAAATTGTTTGCACCTGTTAAATAAATTTAAAAAAAAGAAAAAGAAAAAGGAATTAATTAGTTTGGCTTCTAGTATGATAAATGTCCCAATGGTTTTTGATAAAATTACCATTAATTCGATTTAAATACAAAAGCTAACAATTACAGTTGTTGTCCTAATATATATATATATATGACATATATATGACATGTTTTTGCAGACTCTTTAGGCATTTTAACTGAGATGTCCTTATCTCCAAATAAAGAATGGTCCAGCATATGGATGGCCATGAATTTGAAGTTTGTCCGCTCAAATAGTCTTATCAATTTTGACGAATAGTAGTACTAATAACTTTAGCTGTATGTATTGTGTGTATGGTTGCTGCAACAGGATATCAATTTCTCAAGAGATGTGAACCAGACGAGATATCGCCAGGGATAAGATCTGTAGATGTGACGTCCAGGATTGACCAATTGGGCCACTTGGAACTTCAATGAAAATATAATTTCCCATAAATAAAAAAAACTGAATTTTTTTTGTTAAATTTAAAAGAAAAAAAGAAGAAAAGAGAGATCGCAGATTTTCTGGCAACTTTCTCTCACCGGTAATGGCTTTCCAAACCTTCCTAAACCAGAGGGTGATGGAGAGAACCGCATGAAATGGAGCAGTTGAGGCAAATTGAAACTTGAAGAAAAAGACCTGAGGAGAAGTAATGGTCCAATGGGAATGGACTAAAACTTGGCTGCGACATGGGCCCCGCAGGAAAATTGGGCTGATGTAACCTAGACCCGAATTCAAGAATGTGGGTCCTTGCAATCAAGAATCTAAAATTATAGTACTACATGCACAGGTTTTTGCTACTGTTGAGATACTGCTTGAAGATTTTTCATCATCGTATGTAGTGACTGTCCCTTGATTTGATCCAATACAAAGGATAAGCCGGAAAATATTGCATGGGTAGGTAGACTTTACTTGAAAGCATGGGATTTTGCAGCAGCTTCACCAGTTCTGGCTCTCAACTTGTAGTAGGTTGACTGTTGATTTCTCTTTCTCCAAGTAGATACTCGATGCTAATGTTAATCCCTATTTGTGGAATAAAAATTTTGGTAGATTAAGAAATGTATATGTTTGAGGGTTCATCCACGTCCATCCTAAATTTGCATTAAATCAGGTAAAAATATGAAAAAATGATGAAGTGTATATATGTCAATTACTATACAGTCTATATCTAAATTGTAGCCCACAGAAAGTCAGAAAAAGGTGAAAACTGAAGAGCGTTGAGGGATGAGTCCTAGAGACACACTTAATGCTTGTACGGAAGATTAGCATCATCCAAGAATCTGCACTATCTGTCTCTTTTAGCACTCTGGCCATGTTATGTCAGTTGCACGTCCTAATTCATCCTCAAAGTGCTCTTGCTCAAGAAAAAGCCATCCACTTTAAAACATGTACAGATTCACTTCACCTAGGTTTATTCAAGCCACCAACAGTAGTTTTCAGTTTCACTAAAGTCCAACAATCTCCACTAAGATCATTAATAATCTAACAATGGAAGCATATTATACTACTGTTTTATTGGACAGTTCGATTAAACAGCGAATGGTACTTCAGCTCTAGTCTATTTGATCTCGAGCACTTCTGAGCAGAACTGAAAATGAATGATGAAAACAAGGTATATTCTAATGGATTTACTCTCCTCTATTTCAAATTTCTGTGTCATGGGGAAAGACGTGTAATAATGATGTAAATATCATAGTGGATGTGAAAAAAGGGAAAAAATCACCAGTTAAAACAGGAAAAATGAAAGATGCAAAATGAGGAAGCATTACTTTTGTCAAAAGTCAAAGATTTTCTCATATGTGATTATCTGGATCCAAAAAAGATTAAGACAATACGGGAAAATAATACCAACCTGTAGTGTCCTCTGCAAGTGGGAGGGTCCCCAGAGGCACAAATGTGTGTTATCATTGGTTTTAAGGCAGTGATTCAATTACAATGTTTAGGAGATTCCTCCGGCAACACTATCTCAATCATTCACGTCCAAGTACAGGAACAAATACGCAAAAACATGTGACTATTTTCCACTCAAACTTAGCTTTTCTTTGCCTCACACTTTTTGCTTTTTAGGATTCTAGGGCCAACTTCAACATATCCAAGTTATTCACCTGACAAATCAGAAAGAACACACTTTCATTAACAATGCAAGAAAATAATTTCATTGACTGAAGTGTAAGAAGACACAAAGATTCACAAGTTCCTAAAGATGCTCCCATAATGTTTACAGGCAAATACTTAGGTAGACCCGGTCTTTGACCTTACCTGTAGATCCTGTGGTGTGGATTAAATCTTATAAAATCTATGACATCAGCTGATATAAGTACAATCTTTTAAGGTATAAGAGACAGGCCTATAAGTATTTTCCATACCTAAGTATTTTCCATGTTTACAGGTAATAAACAAGAAATAGGCTGCACATTCGTAGGAGTATGAGGTCAATTCATATGTACACTAATGAATCATATGGAATGTGATGGAATGTGATATGAATCCTGAAGCCTCTGCACAAAGAATCTAAAATGAAGCTAAATATATGACTCTTGACCATTAAGAGGAGCAGCTCAATGTCATGTGCCTGAAGGAAGAGCCATGTGCTTGAAGTACCTGAGCCAATCAATAAAATGTCACATGTTAATCTAATGGCCCTATAAACAACCACCTGTTGAGAAAGCCCAAAAACAGCACACAGATGGGTCCATCAGTTACTGAAGACATTCTAAGTGGTAATGCAGACTGCTGTTTGACAAAATCATTGGAAATAAGTTTCTTGTGCGATGCTTGGAGAAAGTGGCCTAACAAACTGAATAAAAGAGCCAAATTTCATTTCCTCATTTAAGAACACCATGCACTGATCATGTCCTCTTTTCCCTGAAAGCAAACTGGTTATCATCATGGCATCCCATCATAACTTTATAAACTTCTCCAATTCGCTTTCGGATTTTATACTTCCAGACTAAGAAAGCAAGAAGCTCGTGTTTGAATGTGGAACAGCCTCCTGCTAGATTTTTGTGATGCTCTCTCCACAATACAGGTTGCCAATTTCAAATTACTGTTTACTACGAAATCCAATCAAACATGACATTTAATGAACTAAATCTTAAATTTGACTGTTCAATTTCAGAAGAGGGTGTATAAGTTTACTTCCTCCATTAATAATATAGAACAGAAAAAATTTCTGCAGAGTCAAAATAATCAGTTATAAACTTAAAGAAAACATCTTCACAAGAAAAGTCAACAAGAACACGTTTATCTGATTTATTGTCTCTGAAAATCCCTTGTACAGGCAGGAGACTGCCACTCTCTAAGACTACATTCAGAGGATTATTATTTGTACATAAGCAGTCATCGGAGTCCATACGACAAATACAGTAACACCAACAAAATTAATGTAAGCCAAACACTGGACAGTAGTAAAGTTCTGTAACATTCGAGATGAAAATATGAGAAACACAACTTTTTACTTTCTACAACCAAAAGAGAAATAATGTGATGCTATAACATCTGATGATTGTCAATTTTCCTTCCCTATAAAAAAATTATTAAACGCAATTCAAGTTCTTCATCTTACACCTTTTAGGAAATATTTGAACACGACCATAGCAATATAAAACATTGAAAGTAAACTTCCAAAATACTGGAATTACTGAAATACAAGTCTTATTTTCCCATTCCAATAGCATGCTGCAACATCAACTCAAAACATCATCTCAGAAAAAGCATTACCGAATAATTATAGTGTAGGCCCATTTGGAGTGTCTTTTTCTGATTGAGATTTAGAATCCTTCTTCTCCATGACTTGTTGTACACCTTCCTGATAACCTTCTATAAAACTTTTGAGTGCATCTCTATATGCAGAAGCTCTTGTCATATACACGCGCTGCAATGCTGGTCGTAGTGTTTCCATGCCACCTCTTGCAGCAACAGCTTTTAATACATAGTGTATCAGAACTTTGTATAAGAGAATTGACTGAACACGTGATAACTTAATAAACAAGAGGATCACCAAATGGTAAATAGTTTAAGCCAAAAGCTGTCAGCCCTGGGATGCCATTTCAATTCAACAGACTGATACAACTTCATACCAGAAACTTCAGCAGATTTAGGTCTTAATTTAGTCATAAAGTTTCATAAACATGCAAATACTTATGCTAAACCAAAATGTAATCCTCACATGATACTATTTTACCTTAATTAGAAACTTGTATAAAGTTGATTTATGTAAATTATTTCCATTTCCTCCACAAATTCTACATGTGTCTCTCTGTGTGTTGATTTGAATGCATTGCACATACAGAACTAGAAATATAAATAAAATAAACATGTTTTAGACTAATTTCTGGCAAAAGTATAATTTAGTTCAGAGATAGTATTTCAAACTTGACTGGTTTAATCACAGTCTCTTGAACTAATTCCTACTATGTTCTAGCTTATACTGTCCCTGATTCGAATTTTGCAACTGATAGTACTCCCAAAAGATACCATTTCAATGCAACTCTCTATGTAATTCAATCTCTTCCACATTTTTTCTCATCATACTCCTAGTACACCACAACACTGTTACTCCAAAAGGTCCTTGAAGGAAGCCAAAATTACCTAAACAATCGATTGTGAACTTGCATTTAAATCAGTGTCTGTCGATACAATGAGAGAGATTGCATTAAGGGACTATGATACTTATCACATCCTTAAAACAATAATTACTTCAAGAACCTGTTCACAATGACTTACCAAGATCCTCTAGTGTAGAGGGCTCCTTCTCTTTTTTCACATTGTTTTCTTCATCAAATTTATCACCATTTTCTACCTTCTTCTTGTAATCATTCGGCCTTAATT
Source organism: Cinchona pubescens (assembly GCA_025175665.1). NCBI lineage: Eukaryota > Viridiplantae > Streptophyta > Magnoliopsida > Gentianales > Rubiaceae > Cinchona > Cinchona pubescens. Next base: position 2,296,388 of record JANKKI010000129.1, on the reverse strand, counting down.
CAGGACCAATATCCCTTACCCAACTTGCTGCATAGAGTCTAGAAGCTTCCTTCAACACCTGATCAATGATTTTACATCGGCAGAAAATAATCAAAACGCATAAGAGAAAAAGCACTAAAGAGTTAATTTCTTAAAATGGAATTCAATTGGCCATTTTGCAAACAAACTTTGTCAGCTCAACATAAGAAAACTTATGCTATACAACAATTTCAAGGCTATGACCCGGTCCACCACCACAAAGAACAATTTAGTTGAACTTTAAACTCCTTCAATGGGGAAAATTCTTCTTTCCCCACAACCCCTCTTTCTTTATTTGGAAAAAAAATAAAATAAAATAGACGTTTCATTCATTTTTCTTTATTTTGGGGAAAAGGGGTTGGGGGTTCTCTTCCAAACCATCTCTTCCTAAATACAACAGTACCAAGAACAACCAGTGGAAGAATTCCAGAGACCCCTTTTGCGTTTAATTAAACAAGAACAACACTTTCACTGATTCTCATGTTAAAAAACTAGCACATAAAACGCAGAAATGTGAGAGAAAGCAACGGATTATACACAATTATGCTCACAAACATATACTATAATATCATATGTATACTAGTAAACTAGATTGAGAAAGAAACCTACAAGAAAGCGCTCTTTCCAAGTGAGTTTGCGGCGCTTTTTGATATGAGGTGGATCAGGCAAAGACGAAGGAAATGCAATCTCCTTCAGATCATATCGGACGTAATCGTAAACTTTCCTGCACACCACCTTCAGCTTCATTCCCATTTTCGCCAGTACTCTAATTAACACACTTTTACTATTTTTTTCTCCATAAATTAAAAGAAAAGCAGCACAGATTATAAAGAAAGAAATGCTGTTATGTTTTCTAAACCTCGTAGAAACACGTGTCTGTTTTCATTGAGGCATTTTGTCGAACAGGGCAAAGGCGCCAGTAGTGCACCGGCAGAAGAGAAACGCTGCAGAGAAGAAAAGAAACAAGGAAAAAGCGCCCCTCTTAAAATCCGATTACAACACGCTTTTAAGCGGAAGTAACAACGTTTTTATGCGGAACACCTCGTATAGTCAGATTCCCATGCACATAAAGAGGCATGAGAACCAAAATTACAAGAAAGTCCTCAATATGAGTTGGTTTCTCAATGTAGTACATGTTTAGAAGGCAAATATTTACATAAATTCGATCTAATAGATCATGTCACACAAAAATATAGTCATACATATGGGTCTCACAGTATGAAAAAAAAGTACTGCTGAAAGCTGTAGCGTTGACTATGTCAGTGTACACCATGTCTTGCTTTAAACTCTCAAATAGACTTTGTAAAGAGATAAAAAGTATCATGTAAAGAGCTAAATACTAGAGGGGATCCAATGACAATGAAAAAAAAGATGCACTAGATCAAGTGGAACAAGTTATCAGAAGAGAAATGAAGAGGTGGGATGGGATTCAGAGACATCAAATTGTTCAATAAGGCCCTTTTGTTCGAGAAACTTTATTATGGGAAGATCCTACCAAGTGTCATGTCAAGTGATATCCCAAAACCAATGACATTCCACTATTTAAAGTTGTGGGCCTAAAAATAAAATGAATTGGTGGACCACTGCTTAAAAATGTTAGAATTTTATTAGTTTGGGGATACCACTTGACATGACATTTGGTAGGACGTTCCTATAATAAAGTTTTTCCTTTTGTTCAAGCACATATGGAATTCCTTACTTAGCCTAAATTGCTAGTGTCCAGGATTTTGAAATCAAAATATTTCAATAAGGAGTCCATACTCTTTGCTGCAGTTCCTAGAGGTGCATCTTGGTTTTGGCAGGGAATGGCTAGTGTTAGAAGTAAGTTCTCATCTAATAAATTAAGAAAAAAAGTTGGAGATGGAAAAACAGTTAGTATCTGGAATGATAGTTGGCTATCTGAGACTGAGGATGGGAAGATTAAAACCAGAAGCCGAATAACTGTACATTACAAACGGTTGACCAACTCATTCTTGACTTCAAATGAGATAAAGAACTCCTTAATACTATCTTATGCCCTTCTGATGAATACCTATTTTTTGGACCAGAAAACAAGATAGTGGTACTGGAATCAATCTGCAAGTGGGAACTACACTTTGGAATCTGGTTACAAATGGTTGAAAAGAATCGAGGAAAACCAGAACACCACCAAGACAACTTCTGGAGAAACAAGCAGGAACTCTTCTCAGAAGGAGTTGTGGAACTTCACCTGGAATTTGAAAATAAAGCATAAAATCAAACACTTTTTGTAGAAATGCCTCAACAGAATTCTCCCTACTAAGGAAAGGATTTTCAAAAGAACTGAGCAGGACTCACCTGGCTGTAACAGATGTGGGGCCAAGTAGAGGAAATTATAGAGCATATTTTATTTTTCTCTAACCATGCCAGAGAAGTCTGGAAAATTGCACCTCTACAATGGAATGGTTTGAGGGATGTAAGAGAGGATTTTTGGAAGTGGTGAGAACTGGTGAAACAAGCTTCAGAATAGAAAGGGGATGAGAAAGGGGCAACCGTGATAACTAATATTCTATGGCAAATATGGAAGCAGAGAAATAAAGAAGTCTTCTACGGAGAAAATTATTTTTTTGGTGATGCATTGGATAAAGCAACACAGGAATGGAGTAAAATTCATGTAGTCCAAGGGGTACTCAAGAAGGTAGCTCTACAAAAACATCATCACTCAATCAGACATTTGACAGAAGAATACTAAACCAAGAGAAATATAATATTTGCACTGCAATCTCTGAAAATGCTATGGCCAACAAGGTGGGAGTAGGCATGATTTGCAAGGATGATGAAGGAAAACTGAGAAGAGTTTGGGCTGTATGTCAAGATAGATCCTTGAGTATACAAACCAATAGAAGAAGAGACCATCAGATCAGCAATGATCAAAGCCAGAGATGCAACATGGAACCAGGTGCAAATTCTCTCCTCTAGTAAAGCAATCATGGACAAACTGGCTTCAAGGAACTGTGAGGATGCTAATTTAGCTAATATTCTGGAAGATATTATTAAATTGAGTGATTTGTCTTCTAAGTGCTATTTTACTTAGATTCCTAGGAATTGTAATACTTTAGCTAATAATTTAGCTACTTTTGCGTCCAAATTAATTGCTATGGTGGTCTGGGAAGGTAGTTTTCCTAGGTGGCTCACTAAGACCATTCAAATGTAATTGGAGTAGTTACTCCACCTTGTACCTCTTGTTCATAGTCTTATCTAATACAATATCTCTTAACATTTGAATATATATATATATATGGTGGCTCTCACAAACGGGACCCACCTAGACTAAGTCTACCTGAATCTTTCACTCTATATTACAAGTGACAAACTGCTATTAAATGTAGAAATGAATGATGAAATCCGACCAAGTAAAATTTAGGATTGGTTACTTAATATAATTTTGTCATGTAAATTGATTTTGACAAGTGATTTTTAATTTGTGACTTTGTAAATCAATTAATTTTTTCTCAATAAATAGGAACTTCACTACTCATGGAATTTTGTTTTCTGAATATTGAATATTTTTTTTGTTAATGTTTATTCTCATTTCAAAAGTTCTCCACGATTTACAATGCTATGACTCAAATAATAAGTGATTGAAATGTAATTATTTTACTAAACCCTAAAAGGAAAATGAATTCTCTTTTCTATTTTGAGAACAATAAATATTAAACTTGATGGGTCTAAAAGTAATAGAGGGAAAAAGTAGAGCAAGAATGGAGAAAATGTATTGAGTATTTTTATGTATTAAGAGTTGCCAATCGTGAGAAGGGGGGGAGGGGTAATGAGTGTCTTCTATGGACAAAACCTAGACACAACAAATACGAGCCCCATGTGAGGTACACACTGGGACTCACATGAAATCCATATATTTTTTTTTGTATATTGGTGCACATGCACCTTAGTCTATATAAGAAAAATTAAAAATAATTTATTATGTATACATGTTATATGGATTTTTGCCAACATAATTTAAGTTATTCATGTGTTTAATTATAATTTTATCCTTAATGAGTTTGACATGTAGTACAATCGCATTAGGTGTTCTATTTTGTATCATCATAATATTATTAGGAATATGAATACTCTTTTCAATTACATCAACTTAGGAATAAATTTTTAAAAATAGCCAATCAAAATCATGAAAGATATGTTGCATAAAGCATTATTAAACCAAACAAGCATTCCTGTTCATGGCAATATTTGAGGTTATGCTCCGGATGGTAACTCCATGTTGATTCAAGATGGCACAAAATTTCACCGAATCAATACATTACCAAAAGTTCGGTAAAAAAAACAAAAAAAACAAAATACATTAACAAAAGTGGTAAATAAAAGAAGAGTGATATAAATCTTTTCGAGAATATAAAACTTGATCACTAGTAGGGGTGTAAACAAGTTGAGTCTAGTCCAGTACAAATATTGTATTACTCGAATTCGAATTCGAATTTTTTCATGATGAGTTCAAACTCGAACGAGTTTTAAAATCTGAGTTCTGCTTGAAAAATTGGACGAGATTCAAATTCGATTCGAATTCGTTCGAAATAAGTAAAACGAATTCGAATAGTTCGACTTTTTTGTAGGTAAAAAGATGTAATTTTTTTAAAAAAAATATGAACAATTTAGTAATTTTACATATAATAAAAAAATTTTAAAAATTATATAATATTTGAAAAATTCGACGAATACTCAAATATAATATACGTATATTTGAGATGGGTTCGTCAAAGATTTTGAACTCCACTCGAATTCGAGTATGAGTTTTTGACCCAACTGCTTTGGTTTAGAGCCCTAATCACCAGTAGTACTAAATAAATAAGTCGTCAGAGTTGGAGAAACCGTACAGACGCTGCTGGCACATTGTTAATTGTTGTGCCATTTTCTTTCTTTCTTTCTTTGTGATACTTGTGTTATTACAGTGGAGTGAAAGGCAATAAATAAGGCATATATCTCACTGACACGGGAAATTGATGATCCACGTTATTACCCTTTATCAGTGCTGCAATCTAAATTAATGGCAAATTATCCGATAAACTCGGTCTAATTAAATACTGTGTTCATGAAAATATAGTAAGAAATCAGTTGATCAAGATACGTTAATCAACATAGTATCATTATCAAATACCCGCCAAAAGTCAAACATGGGTTACTCCAACTATTTTAAGAAAATTACTTCCGCTAAAAACTAGGATTCATTTTCCACTTTAGAACCAACGAGACGACTTCAACGGAAGAATTAAAATAGCCAATACAGCCCCCTCTTCTTCTTCCTTCTGTTATGGATCATCATCCCTCTCATCATCTTCCTAAGACACCACAACAACAATATCCACCACACCTATCACTTTTTGCCAATCATCTTTCCTAAAAATGTAACCTCCCATGCACTATTCTTTCTATCTTTGCTCGTCAGTTGTTTTATTCTCTTTATCCTAATAAGCCTTCAGTCATCATCACTTCTTGGTATTGATTTTTTGTCCCAAATAGTACCGAAAACTCAAAATTCGGCATCAAAAGTCTGTGACTACTCGTTTGGAAAGTGGGTTTGGGATGAAAGTTACCCCCTTCACAAGTATACAGAGGAGTGCCCATTCTTGGATCCTGGGTTCCGATGCCAACGCAGTGGACGAACAGATACAGACTACCAGAAATGGCGTTGGCAACCACATGATTGTAATCTTCCTAGGTAATACTTTATGGACTCTACCCTAGTTTTACACAAAAGAAACTATCAATAACAGTACGTCAGTGTATTATGCATATCCTTTGGTGTTTTCTCCTCTTTTCCTGCTCTGGCAGGTTACAAGCATGTAACATATTGCACTTCTTTATCCTCGCTTCTTACAATATGATTTTACAGATTTAATGCAACTGACTTTCTGGACCGGGTTCGCAATGGAAGGATAGTTTTTGCAGGTGACTCCATTGTTAGAAACCAATGGGAATCCCTGCTTTGCATGCTTGCACAAGGAGTTTTTAACCAATCTACGATATATGAAGAATATGGAAGCCCAATAACGAAACACAGAGGATATCTCTCAATGCGATTTCAGGAGTACAACCTCACAGTTGAGTACTACAGGGTGCCATTCCTGGTAATCATAGATCGTCCACCGAAAAATGCCCCAAAGGAAGTACGAGGTGCCATTAGGGTTGACAAGCTACATTGGTACTCTGCTAAATGGGTTGGGGCAGATATGCTTTTATTCAGTCCAGGACACTGGTGGAATGAAGACAAAACACTAAAGATGTACGACTTCTTTATCTTCTTCCTTCTCTCTTTAGATGCAGAAAGGCAGAACTAGAATTTGGTTGTTCTCTAAATATACTGGTATAAGTAAGATTTAAACAAGAGATTGTTCTATTTCAGGGGCAACTATTTCCAACAAGGCGAGGTTGTTAACATGACCATGGATGTCAAGGAGGCTTTTGGGAGATCCTTAAACACACTAATGTCATGGGTGATGCAAAGCTTGAATCCAGAACAGAGCAATATCTTCTTCCGCAGCTACTCTCCAGTGCATTACAGGCAAGTTAAGAGTTACCTCATTGCGCTGTCTCTCTCTCTATATATATATATATATGTATATTGAAACTCTCCAGCTATAACAGAAACATTATAACAGAAACATCTGTAGTGGTTTACAGGGACGGTACATGGAATGAAGGTGGTCATTGTCACACTTTTGTAGCACCGGAAACAGATCACACCAAGCTCGAGCCTGAGCCATTGAACAATCTACAAATTTCTGAAATTATAAAGAAAATGGAGAATATACAAATAAAGATGCAGTTTGTAAATATCACATATCTGACAGAGCTTAGGAAAGATGGTCACCCGTCAAACCACCGTGAACCAGGCACTCCAGTCACAGCCCCTCAAGACTGCAGCCACTGGTGCTTACCTGGGGTTCCAGATACATGGAATGAGCTTCTCTATGCTTCTTTACTGTCAAAACAATTTCGAACCAAGTTGAAAATAAGATGACAGTTACCTAAAAGCAAATTGAGGATAAGAAGGTATCCATAATGTTTCTACTTGGGCTTTTCCTCAGCATTTTCATTGGGGTTTACTTCATCCTCCATTTCCTTCACTTTCTCTACTGCTGCCTTAACAGGTCTAACCTTTCTGGTCCATATGTGGAAGGTATCTACAAGAAAAGGAAGTGCCTGACTCAGGTTACGACCCACACAGAAATTAAACAAACAAAATATAAAAGAAGTGATGATGGGAGAATATGCACCAGAGATGGGACGTATCTTTGAATCGCAGCCAACATAGCAGCATGCCCAACTGCAGTAACCTGCGAAAGATGATTTAAGCACCAAGACCAGGATTCCAAGACATCAACTTCTAGCAGCAACAAAGGATATAGATTTGTTGTTTATTTATGTATGTCCTAAAAGGATAGAATACAAGGCCAAAAACTCTTATCATATTCTCCCCAACGTATTTTGCCTTCGAAAGACCTCCTTAACCAACCAAAGGATAGCAAAGTGTGGCTAGTCCACCTTTACATGGTTCATAGCTCTAATTTTTAGACCATACAAATTTCCGTGCTCTTACTCTGATTCTTTTATTTCGAGGAAACAGCTATTGTAAATACATATTTAAATTCAGGGCCCAACCTACAGAATAATACTTTGTTTTCCTTGATAGTACCCATAATATAAATGCATCAGCAAACAATTGAAGCATAAGATACCTATCACTCACTGTAATTTGGAAAAATGTTCAAACAAGGAAATAATTGACGAGTCAAGTAAAAGTGTAAAGGGCTTACAGGAAGGAGCATTAAAAAGCCAATTGGAACTACAGATGCCAAATCTGTCAAAGTTCTTCGAAGTGCTTGCTTTTCTTTCTCTGTTAATTCATCCCCTATTACAACCCTCCTAAGCAGCCCCATAGCTGCAGCTACGTCAATAGCAAGAAGTTGAGTTCCTTGCCAAACATCCTGCACGCAGAAACAAAGCTGATGACCAAAAAATCGCCTAATCACAGTTAAAAAGATTAGTCCTGCAATTTGAGAACTCATTCAAAGACATCAAACATAACAAAAAAACAAACATTATGAAGCTTCATTATCCCAACGATATCCCAATTGAGGTATGCGAAATGCTTAGGAAAGAAGGGCATAAGTTGGCTTACCAATCTTTTCAATAAAATATTGAATAGTAGAAAGATGCATGACCAATGGAAGAAGAGTACTCTCATACTCATATTCAAAAATAAAGGGGATATACAAAATTGTGCGAATTACAGAGGTATTAAGTTAATGAGCCATACGATGAAACTTTGGGAAAGGGTGATAGAAAGAAGGTTAAGAAATGAGACTAAGGTGTCAAATAATCAGTTTGGTTTTATGCTAGGGATATCGACTACTGAAGCCATACATCTCTTAAGGAGACTTACCGAGAGATACCGGGATAAAGAAAAGAATTTACATATAATTTTTATTGATCTTGAAAAGGCATACGATAGAATCCCTAGAGAAGTTATGTGGAGAGTTTTAGAAAAAAAAGGAGTTAGAGTAGCATCTATAGAATCAATAAAGGAAATGTATAGGGATGTGTTTACAAGTGTGAGAACACTAGCAGGGTTGACACGAGAGTTTAGGCCTATAAATGTAGGTTTACACCAAGGTTCAGCTCTAACTCCTTATCTATTTGCATTGGTCATAAATGAACTTACAATGGACATATAGGAGGAAATACCATGGTGTATGTTATTTGCAGATGACATTGTGTTAGTAGATGAAACAAAAGATGGGGTTAATGCTAAACTCGAGGTTTGGAGAGAGACACTTGAGGCAAAAGGGTTTAAAATTAGTGGATAAAAAACAGAATATATAGAATTTAAGTTTCGCAAGGGTGCACGTAGGAATGGAATAAGAGTTAGTATTAGAGATCAAGAGATACCCATAAGTGAAAATTTTAAGTATTTAGGATCAGTTATTCAGAGTAATGGTGGTATAGATCGAGATGTTACACATCGAATACAAACGGGATGGACTAAATGGAGAATGATATCGGAAATATTATGTGAAAGCAAAATTCCTTTACGACTTAGGGTAAATTCTATAGAACGGCAATTAGGCCAATGATGCTATATGGGTCTGATGTGTTGGGCAGTGAATAACACATATGAGCAAAAGATCAGAGTAGCTGAAATGCGAATGTTAAGATGGATGTACAGGCACACTAGGATAAACAAGATACGGAATGAGCACATTCGTGAGAAGTTTGGAGTAGCATCTATTGATGAAAAGATGAGAGACACACTTAAGGTGGTTAGGTCATGTGTTAAGACGACTAGTAGAAACGCCTTATCAGGCGAGTAGATTTTAGAGTGGATAGTCAACATAAGAGGGGTAGAGGAAGACCTCTTAAGACTTGGTGGGTAGCTTGTAGGAAAGATATAGCCCATCTAGGAATTGAGGAGGATATGGTCCATGACAGAGCACAATGGCGTAGCAAGATTCATGCAGTCGACCCTACTTAATGGGATTAAGGCTTGGTTTGTTTATCTTTTCTGTCTAACCCAAATTGATCATAACCATCTGTCTATTCAATATTTCCAAGTTACCACCACTCTCTATTTTCTCTGATGAAGTTCTTTCATTTTTATTAAGATAGGCTAAAGATAAAATATATCAATTTATCCCAACTTTGTGTACCACATGCTCATGGCCTACACCAGTTTCTTAATGCACATAGCAAAAGACATACGTACTGTGCTAGTCTCTTTCAGCTTTTCGAATGACTTATCGATGATGCTTTCCTTCTTCTGAACCTGAACTAAGTGAGAGCCTTTAACTTCATTTCCCTGGATGAAAGTATCATCATTTGTTTGAATATCCTCCTGAAAGAAAAAAGATCACATGAATCTTTAAAATATCATATGGTTTATGTGTAAACTCAAGGATGAGAAGAAAAGTAATTCAATAGTATGAGCTCATCCACATGAAAGTCAGGCAACATGCACATATTTTCTATTCAAAACCTAATGCTAGTCTTGGAAGTATGCATAAGAAACTACTGAAGCACTTTATGCTAAATAACCTCAACCAAAATACTTGCTACTACCAAATATGTCCAAGTTCTATCAGCAAAAGTTGCACAAAAGAAGGAAACCATAAGCTGCTGTTTAGTGCCAAGAGTAACAGAGAAAATTTCTGAAATGTTTTCATAGTCTTTATCACATCAAGAGACCAAGTTAGACGCTTACAACAAGGTGAGATTTATGTAATATGGCGGAAAATATAAACAGCAGTGCCAGAAAGCAGTGTAAAATGCCACCACGAAGCGAGTCAAACATTAGATAAGTTCCTCGACTCATGCACACACCTAGCAGTTAAGAATAACACACACAGCCACAGAACAACCAAAAGACAAACAGGGGATAACAGAGTACATGTACAAAATAAGGAATTACATTGTAAGCAACCCACTGAAGATCGAAGTATACCTCTTCATTTTCAGATCGATCAGCACTCTTTTGCACTCGCTTCTCTAGTTCTATTAGTTCATTCCTTAAGACTTCAAAGCGTTGTATTTCATTTGACTCTGAATCTGGTGATATTGTGCTCACAGGTCTCTGTTCAAAGTATTCATCATTCTGCATTCAAAAAACAGAAATAACTTGATAGCTGAAATGAGAGACAACTGTTACTGGATTGCCCTGCATATGTTCAGGTAGAAGTGCTCACATAATTTATCTCCGTCCATTAAAATTTCTGGAAATTTAACATACTATCACAAGCTTACAAGATTTTTACATAATATTTTTCCTATTTCAAAATTCAGAGAATAACTTTTGTTGAAGCCGCAGTGAGTATCTAATATTGAAAATAACATCCACATGAAGCAAGTAGTGGAAATATTCATCTAAGATTGACTAGCACTTTTTTTTTTTTTTTTTTTTTCTTACACATGTAAATGTCACTGGAAAGCTCTTCTGGAGGATTTCCAATTATGTGCCCTGTTACATATACTCTTCATTCACTCAAAAGTGCCCGTGCCCACAGGATATGACATGGGTGCTTGTATGGGATATGTGCCGGTCAGTTGAGTACTTTCATGTAAAAGGGACTCTCGGACCTTAGCCACCTTACTAATCCCCTGCAAACAATTACCTTACAACCTAAGCATGCTTCTTATGCAGATATCTTAGTATGAATAAGCCCTAATTCAGGACACTAAAATAGTGCAAGTACGGCTTGCTACCTAACTCAGCTATGCAAATACAACACTCATGAATACTGATTCATCTACTACAAGTTTAAAAGTAGTGATAAAAGTATGTTTTGTGCCACAGTCAACCATCCATGTCTAAACTTTCGGCCATATCCCTGTAGCTTGTATTTCAGGAGTTGGCGAACCTGACACCTAGATACATACCCGTACAAGATACTAACTGCTGAGTCAATGTAACAAAGATGATAGATAACCTCTATCATAATATTTGGAAAATGAAATGTTGATTTCAAGGCTTTCTTATGCTGATCAAGCTTTACAACAAAACCCGATCCCTTCTGCTTCCTCATCATGTTAGAATTACATCTGGATAAGGAATTAAGCTTCCAACCTCTAAGACTTGCTTCAACTTTAACAGGAAAAGAATACAAGTATAAAAACCATGAAAGCAATAGAACATGATGACAGTGCTGCTATAAGGCATACATTTCCACTGGCCATTGCCATCCCAGGGTCACTGGATTTGCTTGGGGGGCGTACTGGGAAGCTCCACAATTTACGAAGTTTACTTATCCTGAATTTATCAATAATTCTGAATCAACAACGTAGACAAGCATGAAGGTGTATGAACTCTAACCGGAGAAGTCATATACCTGTTGCTACTATCACTATTTACTCTGGCACTCTTGCTGCCTTTCCCCGGGGAATGCTGTCCCTCATTGCTTATAGTGGATGAACTTACATCACCTCCCTACCTCAGATGAAAGACACATGATATAAAACAATTCATGGTAACTGGAAATAATAACACAGATCATCCAAAAAAAATATACTAGCAAGTAATTAGTTGGGGAATGCATGACGATAGCAACAAAAGACATTGATAAAGATTTTTTTTTTTTTTTGGGGGGGGGGAGGGACAAACATGATGATGGCATCAATTAATTCAAAACAACTCGTGAAGAAAGTCAGGCCATCACATAAGTCTACCATTTCATGCAAGATTAGACATATATATAGAAGATACCAAAGACCTCTCTTTAAGTTACAAGGAATATGGCTCCAGATTAGAAAACCTTAACTGGTTGGTTTGATTGGATGTCTAGAATGACTGATGCTCTAAAGCAAATTAAAAACATAAATAACTGAAAACATGATGTATGAACTGCAAGTGTTACCATCTTCAATAACTGAGGATTGTATAAGATGCTGCGACTAAAAAAAAGCTATTAGAATATTTTGCTTCCCCCAGGAAAAAGAAAAAAAGAGGGGGGGGGGGGGGGGGGAAACAGGTTTAGAAGACACCTGTTGTAAGGAAGCTTCCTTCGCCCTGAAAGATGCCTCAAGAAATTCAGCCTCTTTCTTAAGCCGCCTTATCCGCTCAAGGTCAGAACAAGCAGCTTTGAGATGCTCCTTCCCAGAAGTGGAGTTTGACACATGAAGCTCCTGAAGCAATCCTTCCAATCTCATAAGAGCTCCTTCGACACTCTCCATTAAGCCTAAAACAAAATCCAGTCACTGCATCATCAAAATCCTATAAAAGAATCATGCCATCTACAAAATAGGCAGATTAACTGAAGCAATGATCAAACTGAAACTGCAAATAGTGTCTGAAATCAATATTTGGCAAGATGTTGAATACTAAGAGTCAGACAGAGACCTCTACACAAAATGTTCACATCCTTCACCATCTCAAGAAACAAAAAAATACGATAATCTTAAGACGAAGCCCACAAGTGACACAATAAGGCCCAAACAAAAAACTTGATGACATACTAAATAATGGTCCAGAGGAAGCTACACCTTGTGCGTTCTATACTTTTGCTATGGCAAAAGGTTCCCCAATAAATGTTTTCATTCGGCAGACCTAGAATGACACCAACAGCACAAGGGTATTCCGTGAAGCTACAAAAAAACTAAAAAGTAGCGGGGAGAGAGACATATAAATAAATAGATAGCGAGCGCGCATGAATTCTAAATGATAGTATAACTCATTCAACCCATTCAGAGAAATTCAAGGTTACACAAAATTTTTCATACAAAAGAAACAAGGCTTATGCATAAACCTAAATTGTAAGAAATGAAAGTACCTTATCAAAAGAATCAGTCTCTAGCTCAGCTGGTGAAAAACTTCGAGATGCAGTCCTGTCCATTGATTATTGGTACATTAAATTGTCTAATTCTGTATCAGTAAATTCACTGATTCTTCAGACAAAGATGACTCCAAATAAAGCAACTAACTATCTAGGGAAGGAAGGAACACACCACAGGAAGCGATGGAGTGAATAGATGTGAAATCAGACATCAATAGCAATACATCTGTCATTTTTTCTGGTGTCAATGACATAGCAATACCAAAACTCGAAGTAGCCAACACTAACATGCAAAGAACCTTATTCAGTCATTCTACCTCTGAATACAGACACACAAACCAATACTCATTATTTTATCTCTTTAAACGTGTAACCATTTTGTTTTCATTATTTTGTCATTCTATAGATGTGATGGGTAATTCAGATTACTTATTAGTGAACCAATGACAAAACCTACTACTTTAGTAGGTTTTCAGCTACGAGAAATTTATTCATCCCACCAGATGCATGAATTGCAAAAAGTAACACACATGCATAGCTACAGTCAAGGCATTTGACTTACTTTTGCATACCTAGTTCTTCCAAACACACCTTCAATTTGTCATGCCTGAAACAATGAAAAAGCAGAAGACTTTTCACATTAATAATTTTAGACACAGTTTACCATATAAAATATTGAAAAGCTCAAATACCCTTTGGAAAGAAATCGAGCAGCCTTAACATTGGAAGAGTTTTCCAGCCATTTACTGTATTTAATAAAACTCTGGATCCAGTGAGAGCAAACATCTAATACTAAGGAGATAGCTTCCAGGTTTGGAGGACTTTCTTCCTTTCTTTCGTGCCCAATAGTGCGCTTAAAGTTACTATTCATTCCTGGATAAAATGGAAGCCAGTCTAGCTCCTCGGAGACAACCTTTAGACAAAATGGCGTCTGTCAGTTCAGTTAATCTTAAATAAAATTTAAACAGGTACATTCTAATTAACATGCTAACCTCGACATACAGTTGATAAGAACTTATCGATGATAGCTGAGGATAATATAACACACTTCCTCCAATTAGATACCTGATTCATAAGAAAATACTCGTACCAACAAATCCGTCAGACAAATGCGAACTAAAACATAAGCAACTTCGATACAAACTCCAGTACCTTATAAGTCCTTCAATAGGTTCATCAACGGAATCAAAACCATTTGCAGAAAGAAAAGACTGTGTGCTTCTTCCCAAAGCAATGAAGAACCCAAATATAGCCAAATCCCTCTCTAATACCTATGCAGTAAATTTTGAGAAAAAAACTTTTACCTTCAAGAAATAACTTCAATAGCTTACTAATTAATTGAGAAGCACATTATAAGAGTCTTATCATGTAGAAATAAGCAAAGCACAAATATAATCCAGCAGACTTCATTCCAAAGCATATATTTTTCCACCATGCTTAAGTGTTATCGTAACCACCCATTTATGTGTTCTAGCTAATTTAAAATTGAAAAGACTCATTGCTAACCTCAATACTTTCAGATGTTGTGAGTTTGGACCATATTCTCTCCCTATCAATAGCTTTCTGTAGCTGCTTCTGTACAAGACTAACCCAAAATATAACCTCTTCAGTGCGTCGATCATGTTCCACTCTAGTTGCAGCAGCACGAAGACCAAAATGGACAAGAAACTCTCTGCGTAGACCAATATCCTTCAAGGAATGATAAGCTTGACGGATAGGCATGAACTCAACCAGCATATCCATCAGTCTACCTGTCGTTTCTGAAATACTGGAGAAGAACTGAGCACAAGAAATTTTAGTTGGGCCAAGCTTCATGATTGCTGCAATGCAACTTAGCGCAAGCATGAGAAGTGAGAAATCACTTGCATTGCCTGAAACCAGGGACATTATTTTCCCAGACCTTAAAAAGGAAGAAAGCAATTTTCATCATTGCCAAGTATATTTTGTATGCATATGAATGAACTTCAACACAATATACTAGACCAACTACTCACACTGAAGTAGCAGCAGAAAAGCACTGGTCCTTTTCAATATAGTTAACAAAATTGTTGACTACCCCAGGAACTTGCTCCAACCAAAACCACTCATAAGCTTGAGGTTGTTTGGCTGATAATTTATCATTAATTACAGCCTCCAAAATAGCAGATTGCCGCAATAAACTACATTCAAGCAAGAATACATCATAAAAAGCCAAATACAAAGGAAAGCATTGAAAAAGTGTAAAACTGATGGTTAATTAATATAGATAAGTCGTAATAAAGTATAATCTTGGATGTCTCAGCAATGTGTCTTCCCATCTAAATAAGCATACATTGCAAATAAAGTCATGAAATTTAGGAATCCATAAAAATGCTTTTTCTTCATGTTGTAGATTTATCCAACCAAAAAAAGAATACCTAACTTATCAATAAGTGCCATATCAGTATAAGTCCTACTATGTAATGTTGCAGACAACAACATCAATTTTTTGGGGCTAATAAGTCCGTGTCAAAACAAAAAAAAATGAGTCCAGAACAGTATCAAAATGATTTTTCTTCTCTATGTTATCCACTCAATGAATTGCATTTTGTAGTGCACATACATTTTTTTTTTTTTTTTTGGGGGGGGGTTTGGGCGAGGGAGGAAACTTTTCTACCTACACCAATATTTCTTTTTCATGGCCTAGAAGCACCAGACAGAGCCAGAGAGAAAGAATAGAGGAGGCAGATAAGATATCCTGACATAGCGGATTTCAGATAGCAGATTATTGAAATTTAAGTTAGTGTGAAAGAAAAATCAAAAGTAAAACCTGTTGATCTTACTCAAACTGGAAATTTTGGGGTTTAAAACTTGGTATGTATATATTTTTTTAAAAAAAAGGATATTTCAGCAATTGCCAAAAGTAACATTTATTGTTAATAAAATAGTTTGCTAAGGACTCAACCATGAAGATACAAATAATAAGATTCTTCACACCATATTCCCCAATAATCAAGCTAATAGTAATCTGCATTTTAATGTTTTAAGGCTCCTAGGCTTCATTAGTGAGCTACAAGCCTGAGTTATATGGTATTATAATTTTTATACCTCCTTTGTACAAAAATATTGATATCCCTGTCTCTTCCATCTCCTCGGGATGAGATATCACTTGCTGCTTGCAGTAGAGAGTACACTGACGCCTGAGAAATATATAAACCTTTAGCCAACCTAGACAGTAATGACACCCAGCTTTCACTTTCCAGACTCTCAAACCAAAGATAAGAATGTAAAATACTTCCGTTTTAGCAGCCCAGATACACTTAGGGATGGAAAAATGAAAAAATTCTGGAGCCAAAGCTTGCAAGTTTGAGGTAGATAAAGCAAGAAAATTCATCGCCAGTAAGATTGTCCACCCATGAATTAAGAACTTCAGACTTTTTTTTTATATACAGGCAAGCTGTTTAACAAAAAAACATATGCTTAAACCAGCTCAAAAGGGGAGGTAAACTCACCAACAAAACCCCCTCCCCCAAAATAACAACATGTTAGTTTCAGCACAAGTCAAATAACATTGCAACTTAAACACAAGTTCCAGATATTTTCAAATGATCCAGCACTAAAAGAAGATAAGCCTGTCTGACAGTATATCATAGAGTAATTACAGCAAAATGCATTCCAAAAAAAAACAAATCAGAACTATATGTCCCCAACAAATAATCTTTTTTTTTTTTTTTTTGGGCATTCCAAATGTAAAGAAGCAAGAAACATGGAAAGCATGAAAACAATAGGATGTCCATTGAGTTACCTGATAGGATAATTCCTTTATCCAGGCAGTTTTGTCAATACCAATCCATGCAGTTGAGAACCAAGACAGTTTTGATGATGCGTTGTGTTCTCTAATTGCAAGCTCAAATACCCTAGCAGCATCATGTAGTGATTGGACCAGACCAATATTATAGTCTTCACCTTGCAATGACTGTTCAAGTTTGACACTTACGTTTCCACAACTTCACTCCCAGCACTTGCTCGAGGACTCCCATTTACTGTCACACCTTCATCAGCAGAGGCTAAAGGTAACAGGAGCCCATTTTGCCTTGATTTGGAGAAATGTCTTCTAAAATCTGGGAAGCCAGAGTTTAGGTTGAAATTACCACCATCCAACAAAGAAAGCCTCAAACAATGTCTCTTTTTCATATAACAACAATAAAATGGCTGGCGAATGAAGCCAACTTCTTTACAGTTGAAAATATGGTATCTAGATGGTTTAACTGAAAGCCGTGGATCTGAAGAGCTGCAAGACAGAAATTCAAGAAAGACTCACAAATATTATCCAGATAAATATACAGAGGCAGTGACATATAAGCTTACATACACTGCCAGTTGGGTGAAACAGCTGCAGGCGTTCATACCATAGTGCCCATTTAGCCCATAAATTAGAAGCACTAATTCATATTACCATAAGAGAATATCTAGTAAAAGCACTCGTGCCACACTAAAAGTCTGAAGTCCCCCCTTAGAGGCAGTCTGACATTTTTGATCCGTGGATCAAACTACATTATGTACGATATTAATTGATTTTCTAGCTAATGAAAGAGCTGTTATTTTTGTCCCAGATTAACTAGTGTGAAATTTTGTGATATTCCACTTAGGAACAAAATGGACAATACAGAATTCACCACCTATACCCTCAAGGTTGCAGCTATAAGAATTTCACAAAAACTAGTAACATATAAAGACCGTACACCTTGCTCAAGGATCAATTGTATAAAAGAATATATTCATATATGTAAACCACTACACAAAACACACAAATATATTAAACAGCATTCCAGTTTTGCAATAATATTAGTTAAGGCCCCGAAGGGCGAGGCTTCTATTTCGAGCCGTGCAAACTGCCTCTCTGCAAAGTAGGGGTAAGGCTGTGTACGTATGCAACAAAATCCAAGTCCACCTAATTGAAGAAGTGTTAAGGTTCATTTATGTCTCTTTTTAACTACTAGGGGGTTTCAAATCATTGGTCGAAGCTCGAAATTTAATTAGGTAAAGTCAATTCTTAATACATTAATTTTAAAAAAAAAAAAAGAGATTCGAGTCTGGTCGGAATTATAATGCAATATCATATGAAACCCTTTCATGCTACCCTAAAACAACCCTTAACCACCTTCAACCTGCTAATAGTCTGGGCACCATAAACAGTGTGAGCTAATATAAGTAGCTAATTATCAACATTAATAAAATTTCGCTAATTATAAATGTCAACTTTAATTTAGCATCAGTAGCCTATGAAAAAAAAATTAGAATTTATACAAAAATAAAATAAAACAAATAGTACCAAAAAAAAAAGGTAGAAAGTGAACTGATAAAGTAGATAACCTTGATGATACGAGGTTCTGGTGGTGAAACTTGAGCGACATGGATTAAATCGATGATAATCGAGCCCAGTAAACGAGGAATCTAACTATCGTAGTAATCTTGATAGTGGAAATAAGAATCCTGTTTGACGAGTAGGAAAAACTAAACCCTCAATGGATTCCGATAAATTTTTGGGGAAAAAAAAAAAAAATGTTATGGATTGTTATGTGAGGAAAAACGAATGTCCACGTAGCTGCTGTACCATGGGCTTTATCCGCAGACGCGCGAATCGAGCTATCACAAGTCTGGAGATCTCCTTTCTTTTTCTTTTATTTTAGATGGATTATAATTTTTTTGGAAGTGATTTTAGTAAAATACTTTTAGTATGGAAGATTATTTGAAAATGTTTTAAAATATTCTTTTGAAAATTATTAACCAAATATTCTAATAAAAATCTTAAGTAGACTTACTAGTTATTATTACTAGTTATAGTATGAGAAACTTTATTATGATATTATATTTTCAAGTGGCACGTTAAATGTGAAGTAGTATTCTAAACTAATTAATTTTACTATTTAAAGTTGTGAATTTAAAAATAAAATAAATTGATAGGTGATTAATTAAAAATATTAAAATTTTATTAGTTTAAAAATATCACTTGATATAATTTTATTATAATAAAGAGACTTTTTCGTTTGAGCATAGTAGTGGAGCCCTCATTGGCTTTAACTTTTTACCAAAATAACAAGTCAACGATATATTTTCTTCTGTTGACTTTTAATTATCACTTTATCTTTTACTACAAAAATTAAAATTAATATTAAATAGTCTAAATTTTAGATAAAATTAATCTTATATGACTAAATTATATTTTTAAACTTAAAGAATCCCAACGTTAATTACAAATTGTGTAATTAATGAAACTAGAAAGAGATAAAGACAAAATTGATAAACAAAAATAATTAATATTTCATTACACTTCTTAAGTAACACTTTAAATGGAACAAATTTTTTAACTAAAGTGATACCGAAAAAGGAAGGAGAAAAGTATAAACCATTTAATATAAAGGCAAGAAGATTTCATTTAGCCTTTTTGTTTGATACACAATAATATGTTAATAATTGAATACACTATTAAGTATTCTAGTAATTTTTTAACCACTAAATAGATTCTGAAAATCTTCTTTTATTGATAGAACGAAGGCCTTCTCTTAAGATAAGGGCAATCCAGAAGTTGAAATTGTACTAAAATACTAATTGTTGATGAATGATCAAAATAATTAAAAAAAAAAACTATAGTCATGGGGCAAATTAATGATTCCATTTTGGTGCTAAGCCAAAGGGAAATGACATAAATAAACCCATTCCAATACCCGGAGTTCATGATTCCTGAATTCAATCCAAACCGGTCCTTTCTGAATTGCCAATATACTATTATACAACACAACATTTTTCTTGTAAATTATAATTCTGCCCCTTCTCAAATCTTCCTTCTCTTCAGCGATTTTGTTCATTTCTCTACAGTGCCAGGCAAAGCATACACTACATACGTACATTGGTGCATGCTACACTTTAACTCCTCATGCATATCAACTGCTCGATGATATTCCCTTTAGAAGAATGCTCATCATGTTCTTTAACATTGCCGAGACAGAGTCTTTCTTCAGATTCTACATTTAGATTTCGTCTTGTCAAAGTAGATTAGCAACACCAACTAAATTTTCCATCCACTTTAAAGAAAAAGATGTGGTTTAGCCTGTCCACCTATATTTATAGAAAAATATGCGCTAGAAAACGCACTATTCTGCTGCAAAGAATGCGAGTTATTGTTCCGGGGAACGAATTTTCTGCAACTGCAGCAGCCATTCATAAGGGTATAAAAGCATTTCATCTATTAGCAATCTTACTGTTTAACAGTTTATTTTCTTAAATTATGTTAAAGCTTCGGTCTTTACGTGTTTGAGATGCAAAATATTTGAACTGTAGTGCCTCTTGCACTGTGAAACAACCTTTGTACTGATATTTATTACAACCTGTGGCAGGGAGGCCGTGTACAATGAGTTTCCTAGACCATTCATTTCATTCAACAGCTCAAAGGGTAGTAAATAATGGGAATGATGAGAGGGAAAGAGGAAAGGGGACACTAGCTATGGACTTAGCATGTTTGGTTGAGGAATCTTCCATTGTTGAGGAAAGAATCAACCCCGAACCCCTGCAGAACTCATGAGGATTCTTGAGCTCCGTATTAAAAAGAGGGTCAAGGAGCAGCACATAAATGGCAAGTTTCAAGACCTTATGAAAAAAGTGATTGCTAACCCGAAAACTCTCCGGGATGCTTATGATTGTATTCGGTTGAGCTCTAGCGTTGACTTAGCAACAGACGGGGACAATTTGCCTTTTGAATCCTTGGCGGAAGAGCTGTTTAGTGGGAACTTTGATGTGAATGCTAATACGTATTCCATATCAACCAGGGGGCAGGATAAAGTAGTTCTTGTTTTCCCAAATGTTAAATTGAAAGTGGTACAAGAGGCCATTAGGATAGCATTGGAAGTCGTTTACAAACCTCACTTTTCTAAGATTTCACACGGTGGTCGAAGTGGGAGGGATCACACATCTGCTTTAAGATATATTAGGAAAGAGATGAACGATTCTAACTGGTGGTTCACCTTGCTTCTTAACCAGAGACTGGACGCCCAGATCCATCCTTAGCAGGCTTATATCCCAAATGCATGATAAGATAGAAGATCCAGGCCTGTATGCATTAATTCAACACATGTTTGATGCCCAGGTGCTGAATTTGGAGTTTGGGGGTTTCTCTAAAGGGCATGGTCTTCCACAAGAAGGAGTGCTGTCTCCAATCTTGATGAATATTTATCTTGACAGCTTTGATCGTGAAATTTATAGGATGTCTATGACATATGAAGCTCTTGATCCAAAACTGGTTACTGAGGATGACGAGAATCATTCAAAGCTGCGTAGCTGGTTTAGAAGACAGATGAATGGCAGTATTGTCGAAGAGTGCAATATTGACAAGAGCCCTATTGTTCGACTACATTGTTGCCGTTTTATGGATGAGATTTTTGTTGCTATTCTAGGTTCTAAAGAAATTGCTCTTTCGTGCAAGTCCGACATTGAGAATTACCTGAAGAATACTCTGCACATAGAGGTTAATCAAACCGATATTTTGCCTTGCGATGGTCCCCATGACTATTCGGTTTCTTGGAATTTTGATTAAAAGAAGTCTGAAAGAGAACCCAGCAGTAAGAGTTGTCCACAAGTTGAAGGAAAAAGTAAATCTGTTTGCTTCACAGAAAGAAGAGGCTTGGGATGTTGGGACAGTTAGAATAGGAAAAAAATGGTTAGCTCATGGACTGAAGAAGGTAAAAGAATCTGAAATAAAGCAGCTAGCTGATAGGACCTCTATTCTAAGCCAAGTTTCCTGTTTCCGTAAAGCTGGGATGGAAACTGATCACTGGTACAAACTCCTGATGAAGATTTGGATGCAAAATATTAATGCTAAGTTTGAAGCTAGTGAGGACTTTATCTTGTGTAAACACATTGTGGAACCATCTCTTCCAAAAGAACTAAGGGATTCCTATTATGAATTCCAGAAACGTGCCAAAGAGTACGTTTCCTCCGAGACAACTGCTACTCTTGCTCTTTTGCCCAGTCCTAGTTCACCAGTATCTCGTTCTGTCAGAGAAGTTAGTTATATTGCCCCTGTTGATGCCATAAAGAAACGCTTGATACGATATGGATTAACAAACGCTGAAGGATTTCCACGAACGTGTCATATTCTAGTTCTACAGGATGACGATCAAATCATTGATTGGTTTTCAGGAGTTGTTGGCCGGTGGCTTAGATGGTACAATGAGTGCAACAACTTTAATGAGATTAAGCTTATTATTTCTGGTCAAGTAAGGATGTCCTGCATTCGAACACTGGCAGCAAAGTATAGAATACATGAGACTGAGATAGAGAAAAGATTTGATTCCCAACTCAGCAGAATTCCTTGTACCCAGGAGATAGAACAGGAGATAACGGATGAAACTCTTGGTAACACGGACACCTTATTCTATGGAATGTCTTATAGCGGCTTGTGTTTGTTGTCTGTGGCAAGAATGGTAAGCCAATCAAGGCCTTGCAACTGCTTCGTTATGGGATGCACGGTTGCTGCTCCTTGTGTTTATACTCTTCATGTGATGGAAAGACAACAAGTTTCCAGGCTGGAAGACTGGATTTTCAAGCTCTATCCATCCCAGCCTAAATAGGAGGCGAATTGGACTGTGCAGGCAGCATTTGAAAGATTTGTTTCTTGGTCATATATCACTTCAATCTATCAATTTTGGTGCTTGGAGATGAAAATCGCAGTACAATATCGTCTTAATCTGTGGAGTCTCCAGCCAGCCTACGAACTGCTCAGTACTTCAGAAAGGTCTGTAACAAGCATTATACGCTCTAAAAGTAGTTCTTCCCAACTAAAACACAAGATGGATAACAAATTGTTCCTGTTAAGCGTCTTAAGATCATATTTGTATCCAGAAGGGTGCAGTTTAAATCTTTGCTAGCTGTAGTAACTTGTTTGGTGTCTTAGTAAATAAAACGGAAAATCAGAACGTTCAAATCAAAGTCAGATGATGACAATTTGTTACTCTAGTCTTTCTTCAATCGCCACGTGGTTACTCAAATTAGATAATCATGATAGTATTTGTTTCTTATGAAGTATCACATTCATTGCTGGATCCTTCAAGTCCGGTTGACAAGGAAATTTGAAGTTACATAGCTTCGGCTATCATCAGAATGTTTGTCCAAACAGTCTGATTCTTAGTACGCACATCAATATGATATCTTGCAATTTCTTGTAGTATTAAGCTTATCTGATGTTGTGTGTTTTGTGTCTGACTAAATTATTGACTCTCAACGTAGTTGACCCTTGAACTTGTTTCCTGGTTGTAATTTGCTTTTGGTGTTTTTTCTTGTAAGCAGGTGGGCAGCTACCGGACTGAGTGAAATAGTCACCGACATGCTTGTTAACAGGATCTGGTCAAATTCCAATTCTGATGTCAAGTTGGCGATGGCTACTATACAATCTTGTTGAGATTGAGACTGTATGTACATGAAAATAAGATTGAGACTGTATTTATATGAAAATTCTTGAATGGACTAGGTTTAATGTATGATTTAGATAAATACATATCAATATTTTAACTACTGAATATGTCGTAATTTGAATTACGGAATCCAACTAATAATGACCGTATTTACACAACTAAATTTAGATTGAATTAATTTGTCAATGATCAAAACTTGTTTTGATAGGACGCTGGATACTGATCAATGTAATAGATTGTTTAGGGGCTTTCCGATTCAAATTCTAGTCTCAAGAGAATTACTAGAGGAAAACTTTCCAAATGCGTATGAGTTTTTTTTTTTATTGGTTGCAGAACTCAACCTGTAAAAAACAGGACTAACAATTATATAGTAGACACCAAGACGAAAAATCACGAATAGGAAAATCAAACGCATGTGGATGATAATGAGATAGATAATGGAGTGAAAGTGACCCAAGTAAGTAAAAAACGTAGAAATGGTCCTATTGTAATCTGAGTTGAATTTAAAATTTGTTGATATACATTTTTTTTTTTTTCCTGCAGCCAGGCTATCATTAATAAAATAAAATAAACTAATCAAGTTAAAACAAGAATCAGTTCAATTATATTAAAAAAAAAAAAATGACCATATTCTATCATCTCAAAACAAAAAGTCGACAACGTTCTCTAGTTCATACTCATTAATCGATAATCAATAAAATTAGATTAGGAATGTTAATTAAATATAAGAAAAATACAAGGTTAGCATTAAAAAGACGTTAATTAAAATACTGATGCGGGTCGGTCCTTATATTTTTTAAACTTATGAAATAAATGGAAATTCCATTAAATACGTCATTGTTTTCCTTTTTTTTATTTTTTTGAAAGAAAGTACCAATCTTTTATAATTGGTTTTGGAAGTCGATCGTCATTCGTCATTGAAATTTGAAATACAATACAGTATTGTCTCTTTTGGTTTTGGGATTTGTTCACGTACTTGGATTTGGTGTTGACGAAACACTACATACTTCATACGCAAAAAAAACAAGGAGTAGAAAGTCAAAGATTTGTATGGCTTGAACACTAGGAATACTAAAAAATCAGAAATTAAATTATTGAGTCGAATAAATAAAAAAATAATTTGATTTGAATTGATTTGACTTTTGATTTCTTTTTTATTTAAAGATAATTAAATAAATGATTCGATTTTGATTTTAATTTCTAAGTCAAATTGTGATCGAATAAGTTGAAAAATTACATTTTCTTAATATTTTATTCACATATTTTAATAATATATTATTGTACTTATAAGAGATAATATTTTAGTGATAATATTCATAATTCTTAATAATTAAATATTTTAATAATTTATAATTTTCTTAATTCTTATATTTTCTTTGTATAATTGTTAGAGATATTAATGTAATATTTCACATAATGTATAATTTATGTACTTGTACATTAATATAGATGTACAAGTTGTTAATGTTATACTTTTGTTTCAATAACTAATTAAATAAATTATTAATTTTCTTTTAATATATATAGATACTAGAGTTAACTAATTATATATACTTTAATACTTCTATATCTATACATACATGTTATGATTTTCATCTAGTGAGACTATAGTTTAGTACTTATATATAATTTAATCTCACTTACTAAAAAATGTTGTAATTGTTAGTTGGGAAAATCGCTGAAATAGTCTCTCAACTTTTGCACTTTAGCCAGAATAGTCCCTCAACTTTTTTTGTAGCCAAAATGGTAGTCCTTTCATGTGAAATTTATAAAAAAAAAAAAAAAAATTATGGTGACTACACTATAAAAGGACTTTTTTGGCTAAAAAATAAAAGTTAAAGGACTATTCTGGCTAAAAAAAAAGTTGAAGGACTATTCTGGCTAAAAAAAATGTTGAAGGACTATTCTGACTAAAAAGAAAGTTGAGGGACTATTCTGGCTAAAGTGCAAAAGTTGAGGGACTATTTTGGCGATTTTCCCTTGTTAGTTTTTGTAACTTGGTTATATATTTGGCTTGTATTAGCTATACACGTATAATCTATGAATGAGTTTATATTTCTAGTATGTAATATTTTAAATTTGTGGAATTTGTATGTCATATTTTGAATTTATGAAATGATATACTAAATTTTGAAATTAGAATATAGAATGAAACGATACAGATTTTTGTTTGATTTCTTTAATTTACAAATCAAATAAATCGAATTTAATTAATTTTAAATTTATATAACTTGAAATTTATTTTAAAACTTTTAAATCAAAAGTTAAATAAATCAAATCAAATAAGTCAAAAAATTAAATATAGATGGAATCAACATCCTGGTCAACTCACCCAAAAATGTTTGATCAAATGTTTCATTGATAATAGTGTGGAAGAATTAAAATAAATAAAATAATCTTTCATGGCACTTGCATGGGAAGAGAAACACAAAAACTAGGAATAGAAAAAAAAAAAAAAAAGAAAAAAAAGAGAGAGACTTCAACAAATATGAAATAACAATGTTGATACTTGACAGTTTAAAGCTATATCGTGCGAAACGTATGCATTACCATATTAGTTATTCCATTTAACTCAAGGGTCAGAACAAATTGCCCCATATAGTAAAGAGATTTAAACTAATGTTATTATTATTGTTATTATTAGAAGAGTAATTTTATCTAAGATAACTTTCTCCACAATGCTATTTAATACAAATATAAAATGTTGGAAAAGTAATTGTATATAAATTTAGTATTTTGGGGTTGAGAGAGAGGCTATTGGAAAGAGCGCATGTAAATTAAAACTATCTTAAAGACTTAAACTACTATATTGTAATTTATTTATTTATTTATTGCAATAAAGATGGATAAAAAAGGATAGTATTTATGCCCCGTTTCAAATGCGGTGATTTTACTAAAAAAATATTTTTAAATTTAGGTTTGAAAAATTTAATGCTTTTGAATTAATTTTTTTAAAATAATCAAATATAAAGTTTGACAATTTTATAATAAATCTAAATTAAATGGAGATAGAATAATTTTTAAAATTTAAAATCATACATTACCAGTACATATGTTTAGGGAAAATACTTAGGTAGACCCGGCCTTTGACCCCAACCTATAGATCCAGTGGTCAAAATTAAATTTTAAAAAATTTTACTTAGTCATAGATTGTTTAAGGTTTAATTCACATCACAAGATTATTCAATTTAATCAAAGATCGAATCTATCTAATTATTTACCTATGTTCAGACTATCAATTTGCTCTAAAACTACAAAAAAAAATTAAGTATACTTTTTTAAAAATGATAATAAATAAAATATTTCGTGATAAATTATCACTATCTCAAATAGACCTAGATAAGAAGAAACACTTCGTAAAGTTCTAGGACATTATTACAACAAACCTTTTATATTTTGTCATTATTAAATAAAAACGTTTTTCAAGTCCATTCGAGTTGCCCTCTCGCGGTCAATTTCAATACGTAAAGACACTAATGCCCTTTTTTCAACGTAATTAAACGAAAGATACAAATAATAAATTATTATTTATAAAAATTTTACAATTCTAAGAGACGAATTACTCTTTTATATTTTAAAAATTTTTATAATATAAATTTATATATTTTAAAAATTTATACCAAATAATGGTCGATTTCCCCCACACGCACTTGTATTGTATATAAGTCCTCATTTCAAAGTCCAAACCACACTGTCTTATACCTGTCAAATATTGCACATCCGGTCACCGGCGATTGGAGAAGCCAAGCTTGACTATAGAAACCCACACCACCACCAGATGAACCCCACCCACCTCCCTCCTCCTCCACCGAAACTGAGGAGAAAGGCGGTGCAACCACGAATTTTTCCATGTTGCACCCCGACATCATTGAGTCTCACATCTTCAATCGCCTTGATGGGCCCAGCCTCGTCACAACCAGCTGTTCCTCCGCCACACTCCGCCACCTCTCCTCCCAAGAACACCTGTGGTCTCACATATGCCACTCCACGTGGCCCTTAACGGCCAGCCCACGTGTGTCCCGACTCATTTCCGCATTTCCCAACGGTGCCCCAGCGTCTTTTTTGCGAGCTCCTTCCCGCTCCCTCTCCCGGACCCCACCACGGATGCTTCACACGACAGCCGGTCATCACAACCGTCAGAGCTGATCTCGGCGGTTGATTTATACTACAGGAACAAATTGATCTTCACAAAAGTAAAAGAGACGGAGACCGTGACCGGGTGGTTCCGGTGTTCCCCTTTTAGAATTGACCTGCTGGAGCCGAATGATGTGGTCCCCACACCCATTAAACACCCGGAGAAAGATGACACGTATATGACCCTGGTTGAGGACATGACGCTGAGCTGGATTCTAATCGACCCAATCGGACGGCGAGCGGTGAACTTATCATCTCACAAGCCCGTTACGGTGCAACGACACTGGTTGAGTGGGGAGGTGCAGGTGCGGTTTGCGACAATCCTAGCAGCAGATCGAAAGGGGCCCACAAGGGGTCACGTGCAGTGCGGAATGGTGGTCATGTGCGGGAAGGCCGAGGGAGGGGAGATGCTACACCTACAGGTGCGGGAAGTCAGTATGGAGATGGAGGACATGGATGGAATGCACTTGAATGGGAGGGACAGTCTGGTCATTTTGCAAAAGGCTTTGGAGGGTAGAAGGGGAAAAGCGTTGAATAGAGAACAGGAAGGGAGGAAGAGATATAAGGAGTATCAATGTGGAAATGAAGAGGGAGAGAAGAGAGAGAAAGATGATGACAGAAGGGGCATTAGATATATTGTTTGTGGCATTTGGTTCCATTTTTGTGGGATTTTTGTGCTTCCTTTGGCGGAGATGACACTAACAATGTATAAGTTAATCTACTAAACAAACGTCATTGAAGGGGGAAAAAAATACATACAAAGCAGTTGAGAGGAAATTAGGATAAATATATAGCACTGCAAGTTGTATAGTCCTAAAGATAAAGAAGAATGAAATTAAAATACCAATTTGTAATTATTTTCTTTGTACATATACAGTTCTTGGCAACAAATTCAGAGGAGATACTGATTATTTATGTACAATGGTACAATGCATGACAAGAAAAAGACTGATTATTTTTTTATATTAACTTAGTTGGATTAATTGGAAAAGCATGAGAATTATTTCATTTTCAATTTCACAATAAGCTTAAAAGAAGAGACAGTATATTTTAATAGTAATGGTTAATTTCTAAGATACAAAAGGGATGCCTCCGTCAGGTGATTATGACGGGGATCGAGTGTTTATCTACTTTACAAGTTAAATCCTCCACACAACTTTTTACCTTAGTGCATACATATTCTTGTTTGGGTCACTCAAGGATTTAGTAATTAGTGGGTGTTTATAAATTAGCAACCATGTTGAGATTCTTTTCTTTGGTTCGTTCTCTTTCTTTCTTTTTATATATTAAAAGAAAGAAAAGATGGCTTAACGTATAATCAACTTGACATGTGATTGCAGCACAAAATGGGGAAATATATACAGCATAAATAGGGGCAACAACTTTTATCGAGTGTATTGGGAAATTTTTAGTTCATCGGTTCTTTTCGTATACGGTCATTCGTGTCATTTTAAAGAATTTTATTTTAGTGAATTGAAGTGGTGATTTTATTTATTTATATCACTTAAATTTATTAAAATAAATTTCTTCAAATGATATAAATAAATAAAAATTAAAAAAATTATAATACTTACTGTATTGAATTGATTTACTTAAAAATTTCTCGAACGGTATGTATATTGCGTGTTGGAAGAGCTCTGGATTTGCAATTTACACAGACTACTTGTTTTAATTTAGTTGATCAAATGTCTTCATCATCCGGTCCTAAAGGAACTTCTTGAAGAAAAAACAGACAGATCCGATTCATCAAAGAAAGAAGGACGTTTCAAACTTTTTTAAGTTCACATTGAATTAGTCATCATTTGTACTCATACTACAAAATAGCGATGCTTACTGATGTAAAACAAATAAATAAATAAAATAGTGTGATTTTTATTTTAATCACAATGTCAACCGGATCGTGAATCAGGTCATGTAAAATTAATTTTTTGGCTTCATACAAACTCAAGTCTCATCCCCTTTCACCTGGGATTGTTAACGGGGGTCAAGATGGTCCGAGTTGAGCCTGTCTGATCCGACAAATAAATGATCGAATCTTACATTAAAATGAATTGGATTGAATTTAAATCTAAATATTAAATTCGTCATTAAATTATGAGTTGAATTTGGACTTTATTAAACTCGACTCGATTAAAATCAGGCCCATAAATAAACATATATATATATATATATATATAAATGATGTTATCCTAAATTAAATAGTACTACTTAATTTTATATAGATAATGATTAATTATTCTAGTATTCTATTAATTTAACTGAACTCGAGTAATTAAAAATAATAACCTAACATCATTAGTCAATTTAGTTGAAATGTTGTGGTTCAATGATATAGTTAATAGTTATTTATTGATATAAGTAGTATGTACTATTTCATATTGTGTTGATTAAGTGTAAAAAACAAAATTTTAACAAATAAATTATAAAAAATTTTATTAGATAATGTGTGTTTAAGCCAATTCGATTAAAATTCGAATCTCAAATAATTTTTTAAATAGAATATAAATTTTACATTTATGAACTTAAATTGACCAAATTAACTCCCGAAACTAAAATAAATTTGTAAATCGAATTTAAATTTTACAAAACCTTGTCATTAACTTACAAATGCCAATTGACATCCCCTACTTTCACCTTCTGGGAGTGCGGAGTGCCCAAGTAAATCTACTTTGTTAGAGTGCCGGGTGCAATTAATGGGAAAGGATCATAGTTTTGATTCAGCTATTTTTAATGGAGCTCAATTATTAGAAGTTAGGAGCGGGTTCCTTTTCTCGTCGAGGAAAAACAAAAAAAAATAAACAGGTGCTGGTAACTGAAATTAAAAGTGAAACTAATAGTAGATCAATTAATTATTGACTGGAAATTTGGTACTAATGTGAAAGGTGACGATCTTGTCAAAGGTTGCATTCATGGGAAATACTTACCTGGACCGGTTCATGGGTGGGGTCGTGACCTCTTGATTCATATAAGTCTACGTCTGTCTCTTTCCTCCAAAAATTAATTTATTTTTTGAAGAGAGAGGTGGAGTAGGCGGACGTGGACTTACCTGGACCAAGAGGTCCACGGCCCCACCCGTGCACCGGATCCAGGTAAGTATTATGCACGGGTGGGTTCCTGCATTCATTACTAATAATTAACATGTCCAATCGTCAAATGCTGACCACTCTCGTGAGGTAATCTAATCCGCGGCCTGAAATGAAATCTGTAATAAAAACCATCTACGTTACTGTTGACTTTTTGTTCAACTTCGTTGCCGATCCCAAATTATCGTTTCAGTTTTAAATCTAATAAATTAGGTTGGTAATTAATTAAAATCAAACACTAATTATACTTTATGTACTTTGTTTGTTTGAAATGGAAGATCACTATACTAGATTTCAAATTAATTCACTTTGTGAAAAATCGCTTCAATTTCACTATTCGTTGGTATAAATAATTTTTTACATACCTCTTAATTGACCATTTTGTATTAAGAAAATAGTGCCCTGTGAGATATTTGATGCACTAATATTATATATAAAAAAAAAATACTTGAAACAAAAGATGTACATAGACAATATAAATGGAATAACTATTTTTTGCATCAGTCTAATCAAATTATTTCAAGTGTTGTTGAGTCTCTTATTTTTAAAATTTAAATAAGACCCTAATTTTGTGTTGGCTCACGCTTCACGTGAGCATGTCTTGGTGTTGATTAAGTGGAACAATAAACAGCAATGAACGTTTATTGAGATATTGTGCATATAATTTATTTTAAATAGTAGTTGTTGTACAACAATTCAAGTTTTGCTTTGTGACCTTCAACTTGACCTTGAAGAACATAAGTGCTATTTTTTGAAATTTCACCCAATATTTTTTAAGAGCAAGTTAACAATCTTCTCTACGATACTTAATTATTTATATTATATATAAAATAAGAATTTTTTAATATGATGTCATTATTTGTTTTGTCTATTTTACTTTGGGTAATTTTAAAACTTCTCAACATAACTATTCTTAAAAATTCTTTTTATTTTTTTAGTTAATAATTTTTAAAATCACTCACAAATTAGTGTGTGTCTTGTCTATTAATCTATATAATATAATAAAGCAAGAGTACTAGATTTGATGTCTGCCATTAGGCTTGTATGATTGTCAATGGGTCGGGTCTAGACCCGGGCCCGACCCGATCCAGACCCTATGACAAATTTTGATTACCCGAATCCGATTCGGATCCATTTAACTATTATAATAAACGGGTCATATCTGAATTTTGGTGTTCCGATCCAATTAAGACCCGGATCAGATTAAAATATTTAATATATAATAAAATTATTGTATATTAGTGTCATTTTATATGTATATATACATATATGTTGTGTAAATTACCCATGTAATTTATATTTAATATAAAATATATGCATAAATATTAATTATGAACTCAATACTTTTGTATAATTAAAAAAAAGAGAAAATTTAATAAATTATAATAGTTTTACATATAATTTTTTTAAAAAATTATTAAGATCCGGATCCGAATCCGACAAGACCCGACCGATCCGGATACGGATCTACTTTTGTAGACTCGTTCGAATCCGGATCGGAAACTAGTAATTTAATCTGATTCGGGTCTGAATATGCCGGATCCGACCCATTTACAGCCTATCTACACTAAGCCATTTTTAATCTTTCACTCATAAGTAATTTTTCTGACTAATCTATCAACATAATTCAATATTACAACTTTCAATAAAATTATTAACTAGGCGTGTCTTTACCCATTAGTATTAATAAATTAAGTATGAGAGAGACAGAGAGAGGAAAAGGGAGAAGTGAAGGAGAAGAATTAGGAAAGAGAGAGAAGAGACAATGGGATGGGTCATGGGACTCAAGAATGTTCCAGGCTATTACAGCACCACTGCCAATTGTACAACAAATCACAAGGCTTGGTGGGAGTAATGTGCGAACCATTTGCAGCGGTTGGCTCCATGTGATTTTATATTCAAAGGCTTAAATGGATTGAAAGTCTAAAATAGCACATTCAAGCACCAAAAACCTTCCATGCATGCAAGGGCATCATTGTCCATTCAACCTCAAGGACCATACAAGGGGGTGTACGGTTAATCGATTAATAAAATCGGTTGAAATTCAAAAAAAAAAAAATGTTAAAATTTTTAAAAGATGCATAATACTAATTTCAATTTTAAATTTAATTCGGTAAAAAATTTGATTGACTAAATTCAAATTCGATACTTGATTTTGAATTTGATTAATCAAATTTAACTCGAGTTAGTTAGACCCCCTAACATTAGGTTAAAATCCTATACAAAAATCTATTTTTTAAGTAAAATTTTCCTAATTATTTTATTTTTGTTTGTAATTTGATATGTTGTTTGAATTAACTTAATTGAATAATAAGCGGTATAATTACGTAGAATATTATAATATCATATAAATTGTAAATATTAATAAAATATATATCATAAGACTATTAATATGATTTATAGATACTAATTTATTAATATAATTAAATATGAATTAATGTATTTTATTGTGCAAATTAAGTTAAAAACAAAACTAATTATAATAATTATCAATATATATATTTTTAGTCGTATAATTAAATTTATATGATATACCATTTATATATTAAAATATTTTAATAAAGTATTTATTTTTAATTATTGAATTCAATATAATTAATTAATCGAATTAAAAAACTTCTCTCATATTTTTTAATTAATTAATCGAATTAAAAAACTTCTCTCATATTTTTTAATTTATTAATCGTATTCATAAATTTAATTAATTAATCTTTGATCAAATTTAAAATTAACAGAATTAAATTTAAAATAAGTTACATATTCAATTAACCATATATTTGTACACCCCACACGTAATCATTACCTATCAATGCAGTAACAGAACCCAACACTACCCCATTTGAATGACAAAAATACCCTAAATATATATATATATATACCCAAAAAGCATAGTGGATCATTTCACCTTCGAGTCGGTGAACTACCCTTTTATATATGTTAGATAAGATACTATTTAAGTAGATTTGATTTTTGATCCTATCTGTAAATTTTGTAGTTAAAATTAAATTTTAAAAAATTTTATTTATATCAATTGATATTATTCTTTAAATTTAATTCACATTAAAGAATCTAGAAATGACACTAAAAAACAGATCTACCTTAATTAAATATTTGTGACGTTAGATCTACACCGTTCCATGTGTGTATATATTACCTGGGTATGCTTTGACCAACTGTACTAACTAATTTTCTAATAACTTCAGTCGCTCAAGAAAAACAACAAAAAAGATCAGTGAAGATGATGATGAATAACAGGTCTTCATCCACTCTTCTTCCACTGAAAAGGTGAGTGTGTTGCTTTCTTCCTTTCTTTCTTTTGGCATCTCAATTTTTTTTTCATCAAATTAAGTGCTTTAATTTATGAGAAATGATATTTATCACCGTTATTTCCATCACCAACATCTGCCATAATTCCATTTTTATCATTAAGTAATTCATTTCCTCGGAACACTCGACCATTCAAAACCCATAATCAAAAAACAGAAGTGAAAAATAAAGCAGAAATTGCAGGCACAAGCAAAATCCAATTTCTATTAACTTTTCTATTTAAATCTGATTAAACAGTGCTTCTTTTTTTTTTTTTTTTTTTTTGGGGTCTGTTCGAGAGATTAATAGATTTATTTGATTTATTAGTGGTTTATTTGTTTTGTGGGTTGTTAATTATCATAACTGGATTTATTGGTGGTGCTGGTGTTGGTTGATTCTAGTGACATATTTTTGGTGATACATAATTACGAAAAATTATTTGTCATTCACTTCTCGTTACTTACAGAGTAATCGAATATTTTAATTGATAAATAGCGACACCTTCGTACTTTTTAATTATTTCAACGACTATTATTAGAATTAATTATTTCAACGACTATGACTATAGTTAGAGCACGAGTAATCAAAACTTACTCCATAATTGCATATTAGTCCTTTTAATTTATTCATTACAAAAGATGTGTAATTAAGAGACAGCTTGAAGGCAAAGTTGCTTTAATAACCGGAGGTGCAAGTGGCATTGGAGAAAGTACAGCAAGGCTTTTCGTGAAGTACGGCGCTAATTAAACAATTGCTGACATCCAAGATGAGCTTGGTCACTCCATCATAGCAGATATCACAACTTGTTCCACAAATTACTCCAAAGATAATGATGAAGCCATCCCAATTTCTTACGTGCACTGCGATGTGACTAAAGAATCAGATGTTCAAAACGCAGTGGACACGGCAATTTCCAAATACGGCAAACTCGATATAATGTTCAGTAACGCCGGAATCCCTGGCGAAATCTTGGATAATGATTCAATTCTTTCAGCCAACTACGAGAATTTCAGGAGGGTTTTCGACGTTAACGTGTTTGGCTCGTTCATGAGCGCCAAACATGCCGCAAGAGTTATGATTCCTGCCAAGCAAGGTAGTATTATATTCACTTCGAGTGTTGCCTCGGTGAATTTTGGTGATTTACCTAATGAGTACGTTGCAAGTAAGAATGCAATTGTGGGGTTGACAAAGAATTTGTGTGTTGAATTGGGAAAATATGGGGTTAGAGTTAACTGCGTTTCGCCTTATGGGGTTGCGACGCCGATGATGATAAAGAGCTATGGAGTGGAGAAGGAAATGGTGGAGGAATTGATTTACTCAAAAGTCGGAGGGGGCAAACTTAAAAGGGATTATTTTGAAGGCAGATGATGTAGCGGAGGCAGTTGTTTATCTTGGAAGTGATGAGTCCAAGTATTTAAGTGGCGTAAATCTTGTGATTGATGGGGGTTATAGCACAACGAACATGGCTTTCAGAAATCACATCAAGAATTAGTAGTATTAGTTTCCGTATGGAGAATTGAAGCATGCATGCACGGAGTTGATTACATATATGTGTTTTCTTTTAATAAATCTCACAAACTCTAATTTTTATTTTCTTTTTCGATTGGAAGGTTGAATGGTGATTGATCAGTGTATATCTGGTCACATTATTACACCATATATGTGATGTTCATGTTCTATAGTCTATGTACATATCCACTTAATAATGTTCCATTATGAGATAGCTAGCGATAAATTGTTGTCGAGGCCCGTGGTACTAGTAGTATCTTCATGCAGATTGTGTTAATTAAATGGTGTACAAATGGAGGCCCGTAATTGATCCCAGTACAATCGTCCGTCCGTCCGGATCATTCGGATAGACGTTAATCCCCTTAATTATCTTCCATTTCATGTTTGCAAATGTTTTACCCCTGCCTTTCTTAGGATTCATAATAAGAAAGATATTTTAGTCTTTTCACTACTTTTTGTTGGAACATTAATAATTGCTCCTATGACAACAACATTTGCTACAAAATTAGCAATAAAGAAAGCGATAAGGAGAAATATAGTAATTAATGAAGGAAACTTGATGTAAAACTATCTTCATATGCCACCAAAAAGCCATGCTCCAATAATGTAGTTAGTCAAAACTTTATTTGATGTTTTTAAAAAACATAGATTTTGTTATTGTCCTATGTCCAATCAAAGTCAGGTTTTAATGTTTTTAGCCTTTAAAGAAACCCTGGGAAATGCATAAAGCTTATGTAAGGAGGTACATACGTTCTTTTCAAAGCTCACGGTTAAGATGCGTAGCTTGAGAGAATTAAATTGAATACTCCCCAAATCTCCTAATACGATGCTTAATCATGCCATGGGAATGAACCTCTATGCCACACCTACGTGTCTGCGATTTTTTTTTTTTTATAAAAAAAATTGAGGAAATGAATGGGAGTCGGTTGTGAAGCAGAACACGACAAGATAGTAATGTTAATGAACTTTTGTGATGCAGGAACAAAAAGTGGAAAATATCTTTGCCACTAATTCTGTAATATAAGATAGATTTCACATACAATCGTTAAGTCAAGTTAAAAATAAGAGTTGCAGAGCGAGTATTTTATACCATTGATGATTAAAAAGTAATAAAAATTTTATTTTATTTATCTCAACGATTGTGAGACTCAATAGCAATGCTTTTTCCAGAAAGTGTTGCATGAGGGAGGGCAAGTGCCAATCATTTCATTGGAGTAGTTATGGCAATGGCACAATGGATCCAAACAACTAACAATAACAAACACAAAGTAGGATGTATCTTTGAACTGGAAAATTATGCTATATGAAGATGTCAAATCTCATTGCCTAGCATCAATGGTTTTTTTTTTTTTTTTAATGCTTAATATCAAGGATGTGTAACGTTTGCTTAAATTTCTGTCCAGAGGTTCGTTTAGAAGTCAATTTGGTCGTAATCAACATACTGAATTTGCAGGCACCGGAAATATTGGTGGTCAATTATGAAGCTCTGACGAACCGAGTAAGTAATGTGTGCCAAATGGCCATCAGGTTATAGACGGCCATTAAAGTTGATTTGACAAAATGAAACCATTGTGGTACATGATGTATAGTAAGTAGAATCATGGCAACGTCTTCACCAGAAATTCAGAGTTCTGATTGACTGAGATAAATGCTCCTACCAACTTCTGCAATCAAAATGTGTAATAAATTTTGGCCAACTTGGACAGTTGAAACTTGCAGTCTACTCAATGGGTAAAAATGGCAAACTGATTTCAAGCTATTCTTATTGTGTTCAATCTTGACCTACATATAAATCCCTCATTTCTCATGTAACCAATGGAAAAGGTGAATTGATAGCTGACTATACTATATGAAGATATGTCTTTAGACATGAAATTACAGCCCAGCTCTAGCAGGATACAAATGATACTTGCACAGCAGCATGGTGAAGTATCAGCTTTGTACTCGTGCTACAGTAATTCCATCTAGATTGGAAAACAATAATAATGATATAATAGGGCCTGTTTGGACAGTAAATAATAAAGATTATTTGTCAAATAATGTTTGGTCAACAATAAATTCTCTTTGGTCAGCAAATTATTTTTTTCAAATAATATTTTACACTATTCATATTTTATCTTATTCATTATTCACATAATCCATTATTTGCACTATTCATATCATACTCATTATTTATATTTTAAAAAAATATTCAATTAATAAGTCTTCGTCAAATGCAGTGTGGTGAGATTAAGTAAAGAATATTCACAGCTGTCACTTTTCTATTTGTATTTCAGAGCTGTAAACGGGTTGGATCCGACATATCCAAACCCGAATCTGATTAATATAATCGGATTCGAATTCAGATTTAGATCTCCGAAGTGGGTTTACAAAAGTAGATCCTTACCCTGATCTGTTGGGTCTTGTTGGATTCAGATCCGAATCTAGATTCGGGTACTAATATTCTTTTTTATAACTTTTAAAATTATATATAAAACTATTACAATTTATCAAATTTTCTCTTTTTTTAATTATAAAAAAAGTATTTAGTTCATAATTAATATTTATGCATGTATTCTATATTAAATACAAATTATATGAGTAATTTACACAATATATATATATATATATAAAATAATACTAATATATAATAATTTTATTATATATTAAATATTTTAATCAGATTCACATTTTAATTGGATAGTACTACCAAGATTCAGATCCGACCCATTTATTATAATAGCAAATGGGTCCAGATCGGGTCGGGTCCGAGTCTAGACCCTACCATTTAGAGCCTAATTGCATTGTTATTTTTAAACCTTTTGGTAATAACTGAAGTGGAGTTTCAATTATGCATGTAAACGGGTCGAATCCAAACCAAATCTTGTAGATCCGTATCTAAATCCGTTTATTATTATCGGATTCAGATCTGAATTTAGATTTTTTCTAAGTTTATAAAAGGAATCCATATTCGAATTCGTCGAACCTTGTCGGATCCAAGTCTTGATATTCTTTTATAAATTTGAAAATTTATATATAAAAATTTCAAATTTTTATAGAATTTTTTTTTAATTGTAAAAATAGAAGATTTAATCCATATTCATAAAAAAGAAGATAATCCATATTCATACATATATTTTACATTAGAGCAAAAACTATATTGGAAATAAATAAATAAATATAATCGGATTAAAACAACCAGATCCATATCCGATTAGTTTATTATACAATAATTAAACGAATCCAAATAAGTTTAGGGTAATCAGATTACACATTAATCTAAATAAATGATTCATGAAACAGGTCTAGACACGATTTATTTACAGACCTATATGTAATTGCTCACAAATTATAATGCTATATTTTGTAGGATTAGATTTAATTTAGAATGTCAAGCACACAATGTCATTTTTTTGGAATATGTTTTAAAGATCGACACTCCTTTCTAAAGTACACTCTAATATCAAAATAACGGACAAATTAAATAGATGAGTGGAAGCGTTGACAATCATAATACGAAATATGTAACTTGTTTGTCAAACAGAATTACTCAAAATCTAACCTAAAATAAAAATTAAACCACCGAAAATAGGAAAATCGATAAAGGAAATAAACAATAATTATTTAATTAGTTGTGCAATTATTTTATTTTAAAATGAGTCCAGCAAATAATAGATGTTCTTTATTTTCAATCCAAATGATTATTTCAAAATAGTCTTTTGTATCCAAACAATTATTTTATTTTTACAAAAATCAACATTATTTTAAAAAAACACTAATAAAGTCAAAAGACAAATATTATTCACCAAATAATACTCCATTATTATTGGCTGTCAAAACATCATCATAAATTCTCAACTAGCATGAGACAAATCATCTATAACGATTAGCATTAACTTTGTCAGCTTAACAAAGGCACATTGCATCAACAACTGAGAATCTAAGAGACAGAGAGATTGTGGAAAAACAGTGTTGTCGTTAACTTATCTGAGATCCATTTTCATCCACGTCTCCAGTAATAAGTTACACACCTAACCCGCGGGGTAACATTTGGAAAGATCTTAAAAACAATAGTAATAATATGAGAATTCTTGACTCAGACACTGACACAACTATCTGAAGTCTTTTCGCAATTGACAAAGCAACTACTTGCATATTGCATCTGTACTGCAGGTACATCTATCTGATTACACGTAAAATATAAGACTCCTTTTTGGGTATGTGGTCTCCAAATCAATGCTGCAGGCTGCAGAATCATTGGTCTGATGATGGTTCAGGGGGGCCTCGAGCTATTGGCAGTCCACCATCAAATCCAGTTCTAGGTTTCGCATAATCCACAAAGATCACACGCCCATTCAGCGGCTGCAGCAACCAATTCTATTGAGTTACTCTATTATAATCAGACGATAGCAAACGCAATGAGTAAGTGGGCAATGACGAAGTACCTTTCCATTCAGTCCTTTGATGGCATTCTCTGCTTCATCTTCTGAAGCATAAGTAATAAATCCAAAACCCTTTGATCTTCCAGAGACTCTATCCATGGGTATTTTAGCTATCAAAATAAATATCGTCAAAGCCTCAAGTTGGATCACATTTTTATTTACTCTGTATAAAACTGCATATCAAAATCAAACTAGTACGACAGACCTTCTACTACTTGGCCAAACTGAGAAAATGCCTCTGACAATCCATTTTCTGTTGTGTAGAATGAAAGTCCTGCAACACAACGCAACACAACACAACACCATCCATATGTTCATAATGCTACAATTAGAAGTCATTACAATAGGAGCCGAGGGCGGACATAGTGGGGGGCGGGAATGTCAGCCGCCTCCAAGAATTTGAAAAGAACCAGGCAACTTATATCTCTATACCTCACTAATTTAACATCTTAAATTGAGAAGACAGCCATCCTTCTCATTCACACAACCACACATAAAAGAAAAAGGTGAATTGACTATATAACATCTTAAATTCAAAAGAAAAAATGAAACTCAACCCACAAAGAAGAAAATTTATATGGAAAAACTACTAATGTTCATAATTTTTTTTTTTATAGGTAGTTAATTCCGAGTGTTTATTAGGCTGCATAGTTGGAAATTCTCACCTCCAATGAAGAGCTTGTAAGCTATGCCTCGGCGTGAGATCAAAAGGGCAGGGGAAGCCCATGATGGTGATGATGATAGCGCGGTGCCAGTGGTATTCCGATAATTGGGTTGTGAAAGATGGCCAATTATGTTGTTCGACAGTCTTCTAAGGGCCGCCGCCATCGCCGGCGACTCCAGGTTAATGCTGACAAGCTTTGTTTGGATTTTGGACTTTGAAAACGACTCCGAACAGAATAAGATTTGAAAAAGTAGGCTTTTGTAGAGAGGGGAGACCATTGGGCTTTTTAGGAGCCCATGGGCCATGGCCTATCTATTCAACAACTAAGATGAATTTGTTTTCCGAAATATATTTACCAAGATAATTAATTCGAGGTTCGGATATTTAAGAAAAAACAAGTAACGATAAAAGCAACCTCAAATACTTAATCTTGATATGCAAATAACAAAGACGAGTAATTGGTACGGCAAATTTGCATATTTTCATGTCAAAGGAGCGAATATTAACTCTCCGCTGGTGGGTAAGTTGATACTAACAGTAATAGCCAGAGCGCTAAACAAGGTTTACAAGTTGATTTTGTGCAATTATGCAAACTTACACCTGCATTCTATAACCCTTCAGGCAGAATGCAAACACCTTTTACTCGGACAGCTTTAAGACATTTACACGTTTGAGCTACAATTTGAGATCAACTCGAAGGTTTATTTTTGTTTCTTGTTATATTTGTCGTCTCTGATTAATACACAATCAGCACGATTGACAAAAAATTCAACCAGAGAGGCAAGTAAATGAACTTAATATGCGTTCATAGTTTATATGTCGAAAACAATCGATGGTGACAACTGAATTTCATCTCGATACCATTTGGTTTCCTGTTGTGGTCTTGTTTTGGGAACTACAATCATCTAAAATAACTCTCAGGAAGCAAACAAGCAAAACAAAAGAGGATCATGTAGGAGTCTACACGATATTTTTACACTCATTGTGGACTACTAAATCAACTATTTATATCATTATTAAGAATTTTATCACACCAGTCACTCCAAAATCGAAGAGAAAAACAAAGAGAAAACCATATACATCCACAGGAAAGTGCAACTTTGAGCGAGTAGGCATATACAAACTAATCATACACAACCGAATACTACAAAGTCATGTTGGTAGCAAGGATATCATGACTGATGCACCTTCAGCAATGCCCGGTAGACCATGTCAACAAATTGGTTGTCCTGCCAAAAGAAAAAAAGCAAATATAAACTACAGAACTAGCGTCCTGATGACTGGTAAATTTTCAAACCACTCAAGTTAAATACGTATGAAACACTGTACTCAATGTAAAAATTCTTCTCAGGATATTATCTTTCACTGCATTAGTTCTTGGCTCATTCATCATACACTTCGATGCTTACAAAAAATTACCTCCTGTTAGCTATTGTACGAGGCATAAATCACAAGTGAACTTCCATATCATTGTCTCCAAAACAGATTTATTTCTTTTTTCCGTGGGCAATCAGACCTAAATTTGTGCCAAATTAAGACACATGGAAGATTCTTTAAGCAAAATGAGAGGGGGGGGGGGGGGCACTGATGTTTTTCCTGATTCTGAAAAGAGTCTTCCTAAACAACACGACAGGCTGTCTTTTACGTCTTCCTTAATTACATTCATCTCGCATCACCATTGCCATGCTAATACCGCCACTACTACTGCAAATACAAGTGTTATAACACATGACACTACTCGATAGAAGCACCGATAGGAGCACCAAGAAGTAGGGGCAGTGGAAGGGAAGGTCTTATACAGCTGACAGAGAGGGGCAGGATCAGGTGGATTGGAATTGAGTGAACACAAAGGAAAAGAAGGGGATCATGGCGGTAAGAGTGTAGCACTGCTGGGAAGACAAAAAGCAGCCATGGTTGTGGTTTAATTTGACTTTTGTACATTGTTCGTGTTTTACATTTTCATATTTTATATCATTTCTCTTTTGGAAATTGAGTTTTGAGACGTTGAAAAGTTATTAATAATACAAAAGACTAAATACCTGAACAAGCATCACAAGTGCATCTCTAACATTTTCCCTATTCACAGGTCTATAGTCTGTCAGGAATGCGGGATTTGCAGTAAGAGATGGCGTTGGTGTTGGTGGTGGGAATGGCTGAAGCATAGGGGTACCATGTGGACGCTGCAGGTTCAACAGGGGATGAAGAGCAGTAGGAGAGTTAGATGAAACAGATGGGATCAACAATGAAGACGACGAAGAGGGTGCAAGGAAAGAAGAAGGCTTGACTAAATTAGCAACTCTATTACTGCTGTTGATTGGGTCAGATCCATCAGTCTGAGTTAGGGGTCAATTTAGGAACTGATGGAGAAGTCGCAGGAAATGATTGAACTTGGAGCGGTGGTGCATAAGAGTGGGTGACACTGGAGACATGGGATAAAGGAGCAGTTGGTACAGTAGTATGATAAAGTTGTCCAGATTGTAAGCCATTTGAGAAGCTATTTCCAACATTCATAGCCGTCTGCAACATAATAGTCAAAAGAAATTAGTGCCAAAATAGTCTACAACTTCGTAATCAATACGTTCTTGCAAAGAGTCTTGATCAATACGTGATTTAGTAGCAGAAGAATTTGTGTCATGTGCATGAAAATGCTTCCCAACCTAGTAAAGATGAGTGTTTTTCTGAAATAGATGCATGTACAATATCTTGACTTTTTATAACCTCAAGTTCGGTGGCATCCTTATTTATCATTACTGCTTATGCACAATTTAACTACATGAAATCCAAATGATTCAATACCTGAAATAAAGCCAGCATTATTTATCAATTAAGACTCACACTTACTCTGAAGAAGTTAACAAAAGAAGAATCCTCAGGACGGACAGCTGAAATGGTGGAATTAATTGATGGTTCCAGTGGTCCCTCGATCACAGCACTTGTTGGCACTGCTTCAAGCTCTTCAAACTCGCTAATATAAAAAGAACAAGAAAAGGAACTGAGCACTTGATATAACAACCAACAGACTGTCCAAGAAAAATATGCTCTACATGAGATAACAATTCTTTACATGAGATAACACTTCTTTGTAGCACCGATGACATGAACCAAGTTGCTAAAAAAAAAAAAAAAAAAAAGGGAGTTAAATGTGGCCCCACCCCACTGCCACCCCACCAAAAGAAAGAAGCCCATTGGCTCCATAAAGTCAGAGAAACATACATGCCGAGGATCAAAATAAACTAGCACATCACTTCTCCAGATAAAGAAGCATATTATTCCAAAATTCAACCCTTAAGCTTGTTAGAAAGAAAATGACAAAAGCAAAAAATGGTAATGTTTTTCGACAGAAGCTTGAATGTAAACTGAGTTCATCTTCAGTTTTTTAATGGAAAGATTTACGTTCTTCATACTGAAATGGGTCAAAATAAAAAAAGAAGGTTATCTATGAATAACAAATAAGAGTTCCTAGTTTTGGATGCATGTTTTGTGCTTGTCTACATAATATCAGGATAACAAAACCAGTATGTGCACCAAGTTGCAGGTACAAATTAATGCAACAACAGAAATTTCGGTTTTCCAATGCCTAGATATTTTTTTGTTCAAGTCTTGAAGAGTATAAAATAATTGATAGTAAATAAGATTAAGTCCATTCAATTTGCAGAAATTATCTTAAACTCAATGAAAATCTTTAGGATACCCAGATTTCAGAACCAAAAGATCAATTTTCAGACCATAGTAATAGTAATTCATAATTTAACGAGGTTTTCTCCACACATTTATCCACCAGAAAAAGTTCATTTAGCCTATCAAATACATAGTGCTTTATAATATAAACGAAAAACAGTACCCAATAATGAGCCTCATTATATACAAGTTCACTTTCCACCATGTAACCGTTTAACAAAGACAATGCACCAAAAGAAATTAAGATGAATCTGTCAATTCCCCTGCCTCTCTATGAATTACCGTTCCTGCTTCCAAAAGTGAGTATACAAACGATAGAAGGGTTAAGCAATCTCATACCTTTTGCTTGAAGTAACTTGTGGCTTTAGAGGAACTTTTGAGTACGCATTTAGAATCCTGAACCAA
The DNA here is from genome assembly GCA_025175665.1 of Cinchona pubescens. Taxonomy (NCBI): domain Eukaryota; kingdom Viridiplantae; phylum Streptophyta; class Magnoliopsida; order Gentianales; family Rubiaceae; genus Cinchona; species Cinchona pubescens. The sequence continues at coordinate 2,251,457 of JANKKI010000129.1, read as the reverse complement.
GAATCAAAGTCAACTTGTCAAGGTCATATAACATATATTTATGTATCTAAACATCAGCAAAAGACGTGACAGAACATATTTGCTGTTCACAGAATATCAAAGAACATCGCCTACAATGCTCTACAGTCCCAAGGGGGGCCATTTATGCATGGACGATTAACAACTATGCCCACAGAAGTTCTATCTCTCTTCATATTTCTCCTGGGAGTTGGGAGGAGTAAACTGGGTGTAAACAATACCAAATGAAGTATTTCGGACTGTTTATAGCTTCCATGATACAGAAGTAAAATAAATCTCAAGCAAATATCTTTTATACAAATCGATGAAGTATTACTATTAACTACACCAACCAAAAAAAAATTTATGGAGCTAATGAAATATACATAAGCAAGTCAGGATAGTCACGAGAAACAGGATAATACCTAGTGAAGAGATTGGCAACCTCCTCACATTCAGGTGCATTGTAGAACCAAATACCATTCACTTCTTGGGATGCATTGCGATATAACAAATATGGAACTTGAATTTCAAACTCAAAATCGCTCAGGAGATCCTCCACAAGATTTTCTGACAACAATAGGAAAAATATCAAAAAAGTTACACAAAGATTGTCCTATTCACACCCAAAAAGCGTCAATACGTTCCAGTGTGGGAATGGTTCTCATTCTGTTCAATTATAAATCAGTCTGTCAGCACATTGACAATGGTCCTCATTCTGATATTTTAAAAACCAACATATAACATCCAAAGGATCTGCGGTACCTCAATGAAGCTATGCTTATTTCGAACTAAATATCATCATTCCTCAGATTTTCATGCAGCAGACTCAATTAAAACAAGAAGCAAAGTTGAAACAAATGCAATATACGCATACCTGTACTTAGCCGGTTCATGACAATGAACTGAAACCGTGGTTGTGTATTCCTGAAATAAACAGTAAACAACAGTATATGGAGGTTAGTCACTAATCACCACCAAAATAGAGATTTATTATTGAAATAGTAGACTAACAAATACAGTGAATACCAAGACAACCTCAAAGGGGGATTGCATGGTTAGAGTATCACCTTTTAACTACAAAAAGAGACCCTTCAACATCCTTTCGACTCTGCACCAAAATAGAAAAAAGAAAAAAAAAAATCAATGACATCACCAATTGAAGCGCTCTCACTCAATGTAAGCTCCAATAACCCATTTGTTTTCAGCCAATAAAAATAAATAAAAAAAGAAACATATTTCCAAGCTCCATTGTCCAATATAGTCAGAGGACATAGGAATATTCATCTCTTGTCTGCACAATGACATGATCAATCTTACACGCTTTGTCCGTTACTCTGTCAACAGGCAGATGAAGTTTACAGAAGTGAGGTAGATACTTTTGACTTAAGTTCTCATTTAGTGCTTATGTGGCACTTTTCTTCTATCTGCAGAAAACTTTATAAAATGACGTTAGCATCCTTTTGAAATCCTAATCATAGTTACTGAATTTGCATACTCTCGGGTACTTGTAGAGGTGCGCAGCAATCACTTTGCTAAAAATCTACCATAATTCTTGTAATGCATGTGTACTCTTTGTTACACGACACGATAAGCACGCAGTACCAGAATGCATATAAGGATACCTACCGAATAAGATATTTCTCCTACTCTCTTTCACGCAGTAACACTTTGCTAAAAATCTACCATAATTCTTCGTGTACTCTTTGTTACACGATAAGCCCGTGATATGCAGTACCAGAATGCATATAAGGATACCTACCGAATAAGGTATCTCTCCTACTCTCTTTCTCTGTCAGCAGTCCAAGTAGCAACATCTATAAGTAGAATAACTGATCACATACTCCGCAATCCTAAATAGTAGGAAAATACAAACTCATTTACATGACAAATAATTTTTAAATGATCTAATACTATAATTTCATCAAATCCGCCACAATCTTCGAGAACTAATCGAATTCCTACTTGCCTTAAAAGAAATTGAGGAGAATAAATCGGTAACGAAAATCAAATTAGTAGTAACATATTATATCATTACCCACTGATTGAGGTCGATGTTGAACTCGTAGAGAGTGACATGAGCAGCGATCATCAAGATCTCTTCGATGAAGGGGTCATTTCTCTGCAGGACGGTGAGGTTGAGCTTCTTGGTGCAGTGCTGGTCTAAATTCGGAGTAAGTTTTCCGGTAGCCGAGGAGGTCACTGAAGTCGACGTTAACGACGACGATGACATATTCATCTTCTCCGATTCTCAAGCGAATTTCCGCAAAACCCTAGGTTTCCGAGCCGATCTAATTGATCTGAGATCTGATTGCCCGAATCTAGTACTAGTAGTGTAGTACACTAGTACTAGTAAATGGACTAACTGACGCTGTTTAGTTGTGGCCTTTGGGCTTTTTTATTTTTATTTTTAGTGTGGGTCTCTTCGGCGGGCTAAGGTCACCTTTGGTTGCTTTCCTCTTGGAAATTAACAAAATAAATTACACACACGAGTGGAAAATTTTTATACGAATCATATTCATGATAAATGAGATAGATTTTTTAATCCATATTCATTCACATAATCATAAAGAAGTTTATTTTTAATAATTTAAAATAATATAGACGAATATAAATCAAATAATCCATTTCACTTATTGTGAATCAGATTCATATAAAAATTTTCTCACCAGAGTGGACCGAGTGACATTAGGTACTCAATTCTTGGAAAAATAGCGAATTACTTAAACCCAACAAAAAAAAAAAAAAAAACAAAACACAAAACTTCGCTTCGTTTGAATAGAAAAAAATATTTATTATTATTTAAATAATAATATTCTGTTACAAATGTTTCATATGAATTTTTTAACAAATTTTTGGTCATATAAATATATGTATATTTTATCAAAAAATTTATTAAAATATTTTTATAAATAATATTTTAAAAATAATGACTGTCTAAACTAATCTAATATTAGTTAAGATCCAAGAAAGACAATAAAAGATGAGATAGTAATGTCATAGTCCAAATGTTAATGTCACATAACTATAGCAAAATCTGTCAATTTTTCCTTTTCAAATCAAACTGATAAGGAGAGAGTTACGATTTGATCCGAAAAGTAATGTTGATATTTTGATAAAAAATTAATTATTTTTGACACAACCAATTAAGCTTTAAGTACTCTATTTCTAATTTTTAGTAAGATAATAACTTAAAAAAAAAAAAAAAAAAAGAAAACCTAAACACCCCTAGAACAGTTTGGGTTAAAAACTTGTCATGCATTTAGCCGTATCAAAGAAAGTTTTTATTTTTTATTTTTGATCTTTTCATACGGTTTACCAAGTTTGTTCACTTTTTGAATGATTTTAATGGTATTCTTTTTTAAGTTACTAAGCTTTCTAAGTAAAACAATTCTTTATTTAAAGAATAATATTTTTTCTTATGAATTAGTCAAGAAATTTTTATATAATAAATGCATTTCTTTGACTTTCTATTTTAATTTGTTTGATGTTTTCTCTAAATTTTAACACTTTTTTATTTGTAATTATATATGTTTTAAAATTTATATTCATGAAATTTATTAAATATGACTTTGGTAGTTTTGATATTTAAATTTATTTGCATATGGATAACTTAATTGTGGAGTGTCAAAATCAATGCCCTTGATAAAATTGTTTTGACATTAAAATTTGCGATGGACAATATCATCATCATTCTAAATATCTTGAACTATTTAGGTCTGCCTAAAATTATGTTTTGATTTAACACCTTCAATTATGTAAATAATTATAGCAGTTTAGTTCATTTTTCAACAAGGAGAAAAAAGGGATCGTACTCGTCATGCACAGGTCTAGATACCACAATATTTTGTTCTTAACAAACAACATATTCTCATAAATGCAGTGAATTACAATCTTTCATCAATAAATACAAAGTAATTAATTAAGTACAATTCGGTTTGTTCCCTAACTGAGCTCCTTAACTAGAAAAGGGCTCAAGAATCATTAAACACAAGCAGACATAATTAATGAACATTAAATAAAACAGACAAATTAAGGATGACAATTGATCAATCATTGAAACGATCCGATCCATCATCTTTTTAATGATGTTTTCGAAGGGCGACAGCAGAGAGCACCACAAGGAATATTAGGAGGACCACCGTGGAGAATCCTGCAACCACAGCTCCACTAGTCTTTTGGCAGAAATCAGTGAACTGCTGGCATATTGCAAGCCAATTTGCATCTGAACTTCCATTGTGAGCCAAGTAGTCTATGGCAGCTGATGCACCCGATGCGGAAGTAGCCAGAGTCACCGCCAGCTGCATGCACAAACAGGCACAATCAAGATCAAGAAGCCACATGATAAAGAAAGAAACCAAGACCTTGGATCGATCATAATATGTAAGTATCATTGTATTTATACTAGGCGACTAAAGTGATATGACTAGACGAGAATAGTGTTAATATTCACGAGAGAATTTGAATATAGGATATAGTAAATCGAGTCTCCATGTGTAACACTGAAAATTAATGATCATAATATAATTTTTTTTTTGACTTACCGTGTCAAAAATGATTAAGAGAAGCCTTGGTGCTATTGCATGGGGACGAACAATGCAAACTATAGAGAAGGGAATAGATAGGACAAGGTAGGCAGAAACAATAGCCATCGCTATCACGAAGAACCTGCACAGTTTAATTAATGTGATCGATGTTAATGCAATATCTGATTATAAATAATTTGCTAGAAAGTGGTATTAGATTGGTAGGTGGTTGGCTTACGAGAAAGTAGGGAGATCATCATAACTGGCTTGGAATTGGAAGAATTGAGTGAAGAAAGGAAGAGTTTGGTCGGCGGTTTCCCATTGCAACGGTAGCACCTAAAGCGGCCGCAACAGCACTTATTCTTAGTATGAGGTCGAATATTGCAATCCCCCTCTTCTTGGTGTATCTTCCTCCTCCCACTCCCACTGGAGCTGATAATGATAATCCTCTTCCTCCTCCCAAAAGAGGCGCTTTTCCTTTCCTTTCTCTGCTGGTCTGATCATCAGCTGGGATATCAATCTTGGCTGATTCAGATTTCTCCATTGATGAAGAAATTAAAGAGAGATATATAGTACAAATTAAAATTAAGCTAATGGTTTTTGCTCTGCTTATTGTTGATGAAATGACTGGAGAAGCATACCTTTATATACAAGACGGAGGATATGTGTAAATAATTAAGTTTTCTATATTGATTTAGTTAACAGTTTTAATGGAGCAAGAAGAGCGGTTACTGTTCACTTTTTTATAGTATATTCTCGTACCATATTTGATTCATTTTTGAGTCACAACTCAATAGGCTTTGATGGGTTAGCTAAGCGCAGAGAGACTTAATTAATTATAGGATATATTTAGATTAATAATTTGATAAGTCAAAAAGAATGTCTTTAAAAATTAAATCTCATAAAAATCATCTATCACACTTCTTATTATACTATCTAATAAAATATCAAAATTTATTAATTAAATATTTTAATTATATTTAAAAGAAGTTTTAATAACTTATCTAATAATAAAATAAAAGACAAGATATAAAATGTGATACAAGATCATGTAGCAGTTGCATCCTTCATCTTCGTAGCAGTCAACTCTTATTAGTATATTGAGGTATTACACTTGAGGGTGATGATGTAACTAAGATGACTGGATTATGGTTTGTTTAAGAGAAACTATAGGACTTGTTTTTCAAAATAAATTGCTAGTTTATCTGCAGGATTAGTAAACTAAACAACGACCTTCTCCCCAAGCTAATCCATTATGATGGAATTTGTTTTCCACAAAAATAATCCTTTTCCTAACCAAAATTATGATAGATCATAATTTTGTTGTAATGCCTAGATGAAATTTCTTTTTTAAAAGAAAAAATTTTGTTTTCGCTAACCACCACTTTTATTTTTATTTTTATTTTTACTTTACTTCCTTAGATGAAAAAAGAAATAAATTTTACTCCGTTTCCTATGACTTGTTTTAATATTGTTTTGTTTTCTCATTCAAATATTGAGCTATTCTTTTAAAGATTACAATAAAATTTTAAAAAAATTTTGTTTTTTTTTCACCCTCTTCCACTGTACGGATAATTAGTAGGGGTATAAACGAGTTGAATTGAGTGCGAATAATACCCTATTCGACTTAGAATTCAAAATTTATTGTGGAGCTCGAGCTCAAAAAATTTGATGGAACTTGAGTTTAATTCGAATTCACTTTAAATGAGTAAAAATAACTCAGATATTGAGCTCGAATTTGAATAGTTCGACTTTTAATTTTTTTTTTAAAAATATAAATATTTTAATAATTTTATATATAACAAAAAAATTAAAAAAAAATTACATATGTACTCAAAAAATTCGACAAACACAATTACAATATATATATATATATATATATGCGCTCAATATACTCGTCAAATAATTCGATGTCAATCAACACGAGTGAGTTTGAGTCGGGTGAACAAGAGAGTCGGGCAAAGGCCTTTGACTGGCCCAATAACATAAAGGTCAATGACTGGCCCAATAAATGAACATTCGATCCACCAATGTCATGTGTACCCGACCCGATCCCAAGCCTCTTATGTAATGGGGCTTCGAATCAGTAGCTGTTCTTCTCTCAAGTCTCAAAAACTGCTACTCAATTACTCGGAGATGTGGGCCAGTTCAGAAGGAGGAGCACCGGAGGTTACTCTGGAAACCTCCATGGGATCCTTTACTCTTGAGGTACAACACCCCCTCCCCCGGCGGGGCGCCGCCTACTCCTTATCTTCCTTGTCCATCTTCACTTCATCATACTTTCTCTAATTTTCATTAATGCTTCTTGTAAATAAAGATGTACTACAAGCACGCGCCACGGCGTAGAACTTGCAGGAACTTCATAGAGCTGGCTCGCCGGGGCTATTACGACGGCGTCAAGTTCCACAGAATCATCAAGGTTCGTTTACGACAACAACCATTATTCTTAAATCCCCAAAACTCACTTAATTTGTAGTATTTCTCACTAATCCCGTATTTAATGTTTAAACATTTTTTTTTTTTGAGGTGTAGGATTTTGTAGTTCAAGGTGGAGACCCTACTGGCACTGGTCGCGGTGGCGAATCTATTTATGGGTAGTTTGCTTTTCTTTTTCATTTTCTTCTAATTTCCATGTCATGAAATTCTGTTTGTCCTGATTTTTTTTTTCTTGCTTTTATTTTGTGTATTCGAGCTTTTGCTGTAATCAAGATTGGATTTTTTTTTTTTTTTTTTTTGGGAGAATATAAAGCCTGTTTGATTTTCTTTGAGTGTCTTGGATTCAATCTAGTGTGACACATTAATAATGGACTACAACTTGTGAACTGGGTTCTCAAAATATGCTTAATATATCTCTAACATTGTAGTTAGATTGTGTAGTCTGCCCTTGATGTTTCGTTTGTTGGTGGACTATTTCATCTCGTATTTCTTTATGGGTTAGAGTTTGGACATAGACAGTGGAATGATTTGATTATAACTTTTCATGACTGCAGTCCCAAATTTGAGGATGAGATAACTCCACAGCTTAAGCATACGGGAGCTGGTATCATATCCATGGCAAATGCTGGTCCAAATACTAATGGAAGCCAGTTTTTCATTACCCTGGCACCTGCACAATCGCTTGACGGTAGCTATATGCTTTCTCTCAATTTGTACTTGGATTTCAGTATTAAGTATTTCCTATTAATTAAAGAATTATGTGAATTTCAATGACGGACTTCAACAATTACATTACTCTTTTTGGTCAAAGGCATAACATTTCTATGCTCGGCATGAATGTTATATTCTGTTCAAAGCTTCTTAACTGATAATAAGGGTATGAGAGACGTGGTTCCACCCGGACTTAGGTTGATGTTATTAAAGAACTTGTTCACCCCCTGTTCCTTATTCCTTGAGTTCTTGCTGTTTTAGTCCATTTTGTATCCTTAATTGTATATCCCCCAATCCTGCAAATCTGATGAGCTTTCATGTCCCACGTCTCAAAATAGTTGTTCTCTGCTCAACTCCAGGTCCAATTTATTGGTGTAAGAATCATTATAGTTGGTAAAGACTGATTTTTGTTTTGTTTGGTTCATTCAGGGAAACATACAATATTTGGAAGAGTATGCAGAGGAATGGAAATCATCAAGAGACTTGGCAGTGTTCAAACTGACAACACAGATAGGTTTGTCTTTCTTGAATTTGTTATCGACTGCATTGTTTTGTATAATATAGGAAATAAAACATTGCTATGTTGCTATTGACTATTGCAGCTCTAGTAATTGGCCATTACTGATTCAAAATAAAGTAGTAATTTTCCTTTTAATGTTTCACGAAAAATTTTGCGAGTGAATTTGATGCACTGGTTTGACCGTATCCTGATCAATGGATCTAACTATTTAGATGTGGTTCTTTCTCATGTATGGACGTAAAATTACGGAATAATTACATTATTGGATCTTCTTTCGATGTTATTGTCCATTTTTACTCGCCTTGAAGTTCCCACATTGCATTAAAGTACTTTCTTTCAGGGACATCAGTTGCAAATTATGCTCTTTGGGCTGATCTTTTTAAGTTTCCAAGTGTATTGCAACTACTTTCAGATTTCTGCTTCTTAAGCAGCATCGTTCGGATTTTTTTTTTTTTTTTTTTTTTTTAACGTTATCTTTTCTTATTAATCAGACCAATCCATGATGTGAAGATACTGCGGGCTGTAGTCAAAGATTGATATTTACCATCTGCCTCAAGTTTTGAAGGTTTAGTAGTCGAGTCCGCTTGACAAGAAAGAACTGACATTAGAAATGCCATAATTCTTGGTTTGGGTTGCTAGTATTTGCAATTCCCATCATGGAAAAAATCCTGTGGAGATGTTGAAACTTGAAAGAGATAAGATCATTTTATTAAATGAGTGATAACAAGAAGAGTTAAATTCCGGGCATTATTGCTCTCTGGTTCATCTTGTATTTGGTTTTTTCACTATTTATTCAATTTCATGGATGATGTTCGTGTCTGCTCTTAATCTTGTGGCTTGTCTGGTTGGCTACCGATGGCATTGAAAAACAAAAAATCTTTGCATTTGTTTGAAAAATCAAATTTGGACACGGCTATATTCCATGTCAAAGTAGTATATTTGTTCTTTGCTTTCCATGTTTCTATGAGAATTCATCTAATATGATGTGATGATATTCAAAGATCTGCCTTCATCAGCTTTCTAAATGCGGGCTAGAATTTAGTTGGACTCCGATATAACAGAGACCAGTACACAGTTATGTTATTTGAAGAATTCTTCAAGCTTTCAGGAATGAACCATCAACAAATGCCGTTTTTAGCTTAATATGGTAGTTCAAAGAACACTATAATTTACAAAAACCCCCATTTTTTTGCTATAGGGGTAGATCTGATTAAATGGAATACCTTATACAAATACCATATCATCACCTCCATATACCATCAGCAGGTTAAGTTTTACAATGCTCCAAATAACCTTCGTGTAAAAATCTGAGCCTAAACACTAATGCAACAGTTGATCCAAAGCTAACACCAGTACTAGGACATCAAGCCTCAATTGAATATATGATACAGAAGGCTAGACTAAAACTGAGCAATTGCGCAATATAGTGCACAATGAAATCACTCTCCAGAAAATTCTCAGATGCAGGTCTCTCCATATTTTAAACTAGTCACAACTTGCCTCAGGTAAATCATCTAGTTGACTAGATCCATTTTCTTCAACAGATGATGGGTGGTTTATCATAGAAGATTGCCCCAGACTGAATCCATTAGCCATAACTGATACAAACCGGCCATCATTAGATTTAGAGATCCTTGCTGAGTCCGAAAATTGGACGGCTGGCTTTTCTGGAACTACCTCTTGTGCGTGTGAATTCTGTTGCAGCTGCTGCTCCTGCTCCTGCTTTAAAAGCTCCATGCGCCTTAAAGATGGCATGTCATTTTTGCAGTATCTGCGCCACATATTTCTGTATGCCGACTCTAGGCCCTGGGTAAACTTTGATCCATCACAAAGAGGTGACTTGGACATAAGATCTCGCAGACTTATTCTCAGGTTGGAGAGAGCAGTAACATCTGCTGCCAACTTTACAGCCAGTTGCACATATTCGTCTTCATTCTTAGCAACCAGGTTTGGTAATCCTGTGATACAATTGCCACGAGGAAAATTGGCGCACATAATGTAATATATGAATCAAAGCTTCACATGTATGCTTAAAGGCCCATAGAATCCCCAAATGAGGCACCCTATTTCTCATCAAATAGAAGTGATCAAGAAACAATGAAATATGCTATCATCCTAATTCTTTTCCTTTCTCTTACCATTTTTCACAATAAGAGGGTATAAGAAAACTATCATATCAATCCCATCTTAGTAATCCTCAGATATTTTCAGTAGACGACACCAATTCCATTTACTGGCGTCACAATCATTTTATCTTTCTTTACCATTTCTTTTCTTTCGTTCCGGTTAGTCTAATTTCATCAGATTAACTGGATGATAACAAAACTGCACAAACTCACAAGAAGGTACTTACCAACAGTATTTAGTAGACTCACGCCAACGTTATGCGCATGGACTGAACCTCCCATGGTGACACATGGAACTCCCATGTAGAGAGATTCACATGTTGTAGTTGTTCCAGCATACGGAAATGTATCCAAGCTACACATAACAATGATAAAGATCAGCCGGTTTCGCAAACTGAGAGAAAACAAGAACTGTTTCAACTTATCATTGTCACAGCTTGTTCAGAAAAACAATCTCAAGAACTGTTTCAACCAAGAACTGTAATAAAAAATTCTCCCTTAAGAAGAGGGAAAAAAAACTTAAAAAGGTTAATAAGTTTGAAATTGCCACTTTATGTAGTGCAAATTAATGTTTATCGATTGCTTAACTAGCTTTATCTAGAATGATCCTCATTGTGAAACAGACATTAAAGCATCAAATTATGTACGAAACCTTTAGGTTTGACTTCCCAGTCTGCCATGAAACCGAGGGAATAAGGTCCTCATATACTCCAACAAGGCAGTATAGGATTTAGCTAACACTTCAGTACAGCATTATCTAGTTTGCCATAACAAAACCCAAAACCAAGCAACACACTGAATTTCTCTTTTCCCATGCTCCCAAGGAAGGAAAATGAGCCACCTAATTATTTTCCAACATTTCTTTTAATTCTGTAGTTGAGATTAGGTGAATTTTTCCCCCCTTTCTAGTCTATCAAGTCGGAGAGACTTCATGTTGGAACTGACATGTTGGTATAGATGCAATACAGGATAATTATTCACCTCATAGGCAAAGAATCATCCAGAAGCATCAGGAAACTTAGCAGATGGAGATTCTCTCCCTTCCCTTCCTGTATTATCCAAAATTTTCATTTTAAAATACTTTACAAGTGTTGCAGTATCTCCAGTGCCAACAAAACCAACTTTTTAGCTTATTTAAGGAAAAAAACACAAATATGAATTAACTTACTTTAAAAGAAATGATACGCTAAGGTTGGTTTCTAAGAATGGAGTAATAACCTTATATCCATGAGAGAATATGCTTGCATATGATCATGATTGAAAAGAATTAGAGGCAAAAGGTCAACACGAGTTGAATCCAACCCCAGCTGCTCTAGTCTTGAAAGAAACCTTTGTCTCACACTATCACAACCAAAAGGTTTACACTTTACAATAAGACGAGAGTTTGGAACCGCACAAAGGATTCTTGCCCAAACTTGGAGCACTTTAGGTGTTATCTGATGTTAAAATAACAATAAAAATCAATACTAATAAACTTGCAGCCTACCTAATAGCAGACCAAGATAACTTTGGAAGCATGCTTCCTGAAACAGTAATCAATACCTTTGCGAGATTGTTAAAGCTACCAAAAGTGACGAAGCCATTGGACAGAGCAGGAGTAGAAGATACTGAAATATATTAGTCAGATTCTGCTTCAAGTGAAGGTGTATAACAAAGAAAGCACCCTGGTAATCTGACTAACTCCTCAATATGTCTGCCAAAAGTATCCGTAATCAGAAGAAGATACAAATAGATCCAATAAAATTAACTATGATAAATATAGCTTTCTAACGATCAAACGGTCACCTACTTCTGTTTAGTATCAGGAGGGTCAGCCAAGGCATCGCTGATTCTGTAATCAATGGCAGGCAAACCAGTTGTATTTGGATAGCCAATCCATGTCACCTATCACACACGTGTCAGAAAGTAATTAAACATCAGTAATCAACAGACAAGAGACACCGGATCAAGTTACTCAAGAGTTGATGTAGTAGTTAAAGTCATACTTAGTAAGGCTTTAAAAAAAAAAAAAAAAGGAAAAGTTTCCCTAACAACTTAGTTGAAGAGTAGGACTGAAATGAGGTCATCTTAGGCTCTTAGCAAGCAAATTCTTACCACTGTCCTTCCCCTCTTTTAGAGAGAGAACAAGAGATCTTTTACAAGGTCGACACAAAAGTCAAAAGACACAGCTGTTTTCTTTTATTTATCTTAAACTTATAAGATGCAGAAATTAAACTTGGTCCAAGTCTCTAACAATTTAAGTAGGTAAGGTGACAGGATAAAACAAACCATCAAGGGGGAGGGGGGGGAGGAGAAGAGAAAGACCCCATAATGATAATCATCAGCTTATATGTCAAAAAAATTGTAAATCATGGTAGCTTGCGTAATGTCATCCATTATCAAACACAAAATGCCAGAGGAAATCAAATGCAAAAAGACAAGGATAAAGTAAACATTCTTTACTTCAAAATATCAAACAGTGAGGAACCTCAGGCAGATATGCACGCTTCTAATATCGAAAACCAACAACGATGATGTAGAATTGATCTTATCATCAACAGTGTGTAGTATGCTACATAATCTGATAACAACATAGGAGTTAAACGATTCACAAGGTTGCAATTGCCGCTCATGGTTTTAAATTTTTGCATTTAAAATGATTCATTCATAATATGTAAATAACTAACAACATTTAAGGTAGAATTTGATTACAATGTAATTCAAGTCCCCTCTTCCCTGTTAAACTGATTTATGATTAATGGTCAAGTCTAATCAATCTGAATAACAGAGTTTTGTTGCAACTCTGATAACAACTTTACCTGTCTAGCTAAAAGATCAATGAGTATGTATATTAAGAATTTGGTTCATAAAAAATATCAATTTATTTGATACAGGAATTCAGACAGACTTGTTACTATTAAAAAACACACTGATAGAAGAAGTGCCACAAACAACATAGAAGAGTATGGTGCTAAGGTTAGTTTTCGCCTCAAAAGTACCTGAACAGGAGCAGGCTGACAGGCCATCATTCCTAACTTGTTGTTTGCGGTATGACCAGTAAGTTCCACCAATATATCAACCTGATCTTCTCTAACCATGCTGGCAACCTTTTGCTCATCAATCCCGTATATGTCTCTCCATATACCACCCTTTTTCAGGACTGAGTACTGTCTCTAAACCTATTAGTCTTTGCATCTGCCTGTGACATTGTACAGAAGAACATATCGAGCCTCAAAGCTTTTAAGAGCTAAAGGGATGATGAATTAGAAAGCACAGCATATGTTTATATGTTGCACTCAATAGGAATAGACAAACGGAGAAAATCATCAGAAGCACATGCAACTGTGACGTGATCTAACAAATGTCAGCGATCATGAATATGTCAGAAATAGAAAGTAGCAACTCTTTGTACCTTTACGACTGCTGAATAAACCACAACCTTGTAATTTGCATAGTCATGATAGACAAGGGGTGCTTCAATGAAATATGACACAGAATGAGTAAAATAATCAGGAGACACATATCCAATAACAAGTGACCTCTCTGGATCTTTAGGCTCGTCCCATGAGGTGTACTGGGGATATAACCTCATGAAGCGCCTGCCCCACTCCCTGCATGTACAAATTCCAGCTCCAATAAGGCCTCAGAGAAGTCAAAAAGGAATCTAGGCACTTCAAATAACTTATAAAGCTCTAAAAAAAAAAAAACAAATTCAGCCTGGCAACAAAATGTACCAAGAAATAGTCAAAGCAACTGGATAGCCTGCATTGTGGATAAAGATACCCAATGATTTTCATTCTTCAATCAGTCAATTAATGTTAGTTATCAGCACATTGATAGAGATCAAGATCACTTGTATTACAAGCGCTTTCCTTAAATCTAGGAGAGGAGCTAGTACCTGCAAATTTTTCTGTTTTATATTTCATCTGGGGAAATGTTTAGCATATGCAACCTTTATCACATTCACAACTGTTACAGTCGAAATGAAAATAACATCATTTATGGACCATGATAAATTTGCAGCATCAACATGTGAAAAAAATGGGTTTTAACTTTTGCGTGTGTTTAGATTTAATATTTTTATCTCAATATCACATCATGAGATATTTGTACATAAAATTTTATGGAGCCCATTCTTACACAGGGTAAACGTTAACTCTCCAAACTATAAATGAACACTACAGTTACACTTAAACATGTATAGGGAGAGGAGAAAATGATGTTGTTGAAGAAAATCTTAGTAGAAAGTAATACAAAAATGTTGCAGATAAGGACAATTGATTTTCAACACATTATGCCTTAATATGACAGTATGACATTACATGGTCATGGAGTAGCATACAGTCTCCATGATTTCCCCAATTCCTAAACACAAACAAAAAGGAAATGGAGCCAAACTTAGATTCTTTCATAAGTTCATGTTGATGACATGACAGAAGATAATGATCAGTTTAGGATTAACAATGCTGGAGCAGCAAAAGTTGCACATAAGAGTGTGCTGATGTCAAACATTGTTCAAAGCCCAGACATTCAAGTTCAAGGTTTATCCATTTCCACCTATACCTCTGAATGAAGTTCCCCAAGTTTTTCAATAAAAACAACCAACTAAACTTGCAATATTTCCTACAATTCATCATTCTCTACAACGGAAAAAATCCCCACAGACAACCTTCTAATATAAACAGTCTGCTACAAGCAGTTAGCAAAAAGGTTAAAAATTAGAACAATGAACTATATCAATTCAACCAAAAATCCTCCGCTGACAGATCATAGAAGACAAGTGCTTACTGCAGAGATTTCAACCGTTCCAATCTACTGTGATTGATATATTCAAATATCATCCGCTTTAATCTAGTCTATAGAATATTTAGCAGATCAAAATTTAACTTTGACCGGTATAAGGCAGGGAAAGAGAACAGGCCAAAAAACAAAAAGGAGAATAAAAAGCCAGAGTTGAATTGGTCATATATTTCCTTTCTTCTAAGATATGTTCCAAAATAACCTGAAAGTTTCATAGTGATAATTATTGTAGGAACAATTCTGACATCAACTTTGCCTGTATAAGCATGCTTTCTATTCAAATCACTCTGATAAAAGCTCTAGGGAAACCCATATGCATACATATATAATGCAGCCTGCAACTGGAAAAAACAAAGAAAAGCACCATTTATGTGATAGCAAACTCAACCTTTGTGAGCCTCATATAGTTTATCATCAGTTCCTTCATTTATGTAGTTCATTGCAAGCAGCCGATTCTGCCAAAAAAGAAAAACAAAATAAAGTATCACAAAATGAGGGACAGGATGCATGAAGCCAGGCAAACAAGACCAGAATTTAAAAGTCAGACAGTTCCAAAAGAGAAGAGAAACGGAGGAGGAGGGGGAAGTTATTGCATGATAACACGGTTAGAGCTGACAAGAACTTTATGTTTTCATATCAAGGGGAAAAAAAATACCTGGCCTGCATTACGAGAATCAGGATCGATTTTAAGGCACTGCTCATATGCTTCAATAGCCAGAGATATACTGCCAGCATCTCTATAAAGAACTCCTACACGCAAAAAGAACGTAAATTATCTGTGACCCACAAGGCTGTGAATAAAAAAGGTAAAACAAAGAAAAAACTCTAAATTAGACATATAATACAGCGTAGAAATGAAAAGCACAGCTTTATTGAAAAAATGTGAGAAAACTAGGGAATCTGTGTAAAGAACAGTCCAGCACAAAAGTTCTTCAATTCACACACTTGATGAAACTAAGGCATCAAGAACAGTCCATTTGGTGGTCAATCTTCCATCTTTTTTATTTAAAAAAAAAAAAATTCAATACATGGAATGAAAAAATGGGTTTTCACTCTTTTTTTTTTTGGTCTTACACAACAGATAGTTCAAACATGATCCAAACTTGAATTAGGGAAGGGACATAATCAGAAGTTACATTCTAGGATTTTAGAGCCAACTCATAATGGTAAACCTTCTGATCAACCTTCCATCTGTGTACTTGTTTTTGGCCATGGGCAGGAGGAAGGGGTTAGAGTTACCATTTCCTGCTACCATTCAGCATAGATTGCAAAGCCCCGTCAAGCACGTCATTTACCCAAAAACACACAAGTACGCATCACTTTATCCACCCTATACCAACCATACAGCACTTTCTTCCCATCGCCCAAAGTCGTTAGAAAAGCTATAGAAGACCCGCACACCATACAAGAACCTGAAGTTAGGTCTTATTTAAAATAATGTCTTCCCCTTCCTTTTGGGAAAGGGGAAATATAATCTAACACTAACCAATGAACACCAGTAACTTTGTTGAAATTAAATACTGATGTTCAACGAGATTGTGTTTCTAGAAATGCTAAACTTGAGTTTCCAGAAATAATTTATTTGATCTCCATACATCAAATTTGAGAGTCAGCATTGCTTTTTCCTCATTAAAGCCCCCATGTCCATACAAAAACATCCAAGGATGAACACCTAAGCTGTCAATGCTGAAAGATCATCAAAACAATCTCCACTCTACCCTGAAATTTACCATTTAAACCCTGAACTCTTTCCCCGTTTAGGAACCTGAAGGCATCATCCAGGACAGAGAAAAATAAATAGAGGAGAATTCTCTCATAAATGAACCAGATCTGCAGCAAATAGAACATCAAAAGAAATATTTCCTTCTTTCTTCATTTTGTGCATATACAACTCTTCCTAAAGGGAAAAAAAAAAAATGATTTAAGGAGGAATAACATGAAGGCGGTTTCATTTTAAAGGAAAAACTAATTTACAGAGGAAAAATATGGAGGTGGTTCAGAGCGCAAAGAAAATTAGGAAGGTGAATGGATAAAACATAAGATATATGTATACCACTGAGAGAGAGAGAGAGAGAGAGAGAGAGAGAGAGAGAGACCTAAATTGTTATATGCTTCTGCATATGTAGGGTTGGCAACAATGGCTTTCTCGATCATATTTGCAGCTTCATCGATTTTACCCTATAGCCAATCATGTATGTAAATGATTATCTTACAACAGTTCCATTTGAACGTTGATTTCATGGTCATAGTTGAGAAACCTGAACAGTGTAAACCACTCCAAGATTGTTTAATGACTGAGAGAAGTTTGGTTTGACTGACAAAGCCATCTGCAAAATAAATAATAAAATTTCTGTAAATCAACACATAAGCAAATGACTCCAATAATATAAATGCACCAACCACCAATATTGCCTGGTAGCATATCATCCACCGCTTTATCAAGGTTGTCCCTGTCCTTGTATATCACCCCTAAATTGTTGCATGCTTCGGCACAATGAGGGTTGAAGTGGAAGGCAAACTCATAAAACACAATTGCCTGCACAATAAACTTCTTTTACAAAACTCTCATGTTACCAAACCTAAGAAGCATAAATATTAGAAGAGGAAACTGCAAGGAGAAAGAACATTAACAAACAGCATGAAGAATTAATGTGTCTACGAAACTAGTGAAGAACTTCCAATAATGTGCAAGAAGCAAGAGACAAAAATGTAACCACATAATTTCCATCACCAACTACCATGTAACCAACTACCATGTCCAACCTTTTTGTAGAAGATTCAAAAACAAATACACATTACCATGTCAAACTTAAGCATTTCACCATAAGCAACCCCCATATTGTACATTGCATCAGCATAATGCCAATTGTAGTATAGCGCTTTCTTGTAGTATGCCACACCTTGAGTGATGTCTCCCTCCAATTTGACCACCTGGAAGGAAGTAGAAAGTAACAATCCAATATTAA
Organism: Cinchona pubescens; assembly: GCA_025175665.1. Lineage (NCBI taxonomy): Eukaryota > Viridiplantae > Streptophyta > Magnoliopsida > Gentianales > Rubiaceae > Cinchona > Cinchona pubescens. The sequence goes on along the minus strand of JANKKI010000129.1, from coordinate 2,233,396 downwards.
AGAAGATGACTTCAAAAATTACAGAAAATCTATATAAGATTGAAAATATTTCCTTTAACTTTGTAGAACAGGACTGCCAATCTACAGCACCAATTGACATTATTATTGGCTCTGAAAATGAAATTTCCTCATCTTTCCAGATATGATTTTGGAAATCTTTCTAATGGGGGAACAAATGACTGTTCATGTGCTCTATAGAGTGAAATCTGTAACTCAGATTTTATCATTAAGCATTGCAGTTTAGCCCTTTCGAAGTTCCATTCATATTTTCCTTGTTAGTTTAGTTCCTAGTGTTGTTGAGTTCTTCAACCCATAACGCTTGCAATTAATTAACAATCAATTTTCTATGATCAATAAAATTTGCCTCTTCTACTCAGTTCTTTTGTCTCTTTGGTTTCACCAGAAAACCTAGACTTGCATCATCAATTGATGTGATGTTTTTTCCTCTTATTCTTCTGCTTGTATTAGACATCATTCCGTAACTTCTCAAACGAGTGCACCCCAAATCATGTACACTGGAGAAAAGGCCAATTAATGTCAGTATCATACATTTGGTGTTCACAAAGCAACTGTTCAAGCTTATAATCAGGACAGCTAATTGGCACTTTGGCATCAGACAGACTCAAGGCAAGACTACAGAAAGGAGGTTAAGACGTACCACAATTCTAAGACATTAGGCCTATATTAGTGATACTTCTGCGGAAATTCTAATCGGGTAACTGAAAATGATAAAGCATTAAATGCTATCTTAATTACCTTTGTACCTAAATCGGTCAAGGCAATTGCCATGTTGTTCTTAGCAATCTCAAAGTTTGGAGAAACAGCCAAGCACCTATAAAACATGGCCAAAGACCACATGGAATCCACATTTTAGGTGAACGGAGAAAAAAAGAAAAGATGATACAAAACAAGGTGGCGGACCTCTCATAACAAGTAATTGCTGACTCCAGATCTCCTTGGTTTTTACAGGTACTGACTGACACCCATGTTGCAGTATGCTTCAGCATACATAGGCCTCTCCAGTGCAGCCTTCTCATAGCAATTAAGGGCCACATCATATTGCATCATTTCAGAATAGACAACACCAAGGTTATAATAGGCAGGCTGCAAGAATAAACCAATCATGTCAACAACAAAAGCCGTAATTTTCAAACAACAGGAACCAGGAATCAGAAGGCAGGAGGAAGAAAACATTGAATTACAGCATAATGTGGATCTATTTTGACCGCCTCGTAGTATTTCTGAATTCCCTCCTGAGTGTTACCAGCAAGTTTTAAGCTTGTCCCGATATCAGTTAGAACAATCGCCAGGCATTCTGCTGCTGGCTTATATGAAGGATCAGCCTGCAGAGCTTTCTGATATGACTGCAAACAAAAAAAAAAAGCATTCTAATAAGCATGACACTATATTCAAGCATGAAAAGTAATCTAGCAAGCCAGTCATTTGAGATTCCAAATGAGCTTTCTGGAAAACAATATATAAGACAGAAGAATTGAGTTGCCCCTACTGTAGAGAGCATGTTTATCCAGGAGCAAATAGGAAGACTATTCATGAACTGGAGTAAAGCTAAAAAGAGGATAAATCTGAGTAGAAAAACAATTTGCAGCTGCAAATTGTCGGTTCAATTAACCAGAGTCAAAGTTTAATTACCAAAGAATGAGTTGGAGTTCGTCATTTACAATGGAACATGAGTACATCAAGTTTTTTAAGATTTATTTTATTATTGCAGACCTGTTTTTGCTTCCATTCATCCCAACTATATTCTTAAACTGTCAAATTGTTTGTCATGTGATCTTCACCTGAGCAGATTTATTTCGCACACTAATATAAATTTTTTTTCTGAGAAATACTTGCTTAGAAACACTGTTTCCTTGTCAACAATTTTAGGCAAAAAAAATTCAACAGCTTCATAACTTGTTCTCATTTGCTCAACTTCTTTCACAAAAATGCTTGAACAAGTGATTGCTAGAAAAGCTCTTTAAAAAGGTAACAAGGATATAAATCGTAAAAATTCAAAAGAACATATCTTGAAGACCTAATCAGAAAAAACTTTTTTCCACCTTAAAATAAGACAAACCAGAACATCTAGAAACAGCGCCTCATTTAAGACAAGCTGGAAACAACCAATTTTAAGCAAAAAAAAAATACACCTAAAGTAATATAGCAAATAGAACAGGCAAATATATTTCATTTTCAGATGCTACTCCCCTCCATTGTTTGATTCCATTCAGTTTCCAAAATTCAAACATTAAGACACGTGTATATTGCAAAAAAAAGAAGTTCCAGTTTCAGTCCCTTAGATTATGGTTTTGCCTTAGTTTAATCCATATCTTAATACGTCCGAACAAAGAAAAGAAGAAAATGTTGTTGCAAGTTCAATTTTCTACTTTTTTTCGTTATTGACAATTCAAGATTAATACAACAAAAGGCATCTGTGACAGTAATTACATTAAGTAGATCAGATCCAAGTCAGAGAGGAGTAAACATTCTTCTAACGGATATAGACACGTCTAGTGTATGCAAATCTGGACAATCTTGTACCAATGTATTTATGCATCTAGAGAAGGAGGGAGAGAGAGAGAGAGATAAGTGTGTGTGTGTGCGGGCGGGGCCGGAGTTTCCTAGTACTCAAACTTGAGTAGGAAAATTATTCGTGAGGAAACTCAATATTCTAAATCTAAAGCAACAGTTGAGCTCATACATGAGGAAGTAGTGTTAGAGATAAGCAATTTTTGAACCAAAAAACAAAATAAGATAACTGAGCAAGGCAAAGCTAACTAAAATATAAATCATTTACACACAAAAAAATACCCAAAATGCAACAGGCATACCTCAGCAGCATCCACCAAGCGACCCTCTTCCTTGTACAAAATACCACAATGTGTGAGAGCACAAGAATTTTGCGGATCTAGTCTGATGGCTTCAGCAAAGCACTCAAAAGCAAGCCTACCCATATTCTGCATCTGCAGGCAGATTCCTTTCCCAATGTGAGCTTCAACATTGTTTCACCATCCTTCTCCAACAGGCTCTTATATATCTTGAGTGCATCAACAAACTTGTTTCTGGAGCGAAGAATAGTGGCATAAGACAGAGCATCCTTCCCTTCAAAGATCTTCTTTACAGGACAATTGCTAACTGTGAGCTCCAGAAACTGTAGAAGGCTGCCCTCCATTCAAGAAACCATTTACACCAGCCAAATCCCTTTCTTTCACATTGCCATTATCCTTATCCGTCCACGCCATTTAAATTTGCTTCAAGCCAACTTTCCTGGCATCAGTATTATCCCCAAGTAACTAATAAAAAGGAAGATTTACAAGTTTCACCAAGTGAGATAACTTACCACAAACAACATAGACCTTACTCAAATTTACTGTATCAACAAGCTTGAACCCCTCTCTCTCTCCACATCTATGGGACTCCAAGTCGTTTGATAAACCTTTTTTTCCCTTTGTTCTTATCTTTTCATCATAGGGGGGTTTACAGAAGTATAACAGATCAAATTAACATTTTAATATCTGTAAAAAAGTTGCACTTTTAAATACAGAAGTTCAAAACATAAATCTCAACTTGTAAAATTGCTACAAAGAAATCTTGACTAACAGTTCGCCATACATATAAAACTTAACTTTGTTTAAAATCACATGATACCTACGCTTATAAAACTTAACTTTGTTTAAATTCACATATAAAACTTATCTTTGTTTAAAATCATATAAAACTTAACTTTGTTTAAAATCACATGATATCTACACATACTAAACAGGATCACCCTGAATACTATATGCTCACTCCTCACAGCAAATGCAACAAACAAATCAGTGAACTCCAAATATACTTAATAAGAATTAGTATTTCACACAAACACACATATAAACGACAAAAGATAACGAATTTCAAGCTCTAAAATCACATAAGATGTGTTTAACTACTAGACCCATCACTCAATCTCATTTTCCCATTTTCCCATTTTCCCATTTTCAAGCCCCTAAAAGTAAACAAAGTACCAATTGAGCTGCACTTGAAAATCGTTGTCACAATAAGAAATTAAAAAGCCACCAACTAAACCATCATTACTTCGCAATTGAACATACAAATAAAGCTAAAACCCATAGTATCTAAACCCTAAATTTCTTCGTTATCAGTACACTAAATTAAACAGGAAACAGCACGTTGCATTAATACATTAAAACATGATCGATCATTCAAACAATTCAGCTGAATAAAATAGGGAAAGATCACTACTGTAAAAAATTATAAAAAAACCTTGCTTTCAAGAACTCCGAGTAGCTTGCGAGGGTTCCCACTATTCTTCCAATAGCTCCGAGAAGCTTGTTTTTCTTCTTCTTTTTTCCTTTTTTTTGGGGGGAATTTTTTACAATTGAATTGCGACTGGGTATAAAATGATTTATAGTAGTATTAAAATCATGAAATGCTAAGAGGTGAAGGCGTTTAAGACGGTGGCGGGGCCGGCGAGAGGGTTTCGGCTTGGGGGAGTAAGGGACGGCTTTGCGTTCTCTCTCTCCGACAGTGGGGGGCTGTTCGACTTACACTGGATACGCGCGAGTTCCGCAGGACCGCAGCCCGTGTGTGGGTGGTCGTTGGTTTGCTAATTACGAACCGTCTTTTTGTAAATTAACCTGAGACAGGGCCAATTTGCATCTGTGTCCGCCCTTTGGCCAATCATCGGGTCAATCTCATGACAAATCATATTGTTTTGGGAGTTGAGTTTTGAGAAATAATGGCAACTTTTGAAATAAAATAATTATTTAAATTATAAATAATTAATATTTATCATAAGAAGTAAGTATTTGAAAATATAATAATTTTACAATTATTTAAATTATTTTTTATTCATTTTCTTTATTAATATTTAAAAAGACACCTTTAAATCACTATTGATATTGGATCGTGGCGGAGAATTTTCAATTAATAGTTGTTAACACCTCATTTAGCAAGTTCAACTGATTAATCTCAAAAGTTGTCTTTTTTGTCATTCCAAATTTAATAGTATACTACCGGTTTGTAGCCTAATATGCAAAGCCTTAATTTATAAATTTTTAACTTTTATGTTTTTTTCTTGTAACATTTTTTTGTGCAACTAATTTAACTTGGACACCATGTAATTTTACAGTTAATTTAACCAATATCGTGCATAAACAGTTTTAAGTGAATGACAATTGTAAAAAACCTTGCATATCGCTTAACTTGTTTGACTGAAAAAAATTAATTAGGTAATGATTTAAATAATGTAATAATGAACAGAACAAAATAATAAATAGTGTCCGTGATGAATAAGATAAAACATGAATAATGTAAAATATTATTTGGAGAATAATATATCTAACTAAACAATATTTTTTGATGACCAAATAATAGTAATTACTTACAAATGAAAGATCCAATTTGAGAATAGTTAGGTTGTATGAAATTTTATCCTTGTTGCAAAATATTATTGTAAGTATAATTTTTTATATGGAATTCTTTAAAATATAATGAGATTGTTAAATAATTTTTTTTGCCATTTTAGTACTATTACAAATTAGCAAGTAAGTCTCTCGACTATTCACCTTATAATGTGAAATATGGAGTGAGTAGTAAAAAAAATTTTAAAAAATTAATAATATTAACGTCACATTAAAGTAATATCAATTTATTATTTTTTTTATTTTTTACCACAAAATGGCTACCAACAAAATGCTCGAGGAAGTTTCATGAGATAATGATATTACGACAACAGTTAAGGAACTTTTTTTTTTATTTTTAAGAACAGCTTGGTAATGAAACACAAAAACTTGGGCCTTTGTAAGACAAATTTTTTTTAAAAGGAGAAAAAAGAAAAGAAAATAATTCATGGACTTTCGTGATATTTAGAAGTGGACAAGGGACTAAAATTACAAATCTCCAAAAAAAAAAGAAAAAGAAAATAATAAATAAAAAGCACACAGGAATCAGGAACTCAGTTGGACCCCATTCCTTTTACTTATGGGTTAATTACATTTACGTGTGGCCATATTAAAACTATGCGATTTGATAAAATTATAGTGGTTAACGGAACCCGTTTTGAAAAGATTAAATTATCCTTATTATGTATTATTTAATTAATTTTTTAATTTTTTTCTAAAACTAATAATAGTTTTTAGATTTTTTTATATTATTAATTTAGTATACAATTCATTTCTTAACCATAAATCACCACCTCTCCCACCTCTATTCCACTTCATCGCTTCGAATTCATAATACAAATCAGCAAAACAATTTATAGAGACTGAAAAAATTCAAAAAAAAAAAAAAACATGAAATTTTGTTGGGTTTGTAAAATTATAAAATGCCGTCTATTTTTCAAAATTTGAGAAAATAAAAAAAATAATTAAGAATGAAGAAGGGTATTTTGGGAATAAAGAAATTATTTTTTTGCTGGCTTCAACATTTTCTTAACAATAGTTAACTGCAGCTAGTACGTGTTAAACGTTTGGTTTTTCAAGAGAATTGATTGTAATTTTTCAAACTACAGGGTCTTTTAGTAATATAGTCAAATCTCAGGGGAGGTAAATGTAATTAATCTTTACTTATTCCTTCCTCTTTTGTTGATCGCCCCATCGTCTTCTCAAAAAGTCCAAAACCCCTTTACTCTCGAATTTCTGCAATTTTTTTTGGCCCTTTGATTTTCAGCTATGGCGATGACCGTTGAAGGTACGCGCTGATTCGATCCATTTACTCAATTGATTTAACAGCTTTGCGTTTTAGTTAATATTTCTTTAAGTATCTAATTTAAGCTTCATGTTTTGACTAATTATTGGACTTAAGCTTCATGTTGGTATTTATAGAAAATTTAGTGGCTGAATTGTAATTCTTTATTTTATTCATCTTATTTAATTTTGTCATGGGGTGTGAATAGTTGCAATTTGTTTGATAGTATTTGAGTAGAAAGTTGATAACTTTTGCTAAATGAATGCGTGATTAGATTTTTGCTGTTATTGGATTCAAAAGTGTATTATCTGATCAGTTTTTTATTGTGCTATTTTGCCAAAGAATTCTATTTTCATTTCGCCCCTTTTTTTTCCTTGTGGGATATTCATCTGAGAAGCTAACATTTTTTTATTTTTCTCGTTCTAATTGGTTTTTCTCTGGTGCTTTTGCTGGATATAATGCTCGCTTGTCGGATGCATGTGTATAAGTCGAACATTGATAATTGGGTTCGTTTTGAATTCCTGATTTATCAATGATTTCTAATACTGTAACTTATTGACTGTCAGGCTTGCAGGTCTTGCTTTTATGTTCTCAGCCAGCATATTGTTACAGATTCTGGTAGGTTTTGTAGACGTATTCTTTCAGTTTGAACGTGATTGTAGCTTGTGAGAGTTGAATGTTTTGAGATGTCTGTGGTTTGTGCAAGTTTATTGTTCAAGTAGTATCAGCTGAGCCTTTTGTGATCAGCCATTCCTGTTTTAGTACTTATGTGTTAAATAGGTCTTGAGATTTTCTTGATGATTCTTTCGTCCAATCTCATTTCACATTAAGTAAACGTAGTATGATCTTAGAGTAGCCATTTGTAAGTATTTATGAATGTGGGCCAGCTTGTTAAGAAGGTTCTCAACTTTATAACTGAATCTCAGATTTCATTGCATGTGAAATCGGTCTCTCAGTTTGCTTCCTGAGGGTAGATCTGGTGATTCTGGCCCACCATCCATCATTAGACTGAACCATTAATCGGTGCCTGTATTCTGCTTTTGAAGAATCCAAGTTGATATGTTAGTGTGTTAGTTTCCTTGTTTTCTCACAAATGAAACGAAAGGATCAAATGAACTGCATTCTTGGAAGAGAAAGGGAGATAATTACAAGTACACAAATTAAATTAAAACAATGCAGAGTGCGTACTTTGAAAATCATCATCTAGTTAAAGGAGAAATTTGCAGTTTCACTTTGAAAAACTTTTGTCCAAAACTTTTATGCCAATGGATTTAGAAACAACTCATTATTATAGTTAATTTACTTTGTTGCTTCTGTGCATGAATGTGTAGTCCTACTGGTGTAAACATGTCCCTTCACTTGATACAGTAGATCTTTTGTTCTTGGTTACAGGCTTGTGCACCAATATACAGTAACTGGTGGCCATTGTTATCAGGTCAGTGTGGTTACTGCAACTTTTTTCCTTTTAAGTTTTAATAATTAATACAAGGACTTGCGTACATTAGGAGGCTTAGTTATTGAATGTTCTTACTTTTAACTTTCTGACTGGCTTTTGTCTTTGCAGCTCTTATGTATGTTCTAGTGCCCATGCCTTGTTTGTTCTTTGGTGGTGGGAGTACTCAGTTCTTAACTAGTCGAGATGGTGGAGGGTGAGTGGTCCTAAGGATGTGCAGTCAATTTTGTGCTTGATGTTTGAAAGTTTTGCACCCAGTTATATTTTGCATAGTTCACCACTTTTAATCATGTAACTTAGTTACTTTTTTGCTATCAACCATTGGAGGTTTTTTATTGCCTAAACATAAACTTGGTGGATTGTGTTCTCTTCTTTGTTGTTGTTTCTTTAGCCATCCCTTCAACTTGATTGCTTCGTTATGAAGGTCGATCTGTGTAGTCCATCAAGTCGTACCCTATAAATTAGTTTTTAAGATTTGTCTGGCCCAGAGACTATTAGCTTGACACGTATGGGACATTTTTAACCTTCTTGAATCATTGTCTGTGTCACTCTTATTCACTAAAGATGTTATTGAAGAATATTCGAATTTCTGAATATTCTAGGCATGCCTTCTTGTTTGGGATTTGGTGTGTGAGGTGTCATTCCTTTACATGTCATGGTTGATTGCGTCTAGGAACATATACTACTCCCTATAATGCTGATAATTTGCTGTATCTGTACCCTTTAGTAACTTCGTAGTACTCCCTTCCGAGTTAGTACTTTTAGAGCTTGCTGATTTTCATTCGTCTGGCATGCTTCCATTCTGGAAACACCATTTTCGGAGATGGTTATTTGGTTTGATTTGTGGTTATTCTTAGGAGTATGCTTCTTGGTTGAATGTTTCCCCTTTGTTTCCCTTACTGATAGATATAGTATATCGCGGAGATATTATTGTTTTTTATCTGTTGGTTTTGCCCTATTGATGTTCTCTGGTTTGCCATGTGTAACTCTATCTCTCTTTCTTTCCTATTAGGTGGATAGATGCTGCAAAGTTCTTAACCGGGGCATCAGCAGTGGGAAGTATAGCGATTCCAATCATTCTCAGGCATGCAGATTTGATTGGAACAGGAGCTATGTTCATTGAATTTACTTCTTTCTTCATTTTTGTCTGCACTGTTATGTGTTTCCACCGTGCTAGTCTTGATGATGAATGGTGACAAGTATGACATAGTAGTCTTCTAAGTTGCATATTGATCACTTGCTGTTGCTGTAACAGAGCAAACGAAGAATATTATTATTACAAAGAGCATGTGGTCTGGAATGAAGTGGAGAATGTTTTCCCCTGTATAGCTAGAACAGAAGTTCTCTTTATCAATTGTTGATTACGTAGAATTAGGTTCCATGTGTACAACTTGTGACTTTATTTTTCTAACAGCTTTACGTTATTATAAGAGATTACTTAGACCTCTTACAAAGTAACATACATTGTGGAGATATAAGAACCCTATTCTGGTAAACTTAGTTTGTGTTGTTTTGTATTTCTTGAAGGTAGTGTGATTTGGGTCTGTTTGGACCCTTGAGCAAATGTCTGAATCCCCTATAGCCTTGTTTGCATTAATAAATACATGTAGTGGCATGGAGGCATTTACATGTTAATGCAACCATTATATCTAAGATCTTTTGTAGAAACCCTCCTTCATGTCTCTGATGTTAAAAAGGTGCTTTTAGGATGTCTGTCTTTAGGATATGGATGTCGAGGACAGGAGGGAAGAAAACAAAGCTAAAGTTGCTTGTCTACCTTATTTTTTGTTCTCCTACACGGCTGCATGTGTACACCTAAGGTATCCTTATCTGTCCTGGTTTAGTTCTTTAAGAGCAACTTTTATCATATATGAAAGACCAACGCGAATGAGATTTGGTTTGGGTTTGTACACTTGGCTTAAGAAAAGATTATAGGAAATTTTTATTTTAGATAGGAATAACAACTAACTAAACCAATAACATTCTCTCCATGTAGAGTGGATGATCTAGTTATCAAAAAATAATGCCTTATTTTTTAAAAGTTGGATCCTCCACACGTCAAGTAGTTGGTTCAATTCAAAATAAAATCTTTCCGAATTATATGGAGTCGGTGGTTTTTATCCAAAAAATAATCCGTTTGGGGTTGTCATGCTTTTGCTTAAAAAGTATTTTTAAACTGTAAAAGTATTTTTTTGAGTTTTTGGTGAATAGTGTGCTTAAATTTAGGAGTAGAGCTTCTTGTTTCAAAAGTACTTTCAGCACAAGTAAAAAATTGGTGCTTTTGGTTTAACTTTTCTTTTTAAAATCGTTGAAGATAAATTTTATCCATTTTACCATAAATTTATAATGGAATGAAAATAAAATATTTTTAAAATTCAAAATTATACATTACCAAATATTAAAAAAGTACTTTTGTAAATTTACATCCAAACAACAAAAATTAAGCACTTATTAAATATTTTTTTCAAACCTCTACTAAGTATTAAGTGCTTTGTAATAAGTCACCACAATCCCAAATCATTGTTTTGAAAACCGGACCTTATATTGAACCGGTGGCCTGTCCGGTTCACGGTTCAACCGGTTGAACCGGCCGGTTCACTATTTTAGGTTTTTTTTTTACCAAAGTGTGATATAATTTAAAATGACATAAAATATATTTATATAAAATCTAAAATAGAATTGAAACACTATTTTTGGAGAATTATAGTTTTAATATTCAAAAATACTAATCAAATTTCTAATAAGAAGAGTGAAATTTATACAAAAATAAGTATAAAAAAGATGAAAAAAATAATAATTTAATAGTTTAGGCTTTGGTGTGTACAATATTTTGCCATTTTGGGGTTTATTTCACGATTTTTTAATTTTTCTCTTTATTTAAATCATTTTTTATTCTGAAATTTAAAAAATTAATTTTTTACCGGTTCCCGATTTTTTACCGGTTCTATCCAATTTTTTGGACAGATCGGACCGGACCGGTGGTTCTTTCGGTGACTCGCAGTCCGGCCGGTCCGGTCCGGTCTTCATAACACTGTCCCAAATGGGGCCAAAATAGCATTGCACAAGCAAATTTCGCTTTCAGTTCAGGTTTTTTACTTGGAGAGACTGATACAATAATACTAGGTCGCAATAAGTACCACCACATCATTTTGTTTCCTTTTTTCTGAAAAAGAAGGCCAGTTAGAGCTTCAGCTGATGATTTGGATCAGTGCATCCATACAAAGATAAGAAAGCCACTGAAAAATCATTCTCATAAGACTTTTACAAAAGCCAGTGCTTCAACGGTTCCGATGAGGTTGTAAGATTTCGAACTCAACTCATGCGCGAGTAGCGAATCACATCAATTTATATAGTGAATTTCTTGCGTATACACCTTGAAAGCGAGAACTTGATGCGGTGGAAAAAAAAAATCAACAAGATAAGATGCTCTGCCCAACTAACAAGAGGAGCAAGATTTTAGCTTTGAATCTAGTGAAGTGTCTAAGTACTCTCCTTTGTCTTCATTCCTTTTATCATATGGATAATCTGTCGGTGTTTCCATTGAAAAAGTTCCTTCAATAAGGTGACGGATATTCCCATCATCATTTACTTCTTCGGTTAATACTTCCTTGACCAGGAAAAAATTTTAAGTGTATTAGATTCCTCATAGATGCATGATTTTTTTTAGTCTTAATTCACTCATATCACTCTAATCTATTAAAATAATCATCTTTAGAGATGACGTGAATAACTTAAAGAATGTATGACACTTATCATGGATTCAATCTATTAAGAATGAATTTCCCCATCGACAACTGATATGTCCCAGTTGTTTTATCAAACTCTACAAAGTACTAGTACTTGTTACATCAAAGATTCTCAATAAAATAATTCATCCATACTTGTCGTTCATCGACAAAATTTAGTAGTTGGAGGTTTGAGCAATTGGAGTTGAAAATCCTCCGTAATTAATCAAGTCCTAGATAACATTGATTTATCATTTATCTGACATAGGTTCCTGGATTCCCAACTACTCGTTAGACAAATTCTCCAACAAAGAAAATTGAATTAATTGGGAAATTGAAACTGAAATTCGGCTCACAAATATATTTGCCAAATTCATACCTAGGATGGCCTGCTCAATAATGGTGAATTCTTAGTTCTGAAATTTAACTGCCGAAAGCATTACGTTACTGAATTGATAAGGTATATGTGCATACCATGTGTTAGTACAATCCCTATGAACCCTTAAAGTTAGCAGCTAGTTCACCCCTAATTCTATAAGTGCGAGCTTAAAGTGACTTGCCTTGGGCTCTCAAAATTAAGCAAAACGAGAAGTAAATGCAATGTACTAATATGGTCTGATCTAAAACAATCACCAATCAAACAAACTAATATGCATAAAGTGAAGGAAAGAAAAGCTATACATATCCTGCTAGCAAAAGTCATTAACCTTCAAAGCCTCCAGCCAGTGTCACTGGAAAAAGAATTGCACAGAGAACTTGCCACCTTACAACTCTATATACCTCCAATCCACAGAGACAACTGCAAATCACCATCAGTAATCACTAATATGAACATCCCCATGTCATTTGACCACCAGCATCTCCCGTCAAATTCTATTATAGGTTGCCTTACAAGAATACAAATACCATCATACATTTGAACATGAAAATACCTACTTGTTATGTCTTTCACTAATCTCTCTAGGAAAGACCAAGTACTCCTTAGTATTGCAACACTATATTTCTGAGTATACAAAATTTTCCACAAATAATAGAACTGTTAGATTTCCTCCAGTAAACATACAAGAAAAAATAACAGAGTAAGATCAATTCAAGACTACATACAAGAAACTCTCTAAAACTTAGAAAAACTATCCAAGATTCCAAATGAATTATAAAAATCTCGGAGCATACAAAAGGATTCCAGACTAAATACCTGTCTGACTTCTGTCTGAGACCACATTTGACACCAATAATACCCGGTACCACATTCATTGATCCACAAACAGCAGTTGATAGCCATCATTTAGGATACAAAGGTGTGAAATAGTTCTATTTCTCGACTGCTAAAATGCTTATGACCACTATAAAACAAAGCAACATAAAAGCTAAAAACCAAGAAAACATTAAGTAAAGCCCCTGAAATGTTTTACAAGAAACTAACAGGCCATCAATAACTTCACAATCAGTAGTCATGATTCAGATAGCTGCTAACTAATTCCAAGTTCGTCTTGGCTAGAGAACATCAACATTCAGTATTGAATGTGTGATGGTACACTATACAACCAAATTGAATCAAACCCCAAGTTACACATTCATATTTACCTGAAATTTACTCAAATTTAGAACAGAAGGCAGTCTAGTCTGCTTCCTTCATCTAACCAAAGCACAAAGACTTAAACATACCATGCTGCGAAAATATACTCTCAACTAAAAAGTTAAGGGTTGATGGCCTATAATTTGCAAAACTGCTTAATTGCAGCAACCTGCATATAAACTTACTCTAGCAGAACATACAAACTAGTATTACAAACACAAAAAAAGTGGTTTTTTTTTTTTTTGCAGCATTTAATTGTTACTACTGGATAAGCATTGAAGATGATCAAAAATCTCAAAAAGAAATTCTTCATTCAGAATTCTATTGAGTACTACTCATCTATTATCCAGGTTGTACCAAACTGGTACGAGAATTTACTTCCCCAACAAAATCTTACTAATAACATAACCAACATCCTAGGCATCATAACTCCATTGCCTAGAAAGGGGAAATTTGAAGTCCCCGGGTGACTATAACAGTCTTATGCCTCTGAAAAGCTACCAAAAATTTAAACTTCTCAGTCCGACTTGGAACTTTAACCCCAAAATTTTACTACTATTATATGTATATCAAAATCAGTGTAGTTGTCCCCTATCAATCGAGAAAACCTGTTTGGCGCCACACGGCGTTGCGAACCTGACGAAGATCTCTGCCTTTGAGAGTTCTCCCGACGCCTTCAAGCACCGAGAACGTGGTCTTTGGAGACCTAGCCGCCTTGATCCTCGTGCTACGATCTCGTGCGGTGGCAGCATCTCATCGTCCCCGTCATTATCATCAATATCCACGTCAGCTAGTGATCCGTTCCTCACCTTCCTCGGAATCATCGGCACATTCACCGGGGCCGAGTGTTGGAACTTCCTCGCCGGCATCGACTGAGAGTAGCTACTGTAGTTCTGATGCGGCTTCGGAATCGAAGGAATAGCTCGCGAAAACGGCGGCGGCTGAGTAGGTGACGCCGAAAGTTGAGTTCTGTTGAATGGCGACGTCGACGGAGATAGAGAGGGATTTCTGTGCAGCAGAGACTGATTGGAGTTCCTATGGTCATCTGACAACGCAGCGAGTACACCGTACTTCCCCGGCTGCCGGAAGGGCTGGCGCATGCTGGTAACAGAGGAAGAAGAAGATGACCGGACATGAGGAGGCTCAGTAAAGTCTTCAGTCCAGAAGACGTCGTCTTCGTTAAGCTCGTCGCCGGAGACAGAGTTTTCTCCGGAATCTTTGTTAAAACGGTGCCTGGATTAGTCGGAGAGAAAACACCGAGAAATCTGTCCGAGGAAGGCGATCGGCGATGACGGGACCTGACGACGCCGTTTTGGTCCATTGGAGTGCAACAGCTATGATCCTACCTACCGCTAATAAAACTGCAGTATTATCAGTAATCTGTTGTGAAACTTGTGATTTTATCTTCTGGAAACCGTAGATTATTTATAATTACATCCGTGGGCTTGGGAAAAATCGGGCCTGGAAAACGCGGGTCCCTATTCATTATTTAATCCACAATTTACATGGCGTGGGGTCCACTAAAGAAACTAACGATGGTATTATGAAAGCTGAGTGGGTAGCTGTGTGATTTGATAATGGAAAGGTCGAAATGACGTAGCGAGGGGCCTCAGAGAGTACGGTGATTTTTGGCACAGAATCTTATTCTGTCTCATATTTTGGATAAATATTTAGATAAATTCGATTTTTGGTCCAGTTTATATTGAATTAAAGGTTAGAGATAAGAGATTTATGACATCAATTGATGTAAGTAAAATTCTTTAAAGTTAATCCTGACCACAAAATTTAGGGATAAAATTAAAAACTGAATATATTTAAATATTTTCTCATATTTTATACTACTTAATCAACTGTCAATATTAAGTACAAGATATAGCCGTAATTTTTGTGAAAAGTTTTTTAAATGGATCCAATCGGGAACTCTAAGCTCAAACTTAGCTACATTGCAATATTTTGAAAACCAAACCGAATATTGAACCAATGACATGTCTGTTCGCAGCTTAATCAATCCGATTGATTGAATTGGTCGGTGAAGAAGCTAGAATTAGATTTTAGGAGGAGAGAGAAAGTGAAAGACTTGAATGTCAAGAGTGTATTTGATTATCTGAGTTTCCATCCTTCTTTAGTAGCACCCAACCCCCTTATTTATAGAATTACATAAGGAGGCATAAGACTATCTCTATACTAGTCCAACTGAAGCTGAATTACATAATTGTCCTTAATGAGGCTGCCACGTAGGCACTTCTAGAACAATCTAGGTAATATGCTATGTGTCACTAATCCACATTATCAATAGTCCCCTAGACTTGGTGCTGAGCCTCACGGATAGACAGCGAGTCGAAAACGACTGTCGCAATCCCCAACCGGTGACAACCAAAACTTTTATACCGAAACTAGGTGCAGAATTTCGGGACACTATTGTACCACAATGCAGATTCGAGGTCCTGATGACCCTTGGGATACTCGGCGGTTGTAACTACAGTATTAACTCAAGGGTGACGTTTTCGCTGAGTTCCCATGCACTGAATTCGCATTTATTGCACTGCATTATTCGCTCCGATTTTGCTGCAAAATGCCTCATTTTACCCGCCGTAACGCCGGCACCACGTCTCGTTTTTCACGCCATATCCCGTTTACCACGCCACAACGCCTAGCTTTTCCCGCCTAAACGCCTTTTTTCATTTCAAAACAGTTAATTTTCCCCCCAAAACCATTGAACATTTTGGAAGAAAACCCTCCTATTTATACCCCTCAGAGGGGTTCACCCCCAAATCATTTTTCTTTCCCTTACTCACCTTACTCCATTTCCCCTAACCTATTTTTCTTTCCCTTACTCACTTTACCCCATTACTCCCCCAGAGACTTACACACTTTCCCCCTCACTTATCATCCTCCAGTCCTGTTTTTTCTGTCCTCCGCCGTTCCACCGTTGTCGATTTTCGACAGCTGCTCTACGCCACTACCGGACACCATTAGGAGTTCCCCCAAAAATTCTCACATGCCCTCAAAACAGAAGACCATGGCCGGTACGTTCACTCCAACTTCTCTTATTAGCTCCCCGGTTCTCCCTTCCCTTGTAAACGCCGTTGACAGGATGTTAAATCATTTCGACGAAGCCCTTCTGGCAGCAGTGCCATTAAACTTTCCTCCCGATCCCCTTTTTACCGAACCTCCACAAAACAACCATCCTAACCTCCAAACATAAAATGTATCAAACTCCCTCTACCCCGAGAATATCAAAATCATTAGGGATAGTTGTCATTTTTTCGAGAACGTGCGGTTGATATCAAACTCCCAATCCCCGAGGACCGAGGCCACCTGCCACCACCTGGCTACTTAACAGTCTACCAGGAATAACTGGATGCAGGGCTAAGGCTCCCAATAGCGCCTCTCCTCATCAACCTATCCAACCACTGGGATATCAGCATGTCCCAGCTGACCTCAAACGCGTTTTGGGTGATTGCTAGCTTCACCTTTTTTTGTAGATTACACGACATCCCTCTCTCCTTAGACACCTTCAGGATGATGCTGAAATTATCCCCTACATCCCTCTTTCCTTAGACACCTTTTTTACATCTCTCCTGAACTGCGAGCAAACAGCTCACTTCGGGTAACTCCTCATCTATTCACGACTGGAAAAAGTCATTTTTCTTCGTCCGGTAGCTTGACCCTCCAATGTCCCGGGGTCCATGGAACCTTATAAAAGAAATCCTAAAAACCAAAAATGTCTCTCTCCTGGACTCCATCCACACCTAGAGGCTAGTCGAATCTAACCTCCGGATAAACTTCAATAACCAACCTGTTCCATCTTATCAAACAACATTCTGGCCTGGGCAGGACTGTTTCCTACCCACGACATCCACCCGAGCTGCGACCCTCAACAAGGTTATCATTATCATTTCTCACTTGTCTTTTTTTATATCATTACTTTTTCCTAACCTTTCATCTTATGCAGAGTTTAGAGCATTCCTCAGGAGGTTGGTGTTCACCACACCTGCCACCGGTGCAGGCACTTCAAACAAGCCCTCTTCGTCAGCAAGCGGATCCTCATCCGTCACCATAACACGCCATCAGGGAGTGCTGAGGCTACACCTTCAACCTCCGTACCCCTGAATCAAATTGAGGCAGTCAGTTCGCCGGGGAGACCAGCCGGAGGTAACTCTGGCTCTTTGGCCCACCGAACCCGAGCTGACTCGGGTGACGAGGAAAAGGACTAGGGAGGCTGCTGGCCTCAAGGAGGGTCTTTCTTCAGCCATGACCCTCTCGTCCACGTCATCACCGCCGAGGTCCCTCGTTCCAGTAGTGAGGGTTCGGACCCCAGGGACAGGGCTCCAAAAACGTCCCTTTATCCAAACAACTTATCATTTCATATGGTAAGGACCGCCGAACCTCATTCGTTCCCATTCCTTATTCCTTCTTTATTGTCTAGAGCTAACACTTCTTCTTCTTTTTTTTTAGGTGATAAAAGATACACTCCCGAGGAGGAAAGAAAATTTGCAGGGTCACAGGATGTGCCCTGGGGTCGGTTGTCTGTCGACCCACTTCCAGTACCTTCCACCTCGGGGAGCTCTGATCTCCTACCCACCCCACCCCGCCTATCGATGTAAATGACCGGGCTCAATTCCAGAGAGTGGCTCGGGAGCAGGCAAAAATGATGGCAATATCTCGGGATGTAGCCTATGTCAAAAGGCTCACCCCTCAACAGAGGCTGGACGAACTTCACGTCAGCTTGATGAACGTAAGTCTATCTAACCCTTTGTGAAATTCCAACTTTTTTGCACCTCGGACTTCAACTAATCATTTGGCCTTTTTTGCAGCCATCATCATTTTACCCGCCATGGATCAGAACGGGAGGCCTCATTCAACACTGCTTTTAACTCTATGAAGCAAGAGTTAACCCACGCGAAATCCAGCGTGGATCGGGCAGTGAAGGAGGCTGTCAATGCCAATGAGATAAAATGCAATATCGAGGCGGGCATAAAATATGACGAGTGGAAAGCTGAGCTGACAGAGGTGAGGGACCAGCTTCGACAATCCGAGCTGGAGAAAAAGACCCTTGAAGTGGATATTGGCAATCGAGACAAGAAGGTCGCAGATATGGAGCAAAGGGTTCTTCAACTTCAAGAAGAAGCTCAGCTGGCACGAGGCAAAGTTTGCTTCTCGGGAGGTGGAGCTGCGGATCGAAGGCAGGAATCAATTCGTGGCTTCGGCTAAAGAGGACGAGATGTTGAAGGAGTTTACAAAAAAGGTCTTCTCCATGGGGTTCACACTGGCATGTGACCACTTGGTGAAGGACCCTGATTTGTATGAGGGACTGCTATACGATGCTTTCATCACCGAGGAGCTCATCGCCAATGGCCTACAAGCTCAATTTAAAGCCCCCGTTTCGATTCTCGAAACTTCTAGAATGACTCTGCTGATCCAGGGCCTGAATCCCGAAGCCAAGTCCGAGCCTACGAACCAAGCTTCCACCTCTACTGCCGAGCCTTCCACTTCCGGTGTTCAGGCTGATGTAATTTTGTTGTAATAGTTAGGAACTCCTTTTGTAATAGTTAGGATCTTTTAATGAAATCCCTAAGTTTTGATAACTTTGTCCCCTTGATAAGAGCCTCGGCTTTCTTTGCTTCTAGCCTTTTACCTGCTTTTCAATTTCTTTATTTTCTGCATTTAAAACAGAAGTTTTATGATATAAGCAAGTAACAAACTTTCCACACTTAAACATTCCAATCATAAAAGATTGTTGAAAACTCCCTTTCATTCTGAACTTAGTCCTTGTTTAGACCCTTCCGAACCTAGGCAAAAGGATTAAGCTTGGCTCATTATGTTTGCCTTAGCCATTTAATTTGAGTCAGACTTTCCAAAATCAGAACTCAAAGGATGATGTTTTGCTTAAGCAAGGCAATCAAGCTTCTTTGAGGATCAGATCCTCTTCAATTTTATTTTGCTTGGAGGGGGCTGCTTAGTTTCTACCCTTACGGGGAAACAGCTTGGCATCGGCTCGCAATGTTTGCTTTTTGTATTGACCTGGATCCGAACCTCTGAGGGCTGGGACAGCTCGAAGTTGCTTTGTGCTTGAACCGAACCTCAGAGGGTTGGTACATTTTTTGTTTTGCTTGGGGGGCTACTAAGCCTCTACCATGGAGGAGGGACTTCTAAGTTTTGGCCCTCAATCATTTACTTTTTTGTTGAACTGGATCCGAAACTATAAGAGTTGGTCGAGCTTGAACATCTGACTATATCTTGTCCGAACCTCTGAGGGTTGGCACGGCTTTGTTTTTGCTTGGGGGGCTACTAAGCCTCTGCCCTTGAGGGTGGACTACTAAGCGTCGGCACTCAATCATTTACTTTTTTGTTGAACTGAATTCGAAACTCTGAGAGTTGAAACAGCTCGAGACATCTGACATTTGAAAAGGGACTTTCATTACATTTCTTGATAATATTTCTTCAAATTTATAATGTTCCACATTCTGGGAACATGATCCCCTCTCATGTCAACCAACTTGTAATAGCTCGAGGTGTGAGCTTCTATTACACGATAGGGTCCTTCCCAATTTGAATCTAACTTCTTAGTCCCCTCTACAAGGCTTGCTTCATTCTTCCGAAGCACCAAGTCTCTGGGCCGCAAATATCGATGCTTGACCCGGGCGTTGTAGTGTTTGGCCATAACTTGCTTGTACTTGGCTTCCCGGATGGAAGCGTCTAATCTCTTTTCCTCAAGTAAATCTAGGTTAGTTCGCAGGGTCTCATCGTTGAATTCCAAATCGTACAAGGATACTCGAGCCGAGCGTAGCCCAATCTCCGCAGGGATAACAGCCTTGGACCCGTAGGCCAAGCTGAAGGGAGTATTTCCATTAGCTGTTCAATGTGTAGTCTTGTATGCCCATAGGACGCTAGGCAATTCTTCAGTCAACCCAAGCACCCTTGGCTCTTTCAAGTCGAGTCTTGAGTCCTGTCAACAGGGTTCGGTTGCACACTTCGGTCTGTCCATTTGCTTGCGGATGAGCGACCGAAGTGAAGTGCTATTTGATGCCGAGGTTAGCGCAGAATCTCTTGAAAGGCTCTCTTTCAAAATACTTTCCATTATCAGAAATGAGTACAGCAGGGATACCGAACAGGCAAACAATGCTTTTTCAAAAGAATTTTTCTATTACTTTTCTCGAGATTGTAGCCAGGGGCTCGGCCTCGATCCACTTGGTGAAGTAGTCAACCGCAACTATTAAGAACTCAAACTTGCCTATCTTTCTAGGAAGTGGGCCCAAAATATCAATTCCCCGCTGAGCAAATGGCCATGGGCTCTGAATAGGAATCATATCCGAGTTGGGTCTTCGAGGTATTGGCTCATGTATTTAACACTGGTGACACCCCCGCACCAAAGTGTCTGCGTCAGAGTGTAAGGTCGGCCAGTAGTATCCAACCAACAAAGACTTTGCGAGCCAAACTCTGAAGACCTACGTGACTTCCGCATATACTCTCGTGGACCTCTCGTAAAATATAGTTAGCTTCGGATGGCGTGAGGCACCTCAGCAATGGGCACAAGTATGCTTTTTTATACAAGATTCTGTCAATAAGAGTATACATGGCGGCTCTGTACTTTAGCTTTCTAGCTTCGGCCGGATCCTCGAGGAGTTTCTCATTATTCAAATAATTTATTATAGTCCCATCCAACCAAGGTCTGGTTGGACACAAGAGATTCTTTCAGAGAAGTCAACAAACTTGCGTTCCCGTAGTTATACCAAAATCTCTTTCGTTAGATGCGAGTATATTTTCGAGGCTAGTTTTGACAGAGTATCGGCATGCGTGTTTCTGTTTCGGGCAATCTTAATGATGTCCATTTTTTTGAATTTTCCAATCCAACTTTTGATCTCGGTTAAGTACCTTTTTAGAATCACGCCCTAAGTCTCGTAATTTCCCAAGCTTTGGTTTACAACTAGATGTGTATCAGTTGAGAATCTGAATATATCTTTACGGTTCGGGCACCCATCTGATGGTCCATTTCCATCCCACAGATGAGAGCCTCATACTCAGCTTCGATATTTGTTACCTTGAATTCGAGCCTGAGGGCGTTAGCTTCGATAGTCCCATTCTGGGGATAGGATTATTATCCCTGTCCTGGCTCCAGATTCACACAAAACTCCGTCGACATGAAGCTTCCATGGGAGATCTTCCATCATTTTCTGTTCATTTGCTAGATCAGTCACCGTGATGAGGTCAATCCTCTCGTTGCCACAGGTTTCTGTAATGAAATCTGCTAAAGCCTGAATTTTGATTGCGGTCCGAGGCCTGAACTCTATGTCAAATTCAAACAGCTCCACAGACCACTTTAGCATTCTGCCTGAAGCGTCTGGTTTGCTCAAGATATTTTTCAAATGAAAGCTGGTCAAAATTATTATTTTGTGACCATGAAAATAGGGTCTTAGCTTCCGAGACGATACCACCAACGAGAAGGCTGCCTTCTCAATGGGGGTGTAGTTCCTTTCTGGATCTTGAAGCACTTTGCTTACAAAATATACAGGACATTGGTTGCCTTGCTCATCCTGCCTCAAAAGAACCGAGCTGACTGCTGGTTCAGCGATCGAGACATACAGGTATAGCTGTTCTCTTTTTTGTAGAGATACGAGTTTCGGCAAGGTGCCCAAGTATTCTTTAACCTCTTCAAAGGCTTTACAAGTTTCTTCGGTCCATTGAAAGCCCTCAGTCTTCTTTATGAGTCGGAAGAACGGCAAGCCCCTTTCTGCTGATTTGGACAGGAATCGATTCAGGGCCGCCATTCTACCGACGAGTCTCTGAATCTCCTTCATCGAGGTGGGAGTTTTCATATTAATTATGGCTTGTACCTTTTCAGGGTTTGCCTCAATTCTCCGGTGAGAGACAATGAATCTCAAAAAAAATTTTGAGGGGACCCCAAATGTATATTTTTTGGGATTCAGCCTTATTTGGATGGATCTTAATGTCTCAAATGTCTCCCTAAGATCTCTTCTAAGGTTTTCTCATAGGTTCGACTCTTAATCACCATGTCGTCAATGTATACCTCCCTGTTTCGTCCTATTTGGGACTTAAAGGTTTTATTGACGAGGTGTTGATATGTAACTCCAGCATTTTTGAGTCCGAAGGGCATAGTACTGTAGTAGTACGTGCCTCGGTCGGTGATGAAAGAGGTTTTCTCTTCATCTTCTCTGGTCATGTATATTTGATGGTAGCCTTTGAATGCATTCAAAAAGTGTAAAATATAAAATCTAACAAATGAATCTACTACTGTATCAATCCGGGGGTACGAATAACTATCATTTGGACAGACTTTATTAAGATCAGTGAAATTTTGACACATTCGCCAAGAAGAATCTGGTTTTATTACAAGGACTGGATTACAAAGTCAGGTTGGATACAATATTTCTCTAATTAATCAGGCCACTAAGAGTTTATCCACCTCGGTTTTGATTATTAAGTTGCGGTCTGGACCGAATAGGTGCTTCTTCTGCTTCGCTGGTAAATTCTATGCCAGGTCCACTTCGAGTTTGTACTCAATAATTTCTCGAGGGACGCATGGCATGTCTTCGACGGTCCAGGCGAACACGCCTTTGTATTTGGCTAAAATCCTGAAGAGAAGACCCTTAAACTCTGCTGAGAGGGTAGCACAGGTCTTGATTTTTCAATCAAGGAGGCTCGGATCTAGTGATACCTCCTCAATTTGAACCTCGTCTTGGGGCTCAATTTTTGCTTTGCCCTTTCCCTTCGGCTCAGGAGGTTCGTGTATCTCAGTAGCTCCGAGCCGGGACTGCGCATTCTCTTCCCCTTCCCTCTGACCTATCAAAGGCTATTCAATGCCATCCCAGGTGGATGAGGCATCAAATGTTTGCAAGTAAGCCTTGTCAGCAATGGACATCTGCAATTGAAACCGCAAGGACATCATATAGCAGGTTCGGGCCTCCTGTTGGCTGCCAATGACTATTCCTTTAGATCCATCCCTCAACATGAATTTTATCCCAATATGAAACACGGAGGGAAGCAGATTCTGTAGGTGTATTGCGTGGGTCTAAGAGTTGTCCCTTTTGATGATGACGAAGTTGGTCATCTCAATTCTGTGCTTCGGGGAGGGTCAAGACACAATGGGAGCATTATCTGTTCCTCGGGCACTACCGACTCTCCGATAAAGCCAACCAATGGAGTCTTGAAAGATTTTATCAAAAAAATAGTCCATATGCATTTTGACCCAAGCGTCCCAAAAGATTATGTCCGCCGAACTTCCAGACGAACACACGGTGCATTTCATATCCAGCCACATTTACGTGAATTACCACGGGATTATTGTGTGGCATTTGACTGGGAACGGGGTCCTCAGAGGTGTATCCGAGGCTCATAAATGGCTTCAGTCGCTTATCCCGAGAGACAGCCCAAATGAATATTCCGGACATATTTTTTCGGGCATTATTTAAGTCCCCGGTCATCGGACCTCCGACAATGCTGTTTATCACCCCGGTCACACGGATCCGTTCGTCCTGGTTTGCCGGAGGATTTTTTGAGTCCCCGGTCACGCCGGCCATCCGGCAATTGTGTTTATCACCCCGGTCACAAGGATCTGTTCGTCTTGGTTTGTCAGGGGATTGTTCCTGTTTTGGTAAGGTTCGGTTCTGTTGACCGAGGCGGCCGTACTGCGCTTTTTTTGGTTGGCAGTGTTCCTTTGGAACTCTGTCGCAGTTTGGCAGATGAACTGCTGCAAATGTCCTTCTTGGATGGCCTTCTCAATTTCGACCTTCAGGTGGTTGCATGCCTCGGTATCATAGCCGTGTTGACCATAAAAAGCGCAGTACTTTGCCCGGTCTCTTTTGTCCGAGGCTGACACCATTCGAGGGGATGGCTATAAGAGGCCCAGATGTTGTACTTGGTATAAAATTTCCCTCTTCGATACATTGAGAGGTGTGAAGTCAGCCTCGAGATGGCTCCTTGTTCGCGGGGGTCGGTTCCCGATATTGTTGCCCGGGAAGACCACCCTGTTCACCAAAGGTGTGGCTCTGGAATAGCTCAACCTGTCGGTGACCCTCAGTTTTTTCGATGGATGAGGAGTTCGGAGTCTTGAGGACTTTTTCTCTTTGTGTATTGTAAAGTTCTCTTTTTATCCTGTTCGACACTTCGCCCGGCATGAACTCCGATGCTCTTTCGAGGAGTTCAGAATAGGAGGTCGGCATCCTTTTGGCCAACTCGACATTGAAGACGCCTGGTCGGATGCCGCTGCAGAAAGCAGCCACCAGGATTCTTTCATCAATATTTTTGATTTGGACCACCTCATCATTGAAGCGATCCACAAATTTATTAAGTGACTTATCGGACCTCTGTCGGATGTTCATGAGGTGCGATGTGTACTTTTGCAATATTGATTTACTCTTGAAGTGACCAAGGAAGGACTTCGCCAGGTCATTGAAAGTGGCGATTGAGTTCATCTGCAACTCCTGGAACCATCTTTGCGCGGACCTCCAAGTGTTGTGGCAAACAGCTTGCAGCGGGTCGCGTCACTGTAGCCATAAAGGCTAGTGATCACCACCACGTGCTGCAGGTGATCTGACGAATCAGATTCTTCCCTGTAGCGATCTAGGTTCGGCAGCTTGAATTGCATTGGAAGATGTTCAATTTTGATAGAAATTGTGAATGGATCTCTATCAATCTCCGCCGTAGCAGGAGTAGTCAGGCGTAAATTATTTTTTCTCAAAATCTCTTGGATCTTATTTTCAAGGCTCTGCTCCTCGAGCTGTTTTAAAACAGCCGAAGAGGGTCCTCTTGATCTAAATTTTTTTGAGAAATGTGCACCGAGTCTCTCGCGCATCGGTAATTTCTTTGATTCAGTCGTTGATGAGTGTGACTCATCAGATTGTTCATTCGAGCGCGATTTTGTCAATTTGTGATGTAGGTCGGTGGGGCTCACTGCATTAATCGGCTCTTTCCCAGGCCGTCGGTCGGGGTCGCGTTGCTGTTTGGGCTGTGGAGTGGCTAGTCGGTTGGAGCGCTCAAACGGAGTTTGGCTCTCGCGCTGTTCCACGAACGCTCGGAAAGACTCGAAATGGTCAGTAATGTACTTCAGGACATCATCATGTTTTTGTTGAGCCTCGGTTGGTGTACCGATATTTTTTGGTTCGTCGGTATGCACCACGAGGTGCTGATTGCTCGTCTCGGCATCCTTGCTAGCAGTTCTGCGTGTTCCACGGTTCTTCATCCTCCTCAAAGCAAAAACAGACAATTTATATGGTTGAGAATTGATTGAAAGTGATGGAAATCTGTCGATTCCTGCAGACGACGCCAATTGAAGAAGTTAGAATTAGATTCTAGGAGGAGAGAGAAAGTGGAAGAGCCGAATGCCAAGAGTGTATTTGATTATCTGAGTTTCGATCCTTCTTTAGTAGCACCTAAGCCCCTTATTTATAGAATTATATAAGAAGGCGTAAGACTATCTCTATGCTAGTCCAGCTGAACTGAATTACATAATTGCCCTTAATGAAGCTGCCACATAGGTACTTCTAGAACAATCTAGGTAATATGCTATGTGTCATTAATCCACATCATCAGTCGGTTCATTAATTTAGTTTTTTTGTTTTGAGTGTGGTATAATTTAAAATATACTTTTATGAAATTCAAAATAAAAAAGGGTCCGTTTGGATTGTTTTTTTTATAATTTTTTACCATTTTTTACTTTACTATTCATATTGTTATGAAATATTTGTTTGGTCAGTAAAAATTTTTTTGATCAACTTTTTTTTTTCTTTTCTCTAAAAGACTATTTATTATTTATACAATTCAATTTTTTCTTTCATTAGTCATTATTTACATAATTCAAATTTTTTTCACTATTCATTACTATTTAATTATTTATTTTACTATTTATCTATACACGTATTATACTATTCACATATATTAGCATTAAATTTTTTTATACTATCCATTACTATTCATTGGTCTGAATTTTTTTCAAACAAAGAAAAAATAAAAATGTAAGTTCGAACTTCCGAATTAAGGTTCGGGAATTCAAAGTATAAATGAGAAAATATATTTTAAAAATGTACATAAAGTTCGGATTTCCAAACTTAGATTTGGAAGTCCAAACTATAGGCGATAGGAAAATAGAGTTTAAAATGATATATAAGGTTTGGACTTTCGAACCTGTGTTGGAGAGTCCTAACTATGAGCAAAAAAGTGTAAATTTTAAATTATATTTTTATTTTGTATTAAATAAATACATATTTAACAGACACATACGGACACATTTCATTTTTCAAACGATAAATAGGTAACTACCTTTGCATGTGATTTTTAATACTTGATTTGATGGTATAAAAAAAAGTGAACTGGATTATGTATTTTGATATTAATAATCTTATTCAAATTTTGTGTACGTATTTTGCCTTTTAGTGCACAAAATATTAAATAAATTTTAAATTGTATTTTTTTATTTTATATTAAATAAATATATGTTAGCATGTATGTATGAATATATCTTGTTTTTAAAATTCGGATTTTAAACGGCGAGAAGGTAACTACGTTTGTGTGTAATTTTTAGTATTTGATTTGATTTGATTTGATTTGATGGTATGAAAAGAAAAAGTAAATGAAATTATATATTTTAAGATATTAGTGATTTTATTCTATTTTCGAGTACGTTTTTTGTCTTTTAGTGCAAAAAACACTATCGAAATACTTATTTACAAAAAAATTATTTGCACTATTTACATTCCAAATACTTTATCAAATTATTCACATTTTTTTGTTATTTGTCACATCACTCAAATAATTTCTCAAATATAAGCGCCAAAAGTATTCTCCAAATAATATAATCCATACAAGGCTATTTTTTGAGAATTCTAATTATAATATCAACAAAATACTAATCAAATTTCTAATAAGAAAAATCAAACTTGTACAAAACTAAGTATAAAAAAGATTAAAAAATAATAACTTAATAATTTGGACTTTGGTTTGTTCACTATTTTGCTGTTTCGAAGTTTATTTCACAATCTTTTTATTTTTTTTCTCTATTTAAATCATTTTTTAATTTAAAACTTAAAAAATCACCAAAGTCCGATTGAACAGATTTTCTTTTGATTCATGATTTTTTTTTTTATTCTATCTAATTTTTTATATTAGATCGGATATACATATAGACCGAATCAATGACTTTTCTGATTTGCAGTTTGATCGGTCGAATCAATCGATCCAATCCGATTTTCAAAACGCAACTACATTGTTTATTTTAATAAGTGATATAAATAAATTTGTACCAAAAAATTCCATAGTAGCTATTGTGCACCTATTCATCTAAGAAGTAAAAACTTCTCCATTTGGAGAAGTCTAAGCATCGGACCCGTAATATGTTGCTTTTAATTTTGAGTTAATTGCAACATGTAAAAAATTATAGTAGTAATTATTTTTTAGTAATAGGATTTTATAATACTGTAATATATACTTATTGTTTACTTCAGTTGGAATTAGTTATTAATTTTAAATAATTCTTTAATAAAAAGTTGTAATTTGCATTTGTTTATTGACATGCTCTAATTAATTTATCGGTAATAAAGTTTATTCGTGAAAAAATCTATTAAAAAAATCACTAATTATAATTGTTTTGTATAATGTACTACAAATTAATAGTTTAAGTACTTAAATACTACGGAGTTTGATAATTTGGGGTACAAACTGTAAATGTATAATAGATTAAGGGTGCAAATTGCAGTAAATCCTTTAATTTTCTGGTGGGTCCGCTGTTATTAAAGAATGGAACGTCTTCATCACAGCGCAAGGAGGGATCTTGTGCGGTTGGTCTTTTGGGGAAATTCAAGATGGGATGGGTCCATAAAATGTCAAATACTTAGGTAGATTCGATTTTTTGTTCTACATTCTGTAGTGTTGATTAAAATTTAGAGAATTTATGATATTAGTTGATGTAAACAAGATTTTTAAAATTTAATCCTAACCCCAAAGTCTACATGTGGGATCAAAAATCGGGTCTACTTAAATATTTTTCCCAGAAAATTAATTATAAAATTTAATGTAGAATTTTATAGTTCCCTTAAATTATCATATAGTCTATGTTTTAAAAGTAATCCAAATACACAATATTATATTATATAAACATATAAAAAATAATTGTATGACAGCTAAGAGATTAGACTAGAGCACCCATATAAACATACCTTAAGATGATAATTATGAGAGTTATACAATTTTGTTAAAGAATTGTTATGTTGTGTTTAAAGATTCTTAAACTGCAAGTTCATAAATGTAAGATGTTATTCAGTACAAACATTTAAAGCATGAGATGATTATAAAAATAAACCAAAGATTTTTTCAATAATTATGGATCGAAAATGAGCTAGAATACTTAGATGTTCAAATTGATCTCGATATTAGTTCATTTACTAATCATACCAAATCTAAACCAAATATAGTAGAATTTGTTACTTTTAAACTCGACCTCATGAGCAAAAGCCTTGCATTAGATTCAAGGCTATAAATGAATTTAAATAAAATTTAACGTTTATTAATTTTTGTATTCGGCTCAAGCTCAATTTGATTATCTAAAAATTTTGAATTGATATATAAAAATTTTAAATTATTCGAGTTCGATTTGAGTTCGGCCAATAAAAACTCGTTTGAGTTATGTTCGATAGATAAACAATCAAAACTTGAATAAAATTTCAAATTTATCAAAATAATCAAACAAGATTAAATATTAGAATGTCCGACTTGTTTATACTCATTTACACCGTTAGTTAAATTAAAAATTTTGGTAAAAGAATTGAAATTCATCAATTTGTTAAGAGAAAATTTAAAACTAAATTAAACAAATTTTATATTCACCAAATAAATAAATTTTTTTATAGGAAATATTTTAAATAATAAATTAATTTAGACGAACTTAAAATTAATTGGATTTTAACTACAAATTCCTCTAACAAATTAATAAATGTCAAAACATTAAATCCATATATATCCAAATGCAAACAATTGCATTAAACTCGATTTTGGTAGTGAAACACATCATTGAATCTATTAAAATATCAAATTAAAACCTAAAACCAGTGCCAACTACTTTATTACTACCAAGATCATTTAATCAGTAGATTCAGAGCTGGACCATAAATACACCAGGGTCATTACAAGCCCTTAAGCAAGGTGCTTTTTGTCATTTGCTTAAGAGCTGGACCAGAATACACCAGGGTAGGCCTGTCAATGGGTCGGGTCTAGACCCGGACCCTACCCGATCCGGACCTGTTTATCTGGATTTGGATTTATGACAAATTTTGATTACTCGAATCATATCCGGACCCGTTTAGCTATTATAATAAACGGGTCGGATATAGATCTTGGTATTTCAATCCGATTAAGACCTGGATCCAATTAAAATATTTAATATATAATAAAATTATTATATATTAGTGTTATTTTATGTGTATATATAAATATATATTGTGTAAATTACCTATGTATTTTATATTAAATATAAAATACATGCATAAATATTAATGATAAATTCAATACTTTTGTATAATTAAAAAAAAAAAGAAAAATTTGATAAGTTGTAATAGTTTTACATATGATTTTAAAAAAAATTATTAAGATCCGGATCCGACAAGACCCGATTGCGGATACAGATCTACACATGTAGACCCGTCCGGATCCGAGATCCGACAAGACCCGACGAATCCAGATACGGATATACTTTTGTAGACCCGTCCAGATCCAAATCTGGTTATATTAATTGAATCCGGGTCTAGATATGCTGGATTCGACCCGGATCCGACCGTTTACAACCCTACACCAGGGTACAGGGACCACAAAGACGAGTGCTCCACTTATTAGTTGCCAACTCGGACATACTTGCGTAACTCAGTGAAACTAACAAATGGACGGATCTACCCCCAATTCCCTTTTAAGCCCAAACCTCAATATTATAACCAGCTAACTTAGGCCTCGCCGGAACAGTAAAGCAACCACCAGACAATAAACTTCCGACGATCCTCCTCCACCGCTATACCCTATATCTACGCCTCTCTTCTTCACAGTACTCCACTACAACAACAACAACAACAACCATGAATCCGACGGTATTTACAAACATGCCACTGTCCTTATTACTTTTATTGTTTTGAATACCCGAGCTTTCGATAATAAGGGATTTAGTTTGATCTATTTGATTGAATATGCAGGACCCGGAAAAAAGTGGATCGGGTTTAACGCAGAGCCCTAGATCTCCGTCGTCGCAACCGCCGTTTTTATCAGTATCGGTGACTGATCCGGCTAAAATGGGCAATGGCGTCCAAGCTTATATCTCCTATAAAGTTATCACTAAGGTCAGCAATTACCAATTCTTTTTTCTTTTTTCTCTAGGGTTTTGTAGAATATGTAGTACCTGATTCTTTATTCGAAAAAAAATAGCTTATTGTGATTGTTTAGCTGATATTATTGATTTGTTGATAATTCTATTGGAAAAAGGTATCTTGTTCTGTTAGATTTTTTGTTAGGATGATTGTTAATTATTGTCTGAATATTCGATTCAGGCATTTAAGTTGTATCTGGGATTTATTTTTGCAGACAAATTTTCCGGACTACCAAGGGCCAGAGAAGATTGTTATCCGTAGATATAGTGATTTTGTATG
The DNA here is from genome assembly GCA_025175665.1 of Cinchona pubescens. NCBI lineage: Eukaryota > Viridiplantae > Streptophyta > Magnoliopsida > Gentianales > Rubiaceae > Cinchona > Cinchona pubescens. The sequence continues at coordinate 2,202,322 of JANKKI010000129.1, read as the reverse complement.
GTTACGTGATCGTCTTTTTGAGAAGTATAAAGGAGTATGTTCATTCCTCCTCTTCCAGAGAAGAGCACAGTAGGTAATGAATTAATGCATGTATTTTTTGCTATGTAGCTTGTTTGCTTTATCTGTATAATTATTATTTGATTATGGGTATCCCTGTTGCCAAACTGGAAAGTGAATGACATGGCAATGGTAAAGATCATTTTTTTGACGTGTCAATGGTAAAGATCATGTTCTTGCATCTGTTATACTTCTGTGTAATATTCTCATAGGGGCTGATAAAACATCTACAAAGTGTAGCATCCTACTTTTTGCTCTCTTTCTCTTGAATCAGTTAGCCTCCACTATCCATTGTTTTCCAGGAATAAATCTTCAATCTAGGATGGCAAAAGTAACTGTAAAAGTGGCATTAAGGCCTGATAGTCTAGTACATATATGTTCTTTCATTCATCATACTCAGGAAAACATGTGGCGTTTTATAAATTTATCATTTCACTGCTAGAGCACGTTCTAGTTTTTGATTGTAAGAGTAAATATCGTTTGGTTCTATTCATTTGTTTCCTTACTGAAAAGCATATATTTAAGGTACTTTGGCATGTGACAAGTGTAATAGGTGATAAGATTATCCGGAACACTTTTGCACCGTGGTAATGAAACTTTCTCCTTCCTTGGACAGAAAAATTTAGATTCACTGCAGAGTTCATTGAAATGAGGCGTCAAGCACTCGATGTATTTGTCAACCGGATTGCTTGTCATCACATGCTTCAGCAGAGTGAGGATCTGAGAATCTTTTTGCAGGCAGATGAACAGGTAGCTTCTCTGAATCTGTTGGTTTAACTCAACTCTATGGTTTTTCTGCTTTTTTCCAATACATCTTTTATTCCTTTTGGAATCTTAGTTGTAAAGAGAACACCCTTTTTCTTTCTGTCTAAGGTTTTAGTTGTAACAATGTTTCATTTCTAGAAGAAAACATGATATTCGCATCTAGTCTAGCAGCAATCCCTTGCCCGCTTACCTCTTTTGGAGGACCTTTGCTGAACCTGTGAATTAAGACTTACAATGTATCTGTTTTCGTCTATTTTTCAGTTCCTTCATTTTGATTCTTGTATTTTACTTTGTGTTTTGCTTTCTGTTCTTGTTTACATTCTATATCTGATATCATTTTGGTTGACTGCTGAATAGACAATGGAAAGAGCAAGGTCTCAGGAGACTGGTATCTTCAAGAAGAAACCAGCTGATTTGATGCAGATTTTCAAGGTACCTTATAATTGAATAGAAACTTCAAACACTTTCTTCTGTCTTGGACGGAGTTTTGACTTATATCTTATTAAGACTACAAGGATAAGCCTTCAAAACGCCTTCAGCTGATTTTTGACACCACATTATTTTGTTAGGGAGAGCCTTACATGACTACCTTTTGAAAATGAAAAAGTTATGAATCTTTCTTGGAGGCAAATAAAAGTTGTTGTTGCAAAATATGGTGATGCTTATGCTGAAAATGAGATAACTTGCTGATTTTATTTAGTTAGTTTTTCTGTCCTAGTCCCTCTCTCAACCACATCATAAAGTTCCATTATGATTTATGATCATGATGATCTCAATAAGCATTTTGGTCGTTCTTCAACAATTTCATACTCTCATAGTGTTGGAAAATAACCATTGAGACTAGAAGAGTGTGTATCAGAAAGATAATATTGACACAGTTATTTTAATTATGGGCAGGATGTACAATCAAAGGTGAGCGACGTTGTTCTTGGAAAGGAGAAGCCTGTTGAAGAATCAACTCCCGAGTATGAGAAACTAAAGCGTTATGTATTTGAGCTTGAAGATCAGTTAGCTGAAGCTCAGAAGCATGCTTATCGTCTTGTAAAAAGACATAGAGGTATAAGGGATATCCTACTGTATCTTTTAGATTCAGTAGTAGGAAGCAATACTAGTCTATTCACTGCAGATTTTGTCATTTGAAAAAAAAAGGATGAAGAAAATGTTTTCTCCCTGATTCCTACCAAAATTTAATCTACCCAATGTTGTTATGAGGTTAGAAAGTGGATTTTCCACAATATAACACATGTTCAATTTTTATATTTTTCCCATCATCACTTCTTTTTCTATTTTTGATATGTTTTAACTTGAAGGTCTCTTATCAGTTTTTTTCCTCATTTTCCCCTGTGCAGCCTCATGTATGGGTTTTTTGTTTTTTAGTTTCTTCTTTTACCCGAATTATACTATTGAGTGTGGTTCCTCATTTGCTGCATTTGACTAAGGTAACTACATATTGATTTTCTCGATGTTTTACCTCAGAGTTGGGACAATCTCTCTCAGAGTTTGGGAAGGCAGTCAAGCTGCTTGGTACTTGTGAAGATAATGCTCTTGGAAAGGTATTCTCTGAGCTGGGGGTGAAAGCAGAAATAATCTCGGTTAAGCTGCAGAGGGAGGTACACTTAAAATCTGAAAATCCTATGTCCAAGCTGAAGTGCTCAACCAATTTTTACTTCTTTGATACCGTAGATTGATACTCTGATTCTTTTTTTTTTTTCCTGACATTCAGGCTCATGACCTCTTAATGAATAATTGGACTTTGAAGAACCTTTGAAAGATTATGTTCGTGCTGTACAATCAATTAAGGTTAGTCAAGCTTTTTGCCATTGTTCATGTATCCTATTGATACACTTTGACTTCCATCTAATATTATTGATATCTTGAACCATATACATGTTTTGTTTGTATTTAGCCATAGGGAGAAGCTCTTGCAATATCAATCAACAAGGAAAGCCAATTCTATTTGCTCTCTATATAAATCAGTTATGATAAAAGAAAATTTGAATGATGTCTCCTAGTACCGTTCTCTGATTGTTGCTTTATTTATTCTCATACAGCTTTTTTGTTTTGTATAGAATCTTATGCTCTTATGTCATACTTAGAATCTTATGCTCTTATGTCATACTTCTTGAACAGGCCACAATAGCCGAGAGAGCAAATGCGTTTAAGCAGCAATGCGATCTGGCTGAAACTATTAAGTTCAAGGAAATTGATCTGTGAGTTTCAACTTTCATTAGTTTGTGCATCTTATTTCTCTGTTCTTTTTTTTTTTTGGGGGGGGGGATCATTCCCGAAACAGCAACTCATTGTCCCTTGAAGAGTTGTAGATAATGAACTTAGATTTCACTGGCTGTTGCTTTGTAATTGGACAGTGCATGTTAACTCTTTCTGTTCAGCAAAAAAAATGCAAGGATGGTGGTAATGGCACAATGTTCTTACCTGTTATATTCAATCATGTACAGGGTAGAAAAACCCACGAGTAACTGTAGTTTAAACTTTTACTTTAGGAAATTTTAGATTATGCATTATGGTTCATAACAAATCAAGTGTTGTAAACAACTGCATTAATCTATACTACGGCTAGTTATGAACTTCAATGCTCTTTGTAGCTTTTATGCCTAGGAAGCTTTAAGCAAGCCAGAGCCACATTGACCAGGCTGTAGTAATTTGAACCTCTCTTTTTCCTCATTGTTCTCCCTTCCTCCCTCTCTCTTTGTCTCTATCAGGAAATGTTTTTTTACGGTCTGCTGTTATCAAATTATGCTTTACAAAATCTTCTATTTAAGCACATTTAAAAGAATTTGTTAAGCAAACTGATTAATAGTAATTTTACAGTTTGAAATTATAGCTATTAATTTATTACTGATGAAATTGTGTTTTTGTATTCATCTGCAGGAACAAACTTACGCTAACGCGTTCAGAAAAATTGGCTGAGGCTGAGCGTGAATATGAAGTGGTTAGTTGGATGTGGATTACATTGTTGCCTTTTCGATTAATTGTGTTTCTTTTCTCCTTATGTTTCGTTTGCATGACACAGCTGAAGGCTGATGGTGAGGAAGCAACAAGAAGATTTGAAGCAATGGTGCGGTTAATGAATGAAGAACTTGTCCGGTTTCAAGAACAAAAGACGCGGGATATGGGGCTTGCTTTTCATAAATTTGCAAAGGGACAAGCACATCTGGCAAATGGTATTGCTGAAGCTTGGCGGAGTCTTCTTCCAAAGCTTGAGGCTTGTGCTTCCTCATATTGAAACTGAAATGCAGAGCTACTGAACCCCTGTTTTCAAAGACAACTTACTAGATGGATTGACAGTGTTCAGGCAGCTACTGGTCTGAAAAGGAGTATGATTTGTTGAGTATGTTTTGCCACTCCATTGTTGTAAGAATTATAGTAGAATTCCATTTTGTAACATGTACAGACCCTGAAGTAGAGTGAAGAAGATAGGAGTTGTTGAAGTGGAACACTTGTAGACGCAGTGAAGAATAAAGGTAATTTTTCTTTTTTTTTGATGAATAAAGGTTACATATAGTTTGCAACTTAAGATGCACCAAATAAATGTTTTGAACTTTTGCTCCCTCTATGCAATTGCTTTTGACTCAATCTATACGGTGGTGCAATGTGTGCATGATGTTTTTAGCATTTGTTGAATTAATTGCCAGTGTCCTACGGAGTTGAAGTGTCCATGCTTTCCACTGAGAAGCACAGGGATGCATGCATCCACAATTAAAGAGTAGCTGTATACATGGTTGGTAACCTACTAAGTAAATACTTAACCAAGATAGATTTGATCTTTAATTTCACTTGTAAATTCTGTGTTGTGTATTAAATTTTAACAGTTGATGTAAATAAAATTTTTTAAAATTTAATTCTAACCACAGAATTTACGAATAAAATTTATAAGTATAATTAAAAATCAGATTTACCTATATAATTTTTAACGGACTAATGTCAAATAATAAACCAGAAGCTGTGGTGAAGAAACCAAAGAATGACGGAAGAGAGGAGGATGCAAAATACTTGCATAGTAACTGTTTTTTGTATCTTATTAAATATTATAAAATAAATAAATAAATAAAACTAGTTGATGCAATCAAAATTTGAAAAAAATTTATTTCAAAAAAATTTAATTTACGTTATAAAATTTATTAAATTTTTTCCTAGAAGGATTACGTAGTCCAATAAATCTTTTTTGTTTTCTTTATCGATAAGTGGTAAGTGAAAAAATATCGACTGTGAAGAAGATGAGAGAGGGCCCATCCTATCCAATTCCAGTCCCTGTATTAGACCGAGTTTTTCCATCTCTCTCCTCCGGATTCTCCTCTGCTCTCCCTCCCAAACACCCCAAAGGCACAAACAACTACAGAGGATCCATGTTTACTAACGCAAGTGTAACAACTAGATATCTCTTTCACATATCCCAAGCTTTTCACACGAGGGATTATCCCCTGTTCGATCACACAATTCTTTGTTCTCCAGCAGCAAATACCACCAAGAACAACCATAATCTGTTAATAATTCACTCTCCTCCACTTCCAACCAAAACCATTCTGCACCATAAGGTCTTGAAGGCAACCACCGGAAACGACGACGCCGTATCGTCCACCAATGATGACGAGGATGGCGTGTCTTTAAAAACCATGAAACTCCCACTCGATACTGATCTTGCAAGATTTGAAACCTTGCTTTTTCAGGTCAGCTCCTGGAATTTTTTTACGATTTTTTTTTTTCCTGGACTCTTTTCATATTATGTAGTTCTTCTTATTGTGGTGTTGCATAATATACTAGTACATCCAAAGTTCGCCTGGATGTAAAATGTTTTTCTCAACGAAATATTTTTCATGAAAAAAGTTTTTTTTTATTATTATTTTTATTTAAATTTCGGTTCTATGCCTGATAAAATAAAAATATTTTGCGATACAACTTTTTAAAGTTTTTTATCCTTAATTTTATGAATAATGAATATTCCACTTTATAAGTCGTTGTGATTAATAAAAAGTTGATTTGTTTTTAAAAAATTAAATTATAATACAATGTAGTGGTTAATGATAGTTTAGTTACATTATTATAAGATGCATAAAGAAGAGAAAAATAAATGGACAATAATTGAAAATGAAAATAAATTTAGTAAAATTATATCTATACCTACTATTATAAAAGTGTAAGTGTATTTTTTTTATGAGGTGTTTTTTTCTTTTTTGAACTACCTAATTTGTCCATGATTAGAGTATCAGTAGCTTAAACATATATACAATTACAAGGGACAAGGATGGATATAATAAAATTATTTTGATCACAAAATGCTAAAGAAGACATATTATAAAACTGGCAATGAAAGAAATCCAGATAATTAAAGTCTCCACTCAATTAAAATCTTCTTGAACACTTCTCCAATTTGAACTCTAATTCCTAACAATACAGGCTCCATAACACATAAGAGTTTGCTTACAAGTAAAGCAATAGTTAATTGATTTGAACTATTACAAGATGCATATGTGAGTATAATAATATGACTTAAAATAGCTCATAAGACACTTCAAAAGTAAAGCAATAGTTAATTGATTTGAACTATTACAAGATGCATATGTGAGTATAATAATATGACTTAAAATAGCTCATAAGACACTTCAAAAGTAAAGCAATAGTTAATTGATTTGAACTATTACAAGATGCATATGTGAGTATAATAATATGACTTAAAATAGCTCATAAGACACTTCAAAACTCTCTGTTTTCTTCAAACCACAAGATAGAACCATGAAAGTAGAATAAACGGAGGACATAAAAGTTATTTATTTAGAGAAAGGAATACATGACAATACAAACGGAAGCTTAAAATTTGTAATTGTCACAACCCACAAAAGTAAAAACAATTGATTTATACTTCAGTTGGTTCTCCAATTGATATTTTTTGTAAAGTAAATATCAAATACAACTAAAAAATATTGTACATATATTTGTTTTATTGATTCGTATAAAAATATTCATTTGCTTTTATTTCTTTGGCTTATTAAGGTAACAAAATAATATCTTCCCATATCTGTGAGTTCCTTTGGTTTTTAAATTGGTGGTTGGTTATGATTTGATTCGAGAAAAGTTTATATGAATTAAATGCATAGTGAAGGTTAAATATTATATTGAATATTGCATGCTTAAATATCTAGATTTGAATATAAAATGAAAAACACAATTACTAAAAAATTGAAATAAAATTTCAAATTTTTACTTAACCCTTTTAAAAACAATTCAAGGCATTCATAGTATCCTACTATTGTAGGACAAATATAAATAGTATCTTTTTTTTTCAAAAAAAAAAAAAAAACCCAAACTGTTAACTTCGAATTTGGAACCAATCCAATTTGGTTAATGTATTAAGTTAAGAAAAATGTATTAATCTAATTCCAATAATTGCTTGCAATAGATCCTTAAAAATATATATTTATTCTAGATCACATTTATACTTGTATTAGTGACCATTTGAAAAATTAACTATCAATGAAAAGAATTAATTTTGGATGTAGGTCCATTGAAAAATCCTTAAACAATGTTTGCCAAGCATGTCTACTTTCAGTTCTACATGTACAAAAGAAAATTTTCATATACTTACATTTGAATGCATATGTAACTAAAGTTTTATCAAATTCCTAGAACTAAAGCCACTCTCTTACATGTGTGCATTATCACAAATTTAAATTCAGTGCAGAATATAAATTAGGGGAGTTACTTTTTAATTAGATAATTGTTAGTTATTTATAATGAGAAGAAAATTAAAGGAAATAGTTATTCGGTCGCCTTTATATGGTATTTGTTCTTTTTAAAAAATTATCACCAAAGTGACAATAAATACCTTATTGCTTATGATAAAAAAATTCATTTTAGACAAAAAAGAAGTATTTTCAAAAAAAAAATAAATAAATAAATAAAAAGGAAAAAAAGAGAGCGAATGGATCTAATTTAAATTAATAAATAAAAAGGAAAAAGAGAGAACGAATGGATCTAATTTAAGTTTAGGCTCATAGACCAACTACTAATACCAAGTTTAGGGTATTATTTATATGAACTTTAGCTCATTGCTTGTAATCATATTTCATTAGAATTTTTAAAGAAAATACGTACCTTGATGATTTCATATTTTTTTTTTACTTACATGACTAATGATAAGCTCTTACAAAAAATGATTACATGAATATCACTTTATTTAAGAGTTTGTCAGATGATTTTAACATAAAAAATTATCTTTTTTTTTTTTTTGTTGTTGTTGACATGACTAATGGTAAGATCTCACCAAAAATAATTACATAAGCATTACTTCTTCAAAGAGTTTATCAAAATAATTATCTTAGTCGTGGCAAAATTCTAATTAGATAAATTTATTACTACTCATAGTTTATTAAAAGAAATGGGTGATAATTGCTTGTGTAGTTTAAAAGTGATTAGTGTTGACTTAGTTATAATTAAAGAAATGAAAAAGTAAACAAAAGACTTTCTTTTAAATGTTTATATAAATTTTTATGAAAAAGCATGATAAAGTTAAAAGAACAAAATACAATGTTATTTTTTATTTTATTGTGTGTGTTAAATGTCACTCATATATCTAACAACTTATACCTAAAAAAGAAAATTTTTCATCTGCCTTTCTAACAAAAAAGGAGAACGAAGTTAAGATGTGCAAATTATGAAAAGAATATTTCAAATTTTAATGATAAAAAAGTTAAAAAAACATAGTAAAACTGTTATTTTGATAGTAAATCATATTTCATGATATTAAATTGACAAGATAAAAATAAAGAAAATAAAAGAAACTAAGTAGGTGTTCGAAGAATAAAGATATTTAGTTGATAGTTCAAGGTAAAAAGGAGAATCAAGTTAAAAAAGATATTGCAAATTTAACTGACATAGAAAATTCAAAAACATTGTACAACTATTAATTTAATAGTATAACATTTTATATAATAAAGGTACATGATAAAAACAATGAAAATAAACGTAATTAAATATAAGATCTAGAATCAATAAAACCTAAACAAAGTGTTTAATACTATAAAATAACAAAGATATTAAGTTGATATTCCGCCACTTTGAAATTTAAATAGGTGGAGCTTGAGAATGCAATAATCCAAAGGTAGCTAATACAAAATTTTCAAATTAGGCTTTAAGACTCTATGAAAAAACACTAAGGATATGTTTGATAACTCAACTTAATGCTGAAAATTAATTGGTTAAGAGATTTTTGAATTCAGTATATTTGATAACAGAATTCTCTTATCACTTAATACATTAAGCACTACTTAATTTGTATTCAAAAGTTTAAGTGAAAACATTTTCACTTAATCTGCTGAATTTTAAACAAATTAATGTACAAACACATAGTCTAACACACACATACTCTCTCACACACAAAAACACACATTCCCTCACATCTATCATTGTCTCTCTCATACACATACACAGTCTCTCACACATTCCCTCTTGTACTTTTTCATACTCATATTCACACACACACACACACGCATATTCTCTCTCACTCAATACACATACAGATTCTCTCACACACACATACATTATCTCTCATACACATTTATACCACCATTAATTATTCATTTTCTTTTCTATACATATATGACAATTATTTATAATAAATTAATACATGTATGAAGTGACATATTTAATTCAGAAATTAAATTCAGTTGATTATCAAACAAAAATAAATTTATTAATTCAGCAATTAATATTTTCAAAACTTACAATTCAGATTTCAAAATTCAGTATTCAGCATTAACAAACACCCCTAAGATAAATATTATCAAAGGTAATATAAGGTTCAAATTTGAAAAGAAATAGAAGAAGACAACCTAAGGATAGCATTTAAAGACTAAAAAAACAAATACAATAAGCATAATAATTTATAAATAGTGTGTATTTATATGTTGGTTCAAGTTAGTAGAGGGTAGAGGGAGAGGAGGATTTTTTTTTTAATAAAAAAAGTGTATTTACCATATTTCTTATTCTTTTAATCACAATTAATTATTATTTTATATTTTAGGTACAAAATAATTAGTTATAATTCGTGATGCTTCGTACATGTGCAAACCACATGCACTTTACTATATATTATAAAAGTGTGAAATGCATTTTTTTTTGTTGGTATTTTTTCCTTTTTGATCTACTCAAATTACCCATAAATGAAAGATAAGTCACATCATAATTAATAGACAAACAATAATTTACTAATCTACTAATCACGTGTGATTAGAAAAACAATAATCACCCAAGAGTCCTTAATAAATTGATAATAATCCTTTAAGTGTCCATTCACTAAACAATTCATTATTCGTTGAAATTTTACACCTCTTCTATATCATATTAGCAGACTTCAACCAAAACAATATAAGTTAAGAATATAATTATCATTTAATGCAATCAAAATTCAACATCAAAGTTTATTCAAGGCGTGAGTGTTAATTCTAAAATACAAGGACTCATTCTATTTTGCACTTCTCAATTTATATCCGATTCTCACATTGCATCTTAAACTTTTATTTTGGACACTTTACACCCCGAACTCTCAAATACATCCCACTTCAACCCTTTTTAACACCGTCTAAAAATTAATGAAATTTTTCTATGTGTATAACAAATTTAGTAGGATGTACAACAATGCAAAAACAAAAATTTCGTTAACTTTTTTTACGATGCTAAAAATGGAGCTAAAGTAGAGTAAATTTAAGGGTTGGGGTGTAAAATGTCCAAAACTGAAATTCGATATGCAAAATGATAATTGAGTATAAGTTGAGGGATACAAAATATAATTCCATACAAGAATGCACTCCTCTCAAAATTTTTGTACTGGTTGGCAAATAATTGGCTGACACACTAATCGAAATATTAGAGCAAGAATAATGTTTTAACACATGTTTCAAGTATAACAAAACCTGGATCATATTGCTCTTTGTTCAATAATAACCTTTAGCAGGTAGTTGGCTTATATCCTTTTGTAAAATCAATGACACTGATCTTTAAGTTTTGGAATTGTGATTGAAAACCAATTTGAATAAGATCCTCTTAGATATTGTTTTAAAAGATTGTATTTGTTGACTTTTGAATTGTAGCAGGCTGGGATAGCTTGAACTTGTAGTTACCTTATTACTTTTGAAAATATTATCTATAGCAATGAGCATTTCAAGGTTAATTAATCCTTTTTCTTAGCATTGGGGATCATATTTTCGTTTGGTATAGAGATAAATATTTTTCCTATTAGTATCTATAAGTAGCCAAAGATGTAATACATGTTAAGCATTTACACGTATTTTGTCAACCAAAAATTTATATATCTATGCTTCTCATATTCAAATTAACACATTTTACTTAACATGGTATAAACATTAAGAGAATGTCAAAGACATATTACTATTTCTTAAACCCATTTGTCTATAAAGTAAGAGAATATGAAAGGACTTCGTCCGGACATTGATTATTTGAAATATTAATGAAAAATTTGTTTAGAAAGTATTACAGATGCTTTTTGATATGTGATTAAAGTAAGAAATTATAGATTTAAATACATTGACAAAACCTAACAAGTCACTGTTTGTGATATTATTATTGTCTATTTTGACAATAATTGGACATATAAAACTATGATAAAGTTATTAGTTAGGTTGGTTTAACAATTGATTACCTCTATATTATGAATCTCTTTGAATATTGAAGTTTGTGTTACAATTTGATAAAATTGGTTCATGTGATGAACCAAAGGGAGTTTATAAAAAAACTCGGTCTACTTTGCCTTTCTGAGAGAAAAACATGAATATACTCATTTTTAATTAATTAAAAAAATGATGTTGATTAATTTTTCCCAACAAAAATGCTAAGACAACAATTATAGGTGTTCAAAAGGTTGAAATATTTTGTGTTCATGTACTTGTAATAATTTTGTCTAATGTAGTATAATAACTTTTTTAATGTAAATATATTGTTTTGATGATTTTTTTTGAAGTTAAACAAGCTTTGTTATCTTTAATGTTTATTACAGGTGTGTAGAATTTGAAAAGTTAAAGAAACTTTAGATGTATCATAAACGTGTGGTGCATTTTTTGTTTTTAAAAAAATTTAGAGTCTAATTAATTTTTACAAACAAAAATAATAATATTCTAGCAGATAACTAAATTTACATTCTTAATAGGAACATTTTCAGGTGATAACTAATTTTAGTTCTTTAAACCATAACTACAACAGTAGATCTACGAACATTTTCAAGTAGTAACTAAATGGGTTATAGCGTGAAAAAAATTATAGTCTACTAAAATTATGGAAATCTTATCATCTTTCGACATAAATATTGCCAGTAAACATTCAATAAACAAGTTAGTATAACAATTATAACTAACATCTTGATGTGAACTAGAAAACTTCTTAACAAAAGATAATTATAATGATACTTAACCTTGGCCTATAACTAGAATAACAGGCGATGGTTATAATGAAATAAAGCTAAATCATACTAAAAAATTATTCCACTACCTCCATTTGTGTATAACAAAAAATGATCACCAAATTTTATATGATTACATGTGGATTTAATAAGATAGCTCTATGCAAGTTCACTTATAAATAAAAATTATATGAAATTACAAGCAAGACAATGAAAAATACAATTAATTCCTAAGGTAAGTCAAAATAGTTATTTAAAAATAAAAAATTGTGTAGATTTATATTTGACAATATGTCGCTTATAGATTTTATTTTTGAAAAATTGTTTGAGGTAGTACACCACCAATTCATTCTGAATTTGACAAAAACATGAAAACAAGTTGATTTTACAAAGACTTAGTTTTTAGAAGAAAATGAAAAATTAAGCCTAAGAATAGTAAATTTTTTAGGTTAACTGACCAAAAGAACATAACATCGCGAAATAAAATATTAACAACTTATAAAATAAATAAATAGTATATTCTCTTCATCTTGTTGCTATTAACAAACCCAAATAAAAAAATAAAGAATAATGAAAAGACAAATATGGATCAATACGTGCAAAGCACGTGCACCTTACTAGTAACTTATAAAAGTAAGTATTTGAAATTTAATGTCATTTTTGAACTATTTGAAAAATAACTTGCGTTTAAAAAAATTTCATAAGTTATTTCAACCAGAAGAAGAGAAATTGAAAAATATTTTGCTATGTTTGGCCCCAAAAAAATTTCTAGAAAAAAATATTTTCAGCCAACCAAGCAGACCCGTGGGTGGTTTTCTTGAAATTTAGCCTTCATTTCTACTAACTATAAGTATCGTGTTTAAACTTGAGACAATGATTTCCATTTAGATCAATAAATTGGATCCACGATTCGTGGTCGCGGCTATGACGATTAGTATCAATTTGGTATAGGATGATACGTTATTAAAAATCATTAAAAATAGCAAAAAATAAGGTCAATTGCTTGTAAATTAACTTTATGGAATTAACTAGTTGCCAAAGACAAGTCTTATAGTGGAATTTTAATTCCGTCAAAGACAAGTCCGATAGTGGAATTTTAATTCATATTCGTATATAGGCCAGAACAACAGATTAGCAAGAACTGTTCTAGATACGACTTGGCCAAGATTTTTACACGTGAACATAGAGTTATTTTGCATTCTGTTCAGAACTTCACTGATCACATTTTTAAACTTTGCATTGAGTGGTTATTAAGGATCCCACAATTAGACGACAAATATACTGATCATTAACAAAAACGCCAATAAACTTGCGGCATAGAATGATTACTTGCTAGTAAGTTCCGAACTTGAGAACCATTGATTTAGTTGTGTTAGCATCCAATCTATAAGCGGAAAAGATTGATCGAGGAAAATAGTGCGAGCAATGAACTTGTGTTTCGGGTGTTTGTCATTTTTGGCTAGCACTTTTCTTTAGTGCTACTAGCATGGACAAGACCATCTTCATCCATCTATTGCACATCAAAATTAATTTTTCTTGCTGAATCACTGAAATGATCCATACAGTTTGACAAAATACTTCCTTGCTTATTTCTATCATTACCTTTGTCTCAGAACTTCTCTGTTTTAAGCTAATGTCATGATGTATAACTTTCTTTACAAATTGTTCTGTCACTAAATGCCTCATTATTACTCTTATGCATCTTCAACTTTTAATTGTTTCTCATGTTTTGACTTAACAGTGGGGGAACAGTCTCAGCCAAGGTGCTAATTTGCCACTCCCAGCGCCTCTTAAGGTCTGTACTTACTGTTATGTTTCATCAGTATAACTTTCTCATATGCTTTTTTAAGTGAAGCATACTGAAACTGTAAAAACAAAATGATATCTTTACTTGACTTATCCAATTTCTACCGGATGCAAATCCTTTAGGTTTTCCCCCCTCTTCATTTTTCAAATTCCCATCTAGGTCACTGGAGGAAGCAAAACAAAATCCTGTTGATGTTCCTGAACACTGTGGTACTGTGTGGCATTTGTTCTTTGATTAGACTGTTCAATATTTCTCTGATTTGGTCAGATTTGCCTTCTGCCAGTGTTAAGAAATGTTTGGGAGGAAACTAAATGTTCACATTTAAGTGCCGGTCATTTAATGCAGCATAACAAAATTCTTGCTCCCATCGCTAGTTTTTGCCGAAGCATCTGGTCAAATGTGTCCTCTACTATGCTCAGTCAAAAGCTTAGCAGAAAATTGCTCCAGTAAATTTCAGCCCTGGGAATTTAAGCATCTGCTAAGTCAGCAGTATATAAAATTTTTTTACCTTTTGGATGGCAATCTGGGGTAGAGTGGTTAGATTAGAGTGTATGACCTCAATGATCATGGGAACCTCTAAGTAACTCCATCTTAGTATGTCGTTAAACGGGTAGCTGATATATTACAGGCTGTATGTGATGTCAATCTTAGATACCGGTTTTGAACGGATTATAGGATTCTTGCTCAAGTAATATTTGGTATATCCTCTCATCCAAAAGAAACAGGTTGTGGGATATGAAACTTTAGGAGACAGCATCTTTAAACGGCCTGGTACTTATTATGCAATTTATGTGCAGGTTGACAAAATTCCAGGTGGAGCTAGACTTGGCTTTATTACCATTGGAGATGGAAAAACCGAAGTACTAGTTTACATAGATTGCTTAGTCTTTCCAGCAACTGATAGTTCTGGTCCAATATTTCGTGCAATAAGAAATGGACCTTTGAAAACTCAGCCACCTCCCGGAGAGCCAAGAATCATGAGAAGCCTTCTAGCAGCTCTTCAAAAATCGGTGGAAATAGCTAGAATTTAAAGCTTAAACCAATGCTTTTCATTCGTTGTGTTAAATTACAAATTCACAATTACATCTGAAGGATTATATGTTAAGACTAAGTAGCTCCACATTACCACATTGCTAGAAGAAAGATCCCTACAGCACTGTGATCCTATCAAAGATTCAAGCTGCTGGATTATTGCTATCTTAGAATTCGAATATACCTTTTTTTTTTTGCATCTGACATTTAACTTTCGCGAATCTTACTATGCTAAAGGATTCTTTGGTTTCTCAAGTTTGAGGGCTTTCCAAAGAATATTATGGTTTTTTATATCCAGAAATTTCCATCACATTTTGCTATTCTATTATTACTTGATCATAAAGTACAATAACGTACCAACAACGTCAGCCCATAAACATAAAACGCGTGGCGGCTTGGTCGTAAACGAAAATTAGAAAAGTCAATTCTGTCGTTAAAACTGTTTGCAACTATTCCTTGGTTACCACTTGAAACTCGAATAGTTTCCTGTTCGGAAAGAAAGCGGCCTATGGCCCTATACCAATTTAAAAGTCAAATGTCAATCAAGGATTTTCTTGCATGAACATTGTAGATGTAGAATATGTCAAAGAACAGAATAAACTTCTGATCCGTCTAGGAACCAGGCAATTAGAGCAAAAAATCTTTACCTCAGTTTGTCATGTTTAATGGATTTGGTGGTTATTCAACCTTGAGACTCGAGAAGGGTGCAGCTGATAAGATTCTGCTTGTCCGGAAAAAGGGAAAATGGAGAACCTCACGAAGACAGCAGACGGATTTTTGGAAGGGGAATGCAACAGTTATGATGCAGTTGTAATCGGGTCTGGTTATGGAGGTTCTGTTGCAGCTTGTAGGATGTCAATGGCTGGTTTGAAAGTATGTTTACTGGAAAAAGGGAGGAGATGGGAAGCTCAAGATTTCCCGACTAACACCTTCCAAATGTTTTCAGCTGTCCAGATTGAAGACAGGACATTGGGAGTCAGCTTTGGCCCGAAAGATGCTCTCTATCAGGTTAGTCACTCTCTTCTTTCTCCATCGGCCTGTATATGTGACATCCCGGGTTGAAGGTTCTAAATACTATATCTTTCTTGAATATGTATAATGAATGAGATTACAGTTGTATAGACAAGATGATTCTCTAGCCGCAATGGCCTGTGGACTTGGAGGAGGTTCGCTAGTGAGAGCCATGCTGGAGTAACGCTGCCAACACCTGTTCGCACAAGAAGGGATCCAAGATGGCCTAAAGATTGGGAAAGAGATTGGGAGGTTTGTGAATATTCTGCCTCAACCATGTTGAGAATACAAGATGTTCCGGTCAAGTTTAAAAAAGACAAAATAATGGATGAAGCACTTGGCAAAGAGTCTGGTTTAATATGTCCAGAGCCAGTGAAACTAACTGTGAACTTTGATATAGAAGACCAGATGTATAATTCAAAGAAGTCTCAGAAGATGGATTCCTGCCAGGCCTGTGGAAATTGTATGTCTGGCTGTCCTTACAATGCCAAAAATTCTACAGATAAAACTTACTTGGTATCGGCTATCCAGGTATTTCCTGTGCCCCTATTCTAGATACTTTCTGAAGCACATTTTTCTGTTGATGGGGACACCAATAATTTATGTGTCTACACGATTGGAGAAAGCTGTGACTGTGGACTGCATATTGCATTGTAGAAGCCTAATAATGAAAGAAGATTCTTTTGAATGCAGGCGGGATGCATTATCAGAACAGAATGTGCAGTGCAGTGTGTAGTCAGAAATCTAGATGATACTTGTGAAGTAGAAGAAGCAAAAAGCAGTAAAAAGATGCGCAGATGGCTAGTTTTTCTTAATGAATTTGACTACGTGAAGTCAGACTTTGTTGTCCTCTCAGGTATCATTAGCAAGTTTTGATGGTAAATAATAACTTTAAAGCCGTGACTTGGTTGTGTAATCGTATGTTTGGGGCTGCAGCTGGAGTGTTTGGTACTGCAAAGATACTTTTCGAATCACAAATGAGAGGATTGAGCCTTTCCAAGAGGCTAGGTTTTGGGCTGAGCTGCAATGGTAACAATGTTGCTTACCTTGCTCGAAGTGCAGCACCCTTAAATGCTTGTGGCTTAGACAGAAAGCAGCTGCCTGAGATGCCTTTTGAAGAACGTCCAGGACCATCCATTTCTTCATCATATATTTCATCTTTGGGTTTTACAATTAAGCTCAGCCAGGTTTATGTCTCCTCTTTGTTGGTCATATAATCTGCAACTCTTATTTGAAAATACTACTGATAGATAAATATGTGATTTTAAGTTCTTAACTGCCATGTTCTTTACCATGGAAAGAAAGTAAAGGATAATCTCAATTCTGTAGCACCATCATCCATATCTGAACTGAAATTTGATACTATTTTTTTATTCATATCTATGGATGAAAATGATTCCGATAGTTGAGTTGTAAGTTATAATTATGTAAGAAGATCAATAATTATGAAGTTTTGCACTATTCCAGTGGGTAGTTGAGTTGTAAGTTATAATTATGTAAGAAGATCAATAATTATGAAGTTTTGCACTATTCCAGTGGGATTATTTGTCCTTGTGTTAACCTCAGTTTAGGCTTTTTAACTTGTTCATGCTGGTCCTGGTGCATTATAGTATGTGGTTGTAAGATAGCTTATACTCTTTAGTTGGGCTACATGTGCTTTTGTTAAACTTCTCACAAGATTGTAATCATTCACCAATCATGTAAGATGCGAATACAGTGGCATATATTGACATATCTACCTGGAAGAATATAATTTGACAGAGCTAAGTTTCCCCTGTATTGCAGAGTGCAGTAATTCCCATGGCTTTTCCCTGTCTGCTTTTCAAAGGAATCACAACATATGGATGGCCTATTGGCTACGGTATCTTAGATAGCATAATACACAAGGTGAAGCATCTTTTCAGTCAAACCAGCCAAGATATGGTTCTGAATGTAATGGGCTATGATGATGGTGATGGGAAACTTGCATTTCAAAAAGACACAAATGAGATTTGCTTTCAGCCACCAAGTGACCCTTTATTAGCGAGAAAAATTGAGGCTTTGCAGAGAATTACCAAGAAGTTAGGAGGAATTCTCTTCATGTCAAGGTACAGGAGCACATCAGTTCATCTACTTGGAGGATGTTGTGTTTCATCAGATGCTGCATCTGGGGTTTGCAACAGTAATGGTCAAGTTTTTGACACAATAGCAGTCCAACTGCAGTGCATCCTGGGCTGTATGTTTGTGATGGCTCCATAATTCCTTGCTCTGTTGGTATAAATCCATGTCTTACTATTGCTACAGCAGCGGAGCTTTTGAGCAAGCACCTCGTGCAAGAAGCCCTTGACTACAAAAGCAAAGATGTAGACTTTCTGAATACAAAGCCTGTTGAAAAGCTAGGTGTAATCTCTTCTTGGAAGTCAGATCAAAGCAACCGAGGATCAGCAGTAGTGTTTAACGAGATAATGAGAGGACATGTTGGTGGTCTGCCATGCACTGCTTGCCTTAAAGTGAAAATGAATCTGAGAACTGATGATAAATCACCTTGTCTAGGAGGAAAAGCTAGTGGCTATGTCGTGTGTAACGTTGTAGAAATGGATAAAATATATGTTATAGATGGTGAGGTAGATATGTGCCATGTAGATACTAAAACTCCTTATACTCAGTATATGCACTATCGTCTCCTCCTTGCAGCATCCTCTGGATCAAGTACGGATTATACACAACTGTTAGATGTGTTTCTGAATTCTGTTTCTTCCATTTTCTGTCAACTGATATGATATTTTTGAAGTTTATCTAATGCAGATACATTCTTGAAGGGAAGAAAGTAATGAACCCTTTCTTCTTTGCACTTGATGCATGGAAAGATTCAACTACACTACATGTAGTACTCAGAAAAATCTCCAAGCATACTTCAGGGGAACTTGAAATAAGCCTGAAAGGGAAACTTCACATTTCAATGATAGAACTCCTCAAGAGTGTAATTAGCCTGTCTGGAAGCGGAAAAACAAAATTTGTTCATCTTCTACTACAGTCTCTTTTCAGGACTTATGTCTCACAATTACCTCGAGGAAGTCACAAGGCGTTCACTCCTTTGGATTTGTACCTAAGTTCATATCCAAGTAGCACACTCCATGAGATAAAAACAGGTACATACCATTGTAAGTGGAGTCGAGTTACTAAGCTTCTTTTAATTCAGAAACTTCGCATTTTCACTTTTCCTGTAAATGAAATTCAACAGAAGATGGCATTATAATCGGGTGCCGACAATGGAAATGCGATCAAAGATCACTGAGTCATGAAGAAGGGAAAATACCATTTCCTGTCCTCCTAATTAATGGTTATTCAACTGAAAGTTACTACTTGCCAACTGAAATGAATGATCTGGTTAGAACTTTACTGCAAGAAGGACATGAAACTTGGCTACTGCATCCAAGATTGCATACAACCGTTTCTTCAGATAGTGCGACTCTAGAAGATATTGGAAAGTTCGATGTGCCTGCTGGTAATAAATACATGCATTTTCAACTACAACTCATGATGTATATTCCCGTGAAGTTTCTGCATGAATATCTCGTTCACATTGTCTTTTTCTGCAGCAATCAATAAGATCCTCGAGTTCTATGGAGAATCAGCAAAGGTGCATGTAGTTGCACATTGCATTGGAGGTCTCGCGATACACATTGCACTTATGGGAGGCCATGTTTCTTGCAAGAAAATAGCTTCAATTTCCTGAGCACCAACTCTTCCATGTTCTTTAAGCTGACTACCTGGTCAAAAATCAAATTATGGCTGCCTCTCATCCCAGTAAGTTCTTTGGTGGATTTGGAGAAATTACACTACCTAAATACTAATGTCAAATTTCGGATATTTCCTTACCTTTCTGTGACTTAAAAAAAAACATGCAGATATCAATGGCAATACTCGGTAAAGACAAATCTGTTCCAATATTCCAAACACTGAAGGCTAGTTTTCGCCAGAAACTCCTAAAATCAATTGCACGTGCAATGCCGCGCTACGAAAGATGTACCTACGATGAATGTGAGGTTTTATCAGGCATATTTGGTAACGCATATTGGCACGAAAACATAAGCGACAAAATGCATTATTGGATGAACAAAGAATACTTACCAAGTCTTCCAATGTCAGCATTTCCCCACCTCAGGAATATCTGTAATGCTGGCTATATAGTAGACAGCAATGGAAAGAACACTTATTTGGTTCATCCTGAGAGAATGGCAACTTCCAACTCTGTACATATCCGGTGGACGAACTCTCCTCGTGACTCCTCAGACTTCTTTCCTAGCTAACAAGTACATGAAATTGCACCAGCCTGGATTTAGACACAAAAGAGTAGTCATAGATGGCTTTGGGCATTCGGATCTTTTGATTGGAGAAGAGTCCTCTAAGAAGGTCTTTCCTCACATTTTATCTCATATGGCTTTTGCTGAAAAGGGAAATACTAGTGCATTCAATGCTAATGAAAGAGAGTACAGAAAAGATGCCTTGTCATGGGCTGAAGATTCATCTCAGGATGAAGGAGGAGGATTCTTGAATTCTATATCGCCTTTGATGAACGTTTATTCCATTTTTTGTTATTTAATACTACTAGTTTTTGCTTATTTGTTTTATTAAACTCCAGGGTGTCCCTCGGTCCCTCCATTTGGCCTCTTTACTGGAAAAGCATCGGAATAGGAAAATAAAATTTGGAGTTTCAGAGGATATGAGAATAAAATGCAGATCATCCAGACAAGAACTATTCATTTCAGCGAATGTAATTTTATTTTTTCTTACAAAAAATAATCTCCATTCATGAGCCCAAATCAAATGTTTAGGCCTTTAGGCTGATTTGCTCATCTAACAACATTATCCTGTCCAAACTGTAGCATTACTTGATAATCATAATTAGAACTAGACTGTTAAAGATTTCTATTCCACATTTCGTTCCACTCCTATCACACTATTAAATCAACTGTTAATAAACTGTTAAAATAACTCTACTAAAATTATTTCATAGAATCTTTAACTGTTCATTTAGTAATTTGACAAAAAATACAACCCTTTTTCCTTGAATAAAAAATGGAGTTAATTGTACCCTTAAACTATCGTCAATTTAAAATTTATCTCCCAAATTATCATTTATACTTATAATTAAGTATCTTAAGCTATGAATTTTTAACAATTTTTAAATCGTTTCAAAATCAATATATTTTTATGACTAATATTGAATGAAAAAATTTAGTACTCGTTACACAAAGATAAATTAAATATATTAAAAATCTTTTCATTCACAAAAAGTTAGAAAGATTTATTGATTTTGAACTAAGAATGTAACCAAAATTTGATACCATAACTATGACTCTATGAGATAGTATCAAATTACTAAAATTAGTAGTTTAGAAATAAAAATACTAATTGGTGATAGCTCAAGAGTGGAGTCCATATTGCAATTACCAAAAAAAAATAAAAAATGGAAGTAGTCTTTAAATAGAAATGCAAGTGATTCTTCTGAGATGCCGTACCCACACTGTTCAGAATACAGACAAAGCCCCCTCAGACCCTTAACCCCTTCGCCTTTCTTCTAATCGTCTGTGTCAGATTGTATAATATACTCATTAATTCCAAATTGGAATGAAAACTGGAAAATCTTGAAGAGTGGATAGAGGTTGATAATGGGTTCTTCAAGTCTTTACTCTTTGGTGACATCACTTCATTCTTCAAATATTGATTCTTCCAAGAACCTTATTTTCTTGAACTCTCCCTCAATTTCAAGACCCAAAGGCCTCTGCTTTTTCAAGAAGTCTATGAGAACTCAAACAATAGTTGTTTGTTCTTCTGCAGATGATGCTCCCAGTTCTGTGCCTGTAGGGGAAAATATACCAACGTTGGCTCTCCAAATTCCCATCTTTTTTTTTAAAATTATTTTTTCTGAGATTTTTTTGGATAAGGTTTTGATTTCTGAGAGTCTTAGATATCTTCTTGCTTCATAATTTGATGTTGAGTTTAACGATTCTAATCCCAAAATCCCAGAAGAGCTAATAATTAGTGGTTTAAGAAATTTTTTCTCTGTAAGAGACTTAATAAAAGAAGGATTTTTTTTGTTTTGTTTTGTTTTGTTTTGTTTAAGCTTCTATAGACAGGCAGATGGAATGATTTTTTCTTGGAAATTTTTGTATTTGAGGACTTTGATGAAAATAATTGAAACTGGTATTTATGCTAATGTTTTCTGACAATTATGTTTAGTAATTTTTAAGGTTATGTGCTGAGCAAGTGGTGAGACTGCCTTCTGGTTTTTATTGTTGAATATGGTTTGCCTCTGTTTGTAAATTCAACTTTTCTTACATTCTTAACATGTTTTCTTCATATTGAACAGTAATTTCTGCATTATAGAAGGGCCAGAGACAGTTAAGGATTTTGTGCAGATGCAGCTGCAGGAGATACAAGACAATATTAGGAGTAGGCGAAATAAAATATTTCTCCTCATGGAGGAGGTTTGTTTTGCGGTTGATTTCATAAACGAATTACATATTCTCTAACTAAAGTTGCCATTTTTTTCCATCCTTTTTGTAGGAAAGGATCTGCTAATTCTTTTCATTCATTTAGGTAAGGAGGTTAAGAATACAACAACACATAAAGAGCAAAAAAGTTTCTGATGAGATAGGTGAACAGGAAAATGAGATGCCTGATATCCCATCATCAATTCCGTTTCTCCCCCATGTGGTGATTCTCTGAACGTTTGCCTTCCCTTTTAAGTATGAATTTCTAAAGGGATGAAGCTCGACATAAAGGAATATGTTATCTATTTCTTGTTCTATATGATTCTTCGAATTTAGTCCAAGATTCTTCTTTTTTTCTCTTCTTTGTCATTTTGTGTAAGCTACTAATCCTAGGAGTGAATCTTTTTCTTTGATGCAGACGCCAAAGTCACTGAAGCAGCTCTATCTGACAAGTTTTTCATTTGTATCTGGAATAATCGTCTTTGGGGGTCTTCTTGCACCAATTGTAAGCCTTTTTGCTTAGAAACTACTGCACAAGCTGCTGCTATTGTGCCAATTTTATGCAATTTCTATTATCTATATTGTTTTTGGTTTATTCTTCTCTATTAAATTTCTAGTATCTGAAAGCAATAAGATTGAATTCTCTGTTGATGTGCTTTCTGCTGGATTTACTTGAAGCTAGATATTGTCCAATTAATGAAAAGATCTCATCGTGTAATATATACGTATATACTATTTTACTTGTATTAGATGGCTGTATTAACTAATTGTGCATCGTGTAATTTTGCCTTGTAAGAAATGTTTTGGAAGTACAAATCCTATTTGGTTGAAGCTAGTTCTTCAAGTATGCAGTATATCATACTTGACTGTCATTGAGGCAGGGGAGATTCACAATATTAGAGAGCATCAGATATAAAGATTCAGTTGTCAGTTTTGGACGTAAGATTGCAACCAATTTTCCTGCTGGCAAACATATAATGTGAACAAACAGCCATTATATACTTGTACAGTGGATTGAGAGTTAAAAACTTCTTTGCCTTCTCTACTTTGGCTTTTACCATCAATAAGAGGAAGTCTATTGTATAAAATGATGTGATGAGGTTACCTGTAATACTTGCATCATAGTAAATTATTATTTTGAGATTTATGGAGCTGCTTGACGTGGCAGTTGGAGCTGAAATTAGGTTTGGGTGGCACCTCATATGAAGATTTCATCCGCAGTTTGCATTTGCCTATGCAATTAAGGTATATACTAAAATCTAAGTTATATGTTATTAGATGAATCATTAACCTTACATTATTCTTGCAGTACCCATTGGTTTGTTCTCTGCCATAAGCAGTTCATATAGCGGAAGTTTTTTAACATGCCCCTGTATGTTATTAATTTCAGTCAGGTCGATCCAATAGTGGCATCCTTTTCAGGTGGTGCTGTAGGGGTTATTTCTGCTTTGATGTTAATAGAAGTGAACAATGTTGAGCAACAAGAGAAGAAAAGATGCAAGTATTGCCATGGAAGTGGTAAGCATAAACCTTGTGAACCTTCTTTCTGGCTTTTCAAAAACTACTGCAAACACCCTAGACTTGGCATCATGGCCTAATGAGCTTTTTCTTCTCCCTAAATCGCTCCAAATCCTTTACCTTGTTTGGTGGAAATTTATAAACCACAAAGGCTTAGAAGAAGACCATGGTATCCTTTTGGTAATCACATTATGCAGTATACACCAAATGAAAGAATTTTAATTTGGTGGAATTAAACAAAGCAGATATCTCTTATTGAATAATTTGAGGGACAATAGCACCAAATTTTTTGTGTGCTTTTTGCAAACTAGATTTGGATGCAAGGTCATGTTACAGTTGTTTTATTCTCTGCTGAATTTTGTCTTTGATTGCTCATTTTGTTTGTCATTGCTTGTATGTCTGTATTATTATGTGAAAAGGATACTTGGCATGTGCCCGTTGCTCTGCCAGTGGTACATGCTTGAAATTGGAACCCATTTCAACTGCCAATGCTCCCAGCCGCCAATTGCATGGACCAACTACTCAGAGGTGTCAGAATTGCTCAGGGTCAGGAAAGGTATGTGACCTGTTGATCATAAAACTCATTACATCTGTGGCTGGCGGACATTAATATGTCTCTCTACTAAAATTTTACCTTACTACAAAAGCTATGATCTTTCAATTCAAATTAACAAATCAAAATTGAATTTTCATACAAGTATTTTAGTTGGATGTTGATAGAAAGCGTCAAGATCAAATCTTCCATCCTCAAAGACATGCCTGTATGTGAGCACAAGATGAAGGAGAAAAGAAAAAAGAAATGGTTACAAGGAGTGCTAATTTTTTTTTTTTTAATGAAAAAACCCAGCTCTCCGCCCATCCTCTAACGACTTGAACCTGTGATTAATATGTTATAGGGGAAGTGTCTTACTACTTAAGCTGCATTTCATTGTTAAGCTAATTCATATACCTAATCATTGGCTAGAATTATGAATCTTCTGTGACAGCTGGAAGTAGTTTGTTAAATAATGTTGGGTGGACAAAAGGAGCAGCTTTTACACTATCATCTGGACCTAGAAACCCTATTGAAGTAAATTTGTTACAAGTGTTCCTAGAGAACATTATTTGGAAGAAGGGTTGATTGGGACAGTGTTGTTATTACCATGATGAAGGTTTCCATAAAACTCCTGCTTGTGTATGCTTAGTTGAACAATTTTCCTACCTTAAAACTTGATGGTTAGAGAGACTTCATGTCACGCCCCGAAATCGGGACTATGACACGCCACACCTTGGGTTAAAACCCCAAGTGTTGAAATGCAAGGCACGGTACACTAAGCCACTAAATACCATAATAAGCAACAATAACATCCATTAAAAGTAAGATACTCCAATCCACTGAATAAATTATAATTCCTTTATTAAACAACAATTACATGTACAACCTTAGAGTACGGAGCAAGCCCTATCCACAATAAAACCGCGACAAGCGCCATAACTGATTTTAATAGGACCAAACGTTCCACTACCTGTCCACTTCGCCACTTGATCACACTAAAGCTGCAAAAGTGGTTAAGAATAACGGGTTGAGCAAAAATTATGCTCAGTAAGTAGAACAAGTCCCTTTCTATTTGGATTGAGCAAGTTAATACATGGATCAGTGATAAACATGCACACTAAAACAAACAGTATAAAATTGAAATAATACTGTAACATTTTGGAGATTCCTTCTTTAAGAGTCAATATGCAATTCCAAATATTGTGCATGTATGCAAGGCTCAAAACTCCACATAGGTCTATCGGTTATTGGATCCAGGTCTGTAAGTGAGCTATTATCAGTCCGCTAGATGAGGCATCACATTTACAATTTCAATTTCGGGACATGTGATCAATTCATGTTCATTCAGTTCACATTCAAGACATTCATTACAAGCAAAGCATGCAACATTTCATTCAATCATTGCATTTACATTTCGGTTACCGAGTCCACGAATGTAGAGTTTTGAACCAATGCAGTATGATATAGGGGATATTGATGCCATCATATAATTCATGATACATTTATCCAATTCAATTCAATCATTTAAAAATAGATACAAAAGCATATGCTCAGGATTTATGATTTACATAATTAAAGTAGCTTATCACAAATCAAGAGGTACAATTATAATCATTATTACCAATACAAGTATAATTTATCAATTTTCACATTTTCTTAGATATGTAAATATCATATGCTCAACCCGTTTTACATACGAAAAATATATCATGGGAATTATACTTTTAAAAGAACAATCAAAACAATAGAAAGGGGATCCGGTACTACTGAGTTGAATTCACATACTTCACAAATGAATTTACTCAAATTTTAAACCGTCAATCGGTCGGAGCACGTTTCCTTGAACCAGGAATACCACATGCACCACGATTAATCAATACATACTCTAAAGCACATCTTTGATCTAGGAATACCACAACAATATTAAAAATAAACACATCCTCTAAGATACTACTAAACACCACTACCAACATGTCAAATTTAGACCTAATAGAACAAGACCAACAACAAACCAAGCTATCATCCTTAAATTCAGCAATAACAGAGGTAAGTAAAACTGATCATAACTTAGTCTATACATGTGAAAAAATAATAAGGTTTGGACCATCCGAAACTAGAATCGGGATGCTAAAATTTTCGTGAAGACAACATTTTGTACTTCACAACATAACATACTCTAATTGTCCCTCAAACCAGAACAGAACATATTTTCAGAACAGGAACTTCAGTCTATTTTCTTAAAAATCTGGTATTTATAGGGCTGGAAATGGAAGGCCATCTATATATACCATTTCGAAGGCCTATGAGTCTAGTTTCCAACGCAACAAACGGAACTCAATTCCGATATTCCTACACAAAGATACAACCAATTTCCCAGAGCTGCGCAGTGCTGTCTGGACAAATTACTTACGGGTTTTTGAGAAAATTTTTTCATGAAAGCTTCTCAAACATCAATCATGCCATGCATCCGTATAATCCATCAATCCTTGATGCAAACATGCTTATTAAGTACAAAACATCACAACTAAAGCAACAATTTAACCCAATTTAACATTTTTTTTAAATCCTACCAACCCATAAAATTCTAGCTAGTAAGACTATCAAAATAAGGAAGAAAATTCATTCTCTTACCTTTCAATCCTTCTTGTAGGTTATTCCACAATTTGATGCCACTTCAATTCTTGAAATTTTTAGAATTTTGGATGGAGGATTGAAGAGGAAGAGTTTAGAAGACTTTGTGAGGCATTTGGGGAAAAATATGGGTTAGCAGAATGTCAAGTTACGTTAGAATTGTTTCATTGGGAAATTATAAAATAGGAATTGATATTTGGGAACAAGTCCCTCAACTTGTCTTTAATTCTTCTAAACCCCAAATAACTATTAAACCCAAAATTTCCACATCCTTGTTATGATTATTCATTCTATTTTACACTTGAAACTTCCCAAAGGTCACCAATTTGCTAGCAAAAATTAATAATCAACAAAATAAAATATTGAAAATTCAAATGTGAATTCTAAATATGAACTATAAAACATTGAGGGAAGTACAAAGCAAAGAGGTGAAATTAAACCGGGTATTACATTCTACCCTCCTTAAAAGAAGTTTCGTACGCGAAACTTTCCGTAGTTTACAACTGTGATTTATAATTCAAAAACACGACTACATCGTTAATCAATATTTTTTAACACTAGCCAGTTAGAACATCATCCTAGAATTAAACTGTGCACAACATATTTAATTTATATTACATTTAACTCATGTATTGCTATGTTACCAATACACCTAATACAATTAACTCATAAAAGAAAACTCACTAGCATATCAAACAAACTCTCACGTTAAACACTAAACAAGCTACCACCAACGAGCTACACATGATACTAACTTACTGACATGCCTTGATCTAACTTACCGTCTAACTTACTATTGTACATTGATCTAAACATACCGTACTAAGTTAATAGGATTAACCATCTAACTCAATGAGGCCGAGCATAAGGACATTCCCTCCTTACATGATCAAAACTTCCACATACTAAACAAGCCCTAGTAAAAAAAGTGACACTCTTTTGGGTGCCTGCGGTGACAGTAACTACATACTCCATAAGGCAAAGGGTGTGAAGAAGAAGTGGGGACTCTGCTGACTTCCTCCGGATAATATTCCCCACGGTTGGGGTCACCCAGCCAAGTTCTGAAATGTATATTTTCAGACCTTTCTTCATTGTAGCGATTTTTCTAGTATTCTGTGTTTAGATTTTTGATTAGCTAAAGCCTTTTCAAGCATTTCTACCTTCTTTTGCATGACAGGTAAATGTGAGGTGATGTTGTCCATTATGAATTCCTGTTAATTGATAACATGAAGAAATATTCTATATTAGGCATATCACTTAACATTTAACAATTTCTACTCAGTTAGGGACTCTTAATTTCATAACTCCTAAAACAATAACATCATGTAATCACTAAATCAAGTAAACTAGCCAATTTCGCTTTTTCAACCTCTCGATAATTTCCATATCAATTATCTTTTCAAAATCACTAGTCATTCAAAAATATACGAACATGTGATTCGTAAATCAAATGCCACTACGAATATACTATGTAACCTTAACTATGTATATTATCATTTCATATCACAAGTCACGGAGAAAAACCTATCTTTTTTTTTATTTTTAATACTTGTATCGTTTTCCTCATGTGCTAACTATCAACCACAATTAAAACATCTAGAATGGCCAAGGTCCATTAGGTTCGAAGGAAATCACGAAATGTAGAGAATATCACTCGTGAATTTTATAGTCAAATTTCTATCAAGAGATACGACAAAAAGAATAACTCATATTGAGTGGAAATAATAAACTTTAACAGATTATTTCCTGACTATTTCAAGATGCAAGCAATAAAGACATGAATGAAATTGTTATAGGTCTATCAATAATTTTAGTTTCAATAGTGGCTATTGAATCCACAAGAATTCAATTGAGTTATTGACAAAATATGCCAGTATAAGAAAATATATTCTAATACTTGATATTTCAAGGCCAATAAAACAAGCAATCGAAGATCAACTTAAATATTTAATAATTTTTTTGTATGTTTTGACATATGTTTATCTTATCCTTCTAGAATATGAATGAAACTCTAGGCAAGAAAAGTTTTGGAGAATGGAAATAAAAAATTGTTGCTCGGGATCAATTTACAAGACGAAAAGACACAACCACCTTGGAACTTTAAATAAAGTATCAATAACAAAGGAACGATTTGCTTGGGCTATGATTCAATTAACTTGAACCATGTTCATGGAGATAATAATTCAAGACAGAGGAGAAGTTCTGATGTCGTGGAACATCATGTTACAAGACGAAGATAAGTAAAATGGACCAATCATATGTTAAACCTATGCCCTTGGTTACACTATAATTTATTGAAATTTTACCTTCATCCATTCTTGTTATTACTCCAAATCCGTAGTGTACAAAGTTTCTACTTTCTTATTTATCCTTAATTACTGATTTCATTGGTTTGATCTAATTCCGATATGCAAATCTTACGAGTGTTTCTCTTTGTCGAGTTACCACTCAATCCATCATTTAATTGCTCAATTTCATTTCGGATTTAACTATTTATAGCACTCTTCTTAATCAAAGTCAACATATACCATTTAACGGATTACACGCATCTTGCACGCCTTGCAAGATTTCATAATTTATTCCAGTTGACAAGCCTTATCACTTAGGAAAACCAACATACACAACGCATACCCTTCACGACTCATTGAAGCCTGTATACTCACAACTCATCACTGACTCCAACTCCAAATTCAAAACTTAACTTAGATTAATCGTCTTGTCTTAATTCATGATACTCATATCGCTCATCGAATTTATATGTAGATGTATAGTTCATTATCCAAGATCCTTATTCTAAAACATACTAATAAAGATCAAGTCTTAGATGATACTATATATATGATGACCTAAGCTCTGATACCATTAAATGTCGCGCCCCGAAATTGGGACTACCTCAGGTTAAAACCCCAAGCGTGCAAGGCACGGTACACTGAGCCACTAAATACCATAATAAGCAACAATAACATCCATTAAAAGTAAGATACTCCAATCCACTGAATAAATTATAATTCCCTTATTAAACAACAATTACATTTACAATCTTAGAGTACGGAATAAGCCCTATCCACAATAAAACTGCGACAAGCGCCAAAACTGATTTTAATAGGACCAAACGTTCCACTACATTTCCGCTTCGCCACTCTGATCACACTAAAGTTGCAAAAGTGGTTAAGAATAATGGGGTGAGCAAAAATTATGCTTAGTAAGTAGAACAAGTACCTTTCGGAATATTTGGATTGAGCAAGTTAATACATGGATCAGTGATAAACATGCACACTAAAACAAACAGTATAAAATTGAAATAATACTGTAATATTTTGGAGATTCTTTCTTTAAGAGTCAATATGCAATTCCAAATATTGTGCATGTATGCAAGGCTCAAAGCTCCACATAGGTCTATCGGTTACTGGATTCAGGTCTAGCTATTATCGGCCCGCTAGACGAGGCATCACATTTACAATTTCAATTTCGGGACATGTGATCAGTTCATGTTCATTCAGTTCACATTCAGGACATTCATTACAAGCAAAACATGCAACATTTCATTCAATCATTGCATTTACATTTCGGTTACCGAGTCCACGAATGTAGAGTTTTGAACCAATGCAGTATGATATAGGGGATATTGATGCCATCATATAATTCATGATACATTTATCTAATTCAATTCAATCATTTAAAAATAGATACAAAAGCACATGCTCAAGATTTATGATTTACATAATTAAAGAGTAGCTTATCATTAATCAAGAGGTACAATTATAATCATTATTAATGATTATCACCAATACAAGTATAATTTATCAATTTTCACATTTTCTTAGATATGTAAATATCATATGCTCAACCCGTTTTACATACGAAAAATATATCATGGGAATTATACTTTTAAAAGAACAATGAAAACAATAGAAAGGGGGTCCGGTATTTACTCAAACTTTAAACTATCAATCGGTCGGAGCACGTTTCCTTGAACTAGGAATACCACATACACCACGATAAATCAATACATACTCTAAAGCACATCTTTGAACCAGGAATACCACGACAATATTAAAAATAAACACATGCTCTAAGATACTGCTAAACACCACTACCAACATGTCAAGTCTACACCTAATAGAACAAGACCAACAACAAACCAAGTTATCATTCTTAAATTCAGCAATAACAGAGGTAAGTAAAACTGATCATAACATAGTCTATTCATGTCGAAAAATAATTAGGTTTGGATCCATCCGAAACTAGACTCGGGATGTTAAAATTTTCGTGAAGACAACATTTTGTAATTCACAACATAACATGCTCTAATTGTCCCTCAAACCAGAACAGAACATATTTTCAGAACACAAACTTCAGTCTATTTTCTTAAAAATCTGGTATTTATGGGGTTGGAAATGGAAGGCCATCTATATACCGTTTCGAAGGCCTATGAGTCTAGTTTCCAACGCAATAAACGGAACTCAATTCTGATATTCCTACACAAAGATACAACCAATTTCCCAGAGCTGTGCAGTGCTGTCTGCACAATTACTTGCGGGTTTTTGGGAAAAAATTTTCATGAAAGCTTCTCAAGCATCAATCATGCCATGCATCCATATAATCCATCAATCCTTGATGCAAACATGCTTATTGGGTACAAAACATCACAACTAAAGCAACAATTTAACCCAATTTAACATTTTTTTAAAACCCTACCAACCCATAAAATTCTAGCTGGTAAGACTATCAAAATAAAATTTTGGAAGAAAATTCATTCTCTTACCTTTCAATCCTTCTTGTAGGTTATTCCACAATTTGATGCCACTTCAATTCTTGAAATTTCTAGAATTTTGGATGGAGGATTGAAGAGGAAGAGTTTAGAAGACTTTGTGAGGCTTTTTGGAAAAAATATGGGTTAGCAGAATGTCAAGTTACGTTAGTTTCATTGGGAAATTATAAAATAGGAATTGATATTTGTCCAAGTTACTCAACTTGTCTTTAATTCTTTAAACCCCAAATAACTATTAAACCCAGTAATTTCCTTTTCCTTGTTCTGATACACATCTATTTTACACTTGAAACTTCCCAAAGGTCTCTAATTTGCTAGCAAAAATTAATAATCAACAAAATAGAATATTGAAAATTCAAATGTGAAGTCTAAATATGAACTATAAAACATTGAGGGAAGTACAAAGCAAAGAGGTGAAATTGAACCGGGTATTACAATTGTAGTATGTTATGTTGTGAATTACGAAATGAGTTGTCATCACGAAAATTTTAGCATCCCGAGTCTAGTTTCGGATGGTCCAAACCTTATTATTTTTCGACATATACAGACTAAGTTATGATCCATTTTACTTACTTCTGTTATTGTTGAATTTAAGGATGATAGCTTGGTTTGTTGTTGGTCTTGTTCTATTAGGACTAGATTTGACATGTTGGTAGTGGTGTTTAGTAGTATTTTAGAGGATGTGTTTATTTTTAATATTGTCGTGATATTCCTAGTTCAAGGATGTGTTTTAGAGTATGTATTGATTTATCGTAGTGTATGTGGTATTCCTAGTTCAAGGAAACGTGCTCCGACCGATTGACGGTTTAAAATTTGAGTAAATTCATTTGTGAAGTAAGTAGTACCGGACCCCCTTTCTATTGTTTTGATTGTTCTTTTAAAAGTATAATTTCCATGATATATTTTTCATATGTAAAACGGGTTGAGCATATGATATTTACATATCTAAGAAAATGTGAAAATTGATAAATTATATGCTTGTATTGGTAATAATGATTATAATTGTACCTCTTGATTTGTGATAAGTTACTTTAATTATGTAAATCATGAATTTTGAGCATGTGCTTTTGTATCTATTTTTGAATGATTGAATTGAATTGGATAAATGTATCATGAATTATATGATGGGATCAATATCCCCTATATCATACTTCATTGGTTCAAAACTCTACAATCGTGGACTCGGTATCCGAAATGTAAATGCAATGATTGAATGAAATGTTTTATGCTTTACTTGTAATGAATGTCTTGAATGTGAACCGAATGAACATGAATTGATCACATGTCTCGAAATGGAAATTGTAAATGTGATGCCTCGTCTAGCGGGCTGATAATAGCTAGATTTAGATTCAGTGACTGATAGACCTATGTGGAGTTTTGAGCCTTGCATACATGTACAATATTTGGAATTGCATATTGACTCTTAAAGAAGGAATCTCCAAAATGTTACAGTATTATTTCAATTTTATACTGTTTGTGTGTTTATTGTGCATATTTATCACTAATCCATGTATTAACTTGTTCAATCCAAATAGAAAGGGACTTGTTCTACTTATTGAGCATAATTTTTGCTCACCCCGTTATTCTTAACCACTTTTGCAGTTTTAGTGTTATCAGAGTGGCAAAGCAGAAATGTAGTGGAACGTTTGGTCCTATTAAAATCAGTTTTGCCGCTTGTTGCGGTTTTATTGTAGATAGGGCTTACTCCGTATTCTAAAATTGTAAATGTAATTGTTGTTTAATAAAGGAATTATAATTTATTCAGTGGATTGGAATATCTTACTTTTAATGGATGTTATTGTTGCTTATTATTGTATTTAGTGGCTCAGTGTACCGTGCCTTGCACGGTTGGAGTTTTAACCCAAGGTGCGGCGTGTCAGTCCCGATTTCGGGGCGTGACACTTCAAGTGCTAGTTGTGTGAAGTGTGCCATTGACACGTATATGGTAACGGGAGGTGCAGTGGTGTGCTTTTGCTGCCACCATCGGCTTAAACTAACCCAAGGACGTGATACTACTGGATATACAAAATTGATCTCTTTCAGTCGAGCTAAATTTTATGACAGGTTCCTCAGGTCTTGTTTTGTAGCATGGCTAGATAACGCTGCTTATTTTGGTTAATGTCTTTCATTTCTCTTTTGTAAACAACTCCTGCTCAGACTATACAAGAGACTAGTCTTAGCACAATGAATGTCAAATGTTGAATCTTTTGACATGTGAATGCTGGTTGCATGCTTTCACCTTGATTTCCAGTTTCTTTTTCAAATTTGTTTGCCCTTTTTGCTCACTTTGTTGTCTTCCCTGTTTAATAGGTGATGTGCCCGACATGCCTCTGCACTGGGATGGCCATGGCGAGTGAACACGACCCTAGAATAGATCCCTTTGATTAGGAACCAGAACTGTATTCCTATGAGCAACATGGGACTTGCTTGAGCATGATGTATTTATCTGTCTTCTCAGGTGGAAGATGACATTATAGCAGAGGATGAGGAATGTAAAAAGTTGATCAATGTAGTGAATGCTTGCTGGAAAAATCCAATGTTGTTATAAAATTTTGAAGTTGTTTTATTTGATCTAGTCTAGGTGGACAACTGGACATAGTAGAAGTTCCATGTCTTAGAATTCAGTTGTCATGGCACATGAAAAAAGAGAAAAAATGAATTCCTATTTAGGAAAATTAAAGAACAAATATTTCTTGATAGATCTTAAAAGTGCAATGTCTTTGAATGACAGTGGAAAGAAAAAGAAAAACACAAAATAGATTTAAGAGTAAAATTTTTTTCTTAAAAAAATAAAAAATATTAGTGAATGAGAAACAAACGGATTTCAGGAAAATCCAAAACCTAATTATCCAATCCATCTTTTTTAGTAAACAAGAAAGAATCTTTCTACCAAAGCAACAGTTTTTTAATATATATTAAATAATTTGTACACCCCCAACCAAAAGGACAGTTTGGCCGAGTGGTCTAAGGCGCCAGATTTAGGCTCTGGTCCAATGAAAGGGCGTGGGTTCAAATCCCACAGCTGTCAATAAACATCTTTTTCCCCCGTCCTGCATATTAAACGACACCGTTGAAGGCCTCCTTTTTTTTTTTTGTTCGGTGTTTCTTCTCTCTATCTTCTCGCCCGCCCTCTTCCGCTTGCATCAACTCCCCGCAATTCAGCCACCATTCTCGAACTCCGTCAAACCCCCTGTCAATGTCGAAAACCGTATCTTCTATAACCAAGCCCGGTTCAAATCTATTGAACCGGTTTCTTACCTTACGACCAATCTCCAACCCGATCCATCACCGGTCATCAACTCGAACCCTCGAAACCCTAGCTTTCGAAGAAGTCCGCTCCTCCCCAGACAAGCCTTACACTCGTACAGCATTTGTTCTCCACGGCCTCTTAGGTTCCGGTCGCAATTGGCGTTCCTTCTCCCGTTTCCTGGCTTCTTCTCTCTCAGGTAAATTTACAAACACGTAATCGACATGTGTCGCTAAACGACGACGTATAGCAAAGCAAAGTCCTAATTGTTCCCTTTTGTAGAGTGGAGGATGGTGCTGGTGGATTTTAGGAATCATGGGAAATCGGCAGAAATAGCTGGACTGTCGCGGCCGCATAGTATAGAGAGTACGGCTCGAGATTTGGCTGATTTGGTGAAATCAAGAGGATGGGATTGGCCTGATGTGGTTATAGGGCATTCCATGGGTGGCAAGGTGGCCTTGGATTTCGCACAGAGTTGTGCTCGTGGTGATTATGGTGATTATGTTCGTTTGCCCAAACAGGTCATTTTCCTTTTCCATTCTAATAACACTTATGTATTACGAATGAACACACATTTTGATAGCCCAATAAGAGTGTCCTTTTTCGTGTCCAATTAATGGAAATCTGTTATGCCTTTAAGTACATAGCTTTTGAATCTTGTAGAACTTCTGATTTTAGAGTTACCTCGAATGAAAGCAGCAATCTTTAATAATTCTTGGCATTGTTATGATGTGAATACATTATAGTACTGTTGGTAGTTGGTACCAACAAGTACTGTTTTGTGAATGACTGGGATCTATTGGAACTTCCGAGCGTGCCATCTTGGCTGGTTAGTTTTTTACTTTTGCTTTTCTGTATTAAACCTGAATATTTTATGCCAAAGAGTAAGAGGTGTGTGAGCAACTCGACTACTGTATGCAAACTAGCTTTACTTTTTTTTTTTTTTTTAGATGCCATTACGGATATATTGAGTCTTTAAATCAATTGTATTAAGGCGTTCCACACCTCATTCCAGTAAACCTGCAATGCAAGCTTTCACATTGAATCAGAAAATTTTTGCTGCCTCAGATACTTGTCAAATGAGCACTACTTGTTCTTTACTCATTTCAGTAACAATTTATAGTTCACTCATGCATAAGACTCCTGATGCAGAGCAGTTATGGGTACTGGACTCGGTCCCTGGAAAAGTAAACCCTGAGAACAGTGATGGAGAAGTGGAGCAAGTTTTACGGACCTTGCAAAGTCTGCCTTCATCAATACCATCTCGCAAGTATGTCTTCTTTTCCCTCTCTAATGATAGTTTCTTAACTATGTGCATGCTTTATTGTGCACTAGTGGCTGTCTCAGATTGTTGAGATATGAACTCCTTACATATATGAATGTTTTACTAGTGTCTTTTGTGATTAGCTGTTAGTTGGTTGTACAGTAGTAGCGATGCAATGTGAGAGGCTACCGTTTATCTCAATCTGGTTAAAGGTATTTTCTGGTTGCTGTGTGAAAATCTTCTGATATAGCTGATTTTTTGAACTTTTCTTGGATTGAACCTCTAAAACTATCAAGTAGTATAACAATGAGGTTTTAAAGTTTTGAAAGCAAGTCAACCTTCAACAACTACATTTATTTATTTATTTGATATATGACAAGCAACTACATTATTGTGAAGTTCTGCACTCTCTCTCTCGTCAATTTTCTTTTGTGAAACTATGCCCTCTTCTCTTCGGGCTATGTTTTCTTTACATGCCATTCTGCCTAGATTTCATTTATCTTCATTGTGGCTTCTAGATGGTTGGTGGATCACATGATGAAGTGTGGGTTTTCGAAAGTATTGTCAGAATGGATAGGAAGTAACCTGAAGAGATCAGGAGACCAAGAGACATGGGCATTTAATCTTGAAGGTGCTGTCCAGATGTTTAATTCTTATAGGTATGCTAATCTTCCTGCTTAAGAATTTGGTTGTGATTCTATAATGCAAATTATTTCTCACTGCCCGAACCCGAAGGAAAACAAGGAAGAAAATTTCCATAGCCCAAAAATAAAAAGATAATACGTGCTTTCTACATTTATGGTTCCTGAAGGGGAAAAAAGGAAGAAAATATGAAGGGAGAGATGCCACATGTATATGGGACTCAATGTAGAATGAATAAATCTTATCAGGGAAACAGATTATTGGCCTTTGTTGGAGCAACCCCCCAAAGGGATGGAGATAGCAATTGTCCGGGCTGAGAACAGTGACAGATGGGTGCAAGAAACCATTCAGCAGATTCAAAGCCTTTGCTGCTAAAAGAGTTGATGAAGCTGATGGAAAAGTCTCATATCATGTTCTTCCAAAATCAGGGCACTGGGTTCATGTTGATAATCCAAAGGGCCTTCTTCAGATTGTTACTCCAAAAATTGCCTCCATTGTTTAATTGAATTTTATCAAGTTTTGAGATATTTTTGCTTTTGATGCCTTCCTCCTTTTCCGTAAGATGGAAATATAGACATCAGGACACCGAATAAAACAGGAATTGTATTAGTCTTCAAACTTAAAAGCTACCTCTTGATTTAAATGTCGGGGTGCAAGCTAGACTCCAAGCAAAAGAGCATCACATAGGTTTACCTTGTATAAAATTTTGGAATTTCAAGGTGGCATCATCATACGCTTGTGTACATGTACTTATGCATATTATTAATATATCAACGTTTTTGTTAGTAATATTTGATAAGTTGCTCTTTCTGGGGAGGAAAACCTGTTCAATGGTCCTAGTGATGGGCAGAACATGTCACCAATATATAGACCTCCACAGCACTTGAAAGCTTGTCCTTGAACTGCCATGTCACGTGACAATGGATGTATCCACTGCAACCACATTTCCACGCATTTCTGCCCATCCTCCTTGCCGAAGTGACAGCTCTTCCAGCTGGCCCACCTCCAGTATCTGTATCAATTTCTCATTCATTCACCCCTTTCTCTCCTCTCTCTAAACATGTACTGCTGTATCTGCACTGTGTATGTGTTTCTGAGTCCTGAGTTTTGAGATAGAGCATATCTTCTAGTGGCTTGCTCTCATATATGTTATTGTGCTTGTCTTAGAAGTTTGCTTGTACTGCATGTGAACAATTCAAGTGATAACCTGGACAAAATTGGGATTTTTTTTTTTTTGGATTGAAGATAAACTTTTATTCTTCTTTGAAAATTTTAAATTCTGCTAATTTCGTTGGTTAAAGACATTGATTAAGGGATTATTCCATTTGGTCTCATCTTTTGTCAGGTTCTAGGAGTAATGGTCACAATCTAATTTATTACAGCTAGTGATGCTTCCTTAGTTTTCCATGCTATGATTTGATGGTTCATGTATTGTATATGATATAGGAAGCAAATATTAAGCATGAAATGAGAGGCAAATTAAATCCTAGATGACTGGATGATGTCCTTTCTTCCTTTATTGACTGTAATTGTATTGGCTTTGGAATTTGGAGTGGATGAGGTCAAATTGTAATTTTCTGAGGAAGCAGCATTTGATAACATGTAAAGCAGGATGTTAGTAGCTATCCCTTTTGCCCTTTCCCTGATGGGATGTTCTCCTGTCTTCCTCTCTCTTCTGCCTCTTTTTCAGCTTCTTGTTGTTCATGCTTGTGCGAAAGTTGAAACTTAGTCTTTTAGCTTGTACAATAGTATTTTTTTTTAATAGTGATTAATAAGATTGTTCTTCTGATGGGACAGTATATTGTTGCTCGTTAGCTGTTAGGGTGCTAACAGGGGTTAT
Source organism: Cinchona pubescens (assembly GCA_025175665.1). Classification (NCBI taxonomy): domain Eukaryota; kingdom Viridiplantae; phylum Streptophyta; class Magnoliopsida; order Gentianales; family Rubiaceae; genus Cinchona; species Cinchona pubescens. The sequence goes on along the minus strand of JANKKI010000129.1, from coordinate 2,163,304 downwards.
ATAGATCCCTATATTCATTATTCAGTGCCATTCTTCAACTTCATGTCAACTGAGTTCATTCACTTGCAGTTGATTTTCATGGGTGGTACATGATTTGTTTGCTTCAAAATGTTATCTTTGCTTTTAGTTTTGGTGGGGGGGGGGGGGGGGTTAAAAACAAAGGAAGGCCGTCAGGCACATTTCACGAGAAATTTGATTTGTGTGTGATTCCTATGTAGAGATGTGATGTTAGGACTGTGCATATTTGGGCCTTCTTAGATATGCAATGTTCTTTTTGTTTTTGATTTCTTGGAATATAGAAGTCGTCCTGTATTTCTAGCTGCACTATTGTTTGCTGTGACATTATGTAATAAGTATTCTGTAACAGGTGGTTTAAGAATACGTACGATGAAACGACTCAAGATTTTATAGTGAACTTGCATCCCAATTCATAACACTTTTGGCCGCATCCGGTTGATTCGGTGCGAAGTCGTACACAGAGACTCGACGTTGATGGTCTATCAATCAGTGCATTGGCCCCAAAGAAAATGTACAATTGGCCAGCCAGATTCCACTGACTTTGATGACAATTAAGATGGTAAGCAAATTTATACCTGTTGGTACTTATTCTTTAGTTTCAGAGAAGACCAATTATTCAGGGGAGAAAAGGGCAAAAATCCCTTGAAAACAACATATTAACTATGGGTGTCAATGGTTCGTGTCGGGTCTTTGTCGTGTCAGATCCTTATCGGGTTTTTGTTAGAAACCTCAACCCAAACACGACCCATTAAGCATTCATGTCGTGTCATAACCCATTTATTAACGGTTTGACCTGACACGACCCGTTAACCCATTATGCTTTTTACAATAATACAAAAATTACTTAACGGGTTAACCCGACATAAGCCATTAAACTTTTTACACTAATACAAAAGTTACTTAGTTTACCCGGTGACACGATAACCCACAATTAACCCGTTGACCCGATATACCATTAAAGAGTGTATTATTGTGTCAAATTTTCATAAATGTCCTAATTAATTAATGGGTCATTCGGGTTAATCCGATATCTTAACGGGTTAAATGGGTCGTGTCGGGTTGTCCGTTAAGATAATGGGTTATCGGGTCAACCTGTGGTTGACACGACATGACCCGTTTAAATTCGGGTCATTAACAAGTCGTCCCATTAGTAACCCAATTAAATTTGGGTCGTGTTTAAACCTGTTAATTTCGTATCGTGTTGTCGTGTCATGTTCGAAATTACCACCCCTAATATTAACTCATTTAGACATCTTACCCACCAAATTGTTTTTTTAGAAGGAAAGAATTTGGCCTTTCCTTGATGTAAATGTTTCCGCTGAATTAGTTTTTCGGTTTTGCAGCTACTTTCATGAAGATAGATACAACTTGCAAAATAAACACAAAACCACTTTCTTGATCATACCGAATTGAAGTTGGAAGAAAATTGACCAACATTTCTTGTTTACTCTGGTGAGGAAGTATGATAGTTATGAAATATTGATATTTTAATGGAGATTGAAATGATTCTTCGCATATTGCATACGTCGGTTTGTGCTTTTGTCAGTTGAAATCTAAAAATTCTCCCAAATGCTAATGTTGCTTGAATGCAGAAACACGAGCCCTATCTGTGTTTGTTTAGTAGTATCTGTTTCTTTGGGCGATATTCAGTCAGTTGCTTGAGTGCAGCGATATGAACTCTGTCGAAGTGATCGTAGTTTATTTCAATCCATCCAAGGAAATAAAGACCAAAGAAATAAATATAAAGGGAAACATGCTGTCGAGTTTGTCAACCAGAGACTTGCTGTCCGAGTCCTTTACTGTAAAAATTATCTACATAGTCCTGTTTGGTGAAGTTGCGATAGCGAGCTGGTTTCTCTGGTGATAACAACTCTGGCAGAGGTCCATATTCAGTGGAATCATCTCCATTTCCAACATCAACCCAGTGAACAATTGAGACTCGTGGTTGTTTCTTCAAGTTTGCCAACACACAATGCTGAACACTTCTGTACTCCCCATTGGAAACAATCTGTGAAGAAAAGAAAGAAAATCAGATTCTTCCGCCATTGAAGCAATTTATATTTTTTCAAAATTGATTGGTGGTTTTAAGAACATCAGTGTAGTGTACCTCAAGGAAATCTCCAATATTGATGATCACTGATCCTGGAAGAGGTTTCACATCAACCCAGTCCCCTTGATACTTTACCTGCAACCCAGGAGCTCCGTTCTTCAACAAAAGTGTCATCACTCCAGGATCAGTATGATCAGAAAGTCCCACAGTCAAGTCCGGTTGGGGGCAATAAGGATAGAACATTCCCCCGATATTCTTGTTTCAAAAAGAGAAGACTCCTTGAGCTTTTTGGAATGCAATCCCAGCCCTTCTGATAACAACTCCGCCAGAGTCTCTGTCAACTTGGCAGCATTCTCGTCCCACGCCAGCAGCTCATTGCGATACAATTCAGGTATTTGATCAAGCTCTGGTCTCTCCGGCGCCATCCACACCATCACATAATCATGCCAAGTTGCAGCTTTTGATCGATACAAATTGTTGTTGCTGGAGTAAGTCACACCAGTAACTATGATCTTTTTTGCACGTACATAATGCTTTGCTTTGGTTTCTTGAGGTTGTTCGTGGAATGCCTTGGTTGCTCCATCTGTTTCGTCTAGTACTGATAAGGGTATCCCATGGTTGATCACTTGGAAGAAACCCCATTGTGCTGCTGCCTCCCGGATGTTCTCCACAATCTTTGACCGATAATCGGGTGCATCTACATTGGAGAGATCCTGGAATTCCTATGGTTGGGTGGGTGTACAAATATACTAGGGATGGAAGTTTTGCCCGAGTCGACTTGTCGAATTCCTTCACTTCTTTCATCCGATCAAACGTTGTTGGAGCAGTTGGGATAGCCATTTTCACTGGATTTTGAGGGTATATTTCTTGAAGTTTTGCTTCATTTCTCTTCTTGCTTTAGCTCTGAATTGCCTAGCTAGTAGGCCTTTATATAGCGGAGTTGTCTATGAGATAGGTAATTTTAAACAGCTTTGCTACTTAATATCTCAACTTAGAAATATTTTAAAATGGTAAAAAAATAATTTAAAGCTATGAATACTAAGATAGCAAAGAAACAATAGCCCAAAAAGTCACTATCGGTCTTTGAATATTGCCGGTCCTAGCACTGAAATCCGAATAGAACTTATAAATATTTGTTTAGTTTACTTAATTTCAAGGATGGTTTTTTTTTTTTCCCCATTTCTTAAATCCTAACTGATTTCAAACCAACCTAATTGCTATTCTGACGGTAGACGACAAATATGTGGAGGAATATGCTGATGGATGGAAGGTGAAGCGAGAGTCGGGAAGAAAACTAGTTAGTAGTTTAGTACTAGTAAGAGAATAGAGAAACTACATGGTTTGGCATCAAATCGGCGGAGATGATGAAAACAAACGAGTCTCAAATTATTGGAACTAATTATCAATAGGACAGAGATGTTGAGTAGTTAATCGATTAATAACACCCACCGGCGATCTCTCATTTTATCACACAGCACAGGTTAAACATTCTTCTTTGCATTTCCTTTTCTATGAAAGGAAAATTAGAATGCAAGAAATTGGTAATTATGATCAATTTAGATATTATGTTAGCAAGAGGAGGATGGTCAACAAGGGAAAAAATTCTTTGTTACTCAGTTTGCAATGCAATGCTGGGTAGGTATTACAAATTATTAGATGATTGAAAAATATTAAATTTTTTTTATATTTTTAGTAATTTTAACGATTATTATATTTACTTTACAATTCCTATTAAATAGGCAAGACTTATTCCGATGACGAACATGAGCTTTGCCTAACTGTATTGCCAGGTATCCTGTGTTCACATTCAGTAAATACAATGTCACTCAAATTTTGTATTTGGATGATACGAGATCAGTTATTTTGTACTCTTAAACAGAGTGACACCAGGTAAAAAAAATACTGGTAGAAAGAGGAGCCGCCTAGGAAGGTCAATGGGTTTTTGAGATAATTGTAGGAATCATTAATTTGTAAAATTTAATTTCGACACTTAGCTAGAAGGAAAGTAATTGCAAATTGACTTGGTACCAGAAAGTTAATTTTGTAGAACATTCACTCTTGTTATTGGAATTATCAGTCGAACTGATCCGACTATGCACACACCTAGAACCTCTTTAGACGACTGTCTACTCTATATAATTAAATCGGAATCATAATTCTGTTTGATGATATCAAAGATAAAACTTTTCCGGGAGATTCATCTAGAATCTAGCTAATAGCCCAAAAAGAGAAAAAAAGACCATGAAGAAAAATACTCACCAAAAATTGGCCCAACTTTTTGGAAGTAAAGGCTTCGATTACCATATTACTAACTAGTTTTTTAACCCTTTCGTTGAACGAGAATAATTAAAAATTATCCGTCAATTAAGGCATTTCAATACAAATAGATTATCTAATATTTGACAATAAAGTGGAAATTAAGTAGTAAATGGCTTCCTCTATATTTATTGGTTATAAATTCGAATCATAGAGATGAGTTTAAGGAAAAAAAATATAATATATACATCGCAGATTGAAAATTATAAATTAAACGTCAATGAAATTAATAACAACTTAATTCTTTTTTCTTTAAATCTATGCATTATAAAATAATCAATCATAATTTAAACAATAAAAAGGGCTTGACATCTTATAAAATACAATAGTAGATTTGTTAGCACTAAATTAAATTCGAGGTGCCTTGTTCTTGTTTTCCTCACAAATGACTTATAACAATTAAGCACATGGATGCCTGAGTTAATCACCTAAGACAGTTTATAAGTCAAACATTACATATGAGAAACTCTATTACGAAAAATGAGTCTAAAATTTTATGCAAACTAAAAAAATTAAATGATATACCGAAACTTGATATTTTTGAAATAAAATTACATAATCTTCATAGAGATAATGACATTTTCATTTTGTGCTACATCACTATTATAACGATATGTCAAAAGAATGACAAAAATCAATAGCAATTTCTTTTCTTTTCTTTTTTAAGAAAAAAAATTACATAGTCTTTATAGCTGTTTCTTTCTTGCTAACACTCGAATTGTCTCAAAGAAGACATGATGTCAGCTCAAAGTGTAATAATATGTACCAAAAAAATGAAAATGAAAATGAAAATATAAATATTCTATTAGATAGCAGAGAGAGAAAATTTCGTACCTGAATAAACAAACTTCTGGTGCAAATATGCAACAAAATACAAAATCTCATATTTCAAGAATAATTATACTATATATAAACGGTGAGGTGAGGTGAGGTGAGGTGAGGGAGGATTTTAATATCTGTATATATTAAATTTACCATCTTCGTTTCCTTTATTATCTTTTGATTAACTACTTATAATTTTTTCTCATTGCTCCCTTTCAATATTTCACTCTCCAATCCCTAAATTGTCTTTTTAATTTTTTATTAACATTTCTATAACCTATTCTTTTTCTTTTGAAAATTGTGAGTAGTTTTTTTTTATAAAATTACACACTCATAAAGTATTTCTTTCATACTTAGTTTAAATTAATCATCCAAGAAGTCTACATTTTATTTTTGCAACATGTTTTATCAAACACTAACATCAAATTCTACCCACATCAACATCATTTAGGCTTATTATTCCGTGGGACCTAACACAACATTTTGTAGATATGTTTACCATAGAACCATAGACTTGAAATCTATTAAAGACAACAAACAAAAGTCTGAAAAGGACGAAGAATAGGAAAAATCAAAGAAGTTCAAAATTATATTAAAATACTCGTTATTTATTAAACTTGTAATAACCACACAACGAGACACGAATAGATATCTCTGAGGACTCGCACAACTTTGAACTCATAGCACGAAAGCTGCTATTGTTTGAAAAATAAAACACTGAAAGTTTGGCGCTGTCAAACATATATATGAATCACCACATATTTATGTAATGTCTCAACTTTCATTTCCTTATATAGCAAGTCTTGCCTAGTGGGTACCAATTAGTTAATAGTAATTTTGATTTTCTCAATCAGAGATTTGCTATCCAACCCTTTGGTGTAAAAGTTTTCATGGAACTCTTGCATGGGCTAAACTCTCGATACACGGCTGGTTTTTCCGGCGTCAGCAACTCCGGTAGGGGTCCGTAGGTACCGCGTTCTCTCCATTTCAACAAATTGAAAAATATAACGATGGAGATGCGTTGCTCCTTGGATGCGTTGGCCAGCACTCGATGTTGCACACTTTTATATTCTCCATTTGAGACTATCTGGTCAAAAAATGTGCACAAATTTTATGTCCAGATACACTACCATATCATTTACTAGCATATAGCAAGTGCGTTAATTACAAACCTTTCCATTTTGGAATGCACTAATTTGTTATGCGTGTGGAACAATTATTGAAAGGAATAATGCAGGAGGTGACCAATGATGACTGACCGAGATGGTATGTGGAGAAATCAAACAACATGAAAATTCGACTCTTCTTATTTTTATTTTTATTTTTATTTTTATTTTTTTGGTAAAGTGTTAAAAAGGGAAAATTCTTCTTTTAAACTTTACTTTGTCAGAAAATAATGCACGAGGGGACTACTTTTTCTTTTAATACATATCATATTATTTCATTACTGAAACGTTTCTCATTAAATGGGAACATAATATATATCCCTTTAACAAGATTTAATTACAGAAAATGTATTACTATGACATATCTGTGGTATATCGCGTTTAACGTGTATTTTGTGTCCTATATATATATGCTAGAATAGTAGTAAGAAGTAAATCTGAATACTTATTTTTTATGCAAAAATGGTTACCAATTAAATTTCCAAGAAAGTTATGAATTCTTCTCGAAATTTTATTTGTAAGGAACATGCACAAATCTACTTTTAGAAATTTCATAAATGATATTTCCCTGATAAATTACCTGTAGAAAATCTCCTATGTTAATTATCAATCCTCCGGGTAAGGGCTTCACATCCACCCACTGATCCCCGTGCTTCACTTGCAAGCCCTGCACCTGATTCTGCAGCAAAACGGTTATAATTCCAGGATCCGTATGGGAAGTAATCCCCATGGTAAGATCCGGCTGAGGAGATGGACAAGGCGGATAAATATGTCCCACAAGAGCCCTGGAATCGCAAAACGTCAACGTTTTGAACTTTCCAGCCTCCAACCCCAACCCCAAACTCAACAACTCCATAACATTCTCGGCCACTTTCGTCGCATGCGCGTCCCATTCCACCACCTGTCTCCGACAAATCTCCGGAATATCGTCGGCTTTCGGTGGCTGAGGGGACATCCACATCTGTAGAGAATCATGCCAACATGCAGCTTCCGAACGGTACAGGTCATTGTTGCTGGTATACATCACGCCCTGGTTTTCTTCGCGCTTATAGTGCTTGGCTTTTACTTCTCTGGGCTGGTTATGGAACGCTTTGATGGCTGATATTGTCTCGTCTAGTACCTTAACGGGTACTCCGTGGTTGATTACTTGGAAAAATCCCCATGTTTTTGCAGCTTCGCGGATTTCGTCCACGATTCTTGGTCTGTGGGTGTCGGAATTAACCTCGGAGAGATCGATAACTGGGATTTCGGCGGTGAACCATGAATGTTGGAGAAGTTGATTTGAGGTCTCTGAGAGTTTCCGGGGGATGGAGAAAGATAGTTGGGATGGTGGTGATGCCGGAGTCGGAGAGACCTTTTACACCCATTTTGGACTCGTCGAAGTCCTTCACTTGCTTCATTCGATCACCCGAACAAATATTACTGGTTGCAGCTGCTGCCATATTCTCTGTTTGTTTGTTTGTAGTAGTGTTGGAGAAATTGGTGCTCAAAAAACAAACAAAAAAAAAATTTAGGTTGGTAGTAGAACTTTCGCATCCGGCACTCCTTTTAATGGGAAATCGTGGCTAGGTACAGATAGGGGTGTAAACGAGTCGAATCGAGCACGAATAGTGTCCTACTTGAACTCGAACTCAAAATTTTTTCTGATACTCGAACTCGAGCTCGAGCTCGAATGAGTTTCAAAATTTGTATAAAAATATTTCAATACAATTCATATAAATATAGGTTGGTAAAATATGTAATTTTTTAAAAAAATATGGATATTTTAGTAATTTTACATATAATAAAAAAATTAAAAAAAATTATGCACTCGAGCATATTATACATATGCTCAAGATCGGCTCATCAAAAGTTTCGAACTCGAAGAGCCGACTTCGAGTTGAGTTTTTGACCGAGTTGCTCATGAGCAGCTCTGTTCGTTTACAGCTCCTAGATACAGCTTAAAAAAAAATTATAAAAGTAAAATAAATGAATTTTTAATTAACTTTTGTATGCCGTGATTCTTTGTAGTGGGGTGGGTAGAGTTGTTGATATTTGACGGATTCAACTTCCAACTCCTTTTCATTATACTTCTTCCCTATTTTTTTCAAAAGAAATACAGTTGGCGAGCTTTATACGGATGAACATCATGTTGTTTCCTTAATAACCACTAGATAGCTACCACGGGTATTCACTAGTTATTAAAGGCTCAAATTTCTTTCATTAACTTGGGGTTCTAATCCAACTCTAGTAAGTGAAATTTGGTCATGAATTTAAATTTTAATTCTTAAAAGAATTTAGGTAATTGTCAAAATACTTTTATTTGGTCTAGAAAGTCCCTCTCTTTAATTAGATAAAATAAATTAGATTAAGATATTATCGATTTAGAAAAAATAATAATAATCCTTGGTTTTCCAAAGGACTGCTCAAATAGCTTTGACATGGATGATTTGATAGTAGTAGTATTTAATATTTGATCGTCAGTTCAATCCATATTTAGCTTATCCCAACAAAGCCTCATAGATTTGGTTCTCTGTTTTTTTTCTCTTTCATTGTGTTAAATGGATGGATTTTGAAGTTTATCCAAAATTAAAATAGATAAATTTTAAATGTATTTAAACTAAAAAATTGTCTTAAATCATTTATTTCATAATATTAATTTCAGTGAATTTGAAATTAATATATTTTAATTTTATAAATCGTTCTAGCAAATGAAATTCATCCATTTAAACATAACCTTTGTTTATTTACTTATATCAAAATAATATTAAAATTTAAGAAAATAATTTGAATACATCATTAGTTTTTATCTCACAGAGTGAATTATCATATTCAAAAATCATTTGATTTTTGTTTCAATTTTTTTTCTTTATTTTTTAATCCCTTTATTAGAGTAAGAGGTAGTAGTATATCTCTCAGCAATGCCCGTAAAAAAAAAAATTCCGTGTATAATTTACTTTCCGATATCCACATTTTTGTTGCCAATCACAGGTCCCTACCTTCTAGAGAGGAGGACCGATGATTCACTTTCCATAAATGTAATAATAAACCAATTCAATCAGCAGGTGTTTGATTTAAGCAAACCAACTCTTTTAAGGGTTAATTTTGAGACAAGGTTAAAAAAGTCCACAATGATTGGTGCAAAGTGCGAATCAAAACTCTAGCGAATTGGTTAAGAATACGATACTAGTTTGTAATTTCCACGATTTTACTAATTCCTGGTGGTTGGTTTTACCAACCATTGTGATAAATATCATATTCTTTATCCATGTCATGTAATCGTATTTTTAATTTTAAATGTTATTTTTATACATAACAGTTATTTTTAATGATGTAAATTTTTTTTTTACTATTTATTTGGATTTTTAATTAATTGGGCTGAATTTAATTTTTAACTAAAAAAATCCGAAAATCAACAACTATATAAAATCTTGTAATTTTTAGGGGTAATAACACTTTTCCCCCTAAAGTATGGGGTAATTACGTTTTACCCTCCAAAACTAAAAAATTACACTTTTTTCCATTATACTATTCATCTATTAGCAATTGCGAAAACAACCCTATTAATCCCTCACATTTTACATTTATACTTTTTTAGTCATTCACATTTAAAATGATACATTTTAGTTTCTTACAAATTCAAAATATACCATTTTAGTCCATCGACACAATTATCAACATATTTTGGCCTGAAATACCCACATGTGTATCGAATGTTATATTTTTCATAGGCAAAATTGACAACACACAAATTTCAAATATTAAACGACACTACCTAAAAGAGAGTCTCCATCCACCACTCCAAAATGCTCACCTACCATCACTACCTTATTCCCTTCTCTCATGACTTTTCCTCCACCAACTCTATTCCAACAGTTCCAATCCTCTTCTTTTTAGGATAATTTATTGTTTAAGGTTATGCATTGTCAATTTTACACTTAAATATGTTACATTTTATACACATGTAAGTATTTTAAATCAAAATATACTCGTAATTGTGTCGAGGGACCAAAATGGTACATTTTAAATTTGGGAGTGACTAAAATGTATCATTTTAAATGCGAGAAACTAAAAAAGTACAAATATTAAATATAAGGGACTATTAAAGTCATTTTTCCTTAGAAATTCTAACAATTATAACTGTCAAGAAAAGTCAATTAAATGACTGAAATGCCCTTATCAAAATTTTTAGGTATTTTTATTTTTGATAGTGGTTTGATTGTTGAAAATTAGGAAACAATTGTTCTTGATAGTTAAAATTATGAGAAAAAATTGTACTCAGCATCACAACTCAATTCGAACGTTTAATAAAAAAATAAAAAGATATAAAATACTAAGACACAATGAAAAATTATAAAAAAATTTCCAAAAATCTATTGTCACACAAAACCTTTAAAGAAAAGTTCTAACAAAAAATTTCTTTAAGAAGCCTACTCTGAGAAGCGTATTAATACCATGAAAAACACTATATTAAAAACATTAAATGAACTCTATAAATTGTTTCAAAAAATATCTACATAAATTACAAGAATTTGACCAAAAATATATTTATATGAATTGTATTGAAATATTTTTATACTTAATTTTACTTATAATTTTATAATTATCACACCATTATCAAATTTTGAAAATATGAAAAACAAAAAAATATATATATAGTGAAGTGCATTTTAGTCATTTAATTGACTTTTCTTGGCGGTTTTAGAATTGCTAATGGGTAGATAGTATAAGTTGGAGGGGGCAAGTGTAAGTTGTTTAGTTTAGCATGTTAAAGTGTAATTACCCCTATACTTTTTTTTTGGGTAGGAAGTAGGCAAAATGTTATTAACCCTAATTTTAAGGTAAATATTGGAGTTTTCCATTATTATCTCTTTCAGATCCCGTAAGCAATCAATGTAAAGTGTGTTTATTGTGAAAGATTTTTGTCATTTACAGATAAATGATGTCATCATGTAAATTTTATAGCAAAAACTCATCCAATATACATTTGCAATTATTAAAGTTTTTCGCTCCGTCTAAAGTTATAATCATGCATGTCGTAGATTACCACACTGTTTCCTGATAATCGCCATAGGTCTGGGTAACGATGGCTAATCTAATGAAGCCTAACATGCAATATTCGCTTAATTTTCAACTATGAACGACCAAATAAATTGCAAAAACTTAAAAAGTAAATCAATAAATAAATGAGAAAAAAAAAAAAAACCAAACGTTTTTGAATTTAAAGTCTGCAATGAGAATAACAAAAACCCACAATTATTAATAGGGTATCTTGCTCATGTACATGTAAAAGCCAAAAACACTTCAAAAAAGCCATAATTAATATTAGTTCGTGGTCCTAATTAAAGCATTTGATTTTGTTATTCTTTCTTAATAATTATCTTCTTAGTTCATGGTCCTAGGCCTATTCATGCTCCAAGCATCTAGAGTCTTTACTGTGACAGCCTCAGTGCCATTATTGAATACATATAAGTGAGTCTTGTCGTAAATTGCTAAGGTTGGATAGACCCTTGATGAAATGCACGAGACAGAGGGAAGATTTGCCCCAAAACTCTCTACCACTGAATGATCAATCTGTCAAACCAAACAAAAATAATTTTAAAAAAAATTAATATTGAAATATCTATCATGAAACAATACTGTTAAACTTTAAATATTTATACAGTAATAAATTTTAAAAGATATGAAGGAATGTTTTTATAAAAGAACGATAGAATTTTCGTAAAACATAAATACTACTAGTAGTAAAAAATTAATTAAGCATACCAAACTCCTAAGTGAAAGCTTCTTATCAGTCAAATCAACATCTACAAATATCCGGCAAATGAAGGTCTGTACAAATCATCCTTCAAAGAAGAGCTGAAACACCAAAAAAAGGTGACACAAAAATGTTAGGAGGAAAAGAACAGAAAGAAAACATGTCCAAGTCCAGCAATAAAAATATGAAACTAACAAACCTCCGAGCATCAGAGCACATGAGAACCACGTGTTTGTATCCAGCTTTAAAAACTCTGAAGAAAACGGGAGTATATTCCTCCAGGTTTTCAGAGGCCAGAGTTAAGAGACCAAATGGGCCGAGCCCACCTTCAACATATGAGCCCCTTAGGCCGCAAACATCTTGTGCATCAAGAAGTTCCCAGGTTGGGTCAAACGGTTCTGCTAAGTCCAGGCTAGGAAAAGAGAATGTCACATCCACATCAGCCTACGGTACAAAGCAAGGCCCAATAAATTAGCCTCTCCAATATTGTCATTTGTTGTCAACGTTGTATGATGTATAAGTACTAGTATGTTACAAATATTTAGTTACAGACCTGGGCAATGGTGTAATCCCTGTTACTTCAACAACATCACCTTTATTCAGCACTTGATCCCTGAAATGGACATTTTCCCCCCTCAATCTTTTCAATTCTGGAACTGGCCATTGCAACAATTGTTTTCCATTGCGATCCAGCGTAATTACTCTCGGAATCAGCTAAATAATGACATAAAAATCAGGAATTTTAGTATTGGTAAAGAAATTTTATTGATCACCTTAGAAGTTAATAAGTTGGTAAGAGAAATTTATTAGTAGTACCTGAATGCCAGCCCAGCCCTTTCTAACATCATCATTAGCGGAGTCCGACTCGTTGGCCCAACCCCACAAAATCCTCCTATTTTTACTTGGGTCATAAAATGATTTAGAGGCATAAAAGTTACCATAATCATATCTCAGCCCTTTCCAACCATCAGCAGATGTATTATCTGGAATATATCTCTCTTTATCTGTCTGATATGTTCCAAGTGTGTAATATTCATATCTTGTCACATCAAGGCTGACCTTTCAAGACATGCTTAACATTTGGACCCAGTACAGAAGTGTCCAGCCCATTTGATCCTTGTTTCAGAACGGGGTAGAAATCTGGACATTCCCAGTTACCAGTTCCGGCAGAAGAATGCAATGCGTGTTTGGCCTTGGTCCATTTCATGAAGTCTCTGCTCCTATACAAAAACGCAATACCTCTATTCTTCCTCCTACCACCTACCAAGATTCTCCAGTGGCCATCTCGGCCCAGCCAAGCAGTTGTTGGGTCACGGAATGCTGTTTTGTTTACGCCGGCTTCGGGTACGATTAAAGGGTTGTTATCGGGCTTGACCCACTCTCTAAGATATGGATCGGAGAGATTGGCTGGCACGGCGTAGTTTTGGACTTGGGTGTTGTTCTCATCTATTATACCAGTGTAAAGGATTACGGGCTTATTCCCTGGAAGGACCGTTGCAGAGCCGGACCAACACCCATACTGATCAAATGGTTTTGAGGGAAAGATTGCGGGTTCTAACGGAGTATCCAGTTGATCAAGTCTGTAGATACTGAATGGGCCCATACAATATTCCCCCATACAGAACCTTTGGGGTTATATTGGTAGAATAGATGGTAAATGCCGTTATAATACATCGGTCCTATTAATAAAATGGTGAAAATTGTTATTTGTTTGCCAAAAGAAACTTGAGAAAGGCAAAAAATATGATATCAATTGTAAAGGAAATGAAATATTATTGCTCACCATTGGGGTCTGTCCTCGATTTGTTTTACCGTCGCCAGCATCAAACATGAAGAGCAAAAATTTAGATCATTAGTAAATGAAGCCCAAAAAAAGCAATGTACTGCAAATTGGCCCAAACACCATCAACATAGGGGGTCTACGAAATCTTGAAAAACATTAATGTTTTTCATAATTTAACTGACAAATGCTAATATCTATTTTATGTGCAAACTAATGGTACGATACTATTTCTTAGGTGTGCAAATGAATGATATTTTGGAAAATTCAACAATTTGTACATTACCAATACACCGAAATTAAATTATTTTATAAATTTCTAAAGTACATAATATTGTACAATACAAATCTTTAAAAATACAAGGATATTGTTTCAACACATAATGGCATACATTACATAAGAATTTTTCTAGAATTAACATAACACCGAAATTATCCTTCATGGTATACATATAGTAAGATTGACGGAAAAAAAAGAGTGTATTAAATTTATTTATTTATTTTTTCAAACGTGTGTATTAAATTTATTTAATTGTTGTTATTTTGTACACGTCCGCATTATTTAGAATCAAATATTTGACCATATATACGGATATTGGCAAAGACTTCATAGACCCGTCTTTGACCCCACTTATAGGCTCTGTGGTGTGGATTAAACGATGGGGCCTAACCGCCATCATGCTATGATCATAGTATAAACAGTTTTTTGAAATTATCAATATAATGGTATGATTGGATCCTAAGGATCTTTCCGCCTTTTCTAGGTGCAGAAAATTTTGCGGTCATTCATGAATCATATTCATTCTAATTGCCATTCTACACTCTATATATAAATAAATCTAGTATAGAAATCTATATTGTATTGTTGTTTAGTCTAATATAAAAAGAAAATAAAAAAAGTAGAAATAATACAAATGATAGAGAATCTATGACATCAACTGATGTAAGCAAAACAAGATTTTTTAAGATTTAATCTTGATCACATGGTTTATAGGTGAAGTCAAAGATCGGATCTATCTAAATATTTTCCTTACAGACGTAGCCCCGTATTACGTCCGTATTAATATCGAATCTTGGAGTAATGTACTCCGTGAAGCATGCAAAAATTATCCATATTCAGTTATGTCTACGATTTTGATCCATTTACCTCCTTAAAAGGTAGAAACTAATGGACAAGGAAATCTCAGGAAAAACTTCAGTGATATGAGAAGCGCAAAACAAATAATTTACACAAAAAGACCAACAATAACATATTAAGGCATGGTATGCATCTATAGATTAATGTAAATAAATTTACCGAGGAAAACATTCAAATTTACGTATATTACATTGATATCAGCGGTAAATAATAACAAATCAGACGTCTACCTCAATCGGAAAAACTTTTAATTCGATAGATCATACAACTCTCAAAACTCTCAAAAATATTCTAAGATTTTTTAAGCACTTCCGAACCCTAATATTTTTTTACTACTATATGAATTACTATTTTTCAACCATATTCGGTCTTCTCTTCTCATATAATATTAGACCCTTAGACAATTTTTTATTTTTTGATAATATAAGAAAAATCCAACAACACGATCGAGTAAATAAATAAATAAATAAATAATAAAATAATAATTCAATGAGGAGACAGCAAAAATTACCGTTAATCCAATGCTGCTTTGGCTGAAAGTGGTAGCCGGTTCGGTGCACATGCTTTACATTGACGGCGGAAAAAGATTGATAATCAGGATAAACCTTGTGGAAGGCTTCGACGCCATTATTACAAAAAAAAACAACTGCTGCCAAAACCCATAAAATCTTACACAACAAGAAAAATACTCCATTGGATTGCTACTACGTAGTTGCAAAGAATCTAGAAGAATATATATATTGAGTTTTTGAAGGAGATAAGGACGTGGACATGTGAAAGAAGGAAAAAAAAAAAAAAAGATTTTTTTTTTTAGTTGTGAATGGTGAAAAAATCTTTTGAGTATTTATAGACTTTTTAAGTTTATTATGGATAGGATTTTGGGTATTGGATAACTTTGAAAATTATACTGCGGTAGTTCTGGAAAGTTGGTAACTGTTAAACTTTATTTCCTACAAATCCGAGTATTATTTTTATTTTTTGATTATTTTAAATATTCATTATATATGTAAATTTTTTTTTAATAAAACCTTGTGAAAACCTAGCCTATAAACAATTTTATCTTTACTTATCCTTTCCCTGCAAGGATTAGGGTGGTCATTGTAATGATAGATTCAGATTAAATCTTAATTATTTAGATATAAATAAATAATTGAATAAAATACAATTCGAGAATTTATTAATTGTTGAATAACTAATTAATAAAAGGTCTCATTCGTAATTATTGGCTCACTCTAAATTTCCCAAGGTCACAGATTCTATACAGGAAAAAATTCTTTGCTGTTCACTATTCATTATGGAGTGAGTGTTCCTTATCGTTGGATAATTAAAATTAGTGGGACGTCACTACTTTTTAATTATCTCACATACTGTCATACTCACTCCGTATTACAAAATGAATAATTAACATTTACTCCTACATAGCAGCCTAACTTCTAAAATCCCAATTAATTATTTAATAATTAAAATAAATTATATCATTATTTCCCAAGCACTATGATCATTTCCACTTTCTTCTAGTCTAATGATTTTATTTTTTTTTAAGAGTAACATTGTTCTTTTAGTGATTATTGATGTACTAATTGAACCTCACCTTCATCTCAATGATACCAATAATCGTGAATTTTGATACGGAGTACATGTTTATGAAATTAAATGTAACAATTCTGGGGGAGGATCAAATTAGTCGTCATTATTTCCCTTAATGGAGGAAATAAGATTGATTGATTGGCTATCTTGATGAAAATCTTGCAAGATACTTGAGAATATTTATGGTGTTCTATCATTTTCTTCCTTCTATCATTAAATCATTTAGTTTTCAAATAACTAATAATAATAATAAGCGAATTTCAACTACTTATTAGCTTGTTGGTCTATAAAAATGGATTACCTATTCCTGGCTATACAATGGACCATCAATAAATAATAATTGCACACATTCTTGTTTAAGTAATTTAAATTTAACCATTTAATATTGAGGAGTCCAAACAAGATTTCCTAGCACAATTATTTTCCGAAATTACAATTAGCATGCAAAAGAAGTATTTACAAGAGAAAAAGTGTTTGTTACGCACCCAACAATACAGACTAAATATTTTAAATTTTGAATAATTAAAAAATAATAAAATTTTTATTATTACTTTTTAATTATGTAATAATTATTTAGAATATACACGCAGCACGGAGCATATAGTCACAAACTAACTCATTTATAAAAAGTAGAAATTACTAGAGCCATACGAATACTAATTCTCTTTTGCCCCTTATCTCTTTGATTAGTACACAACATAAGTATCCAAGAGAAGGGTTTATTGTAGTCATTAGTCAAAAATTATTTGGATAAGTCACCAGTCACCGAGCAAGTGAGAAGCCGCCGCCGGGAAAAATTTGCACCGTGGATGCCAAAGTCAAAGTCAAAGTCAAATATCATTAGCAAAAAAAGATTTGGCAATTGGCTTGCCGGACTTCGCAACGTGTTCGTGTTGTTTCCAAGGTCAGAATGTAGACAAGCTGAATCGATTTGCAGCCGGAATGTAGTTGAGTGCCGTGCCTCGTTGTGTCACCGGTGACTGAAGTATTTGAGAAATCTAATCTAAACCAATTTTGTCAAACCAGTATATACCGTGTAAGTGATGTTTCAACTTTCTAGTGTTCTTTTTTGAAAAAATTAAATTTAAATATGTCCGTGTGTTAGTCTTCTCATTTATGAAAAAAAAAATTAAAAAATCGAAATTTTTTTCTAAATTGGCGGATAATAAATGCAAGTGTACGTAGTTATAAGTGTGAGAATATCAAAAGGGTTGACACGAAAATTTCCTATAAAAATAAGTTTATACCAAGATTCAGCCTTATATATTTGCATTGATCATAAATGAACTTACAAGCTACATACAGGAGGAAATAGTGCATGTCATTTACAGATGACATTGGGTTAGTTAGGGGTGTTCATTGGCCGATATTTGGGTAATTCGGTAAAATTTTTTTGGTATTTCGGTATTTCGGTGCAAGAAAATCAAAACCAACTCCGAACCAAACTTTTTTTCGGTTAATTGGTTGACCAAACTTTTTTTTTTCGGTTTATCTGATTAACCAAAGTTCACTAGTTAATTTAAAAATTAAGCATAAAATTAAATATTAAACTAATCAAATTAATAAACAAAAACCTAAAACTACTAAAACTAACACTATAAACTAAAAAATAATAAAGAAAAATAAACCGATATCAAATTGTTGAATGAATGGAACATAAAATTGGGTTACTAAAAAACTAAAAACTAAAACTAATAAAATTAAAAGTTCGGTAATTCAGTAATCCGATATTTTATTTTCAATAATCAAATTCGAACCATATAACCAATATTTTTTATTCGATTTATCCGAAAACCAAACTAATTTGGTTCGGCCGGTTTGTTCGGTTAAACCAAACTATGAACACCCCTAGTGTTAGTAGATGAAACAAAATATGAGATTAATGTTAAACTCAAGATTTGGTGAGAGACACTTGAGGTAAAAGGGTTTAGAATTAACAGATTAAAACAGAATATATGAAATTTAAATTTAGTAAGGGCGCCCGTAAGAATGGAATAAGGGTTAGTATCGGAAATCAAGAGATACCCATAAGTAAAAATTTTAAGTATTTAGGATCAATTTTTCAAAGTGATGTTAGTATAGATTGAGATGTTACACATCGGATACATGCGGGTTGGACTAGTAGAGAATGGTATCAATATCAGGGAATATTATGCGATCGCAAAATTTCTTTACGATTTAAAGGTAAAATCTATAGAACGGCAATTAGGCCGGCGATACTTTTATGTATCTGAGTGTTAGCTAGTAAATTACACACATGAACAAAAGATAAGAGTAGCAAAAATGCGAATGTTAAGATGAATGTGTGGATACACTAGAATGACAAGATACGCAATGAGTATATTCGTGAGAAGATTGTAATAGCATCTATTGACGAGAAGATGAGAGAAACACGTTTAATGTGGTTAGGTCATGTGTTAAGACAACTAGTAGAAGCGTATGTTAAGCGAGTAAATTTTAAAGAAAGTAGTCAACATAAGAGGGGTAGCGGAAGATTGAAAAAGATTTGGTAGGTAACATGTAAGAAAAATATATCTCATCTAGGAATTGAGGAGAATATGGTCCATGATAGAGCGCAATGATATAGTAGGACTCATGCAATCGACCCTATTTAGTGGGATTAAAGTTTAGTTAGTTAGTTTGTTATTAAAATTCACTCATATTGTGTTTGAATGGGTGGATTCGAATTGAATGAAGGATTTGAAATTAATAGATTTGAATTGAGTGAATTTGAAATGAAATGAAATGTGGATGAATTTTAAATCTATTCATTTAAATATTAAAATTACATTCTCACTTGTTGGTGAATTTCAAATTAACAATTAATTCAATTATCTTGTTTAGATAACTAATTATAAATTTGAATTTCAAATCAAATTCATCCAAATCCCTACATTCAAACACAATCTCATTTTAATCATTAAAATATCACCCTTATTTTTAAATGAATTTCAAATTCGCTCAAACTTACTTTAGATAATCCAAGATGAATTTGAATTTAAATCCAAATTCACTCAAACTCCCGTATCCAAATACAGACTGAGAGAATTTAGATTCGATTCCTGGACAGCTTTTTTTTTTCATATTACGTGTCTATGCCCCAAATATCCAATTCCTCTAATGGAGGTATCAATGTTATGAATGAGAGAACACACTAGAATAATGGGCCGTATGATTGAAGTTTAAGATTTTAATTCTAGCCTGATCAACAACTGCTTTCCCTTGGATTAATTCAAACATTTGTGCAAGAAATAATTCATAGGCATATTATTTATTTCCAAGAAAATAACCAATATCGAGGAGTCATATATATATTTGGATTTGAATAGTAAACATTTATATTTATGAATGATTAATACAAAAAAAAAAAAGAAAAAGAAAAAGACGACGACATAGAGGCATTATTCTCTTGTCAAAGAGCAAAAGAAAAAAAAATGCAAAAACAAATGCTAGAAAAGTGTCATATAAATCTCTCCCATTTTAATTCATCTTAGCAATATTCATGCTCCAGGCATCTAAAGTCTCAATTGTAACAGTCTCAGTGCCGTTGTTGAATGCATACAAGTGAGCCTTGTCGGAGACGGCTATAGTTGGATAAACCCTTGATGAAATGCATGTCTTTCCTCCAGCCCCAAAACTCTCTACCACTGAATGATCAATCTGTTCAACCCAACAAAAAATGATAGTACATTAAAATAGATCAAATGGTTGTTCCACCAGTTTTGTGAAAGAATAAAAATATTTTCTATGGGTGAGTTTAAAGATTTTGGATTAATTAATAAGTTTCTATATCCATACCACTTATAGAGAATTGATTTTGAGATAAAAATTAATGTTCTTTAAAATGGTATTAGAATTAATTTTAAGTGTTTTTCCATACACAAATGATTTGGGCCTTATTAATATTGGGATTGATTTCATGTGTTTATGTCAGTCAATGTTTGTCTCTAAGTTGTGTGTGAGAGGACAAATTAATTTATTGTCCTTGTTTCAACCCAAGTCGTATGTGTTGGACTTGATTTCATGTGTTTATGTCAGCCAATGTTTGTTCCGAGTCGTGTTGGGTTTTTAGACTCATATCACTCCTAACCAATTAAACCTAACCAATTAATTTTGCGATGAAATTTGAGATAAAAACTTATATTTTTTAACAATTTCAAACGTTATATATCCAAACCGACAATTAAATTTAACAGATGATCTAGTTAGTAGTAAAAAATAAATAACTATACGTACCAAGCTCCTAAGAGAGAGCTTTTTGTCAGTCAAATCGACATCTACAAATCCTGCAAACGAGGGTGTGTACAACTTATCCTTCAAGGATGACCTGTGGCACAAGAAGGGAAATAAAAGTTTAATTCAAGAAACTTTATTTTGTAAGGAAATAAACTTTATAATTTCCAAATACAATTGAAGTTACGAACGTTGTAGCATCAGAGCACATGAGAACAACATGCTTGTCGGCATCTTTGAAAATTCTGAAGAACACTGGAGTGTATTCTTTCAGATCCGCAGAAGCAAGAGTCGCGAGACCAAATGGTCCAAGACCACCTTCAACAAATGAACCTCTTTTGCTGCAAACATCTTGGGCATCAAGATTTCTCCAGCTTGGGTCAAATGGTTCTGCCTTGTCCAAGCTAGGGAATGAGAATGTCACTTCCACGTCGGCCTGGAATTAATAGGATTAAATTAATTAAAAATCATTGTTTGATCACTCTAATTAATCTTAACAAGTTGTACATCATTTGACAAACCTGAGCGGGAGTTATTCCGGTAACTTCAACAAGGTCGCCACTTTTCAGCAACTGTTTGTTCAAATGGACATTATTTCTTCTCAAAGTATTTAATTCTTGAACTGGCCATTGCAACAATTGTCTACCATTTGGATCGAGTGTAATTGTACGTGGGATCAACTAAACATATGTAACAAAATATATTAATACCATGATTTGAATATAATCAAGTTGATAAGTGTCTACTGGAAAATTGTTGTTTAAATAGAATATCTCAAAAGAGATACATCACCCACATGGATCATATCGTTACTTTAAAATAAAAAATTATTATATAGATCGAATTTAAACAAAAATATATTAATATTTAATATTAATTACTACGTAAGTACTGTGTTGTACGTACCTGAATTCCGGCCCAGCCCTTTTTGACGTCATCATCAGTGGAGTCTGACTCATTAGCCCAACCCCACAAAATCCTACGATTCTTGCTGGGGTCAAAGAATGATTTGGAAGCATAAAAGTTGCCATAATCGTACCTCAATCCTTTCCAGTTGTCGGCGGATGTGTTTTCGGGAACGTACACATCGAATTGTGGGTAATATTGACCAAGTGTGTAGTACTCGAATCTAGTGGCATCAAGACTCACCTTCATGACATGCTTAACATTCTGGCCCAATTGAGAAGTGTCCAGCCCACTTGTTCCTTGTTTGGATACGGGGAAGAAATCTGGGCATTCCCAATTTCCAGTTCCAGCAGATGTATGGATTGCGTGTTTAGCTTTAGCCCATTTCTTGAAGTCCTTGCTCCTATACAAAAATGCAACACCTCTATTCTTCCTCCTCCCACCTACCAAGATTCTATAGTGCCCATCTGGGCCCAGCCATGCAGTTGTTGGGTCACGAAAAGCGGTCTTGTTCACTCCAGCTGTGGCAACGATCAAATGGGTTGTCATCTGGCTTGACCCACTCGCGAAGATATGGATCAGAGAGGTTAGCTGGTACCGCGTAGTTTTGGACTTGGGTGTTGTTCTTATCTATGATACCAGTGTAAAGGATTACGGGCTTATTCCCTGGAAGGACTGTTGCAGAGCCAGACCAGCAGCCGTACTGATCAAATACTTTTGATGGGAAGATTGCGGGCTCTAATGCGATCCAGTTGATCAAATCAGTGGATACTGAATGGGCCCAAACAATGTTACCCCACACGGCTCCTTTAGGATTGTATTGGTATAAAAGATGGTATACTCCATTGTAATACATAGGTCCTGTTACAATCCACAATATTACGAGGATAAAAATTGTTAATAATAGATATTTTAATATTTGAAAAAATAAATAAAAGATGTGATTTTTTTTAAAGAATTAAGATGTAGTGCTCACCATTTGGATCTGCCCTCCATTTATTATGTCGTCCGCCACGAACATGAAAGGCAAAGATTGAGAACTTGTCTTAATAATTAACATAAGAATCCAACAAAAATGATTGATAGTAATATGTTACAAATTTTCATGGACTAAATATATAAATTTATTATTTTTTTTTTTTTTAAAAAAAATGGGGGAAAAGTACCGTTAATCCAATGCTTGGGGGGTTGGAAATGGTAACCGGTTCTATGTACTTGCTTAACATTGACAGCGGGAAGAGACTGATAATGAAGATAAACATTGTGGGAGGATTCGACAACGTTATTAGATATTAAAAAACATAACATAAATACTGGCAAAGCCCAACGAGATTTAAAGCTAGATAACTCCATTGGACTTTGACAGTACGAAGATACTACAAATACACAAATTTATTACTATGTACACAAGAGTGCGATTAATGCTTATCAATGGGCACCGATTTGGGTATTTAAAGAGGGATGAAAGAAGGGAAAATTGTCAAAATAGTCCCTCAATTTTTTCACTTTAGCCAAAATAGTCCTTCAACTTTTTTTTTAGCCACAATAGTCCCTTAACTTTTATTTTTTAGCCAAAATAGTCCTTTAACTTTTATTTTTTAGCCAAGAAAGTCCTTTTATGGTGGAGTCACTATAAAAAAAATTTCTTTTTTTTTTTATAAATTTCACATAAAAGGACTATCTTGGATAAAAAATAAAAGTCAGAGGACCATTCTTGACTACAAAAAAAGTTGAGGGACTATTTTGGCTAAAATAAAAAAGTTGAAATACTCTCTTCAGCGATTTCCCGGATGAAAGAAAAAAGAAACGAGGATTTTTAGGCTGTTGAATGGTTCTAATCCTTCTACTTTCATGGATCAGAAGATTACTTATTTATGGGAATGATTAAGGGGTAGCCTTCAAATTAACTTGTGGTTCTTTTGGTATGTGGCCAAAAGTTTAATCTCATTTTTCTTATGTTTGTTCCTAGTTTATTTTTTGTAACATACCATTTTTTACAATAAAATCGTACCACATGATTTTCGGTCTCATATTCTGTTTCACTTCTTATTATACTATTAAATGAACTGTCAATATTAATCTATTTGAGACAAAATAACTTTACATAATTTTAACAATTCATTAAATAGTGTGACAGGATATAAAACATAATGCGAGATAAAAGATGCTTAGCACAAAATCGTATTTGTCTTGACTTTGCTACAAGAAAATAAGGTGTCAAATTAAACGGGATATGTGTTACATATGAACGGTTATAATGTTATATTTATGTGTTAATTTGTTATACAGTTCAACTTTTATGGTCAACATATCAAGTTTTTAAAACTCAATTTATATAGGTTTTTTTTTTTTGAAAAAAAAAAAACTAAATTTTAAATTTGTATGAGTTAATTTGATCTAAATTTCAGTTTTTGTCGAAAAAAATTCATTAAAAAAAAAAGTCTATATAATTTATTCAATACAAATTTAATTAATTTGACTTTAAAAATTAAATTATGATAAAATAAATAAGACGAAGTGAGCATTACTGCATATGGTTTGAAAGTGTACATTATTTGGTCGGTCGGCAAAGTCACACCATAGCACAATATTTTGAGTTAAGAATAACACATAATTTTATGAATGTAAGATGAGTTTCACATGGGCTTCTTTACGGAATTGGTAAAAGGAATGGGTTGAAAATTAAGTTCATGAATCAGGACATCATATCCATTATGGACAATGAGAATTTTTACTTAATTCTGTATAGAATATATGAATTTATGGAACGGTCTTTCCTCTTAAGCAGTATGTATTCTATGTTTCTAGTCGGAGTTGGATTGTACAAATCCAACAAAGTTTCTGCATCCCACGTACATGAGGCAATCTATAACCAAAAACAAAAAAAACTTTTCTTCTCCACTAAATCAACGTACAAACAATTGATCATGAAACAATCGATCAACACCCTCCTGAACTTCATTAATTGTCGATTACGATCAAAAATTAAAGTTGACTTGCTAAAGGAAATTGCATCAATAAATTATTAGAGAATTCTACCGTTCCTTTTAAGGAATCAACCATTTGACTTTAAAAGTTTGTACAGTACAAGTTTTTTTAAACACATAATGTTTATAGTCTTATACTATACAAGCATTTAAAGTACAAGAGAATGGTTCAATAAATTATTTAATATCACATTTTAGTTCATTTTCTTTGGTGTATTCATGCTCCAAGCATCCAACGTCTCAATGGTAATGGTCTCGGTACCATTGTTGAATGCATACATATGTGCATTGCTAAAGACTGCCAAAGTAGGATAAACCCTTGATGTAACACACATTTTGCCTCCAGCACCAAAACTTTCTACCACCGAATGATCAATCTGCCATGAAAAAAACATATGCTATCTCGTTAAATAAGAATATATAATAATAAAATAAAAAATTTGAGGGATATTAAAAATTTTACCAAACTCCTAAGAGAAAGCTTCTTCTTTGACAAATCTACGTTTAAGAAGCCTGCAAATGAGGGCTTATACGACCCTTTCTTTAGGGAGGAGCTGTCATCATGAGCGTATAATACGAGATTAGCGAGTTCATGCATTTGAAGGAAGGAGTAAGTATCTCCTATCTATTCCGTAATAGACTGTACTTCAGAGTAATACAGAGTGGGTATTATATATATTGAGATAACTGAAAGTATAAATATGATTCTATTACTTTTCAATCATCCAAAAATTTATATTACTCACTCTACATTACAAAATGAATAACAAAAACTTTTTTCATTTAAAGATACATAAAAGCACAAGTTTTAATGATTTTAATAATTATACTAAGACATGCATGATCAACCAACCTACCTTGAGGCATCAGAGCAGAGCAGAATCTTAGGCTTGTTTTTTGAACTAAATACTCTAAAAAAGACTGGAGTATATTCTTGTAGGTTTTTGGAAGCTAGTGTTAAAAGACCAAATGGCCCAAGCCCTCCTTGGACAGTTGAACCCTTTCGACTGCAAAGTTCTTGTGCTTCAATGTGATCCCAACTTGGATCAAATCTCTCAGCTTTGTCCAAACTTGGAAACGAGAAAACTACTTCGACATCAGCCTGCATATATAAATGCATGCATGCATGGCATTAAAAAAAAAAGCCAATTTAGTTAGTCTCTCTCATGATTATATAATTAAGACACTAATTACATTATTAATCGTCTAATATTATTGTAAACTTATTGCATAATCCTAAGCAATTAAGTTAACCTGTGCAGCTGTTATTCCTTTGATCTCAACAAGGTTCCCCTTATTTAGCTTTTGATTGCTCATATGAACTTTATTTCCTCTAAGAGTTTCCAGCTCTTCAATAGGCCACAGTAACAATTGCTTTCCGCTGGGATCCAGCCAAATTGTACGTGGAATAGTCTACATATAATAAACCAAAATCATAAGAAGAAAAAATTAAGTTGAAAAACACAATTAAAGTTTTATATAATCTTGTTATCATTCCGTTATATTTTAAAAGTTATATATACAATATAAATTTTTAGAGCACAATAGATTATACTATGCAATCATTTAGAGTACAACGAAATAATTTTTTAAAGAATTGTAAATTGTTTTTATAAATTTAATAAAGAAAATAACAATTATTGTATAGCAGGTACCTGAATTCCAGGCCCAACCTTTATCAACATCATCCATTTTAGTGTCCGATTCATTGGACCAACCCCAAAGGATCCTTCTATTCTTGCTAGGATCAAAGAAACTCTTGGAAGCATAAAAATTTCCATAATCATATCTTAGTCCCTTCCAACCATCCACAGAAGTATTATCAGGTACGTATCTGTCAATCTTTTGAATATATTTACCAATTGTATAATAATCATATCTTGTAGCATCAAGACTATTTATAAGAGACAGGTATTAATACTATTTTCTTTTTTAATCATTGAATTATCCAAACCTTTTTTCCCTTGTATTGATACAGGGAAAAAATCTGGGCATTCCCAATTTCCAGTATTTTCCTTAGAATGCAATGGATGCTTTGCTTTAACCCATTTAATAAAATCCTTACTTCTGTACAAATATGCAATTCCTCTTTTTTTTCTCCTGCTGCCAATCAAGATTCTCCAGTGGCCATCTCGGCCCATCCACGCAGTTGTTGGGTCTCGGAAAGCCGTCCTGGTTAACGCTGGGTTCAGCAGCGATTAATGGGTTGTTATTGGGCTTGATCCAATCTTGAAGATATGGGTCGGAGATATTGGCTGGCATGGCGTAGTTTTGGACCTCGGCCTGTTTCTCATCCACAACTCCCGTGTAGAGAATAACGGGTTTGTTTCCAGGAAGGACTGTTGCTGACCCAGACCAACAACCATACTTGTCAAATGGTTTTGTGGGCTCAATTGCGGGCTTTAATTCTTTCCAATTAATCATGTCTCTTGAGACTGAATGGCCCCATACTATGTTGCCCCATACCGCACCATATGGATTGTATTGGTAGAAAAGATGGTAGATTCCATTGTAATACATTGGTCCTGTTTTAGGGGAAAAAAATTAATTACTGGATAATAATGGGTAATGTAAAAAGAGTTGTAATTAGAATATTAAGGGGAAAAACTATTTTATTGTTAAAAATAAAAAAAAATAGTTCGCCTTCACTCACCATTTGGATCTGCTCTTGGATAATTTTTCAGCGTGCGACAGTTTACATAGAGACAAAATTGAAATTCATTAGCAAAACTTTTAAAACGCGAAAAAAAATAAATTATAATTTGGTAAATATGCAGTAATAGATGCTACAACAGGAAAGGCAGAAGGACACCAGAAAAGGAAAGGTCACTACCAGTTGCGAAGTTAAAAAGTTTACTTGGAGGCGATAGAGTAAATTTTGAAAACTTTTAAGGGAGCTAAATGAAAATTTTAAATTTTTTTGGGTGAAATTTCAAATTTTCCAAAATATGGGGCGGCCGCCCTGCCTGCCCTTCTAGTCCCACTACTGATAATAATATAGAAGTAGTATACAGGATGGGAAATTTTAATATGGATTAAATCTGTGATAATTAGGATAGAAAATTTTAATATGAATTAAATTTACGGCATAATACTATAAACTCTTTAGTTCATATTGAACCATATCATTTATCTAACTAATAGAAAGTCATGTGACTCAACATATAAGAATGATCCATGTATAAAAAAATTTCACCTAACACTAAGCTTTAGTAGACTAAAATTGCAACTCTAATAATGTGGACTCAAGGAATAAGCCAAAATAATCTAAAGGTCAAAATATGTTGGATTTGGTGATGTGTATTTTCCCAACTTAATACAATTATATTTTAATGATTACTACTAGATAGTACTCTTTTAATTTTATTTTATCTATTGTTTTAGATAATTTACTTTGTATATCTATCATTTTAAAAATTTAACGAGGTAATATATAAGTTTTTTTTGACTTTACTAGTGACATATTAATGAAAAGTGAAAATTATATATTTAAAAATATTAATATGGAAAGATAATTTAATTATTTTAAAATATTTTTATACAAAATTAACATAATTTAATAATTTTTAAATTTTTATACACCAATATAAACTAACAATTAAAATAAAACTAGGCGCGACCATTGACTATGATTAGGCACGTCATTGGAGTGAGAGACTTTTCCATGGATAATGTACACGATTTAGAGACACTTTTCTAATTTATTTTTATTTTTTAAAAAAGTTACACCTAAGTCAAACCTTTTAACTAATTAATAAATAGCAGTAGTGTCTTTCCACAATGAACACCCTGGATATAAATACAAATTTTTATCCACATATTAAGATGTGATGGGCAGCTTGATTGTGACTAAATATGAATGAGGGAACACCAAAATTAAAGAAATCAAAGTAAAAAGGCACATAAAACAGAAACAACAGTATTAAAGTCAGTGGAATGTGCAAAAACAAATGTCAGAGATAACAAAAGTTGGGCTTTAGATTCCTATACCTTTCGCATGCATACACCTTTGTCCAACTTGTATGGGAATGTGGAGTGCAAAAATTGAAGGACTCAACTTTTCAACCACAAACAAAAATCCAGAGCATGCAGTTCCTATGTATGAGTAATTAAACAAAATAAAATAATACTAGTACTAGTAGTTTCTAGTGGAATTTGTGCTTCATTATAATTGTATATAAATAATACATACACGTACTGATATGTTAACCTTTCTACGTCAGTTTAGTCAATGACAAGAATTTGATCAAGTATGGGGAACATGCGAAACTATTTCTAACACGACTAATTAAGTATCCCAAGTGGAAAAGATTACTGAATTAATGAATGTTCTATTTTTTTTCCCCTTAAATTAGTTTTCCTTCTGCAAACATGTGAATCAGTAAGTACACCTGGTGTTGGTTGTGTTTCCAGTTTTACACCCAAGTGTTGAAAGGATCTTGGCAGTAGAACCCATAGTCAATGTTGGGAACATTTGACTATATTAGCTATTAGCTAAGATTAAAAAATATAGCATGCATGAAGCCCATGTTCATCCTTGATACGATGCACTTATGATCCATATATACATGACATATATATTATGATCTACATATAAATTTTATTTTGTTAGAATATATATTTTAAACATGTAAGGTGTGAGACAAGAAATTGAACAAGAAAGTAAAAGTGCCAACAAATTCCCTCATAAAATTTTGCACTCAAGTTAAATAGAAAATAATGTTTTAATAAAAACTTCAATAGAAATTTGATAATATTGGCCAAAGGAATAGGTATATGGCCAAAAAGTAAGGAAAACGACTGCATGCAAATTATTCATGAAATATTAAAGTCCGAGTAGTACAACATATGTGAAAAAAAGAACGGACTTTGAAGCTACATGCACGACAGGACTATCCTTTTATCACTGGAAAGAATTGAAGGACGACTTGATTTGTTGTAAGAGACGAAACAGTAGGACAAAAGTGCACAAAAATTCCAGATAAGGCAAAACAAGTTCCCATGGAATGACTTTCTAGTATTTTGTTCAAATGAAAGGACCAAAAAAAAAAAAGAAAAAAGAAAAGTTTACTAAGAACTAATTAAGAAGGAAGAAGAGGTACCGTTGATCCAATTCTTTTTAGGTTGAAAATGGTATCCGGTTCTATGTTGTTGCTTCACTTTCACAGCAGATACAGATTGATATTCGGGATATATTTAGGTGCGACGCTTCAACCATGTCTAGTGATACTAAACAATGAATAACAAATGGCAAAACCCCAACAAACTTACTACAGCACTTCATTTTGCTTAGAATTCGAAGTACCACGTTTTCGTGAATGTATGGGGAAGAAGTTTTCGGTATTTATAGGGAGAAAGATTGGGACAATCCCGAGATAGAGCCAGAAAGAGCAAAAACAACAAAGTGCAGTTTAGATGGTAAAATTTTTTTACTATTTATTGATTGTGTGGGTTCGAATCACTAAAGTTTTTTTTTTTTTTTTTTTTTTTAAATCCAGAATGAGGGATGCTTAAATTCTTATTAAGTTTGACATAGATTTGAGTAGGATGAAGAATTGGAAAATATTATATGTTTGGATAAGGCCTTGCGAACTGTTGTGTTGTGTCCATGATATTTATTTTACTGGCTAAAAATTTTAATAGTATCATTGAGTGGAAAAAAATAATGAGTAAGATTTTAAATGAAATGGACCTCATGAATAGAACAAATTTATTGATGTGGATATATAATATACAACATAATATACGAGTTGTTAATTAAAATTTGTTTGCTGAAATGCATTAAAACCACTGCTTTTCTAGTGACTATATATTGAAAACAAGAAGCTTCCAAATTAAGCATGGTTCACTCAATATCACTTTTTAAACATCTTAAAATAGAAACCAGGAGTTGAACTGCCTAAAGTAGGGGTATTCATTCTAAATCGTCGACTCGAAAAATTTGTTGAATCGATTCAACTCGAATTGGAAAAAAAAGTTACTTGAATCGTATTCTAAAATTGGGTTAGGTCACTCAAGTTGAGGATCGGATATCGGGTCACATTTTTGTGACTCGCTGAGTACCGGACTCGATCCATTTCAAGGGTAATTTTGTAAATTTGGTTAATAGAGTTTTATCGAAAATTAATACTCACTAGAATTATTGGCAATTTCTCACCTCTTCTTCTTCAGTTCCTCGTCTTCTTTTTCTCCTCCTCAATCACCTCTTCTTCTTTCTCACACTCGCGTCTATTAGGATATATTTTGTGATTTAATTGTTGTTGTTATTAGTCTATTGCTACTTGCAAGTTTGTTGTTGTTGGAATATATTTTGTGATTTAAACTTAATTATTATTGATTTAATTGTGAAATTAACTTGCCTAACTATTATTATTTAAATTTTTCATGTTTTGTTGACAGTGAGAGTCGGGTATCCGGTCAATCCGACCTTCTTTTGCAGGTATCCGGCCTTTGTATGTATCGGGTAAATGGTCGAAATTTTCTTGATTCAATCAAAAAGGGTCGGATATCTTTTTTAATTTATGAATCGGTTATTCGATCTATAAACACCCCTAGATTAAAGTATACAAACAAACTCTATTTTATTTTGTATACAAACTCTATTTTATTTTCTAATGGTAATTGTTTTTCTATTATATATGTAAAGCATCACGTTATGCTTCAAACATTTAGAACGTAGATTAATTATAAGCATTTTATATTAAACAGTGGCAGACATAAATCGTAGATATTGATCTTCTTTTTTTTTTCTTTTTCTAGATATTGAACTTACTTTGATGTTGACCTTTCGATTTCAATCCATAACATGGTTAATGTGAAGATCCTCTTTATATATTAAGCTAATGTCAATGGGTAACAAGGAAATTTAGTGTATAAACAATGTGTAGAATTTTCTAACGTGAGTTTGCTTATTTCTAATAGCTCTTTCTCTTCATTTCTACAGTCACTAACATTGGGTGGATTTGATCATGTCAAAAGTTTTGCTGTGGACATGAGAAAATTAACAGATTTCTTTCGAAAACCACTTGGTGTAAACGAAATTTAAAATATATATATATTATATATATATATTTTTTTTTTTTTTTGACACTCAAATATACAATAATAATAATAACAACAACAATAACAATAACGCCTCTCGCCCCTCTCTTATATGACTTGTTTACTCACTCCACAATGTGAAGTGGGTATGACTGCGATGCCCCACCCCATATCAAAAATGAGAAAGAATATCATTATATTATTTACAACATTATTTTGGATTCTACGCTACTAATAAGTTGGTTTAAACATTTTATACCCGTTGTTTCTACTTAAAAGTTATTCGACGAATTCAGACCCGGAGTGTTACAATTGATATCAGAATGAATCTCATAGTCTTTGCACAGGGTGAGACTGAATCAGTGGTATTGGGTTGTGCTACGCAATGTATGTGACATAGTATTGGCCCCCAACTTGGGCTTTGCTTAACTTGGCCTTTGCGTCTTAAGGAAGGGTGAATGTGATATCCCGTCCTGCATCGAAAGTGGGAAGAGATATTGTATTGTTTATAACACTTTACATTTTGAACTACTAACAATTTAATTTAAATATTTTGAACCTATTATTTTTGCTTAAAAGTCAATAGACTAACCCAAACTCAGAGTACCTGGAGTGTTACAATTGTGATGCTCTGTCTTACATTGAATGTGGAAAGTAATATTATATTGTTTATAATATCTTGGGTTCTAAACTACTAACAATCTATTTGGTTTAAATATTTTGAATCCATTGTTTGCACTCAAAAATTATTATACTTGCTCAAACCCAAGGTGTTACAACAAGTATTCTAACAGTTATTGAAATAATTAAAAAGTAAAATAATTTATTACTACCTATTACTTTTTAATCATCCAGACTTTTTTCTCCTATATAACATTTGGCTTCCTTTTTTAGAAGTAAATGAAATTATGGATTCCGGGGAATGAGTGACAGCACTATATGTGATTTTATGCTTGAAGGAAATAGAACTAGCAAGTCTAACACCATGGCAGGTACCACTTTACATCTTTCTAGTTCGAAAATGACAAGTCAAAAAAGTTTTATTTTATTTTTTAATTTTTTTTGGGTGGTACAGACGAGTCAAAAAAGTTAATAACGTGAATTATCGCTGCTGTGCTAATCTATTGTTGGTTGCTTCTTAATTTGTGACAAAAAGGTTGGGTGACGATGCTGATAAATTATTGAATTATTAATCACTTTGTTCTTTTTTGTCAACATGGCTTGAAATGGGATGGGACTTGGCACTTAATTTGGTGGCCGGTGGTGGGCCGATCGAGTCAAATATTGCATGATGTTAGAGATAGTGGAATAATTTGATGCAACATCAAATGCTTGAATAGGGCGGTTGAGTTGCATCTATGAGTCTTGAGGACTTGGTTATGACGTGATAAATTTGAATAATTTTCAAAATATGTTTGTTATATGTCTAATTAAGCACTTTCTCACCAAATTAATTGAGTGGACGGCACAAGGATGATCGATTGAGGTGCTTAATTGGAACATCAATTACCACATGATCTTCTGTTTTAATTTGTGTATCAATCTCAATATATAAACATCTAGTTAAGTAATTAAATTGTGAGATAGAGAATTAATATAGATAACGAGATTGAAAATCAACCAATAGTCTCAATTAATGGTTAGATTATTCCGATTAACTTAATAAGTTAGGTGTTATACTATTACATAAATTTTGAATAGCAAGATTTTGCTAGAATCTTATGCAGTGGGGCATTTCAAATGGTTTTTCCACTAAGATCTGGTGCCTACAAATTCTTCAAACTGTTCTTTGAATCTTAGGTTTTTATTGGCATCAGAGTCACTTGGAGTTCAAATCTTATCAACCAAAAAAAAAAAAAACACTTGGTATTCCTATCATTCTGACGTACTGTTTCAATCATAGTTTAATGTTTTAGTTCGGATTGTGCCTAAACTCATATGCATGAACATGAACTTCGATCTCGGGTTTGGTCCGATTGTGTGAATTGGACTGAATTGTCAGATTAGTATTTAATTTAGGTACCAGTATTTAATTTGCTTCTCATTTATGCGATACGTGGCGACATTTATACCCGCATAAAACGAACTCATTCCTACTTCGCAAAGTCTTAATTTCAGAAAACTATAAATTGGGATGTTTCATCTTAATTTTATAACTAGAAGATCTAATGACCAGTAAACAAGAATTGACTGATGTAATGAAAAAGGAATAATGGGTTAGTTTCTCTATTTGTCTTTTTACTAAATGTATGTATGCAGATATAGCCAATACAAAAGCTACAAATGGGTTGTATTCGGCTTGTATAGATATCACAAAGCTATGGAAGATTAATTAACATTTGGTCAAGTCATAAATGATTTTTAACATTTCCAACGTCAAAAGTTTGATTTTGGCTAAATTTGTCAAGAAGAATAAAACATTGATCGAAGTTTTTGATTTATAGACTATGCTAAACAAGATCAAAAGTTTACAACCTTGTGAAAAAAAAAGCCCAGAAAATGTTCAAAGGACTCTAAATTTATCTTCCAAAATAGGAGTGGTAAACGAGTTATCTTTTTCTATTAAAATTTATACTTGAGTTGGTATTGACCGAACTCAAACCAAGATCGATCTCAAGTTCTAGTGAACTCGAATAAGTACGAATTCGAGTTCGAATTAGGTTTTGATCAAATTTAAACTCGAACGGATTATTAAAAGGTCAAACAAGTTTGAATTCAAATTCGAACAAGTCTATAGATCCCTATAAATTTTGCTTGAGTTAAATTTGAATATGTTATTATTTAATCTCGATTCATTTAAAGTTCTACTTTAAAAGGAGAGAAAGAGAAGTAATACTTTTCTCTCCATATTTCCTCACTTAAATGCTTCCACCAATAAAAGATTCTTTCTTTATTTCTTTCATATTTGTTACTTTAATTAATTAATTTTAGCTAGAATTTCTTATTTGTCACACGATGCATTTAATTTGGAAGTGTATGAAAGGCCATTTGAGTGATGAAGAGCCATACCACCATGGCACCATATGACCATAGTCATTTGGCCACCTTTCAAGACTCGAGATAAAGATTGGACTAATTCAGAAATCAGTGGATGGTCCTGCACGGCTCATCTCTAAAGTGAAATTCATTACCGTCTATACGTATAGCTAAAAAGAGTATCAAACAAATTTGTGTTAGGCATATTCCCAGTTTCTCAGTACCTGCGCTATATGCATATACACACACACCATTCTTGTAATAATGTGTCTTGCACGTTTCCGGTAACATGTTAGGAAAAGATGTATATGTAGTGTAATTTCAAAAGATCCCAGAAATGACCTACAACAACATTAAGTGCCCAACTATGATGTCCCACATCCAATTTTGTAACCTCCTCCACTGTATTGAGTGTTTGTGTTTTCTTTCTCTTTCTCTAGCATAATGAAAGATAAGTCCACAAATCATTCTAGATTTATATCCAAAATGGTTGGGGATGTGATGTGTTAAGTCTCTATCAAACATGATAACGAAGTATAACTTAGATAGTAAGACACTTATTTTATAATTTATTGATCACAAGTTCGAGTCACCAAAAGTACAAGAGAGAGGTAGATCTCAAAAAAAAAAAAAAAAAAAAAATGTCTCTGTCAAACAGAGACTTGGGAAACTTAGGTGGTTTGTGAGCCCAAAAATAGATATGACAATGGGATCGATTATCTCCCACTTAGACCTTTCGAGCAATGTAAGACAGGCTATGGTCCTTCCTCCTTAATGAATGAGATGAGGGCATCTATTTTTCTTTTCAAATTTTATGAAGTATCTAGGATCTATTTACGTTTCAATAGGACATCAATAAAGTTTTCATCAACCAGATTGCTATAAAAAGATGTACATTAATTACAACTGTTGCAATTTTGAGGAGAGAGGATGATCCAAAATATAAAATTTCTCTACAGAATATGTAAGCCTTGTATTTGGAATACATAATGGTGCTCTGGTGGAGCCGAAGAATGAATGTTAGCTCGAGTCAGGCCAGAATGCCTTCCTACTGGGATGTTCAGTGCAAAAGCTACAGTATGAACTTTAAAGAAAAATGGTTACAAAACCTGCACCCCATACAAAACCCACTATAGGATAACCCAAGTATAGACAGTTAAGTGGGTTGCAGAATGCAGCACTTGTCCTTGAAAAAGATTATTCAACTTCATGTTTGCATAGAAGCCAAACTTGGTAAAATC
The DNA here is from genome assembly GCA_025175665.1 of Cinchona pubescens. Lineage (NCBI taxonomy): Eukaryota > Viridiplantae > Streptophyta > Magnoliopsida > Gentianales > Rubiaceae > Cinchona > Cinchona pubescens. Next base: position 2,127,306 of record JANKKI010000129.1, on the reverse strand, counting down.
TAGAACGAAAAACAGAACATCTTAGAAACCTTGCAGCCGTTTAAGAAAAAGTTTTGACATTTTGGTGCTTACTACAAGATTCTTCAACGACGTATTTGGTAGGTGCTACTTGAAAATACTGTCATAGTCACCATCACCCCAGCAAGTGGTATAGTGTGATGACAATTGCTCAAGAATTCAACCTGGACAAAAAGAAAAAGTATCAAAAATAAGCTTTTGGCTACATGTTTAAGAACTCGAGTAAGACACGAGACTTCATTGCTTGGTACACATCAGAACCAAACAGCATAGATATCCAAATAAACAGGATTTACATAAGGGATTGAAAAGGCAAAAATAGTGTCATTGCTTGGAGCTAATATCATTGCTGTCAACAAATTAATAATTCCAAACACGAAGATAGCTGCCGATTCTAGTTTTGTAAAAGGAATGGCCAACAGATGGAACATGATAAATGTCGTTTGTTTTTTATTTTTTTTTTATTTTTTTGATGAATATCGTTCGTTACTCTTTGACACATACATTTCTTACTTCGTTTTTCTGATATTGTCTCTTTAAACATAAGAGTCCATTACCAGAAATTCTCCAAATATGGATAAAAGGAGAGAACATGGAAAAATTAACAGAGAAGGGAAGAAGACAAAGAAGAAAAGAAGAAATCAAAGAAAATGTTCAAATCAATAGGAAAACTTAAATGTCAGCAATTTTTAATTAAGGGGGCTTTAGATAGGCACAGAAATGTTAGTTTTAAGAAAGATCCTACATAGCTAAGACTGTTAAATCCAGATGATTTAATCACTTTAAACTAAAGCAATTTACATATGTTGTTAACTATAGCACATCTCAATTGTAAGGTCTTATTCATTCAGTATCCATTTTACATCAAACGATTATTTAGGTGAAGTTAACACTTAAATAATGAACTATTTCATAGACTATGTTAGTGATGCCGCAGTTACCATTCTTTGCACACACATGGCTATTAACAGTGTATGGATTTAGAATTTTCCTTATTGAGAGGGCAATAATTATTTCACTGGTAACAGCTGCAGTAACTATATGACTTGCACCACATTATTTCTAGACTGCAGTAGATTCAACAGGCACCAAGCTACAAACAATAACAACTCAGGCAAATGTTATTTCAATTATGGTAAGACAGTTACGAAGCATTTGGAGCGGATTAACCTTGTGGACTTGGAAGATTAACAAATACAACTTATAATATATGAAAGAGAATGCAGTATTTTCGAAAGGGAATCCAAAGCAGATATGTAGAGATATACTTTTTGATTGTTCTGTTAGTGGAAGAAACATGTAGAACAGAAAAGCATAATTACATGATCAAATACGGCTTTAACTCGTAGCTGTCGGAAGAAAATCAAGACGTATGAAACAAGGCTCAGCAGTATAGCTCCAGCCTCTAGGGGAATGGGCATAATATCTCATTCCTGAAAATTAAACACATATGGGTCAACAACACAAAATAAAGTGGCAGGCCCACCAGTTAAGGACCAGAAGATAGAGAAGTCAAACACTGAAGACAAGCTAGCATCCTCTCAGTGGCAAAAATGCACACCAATGGCAGTGGCAGAAGCTGTATATAGAAGTTCAATTCCAATAGACCACAAAACTTGTACAAAATCCGATGGAAGTTTTAAAATCCCGTTAGGGAACCATTCCGTTGTGTTTTAAGATTTGTATAATACAGGTTTTTAAAGCACAATATATTGTATTGTATAAGTTTTTAAAGCACAACAGGATAGTTCTCTAGAGGGACTAAAGAATTTTCCTAACATTTTTGAAGCATTACATTCACAAAAAACTTGGTGAGTATTATTGATAAGGGCAATACACACGCACCAAAAAAAAAAAAAAAGAACCTTCTTGGCTAGTATTTTTGATAAGGACAATATAAACAAACATGAGAGGACTCACCTCACCAAGGTGGAAACAGCATTCACCAGTAATCTCCACAAGAACAAGCACCTTCCTTAAAGTGATGAAATCTATTTGCATCTCGCACAATAATTAACCTATTTGCTACTAATGAAACAAATTTATATATAAATGTGTGGCAATCACCACATACTCTAAGATTCTTTGTAATCCTAAGAGGAGTTCCCTCAGGAGTGACAGTGAGACCAAATGCAATAGCTAACTTTTCACTGTGTGTGTATAAGATTCTTCGTTTAAGTTCCTCATCAACATCATGCAACACATAATTTGTATCAGGAACATAACCAGCCAGCTCTAATTTATTGCACAAACAATTTAGCTTCTCATATATCTCCTTCGATTGAGGATGAGCATGGTCTCCTACACTAAATTGATGGATTTTGTTGTCCACTTCAATCCATGTCCAACCAGGAACCTTTTTCAATCTCTGATGGGTCATTAGTTCCCTAACTCTGGCAACATTTTTCCACTTCCCTGCTCTGGCATATATATTTGCAAGCAACACATAATGTCCTGGGTTTTCAGGTTGCAATTCAAGAAGAGATCTTGCTGCCTTCTCCGCAAGTTCCACATGACCATGAATTCGACATGCCCCAAGCAAGGCCCCTTAGTCGCCACAGTCCCTCATCTTTTTCGACAGTCATATTCTCAATTAAGTTCAAGGCCTCGTCAAGTCTCCCAGCACGACCCAAGAGGTCAACCACACAAGTGAAATGTTTCACATTTGGTCTAACACCATACTCTTGTTGCATCACAGAGACGAGCTGAAGTCCATCTTCAACCATCCCTGAGTGACTACAAGCATACAATATCGAAACAAAAGTAATGCTATTAGGTGCCATCCCAGTCGTCAACATCATAAAGAACAACTCTAGAGCCTCTCTACCACGCCCATGATATCCATATGCCGCAATCATTGCACTCCAAGTGACTACATTTTTTATGCCCATTCTATTGAATATCTCTCTCGCAGAGTCCACACTCCCACACTTGGCATACATATCAATCATCGCAGTCCCCAGAACCACGCTCATCGAAAATTGCTTTCTAGATATATAATCATGGACAAGCCTAGCCTTATGCATAGCTCCTAATTTTGCACAGGCATTAACCACATAGTGACTCACCATAGCCACACTATCCAGCACAATACCTTCTTTATGCATCCTATCAAACAATAACAGGGCCGTATCAGCACTCCCACATTCAGTATGCGCCCCAATCATGACCGTCCAAGTGACAAGGTCCCTTTCAAGCATTCTATCAAACAGCTTCTGGGCATCTTTGAGAACCTTACATTTTGCATACATATCCACAAGGGCTGCAGCCACAAAGGATCTGACTGCAACCCATATTTACAAACAACATGATGAATCAATCTACCCATTTGGAGGTCCATTGTATCTCTACAGACCCTTATCACAAATGGCAATGTATAGTTATCGGGGCGATCCCCTGACCTCATATACTCCCTAAAAGTCCTGAAACAATCTACAAAGTCGCCATTTTTTGCAAACCCACCAACCATAACACTCCAAGACATTGAATTTTTCTCGCTAAACCCGCAAAACAATGCGTGAGCTTCAGTTATTGCCCTATGCGTTGTATACATGTAAAGAAGTTTACCTTAGCAACAATAAGGTTTCTAAGCAATCCATTTACAGTTAGCTGGGTATGAATTTGTTTGATTTGGTGAATGTTTTTACATTTCGGAAGTGTAAAAAGATAGAAACTTGGGTCCGTTGCTGGCGAAAAATGAGAGTTAGAAAATTCTTGATTACAGTCATTTGGATGGTTTAAGGATTCAGTTGTCACAGCAGTAGCAGGAATTGATGAAAATAAGCCAACTCTTCCAAACTTAGGAGAAGCAAGAAGAAGATATTGGTGTTTGGATTTGAACATTTGTTCCTAGGAGTCATACGCCTTAGTCTAACCTTGGAGAAATAAATAGGGAAAATTTACATTAAGAGCTGTAGAATTATTAATTCATGAAGAAGGTGAAAGTTTTGCTTAATATCTAACAAAAATGATGGTGTAATAATTTTTTGAAACTTGATATATGCGAGTTAAAAAATAATTAGAAAAGTATATAAGAAATTAATGTAAAAAAAAATTTATTTTCCAACAATAATAGACATCAAAGTTAATAATTCAAAGGAAGTAAGGCATTACTACCGTTTGAATAATTATTCTTCATGATAAACAGTAGTTATATACGCATCTCACTGCATAAACAATTGTTAGGATAACTATTGTTAGGATGTACAATTATAATAATATATTAATGTATTTGTGTACATAGTATTTTAATCATAATATTCTTAATTCTCAATAATTAAATATGTTAATAAGTGATAATATTATTTTTTTAATACTTTAATATATTTTCTTTGTATAATTATTAGTGTTATGTACATTTATACATTAATATAAGTGTACAACTTATTAATGTAACATTTTTGTTTCAATAACTAATTAAATGAATCATTAATTTTCTTTCAATACATATAAATGCTAGAATTAAGTAATTATATATATTTCAATATTTATTGAAATATTTATTTATAATATATTTGTACATACATGTTTTTATATTAATACACTAAGATTAGTATAATTTATAATTGCGATAAAAATATGTTATGTTTTATATAACATCTAATTTATATAGTTATGCAATAATACTATATAACTTATTAGTATAACATTTTTACTATCAATAAATATATTAAATGCATTAATAACTTACTATTGTATTGATAGACTTAGGTAATCATATATATTTCTATATACTTATAGGATGTAATTTAATAGGAGGTGGTGATTCAGTAAAATTTTTATATATGAATTAATTTTAATAAGTGATTGTGAATTTGTTACTTTGTAAATCAATGTTAATATCTAAATATAATATATACCATAATACTCATTCGTATATTAAGATTTGTAACTTGTGTGTGCATATATGTGTATGTTAGTTGTATATGTGTGTATAGTATACACACAAAGATATTTGTATGTAAATTTGTATATATATAATCTATTTGAAACTTGTATGTATCATATATTATGAATTATATTTTTATACACATTATATAAAAATCATAATATAAAAAATGGAATAATTAATACAAAAATATTACATTTAATAAGTTGTACACTTATAAATTTAGTACACTTTTGTGAAATAATATGAAATTTGTGGAACAATGTACTAAATTTTAAAATTAAAATACGGAATGGAAGAAGATTAATGTTTGGCTTATTCGATTTACCGGTGAACAAGTCAAATTTAAACGACACGACTTTAATTGACTTTAAATTTATATGACGGTGCTGATATGTCGATGACGTTGTTCCTATGTGTATGATGACATGGCTTCTACGTGGACGATGATGTGGCTAAAAATATTGGACTAGAATGCTGACTTGTATGACATGTGTCTACTTCTAAGAAATTATGTGTAACTAATTGTCCATAGTAACCACAATTGCCTTTAGAGGTATTAAATTAAATTAATTGATCGTCTGGGGACAAACAGCTCACTTCGGGTAACCCTTCATCTCTCCACCACTGAAAAAAGTCATTTTTCTTTGCCCGATACCTCGACCCTCCAATGCCTCGTGACAAAATTTGGAGATGTCACTCTCGGGTCGCGTTCCACTATATAACAAGTCTTTCCCACAAGATAAAAGTGTCCTTCAAAAAGGAAACCGAAGAACCTTTGAAGGATAAAGATGTTGACGAAAAGCACTTGTACATTCAAGATTTTGAACTAATTTTACAAAAAAAAAAAAAAAAAAAGCTCCTACACATTCATCTGCTGCCATGAACAACTTTGATTTTAAAATTTTTAATTCAAAAGTCAAACAAATCAAATCAAACAAGTCATAAAGTTGAACACCAATCAAATGAACACTCCCATGTACTCGTTCATAACTCCATGCATCTCATTTTCCTGATTTAACTTCACCTCTTCAAAAATTTAATATGTAATGAGGTATGTAGTACCAGACCCTTTAGAATAATAATTCCTCACAGATCTAAATTTGTAATATAGAACATGACTAAGTGTACAAGGTACATTATAAGATGTATAATGTTCATTCTTTGTTGGCTCATTCCAGAGTAATAAATCATGCACCAAAAAGGGAAGTAGTAAATAGCTTAACCAGAACTGTGATTGCAGAAAGGTTTAGTTATACACGTGTGTACTTTGAATAAAATAACTCAGGTTATGTTGAACTCCCTTCAATTCACAACTTTTACCTATAATAATCCCAAGGTGGGATTACTAAAATTGATGAGCCTACAATAACGGAAATTTTAACACCAATTTCTGCATGTATACTTTTCAGAGGGGAGTAATAGTTACATATGAAACATACAGATGCAAATGTTTTGCAAAGAAAACATACAGATACAAAACTAATTGAAAATCAAGTCCAAGCAAGAGGCCATGGAGCTGTCAATTGATTTGTGACAGAGGGGAGCGTGTAATAAGAGGAGGCTTTGTTTCCTTCCCCCGAAAAGATTCATGTGAATGATTTTCCCGAAATTCCTCCAGAAGGGCATCCATTGGCATGGCTCGAAGTGCCTCAATACTACTCTTGCTTGGAACATCTGCTTCTGATCTAGTTGGTGTTGTGCCTGTTGGCTCATAATCCTCGACAGGATTACAACCCGCCACATCAACAAAAGCCAAATTATTGCAACTATTGAAACCCGTGTAAGCAAAATTAGAAATGAAATATTTTGTATAACTTTCATATGCCATCAACTTTGGATACTATTGCTTTTCCAAGAAAATTTATTGCTCGACTTTCTAAAAGTTAGTTATGAGCTTAAGATCACCAAAATGTTCTTCCAACATTCTCCGTACTGCTTGATACAATTCAATGAAACACAAAGTGAAGTTGCAAAACCTCGAAGTCACCTTCTGATTATATCAGTCAATTGAAGAATTGAGCTTAGAAAGGGCCAGCCCTATAGCAAGCAGGGAAACTTTTAAAAATGGTTAAACATAGATACTAGGGTCTCTGTTTGGACAAAAAATTTTATTCATTATTCTCCAAATAGTAATCATTCTCTTACATGTTTTTTCAACCACCTTTTATTTTACATATGTCACATCTCAAAAAATAATAATTATTCTAAATAATATTAGATATATTAATAGTGATTGTCCAAATAGAATCATTTTATTCTCAATTTTTATCTTGTCATTTTCTTCTCTTAAGTATCTCACAAACTCTCTTTTTGAAGCCCAAATGGGAAAGAGAAAAAAAAAGGTGGAAATCCAACATCAAGACGGAAATCCAAATGGCTTGGTTCAAAATTTTAGAAGTTATAGAGAAACAGATTCGTGCAAAGCATGCATGAATTTTATAGGAAAAAGAAAGGCAGAGCATACTGTTCTCACGGTGGCCAAAACTAGAAGCTATTGTAGATATATAGACAAGAGTACAAGTTAACAAAATGAAAGACAAATTTTAAATCTGCTTACCATGTACTGCCCGTTGAAAGTTTCATGAGCCTTCTGTCCTATTGATGCAGACTGCATAGCATGATCATTTTGAAGTTTCTCAAGGGTCCCAGAATGAGCTCTTGCAGCTATCAAAATTTCAGATATGGACCTTCTTTCTTGCTTTGACAAACCTGAATTTTCAGCAAAAGATAAAAATTACCAAGTATGAATACAGTTCTTTAGATTCATTTGAATCACATTAACACACCATTTGAATCACCTATATATATATATATATATATATATATATATATATATATATATATATATATATATATATATATAGTTAAGTTTTCTTAGCATTACCATTAAAGCATTCAATTGTGTCTTCGCTATTTCTAACTACATCCTCTTCAGCAGCAATTCTTGCAGAGTCTATCTCAGACAAATGTTGCCCGTCACTGTCACAGAGATTCCTGTAAAAATTCTAATTGATGTTAATGCCATCAGTTCTCATCTTTCAAGCAATCCTATATAATAACCGCCTTTATATGGATTGCACAAATCAGATAATACATAGAATAACCATATATAGAAAAAACCAAATCAGTTGCATTTAATTCCTCCGCCAATTGTGGTAAAAAAAAAAAAACAAACTTTTCTATTTTAACAGCCAAATTAACAAAACACAATCAAAATTTAATTTTTCTTTTCTAATTATGGTCCAACAAGTATCCAATATTTTCAAAATTTGATATTTCAAACCAGCTTTTGTTTCACATTATGTTGTATATGACTAGTCAACCAGAGACTTAACCTGCCTTCCTGTTTGCTGGTGGAGCCAATTCAAAGAACAGATATGAAGGGCAATATAAATGCAGCCTTATCCATGCAAGAAAAGGCACTAACATATTTAAGCAAAACAATGACTTTTTTCAAATTGACCAATTCTTCAGCTATTTTAGAAGCCTTTAACACTTAAATGACAGTTCCTTTGATAAATGAAGATAGTCACCAAAGAGTTTACTACTAACCTGACAAGTGAAGCCGTTTTAGTGGCCTGTTGATTGCCCATCTCAGTGACAGATTCATGTGTTCTCTCCCACCTCTTGATCGCTTCTTGAGTAGTCGATACACTAGGAGGAAAAGAAAGACAAAAATGAAGAAAATACAAATGAGGGGGGTGAAAAGTACCATAAGAGAGTATAAATAGAACACACAGCTTGACATTTCTTACCTTTCCTGTAGAAGTAATTCCATACGACAATGTTTAGCTGCAGAAAAATCAGCACTATCTTTAACATCATTCTCAGCCTGGATAAAGTAATCCTGCCACTTTCTTTTCGCTTCTGTAGTAATACCCTCCACCGAGGAAATGTGCCCATTCAAAAATGTTATATTACCTGTAACTGTCTCCCTAAGATTGACAAGCCTTGCATCTACCTGTTGATCTTATCCATCAGTACAAGATACAAAGATGAAGAGGGGGAAAAAAGCCAAAAGGTACCAAAAGGATCAAATCACAACAAACCAGCTCTTTTTGACGCCGTATGTGAGTGGAAACCAAGGTTGTCATATCAGCAATGAGCTTCTCTGCATTGGACCTTGATTGTTCCTACAATCGGACAAAAAATCATAAGTATCTCAATCCACAACTCCAATTTGAGTTTTGGACATTACAATATACCTCATAAGCTTTTTGAAATTCAGCAATACTGCTTAGTCTGAACTTCATCAATCTGAGTTGCATGTCTTTCAAGCCTTTTAAATTCTTCCATAAGTTTGTCAAGAAACCCATGCATGCAGTCTGAGATATTTGTCAAATGCTGAACGCCAGCATTAAACCTCTGTGGAGTCCAAATAGGTCAACTACAATAGTCAAAATTGCACTCATGCAAAAACAAGTTCATGTAGGCAATTCAACTGGCAAAAGTTAAAATATCAAAATGACAATTACTGAAAACTTGAAGCAGTTGCATGCTTTCCTTAAACTAAGATGCAAACCTGACGAAGTTCCCTTGCAAAATGAGCCATTTCCCCTTGGTGTGTAGATAGAGTGCCCTGAAGTTCATCAAAAACTGACTTTGCTTCAACAGCTTCTGCAGCGAAGAACTACAAAGGTCCCAAAATTTGTGAAGATTTGCAGTCAGCAATCCAGCTATAAAGCTTTTAAGGGAACAAAAAATGTGCTTTTCTTACTTCTTCAGCAGAATGTGCATCAGAATTACCTGCAGCCAATGCTGATATTTCCTCCAAAGCAGCATTCGAACTAGCTCCATGCAGCCGCACAACATTTTGCACAGCCTCGAAGTGGGAGATAAAGGAAGCCTTTGAGATATTAACTCTTTTCTTGATATCTAGGATAGCCTATAAGCCAATATTTTAAAAGGTTAGGCACAAAACTACCAAAGCAGGAAAGCATTAACGTTGAAAGAAATTGTTGGAGAGACTGACAACAAAAGACGCGGGAAAAGGTAAAAAGGTAAGTGAAAGTAAAGAGTAGTTGGAAATCGAGATCAACAAATACCTTTTCATGTGACTCCAGAAAAGAATGACAGAGCTTATCAACACATTCTAAGTGTTCATTTTGCTGATATATTGATCCCTTCACCATTTCACGAAGGGAACTAACTTGCTGTGCAAGCTCAGTTTGAAAGTTGTTCACAACTGACCGGTTGTCAGCATTCATTTTGTCCTCTCTAGCTACAGAAATCATAATTTAAAGTAGAAGATGTGGGTGGTAGATGAGTTCTCCAATGAAAAGACTAAAAAACTAGCCATAATGAGGCTACATACCAATTTTTGAAAGTAATGAAGCATTATCCTGAAGAGCTTTCTCCAAGTTAGCCCGCAATACACATGCTTGATGAGCCAGAGCATTTTCTGTTGATATTTCCAATACATCATTAAGACAGAACAAAAGCAACATTTGAATTGCAATCATCCAGACGTACCAGCTTTCTTTTGTTCAGATATATAGTAGTCTCGTTCCTCGAGTGTATACTGGCATCTCCTTAACTCTTCTTCAGTAGTTGACAACAACTTGCTGGTTCGGTACAAATCTTCCTGCAAAGCCTCTCAATTAGCATTTAAACACTTAGAAACAACACATACCAGGTGTAAACAAGGAATAACCTGGGTAGTATCAAGCTTGGTGCTCAAGTCTAAGCATTCTTGAACTTGAGCATCATATTTAACTTGCAATTCCTCAAGTTGCTGTTCACCATAAAACAAGATAACCGGATTATGACTGTACAGTAGCCTCCTGAAGTTTATTAAAAAAATAAACTAAACCTAATAGCTGGTTGAGAAGAAACTTGCCTTCTGATGGTTTTCTATTGTTATTCCCATTTGTTCAATTTGATCTGCCATTGCCTGCGAAAGAAAAATGTTTTTGTCGAACTTAAGCAAGTGATCCACAGGCATTAAAACAAATGAGGAAATGATACACAAAGAAGATTTGAGACGGAGAAAAGATAAAGACGGAGAAATGATACACAACTGATTTTTATTAATTGATGGATTATTTACAAGAAATACCAAATGCAGGAAAATAAGGTCAACTTAAAATAAACCTAATATAGTACCTTCCTCTCACACTCTTCCTGATAATAACGTTCTTTTGGTATGTAAACTCCATTTTTCTCACGTGCAGCATGAACCTCTGCAACAGTAAGAAACTTGACCTCACTTTCAACGACGTGAGAAACTGCCACAGAACAAATTTAACCTGAAAAAGCTGTCGTATGAATCACTTCATTCAGTATTTACCTGCTTTAAGACGATCAATTTCACCATAAAGGTCCTTAATGAGAGTGGATTTCATCATTTTCTGATTAACCTGCAAGGAAACGATGTATTGACATTGAGAAAAGCTTTGACTTGTGAGATAATCACAAGGGAAGTATGACATCATATAGTGCAAGGAAATAAATGGATAACCAAACTGAAGCCAGCTAAATAATGTCCTTCCGATGTGAACACTCGACTAATATACATTGGTGTAAAGTGATAAATACAAATACTCAAACAATGCTTAATATATACAAAACCATGAGGCAATTTACAAAATGGTAGTAATTTCATACTTAAAAGGATTAGTTCCATTTTATATAGGAGTTTATGTAGTGTATAGATTGCAGAACACCCACTTCTGAAACAAACTATAGCCAGCAATACTTAGTATATAAAAATCACAAGAAATAATACTTTACCACAGGAACATATTAAACCTAGCAGCACCTAAGAAAGAGCCATCAAATTAGAATTAATCTTCAAAAACATACCTCAGGCTTATTCTTTATGTTCTTTGCCCTGTGGGCATAGTCCAGTGTACTCAAGGTCTCCTCAAGACAATGAACAGCGGGTGAGACTGTGGCGATGATGCACGTTTTAGTTCTTCCTCCCAATGAGTCACGAAGTAAACGTGTAAGCTTGCTGTCCCTGAACTCAGAGTTAAGAATTGTATATTAGAACTTAAGAAACAAGAACAATAAGCAAACAACATAATTGACATGTAACCATCAAACAGACCTATAAGGGATATGCCCTAGATGCTCCACAAGAGCATTAATTACTCGTCCTAGGGTAAGTAAACTTTTGTTTATCTCTCCAGCTTCTCTTGCACGACCCTAAAGCATTGAAATAAGAAATTTCAAGCAAAGCTGAAGTTTAAAGTTTCAATAGATATTTCAATCCACAACATTACAGCAGCTCTGTTGAAAATCTAGGAAAGCAGATAAGCAATTACCTTAGAACCCTGGCACCAGACCGGGAAATGTTTTCTGAACCAGCTAAATCAACTAAATTAAGCTTTCCGCATTTTATAAGTTCTTCACCTTCAGGTGTTGCTTCCTTGATGTGTATCGTTATGGAAAAGAGAGAATGTGACCGACTGAAATACAAAATAAAGTTACAACAGATTGACAAATAAAAAAAGTAAAATTTGGTATTAATTCTATAAATAAGGAAAAGATAACCTCGATTGTTTGTTTAATAAGGTTTCTGCAGTACGACGTTTTGCAGAACCCCTCTCAAGCAAAGTAAAGATCTCATTTGCACTAGTAACGATTTCCTCTTCAAGTCCTCTCACAAGAACTCCTCCTTTCCCATCTTCCATGAGTGGCAATTGCCTTTTCTGCTTGTCCTCTAAAGCAACTTTAGATAAATCATCAGGGGCTAATAAGTCAGTAATTTCCTCATTATACAGCTCTAGGAATGTCACTTTGACACTGTACTCTGCATTTTGTGACTCCAGGGGTATCAAATATTTGCTTTACAGCCCTTGGTATCACACCAGCCTCCGCAGGCAACTCACCATTAGGGCCACTCTGGTAATTCAGAATTGTATAGCACATCAAGAAGAGCAATGAAAAGTCAAAATTAGATTCTTTATAAGCCACTAAAAAACACCATACCTTGGACCTCTTGCATTCACCTTCCATGGTGTAAGTTTTACCAGTCCCAGTTTGGCCATAAGCAAAAATGGTACAGTTAAAACCCTCCAGAACTTCATTGACAATCGGCACAACCGCTTGGTCATAGAGGTCCTTTTGCTGTGCTGATGGACCAAAAACCTGCATACAGCAGGATATTGCAGGGAAAAAAAAATGCATTTAGGTTTATAATAGCAACTTGGAGAAAGCAGAAAGTTCTACAGCTTTCTTTTCCTAAATAACTGAAAAATTACAAGTAAAAAAGAGTTCTTTAAATTTCACTGTCCCCTATCCAATTATAGACAATCAAATAAACTATACTTGCTTGACTTGAGAAAATCAACTAAAACACAATAAATCACTAAGTTTTAATCCTATACGAAACCCTTAAATAAAGAACGCTCAAATCTCAATTAATCGAAGATAAGGAAACTAACCTTTCAAGTAACTCAAGAAAAAAGTTAACTAAATTGAAAACCTAATTGGGGGTAAGTAAATTACCTTATCAAAAGTAAAGACCCTACCGAAATGCTTCCCGGCGATACTTTGTGAAACGGAAACCTCTCTTTGATAATCGTTGCAGGTCACCACCTGCGGGGCATTGTTCCTCAATTCATCGTCACTAAACGGCCTGTCAATAACCATATTTGCATTAGAAAATTTTTTAAAAAAATTAAAAAAAAAAACTACTAACGAAGATTAAAACCCTAAACCCACATAAAATCACCAAGAAAAACACCATAATATATGAAATTATTCATGGAATAACAATCAAAACGTCAAGAAAAATCGCGTATTCTGCAATTTTAGTAGAGTTATAAAAGAGTACCTGCAGCGAAGAAGAAACCTGAACGTTAACCCCTTTTTCCTTCTCGTTCCGAATCGACATTTCTAAATCGGCAATGAGAAGGAAGTTTTTTGCAGTAAAATCAAAATCTTTATTCGTTTCTTCTTCTCAGATCTCTCTGTTTTCTCTCTCTCTCTATATTTTTCTTAGTGAAATATGAAAAGAGAGCGGGATGGGGGAATTTGGGTGAGGGATTTGAAATTATAAAGGCCGCTCTCTGGCTCTTTCATCCCACCGTTGGCTTCTTTATTGTAGCGTGGATCTGACGGTTCCTATTCTGTCGCTTTTATTGACGATTATATCCCTCTGTGTGTGTCGGCCTTTTTTGAATTTCAGGGCTTGGGCTGTCCGTTGGAACTTGAAAACTACTAAAGTACTATGTTAATGGGCTTGTGTCCAATAACTCATTCACTTGGGTTAATCGGTTTCGTTAATGTTGGGCTAATTGCATGTGACAGTTGAACCTTCATCCAATTTGGAGATAATCTAAACAAAAGTATATAGAGTGCATAATTGAATTTTTTTTTCAATAATAAAGAAATATATTGTGGACGTAAAAGTATATGAAAATAAAAATGAAAATAAATAATACTCGATTCAGAGTTTGTCAATAGTCTTAGCCCTAATTTTTATGGCTAATATGCTTAAGCTTAATAACCTATTAGTAGTGATTAGTGCACACTCTGTGTGTTCTTTTTAAAAAAAATATTTATTTGAATGAAAAAAAAAATAAAGGAAAAGTTTTAAAACTACTTACAGAGATGTATTAGATAAAACATTAAATGACATCTATACTATATATAAAATGAGAAATCCATTTTCGGTGTTTATATCTTTATCAACTTCTCATTTTATCTTTTATTATAGCATTAATATATAATATCATTTAAAATCACCATTAACTTCCTCCTCTTTTTTATTTCTTTTTTAAATTACACACATAGTGTATGTCTTTCCCCTAGTCACAATAAAAAAATGAGCTCTTGCTTTTATATATAACTAATGTTGAAGATAATCACACATTTTGTGTGTGAGACATAAAATGAAGTATTAAAAAAAAAAAATTGTATAAGATAGTTATTAGTGATGATTTAACATGATACTATTATTAATAGGAATAAAAGATAAAATTAGAACGTTATAAAATAACCGACACTAACAAATTTCTTCCTTTTATATACAGTATAGATATACATAACACGTGATATCATATATTGTGGGGCTTGTGTTCAATAACTTCTTTCGCACTTTGGATGGCATTTTGGATGTGCGGTGAAGTAAAACATCTCCAAGGAGAAAAAGATATGTGCATTGTGAAATATGTTATAAAACCGTTGAATGTCTTATTAAAAAGTAAAATACTCTCACTCTAGCTAATAGTAATAATGTTCTTCACTAATTTCAGAGTATTCACAACGAAGACTACACAAGACATCAATTGTCACCAACTTCTATTTCTTTATAAACTCACAACATAAAAAAAATGGAAGTAATTACATATGTTTGATGGAAACTCAATCTGATCTGTTGCTTAATCGATTGAATTTAACAATTTAATCAATGAAAACGCAAACGTCGTAAAAATTTATAAAGATGTCAATTGAAAACGAAGAATCATTATTTAAATTTTTAAGTAAAATACATGCATAACATGGCCTACTATCATTACTATATATAGCCAACTCCTACATTTTTCATAGTAACATCTATATTTTAGAGCAAACAACTTATTAAAATCACTCTACCAGTCATTCATCACTTCTGTTGTTGGCATTATTTCTATTTTCTACCCACAACCACTACCGTCCAAGTCATGCACCACAACCTTTAAATCCTCGTACCATTTGGTTCTTTAATTAAGATAAGAATTGGTGCTCAACTACTTATACATGGAACAGATGAAATGCGATTGCCAGCTTCAATAATATATTTGACACCTTTTTTTTTCCTTTTTTTTTTGTTGATAAAAATAACTAATAAAATTTATTTTGATTATTGAATAATTACTAAACATAATCCTCATATGTAACAGTTTTGGAAGGTAGATCTTGTACTAGTAAGAGAAAAACATTTGATCCATGCAAAAATTAGACAGCAATTACATGGGGTACATTTTGCACTGTGGCCTGGGAGGAGTTGGCCTTCTCTTCCAGAAATTGCATTACTTTAAGGAGATCTAACCAATTGTTGCGGACCATCTTAATTGGTGGAGATCTAACCAATTGTTGCGGACCATCTTAATTGGTAATAAGTATAACAGCAACATATCATGTGCGTGACAGAAAGTTCCACAACTTCTGTAAACGAACAGCAGAGAAAGTCAATAGATGAGCAAGAGAGCTTAATTGGGGTTAAAGCTGAAGCAATTTCTGAACAAGAATTGAGACACAAAGACCATCGTCAAATCAACACTTTCATTGGTCTTGCATGTTACATGTTTTTTTTTTTTTTTTTTTTTTTTTTTCATTCATGCAGGCACGTCATGTCAAATTGATGACTAGTTATTTACTAGTTATTTTGCATGATTATGTATTATAATCGTATGATTGTCTAAAAAAGTAGAATCTTCTTATTTAATAGATAGTTCCTAGCACCAATTTGAAGTAGTAACTGCAAAATAAACGACTTGTAGCGAGGTCAAGAAAAGTGAATTACTACACAAAACAGCATTAAGCCAATAAGGCGGTCACTTTCTCAGAAATAGTAAATATCTAGAAAGAAATTCGATGTACAAGAAAAAAGGTGGATTAGATTGATCTGTTTAAAGATTTTGGTAGAACAACCCCCAGTGACAATTAATGCCATATTTAAGTTTTACTCAACCATTCACCTAACGTTCGTGATGAATATTTACTCCTCCAATGTATAACATTCCCCAACACTGTTGTATCACCTTTATATAGAACGTTTCAATGAGGCTCAACTTGCCAGAACATGAACTTTATTCCTAAATTACTTTAATTCCTAGTGTGATTAGTAACTCTGTAGAGCAGTTTCCAAGATGTCTGAAAAAAACCAAAATGACCAAAAAGTTGATCAGCAGCCCATTAGCCAACGACCGCTAGGAAACACGGAGCACAGTTGGTGCCGAGCAATTTCATACGGCACGGGGGTTGCTGTGTTGACCCTTCAATTTTCTCAAGCAATAGAAGTCCCTCTTCTTCAAGAAGGACTTCGCAAGCTCCAAGATGCTCACCCAATACTCCGTTCCAAACTTCTCTACAATCCCACAAAAAAGGCTTTCTCGTTCATAACACCAGCCACATCCCGCATTCAAGTCAAACCGTTCGACGTTTCATCAACCTCGCAGCTCCTCAAGAACATTGCCGAAAAATGCAATGGGATTTCGATTTCTCCTCTTCAAATGATCCAAGAACACGAATTGAACAACAATGCGTGGGTGAACCCGTACAACTTTCCGAGCAGTGGCATTGACGTGTTCTTGGCTAGTGTGTACGAATTGCCGGGGTCCAAATGGATAAATATTGCGCTAAGGTTTCACGCGGCAGTGTGTGACAGGACCACGGCCGTGACATTTCTTAGGGAGTTGATGGAGCTTGCTGGGGACAAAATGGAGGGGGATGAAAAGGGGCTAAAAAGTGATGATCATCGGATAAAGTATCAGGAGAAAATGAAGGTGGGAATTGAGGAACTTATTCCTAGTGGGAAGGCGAAGAATAGTCTCTATGGGCTCATGGGTTGGACGTGTTGGAATATTCAGTGAACTCATTTAGGTTGACGAATCTCAAGTTCAAAGATGTAAAGTGGCCGAGGTTTACTGAGGTTGCTAGACTGCAGATGAATCCACATGAAACCAATCAAATACTCATTGTAAGTTAAATCTTATTTCGATATGTTTTTAGTAGTTCTTTGTTAATGCAGAGTGATTATCACATATGATTGTCGATAGAGTAAGACGGTATATTTAAAAGGTAAAGGTATCTTTACTTTGTGAACAATCCGATTATTATTATTAATCACTTTATGTACAGAACGTGTCTATATTAACAAAGAAATTTTCGACTGTCCTTATTTGATTTTAATTTAATTTAATATAAAAATAGTTGAATTTTCAAAAGCAAAGAAAAATATATTTTCAATAATCAACTTGAAAAGAAACAGAAACTATATAGAACAAGCCCATGATGTTGGACCTTGTTCTCCATTCTACTTTCATCTCTTGTTAATGGCCAAATTTTTAATTGATTAAACCTGCATTAATTTGTTGTACGAATTCCTGCGGGACTAACCACTCTGTACGTCCATGTCTCTTGTAATTAAACCTTATATGTTGTTTTAAGTGTCAAAAATTTAAAACGCATTGCTGCATTTGATTCTTAATTTATCAGAAATTAATAGGAATTCGGTATCAACCTTTCATTGTATTAATTGTAGTATTGAACACTTTAACTCCAGCTCGTTACCTACACATGATGTTCCCAGGATGTAGATATTCGATTTTTAATTTTCTTTAAATATGAGTACTTCCAAATAGACGACTAAAAAAGTGCTGTGCTTCTCGGTAGTTAATTTTATGAAATTCCCTGTTCACATGGTGACTGAACTGAAAGTATCGTACATCTATGGTGTACAACTACGTCTCATAATGTGTGTGGTTGGTCTTAAAGAATAAAGACCAGAAATGTTAGTAGTTAATCAAGCCAACAAACGCAATTCCTCTCGTGCATCTATTTATTTATATATTGTGATCTTATAAATTATGTTATGAGAATTTTTAGGGTGTCTTTACCTGTTATATTTTTGTATTTTAAATTTTATATTATATTGATATTTAAAATATATAATATTATATTATATAAGTATTTAAAATATAATTGTGTAATATCAATCATAAAATATTTCGATACTTAAATAGTTTGATTGAGTTAAAGTTATGGGAAGAAAATGGTCATTTTTGCATTATCTGGTTCCAACTTTGGATGATGATTTTTTTTTTTTTAACGCGATTATACACCCCCATAATGTGGGAAACTTGGGATGACAAGTGATTAAATACAGAAATACTTCAAAAATAAATGTATATATCTACAGGGCTGCAAGATGAGAGGGATGAAATTGTGTGGAGCACTGGCAGCAGCTGGATTGATTGCAGCACAGTCATCCAGAACCAGCCCAGATCAGCGCAAGAAGTATGGGGTGTTGACTCTCACAGACTGCCGCTCCATTCTTGACCCACCCCTGTCTCCTCATAACTTCGGTGATTTACTATTCCGGTCCCTCTTCCAAATCTGTCGCTGCTCAATTATTTGACAACCTACCAAGATAAACTAAGCAGTTTGACTTTTTTGTCATAAAATTATTTAACTTTTTTGAAATTTTAAAATTTATATAAATTCTTAATTACGAGCATTTATTTAATTAAAAAAGTTAAATTACAATAAAATAAATAATTAAGTGAAACAAATTAATTAACTTTTTTTTTTTTTATCAAAAATCAATATTATAATTAAGTAACCGTTTCTTTCGAACATAAGTTTCCAGTTTCCAATCGGACGGAACAACGGACAGATTTATAGGACGAACATATATTTTACAAATAAAGCATTTATCAAATTCAAAGTGGATTCAGCCCAGAAACGTTTTGACAGAATTTATAATTCTTTGATTATTATTTATAATCAGGATTTTATCACGCTGCAATCCTCAATTCCCACACAGTAAAAGAAGGAGACAAATTCTGGGATTTAGCCACGAGATGCTACATGGCCTTCGAGACTTCAAAGAAATGCAACAAACATTTCTCAGACATGGCTGACCTCAATTTCCTGTTGTGCAAGGCCATTGAGAATCCCAGCCTGACTGCTTCATCCTCCCTCAGAACTTCATTCATCTCAGTCTTTGAGGAGCCCGTGATTGACAATTCTAATCAAATTCAGAAAGGAGTTGGCTTAGATGACTATTTTGGCTGCGCTTCGGTTCACGGCATTGGTCCGTCCATTGGTTTATTCGACACCATACGAGATGGGAAGCTGGATTGTCTCTGTGTTTATCCGTCGGCCTCTGCATTCACGGGCACAAATGGAGGAGCTGGCTCATAAAATGAAGTGTGTTCTCATTGATGCTTGTTATTAGCAAATCTTGATTTCTAAAGATTTAGCTAGTAATACTTGATTAATAAATTAATTAGTATCAAGTTTCATATTTAACTTATATTATTATTATTATTATGAAAAATATTTACCAGTATTGGACACCACCAGTAGATCTTGTGGTCACATTAAATCTTATGGTATTTTGATTACATCAAATGAAATCATTTATTATATAAAATTTATTTTATACCATTAAATCAACAAGTAAAACTAAGTATCGGATCTACCTACTTATTTCCTTATTATTATTATTATTTTCTTTTGCTCTTCTTAAAAGTGAAAACTCTCTTCTTGATTCTTGAGGTTTTGTCACCAGCTCCTAGTCGTGTGTGGTACTATAGCCTTTCGGATCATTAGTACATATAATAAATTACTAGTTTACAAAATGCTCATCTTCTATTATGTCTATTTATTCTCATCCGTTTCGTTTGTTTTTTGCCTTTTGGGTTACAAACTCACAATAATTATTTGCCATAGCTACTCATTCTCATTATAGCTATTATCTGCTATATCTGACATTCTCTTTATATTATTTTCAGGTACTTGACAGTAGTTCACTCATCATAGTTTTAATTCAACTTAACCATCTCTAAAAAAATAAAAAATAAAAATACTCAACAATCTATATACATCAAGAAGGTTTATGATGATTGTATAATAACTAGTGATATTTTAAAAATTATTTAATAATTAATGTAAAGAATCTATTTGAATTGTATGACCTACTTTACTAAAAATATGGAGGTTATGTTTTGGAAGAATTTTACAGTTTCGTTAAGGGAATCATTCTTTTGGTTTTAAGAACTTATACAAGTTTTTAAATCACATAATATTATACTATACAAGATTTTAAAATATAAAAATATAATTCTCTTAGCGGAAGTGTAAAATTTTCCAAAATTTTTATGTGGTATATTTTGTCTAAATAAGAGTTTTCCATCAAAATAAACCTTCACGTATCCATGACAAAGTTCGTAATGGCAAACGATTAGTCTTGTAGCCCAGTGTTTTGAAAATTGGACCGGATCGGTCGGTTCGATCGGTCGGATCGCGAACCGGAAGAACCATCGGTCCGGTCCAATTATATATCTGGTCTGTCTAAAAAATCAGACAGAACCGGTAAAAAATAAAAAATCGATAAAAAATTGATTTTTTAAATTTCAAAATAAAAATAATTTAAATAAAGAAAAAAATTAAAAATTAGTGAAATAAACTCCAAAATGGCAAAACATTGAACACACCAAAGCCTAAACTATTAAATTATTATTTTTTTCATCTTTTTTATATTTTTTTTTGTATAAATTTCACTTTTCTTATTAGAAATTTGATTAGTATTTTTGGGTATTAGGATTATAATTCTCCAAAAATAGTGTTTCACTTCTAATTTAGATTTTATATAAATATATTTTAGGTTATTTTAAATTAAATATCACATTTTGGTAAAAAAAAATCTAAATTAGTGAACCGACCGGTTCAACCGATCCAACCGGTTGAACCGTGAACCGGACAGGTTTTCAAAACATTCGTAGCCCACCGATGAACGACTTGTCGTTAGGATATGAGCCTCGGCCCAATCAGCTTAAGACAGCTCAGAGAAATAAGTAGACTTCCAATTAGTTTGCGGCGGTTGCTTACTTGGTGAATTTGTCCTTTTAAATTATTGCTTACTTCAAATAGATTACTCCTCTTCTGAAGTCAATAAAAGTTGCTCAATTTGTCCTTTTAAATTATTGTCCCACACTCAAAAGTTTTGAAAATTCGATCGAACCGATCTAACACACTGAGAGTTTTGAAAATTTGATCGAACCGATCGAATCGTAATATGAAAGAGTCACGGTATCGTTCATTTATATATCTAAACTGTATTAAAAATTGAATAGAAATGTAAAAATTGTAAATCGGAAGAAATTCGGTTCAATCGAACTTTATATCAGGTTTTAAATTTCAGATTAAAAATAATTTAAATAAAGAGAAAAAATTTAAAAAAAATCATGAAATAAACTTTAAAATAGTAAAACAATGGGCACATCATAACCTAAACTATTAATTTATTATTTTTGAGCTTTTTTATACCTATTTTTGTATAGGTTTAATTTTTCTTGTTAGAAATTTGATTAGTATTTTTGGGTATCAAAATTAAAATTCTCACAAAAAAAAGTGATTCTCTTCTATTTTTTGGATTTAATAGAAATATATTTTAAATAATTATAAATTATATCACGCCAAAAAAATATTAATAATAACAACCCGGCTAGTTGAATGATGACCAGGACAGGTCACCGGGTCTGGTTTTCAAAACAATTGCTTACACTAAATGATTTCCAATTTTATAAATTTCTGAGCCAACAACAAAATGCCCCTTTTAACTATAAATAGTACCATACTAGGAACTTAACCTTGATCAGAACAAAATCTTTGATTTCTTTACAGCAAGAAAATGAAGGTGGCTTCTGAGAGAGATGACGTTAACCAAAAAATCGAAGAAGAAGCTTTTGCCAGAAAGCGTGAAATAAAAGCTTTTGATGACACCAAAGCTGGTGTTAAGGGACTAGTTGATTCTGGAATCACCATAGTCCCTCGAATATTCATTGGTCCACCAGAAACCTCAAAGGCGTCGAACAATTCCACTAGCCAGCAGTACAAGTTTCCGATCATCGACTTACGCGGCATCGACGGAGATCAAGCGAAGCGAAAGGAGATGGTTGAGAAAGTCCGCGATGCATCGGGGACGTGGGGTTTCTTCCAAGTGATCAATCACGGGATCCCTGATGATGTTCTTGAGGAGATGTTGAAGGGTGTACGTGGATTCCACGAGCAAGAAACTGAAGCGAGAAAGCAAAGGTATACAAGGGAGAATGCAAGAAGAGTTTTTTATCATAGCAATTTTGATTTGTATAGTGCACCAGTAACCAATTGGAGGGATACGTTATCCTGCGTCATGGCTAAACCTAATCCTCCCACTCCTGATGACTTGCCTTCAGTCTGCAGGTATGCCGACCCTCAACTGAATTTCAAATTTGCTGAGGGATGTTCATGACCGGATCAGAAAATTTGACAAGATCGGGTACTTGATAAAACTGGTCGGATGATATATAACAAAATTTGAGCTTCAAAACCTCAAAAATTTAAAAAGTTCACTAGTAATTATACAAATCCCCAAGGCTACTAAACAAATTCATTCATATCATATCATAGCAGCCTCTAATATGTAAAATTATACCGGGTTGGATACTGGCCCATACCAGATTCATGATCCACTAATAAACCCTCTAATTAGGGGTATTTATTGGCCGATTTTTCGATAATTCGATTAAATTTTTTTGATATTTCAGCATTTTGGTGAAAGAAAATCAAAATAAAAATCAAATTAAATTTTTTTTCGATTGATTGATTAACCAAATTTTTTTTTCCATTTATCCGATTAATCAAAATTTACTCATTATTCATTTCAAAATTGAGATAAAATTAAATACTAAACTAATCAAATTAATAAACAAAAACCTAAAATTATTAAAACTAACACTAAAAACTAAAGCATAACAAAGAAAAATATCATCAAAGTATTGAATGAATGGAACATGGAATTGGGTTATTAAAAAACTAAAAATTAAAATTAATAAAATTAAAAGTTCGGTAATTTGGTATTTTATTTTCAATAATCAAATTCGAAACATATAACCATTTTTTTTTTATTTGATTTATTCAACAACTGATTATCCGAAAATCAAAAACCAAATTAATTTGATTCGACCAATTTATTCTATTAAACCAAATTATGAATACCCCTGCCTCTGACATCAGTTGGTCCTCCTACTTTTATGGTTCGGAATAAATGGGGTTAAAGAATTTTTCAATTTGACGAGTAATAAAGAACACCCGCATTAATATATATGTTAGTAGCATTAGTTTCAACTCAAATTAGTATTTTGTGCTAGGTTCTAGATCGAGTTTTTACTAACTTGTATTCATGTACTTGGTTTTTCAGTGAAATTTTTATCAAGTACTCAAAAGAAGTAACGAAATTGGGACATTCTCTGTTAGAACTACTCTCAGAGGCTCTGGGACTTGAACCAAACCATCTGAAAGACATGGATTGCGCAGAGGGACTTACAATTCTGGGCCATTACTATCCAGCATGCCCTCAACCAGAGCTTACTTTAGGCGCCAGCAAACACGAAGACAACGACTTCATCACAATTCTTCTCCAAGACCAAATAGGAGGCCTTCAAGTTCTTTATCAGAACCAGTGGGTTGATGTTCCTCCTACACCTGGAGCTCTAGTAGTCAATATTGGAGATTTTCTACGGGCAAGTGCCCGTAACAAAATCATATTAAATCACTAACTTCTTAATTTTAAATATTTAGTCGAATTTTATTTTTTCTTTCGCAGGTCAGATGACACGTTAATAGCTATAATTTGTCATGTAGTCATTTTGTATAGATGCACGATTAAGATGAGTAAATAGTAGGACTAACAATTTCTTTCGGATTAAACGCCTCAGCTGGTATCCAATGACAAGTTCGTAAGTGCTCAGCATAGAGTTCTAGCAAACCGTGTTGGACCAAGAGTATCAGCGGCATCCTTCTTTACTACAAATCTTGTAGCATCCTCAAAGCTCTATGGACCTATTAAGGAGTTGTTGTCGGAAGACGATCCTCCTAAGTATCGCGAAACCACGATTAAGGATTATACTACCTACTTCAATGCCAAGGGACTTGATGGAATTTCTGCACTTCTGCATTATAGGCTGTAATATGCTCTGGTAGTGTGCAACTAGCACAGAAGAAGCATAGTATCATACAATAAATAAAGGTTGTGTTTGGATGAATGGATTTAAGGAAAAATTTGAAATCTATTCATTTGTTGAAATTATTTATAAGATTAAAATGGATTAATTTGAAATTCATTCAAATTAAAAAGTGTAAAATAAATGAATTCAAATAACTTTTTAATTTGAATGTGCTGTAAAAATTCATCCATTTTGACATTATAAATCCCTCTGACAAACAGATAAGTTTCAAATCTTTCTTCAAATCTATCGATGCAAACAGAATGAAATCTCTTTCGTAGGTATAATTCTAAAGTATTTTAAAATGGATTAATCTTTCATGGATTGTAAGTATAGAAAATTTTGTACATCATCGGATGTGGATGCATGCTATGTGTCAATTGTTTAAATTCCAAATGTCATTTTTCCACATGACATATATCCATATCTGATAGTATAAATTTTTTTTTACACCAATAATACATAAAAGATTTACCCTTTTAAAATAGAATACAATTGTTATTAAGTCTTTGAAAACCAAATTATTGTATTTACATTTGCCACTTGCATTCCTGAGGCCTTGGTTCTTGTTATGTAATTCTGTAGTATATTTAATTATTTTAGTATTTAGTGATTTACTACTTAAGATTTGCAATGAATTAATTTACGATATGAGTTTTGCTATTTTTTTCTTAGTTAAATGATTTCATAGTTACTCAAATAATGCATAAGTTTATTAATGACTAGTGAAAAAGGCACATCTTCCTTGTGTATATGTGTACAAATAAAAGAAAATTAAAAAAAAAATTATTTCTTATTAACGGCTAATGAGAAATTGTGGTTGTTAACCAAATAAGTTTACTCTTGTATTCTTAAAATAGTAATAAGTAAAGAAAATTCTACACTCCTTTTGAGGAAGTTATCTCATTAATTTTAATTATTTATATAGTATAAATTTTTAAAATACATAATGTATAGTGCTTCCTTTTATTTTTTTTTTCCCAAAGACATGGCTTCAAATTCAATCAATACATCTTTCAAGGGAGCTGTTTTAGTTCTTCAGTTTATTTAATGGGCCGGTCAACCCTGCTGTGTCTAGTTTTTGTCTGTATAGAAGTAGGATGTTGCCGAGTCCAAGAAGAAATCAAAGCCCAAAAGCACTCCTGGTACAAGTCCGGCGTCTACTTTCTCATGTGAAGGGCCATAGAAAGCCCAGGCTTGACTCCGTTTCATCCTTAAGGCTGCCCAATATCCGTTTCTGAGGCCCCAGTGATACATCATTCTAGCCAACTTCACCAAAGAATTGGATTGGAAGACTACGGCCTGGTCTCACGGGGTAGGCCCGTCGATTACAATATTTAACACATGAAAGACCACTGAATTATGCAATTAATTTTTTCAAGTGGTCACTGAGTAATGTCTTGTACCTAAAATTTATTTTAGTTATTAAACAAATATTTTTATATCGTGATATTTCTAGTTAATTAAGAAATAGTTTACATTTTAATGGCAATACAAACATTTCAGTAAGATTGAGTAAATGGAGAATCTGATTCTCTCCTAATCCTAAATTGTGGATGGTCACTTACTGATGTCGCTGCTTTTCTTTTTCTTTTTTTTTTTTGTAAGTGAATAAATAGATCTAAAGTTATTGACATTGAAGCAAAAAAAATTTTATCCAAAAAATGTCAAGGATTTTATTTTACTATGCTGTTGTTAAGTATCATTGATTTAGAAAAATAAGGCCGCTTTATGACGATTAAGTAACGAAGGGTCATTGGCAAAGGTGGGTCAATATGTTTCTCTTCCCTCTTTTTTTTTTTTTTCCCTGAAATTTGTCCACAATTTTTTCCTTGTTTTATAGTACTTTGCACTTTAAGATGGCCCATGAGTACTTGATTATTAGTTGGCTAGATTTTCAATTATACAAAGAAGGACCATAACATTCATGATTTCGGAAAAAATTTACATAAATTCGATCTTTGATCCTACCTGTAGATCTTACAGTCAAGATTAAATCTAATAAAATCTTGCTCACATCAATTTATGTCATAGATTCCATAACATTTAATCCACACCACAAAATCTATAAGTGAGACCAAAAAATCAGGTCTACCTAAATCTTTCCCTATAATTTCTCCTTGAATATGCAAGTGTCATTATTTTAGACTGGGTCCCTCTCTCTCTCTATATTTGCTTCTCTTACTAAGAAACCAATTGATTAATTATTAGGCGAACAATAAAAGACACTACAATCATCCGGTACGCCAAAAGGGACAAAACGAACGACAGAAGTTAGGAGAACTAAAACGCTAACGATTATTGTATCCTCCAACAGACGATGATTTCAATTACTATAAATCTCCTTAAAAGACCATACTCATTTGTGTACTTTACAAGTACCATGCTGTTTTGAAAGTAACCATTCTGTAGGTAAAATTAAATATTATAAAATCTTACTATTATCAATTGATTTCATATATTTTAATTTTTAAAATTTAATATATAACACAAAATTTATAAGTAAAGTCGTAAACCAAATTTTAAATACTTCTAATCATCAATTATGGTTGGAACCAACCACCTGGTTATGGAATCTTTCGTTATTGGTGAGTCTAAAGTAGTAAATTGCCCGCACGCTCCTAAATCGAACGAAAGGAGCGCGGAAAAAGAGTTGAGACAAGAAAAATTCAATTAGAAGTGATTAACAATAATAGTTAGATCAATTATAAAATAAAAACAATTTCTACTTTTTAAATAAATTCATTCTTTATAGATAATCTAACAGTTGTATTCTACCAAGAAACCATCAATATTAAAGTTTCTTGTGTAATGGGCCGGCCAATTAATTTCAGCTAAAAAGATTAAAGGGTAAGTCAAGGAAGAAGTATATTGTCCCCAATCTGCCTTTTGGGTCAAAAATTAAAAGCAAGAATTAATTGAGAAAAACTTGATGTCAATCACTTCCAATCCCCTCTTCTTTTGAAGTTTTAACTTTTAACCCCACCAAAATTCTTTATCAAACGAAACCAAAAAGAAAGAAAAAAGAAGGTAGTGACTACTGAAGTGTATTATTGGTAGATGTTCCATTGCTATAGTGCAAATCAATGTGCAACTTCTATCGTCACAATGCACCAGTCGATAAGATTGAAAAACTGAGTCATCACTTCATTTTCCACCTAACGCCAATCAAGCAAGACTAGCGCAGCTAGGAGAAGTGTGTTCAAAATTTCAACTTGCAAATCACAAACATTAATTACCTTATTCGTACAACTTAGAAAATGGATAATTACATGCTCTACAACATTCTTTTGTCCAAGTTAACCTATAAAAAATCAATTCCATTTTGATCACTCCCCCCAGAGAAAATAAAATAATACAGTGTCTGCAAACTACAAATTTCATCTTCTACCAAAAAAAAAAAAGAAAAGAAAAGAAAAAGAAAAGTTGGTAAAACGCTATCAGTACTATTTAAGTATACTATATAGTTCATATAAACTCTTGCACCAAATCTCCAAAATCAAACTTTGAATTGCAACATTCGATCGCACTAACCATTTCTTTAAATGTAGCAACACTACATGGTACCACCAGACCATTTCTTTGATCAAAACCAAATTCGTCGTATGCTTTCTCTAACAACATCTTGAATAGAGGGTGGGAGAGATAGCCCGTGGGAACGACGAATCTTTCTCGGCCTTCTCCTACATACAAAGCAAATGTTCCGGTCGGGGTGATTGAAGGAGATGATCCTTCGGCTTCAAGATTATTGTCCCTAAGCAAATACTCGTGTTGTGGTGATGGTTCATGTTGAACTTTCTTGATTGACTTGGCCCTTTTGGCTAATTTCTTCACTGATCCAATCTTCTTTCCCCACATTCCTTTGAAATTATTAGAAAGAGTGATAGGATTGAAGGAAGAAGATTGATTGGAGATTGATGATGCTAAAGAAAAGAGAAATTTCTCGAGTAGAAACTTGCATTTTAGAGAGGGTTGGGTGGAAGTGGTTTTTGTAGTAAGGTGCAACTTAATAGTTGTAGTGGGTAATTTCGTGTCTCCTCAACTTTCAACTTACAAAGTGGTAGACTTTTAAAAAATGGAATAGAATCATGTATCAATGGGAGCCTCAGACTCGGGTGGTTTACTTTTACTTTCGCATGGAAAATAATTTACACGTTTATATATTTAAAAT
The DNA here is from genome assembly GCA_025175665.1 of Cinchona pubescens. Lineage (NCBI taxonomy): Eukaryota > Viridiplantae > Streptophyta > Magnoliopsida > Gentianales > Rubiaceae > Cinchona > Cinchona pubescens. The sequence continues at coordinate 2,098,523 of JANKKI010000129.1, read as the reverse complement.
TATTTGTTTAAATTAATTTATGTGACAAAATTATATTTAATTATAAAAATTTTTGATTTTATATTTTTACTCATATTTCATTGTTTGCGAATTTTATACATACACGCTACTCTACTTTTGGAATTGTCCTTGAATGTACCTTTGACTCGTCAATAGTTAATCTACCACGAGTTGATACACTATAATTGGGCCGTACCACTTGATAATGGATTGATTTTTTGCTTTCGAATCTTTAATTAATGAGTTAATTAGGAGAGTTGAGATTGAAGAATTGTGAAATGTACATATTAAACAAAAGCTTCGTTAGCGGTGGTTTGTCCAATGATTGATCTTTGATGGTCCAGATCAATCCGTAGTTGTTTTCAGTTTATTACTTTAATGCATTCAAATATGAGAAAGTGGTCAGACAAGGAGGGGAATCTAATGTGTATAAGAGACAGCTATACTTTTTTTTTTTTTTTTATCATAAAAAAAAAAAAAGTGGCAATCCTTGCAGCAGTATTTTAATATTACTTACTCTATAAAGAGAGATCTAACTGAGCACAAATAAAGGATTAGAGGGAAAAAAACCCCTACATCAGCTAAAAGTAGTTTGATACTTGTTTTAATTTTTACAAAACGTGACGTTTGAATACCAAATTTCACAATAAAAAGTCATCTCGTAATTAACTCCACTTGTCACTTTGCTTATAAACTTAAAAAAATAAATAACCTCTTTCCAATGCTTATATTTTATTAAGAATCTTTTTCCTTTTGCCATTCTTTCTTAAATTTCTGGTCGAATAGAAAGAATCAAATACCTTGGCACTTTCTAGTTTTTTAGTGTTTTTGGGTCGAATTAGAAATATAGTTGTAGTCGTTGTGAGTTTAAAAGAAGGACATGATACGATTAGTTATAACCATTCTATAATTCAGTGCAAAACGGAAAAGAGATTGAGAGTTAAGCAATTTCTTCAAAATTTAAAATGATAATTAATTCATTAAGAATTTTTTATTTCATATTCTGTTTCATTTATTGTCATATTATTAAATAAACAATCAAAATTATTTTATTAAAATTATTTTATAAAATTTTGATAATTTATTTAATAATATAACAGAGAATAGAACAAAATATAAAACAAAAAAAATCTTATAACTAATTCGTCCCATTATCCACCTCTCTTATTTCTTATTTTTAGTGCGAAAGAAAGATGGGTTCGGCTAAGGACTAAATAAAGTGGTGGGGCAAGGTAACATCAACAAAGTAGTGGGGAGCAATTAAAATGGTCTACATTATACAATATAGTTTACCTCTTTAGGTCTGATAAATAATAATTGGTCAACCTCTAACGTAATGTAAACTCTCATTACCAACTCAAGTTGGAAATTCAAAGAGTGGAGGCCCATGACATGTGGACAAAAAATAATTTAATATCCTTTAACAGAAAAAAAAAATATTTAGGTAAATTTAATTTTTAATCCGATTTGTAGATTTTATGGTTAAGATTAAATTTTAAAATTTTTTGCTTACATCAACTGATATTATAGATTTTATAAAATTTAATTCATACCACATTATTTACAATTGGAGTTAAAGATTAGATCTACCTAAATATTTACCTTAACAAAGACCCTAAAACGAATATCCTTTATAAAAAATCAAATGAGAGCAACTTTCCTAAAACGAATATCCTTTATAAAAAATCAAATGAGAGCAACTTTCTTATGAAAAATCACGAGAAGCGACTGGGCGTAATTTTTTTATAAGGAATCATCCTTTAAATTTAAAAGATTGTACTGTACAAATTTTTAAAATATATAATATTTTATCTCTTATACCGATAAAAATATTCAACGCGTAATAATATATAAATTTATTATGGGATTGCATAATTTTTTTTTAGATTTTGTGTAGTCTATTTGTCATCTCAATTCTCAATCTTTTAACTCATGAACCAATAAAAGTTGATCAACCAAACCCAATCTCCTCTCCCACCCCACGCCACCCCAAAAAAAAAAAAAAAACAAGAAAGAAGGAATTCTTGGCTCTAGGACGGCATTGCCTGCACGCTGCAGGCCTGCAGCGAAGACTAATCAAGGCTTGAATGAGAGGAAATCGCCATGTGGCCGCGATTAGGCTATTTTCCTGTACGGAGAGCGAAATGGTTGACAATTGACCAACAAACGACTCCATTCACAACAGTGCATGGCTCTAGGTCGAAAATTCTTATATATGAATTTATTTAAAGTAAGTGAAATTGATTTTTTAATTTATATTTATTTATATTATTTTAAAAAATATATATATTTAATGAATTAGAATAACGTAAATAAATGTAGAATAAAATGTTACAATTTTATTATATTTACTATAAATTGAATTTATATAAAAAAATTTCGTCTAAAAACACACAAACGTTCACTATTATTATTAGCTAATTCTTTTTTTTTAAGGTGTGGATTACAATGACTTTTTCGTCAAATATTAGACTTGCGCAATTTCCGTGGTTTACAATTACAAACAACAAATCAAAGTACACAACATTGTACCTGATTCACGGATGAGTTTCTAGGAAATTAATAATTAGTACTATTCGTAAGAGTACGTACTATTTTATTTAGTGTGCCAAAATAGAATCTTCCACATGCTTTGTCTGTCTCCTTCAATAATTTCCAATTAGCAAAAATGCCAATCTTAATTAAAAATTAATTAAATTCTATATTTTAGAATTTTATGCAATTAAAGCATAAAAATCCGTTTGAATTGAGTCCTTTGATATTTCTCATGTTCATTTGAATGGATGATTGAAAGGAAAATGGCAATTCCATCATTAAGAAGGTGTATATATAATTAAATTAATTATGCTTGTGCATGCAAATAAACAATGAGCATCACATTATTAATTATATGAGTAGAGAATAGTGAGCGTACCTCTTTCTATTTTTTTTTTGTAATTTTGGTTTTAGAGACCTTTCATACTTGTGGAAATTGTGAAGAAAATTAATGGTTTCAATTCTAGGACAACTAATTTTCTTGTCATGTAAATTCCTTGCTCTTCCTATAGTGCCGACACATTATTGAAACTATTAGTTAATAAGTCTTCCTCCACCAATTTATCCCATTAGAAAAATCGTCTTTCCTACAAAAAAGAGATTCCAAGCGAAAACTAAATGGACTTCACATTTTCAGAAGATAAAATACATAAAGTAAATAGATCTTCAAGTAATAATTTTAACTTAAATAGTGGCTGCCTTGTTAAAAGAAAGACTAACCAATAAATAATTGATCAAAATGTTCAATACTTGACTCTGTGTTGACAAATAATAGTATTATAAATAATATTTTGTAATTATTTTTCACTGCCAACGACATGATTTTTAACTATCTTTTTAAATCACAAACATCACATTCTAAAAATTATTAAAATTAATATTATTATAAATAATACTACTTTAAATAATAACGGTTCAAACGACACCACCAACTATTACTCTATTAAGGTAATTTTGGAACTAATCGAACTCAAATACAAGTGTTTGTTTTAGAAGTCCACGGCAAGGTAGTAAGGTCCTACCGGCCCATTCCAAAAGTTTTAACACAATCCGACATTTGTTGGGCCTCCTGAAATAAAAGAGGATCCGCGATTAAGAATCCAACTAGCCCATCTTCTTTGGGTTAATTTTCCATAGAATCCGTTTCCCTTAAGCCCAACTCCCCCGGCTTTTGAAGACTGGTAAACCCAGTTGGAGTGCACTCGTCTTCCACTCTTTCTCTGGTGTGCCTGTTGTCTTTCACTTTCACTCTCTAGGGTTTTTTCGCCATGAGCCGATCGGGCCAACCTCCGGATCTCAAAAAGTATGTGTCTTTCTTCTATTATCGTCTGTCATTTTTTTATTAGCAAATCATTAATTTCTACTTTTATCTGTAATGTCGTCGAATTAATTTTTTTAAATTTTTGTTTATATGGCAGATATATGGACAAGCAGCTCCAGAGTAAGTTTTCGGCTATGAATATTGCTTGTCATAATTTTTTTTTTATGCGCCATAAATTGCTAAGAAAAGTAGAAACAGGAATATTATTAGAAGAAAGTTCAAAATGTTCATCCCCATTTGTGTCCTTAATTATGGTGTTCTTCAGGTTAATTACTAATAAACTAATAATGATGCCCAAAATTGACCTAAAAATTAGGGGAAAAAGAACTTTTGACTCTGGATGTCCGCTTGAAGCTTAAGCAAAACAACCTGTGATGTGATGAAAGAAAAAATTATTCCCCCGGGGAGGGGGTTTAATCCTTGTAAATGCTTATAATAACTGTAAATGCTTTAATTTCAATATTGACCTAATTCAGTAGGGATGTTTGCGAATTATCATACTTCAGTTGGTTTCGGTAATGCTTTTGGTCTTTGAATCTTTTTGTAGTGTGTCTGCCAATTAGTTGTGTGATTCATGTTCATCTATCATAATAATTGTTTAAGCAATTTTTGTTATGGACTGAGATGACTTTGACTTACAATACTAGGATAATGGAATATGATCCTGTTGATGGCTTAGATGTTACAAACTTCCAATTTAGTGAATAATCAGCTGGTTTATCAGGTGTAATATATATATATATATTTAAATTTATATATATATATAGTGCTTGCACCCATATATATTGGGTGCAAGCACTTTGCGATTAGCACCTTTAGTATACTGGACTTCCTGATTTTTATTTGCATAGGAAGTTGGTGGATTAGAGTTGGTCTAACTACATTGTTGCTTGATGAGATGTCACATATGATTTATTTATGAAGGCATTTCACAAAAACCTTATTGAGATAAGGGAAGATACAACTGAAATGAGGACTAGGCCTTTTGTTTCTGAACGTGTATATTTTACACTACACTGACTTGTCTCATATAATATTGAAGAACCAATTATCACCTTTTTCAGTTTCCTTGTTGGCAAGGAAAGCAAAATCTATTTATTGATCCGTCAATCAATCATGGTGTATCCAGTTTTGCTAGTTGAAAGATTCAAGTTAGATATTAGAAGATCCATTCATAAGTAATGGAGACAACTAGTTATTTTCTGCCATAAGGAAGCTCTACCTACTGATTCTATACCCTAATCTGGCGTGCCTATGGATTATGCGTCGTCTTTGGTAGCGTATAACTACATCAATTTGACCTGACCTTTGAATTAGATCTATGCTATGAATGATCTGAGCTGATGGTTCTGAATGAATCATTCTTCGGTTAACCAATTCTTCTTCGTTTCTTTGCTATAATTTGCTAATCAAATTTAGATGCTCCACAAAAGCATTTTGCTGTACATTTTGTGTTACAAAAAATCCTACAGAAGATTCCTTGAGTGGTGCAAGATATTTATTTTTTTAGTGCATAAAAAACAGGTCACTCCCTTGTTAACCCTGCTATTTAATTTCCTGGGCAAACTATCTAGAGTTTTGTGGCCTTGTCCAAGTATATATAGTGCCTCATTTAGATTCAATCAAAATTTGATAATTCTCATTGAATCCATTTGAGATGTTTGTGGACTGTTTACTTTTTCAGCTGTTCAGTATTGTTATTCTACTTCAAAGGCTTTAACTGTGTTTTGAAATTTATTTCGTCTGGTGTACAGTCAAATTGAATGCTAACCGCATGGTCATTGGAACTCTTCGGGGTTTTGATCAGTTCATGAACCTGGTGGTGGACAACACAGTGGAAGTGAATGGCAATGAGAAGATTGATATAGGGATGGTTGTAAGTGAATCTTCTTAGATCTTTATAATCTGTCCTAACATTATTGCTCATGGTCCTATTTTACGGCTTTTTCTTGTTGATTTTTTTTTGTGTTCCTTCTTGTAGGTTATCAGAGGAAATAGCGTAGTCACTGTTGAAGCACTTGAACCAAGTAGTTGCTAGAACCCAGTGATTGTATATTTCATTGGAATGAATTTGGTTTATCATGCAATCAATGTTATTTTTTAGGATTAAGTGATACTACTATGTAACGTAGATATTACTAAACAAATGCAATGGATAGTAACATCTTCTCTAGTTATTTATATGTATCATGTGAATCATGGCATCTGAGGCGATGAGATCTGACATTTAGCTTTGGAAGCAATTTTTCTCCTATCTAAAACCTACGGAATTCCAGTATTGACATATTTTCTGTTAGCAGGTGGAGAAAAATTACATGAACTCAAGTAGATATACTACTTTTGGAAATTGTGTGATGCTTGATTGTTGAATAAGTAAGATTCCTCAGCTTCAATCATTTTCTGTTTTTCATTTGTCTATAGATTTTATGTTCCCATCTGGTGATTTAAAAATTGCAGTGATATAGAAATATGATTAAAGGCCCATGGATTTTCCTGTGCTTTCCTTCTTAGCATTGGGTCCAGACCAGAATTACGAAAATTCAAGGCTTACGAGAAAAAGATAATAAAAAGTTCAAAAGTACTTGCATGCACCATTAGAAGGTCAGAGATTTGAATTTTAATATATTGATAAGACTCTTTCTGTAGATCCTTACTGGCGTGTCATAATTCTTTTATTTGCATCTGTTCTAATACGGACAATTGTCATAGCCCAGTCTTTCAGGTTACAAATATTTGTTGTAATATTCTTAGTTGTCGTTTGGGATGCAAATGAATGAATTTATAAATTTATCCATTTAGTGTGTTTTTTTTTTTTTTTTTTTGGGGTGGGTAAAATTCTTTTACATTCCAAAAAGTTTTAAAGAATAAATATTGCTTTACTTCCATTTATCTTCACATGTGGGGAGAAAATTGTTTAAGTTAATTATCCTTCTATTTCTCTCTAAACATTTTTTTTCCTTCCCAAACAAAGAAAAACATTTCTCTTCTTTTCTTTCCGAATCCCAACTCCGATTCCAAACTATCAAGAAGAAAGAAGAGAGTGGTATTATTTGCTTTATTTTCAAGTATAGCAACTACTATTATATGATTATATCCGTGAATACGATAAGCAACTCTCTAAGTACAGTGTGTGTCCCGCAATTTTGAGTTCAAATTTGAAACGGCTTCCGTAAAAACCTTTATACAAGTTTTACAACAGCACTCTTTCTCTCTCTCTCCATCTGACTTTGGTACAAATCTCGGCTGCTACTTTTTCACTTTTGCTTTTATCACTGTGTTTTGAGCTGTCCAAAGAAGCCTCAAAATTTCCCCTCAATTCTGCAAACAGAAGAGAGAAAGAGCATCATGTTATCGATGCAATTCTCGTAATAAACTAATACCCTCAACTTTTCTTTTTTTTCCAATCGGCAATCGTCTATAATTTACTCCTATCTAAGGGAAAGAGAGAAGCTCAGTTGGGCCAAAAAAATTAAAGAACCTAACTTCTATTCTAAGAAGGTAGATAAATTTAAATTCTTAACTTTATATCCAAATAAATATTTTCTAGGTAGTCAAGTCACCTAATATGAATTGGTTATTAACCCTCAACTTTTCTCAGTTAATAGGAAAATGGGCAAAAGAATATGCTTGGCATCTAGGTCCAATTTTTCGGCAACTAGTGGTAAGAGTAGTAATTTCTAAATTGCGGTCGTTGTGGTCCTATATTACTGCTAGCTAGACACTCATTAATTCACTCAGAGGCTAGAAAGCCCACACTTCTGTTTCTTGATAGTTAAGCGTTAATGGCTAAAAAGAATCATCGATCTTCTCATCTTCTCTATTAATCAATATTTTGAAAATCGGATCGATCGTTCGATCGGTCGGATCTATCGAAAAAGTTATTAATTCGGTCTAATTATATATCCGATTTGTATAAAAAATTGACCTGTAAAAAATTGATTCAACCAATTTTGGTAGTTTTTTGTCTCTTATACACATTTTAGAATAAAAAATGATTTAGATAAACATCTAAATTAAAGATAAGAAATAAACTCCAAAATGGCAAAATATTGAACACACAAAGAAACCTAAACTATTAAGTTATTATTTTTTTGATATTCTTTTATACTTATTTTTATATAAATTTCATTTTTATTATTAGAAACTTGATAAATATTTTTGAGTATTAGAACTATAATTTTACAAAAATAATATTTTTCTTATATTTTAAATTTTATATAAATATATTTTAGATCATTTTAAATTATACTACACTTTAATAAAAAAAAAACTAAATTAATGAACCGTTCGATTCAAGACTAATTGAATTGCAAACTGAACAAGCTAACGGTTTAATATCTGCTCCTATTTCAAAACATTTGTATTAATATGCTATTTCACTATTTAAATATTTTGATATATTATTTTACTATTTGAATACTTTGACATGTATGTTTTAATTTATAAATACTATTTATTACATGAGAGTACGTATATCAAACAAAGAGTGTGGGTCAGCAAATTGATATAAAAAATGTATTAGAAAACCTCATATCCATATCAAGAGTTCATAAAAAGCCATAACCTACTCCCAAATCTACGCCACAGTCCACCCTCGTTCCATTGAGACATGGAACATAAATACTACTGTCTACTAATATACATCTTTTTTTTTTCCTTTTCTTTTTAGTCATAGAAGGAGAAGAAAAACTAAGTAAGTCCTAGCTTGAACCTATATTTCCTTGGTTTTGTTGCCTTTTCTAAGTTCTGTAGTTGTATCTCTCCTATTGGTCTTTATGATTTTTCATGTTAATCAGTCGATAATTGCCGAGTCATTTATTGCTCTTTACATTTGCAAAATGCCCATTATTTTGAAAGTAAAAATATGACAAAATAAAGAACATTTTCTGCATAGTTACTGAAGAATACTCTCTTATATGTATATTACGATATGGAATATTAGTAGCAGATGCAGAACTGAAATACCAATGCAAAAAATGGGTTCGTTCTTGAGAACCATGTGGTAGTAGTAGATGGAGAGCTGCTTAACCACTTTTGTGCGTACAAAGCACAGCATGGCCACCTGCCTGCAAATTTGGCACTATCTATATTTGCCGACTACTAACTAAAGTTGCAACCATTTTTATTGAGTCTTTACTCTCTAATTAAGTCTCATTATTCTTGGTTTGAGTGGTCCTTTCATAATAACAAACAGTTGTCCTTACCAAGAACTAAAAACAGTCAAACAACTTCATAGCAGTGCTACAAAATTAGACCCTTTATGAGGTGAGTCATTAAATGGGGTGATGATGATCGATGAGACATAAATTTTAATCGGTTGAACATTCAAGTATTCATCTACGCAAAGTTAAGACTACATGGAATTACAACAACCACAACAGGCACAAGAACAAAAAGAAAAACTAGTCTGAATCTGTAACTGGCTGCTATTTGCATGCCAAGGCCTTTTTATAATTTTTGGCATAAATAGAGATTTTCTAAATGAAGACTTGAAGTTTACTTCCAAAAAAAAACAAAATGAGAGAATTTTGGTTGAATGAATGACAAATAGAAAAATCTAAACGTGCAAACTGTCTCACATCACTAATTACGAAATAAAAGTGCACGAGTTTATCAAAAATTTCACACTTTTTTCGTGATTTGACATGTCCATCCAAAGTAGGACAACCAATTTTTACTAACATAGAACAAAAATAGCCTTTCTCTCAATTAATGTGATTGTTTATTTACATAGAACAACATCTGTAAGTTACTAAGTCGCTGCAGGAAAATTGGAAAATGTAGAGTATTTTGTACAATTTATCTTTTTATTTTACATATATTACATAAAAAAATTATTACCATATTTTTAAATATATTTTAACAATAATAACTATTTAAACGGAACCATGTTTTAAAATGTATTAAACCCTTAAAAAAATCTTGGTCCAAAACAATTTCAACCTAGGACTAGCTTTAGAAACAATTTTCTGCCTATGAATTTAGAACTATTTGTTGTCTTAGTCTTCCACTTAAATACCCCCATTCACTCATCCTTGCATCCCTCTACCTGTCACAACTGGCTGTCTTAAAACCTTAAGCAAAGCTAAAAGATCTGTCATTACCTAAATAGAATAACTCCATTAGTATCCTAACATTCCAAATTATTAAACAAATTCTTTTTAAGTATTATAAATGCAGATGCAATCTACTCCAAATCCAGAATTAGTGTGAGTTTAAGATTCTTGAAATATTACACTACTGTCACTACATGTGCCCAAATGCGCATTACATAATGTCATTACTGGTAGTACTCAATCAATTGATTAGTCACTAGGACCCTTCCATTAACTATTAGTGCTGATCTAATGATGGAATTATATTGTTAACTAGATAAAGTTAAGGGAAGTACATACTAGAGGAGCCTAATTAATTAGCCTTTAATAGTTTAGTTTGCTTGTAAGAGGGCAATGCTTTGGAGAAATTCTTATATAGACTCAATTTACGTTATGTGAGATAATTCTTTAATTCACATGCATTCACATTACTCTATTTCATTAAAAATAAAATTATTCAGGGTGATGTAGATGAATGTGGATTAAGGAATCCATTCTGTGACCTATTATGGATTGGATCCATATAAGAATTTCTCACTAGTTTGTGTTGCAATGGCAAAAATATGACAAATGATAATACCACAACAGAAATCTTATTGTCACAGCAAAACTTGATGTGAAATTACCAAATTGTCCTTGTGCTAATCGGCTTTTCATTATAGAGAGTTTTTTTTGGTAATTTTACTGCAAGTTTGCTGTGGCAATAAGATTTTTGCCGTGGCATCATCATTGGTTCAAAATATAGCTAGAAAGAAAAAAAAAGAAAGCACTGAGCAGTCATCTTTCTCTATGTGTTCATTGGTCGGTATTTTAATAATTTGGTAAAAAAGTTTTGATATTTTGGTTTAAAAAAATCAAACTAAACTTTTTTTTCGATTAATTGGTTAATCAAAATTTTTTTTTTGATTTATTTGATTAACCAAAATTCACTAGTTAATTTAAAATTTAAGTATAAAGTTCAATATTAAACTAATCAATTAATAAACAAAAACTTAAAACTACTAAAACTAACACTAGAAACTAAAAAATAACAAAGAAAAATAATATTAAAGTATTGAATGAATGAAACATGAAATTGGGTTACAAAAAAATTTAAAAATTAAAACTAATAAAATTAAAAGTTCGATAATTCAATAATATGATATTTTATTTTCAATAATCAAATCTGAATCATATAATCAATTTTTTTTATTCACTTTATCTGAAAATCAATTATTCAAAAATCAAAAATCAAATTATTTTGATTCGTTGATTTATTCGATTAAATTAAACTATGAATACCCTATTTCCTCAGCAGTTTTCCAACTCTCTCTCTCACACACATACAGGCATTGCTGCAGCACTCTTCCTTCTGTTTTCTTTAGAAAGAAGAACAAATAGCAGCAATTTATGCATATATAAGTATGGAAAAGAAAAGTAAATAATGATGTTTAAATCTCACCTTCCAAAAAAAAAATTCTCACCTTCCAAAACTTTTACTTCAATCCAACTCTACTGAAAAGTCTCTCAAAGCTTTTCATTAACACTCCAATTTCTTTCCTCTACTCCTCTTCTTCTTCTTCTTCTCTGTAATCTACTAATTCTACCGAACCATCATAAACAATCCATTTAAAAAGATTTTTCAAAAAAAAAAAAGAAAAAACCACCCCACCGAACTCTTTCATCCATTGTTTTCCCTCTATCAAAAAACACCAATAAAAATTCAATCTTTTTTATTATCTCTATTGGAAAAAGAAAAAAAAAAAAACTTAGAAAAAAATTACAGAAATGCGTCAATCCCCACCGCAACATTTGCCTTCATCTCCAAGCTCCATTACGTTTCTATCATCACCACCTACAGATAATGATGGCTTACACCAAAATACACATCACTCCAAGAATGACTCCACCTTTATTAACAGTCCCATAATTTCTTCTCCTGTAGCTGTATACAGGGGAGATACAGAAGAAATACAAGAAGAAGGAGAAAGGGAAGAAGTTGGTGGTGGTGGGAGTTTTGGGTTCAGAAGAGAGAGAAAAAAGAGGGAGAGAGAAGAGGGAGATCAGCTGTCCCTATTGACAGTTTTGGTGACTGTGTTTAGGAAATCTTTAGTAGCTTGTAGGAGTGAAGAGCAACTCTCTTCTTCTTCTTCTTCTGCAATGGAGATTAGTTGGCCTACAAATGTCAGACATGTTGCTCATGTTACTTTTGATCGCTTCAATGGCTTTCTTGGCCTTCCTGTGGAGTTTGAACCTGAGGTTCCCAGAAGGCCTCCAAGTGCCAGGTTCATTTTTTCTCTTTTTTCTTGTCAAAATCTTTTCTTTCTTTGCTTCAGATACTACATTCATTTGATATTGGTATCCATTTTGATAAAGTCACAAACTTTGAACTTGGAAGTTGGAACTTGGAATCTTCTTTTTTTTTTTTTCTTTGGCTTCTGGAGTATATAAAGATGGAGCATTCTCAATTTGCTTTACGTTTGGTTATGTGCTTTGATGAAAAAAGATAATGGTTTAGTTATCATAATTTGTTAATTACATATTGTTAAATGCACCATTTTTTCTATCTTCTGAGATTTAAGGAATCTGAATTGTTCATGAAGAACTTGTCACTTAAGGGTTGTTTAATTTTAAGTTTAAAAAATGTATATCGATTTTCTAAAGCAAGTATGGTATGGCCCCTTCAAAGATTGAATGTTGGGTGTTAGAATGAAGTTGACTAAGAATCACGAAGATTTCAAGTGTCTGCTATAGTATCAGACCTCATAATCACCATCTATCATGAAAATTGTGGCCTTAGTGTGGCCCTTCATGATGTTGTTTCATTACATGACGTCCACGCCATCATCCTTTTTTCCTCAGAAGATGACTTAGTAGCTAGTAAAGGTCCACAGAAACATAATATTAACAGGAAAAGAGCAAAATAAAACTTAAACATAATCATGCCCATGTCAAGAACTTTGAGTACATTTTAGCTTTTAGGTACTCCTTCTGTATGATTCCTGAAGAATGAAAAGCCTTCATGTGATAACTTAGGATTTGCCAGTATCATGCTACTCATAGTATTACCTATGTGACAATTTATAATTATTCAATTTTTTTTTTAAAAAAAAAAGGTTCAATAGCACATAAGATTCTGAAGATGCCAAGGTAGAGAGTATAGTATTGATCTTGATGTTATGTCTCCACAGCACAAGAGTTTTTGGAGTTTCAACAGAGTCTATGCAGCTTTCTTTTGACTCCAGAGGTAACAGCGTGCCTACAATACTTCTCATGATGCAAAGACGGCTTTATGCCCACGGTGGACTGCAGGTACAAATGATATATGATTCGATTTTTCAAAGCCATTGTCTGTCTTGGCTGGTTTGTGAAAAAAATCATATTGCCTGTCTCTTAAATCATAGCAAAATTTGTTTTGTTTGCCTCATCTTCTAGGCAGAAGGAATCTTCAGGATTAATGCAGAGAACGGCCAAGAAGAGCATGTTAGAGAACAATTAAACGGGGGAGTTGTGCCAGAGAATGTTGATGTACATTGTTTAGCAGGTCTCATCAAGGTACTGATCAGTGACACAGCTACAGAAAAATCTTTTCTTTACTTATTTTACCACCAGAGTTTTATTAGAGAGCAGTCCTGTAACATACATGGTTCAAAGACTCAGCCAAGTCTGAGTCGACTCGGCCGAGTTGTATCCAGAAAGGTACTTCCGGTTCCGATACCAATACGCCGTATCAGTATATATATATATACTAAAATATGAACTAAAATAGTAGTATATGGCTTATATTTAAATTCTTTAACTAATATACAAGCAACTATTTGTAATTTCCACCTTATTTTTCATGATTTTGGGCAAATTTATTGTCCAATACCAATCCGATACTACCAAGATCGATGTAGAGCAGTCATCACCACAACTGCAAGTGATATCTTGACTTTGAACCATGATAACAAAGGCTCTCAACACTTAGCAGATAACCTATGTCTGTGTTAATGAAATAATATCTGTTATAGCATTATGTATGACCACTTTTGCACATCACTATGCATTCATCTTTTTTTTTTCAAGTGGAAGTGGATTACATCTATGATTAGATTTGTTCTCCCAACTACTAGACCAAAAAGTACAGACCTTTTTGCAGACCATCTGCAATGAACCAAAACAATGTTGCTCTCTAATATATTTCTTTTCCTCCGGACCAATTATGTTGGGGGTTTGTATATGTATACTATATTTATATAGATTCAGGAAGTTCCTTCATTTCCGCTTTTCTGATATGGTCTTACAATACTATGAGGTTCTGGTGCTTTCTGGAATTGGTTAGAGATTGTTCCACTAGTTTTGTTTATCTGATAAGCATATTGCGTTAGTCTGAAGTTCTAATACTTTTGTAGGCTTGGTTTAGAGAACTTCCGACTGGGTTGTTGGATTCTCTCCCTCCGGATCAGGTCATGCAAGCACAATCCGAAGATGAATGTTCACAGCTTGTGAGGGCTCTTCCAGCGACTGAAGAAGCTCTATTGGACTGGGCAATAAATTTGATGGCAGACGTTGCTCAACTGGAACATCTAAACAATAATGAATGCACGCAATATTGCTATGGTCTTTGCACCAAATATGACTCAGGTGAGCATGGAATTCTAGTGTTAATCCTAATACTTGCTAAAATCACATTTCTATTATGCTGCCTATCAAGAAAAAAGTAAAAAGAAATTTTTCAAAGCATTTTTGCTTATTGATTTAAGACGCATGCTCTACTAATTTTCTTCTATGGTAGTTCTTCTTATTGATTCAATAGATGTTTTGCTAATTTTACTGGTTACAGATGGTGGATCCTTTGACGGCATTGATGTATGCAGTGCAAGTAATGAACTTTCTGAAGACTCTAATAGTTAAAACCTTGAGGGAGAGAGAAGACGCTGTCCTAGAAGTTGTTCGTGCACCTAAATTGGAGCCATCCGATGAAAATGGACACCATGGTGCATCACAACTTATTACTCAGGAGGAAAATAGGGAGAATCATGAGGACCAGATGTTAACAGTTAAACAGCCACTCTCAAATACCAGAGACCATCTTTCTTTCTGTCAGGGTGACTCGACAAATTCCAATGAAACATACACATTTGTCAGTTTTACTGAAGGTGTCCCTTCTTATGAAAAGAAAAATGTGGTCAAATGTTGCGCTAGTGAAATTCCAAATAATGCTGGGATGCCGAAGCATGGAAGTGAAGGTAATAACAGTGTGGTTACAAGTGGAAGATTTCAACCAAAAAGTAGGAGGACGAAAACCGGGCAGTCGAGTAATTTTGGCCTAAAGAAGACATCAAAAAAACTGGTGGAGCGTCCAGTCATCCACACAGCTGGTAATGCGGAAAAGAGCAAGGAGGCTAGCATCATTAGCCGTATAAATTCACAGACAGAACGGGTAGAAACCTGGCGGTGAACTTCATTTACTCATGTTTACGGGCAGATCAAGAAACAAGGAAGTGTTTTCTGACTTAAAGGCTCGTTTGCATTTTCACATTCATTTGGGGTTATCTTGTAGCATTTTATGTATGATCCAGGTGTTTCTAGGTGGAGTTTTGTAAAATGTCTTTATTTCTCTTGAAAAACACTTGTCTCTTAAGTAGCCAATTTGCTAATTGCTACTGAACTTGTCTTCCATTGAATGAACCTGGCCTCATTAGGTTAAGGTCTTGAGAAAGTGAGCTGGTTATGTAACTTATTTTCTCCATTTTCTTTCCGTTGTAAGTATAGTTAGTTATCAATTTCTGGGATGTGAAAAATGGAATTTTTTTTCTGTTTTCATCAGCAGAATTCATGTGTTTCAAGAATGTGATTGTTTTTGATGGAGAGGAAAGAGAGAGAGAATAGAATCAAGTTAACAAGACTTAGTTCTCTAAGCCACATCAAGTAAAGTATAAAAGTAAACAAATTATATGAAAATTCTTGGAAAAATGCAATATAGCGTACGGTACAAACTTCCACAACTACGCTATGATTCCTTAACTTTTGGCAAGCCAAATTAAACCATTTGGATTATTTAAAAAAAAAAAAAAAATAATTGAGGGTGATGTGGTCATTTGATAGTCCATATCACGGTAGATTAGAAAGCAAGAAAAGAAAGTAGTTGAGATCCTTTTTCAAGGTAGCATTTGTAGGAATACCGACAAGTGTTTGGCCAAGTTTTGTTTTGCTCCTAATTCTTGAAAAATTGACTTCGCTATGAATCTGATCTCTCTCTCTTCCACATTTTCCTTCTCAATAACAACAACAGATGCGATCTAGAGAAGAAATATAGAGACACTGCAGGAAGAAGCAGAAGTGCAGAACATTTTATTTGTAATCCGACAATTCCAAATACCAAAATGGCAAGCGCAGAAGATACATTTCCGGCCGCTGATGCTGAGAAGGAGTTGAACCCAGCACAGAACAAAGATTTTGAGGTCGATCCTGTTTCCTCACAAGTTTCTACTTCATTGCAGATTAATAAGGTAAGCAAATTCTTTAACATTTTTTTAAACAAGCTTTCTTATTACTAGCTAGTAGTGTCCTCCGAATAATTTTAGAATACAGGTAGCTAACGAGACTACAAAATTTTTCCCGAAATATATAATATCATTGTTGTTATTTATTTGTGGACATTAGTAGTTTAATTTTGTGAAAAGAAAACCAAATGCAAAATTAAATCATTAGTTCATTGCTTTACTGATAATGTTGCATTAATTAATTGTGTTCAGGAACAAATTGAAACAGCTGAAAAAATAGAAAAGGAGAAGAAAGATGCGTTGGATAAATTTAAATCAACGATCATTGTTTCAGGAATTGTAGTAACTGTGGCTGGAGCTGTTTTCACCATAGTCAAAAAGCTAAAAGATAAATGACAATTTTTTTTTTTTTTTTGAAGTCTTCTGTAATATCCCTATTGTTTTTAGTTTTCATTTTTTGCTGTGGTCTTTTTGTAACATCAAATGTAATTTTTTTTTCTTTCTTGTATTTTTTTGTGGATCCATATTTTCCTTTAATTATTTAGTGGGTGGGTGATCGTGATTATTGAACAACTATTAATAACATATAAATTGAAAGAAATAAATTATTACATTATTTGTTGATATTATTTGTTATTTTAAGGGTCTTATCCGAAATATTACTAATACTACTATGTGATGAAATGTACGAAGTACAAACCATAAAATGCCAGCACTCATTGTACAAGTAAAATATAATACGAGTTAATTACTTACCTTAGTTACTTTTTTTTTTTTTTGTTGGGAGGGAGGAGTTTGAAAGAGCATACGGATGTTTGATTTATGGATACTGACTTATGAGGATAGTAATAAAAAAAAAAATAATGATACTTATAAATATTATTTGATTTAATATTATGAGAAATAATTTTATAATAGTTAAAATATTAAAAAATATCAATTTTTATTCCTGATGTAACTTGAGATTTAATCATTAACACAATAAATCTATTCTGATTTTAAATAAAACATGTAACAAAGAATGACACGAATTTATGTTAATAATAAAATTTATAACTCTTTTATTGATTCTGATTTTTTAATACGAACCAAATAACTCCTTACTGTTTTATAATAATTATAGGTGTAACATAAGATGGTTAGTTCATTAGTCACATAATAGAAGAAAGTTAGTAAATGATATCAGATAAAGCCTGTAATAATGACAAATTTTGTGTTGGGACTTATATCATTTGATTTTTTTTTTTTTATACCTAGTCCATCATACAGTAAAAAAAATGCATGTAGTGATTTGAACCCTCATTCCTTTCCACATGGGAAAATTTTTGTATGAAACTGTGAATCTTGTGATTCATATTTATTCACAATCTTTAATTTATGAATAAAATATTATATTTTTAATTTTGTTTAAAGAAAATTAAAAAATATAAATAAATAAAATCATAAAATATACAATAAAATGTGCATCTTAATTCATATAAAAATTTTCCCCCCACGTGAGATGAAGCACTTATCTTTTAAAATTTATTAATTGTAGAACCGAAATTGACAATTTATTTTGGACCTAACATTTTGACGGATAATTGTACAGTATTATTGGAACCCACATGAATACCACGTCCCAAACAAGGCCTAAACTATTATAATCCTTTCCAAAAAAATAAAAAAACGTCGACGTTTGCTTCCTTAATACTACTATATATGAGCAATAATTGCGACCTCTTGTCGAAAAATGGCGCTATTTCAACTCAGCCCGCCAGTTCGTTATTCTTACTCCCCTTCCCTCCACCGCCTCACTCTCACTAACCACCCCCTCCCAAAACGACACCGTTACATCATTCCGGCAAGTCTCAAATCCTGTCCTCCCGACGCCGGCACCTCCCCCTCCAACCGTCTCTTTCCACCGCTTAAGCTCTCCCCTCTCTATTCCCTCAAACCCTACCTCCAATCCCAATGGCAACCGATCCTCTGCGGTTGGCTCTGCAGCGCCATATCAGTCTACTCTCTCTCCCAAATCGTCCCCAAGGTGGGCAGATTATCTGCCGTCTTGACCACGTTAGATGCCGTGACCCTGCGAAACCAGGGTTTGATTTTGGGAGCTCTCTTTTTGGCTCGAATTATTGCGAGTTACTTGCAGCAGGCGTTCCTGTGGGACCTAGCCGCGTTGAATTCTGTGTACGATATTAGGGTTTTAGTTTATCGTAGAGTTTTGCAGAGAGATTTAGGGTTTTTTGAAGGCGAGAATGGAGTTTCTGCTGGTGATATTGCTTATCGGATTACTGCTGAGGCCTCCGACATAGCTGATACTATTTATTACTTATTGAATGTGAGTTTCTCCTCTTTTTTTTCCCGGTATAGTAGATTGTTTAGCCAATCTTGATTATCGATCTATGTTTGAATTGAGCTAGAGGGACTTGATTTTTATTTGTATGTTAATTTCAAGATTTTTTGTCTATTGAGCTCGAGGGACTTGATGGATTTATTTGTGTGTGAATTTCAAGCTCGAGTCGAGCTCTTGGGACTTGATTGATATATTTGTGTGTAGATTTCAAAATTTACTATTATCTAGCCAAGTTTGAGGGGAAATTAGAAACTTAACAAACACCAAGTCTTTGTTAGCTGATTTCAAGTAGAATGTTGAGTAGCTTAGTTCATCTTACCTTGGCCATAGTATTTTGTGAAGTTTTTGCCCCTCTGAATTGCTTACTGAATTTTAAAGGTCATTAGATATATTGTTCAATATTGTAATTTGTTTATTCTTATTTTTGCAGACCATTGTGCCCAGCACCTTGCAGTTATTAGCAATGGGTACTCAGATGCTGTTCATTAGCCCTGTACTCTCCTTGATTTCAGCTTTGGTGAGGAAAAGATAGATTACGGGTTTCTCCTGTGTTATGATTTTCTATTTGCATGTTTAATGGAGTTTCTGGGCTGTCAAATCTATTTGGCTTTCTTAAAGGTGATTCCAGTTATGGGTCTTATTGTTGGATACCTCGGCGAAAAGCTCCGTGAGATATCCAATACAGCACATTTAAGTATTGCTGCTCTCTCGGCCTATTTGAATGAGGTAGTATTATAATTTTTAGCTGTCATTTATTTCTTACACTCGTATTATGAAAATTCTGAGTTCATGATGGATGGTTATGACAAAAACCCTTTATTCATCCTATTGTTCGCATGTAGTAAATCAACACTTTTTTCTCTAATCATGGAGCTGAGTGTTGCCATCTGTTTTATCAGTCAATAAGATATTTCTTATGAGTTGTAAACTCACATATAAATCAGCAGTGACGAACATTTCTCTTCTTTATATTAAATTTTGGCCTTTTTAGTAAATGAGGCATCTTAACTTGCTCCACCTAACTTTTAACTATTGTATTATGACTTCCCATTGTAGTAACCCTTGATAAAACATTCCAGACTTGCTGGGCAAGGGAATGCCTCAAAGCCTTCTTTGGGAGTTGAGCTTTCCTCAGTTTCTGTCAATCTTTTTTTACCGGCTATTTAGTTTTTCATTATGCACCAAGAATAACTGTATAATTCTGTTCTTTGATCAAACTAGGTTCTTCCATCGATTCTTTTTGTGAAGGCAAACAATGCAGAACTCTCTGAAAATATCAGGTTTCAGTCGCTTGCTTCTACTGACCTCTCTGCATGTTTAGAAACACAAATAGAAGAAAATGAAGGCATTAATTCCGCACATAGTACAGATATTTTATTTTGGGATATTGTTCATAATTTGTGCTGGTTCAGTGGTAGCTTCAAGAGGTTCGTTTGATTGTTCCACAATGGTTTCTTTTATAACATCATTGTATCTGTTGATTGAGCCAATTCAGGTAATATATTCTTCAATTTTGGAAGCATTTATTTTTCTCTTTACTTTCAAATATATATCTCTGGTTCTTTCTTAGTTATATAGTTGCATTCATGTCATGTTTTCACATAGTTAGCACTTTTGGGCTCTGGTAAGTTTTAGTTAATTCTGATATCTGAATTACTTGCATTAGAATTTGATTCCTAAAGTATACGAGTTTCTCTCCTTGTTATTGAAGAAAGGACAAATTTGGTACTGTTGTTTGCACTAAGTATCACTCATGGCATTGTACCAGCAATTTTGCTTCTGTTACCTCTTATTTGTTATTACCATGTATGAGAAACTGATACTGATACTGATTTGTCCCTTCATGTTTCTTTAAATAATAGTTGATTTAAGGTTATGACGGAGTAGATGCTGCATTACTACGTAATCTTTGGCCTTTTTCTCGATTTGCATCTGTCTAGCTGTGAGCATTTGCAAGCATGCGCATAATATTGTGTCTATCAGTTTGACTGTCAGCAAATTATGCATTTTGAGGTTTCAGGTCTGACATCTCTTTTACATCAGCTATTTTGTTTCATTGGTTTTATACTTGCTGTGAATAGATTGGACTTAAACTTATTTTGATATCTATCAAATTGCTTGATTTTCATGAGTCATGGGAGAACGGCTTTCTGAAGTCAATTTACCTTTGAACGTATAATGCACTTTACTATGGTTTACGGTATGTAGACTTCTGTGCATATATTTTGAAAGATATTTTCCTGGATATGGTTGTCATCATCCCTCCAATACAACTGCAAATTTGTATTTTATATATGTAATCAAAAGTTTTAATTGTTTATATGAAGATAATTATTATATGTCAATTGGGTCACCTAATTATGCCTAGCTAATTCCTTGCCCCACTGTGATTATCTTTGTTTATTAGTCTTTTGGGATGATGATGAAATAATTCTGTTCAGTATTTCGTTTATCTTTTTGGTGCCTGATCTTTCTTTCATATCTATTTCTTCCTATTTTCGTGATCCTGTGTTGTGCTCTTGTTATGGTTAGTATCCGTGGAGCTATCTTAGACTATACATCTAAGTTTATAGGATTATGCAGGGTGTGGGAAAAGCATACAACGAGTTAAAGCAAGGAGAGCCAGCGGTAGAGCGATTGTTTACTTTGACAAGTTTCACACCTCAGGTTTTATATAATTAAACTACTTCCTATTTCTTTAAAATCTTCATTTTCTCCATTTTTTTTTTTTGGTTGCGGGTGGGAGTGGGGGAGAACTAAACCACCTGTCATTTCTTTGTGCCTTTGTGGTATCACTCTCAAATATAACAAGCTGCTTGTTCATTTTTTCGTTTAGGTGATTGAGCAGCCAGATTTAACAGTTGATTTAGACCATGTTTGTGGAGAAGTAAGATTTTCTGGTGTCTCTTTTAGATATGGAGATAGTACACAATTTGTTTTGAATGCCATGGATCTTCACATTAAAGCTGGAGAGACTGTAGCTCTTGTTGGGCCATCAGGAGGAGGAAAGACTACTGTTGCAAAACTCCTCCTTCGCTTGTATGATCCTGTTTCTGGTAAGTAGTCTTGTCATTTCATCATTCATGCTCTCACATTTTCAATTGGCTTTTGATCCTTGTTTCTGATCACCCTATACTTCCTTGTTATACTACGGTGGAGTTAATTTATTTTGTATTGACAGGTTTTATACTGATGGATGGCCATGATATTCGAACTATACGCTTGGAAAATTTAAGAAGACATGTTGGTCTTGTTTCGCAAGATATAGTGAGTGGCAAGATACTTGTCTAGTCATGTTCTTCCTGTTTGTGTAATTCTAGTTTTGCTTTGGTTACAGGCCTCTATTCATAACTTGGGGCAAAGCTGCTCGAGTGAAGAATGGTTCAAAATTTTCATAAGAAATTTGTTGTGTTTGATGAGTCACCAAATGAATATTATGCATGTGAGCTTTTAACTGATAATCTGTTGTTACACCTTCTTTCTGCAGTTTAAAAAAAATCAATTATGAACAAAAAAAATCAATTACTTTCAGCATTATTTTTTGTTTGTTAAGCATATGTACTTATAGGAGGAAATAAAGATTTGTATGAATAAAATGATAGATTTTCAGTTTTGGGAATGAGATATACATAGAATCACTATAATACACTAGAGAGTTTTGGAAGTTGGGAATACTGAGAATTTGTCCTGAAGATCAGTATTCATCCTATTCTTCTCTTTTCACTGGGAGCTCCATTGTGTGGTTTTCAACCTTAGAAAATGCTGTGTAAATTGGGAGAAAAGAAAGTAATGAGGCTTCATACGTTTGAAAATCATAGTAAAAATGTCCGGAAAGCTGGACATGCTTGCAAGGTGACTGTTTGCACATTTACAATAATTCATTCCTCAAGATACTAGTTTAAAACTTAGTTGATAATCAGAGAAATGGGATGATATTTGTCTTGTGTTTTAATCCTAACAACCAATTAAAATTTAGTTTAAAATTTAGAGATGTGATCTATTGATCTGATCTATGGAAATTTTCTCATGGTTTCAAAACTGCTTCAGTAGCTAGATCTGATTTCCTCTGTATTGGTGTCAGACACTCTTTTCAGGGACTATTGCTGAAAATATTGGGTATAGGGATCTAATGGCTGACATTGACATGGAAAGGGTTGAATTTGCTGCTCAAACTGCAAATGCAGATGAATTCATTGAAGCACTTCCAGATCGATATCAAACCAATATTGGACCTAGGGGCTCAAGTTTAAGTGGAGGCCAAAAGCAAAGGTATCATCGTTTGCAAGTGAGTTCTATAGGCTTCCTTCAGTTCCGTTCTCTGCATATGGCATTGAGAGTGTTGTGTGTTGATTTGAATTCCTCACATATTTTAGTTGGTATAGGAATTTCCTCTCAAGTTAAATGGGGAGTCCTCCCTTGACTCATTGGATGAATTGCTGCAAAATACTAGGACAAATAATCGTTTTCAGAATTTCTTTCTTCTGAAACATATTGGTTATGGTTTTGATTTACACCCCTTGTTGCTAGAACCTTCAGTATCTTAACAATCTCTTAAGTTACACTGTGTCTTTCATGTCAGACTAGCAATTGCGAGGGCACTTTATCAAAACCCTTCCATTTTGATTCTGGATGAAGCTACTTCTGCTTTAGACAGCAGGTCTGAGTTGCAAGTAAGACAGGCTCTGGAACGGCTGATGCAAAACCGTACTGTAAGTAAAATTTTATCAATTTCTTTAGCTTTCTCTTCATGATATTGATCCGTAGTATGAATTAATTTTGTTTGTTCTTGTCATTTTAAGGATTTGCACTCAGGTACTAACATATGTGTGGAAGTATTTGCAGGTGCTAGTCATTGCACATCGTCTGGAAACAGTTCTTATGGCCCACACGAATTTTACTATTGGATGATGGTGAGCTTCAGGAGCTAAGTCGCTCATCACTTCTGGAAGCTCAACATACATCGCTGGCTTCAATGGCGCTTGTAATATGATGTTTTCAGTGGGAATTAAGAAAATCCACCTCTCCCTCTCTCTCCCAAAAAAAAAAAAAAAAAAAAAAAGGAATTGCATAATAATCTTAGCAGTTGTATGACATTTCTCCTTCTGGTCATTTTTCTGGCTTTGTACAGAAAATCTACCTGTGTCTTTGTACAGGGAATATGGGGTAGTTAAGAGTATATAACTTAATTCACATCTGCGATAATATTCTGGGAGAGCGACTCTAGTTCCGCTTGAATTTTGTGTTAAAAATCGGGTGCTTTGGTTGGCTTGATTTTAGCTGTGCGCTGTTGTATTCATTTAGAACTTGTTATGGAATGATGCATTTTAAGATAATTCTTGAAGAACCCTTGATTGAGCAGCTCTTCCCCTCGACTTAATAATTAATACAGGTTCTGTAAGTAAAAAAAACTACCCCATCTTTTGATGGTCTCTAAATCGTTGGAAAGATGAAAGTAACAATTTACAGCAGAGAGTTTTTGTATCAAAAATAAACAAAAGGGAAAAAGAAGGGGGAAAAGAAAAAGGAGCATTTGAAAGCGAGTTGATTGACTTTGAAACTTTTACCTAATGCAAGTGCAAATCAAGGTTAGAAATTAGAAAATAAATTTAATCCTACTATTAAACTCATATTTTAAAAGTTTATATTATATGGAAGTAGTAAATTCAATTAAAACAAACGAATTATCCGGAACTAATTAGTTTTGTTGTTGGTAGTACATAATATTTGTAGTAATTTTTTCCTTTACATTTCAGGTCTTTGTTTAAGACTGAGCGGGAAACTTTACCGCCATTTCCAGCCCAAAAAAAATAAAAATAAAAATAAAAACCGAAAACAAAACGTCTCAGCTCAGACTCAGTACCTCACAAAAAACACATTCCATTCCGGAAAACCCAAAAAGCAAATTAGGGAGGTATAACATCTCAAATCCCTAATTTTCGATGGTTTTGGCCCTTTGATTTATTGAATTTCAATTAATTGTGGTGCGTTGATTTTATTATTTCAGGGAAGAAGAGTAGATGGATACATCAAATCCAGCTGTATTCGTCAACGGCGAGCTACTCCGGATATATGTGGGTAAGCGGGTAAGAGCAGTTATTCAAGTCTTAAGCTCTGTGGCCGGCACCGTCACCGGAAAATCAACAGATGGGCAACAAATATTTGTGAAAGGGCACCCACCTGCGCCCCTTTCAACTTTTGTGGAAGTCATTGGTATTGCTGATGGTAATCAGTCTATCCACGCCGATATCTGGACTAATTTTGGTGATGTTTTTGGTAAGATTTTTCTTTCTTTTTTCCCCTTTATTGGATTTGGCTTTGGCTTGTTTGTGTTTTATTTAATGATTTTTGTAATCAGATCTGTATAGTTATACGCGTGGATGTCTTTAAATTAAATTGGTTGTTTGGTATCTAGACTTGATTGTTGAAACGGTTTGATACTGAAACTGACTAGGAATTTATTTATTTATAATCTCTAATCAATTAAAAAGAGAAATTACTGAGACCAATTATTAGCTTTGGTAATTTGCATTTTGTCGGTAGAAATTGTTATGAAATGCAACTTACCCTGCTGCAGTGGCATCCAGAACTAGAACGTTAATTTTCCTGAATGGTTTGTATCCCGAAAGTAGGTCAGCGTTTCCAGAGAGTTTTCTTGTCCTCCATGAAGATAATTTAATCTATTGAACAGCTCTTCCCAACCCTTACACAAGTGGTTAAGGGCCTAAAGTGTGTTTAGTCATATTTTCTATGTTTTGCCGTTTTAGTAGTGAATTTATCTTGGTTCGGAAGGGGAGGGGGTTTTGTCATAGCCAGAGATCTCGTGGGAAACTTACCAATGTTTTCTTAGCCCTCAGAAGGTTCATAACCAAGTTCATTGTAAACTAATAAAGCTCATGTCATATCCTTGGTTGAAGTATAGTACAGAAGTGTTTGAGAGTTCACTTTGAGGAATCAAAAAGAGGAAAGGTTTAAACATATTTCACGTAGTGGCCATTTTAAATCAGAATCCAATAATGGCAGCAAGTGTTTGCAAAAGTTATTTTGATCAAAATGGACTGCTGATTGCTGACAATCACTTCGAACTTTAGAGCTCTTTCTACAAGCCCCACAGAGGTTCACCAGCTGGTTGAATTTTCTGCTCACCAAATGAAAATAGTTAAGTGCATGTAACTCATAGTAACAATAGCACATAATTATTCTTCCCTTTCAAAGGATAACTTTAAATGGTTGAAGCCACCACGTTTCTAAAAACGTATGTGGTGACTCTTCTGAAATGCTTGTGATGATGTTTTGTAGAACCCAAGTGGTTTCGTTTTCCTTGTATCAAAAGGTTTACCTTGTATATGTGGTGTTGCCATGCAATCGAAAATGGAGCTTTGCTTTCTTGGTTCTCATTTGCTTATTCTTTGGTTTATCAGATATACACAAGGCTACAACCAAATTTGTCAGCTTGCAAATGGGGAGTATAAACACTTGTTTATTTGAAAGTTCGAGCTGGAATCTAAGGACATCCTTTAATTACCTTCCAGAGTGTGACCAATGTATATGAATGACGTATGCGAACTTGTGGTTGGCTTTGGCTATTACTAGGATCAGGATATTTCTTGTACCTTTGTTTTGTTTTGGTGGATGATCAGTTTTTTATTCCCTGCCGGTGCTAATAGTTTAGATTTATTTGTGCATTCTCATGATTTTGTGGTCTTAAATTCTGAAAGCCAGAACTCTATAGGGGAACTAGTTGTTTGTCATGATTGTTCCTACAGTCATGGTTCGTTTAAATTCGGCTATTGTCATTTCTCAGGTGGAGTATGCATGGAAATGGGTTTGGAACTTGCTCTTTGAGTGTTGCTAGCTCCAAATCCAATGCCATTCAATTTTATTATTTTTTATTTTTGGGTTCCTACAGAACATGGTATTGGTATGTTAGAACTACATTGGTTTACTAAGGTGTGCGTTGGGTGTTATGCTCTGAAGTCTGAACCAATAGAAAATAATGATCAACACATGTATCT
Source organism: Cinchona pubescens (assembly GCA_025175665.1). NCBI lineage: Eukaryota > Viridiplantae > Streptophyta > Magnoliopsida > Gentianales > Rubiaceae > Cinchona > Cinchona pubescens. The sequence continues at coordinate 2,071,752 of JANKKI010000129.1, read as the reverse complement.
TTTTATTTTTTTTTAAATCATAATTTAAATTTATAATCAATAAATTATAGAAAAAAAAAAGTTTTACCACTCAATTTATACTTTGTTGTCATCTTTGTTAAAGTAAGTGATGAAAGAAATCCGAAAATTCATTTTGCATTTTTTAAGGCTAACATAAATCAGGCAACTGTGAATAATTTAAAATCAGTTCAAATTACAACTTCCTAAAGAATCAAAATTAGTATACTGTAGCTGATAATAAGGTCTATGAATTCTTTTTTTATTTTTTATTATTTTATAAAACTTTTATGGTTAATATTCTTTAGCGTAGAACAACATAGAACTTGCTTATTTAAAACAATCATATACTATAATTTAAAAATGTGTTAATTCTTTTTTCCCCTTTCTTTCGGCAATTGTAGGAGTATTCTGTAATAAAATTTCGCAAAATTGCTTAGTTACATAATACATTAAATAACCAATTCTTCTCTTAAATAGACTGGTAACTATAATAATTTTGTACCTAAGAAATCTACAAATGATAAGAAAATCTTCAAAAAAAATAAATAAAAATAAATTTATTATTATACATTCCCAAATTGTCCATAGGTTGGGGCAAAATGGTCATAGCACATTAGTAAAATAAACTAAAGGAAAACTATAAAATATCCGACTCACGGTGCCAATCAACGGGTCGTACAAATGCCCTAGACTTCCGTCACCGGAGAAAGATTGTCGAAACCCTAATCATCATCGGAGCGAGAGCCGATCTATCCAAAAGCCGGAGAATTCCTCTTAAGAGGTGATACTGCAGTAGTTAGAAAACTCAAGGTTTATAGTAGGTAATTTCTTCAAAATATATATGCCTAAATTCGCAAGAGCAGTCCCGAATAATTCGCTGCTTCTATTTATGCCTTTTCCTTTTATTGCTGGATTTCATTTGTAATTAACTCTTTTTTTTGTTTTTTTTTTTTTTTTGTTTTTGGCTGCTTTCTTTTGTGTAAGTTTTGTAGCCTTTTGATTGGCATTCTAGTAATCATTTACGGTTTCTCGGCTATTTGGATTATACTATTTTTATTTTTTTTTCTCTTATTTGCATCTAGATGTGTATAAGAGACATTATTTGTGATCTTCCCATGATGCTCTTGGGGGTGGGGGTGGGCGTAACTTTATAAAATCATTTCATACTGAATGGATTATAGTACATTTATTACGCCTATGAATATGGAAGCCTGGAATCCTCATATTCATTTACGTTTGCTTGCCTGCAATTGTTTGTGTATTTTTTTAGTGTGTAAGCTAATTAATAGAAAGTATTTATGGTTTGGCAAAATCTGTGACCCCACAGATTTTCAAACATTTTTGTGGAAATTTAGGAAAAAGCATAATATATTCGTGGTCCAGCTACTGATTGATTATTTTCTCTGCTCTCAGACAACACAGATTTATATATAGTTGTGTACTTGCTATGTTTATTAATACTCATGCCTATATTTCTATTGGTGTATATGCTTAAGTTCAGCGGTGAAATGGTTACAAAAAATGTGATTTAGTTGCTTTTCGATAAAGTACATTTACCGGATATACATTTACTGCAGGAAACTTACTATTACTCTGGGAATGAATTCTGGTACTGGATTGGTTTTTAAAATGGGATTGGACGGTTTCTTGATGATCAAGCTAGTTTAAAAATCTTTTCCCCATTTGGAGATATTTCTCGAATTTTATTTCTTGTAGATCTCTTTCTCATCCCTTTGTTGATTTATCTTTTCCCTTTCTTATCTTTGTTGTCAATTATATTGGTCCTGTTAATAGTTTTGATGAAATCTGGACTTGATTTTTCGGGGATCAAACGAACATCTAAATTTCATGAGGATCATTCATTCATGTGTTCATTCATTTTTCTAACTGTCGACTATAGTCATCCTCTCAATGATCTATGAACTCTCCTTTGCCTGCCTTTCAGTTTGTATTGATGTATTCCATCATACCTTAATTAAAAATTGTTCAAATTGAAACTCTTGTAGCCAGATCCAGTTAAGAATCTTTTTCTGTAGCTCCTTTTGGACTCTTATTTTGTTTCAATCTGTCCATATTTGGTTTCTTGCTTTTGCAAATGTTTGTAGCTTCTTTGCTTCCATCAGAGCTCCTGCACAAGCTTATCTCTTACGATCTATAAGATGCCGAGGATGAGGGCAAGTGCTGCAGCTACTAAATCGGGTGATGACAAGCCTGTTGAGTTTGAAGATCGTGTGAACATGGATGGAGAAAATGATAATGAAGAGACAGTGGAGGAAGAGGTTGAATATGAGGGAGTGGAAGAAGTAGAAGTGGAGGAAGAGGAAGAGGAAGAAGAAGCAGAAGAACATGATGCCCGTGTTTGTGCTCCAAATGTCCTAAATAATGAGAATATGGAAGATGCCGAGACCGAATAGGAAGTGAAGAAAAAGCATGCCGAGCTTCTTCAGCACAACCTCCTCATGGTTCTGAGGTTTTTCTGGGTGGCTTTACTCAAGATGTTTCTGAAGATGACATTAGAAGTTTTTGCAAACCGATACGGGAGATAACAGAGGTAAATGATTGCCGTCCTTGTTTAATTTGGAATGCTGTATCTGACTTTCTTACCCTGTCAATGTATTTTGCATGCAAATTGTAGATTAGGATAATGAAGGGAAAGGGCTCACATGAGAACAAAGGATATGCATTTGTCACTTTCAGGGCAAAGGAAATGGCATCTGAGGCCATTAAGTCGCTTAATTATACTGAACTCAAGGTAAGCAGGGAAGCCTTGAAACCTTTCCCTTTTCCAGAAAACTTCTTCCCTTCTATACTTTGTAGCTTTATTGTCCTGTTATGTCTTTCCCCTTTTTGTGTGTATGTATGTACTGTTCAAGAGTTTCCAACTTGAGCTCAATTTCTGGATTATGATGGAAATTGTTTGTTACCGTTTGTTCATTGGTAATATTCCAAGAAGCTGGGGGGAGGAAGATATGTAGAAGGTTGTGAGCAAGATAGTGCCTGGTGTGATTACTGTGGAGCTTCTGAAGGTCTGGGCCATCTCAGTGCATTTTGTTTCAACTACTCGTAATTTTTTCCATTATACCCTTTCTTCTTCGGAAAACAAGGAGCGATAACCCATATTTTCATTTGTTATCTATTAGTCTACCTTCCCCCCCACCAGGGTGTGAATTCTCTTGTTTGGTGGATTGTGCATGTTTTAATTAATTCAAGGGTGCTGTAACAGGATTCACAGAACTCTAGCCGAAATCGTGGATTTGCATTCATTGAGTATTACAATCATGCATGTGCTGAATATTCAAGAGAAAAGATGTCAGACTCCAACTTTAAACTTGATGAAAATGCCCCAACAGTGAGCTGGGCAGACCCAAAAAATGTAGAATCTTCAGCTTCTTCTCAGATATTCTACCCCTCTTAAATTGAACAAATATATTGAAACTCTATGAAAATTAACTATTAACCCTTTAGCAATAAGATGATTTTAAAGTTCATTCTGTTATGGTTAACTTTTTTCTCTTTTTATTAAGAGGCCTTCAATATCCATCTGATTTTAATGCTCTGATAAAATTTCTTGGCTACTGCCTCACAAAAATGGGTAAAAGGGATAAAGTAAAAAAAGAGAAGGTGGTTGATGGGGGCTTTTATTGACACTCTTTTGAACCGTATTTGCTTAATTATTATGTAGCTAGTAGTCTGATTTCATTGACTACATGTATTTCATGGTTCAAAATATAATTCTCCATTTTAAGTGATTTTCTTGGATTCGAAGTCATTGATTTAGCTCAATGTGCTGGGTGGAGGCACCTGTTTGTTCACCATGTAGAAGAAACACACCTGTAATATCCTTCATCTATATTTTTTTCTTGAAGGTGCATAGCTCTTTTGTGAATTTGATAATTTATATTGGACTTGTTAAAAATTGCTTTTTCAGAAGTTTGATTAATTATTTTACTTATATTTACACCTTATATACAACAGTCTTCCTTAGATGCAGGTTAAAGCTGTCTATGTGAAGAATCTATAAAAATGTTACCCAGGATCAGCTGAGAACGTTGTTTGAGCATCATGGGAAGATCACAAAGGTGGTTCTTCCCCCTGCAAAACCATGGCATGGAAATAGCAGATTTGGCTTTGTTCACTTTGCCGAAAGGTTTAGTGCTATGAAGGCGTTGAAGAATACAGAGAAATATGAGATAGATGGTAATTGGTGTTTGGAAAACATTTCATGCAGAACTTCTTGTCAAGTTGATTTTGGTTGACCTATACTGGACTTACTTGACAGGACAAGTTTTGGAATGCTCGCTTGCAAAGCCACAGGCAGATCAGAAGTCTTCTGGACAAACAAATTTGCAGAAGGCACCTGTACTACATATCCACCTTCAGTCGGGCCTGGTTGGTGCCAACTATGGTGCATTTGGTGGAGGTTTTACCCAAGTAAGATGATATTCAAATTTGTCGGTCAAATGATTTTCTTTGCATTTAGTTAATTTCTCATGTCACCCAAAAAAAAAAATGATATGTTTGTGCATGTGGGTCTCTGTACTTATTTTATTCTCATTGTGAGCTAAATTTGAGCATAATCAGAACTCAAAATATATGTTGATAAGGCGTTAAAAACCAACTGTTCATGTATGGTAGACAAGCTTCTGCATGTCATGTGTTTCTCTTCACTTCTTCTTCTTCCTTTTTTTATTTTTTTTAAATTTTTTTTTAAATTCGTGTTTGGGTTGTTGAACTGAGTATGTTTGTGTACCAATCGCTTCTTCCCTGAGTCACAAGGAATATGGGATTACATACACCATGAATTCAAAGAACAAATTTTTGGGTTTGACCTATTCTAGTTTTTGGGCCAAACATGTTTGAAGGTGGCTAGTTCCTTAAAATTTTTGAAGGAAGAAGTTTTTGGTGCTTGACATTAGTATGATGAAGCATTATAATGCATTTAATAAATGATGTTATAGTTCCTCAATGTGATGTCCCTATGTGACTGTTTGGGAAAGAATGTCTTTTATGGAAAGTTAACTTGCAACTTTTAGTACAAGTTATTTCCTGAAAACGAATTGCATGTAATTAACGAGATGAGATTTTATTGCAAGAGTTCTTTGAAAATCTTTTCTAGCAAAAGCAAGGTTGTGCATGAGTGTTCTAGGTAATCACTGTATCAATCTGTTGAGATATCCTTCTTCTTTTTTTTTTTTTTTTTCCGGCCACTGGTTTATGGAAGTGGAACTGCACCTTCTGGCTTGGCAATGGTACAGATGTTATTGCCTGATGGAAGGATTGGATATGTACTGTAAGTACACCTGTTAGCTGAACTATGTAGCTTGAAGTTCAAAACCCTATTTGGTTATCATAGTGGATCCTAAGAACAGTTATGGGTCATGGCAAAATCAAGATGTGAATTTCAGTGGATTTCTAAATTTTGTTCTGAAAATGTTCATAAAATGGAATAACTGAAACAGATAACTTCAGGAGGGATTTATTTCTTATATGTAAAGCACTCATCTGATGGCATCTTGATTCACCTGTGTGAACTTTGAAGAGGGTTGATGCAGTTCCACTTAATGGAATATCTGCCAAGATGTTTGCACATTTTATGGTCATGTCATTTTATGTGGCTCGAAATATTTTGAATATTGATCAGGTTTGTTTTCTCATGGTGGTTTACTTGGTTCTGGTACCAGTTTTTCTCTATTGTGCTAAGCCTTGACTTCTTGCAATTCTTTTAACTATTGTTAGGTTGTATTTAAATTATGGTTCCAACTATGGAACACTTAGTTTGGGCCTGCCAAGGTTCAGAGAATAGACTGAAATTCTTCCAGTGAAACAATTGTTCTGCAGTTTAATATCAAGCTCTGTGTTAAATAATGCTATATTAGAGATATGTTGAAATGACTCTCTCTCTCTCAACCTCATACAACGCAACCATCACAGTGGGAGAGCCGGAGGTTCAAGTGGTGGAAGAAATGGTAGTGATAGAGGCCGTTGACTAAGTCTGGGCGTAGCCGATACAACCCTTACTAAAATTCTGAATTGTCTGATAGACTATTCTAGGATGGTTCTGAGAGTGTGATGCCCATCTGAAATGTGTTTGTCTTAATAGTAGGGTTAATAATTGCCTCCTTAAATTATAGAAATATACACTTTATCCCAATTCACATTATTCATCTTTTAAAAATTTTAAAATATAAAAAAAAAATTTTAGATGACTAAAATATCCTTCGTATCATATTTTAATTTTTTATATATTTAATTAATTTTGGACAATTATAAAAGAATTAGAAAAAAATAAAATAATATATTGATATCTTGGACTTTAGATCTAGATGTGTGATAAATTATAAAATTATATTATATCAAACATTGCAATTTGCATAGATTAAGTCAAATGTTATAATTGTAAAATATTAAGCGACATAAAAAAATTACAAAATTTTATAGAAATTATATTTTTATACAATACCTTTATAAAAAAAAAAATTGCATAGGAAACAAGCTTATTGTTTATAAATATTCTATTATAGCAATTAAACATTTAAATTCGAAATAATATAAAATGAAGTCTAAAAATTTTAAAAATTTAACCAAAAATTTATTAATATAGATTATATTAAAATATTAAATAATTTATTTGTACTTATTTTTAAATAATTATCACATCACTATCAAAATTTAAATATATAAAAATTAAAATATAGTACAGAGAATATTTTAACAGTCTAATTAATATTTTTTTGATATTTTAAAATTTTTAAAAAATAAATATTGTGAACAGGGACAAAATATATAATTACCTATATAGTTTAGAAAGGCAAAATGTTATTAACCCTAATAGTTATCTAGCTCCTCATGTACAAGTTCCTTAAATTTAGTGCATTATTTTACTCGCTTCGGTACTTGCACTACTTGCTCCAGAATTTTTCCGTGCTTCTAGCAAATATTTAGAAATGGAGATAGTTTGTACATCAATTATCTCTTCGACATTTATGGAAAATAAGTAGTTGTCTTTTTAGAAATGGAGAGAGGGGAAGGCCGGTTGGGGGGGGGAAGGGATTCATCGTCTTTTTCAAGAACTTCATATCCTCTCTGGAGCCTTTCCAACTAAGGGTTCTACATATTTCAGACTGCACGTAGTGAAGATGAACTTTCAACTTTTTCACATTTTGGATATCTCTGGACATTAAGTTATGCTTCTCATTATCCGTATTTAATTTCAAGTATCAGGTTTGCCTCTACCTAATACTAGGTTGAATGTCTAATTTAGCACAAATACAACATGGCCGGGGTTCCGAAATCCAAATGGCATCCAAGATGAGAAATGGAAAACATTACCTGGATAACTTGAATGCACGGTTAATCAGCAATACCAAAAATGACATGCATAATTTAACTTAGTGAGAGCTTAAATTCTCACAATGACAACATGCCTGCAAACTTATTGGGTAAAAATTAAACAGAAGATGTGAAGGCAAAATTTAGAAATACTACTGCAGTTATTGGTAAAACTGAATATAACATCATTCAATTGTCTAATGAAGGATTTAAACTTCTCTTTGTAGCTAATCAACCTATTACATAAACTAAAGACCTCGGACATCTTTATCCAAGAATAAAACCAAGGTGAAACTCAACTCCTAGAAAAGAGGTGCACCACTTCTGTAATTCAAATATCTCAATGAGCCTGTTGTTTGGCAGCATTATCTTGAGAATGAAGATTGAGCTCCTGACAAGGTAAACAAAGGAAATTGAAAGTTTCAACACCAGTTCATCAATTTGAGAAAATCAAGCTTTAAAAGCAAGTACAGGCACTTATAATGTGCAGAGAACACCATTGGAGGATAATTATCAATATCACACAACCAATTGAAAGGTGCCGAAGAGTGAAGAGTTAACAACTGTTAATTTTCCTTGGGAAAGAGGAGAAAGTGGATGCAATTTTTATTTTTATTTTTTTTGGGGGGGGGGCGGGGGAGAGAGAAGGGTTTACCAAGCTGGGGCACAATCATGTCCAAGAAACAAAGATATAGTGATGAGGAGGACCAAATTAGCTCCTCTCCCACTCCAACTAATGGTGGTCTAAGGGGGGAAGGTATTCCTGCACTATATTTGGCATCACCAGAAAAACTTCAACACTTTCCTATTTGTGCCTACAACATTGTGGTTGCTTACCTAATTATGGGATACTGCACCATCCAGAGTCAACCACATTAATGAAACGAGAAAAACAAAATACACGCTTGAATAGTTCTGTGTGTGTTAAAGAGCACAGATTCTTTTACCTGGATATGAGGACTGGGCTTAGCAGGATTCAATAAGTTTCGCCAGCTTGGAGGACACTCAAAATAGTATAGTTATGAACGATAGTATACAAAAATGCCAGTCATACTTGTGATAGGTATCTCCAAGACACATTTTCAACAATGATGCAATATCATATTATTTTCTATATCATATCTAGTTCTCAAGTTCATTTTCAGGCTTCAAAGGGCCTACTAATTTAAAAGATTCATGACTTTCTCCAAGTGCATGCTAATACATTGTTGCTTCAAGTTATCAATGGTAGCTACAGTCCTTCGCTCTTATCTACTTAAACCTTAAAAGAACAAAAATAGAAAATTCAAGGCTACTGAGTATTGTTTGAACAGAAATCATGCAAAGAGTTGAACAACCAATCATGTATGGAATTTCTATCAAAAGTAAGATGTGATAGAATTAATGAGAACGACACTGAAAAAAATAGAGAGAATCAGAAGCATTAATAACTTCCAGGAACAGAAGTAAGATAGATCATCATAAGCAACATTTTACAAATCTCTAACATTATTAGACTCGCAAGATTCAAGCTTTGTTATTATGCATACTGGATCACATAGGATAATAAGAGTTTGCTGAGATTAAGGAACTATATATAGGTCACCTGTACAAGAAGCATCAACGACGGCAGACTTCACAGATTCAGTAAAATAGGCATGTATAAGAAAAAGGTGCCAAAACTAAAATATACTAGGAAACAGTTACCTATAAATAGCATTCCACTGCCGTTTCTAAACAAAACTTTAAAGATCTTCAGGTGGTTCAATCCAGATGCTTCCAAAAGGATCTTCTTCTCCCCAATCATAACACTGCTTTCTGGGGTAGTATCTATTGTCATAAAGGGAGTATGATATGCAACGCTTTCCGTAATAACGAACCTTAGAAAAGTACACACTATTTCTCATACTCCCGAGTAGATCTGTCCTTGCATGGGAGGAAAAGAAACTTGCAAAGATAGTCAGACCTCCTAAAGTGTTTACCTCCACCCAATTTTTAATTTCTTGGTCTAACTTATATACCACTGGGTTAACTTCACTTGAAGTGTATATAACAAAGATTTCTCCATTGTGCTCAGCCATAAATTTGTTCTTCCACCAATTTTTGACAAAAAAGTTCTCTGGGTATTTGGGACGGGGCAGTACATGAACAACCCAACTACGATTTTCTGCATCGTACACACCCAACCAACCAGTAAGGCTCAGGCAATGAAACTTTCCATTACAAAAGACCAGCTTATTCCAAATGCTGCTAACAAATGGCAAATCATTTCTATAATTGACGGTAGTCCATTCAGTTGCTCCAGGGCTGCAGGTGCTAATTGCTATAAAGGTGGCGCTGACGTGCTCGACAGTGAACACAACACAGCAAGAAGATGTTGGAGGAGCAGAGAAGGCAACTAATTGATATGTCAATTCTAGTTTTGGCAACTTAATCAACTCCCTCGTATAAGGGTTAACAAACATCACACGTTGAGTTCTAGGCCTGTAAACAAGCAACCAACCGTCTTTGGAATAACAAACCCTGGAGTCAGCTAACTCTGGCAACTCAACCGAATAAAATTGACGTTGCAAAGGATCATAGAACTCGACCAAGGCCCCAGATTTTGGAAAGAAGATTAACCAGGGAGGTTTATTCACAACTCGAACTGAGATGGCAACAGCGAGCCACTGTTTACAAACAACGGAAGCACGGATATTTTCACTCAAGGTTAACCGTGAAAAGAAAATCAGCTCCAAGAGGTCTTTCGGAAGCTCCAGCCAGGCCTGCTGATCATCTGGCTTTTTCTCTTTATCAGTTGAAACATTACTCTCATCTCTACTTGCTTCGGGTAATCTACAAATATGAAATTGAGAAAAGTTTTAGCCATAGTTTCCAAATAATAATAATAATTATCTGAAAGCCAACAATGACAAGAAAGAGGAAACCCCCAATTTGGGAGATGGCCAACAAAGCTATATCATTTAACTTCCCATTGAATCATTAATTTTCTGAAGAAAAACTAACATGTCCCAAAGCTATATTCTACAGAAGTTCAAAAGAAGCCAAAACAAGAACCATAAGTGGGATCATCAATAATTAAAGTCCCTGATTGCATTACTCAATAGTCTGGTGGTTAAGTGATACAAATTAATCAAAAATTAGCAAGGGAAAGTGATTAACCAGAAATTAAACGGTGATTAAATTCTGATCTCCTAAACTAACCATCTCCATTTTCCATAGCAGTTAGGATTCCAATCACAAGTAATGAGGTTCCAATTGTTAATTCAGATGATTAGTACACCCCAATTTCTTCAACTTCAAAAAAAAAAAAACTCAAGCAAAAAATTAAACTAAAAGAACTATAAAAAAAAAACTCTCATTTCTTAAGCAAGATAAGTATACAACAACAAATTTTTTTTTTTTTTTGACATAATCGAACAAAAAAATCCAAATTAACTTTGATAAAAAAAAAACATCAAACTCACTTTTTCAACTTCCTCCTTTTCCTTCCAGCCATGACGGCGGGGGAGAATGGACTGAGCGGGTCGGATTCTTACAGGAACTGTTTTGAGGGATTTGGAAATGCTGAGGAGAGAGGAGATATTTATTTGTCGGAAAAAACATACTACTCTACTCTACTCTACCATTTACTCGTGACGGTTCACCACTACACGTGTAGTTTTTCACCGCTTTCTGTTTGCTTACCTGGCCCTGTAAGTTTTCAACGTGTAATAATGTAGGCAAAATCCTTGGGTATTACGTGTGTATAAGAGACAGACCTTGACATGTAAATTTTGTAAACTGATAAATAATAGGGAAAATTGCTGAAATAGTCCTTCAATTTTTTTAATTTAACCGAAATAGTCCCTCAACTTTTTCTTTTGTAACCAGAATGGTCCTTCAACTTTTATTTTTTAACCAAGATAGTCCTTTTGTGGTGGAGCCACCACAAAAATCTCTTTCTTTTTTTATAGATTCTGCATACACCCCTTGTGATTTAGTTATTTTCATATTAGACTAATTTAAAATTTTACAAAACTTTATGGCCAACTTTTTTTTAAAAAAATGCCTAGTGATTGATTGAGGGGATCTAGCAGTAGCATTAGTGGGTGGCAGTTGGTATCTCGTGGGTGGAGAGAGGAGCTTGGGTGGCTGAAGGAATGGTTCTAGAGTTGAGTGGGTGATATTCAGCTAGGAAAAAGAGAAAAGGGAAGAATTAGGATTTTAAGATTTGTTTTGGTAAAAAATAAAGTTTCATTTTTTTAAAAATTGTTTTGAAGTTTTTTTTTTTCACCCCTTCATAAACCAATTAATTTCTTTCTTATTTTTTCCAATTTAAACTATTAGGGGTTATGTAGAAAACAAGTAAACTTTAGGGAGTGTATGTGAAATTTATCAAAAAAAAAAAGAAAAAGGTTTTTATGGTGGCTCCACCGTAAAAGGACTTTTTTGGCTAAAAAATAAAAGTTGAAGGACTATTCTGGTTAAAAAAAAAGGTTGATGGACTATTTTGGCTAAAGTAAAAAAGTTAAGAGACTATTTTGGCGATTTTTCCTAAATGTAAATTCTACGATTTCTTTTAAGAGAATCATTTGTTTGTATTTTAAATATTTATATAATATAATATTATATACTTAAAAAATTTGTATTGTACAAATATTTAAAATCAAATTAATGATTTTCTAAACGGGACTGTAGAATTTTTCAATAATATATTGACGAATGTAATTAAAATTTTATAAAATTTACAAGTAAGATTCAATTTATTTAAATATATTTAATAATGTAATGCTACTTGATTTTTGCCTTTTTGGTATATTGACTCTTTAAAGTAGCTGCCCTTCGTGCCTCTTATAAAATTCAGTAATGTTCTACTACTGGAATTTTGAGGTAACAAATAAGATGATTTGTAATGTTTTTTTATTGTTTCTATTCAATTAAGTTGGTGCAAAATCACAATTCGTAGCTTTGAGAACTAGATTTTAGCAGTAAAAAGGAGTGAATCATATTTAAGAAGATGCTAATCTTTAGATTTCGCAGTATTTTACACAAATCTTGTCTAAATATTTTGAATTAATAACAACTTGCCTTGAATGTTCATATTAGCATGTTAAGGAGTGTCATTTTTAATGATGAGAAATCTAGGTAAATCGGTACATTCTAACACTTTCCACAAATTTAATTAAATCTTAAGTTCTAAACTGATAGAACTAGGAACCTGATGAGTGATGACTAGATTTTTTAAATAGTAAATATATTTGGGAAGATATTTAAAAAAAAAAAAAAAAAAAAAAACCCCTCTCTCCTACCCTTTAGTAACTCGAATTCGATCATCAATAGATCATCATATAAACGTTTTATTACCTAAATTAAATTGCATTTTTTTGTCATTTAGGAAGATATTCTTTACAACGGGCTTTTAGCATTTTTTCACAGAATTGACAGTGGCTCCTTAATTTGGAAATTATTATGAATTGGGTAGATAACGAAAAAATAGCAAAATTGGCAGATGGTCTAAATTTTGATTTCTGTTTACTTAGTTTTGTCAAAAATAAGGAGGACACAAATAAGAGAGTCAACAGATAGATAGAGAAATAGAAGCTCTAGAACTGGTCTGGTCCGGTCTAGCCCAAATAATGTGGTATTCCTATCCAACTCCTAATTCAACAAAAAAAAACACATAATGGACCAAAAGTTTACCAAACATTCCTGTGACATGTAAGAAGAAAGAACACAACCCATGAAATTCATTGCCATCTTCCAAACAAATTGGTCCAAATCAATACTAACATGGTATATAAGTATAGACCCAGTTGGGCCTGATTATCTTACCAAGACAAAAACTACAGATCATTATGGGGTCTAAAAAGTACATACACTTTCAAGAATCCCAATTTTAGGACGGAGGATTAGGAGAGGTCTTTCCATGTCCAAAACCTCGAACAAGCCTCGAACAAGCCTCAATCTTTACATATAAAACAACCATAATTAGCACAAATCTGATTTAGGAAAAAAAAATAAAAAACAATGTTTAAGGTTAGCTGATAAAATTAATTTCAAGAACAGAAGGGGCATTGAATCAATCCATTCTCATTGCATTCCTTGCACTTGACAGTCTTCTTTCCATTCTCGTTCAAAACTTTACAACTTCCATTGCATTCCGTACACATCACAAATCTGACCCCTCCGCATCCATTGCAGACAGCAACTGCCTTTGGAATCCCAATGAACAATGTACCTAAGTTTCCATCTTCCTCCAACTTCACAATTTCATCCGCTCCGCCTATCAATCTTCCCTTGACAAAAACTAGTGGAACTTTCACTTGTTTTGAGCCCATTATTCCCCTCAATTCCTCCTTGTACCCGGAATGCATCGATATATCGCGTTCGAACATCTGAACTTGATGGGATTCGATCACTGCCCTGGCCGCATTACAATCCTCAAAAGTTTTCCTTATACCCCTCAGCGTGGTAGTATAGATCACAACTGCATTTTCACCACCTGGTGGGCATTTTTTCTCGAATTCTTGTAGAATGGATACTGAATCTTGGGAATTCCTTTTGGTGGGGGTTCCTGAAACCATCTTCTTGATCTGCTCTTTCTCTTCTTCCAACTCTTTCTCGAATTTTTCCACAAGTTCCGGATCAAACAGTGGGCCTAAACTCCTCCTTCGCGACAAAAGACCACGCCCGAATCAATCCTCAAACTCTCGAGAAAGAATTCGCATCATTATTAGGACTCTCTTTTCTTCCAAGACTCAACATTGGTGACGCTTTTCTTGAACTCCCCTGCAAATTACACCCTTTCAACACACTTTTTGGAGTATTATTCTCTTTTCCTCCAAAATTTCTTCAATTTCCTCGGAGACGCCATTTGATTCAAGAACTTCAAGGGGGTTCTCGCATCTATATCCCCGAACCCACGTAGAAAAACTCGAGATTTCGGGCTTTTCTTGTCTAGAACCAAAACAGACGGCTCTTCTTCGAGACCTTGCATTAATTCCCAAGCATTAATAACTTCTGGTTCTTGTTTAGCCGGCGACGACGACTTCTTCACATCATCAATCCCACGATCTTTGATGCTCTGCAGTTGTTGTTGTTGTTGATTTTCTTTGTCAAGATTGAGTACTCCATAAGTAGTCGATGTGAGAGAGACAACGTGGTTGGGGAAATTGTCTCCATTGTCGAAGGTAATTTCTTGATGGAGATCTTTCCTGAACAATTTGGAAGGGACACAGCCCATTGATGCGGTTCAGGTCTTCTTCTTTTTCACCGGTTTTTGGTGGTTTTTATTTGCAAGAAAACATTTGAACGCCAAGTGCGTGGAAAGAGAAAAACAAAGTAGGGAGTTTCATTTTTTTAATATTTCAGTAACCGTTATGCTGTCTCAAAAGGGCCCAACGGTCCGAAAATTCGAATAAGACATGTCCTGGTGAAGTGTGTACGATGTCCTCCAGTCTTTTTTTTTTTTTTTTTTTTTTGAAAATTTAGTGGTTTTTTTTTTTTTTTTTGTTATTAGTTTTTTGCTTGAGGAATTTTTTTTTTTTTTTCAAAAGTGTTTTTTAATGCAAGGGTTAACCATATCTGCATAAATGAATCACAGTGCAAGAATCTAATTAGTCGAATTCAAGTAAAATTTTTATTCCACCAAAAAAAAAAAAAAAAAAAAATCCAAGTAAATTTGTATCTAGTGAAACAAGCCCTTGTTTTAATTATCAACCTCTAATCACCATTTATCACACCCTGCCTACAACATCTCTAAATTCAAATAAAACGAAATGAAAAAAGATCAATAGTCTCATAAAAAATAGTTTAGTAATATTGGAATTATATCAGTATTTGATATTTAACTTAGATAAAATTGATAACAGAAATATACTTAAAATAGTAAAGTTATATGTGATTATAAGTTCGAATTACTAAGAGATTTATTATAGAACTTTTTTTTTTTTTAAGTTAGATAAAATCCATTAATTTTTACAACAAACTAATATAGTGCTGGTGAATTTTCGTAAAGAAAAATGTTGCTAGTTCACAGTTCAGTATTTGGAATTTGATCAATAAGCCCAAATAATCAAAATATCCAGTGTTTCCAGTCACGATTTTCACTTCTTTGGGCTGCTCCCTCAGTCACCCGCCTTGGGCTGCCTCTAGTGATACGGAGTTGATCTTTGTTTAGAGACATATATGGTCCGAGGAGGCAATTTAATTGTAATTAATCAATCCTTGCCAATGGCTAATTTTTTGGGTTCTTATGGAGTTGCTAAAAGGCAATAGACACAATGTATTTGATTTTGATGTTCATAGTAATAAATTAGGAAGCCTTTCCTTTTTCTTTTTTTTTTTTCCAAAAACTATCTATATAAATACAAAGTGAGGACCCAGACTCTCTTTTGGTGTCTGTCACTTTATGAATTTTCTAATTTGCCTTTTACTAACATTAATAATATCATGATAAATTACCACTAATAACTACCATATGTAACTTCTTCCTTCTTTTTATTTTTTTTATTTTTAATTTCACACACTATGTGTGTGCCTTCTCCAATAGTAGGAATTTATTCACTAATAATTATTTGCCAAATGGCATACAACAAATTTTTTTTTTAACCCACCTCTCCTATTCCCTTTAGATACTCGAATTCATGACCAATAAATTATAAAAAAAAATATCTTACCACTTAAATTACACTTTGTTGTTTGGCATTCATGAAGTTGGGTTTCATTTAGAAGCCACAAAGGGAATGATCCAAACCATTCCATATTAACATAGGATTTTAAATTAATGATGGCTCACCTGATTTCCTTGTCTAGAATTCAGTCTTCAAAAAATTCTCCTTTTCAAAGTGCTGCTATTAAAACTAAAAGATGTAGGATGCATGTGAGTATATGTATGCGACGATACAACAAAAAGATCATCTGTCAAGTTCTTCAATAAAAGGGAAAGTTAAATTGAAAAGCTAAAGTTAACAGAGCAAAGGAATATTCATGTCCAAAATCCTATCTTCCTCCCGCAATTTAAAAACAAATTTAACTGAATTTAGTTATCATTGAAATTTGAAATGTTCCATTTCATTTTTATTTTTTTGGTTTTTGGCATCCAGAAAGGTTATTTATTTATTTATTTATTATTATTTTTTCCTTTGATTAGAGTGTGTAGATTCCCATACGTAACATGATGTCTTTTTGACATTTCTTATAGTGTTGTGGGGTGGAAAAAATGATGGTACAAAAAGAGGTTTAATTATCAAGCACTAATGAGCTTCTAGAAATCTCTTTAAGCAAAGGCATTAGTAATTCGTAAGCATTGACTTCAAGTTATAATAGATCATTTTCTGCTGCAAACAGCTACTAGCTAGCTTGTTAAAATGGGTAATTCTCCTCATAAACCTTCAATGCATGAGTTCTTGTTAGTTAATTAAACAAATGCGGCATGGGTATGCCATGTCAAATCAACCCGAGTCCAAGTTGACGGGCTTGAATACGAAAAAAGGTAACCGAAGATTCTAAAAGCAACTCCCTTCTTATTTTCTTGGTTTCTTTATGTTAAAATTAATTAATGTGCTTGGAACCTTTGTTGAAGTGTCAACACAAAGGCATCTTTGCTGTTCCCCTTTTTTGAGTTTATAGATGTTGGGGAGAATACTTAATTTTAATTTTCACAAAGAAGTCAATTGTACAGATCAATATAATTTTTGAAAAAATTTATAGTTCCTTCACGAACTAACATATTATACATTGCGTTTTTAAAATTTTACATTATATAAATTTTTAAAATTAATAGAATAATTCGGTTGATATGATCCTAACATTTTTTCATAATTTCTTGATTCTATATAGGCATATTTTCGCTTAATTAGTTGGCCCACGGCAAATTTTCGCTTGTTTTAAGACATCTCCAGCCATTCCACAATAGCAAACGTCGAAGAATTTTTTTGTTTTTTTTAATCCAATTACGAAAACCAAAATATTGTATAGTAGACATAATAATTGTTAAGATAACCGAAAAGTGAAAATTTTTTATAACTTTTCAATCATTCAATAAATTGAAGTACCCATTCCGCATCACAAATGAGAAACAAAATTTTTTTCAAAATTAAGATTATATCAAATAAAATGAAAAGGAAAGAATTACAATGCTGAAATCGCAAATCATAAAAGGCGGCATTGGGAGGTGGTGGGTACACGCTATTGAATCTTTGGCTCGCCAAGGCTCGTGTTGATTATTGGTGGCTGCTGAATGCCGATGGCGGTATCGACCAAAACTAGCGAATGCGTGTTTCCAACAATACAACCCATTGGAATGATTAAATAAATTATTTATTACCAGCCAATCAAACTATTTTGACAAATAGTTAAATAGATTCGATCTTTAATTTCACTTGTAAATTTTAAAAAATTTATGACATCAGTTGATATAAATAAAATTTTTTAAAATTTAATCTTGACTACAGATAGGGGGTCAAAGATCGAATCTATTTAAATATTTTCCAACCATTTTTTATACTATTACCAAAAAAAAGCATATATATATATATATATTCTAATTCACTATCACTTGATCAAAATTAAATAGTACCAATTCATACAATGACTCGTGTGTTTTCCACTGATATCTCACCGGCGACAGTTTCATTAAATAGTTTAAAATGTTGTAATTGGGATTTTGATAACGAAATTGTATAAACGATGGAAGATTGAATTGTGATTAGTTAAGGATTCTTTTTTTAATTTACATTTATTTCCAAAACATAAACAGAAATCGAATAGGTAATATGGCCACAAAGTTGAAGAATGAACCACTGCAATAAAAACAAGTTTTCTCTAACTTGTGACTTTTTTAGGGTTATAAAAGATATGTTTTTTTTTCTTTTTATGACTTGTAAAAATATTATAATAATAATTCTAAGTCATAAATAATGATATAATTCATTCTTTTCAAGTTACAAATTGGTGTTGTGGTTTTCTACACGGTAACTTCTGTTCGAGGAACACAAACTATTTATGAATAGCAAGTTAATTTTTATAATTTGATTTGTTGGTCACCATTCTTTTTTTTTTTTTTTTTTCTTGTATTGAACTTATCATTACTAGAATTCTCTGTGAATTGATGCACGTAATATATGGTCAGAGTTCATGATTAGACTAGTAAACCAAGTCTTTCTCCTAATTAATTAACTCCCAACTTAATCAAAATTGAAATCTCGTATTAGATATTTTATTCCAATTTAATTTGTTATCTAAGTTAATAGCTGTCCTAAAATAATAAAAAATAAAAAGGTGTTTTAATCACTTGCTCATTTTTCTTTTCCTTGTAAATTTTTTTTCCTCTCATTCTTCATGGTGATCAACGAGAAAGAAGTGACTAAACTAAGTCAAATTAAAATGATAAAATAAACCTCTTCTTTAAGACTAAGATAATGCGAAAAGAAACACCCCGACTTCTCCTTGCCTTGCTGACCTCCATGCAGAAGCTAACAATAATTTTCGTTTTGAAATATTCATTTTCATTCCATTATACTACCAGAGTCCCCATCATCATCATCATTATCATCATCATCTAATCACTAACCAGCTACCAAGGAACGGCAAATCAAAGTTATACAGAGAGTTAAAAAGGAAATTAGTATTCAATTTTTGTTGATTATTCTTTCTTCCACGCAAAACAAATCAGGATTTATAAACAACGAAGTCTAATCATTTCTGCATACACGACAACTTTACGAGTCTGAATTCTAGTAAGCCATGTAATTATGGTATATGTGAAATTTCAAAGTCATGTACTAAAACTCTAACAAATTAATATGCTAGAATTTCGTGCCCATACAATGTTGTCATTTTTAGTACACTTTGAACTAACAGATGTATCAAATGATCGATCGGGTTTAGCTGATCTATATTTCTATGGAAAGCTAGCTCATTTAGTTAGCTAATCGATGAGATGGACATGTCATGTGTCCAATTGTGAAGGCCTGACAAATTAATGTTTCTCAAGAAAATTAAAAAGATATATGTACACAAGTGAAATGTAGTAACAAATGAAGAGAAATTCAACATTATGCATATCGAATTGGTACAATAGTTTACCCACTCTCCAACAATATTTTGCAAGTCTTGATTTTTAAATTAAGACATTCTTCACGGTTTCACTAACCAAATCCATAATTTTGCTGGTAGGATCGCCAAAATTTTGAATTTGCCCTAAACCAAGTTGCAGAACACTTGTAAACATTTGTTCCGTGACCGGCAAATAAATTGGATATCGGCTATTGCGAGGACCATGTTGTTGGTAAGATTACAGTTTATTCCTACAAGAACACAAGATTAGACGATAATATGTATCAATAGTCTTGAACGAGGGAGAGTAAGTTTTATCTACTCACTCCATAATGCGGAGTAAATATGATAATTGTTAAGATAATTGAAAGTAGGAGGATTCCTCGTTATTTTTAATTATTTAACGGTCAGTAATACTCATTCCGTAATACGGAACGAGCAGTAAAGATATAACCATATTCGTGCGAGAATGCCATTTTCCACAAGATAAATGCATTCTGTTGCTATATTTTTAAGTTTTTTGCATTTTCTACATGCCAAATGTCTTCCCTATGCGAAAAAAGCTACACCGAAAGCAAACAAAAATCTATTTAAAAATGTTTTCTCTTTTCCACACGATTCAAATAACCAAATATTTACAAGATTTATTTTAAAAAGGATAAGACTGGAATAATCAAATCACGTCAGTCTCAGAAAGTAAAACCAAAAAATTTGAAAACTTTGCTTTTGTATACTTTTGACGAAAAGATTAATTTATTTTGAAAAAGAATACTAATTTTTTAAAAAAAAAAAAAAAAATTAATTTACGAGCTTCAATTGGGTTGCCTCGTCCTTCTAGAGGAAAGGTATTCCACTAAATATAACCCCACGGCCCACGGCCCACACGGGAAGTCAAGCATGTTGAATACTACAGTATAAAATAAAGGAAAATATTTAGGTAGATGCTGTCTTTGGTTCCACCTGTAAACCCTGTGGTTAAAATTAAATTTTAAAAAATCTTGTTTAATCAGCTGATATCATAGATTTTCTAAAATTTAATCTACATCACAGGATCTATAAGTAGGGCCAAAGATAGGTTTGATCTACATCACAGGATCTATAAATAGGGTCAAAGATATGTTTAATCTACACCACATGATCTATAAGTAGGGTCAAAGATAGGTTTAATCTACATCACAGTATCTATAAGTAGGGCCTAGGGCCAAAAATCGTATCTATCTAAGTATTTGCCTAAATGAAAGAACATGTAAATCTTTTTTCTCTTAAATATAAATTAATAATAATTAATAAGGAAGTGTTTGGTTTATGTATATGAATTGAAAAAAATGGAAATTAAGGTCCATATTCAATAATACTTATAGATATTGTTTAGTTAATTAATGACAATGAGAATCATTTTATTTATGTGAATATTAAAAATATTTAAAAAATATTTATTTTTATTCTCTAATTGTAATTTAAAATTTTAAATTAATTAATTTATTAATATAAATATTTATTTTTTATTTAATATAAATATTTATTTTTTATTTAAATCAAATAAATAAAAAAAATTACATAAATTTATACTAATAATAAAATTTATAATTTATTATAAATTCTTTAATGGGACCAAACAGCGATATCTTTTTTTACAATCTAGACGTGTATAAGATTTATGTTTAAATAGATATATCCTTTAACTTCCACCCAGCATTAGCAGCCACCCTCACAATTCTCTCTCTAGACTCTTTCGTGTATAGAAGAATGCCTCAGGTTGATTTAGAAGCCCTGGTTTCGGCCTGTGCAGGCGGAGGCAGCGACCGTAAAATCACTTGTGAAACACTAGCCGACGATGTCCCACCGGAGAAAGAAGAAGACGTTCCCGACTCTGACGTTCCACCGGATTTTCCACCGGAGTCGTTCTGGCTATCGAAGGACGTCCGAACTCGATTGGTTTGATCGGAACGCTTTCTTTGAGCGCAAGGAATCTACCAAAGGTATATCTAATTCCGGCAACTTGAACCCGAATTCCAATTCCAATTCGCAGAGGTTTTCGGTGAAAGTGAAGAAGACTTCGTTATTGGGGTTACCCAAAACTCAAAAGACTAACTATATTGATTCTTCTAAAAGAAGGACTAATAAACCGGCGAATATGAAGTTATTCCCGAAACGCTCTTCATCCGTCGGAAAAACAGCCGTCTCTTTGGCGGAACCGTCGTCGCCTAAGGTTTCTTGTATAGGAAGAGTGCGATCGAAGCGCGGTCGCCGGAGATCATGTGACGTTACAAAAAAGAGAGAAAAATCGGTTGAAAAGCGGAAAAAGGGGTTCTGTTCTCGGGTTTTGTCGATGTTTAAATCCGGCCGGCACGACAGAAAACCTATTGGACCGGAGATTGAGAGATTAGAGGAGGAGGAAACGGAGATTGAGAGATTAGAGGAGGCAGGAAACGCCTAGGAGGAGCGTGACAATAAGAATGCGTGAAATTCCTGTTAGTGTTGAACCGGTATCCGAACCGCCCGGTTTGGGAGGAATGAAGAAGTTTGTATCCGGTCGAAGATCGGGGTCATGGAGCACTGACGATTTCGACGTGGCACTTTCTCATTCGATGGAGGTAGATGGTCCCACAAAGAGAAGTTGGGATTGAGGAGATCCTGACAAACCTGCGGGCTTGGAATTCTACGCGAGCGTTGAAAATTTTGTTGTATTGGTGACGTGGCATTTGAATAACAACCTAACCTCGTTGACTACGAGGTAAATCAAGGCAGTTTATCACTTTTTTTTTGGGTTTTTGTTTGCAGTTAAGAATTTTTACCATTTAACTAAAATGGCGGTGATGTAAATAGGCGTGATTTAGGACTACAAAGGTGTAAATGTAGCAATACCCTCTTATACGCTGTGGACTTGTTTATTACCTAATTTTCTTTTTCTTTTCATTTTAATTTGAAATGATTATGAATTTATTGTAGAATTCTGTCTTTATTTGGGTAATTATATTTTTTGAAGAGTTATCTATGAGAATTTATTGTTGTTCATCATATTATGTTGGAGTATTATGGTAGTTATTTGGTGAAACATTTAATATATAGTTTTTTGGGTAATTAAAGTGTGATTGTGTTTTAATGAAATTACTAGTAATAGCATGTGCCGTCCCTTAAAAAAAATAAAAAACAAAAACTTGTGCCGTCAATATAGAAGTATCCACCATCGGTTTCTGTCATGACAACGTTAATCACATGTATGCTTCCATGTCCGGCACTGTAATTTTTATAACAAAATAGACAAATAAATATCTGATGTTTAATGATCCAAACTAGAGAAAGAGCTCATTTTTTATTTTTTATTTTTAAGGAAATTTGGCACGCAGTCTCAATCAAGGATCAGTTCATCAACTATTTAATGAGCTCCTAATTCTGTCTCTATGGACAAAAGAATCAATTCGGTTGAAGAAAAGTACAAGACGCATTTGGTTCATTAGGCAAGTAAAGTGAATTAAAATTGGACAATACATGTGCATAATATTTTAAGATTAAGAGTCGAATGAGATTAACTTGATCCATTTTAAAGGCATCGTAAAGTAGTTTTCTTTTCGGCACGACTCCCGAAAAATGAACAAATTCCTTTTCTTAGAAACACATACAAGATTCGTCACTCCAAAAAAGATAGTGGTAATCCCACTATTAACTACTTCATTTATGAATTTCATGGTAATAGAAATACATGTCCTACCGAGACAGAATTTGTAACTTTCAATTGGAACATGAAAACGTGACTAAATTGGTCCTAGTTACTCTACTCTTCGGGACGGAGTGGAAGAAGAGAGGGGATTCTCGAACGCGGAAAAGGATCCAATGAATTCGAAAGAATTGAACGAGGAGCCGTATGAGGTGAAAATCTCATGTACGGTATACACTGTCTAGATGTGTAAGAACTCTGCCTTACGTAAAGTTGTCAGTATCCTCTTGCCTAACAGGCAAAGATTTACCTCCGTGGAAAGGATGATTCATTCGGATCGACATGAGAGTCCAACTACATTGCATTGCCAGAATCCATGTTGTATATTTGAAAGAGGTTGACCTCCTTGCTTCTCTCATGGCACACTCCTCTTCCCGCCGAATAACATATGACTAATGGATCATCTCCAATGTAGGACGGGTGCCAACAGTTCGTCTCATTTAGTGGGTTCAATTGGCCAACGCCACCGAAAATAGGCCAAATGAAGATGATTATCACAAATCTTCGATGTTTGAACTTCGGCTACTTTTCTTTTTGGTTTTTACATTCATCTGATTTTAATCCGGAGGAAAATATCCTCTTCATCCCATTTTTCTCTAAATTATCGTCATAAATTTGACTAAATCATATTTGTAGGAAAATATTTGCCATTAAGTGATAGAAAAGAAGATAACTAAAGTGGTATGGTTATCCACTAATGGGGCTACAATATGAATTGAGCATAATAACTATTGAGATGATTGAAAAGTAAGAAATTTTTCTATTTTTTAATTACTCAATCGCTTATAATACTTACCCTCCAATACAGGGTGGGTAGCAAAGAATTTTTCTAAAGTTTGATCCCCTTGTATGATTTGGAGAGCTTTGTCCATTTCCTTGTGGGTTAATTGTGGCTTTGAGATGCGTTTCTCGAGGAATAATCGAAGTCGTCTGTGTTTGGCCTTAAAACCCGGCCACCTGGATTGACTCTTATGGCGGATTAATTATATATACTCTACTAGAGATCGCACATAATGTGAATGTGCTTAATTAAAGAGAAGAAGTGTGGGGTGGTGATTAATTAATGAAATTACCAATTAATTTTATTATTATTATTATTATTCAATGTAATTACAACAATATTTATGTGAATGATATTTTTGGAATTATTTGGAGATTTCCTCCAATTTTGGAAACGATTTTCTTCCTGCTCCATATACTGGTCTTCATTGAATTGTTCTTGCACGCCCAACTTAATCGTCCTTTAAAAGCTTTAAGTTGTTCTTGTGACATTGATCCTACCTGATTGTTAAAAACTTCAAGATTGTTTAGAATTACAAATGCATTTACGCAAATATATAGGCGTAGATTAATTGTCCTTAATTATTTCTTGAGGAGAGAGTCAATGTCTGCTTAGCTCGCCAAGTACGTGCATACAGGCTGAGTGCATGGAGTGGTGAGAGAACCAGAATATCTGTAATACTTGCGATCGTGTATTAAAACTTACAATTAATCTGCGGCAGCTATCATCATTCAACGCTGCCAAGACTATGAAATATATGTCGCGAGAAAAATTATAAAATCTAATCTAATGTATTATGTGTTTAACCCCTTGGTTCATGCAAGAATGGGACATGTAACATATATACGCATACCTTATCAATTAGCGGACAGCCACGCCACGACACGACTGCAACGTGAACAAGGTGAAGTCCAGCCTCATATTTGCCTAATCATTTCAGCCAATCTTTTTAAGATAAGTATTTGGCTAATCTATTCTCATTCGCCAGAAGATAATTGGTTTTTTGTAAACATAATTAAATAGGCGCTTGAACATTTTTGTCACCAAACCACATATGTGGTATCTCAAAGTTTTCCATAATAAAAGGTGTACAAAGTTCTCATGCACAAAAGGCATCATCCATTACAAAAAACCACACCAGGAATCATCCAATACAAATATACACCATTCTTTAACTTCTTTATTTATCCAAGAAAATTAATCTGTATACCACTTGCTCTCATCCCACACCTCAACCTTTTCAATTTCTCAATACCTCAGCAATTTATATGCTGAATCTTGATTAAATTAGGCAAATGAAAACTGATTCAGATTCTAGACTCGGATCATCGGTAGGCCTAGTCTAGTCGATCACCTCTTCATATAGCTCAACTAGTCGTCCATTGAGTGGTTGCGCAGGTCTTGCATTATTCTTGTACGCCCAACCTAATGTTGAAGAGCCTTGAGAGCTTGAAGTTGCTCTCTTGATAATGATCTCACCTGTTTGTTTTAACGACGACGATTAGCATATTGTTTATGACTTCATTAATTTGAGCAAGTACTTGTAAATAGGTGTAAGATGAATTCGTTTGATACCTTGCCAAGGATGTACCAGGATACAGTCTCGTTGCAAGGAGGAGTGGTGAGAGATCCAGAATATCTGTAATACTTTCGGGTATTTTTCTTGAGTTGATGCATGCTAAACGTCCCAAGCGCAGATGTGTATAAGAGACATTATTGAAACTTCTTATTAGCCAGTTGATTCAATTTATTCTGTATCTGTAAACATGATATATATACATTTCCATAATTTGTCAATCTCATCTGAAAACTCTAAAAGCAAATTTACCATAAAGTCTAATAAATTCACAGCAACTTGCCAAGCAATCTCAACAAAAGTAGATGCTTCAGTTGCAAACAAAATTACTAGGTTTTCTGTTCATTGTCAAAATTTCAGAGATTTTGACAAATGTATCAATAACAAATTCATATCTGTTTAAGTATCAATTTAGAATGGAAACATAAGATTTCATTTATACTCAGCCAAATACACATCTACCATTTGATTTTTACCTTAGTAATTAGTGGATCAGGACGTCCAAGATGATAAAGGATAGCTATAACCGCAATGCTGCCATCATCAGCAATGTGAACAAGGTGAAGTTCAGCGTGGTATCTGTCACCATGATGGTCAAATAAATTTGGGAAGATGTTAGCATCAGGAAAAGTAAAGTTCAAAAGCGAATTAGAGAATATAAAATAGAATAAAAATATCCCTTCTGCGGTTAGAGGGAAACACAAGTACTGCTAATTCTTGAAACTTAGTATCAGTTTTCACTCAAATCAAGTAAATTGGAATAGAATGCAACAGAACACAAAAGGTAGCTGGATAAATTTAAGCAGAATATTCTGTTTTTCCAGATCTCTTTGATCAATCCGAGTTTAAAGTAGGTGTGCCAGAGATATAAGAGAGATCGCACCGAACTCCATCAATTCTGTGCTCAGAAGGAGAATGCCAGTGCATTTGCCTGAACTTGTAAGTCTTTCCATTCGATATCAATAGGTCCGAATTTTCACCACATCGCAGCTGCAAGGAATAAGATTCAACAATTCAGGAACCAACTTTAACACTTATATTACTGGTAATTTACTGGAAAGATAGAACAAGAAAAGTATTGTGTACCAAAGAAAAAAACCATTAATTGTCCGTGACTGCATCAGACGTAAAAATACACTATTTATATAAAGAACACAGTACTAAGTACTAACCCCAACGTTGAAGCCATTGTTGACTAAGGTAGCATTGATGTAGCTGTATTGTCTCTTCAACGGCTTCAAATTCTTGTCTAAAACAACCTTTCCTTTCGGGATATCAATTGGCGACTGCGATTTTCCTTTTGAGCATTCTGAGAAGGCCGGGTTCAAGCTTCCCCATTTACCAGGGCCCGTGGCACCCATGTAACTGAATGGGGATCTGTACAATAGACTCCTCTGCATAGAATTGCAACCAAAATGCCACTAAACTTGTTAAAGAAATGCATTTGAATGTCAAACAAAATGACAAAATAAAGGGAGATAGAGGTATCATATCATATGCAGTTATACACCTTCCCTGAAGGTAGGAGAAGCGGGGATGATCACAAATGTGGCTGCAAGAACGAAAATGGTAACCTGAGCAGCCGTTGGTGCCAGTGCCATTTTGGAGACAAATGTTTGCTTACTGATTAATGCAGACAAACTAAGTAAAATGTTTATGCGAAGTTACTCTCAAGTAGTATATCACAGTAATGCACATAATAGTACTCATAAATGGATGAGCATATGTACATTTGAGTTTGGTTTGTGGTAGCCTATACCAGAACCCAACCACTAATTTGTCCAAATTCTCATGGCATCTATTTATAATATACGGTAGCATTCTAATGTGATGTCATGACTTTCTTTTATGCGCTTTTGGTATTGTTTACGCATGTATCTTGTTAATTATTTAGTTAAATGAATAAAAAATAACGATATCTCTGTTTTTTTAGTTATTTCAACCATCATAATACTTATTTAAAAAAAAAACTTTGAATTTATGGGGGGCTAAAGATCAATCAAGTTCTCTGTGTAGCATCTTGTTCATTATGAATTCAGCCTAATCCAAATAAACAAGATCTGTTGTAAGACATCATCATTCATGTAGTCTGCGGGCAGAGCTCATCATTTGGTTTTATTGCAAAAAGAAGTAGAGAGAACTGTGATCATCTCAATGCACCACGCTTTTCAAGGTCACTTCAGATCAACATGTAGATTGTATCACAGCTTTTAATTGTACATTATGCCAGAAGGGTAATTGCCAATTGCCACCATAAATTAATTTGGTTAAGATGTTTAATAGTATATGATTACTCATTATCCCTTAATAATTTGAATTTATGACTAATAAATTATAAAAAAATAATTTATTATTTAAATTACACTTTATTATCAATACTTGGATTTGAGTGTACATTTTAGATTACTAATACTTAGTTGCAAACATTATAAGGGATCTCACTAATAAGATAAATTCATTGAGAAGATGCATCATAGCCTACTTGTATGATTTTGCTGTGCCTTCAGATATTTGTGTACAAATTGCAATAAAGGGTTTAACAAGTTGCTGCTGTTGTGTAGCCACTTTTGCAGAAGCCCATAACCACATAGATGGTTGAGACAAATGTCATTGTCACAGCACAATTAATGTAAAATGACTACAATACCCTTCTACATGATGAAGGAATAATAGATATACAGGGGTATTTTAGTCAGTTAAGTAGTACTTTTGCTGTAGCAATAAGATTGTTGTTGTGGCAATAACATTTGCCGCCCACGGTGGAGAATCTAATCAATCCATAATTCACAACAATACACCATACAACATGCCAATACTCACAAAAGTTATGGAGCAAATTCAATGATTGAAGAACTTTTCTTTTTCCTCAAAGAAACTAATAAAATATGTGTGGCCCTCTTCTTTACTGACACCTCATTTTCAGTACCTAAAAAGAGGTACTCGACCTTTTTAAAAGATGAGAATTGTGGAGAGTGGGGGGGTGGCCCTGTAAGAATCATGAGAAGATTGAAGAACATGCTACTGTTATCTATACGGCTCAACTTCCACATAAAATGGCTAGAATCAAAAGGGGGAGAGGGAGGTAGGACTAGGAGAGATATTCTCCAGAATTCAAGTTGAAAGGATTAATACAAACTGAAAAGAAGATTCCCAATAGACAGCTCCGGATAGATATGAATAACTAGGAAAAGAATAGGAAAGTTTACAACATCAATACATCAGCCACTGCCAGCTCAAAACACAAACTTAATGGTATAGAAGCACGGATCATTTCTAAGCAACTGCATGATACTTTAATCTGTACAAATGGGATTTTAAAGAGGTCCTTTTAGAAAAAGAAAGGCGAGGCCATTTTGTGGTTGTAGATCCTATTAAGTAGTAATAGAAAGAAATAAATCTGCACGAAAACAAAAGAAGTTAATTCCAGATATGAAAAGAGTTTTCCTTTCCCTTTCTCCTTAAGAAGAGGGATCACATTTTAAAGGGATACTGCATATTTGAGATAACGACAAGGTTATTAATTTGGCCATCAAAGTCCAAGTCCTTGTATCAGTCTGGGCGATGAGAATCCAACAGAACACCAGAGAGAGAGGTTTATTTGCAAGGACCTTGCCTTGCTGTAGTCATTAAGAGAAGCAAATGAAGACCACAAATTGCCGATAATGTTTCAGGGAGAATGTTTTAACAAAGTACAAGCAGCACCGGACACTTAACCCCCATTGACCTCATAATCTCCAACCAAACACTGCAAAATTCCAACTTCAATAGATGCTAACAACATAATAGTGCTATAATCTCTATGCCCATTTGCCGTTTATATTACAAATATTGTATCTTTATCAGAGTAATCTCTTTCATCAAATATAGATCGACCCTATCTACTGTTTTGTTTTCCTTGTGTTTTACATTTACATCCCAGGAAAAAAAAATAAAAAATGGACCAATTCATATGCTCATTACACTCCAAAAAGCAACAATGTACAGGAAAGATATATATACAGCATCAATAGACAGGACAAACCTCCAAGGAAGCAGAAGAATTTTGCAAAAGGCATTTGTTCCCGTCAAACAATTCAAACTTTCAGAAGTCTCAAATATTTGTCCGTTGGATCTCCCAAAACTGTAGTTCTTCAAGAATACATCAGCCCCATAAGAAAAAATTGGAAAGAAGCATCAGGAAACAAAAACCTCAAAAGCGGCTGGCCTTCTATGCTTCTCAGACAGATTAAGTTGCCTTTAGGTAGTCCAAAATTTCAGCACTTTCAAACATTTGCACCCCAGTATTTCGATCTTCCAGGTAGGGAACCTGTAAATATGCAGCATCAGTAAAAAAAGTTTCCATAAAATTGATAGACTGGGCTAAGTTAAGGGTAGATGCATTAATTATTGTAGCCTGAAAATGCCCTGATTTCTCAAGCACATCTAAAAGGAAGACATCAAGTATTCAAGTTCATATAAATGTAAAAATCACAAAGAATTATATACAGTATAAAATCTCAAGTTAAGAGCTATAGAAATGGCTAAAACAATCTCAACTTTAAACAGAATACTTCAATATATCATGGTAATAAAAGAAGTGCAACACACTTGCTAACTTTGGGCTTATTGGATCCTGTATCTTTTTGCCATATTTATATGATGTATGATGCAGAAACATGGAAAAAGGGACCTAACTTTACGCGTCTAAGCTAGATTTTTGCCTTACACTCTCTAAGAGAAACGTCATATATCTCTCAGGTCAGCAGAATCTCACCTCATAAGCCCAAATTTCAAGAGGCTTTGGTGGCATTTTTGATGGACAAAAGGAAGAACCCTGCAAAATTTACAATAGAATCCATCAGATCAGACGTCCAAAGCTCTAAGAAACATGAGCTTATGGATCTCACTAATCTTGTCTTAAACATTACAACGGACGCAATGACAATCTTAAAAAGAGGGATGTCCGATGGTAAATAATCCACTTGCCATTATGTGTAGGTTTCCACTACAAGTGCTAGTAATTCCCATTAACTAAGAGAAATATAGCAGGCCAGCAAGATTGCATGTCCTTGAAATCAGTTTCGTTAAGTTACTAGAAATTGGGTATAAAAAAAATGTCATACAGCCACATTGCCGGAAAATAAACATCTATATGAGTTTTGGCACCATAACGGAAAACTATGCATCCCAAAGCCACCTATATTCTTCAAGTTATGAAACTGGAATTCAACCAAGTTTCCTAGCATTATAAATATTAAGGCACCAAATCCAACTCTAATTTCCAATAAAAATTCTAACTTTAGCAAAAGGTCGAACACATTCTTTGCATAAACTTTCAAGAACATTAAAATATATATATATATATGTGAAAAATAATTCGTGTCCAGAAACAAGAATCTTAGTACACATACTGTGTATAATCAACATCCAAAGATCTTATCGGGTCTCACCCAAAACAGAAGGGATTAGGTTGCGGAGGCTTAAAATCCGGCTCCGGCGGCGGCTAAAACGAAGGCCCTGAATTTGTGGTGGGTTTTGAAGATTGAGCAGATAATTTTACTTGATAAGGTCTCTTGATTGACGATGATGTTTTGCTGGTTAAAAATGGCCGGAAAATTGGAGTTGCCGTTGAGACGAGAATTCCGGCCATTATTCACCGGCGAGAAAGGGAGGAAACTGGTGCTACTGAATCTGGTTGCAGAAGTGGAGGTTGGGTGCCGTGCCGCCAAGTTCGAGGAATGTGATTGGGCCTATAGCCCATCAAGAATGTGATTGAATGATATGGGTTGGGCTACCAAAATGACCTCAGAGACTGGACTAAAAAAAATAGTTTTGGACATATATATATATATATATATATATATATATATATATATATATACAGGGCCACCCCCCACCTGTCTCTTATACACAACTATTTTCTTACCTAAGAGACAGATAGTACAAACTTTTATAAGCACATGGTATTGTATCGTACAAGCATTTAAAGCACAAAGGAATGGTTCCCTAAAAGGCACTATAGAATTTTAATATATATATATATGGGAATTCTACAGTCCCGTTGAGGGAACCATTCCCTTAACTTTAAAGACTTGTACAGTACAAGTTTTTAAGTACATAGTTTTATACTGTACAAGTCCTTAAAGCACAAGGGAATGGTTCTTTAAAAGGGATTGTAGAATTTTTCACATGTACATCCCTTGACTTTAAAAGCTTGTACAATATAAGATTTTAAAGCACATGGTGTTGTACTGTACAAACATTTAAAGCAGGAGGGAATGATTCCCTAAAAGAGATCGTAGAATTTTTCATATATATATATATATATATATATATAAGGGAATTCTAAGGTCCCGTTAAAGGAACCATTCTCTTGGCTTTAAGAACTTGTACAGTACAAGTTTTAAAATACATAGTGTTGTACTGTACAAGCCCTTATAATACAAGGACATGATTTCCTAAAAAGTATTTGATGTAAAATTTCCTATATATATATATATATAATAATAATAATTGACAATTTTTATATACAAATTCAATAGTTCTGTTAAAGGAATCATGAATTCTTATGAACAAATAACTTTTGTAATTTACTCGCAAGAAGTTGAACCTCTTCTATAGTGGCACATCTCCAATTATAATCACTAATGAGAGGAGTATATATAAATTTAACGGTTTTGACTTGTTTGTGTAAAACAAAAAAAAAAAAGTTTTGAGTTCTATAACAAACTATAAAAAAAATGTCTACCCTAATTGGGTTCAAACAAAATTTCCAATACATCTAAGACACACATCTTACTAATATATAGATAACATGTCTCTATTAACTTAAACTACACTAAAATACTTGATTCACCGACCACAGTTTATGCCCTAGTCAGCCTTAGGCCTCATTGACTCTGATATTATTTGATCTTATTGCTGTTCTTGATTGAAATTAACAATCAGTACGTGTAGTAAATATCATTGCACCAAAACTATTAGAAGTACTCTTGCAACCATGCCAGCTTGGAGATTTGATTCATTTGAACACAAATTGATAAAAACGATTCCACTAGTGTGCAACTGATCTTGGCAAAGCATAAATTAAGCATCAAGAATCGGAGATATTGGACAAAACGACAGTACTTAGCAGGAGAAAAACAAGATTTATGCATGTTGAAAAGCATATTAACTGTATTAAGATTTGGGATAAAGGAATTGTATGTGGGAACCCATTTTTTGCGGCCTTAAGTGGAAAAGAATAACAAAATTCTTGACTTGAGAATACGACCCATTGGCTTTAGCTTGAGTAAATATTCCCAAATTCCATTCCTTAGAATCTCTAGCCTTTTCAGCCCCCCTCTCCCTATTTTTCCACAAGGAATAGCATTCCGTGGTCATTTCTATCCTTTTTTATTTTATTTTATTTTTGTAAATTACCTCAAGTCGGTTTATATGATTGTCAAGTGTTTCCGTTAATGATTGACTAGCTCATAAAACTTGTAGTCTGATTCTCAAATGCTATGCTTTGTATTCCTTTCTTGAGAGCTTCATATCATCATCCTTTGAAGTTAAAACTTATATTAGCACTGAGAACCCAAAAAAGGTAAGCCAAAGTACACCAAGGAACAACTGACTACGCCCCCACCACCCAGAAAAAAAATGTTCTTCTCCTCTTCTAAAGTGGAGAATATTATTATTCACCATATACCAAGTGAAAAGTGTGAACAACAATTGATCAAGATATTGTGGTTTGAGTGGCAAAAAGCTAATAAAAATGTTCTCCCAAACCGTATACACAACTTCACACGAACACAAACACGCACTCGACAGTGACATGGATATAAATATGGCCACATCAAGGAAAGGAAACTCAAGCACTTTACATGTACCTTTACAGGAAAGAAGATTGGGTCCTTCATGCACAAAGACATGATTGCATGATATGGTTGGTTAAAGTTACTTGATATGGTTGGTTCAATCCGAAAAATTCTAAAATACTTCAACACATAACTACAGTTGGTTTAATCCAAAAAATTTTAAAATAAACTTTAAAATATTGTAAATTTCTTGATATTTAATTAACTTAATCACATCGTTCATTAAATAGTATAACTATAGTGGTGTATATCAAATCTACCAAAAAAATCACCGTTTAATCTATAAGAGACATTGTGGCGTTCTATTTCCTATTAGGTTAGTTTGTTACCCTTTTATCTAGTATTTGGTAAGAAGGGCAACGAATATTTTCCCATATGCTATTCATTCCTATCCACATGCCAGCAGAACTATTGAGGAATTTAGCTTTTCACACTTTACCAAAAGGCTTCTTTAGATTCTCCCAAACTGTGTAAAATATCCTAATATATCAGAATCGTTTGATCTTTCTCCAAAAGTTCTGTTGGAACTGACGTGAAGATATTATTAGCGGGAGAGAGGTACTTTGCTTGTGTTTGCATCAGATTAAAGCTTAGCAAAACTGAATAGTATGATAAATATTTAATAATCTCACCAATATTTTGTTTGAGACACCAACAATTATTCTTTGATGTACATGCGTTCAACATATTTCTTCATTCTGATCACCAGGTTTAGTCGTTAATATTTAGAATTAGGCAAGAGTTGGCATACTTGATCTCCTTGCATACTACGCAAACATATTCTGCACTGTTACATTTTTATTTATTTTTCTTGATAAGAAGCTGATTTTATTCCTTATGTTGTACATGTTCTGTATCATGATTGATTATAGGCATAATAACAGATCTATATATCATAGACAACATAATATGGATTTTGATTCAATCATCAAAGCCAGTACAATAAATTTAACATGTTGTAGTAAGAAAGCAACGTTCTTCCCCATGCATGACAAGGAAAACAGACACGAAGTCTAATGCATGGGATGTTATTTGGCATGGAATTTATCCCTATACATAGATCTCATGCTGGTTTACATGCATTTTAGGGTACATTATTTTGCAGAAACACATGGCCATGACCATGCAAGTAGAACAATGATAATCATTGTTACATGTATAATCTTCAGTTTGCAATGGTATCCAATTATACACGAGTTTAATTATGTAGATCAATACAAAGTATTTAATAATATGGTAGTACAAACTGACACATGGGCATTTCCTATAGTTTCACTAGCAGAAAAGAGTGCAAAAGTTAATCTTGTACTGAAAGAATGATATTCAGATTCATTCTAGAGTATCTGCAACGCCAATTAAAACTCAAGTCAAGGGCAAAGCCAAGCAAGTGATCACCTATCTGCTGTGACTTGTAATGTTTTCCATCATCAAATGTTAGTATAATAGCAAGTACAATCCTTTATTTTCATTATGAAGGGTATCCAATAGCTCGGGGCCAGCACTAATATAACATTTGAAGAGTGGAAAAAGTTTCAGCGGGCCTTTCTCTCTATTTTAGACTGTCTAGGGCTTTAGGCTTGAATAAGTACCAAACTTGCCGAAGGAGACAAAATGGAATGTGTTCTATATTCCATTATATTCCTTGACAGGCCTTCAAACAAAGTGAAAGGGAAGAATCTCTCCACTATTTCCTATCTAATTATGCTACTACTCAATTTCAATATTGTTAAGTATAGACAAGGGCGAAATGATACTGAAAACATAGAAATTCTAATAACTAAAAATTTAACCAAGATTTGCATACATATATTTTCCGCGGATGTAAGAAGACTGCAAACTGGCAAGTGTTCACATCCCCTGTGCATAATCAGTACGAAAGCCCTTTGAGAGCATGGATTCAACAGGAAAGCTAGCTGCAGCAAAACACATTCAGCAAAGGATGAAGGAATAACCCCTCTGAGAACAGTTTAGACAGAACAATTAAACTTGATTTGACAGAAGAGTCTGAGCAGTTAGCTAGACAGACAAGCTTCTTATTACTAGCCAACATTAATATCCTCTAGAGCATTGCATCCTCATCTAATTGAGCCCTCAATAGCTGTGTAAACACAGTGAAACCATACAAAGAGGAATCTTAATTGTCATTCCCTATATACTGTCCTCTAACACCCCCGAAGAGAAGCATCTCTCAAGTCTCAACCATTTCCTTTAACTTTTTTCTTTTTTGTATCGAATGCAAAGTTCTAGATGCTCTAGTCAACAGAATCTTCCATGAGAAAAGAGAAGAGGGCTTTGAAGCTTTCACTAAATCATAGATAGTGGATTCCTCCAGTCAATATAAAAAGAAAATTCCACTATTAGTTCCAAGAATAAGGTTCCCAAACTTTGCCCGACGGGAATATGAATGAACAGTTAAAAAACTAGCCTGGTGGATCTATTCTTGTACCCATTGTAAGGTGTCAAGAGTTTTGGTAAGTTATGGTACATATGAATATAAAATGCAGTGTTGCTGTCAGAGAAGTGCAAGGACAACATCTCTTTTTCAGTCACTTGAGAGATTGGATCGTGTCCAGCATTTAGATGGCCCTGCCATAGATTCTATGCCTCACTTGGACCCCCAACACATCCCCCACCACGGAATGCTATTCCTGTCTCACCTCTCTGATCATTCCTCATTTGCTTATAAGGAGATCTCAAACAAATCGTTGGTTTGTGAGAAATGGTCAAAGAAAAAAAAAAATAGATAGGTAGTCAAGAGTCAGTCTCGACAGCTTCCTTTACCAAGTTTCAGGGGCCAAGTTAATATTGTGACATACAAGACAGAATACACAGATCATTGTTCTAGTGTCAGAGCAGATTAGACCAAGCAACACAGAGGTGTAGGTAAACTTACAAGTATTAAGAGAAAGAGATCATATCCTTTCTATACTGATTGTCACCTCAAAGACAAGAAGATGTATCATCATCACCAACAAGGAAAGAACATGCACTCTTCCTCATCAAGAATGTCAATTCCTCCTGAAAGACATCTGTTCCTGCAAGGTGGGAATGGCCCTGGAGATTCAGGACTTGTTCTTTCAACTGATGCTAAGCCAAGACTAAAATGGACTTCAGACCTAAACGAGCGATTCATAGAAGCAGTTAATCAACTTGGAGGTTAGCAGACAGTAAGTGCGGGAAAAAAAAACTTTTTCAAGCAGCTCAAAGTAGGCCATGTTCATTGTTCAAAGAGGCTAATTTGGTTTAATTTTTTCTTTTTTGTTGCAGAAGCAACTCCAAAATCAGTTTTGAAACTAATGGGAATTCAAGGGCTAACCTTATATCATTTAAAGAGCCATCTACAGGTAATGAACACAAGGATGCATGGCTTTAGCTAAAAAAAATTTTACTTTCAAAGAGAGGTAAAATCTTACCTAACTTCCACTTTTCTGGTCGCAGAAATATAGACTAAGCAAGAATCTCCATGGACAAGCTAATAGTGGAACCAATAAAGCTGGTAAGCTGCTAAAGAATTCTTCAGAAAGTATTTTACTATATATGGAACAGTTGTTGAATGCAAAATGTATGCTTGCAGCAGCAGCAGTAAATAGGATACCCGAGGCAAATGCAACACATATGACAAACCCAAGCATTGGACCCCAGACGAACAAGTAAGAGAAAACCCATTTATTGCATGTTTTTTAGGTTTCTGATAATCAATTTTTACATTGTGGTGTTCTGACTATGAATCTTAAATACAGAAACTTACACATAGGTGAAGCAATACAGATGCAAATCGAAGTTCAGAGAAGGCTACATGAGCAACTTGAGGTAAAAATCACCAAGTTTCTCAATCCTCGTAATAACCACAATAAGTCAATCACTGATCTAAAACGTTTGCATTTCAAGCAAAAATGCACATGCAACCCCAAAAAGGAAATGATTTCATATGATATGGCTCGCAGCACCATCCATATTAAGAATTCTTTTGGCAGCATTATAAGTATGTCCTTTCCAAACTGATATATATAGGTTCAACGACACTTACAGCTCAGGATAGAGGCTCAAGGAAAATATTTACAGGCAGTGCTGGAGAAAGCACAAGAAACACTTGGAAGACAACAAGAAAACTTGGGATCAGTGGGTTTAGAGGCTGCCAAGGTTCAATTATCTGAACTCGTCACTAATAGTCTCCAATCAGTGCCTCAACTCAGCATTTTCAGATATGAAACCACTGTCTGCAGGACTTTGCCCCCAACAAACAGATTGCTCGATGGACAGTTGCTTGACCTCATGTGAAGGTTCCCTGAGGGATCAAGAAATGCACAACAATCAAATGATGATAAGACCATTGAATCTCAGAACATCAATGGAGAAGAGAAAGTTTCATTCAACAATGAATGAAGAAGCAAAAAGGGTATGTGGTGCTGACGAAAACGGTGGAAATTTGTCCATGAGTATTGGACTTGAAGGAGGAAGATGGAATAGCAACCACAACTACAATGACCAACATTCCAGTAGGCATGGTTCCATAATTCCACAGGAAAAGCAGAGGTCTTCAGAAGAGTATAATAAACTGCCTTATTTTGCACCTAACCTTGATCTAAACACTGATGACAGTACAGATGCTGCTTCAAGGTGCAAACAATTCGACTTAAATGGTATCAGCTGGAGTTAATTGAAAGGCCTTCATAAATTTCATAAAAAAAAGGATTATTGGAGGACTGATCTGATTTTGATATTATACCAGAGAAATATGAACACAGCTGTATTTCTCCATAGATTTCAAGCTTGCTTAATTTAGGGGATGTATGCATGTGAAAGAACTAAAGCTTGAATGCCAAGAATTTGTATCAAAGCATGCATGATTTCTCACTCTTTTCTTTTTTTTTTCTTTTTTTTGGGAGGGGGGGTGTTTGTTTTTGTTTGGGTTTCGAATATTAACTCTTATGAAGATCAATCATCAAATTAAAGTTCATCCATGGAGCTACAACCTCAGGATACATCACCATGCTTCAAAGATTGTCCAGAGCTATAGCTAAAATTATAATACAAGACTTAATTCTTGCTAGTTGATTTCTTAAAACTAATCTATAAGTGTTCATTTGTGATTTTTACCTTTTTTTTTTAATAATTTTAAATAAATTTATTGTACGATTCTAATATAGAATGGTCATCACTGCGACTAATACCACTGACTTTGGACCATGTACATCACACATTCATTCTATACATCAGGTAGATCTATACAAGAATATGTAACATTAACAAACAGTTTTCGACAACTGAAAGGCTCAAAACAGAGCATTAAAACATCTCACGAAAATTCCCCATTCAACTGCTAACAGTTTCTCCTGCTACCACATACATTACAGATAGCCTCTCATATATCTAGTACTACTTAAATTAAATAAATTCAAGAGATATAAGGTTTATAAAGGCACAACGTAAAATTGCATTTCGCTACAGCTGCATTTTATGTCTTAAGATTAATACTACTACATAATTCACCATGAACGAAACAACTATGGACAATTGGACCGACTGGTACAAAAGATGAAGTTAGAACTTCCGTAATGAAGCCCAACCAATGATGGACCAAGCATGACTTCTTCTCCCAAACCAATCAATTTTGGGCTGGCCCAATGATGATAACCCAGATGAGTTCTTTTCTGGTACCTCAAGTAAAACAACTATGCTATAAGTCAGGCCAACCCAAACAAAATATAGTAATTCTAGTTTTTCTTTTTCTTTTTGCTTTTAAAGGTTCTATGATTTCTTTTTTTTAGTAGTAGTGGGAAGTTCTACATTGTTTGGAAATCATTCTATTAAAATTTGTATACAAATTTTCATAACACATAAAATTAGTTTATATAAATATTTAAATCGAGATAATTTTTAAGGTAATATACTTACATAAAGTGATAAGTAAAAGTCATTAATGTGTCATTAAATCTAAAAAATAAACAAAATTTGACCAAATATTTAAAATCAAGAAGTTGAGCATTTAATAAGATTTTGACACATAAATTGACTTGATAAGGTGATTTTAAAATATTACTTCGTAAAATATATTTTTTATTTTTTTATAGTATTTTGTGTTTGAATCAATAAAATAAACGTTTTTAATTAATGATTTATACTTCTACTTTTAGCGATCTTCGTCGTCCACCGCCCCATTAACTTGGGTAGATTCCATGATTTCATAGTCTACCTGCCCGAATTTGACTTGGGTCACTGTCCCTAATAAACTGTTCAGTCTATTTCTTGGGTTATTTCTACCTTCCTTTCGCAATTTGAAAATAAAGCTATAGTATAGCTTGGATTTAGATCTTGGTACTAATCCACGTTTTCTATTTTCTTATTGTGGCAATATAGGACTGTCAATAGTTTGAATCGGTTCGAATTCAGTCCGATAAATAAATGTTAGAGTTTTACATTAAAGTAATTCGAGTTAAATTTGAATCTAAATATTAGGACCGATTTAAATATGAGTCGAGTTTGAGTTTCACAAGACTCAATTCGAATAAAACTCGATTCTAATAAGTAAATAAATAAATAACTATATATATAAACACATTTTATACTAATTAATCTATTAATTAAACAAACTTTCAACCTAATAGTCATAATAATTTATTTGAAGTATATTTTTTTTCAATTTTTGTATGTGCAGATATTACTAATTTTTGAGAAAGTATTATTTTTCATGCTTTGCTTGTTAGTGTTGAGACTTGAAATACTCATTTTATATTTTATCTCTTAATTTTTTTAACTTTCAATAATGTATGTACTGTGAGTTTGGGCCAATTCGATTAAAATCTAAAATCCGAATAATTTTGTAATTCGAGTATGAATTGTATATTTGTGAGGTTAGCCTAACTTGATTAAAGCTTATAATTCGAATAATTTTGTGAGTCGAGTTTGGAATTTACAAAATCTTAATTTATAAAACTCAATTGATAGTCTTAGGCAATATATTACTTTTACGTACATTTTTTTGGGATGACGGAAGAAAATTTTTTAATTAAAAAAATTAAAGAAAATTTTAGTTGAATAAGTCAAAATTCCATTACAATATCGAAATATTCTACAACTCATTGAGGGAACTATTTCATTATATTTTAAAAACTTATACAATATAATATCATGTGTTTTAAAAATTTATACGATACAAGCTCTTAAAAGTCAATAAGATAGTTCTCACGTCGTAATGAGACTGTAAAATTTCCCGTACAGTATTATTTATTAAGACAAATTATAGCAACCAAACGCATGAAGCAAAAATGCAAGGGTTTAATTTACTTTTAACTCCATACAAAATCAATAGTTGAAGTCAAAGAAGAATACATAAGCAAGCCCAACCCAACGCATGGAGTTCTATTTCCACCCGGCATTGGCCGTCCAGCATTATAGCAACAAAATTCGTTCTACTTGAACTAATTGATTTGTGGTCCAATCTGTTCTCTAGAAGCCAAAAAGTTGCACACAAAAAAAGCAAGATCCGTGGGGAAAAAATCAATTCCCTTTTTTTTGAGTGTGGGTGCCAAATTGGATTTTGAATCTTAGAAGTGGGGAAAGAATGCAAGACAGTAAATTCAATTATTAATTCACCTCACGCATGATGTGAAAGCATCAGTTGTTTTTCCATTTCGAGTTATTAAAATAGACCTGCACTTGGACAAACATGAATCGTGATATAGACAGAAAGAATAAGTGCGTTGTTAATGGTAATGCTATGCTACTTCTTTGGAAATTGATACACCTTTTTGTTGGATCCGGAACCATATCTACAACTTTCTTGCATTGCTAATTGTGTTTATAAACATTAATCGAAAACTTTACTTATTTTTCTCGCTGTGATTTTAAAAATTTATAAATACAATATCATGTATTTTAAAATATTATATTTCACAAAATTTTTAAAACTAACACCTTAATTCCTTTAACGGGATTGTAAAACTTCCCAACTTCAATACATGGGTCACAAAAAATCAAATATAAATATTTGTTTACTTTTGTACGTACAAATACACACTTGTGCATCAATTGGCCATGCAAATTGATTTGCATAGCCTTCATCCTTTTTGTCCAGCCTTTTTTTTCTTCTCAAGTCTCAACCGGGGGCGATAGTGCGTGAGGAACTACCATGTCCGTTGAGATATTTTAGATTTTCCCTTTTCGTTGAGACAGGATATTTGTTATTTAGATGAGTGTGACCACACCATACAAATCCAAATCCAATGGTACTTTTACATGATGGCTATTCATTTTAGTCATAGCACTGATAAATTTTTTATTACTTGATTAGGGCTTTTTGAGATTTTTGTTGGGTTATATGTTTGGAATATTGTGATCTGCTACCCCACTCCCATAGATTAATAATGTCGTATAACAAACTTTGAAGTAATTTGATTTAGTAAAATATTAAGAACAAATCACATCTGATTCTAGCGTGCCTCCAAATTCATTCTTAATTGAAACTTTTCCGTTTGAACTCCTACAGCAAATCTTGGATTCTTAAGTACACACAAGGTTATTATATGCTTCATTTCATTTTGTTTATTATTATTATTTTTTTTTAAGGTTTAGATAACAAAGAAAAGGATAAATAAACTCACAATCAAATTGTAGAATAAGAAAAAATCTTCACTACCGAGCATTTACCATTTCCATTTTTCCCCCGTTTTATTATGTTTCAATCCGTGGAAATCCAACTCAATTTCCTGGCCCTTATCGAAGGGATGATGATGATGATGATGAGGGGAAAAGAGAAAAACAAAAGCACATAGCTTCAATCTTCCTTTCATTAAGTAAAGAATTACTTATAACATGTAATCTAAATACTATATAGAAGAAAATTTTCCACCAGCAAAAAGTAATTTATTATCCCCATAGATGACAGAACCCGCGTATCAGGCATGCGTGTGGATAGCATCACTTAGCACTAAACAAAGGTTTCTACAACCCTTATTGCACTTTGTGCCCATATATCTAGAGTGGGCGCATTCATAACCTCATTATTTTTCTCATTCCTCAAAGTGTGAAAGGAATAAATTGTACAGTTCTGATCATACACTCACCAAAAAGTGTCTAAAATAAAATTTACACCTCCAATTACTTTGTGCACAATTTGGTTTGTCAAGAGTATATCATGTACCATAATTTGTACATTAAAATGAAAAATTACAGACAGTAATTATTCAGCTCCTCTCTCTGTTATAAAGAAGTACCACAATATTGTCAGACAATGAATAAAATGTAATTCAAATAATAAAATTATATTATTTTTATGACTCAGATCATGAATTTGAACGTTTAATGGAGCAAGTAAAAATGCACTGTTGAAAGAGCCGAACAAATGGTCAATGTTGCGGGAAATGGAGTCAACCAAACTGCCATTAATTACATAGACACAGTACAAAGTAGTCAACCACTACTAACTACTGAGGGATTCATTCTTTACTCTTTACTGTTTCCTACTTCCCACTGGATCTTAACTCATCTTTCCCTGTAAAACTAGATGTTTGGTTACAATCCCCTCACTAAACACATGCAGTGTCGTCTACTATCTAATCCGCTGTACCATTTTACAACTAATCACCAACCCAATTAAGATTTCAGCAGCAGACCAGCAAGAGTAATTAGAATAGATCTTTAAGAGTATAATAATTAAAAGCAATTATTAATTGGAGGAAAGCAATATCGAGAGAAGAAAACCAACACGCATCTTTGAGAAATTTTACTCTTAGTGTTTATTACCATATTCACTTTAAAATTGACTCGTTATGCTAAAGTGGTGATCGAATGAACGTGTTCTCCATCATAACAAGATTGATTTTACATCTGAATTACTGATGCATCTTTTTTAAATTAAACGTGTAAAAACAACTCTAAAATAATATGTTATTATCACAGATTTTCTGAAGATGAAAGCATCTAAAAGGTCATCATTACCCCCCAAAAAAAAAAAAAAAAAAGTGAGGAACTACTCGTATCCATTAGTTGCACAGCTGAAAAAATCAAGAAAGTTGGGCTCAAAAGTGCCAATAAGGTTTAGCTGTAATATTCACAGATTATAAGGGCACACTTGTGGTATTTCTCTTATAAATACAGCCAACCCAATATCCTCCCAACAACCTATTCGACAGCCAACTTTTTATCAGTAAAATTTAGGTACTATCTCTGTTAATTTCTATTTTAGCAAGAACCATGGGAAATTGCATAGCTCTGCAGAAGAAGGTCATCAAGATCCAATATTAAAACTGATGGGGAAGTGCTTGAATACAAACCTCCAATGAAAGTCCATCACGTGCTATCAAAATTTGGTGCCCATGCACTATCTGATTCATTGCCAGTCGTCCAGCATCTACATCCAGACACTGATATGATTGGTGGTCATGTATACTATCTTTTGCCTCAGTTAACAGTTCTT
The DNA here is from genome assembly GCA_025175665.1 of Cinchona pubescens. NCBI lineage: Eukaryota > Viridiplantae > Streptophyta > Magnoliopsida > Gentianales > Rubiaceae > Cinchona > Cinchona pubescens. The sequence goes on along the minus strand of JANKKI010000129.1, from coordinate 2,028,078 downwards.
CCCCCAAGGGCAAAGAAGATAGTCGAGATTTCAAGCACAGTTACAGCCACGGAACAAGGAAGTGGAGTACTGAGGATAAAGCTTGTAATCAGTAAGCAAGAGTTGCAGGCAATGTTACAGAAAGGTGGGGTTACAGTTGATAATATGGTTTCTAAGCTTCAAATTAATGAAACGAATGTTTCTGATAGTAGGAAAAGCTCCGTGGGATGGATGCCAATGCTAGAAAGCATACCAGAAGGGAACTGATCTATGGCTTTCAAGATTTCAGTCTTTCGCTGTAAACAAAGGACAATAGTTACCACAAAAATAAGCATCCAATTCTGCAGGAATCAAGCGACAAAATAGATTGAAACTCATTCCTGCTGTAATCTGCAAAGGTCCCAAAGTATAGTATTCTACCAACCGCAACAAGCAGCACAAATATAGATACAATATAGGACACTACCAGACATTAATTTAGAGTGTATTAGTATGATTGTATTTACATCGTACAACTTATAGCATGATTAAGATTTTGGTGAATAACTTCTAGAGATTCAACTTGAAAAGGCAATAAAGAATACTCACCAAGAGTAATGATAGAACATGATATGAAGTGAAATCAATTGGTAGTATCTCAACTTCTCTTATTAGCTCATACTCATCCTTGCAGCTCAAAACCTTTAAAAATTCAGAGTGCAATATCCAGAACTTCAAAAGTAAACAGAAAATAAGAAAAGAGTAACCAAAAATAAAAAAGAAATTTCACATCAGACAGAGTTAAGAAAAACCACAAAAATGAAAATAATCACACATTTCATGTTAAAATGGAAATGCCAGAAAAACAAAAAATTCTAATTTTACCTGATATCGAATGGGCCACTACCAGATAAATGCAATATCAAACCAAAGAATGTTTATTTGTGAATGGAAATAGTAGTAATGCTAATAAAAGCATACTGATATACTCTTACAGTGTTTGCTTGAGATAGTGACGTTGCAATACAATATAAAATGTAATCCGCTCTTAACTTATTGGCCGGATGATGCATGATATCCTTGAAAATCATGTATACACACATTCAACAAATCAACTTTAAACAAGAATCCAGATTAAGGTTTAGTTGAAAGATCTTCAATTTTTAAGGTTTTTTTTTTTAAATATTTAAATGTATATTCTGCAAAGTTACGTATACTATATAGTTTTTTACTTTAGGTTAACATGTATTTATGTACTATATAATCATATTTTACTTGCAGAGGAATTATAGTATTGAGCTGTCACTTGTTAAACAGGATCTCTATTCAGCAAAACAAAATATACACAAAGCCCTTGAATATCTAGTCGGTCTATCAGAATCAGGATGGGCTTAGTATTGTGAAAATAGCCTCAAATCCAAGGTCCTGATCACCTTTAACACACAATTTTTCATGGACTAATCTTGTTCATTTAAACAAATGTATCTTTTTCTTGAAGCATATATGGAGGAGAAACATGATCACATGTATTGGTGAAACTAAGAGAATTTGTATAAAAGGAAAATATAGATAGAGAGTTATACTAACTAAAAAAATCTAAATCTAAGTATAATGGAAATAGGAAGTGGCTTCCACCTTGAAATGAGATATGCCCCACAGTAAACAAAGTAAACTAGTCAATTCGTTCAAAACGAATTATTGTTTTGATTTTGACTAAAAAGTTATGAATGACTTGACAATCCCAATTTGAATCGAGCAGTCTAGTTACCCTATTGGACAGGCAGTTAAGAAGGTCTAACTCCGTCAAAACACCAACACATTCTGTTGGACGTGCCAAGCCACAACATCTTTGTATGCCAAGCTTCCACCAAATATATCCAAGGCACTGCCCACAGTGACATCCACGCGCCCCATGCCTGCAGTTGTTACTGTCTCCAAATCAGCCACTGTGGTCACACCGCCAGCATAAGTCACTGGAATCTGAATTTTAGTAAAACATCATAAACCAATAAGAATACTACACGAATCTATAGATGATTCACTACATATCCACAGTCCGGAAAAGAATCAAGAAGAAAGAAACAAATTGCATAACTACACACAGGAGAATGCTTTCCAAGCAATGCCACAATGCTCTTCGTCAATTCCAAGCCTGGAATAGTGAAATGGAAGAAAGTGATGTTAAGTTGCTCCTTAGTCTAATCATCTTTCTTAATTTCAAGAAAAAAGAAAAAAGAATGAAGAAGAACAGTTAAGAGCTCAGTTAGATAAAGCACAGATGGAGATTCAATAAACTTGAACTTTATAGAAAGTACCAGAACCTTTTGGGAGAAAAGCAGAAACTGATAATACCTCTACTCAACGTTAAGGATACTCATTCTAAACAGTACTATCTGGTTGTCAACCTGACAAACACCTTGACAATTTTAATGTAATGTCTAAAGGAATACACTTAACTTTTTCCCCTCAACATCAACTCCATGGACCAGAAACTCGTCAGCATAACCAGCCAGAAAATCCAATACTTTCTCATCAAGATATACATCACTAAATTTCTGCCACCTATCTGTGACGATAAAATATTTGCCCTCCTACAAATCACTGTTTAAAGTCACTAATGTCACTGAAAATAATGACTTGTTTTTGTAGAACACAATCTGGAATAATTTCAAATGGAACCTTGACATAATTGTTTCTTATTCATAAAGTTAAGTGTTATACTTCTGAGATTGGAAGAAACTGAGTTGCACAACTAATAATCACATAAGTGTCACATCTCCCCCCCCCCCCCAAAAAAAAAAAAAGGGCAATCTCAAAAATAAAATGAGCACTTTCATATTTGAAAGTAGAAATGAACTTTGTCTATGAAAAATTAAACCTTCTTTTGGCGACTGAGAGCATTAGCAAGCTCTTTAAGCCTTTCAAGTCTCTCTTTCCCAACAGCATTAGCAAGCTCTTTAAGCCTGTCAAGGTCCATTTGCCCATTGTTGAAGACATACTGTAGAAGAAGAAAAAGCTTGATCTATTATCAAACAGAAAAAACAGGAACCATTTCAGAGTCTAATGTCTCTCGTATGGCAAACTCACTCTCACGCACCCTCATTACCAGAGAATAGGAAGATAAGAACACCCTCAAGATGATTCTTCATCTACAACATCTCAAGACTTAAAATGTCCTTATTGCTAGTTAAAAAGGGGTTTCAATCTTTGATCAAGACCAGAACCTCAGAAACCAAATTCATGAGTGATCTAAACAACGACTTTTCATTGCATACAGCAAGAAGAAAAAGAACATAGTGACATGGAATAAAGGGAGGACTCCTGCCTCTTTTCTTTCGAGATTTAATGAAAAAATAATGAATAGGATATGTTTCTGGTTAAAAACAAAAAAAGAAAACCAGAATAAAGTGAATATCAACTGAAAAAATCATCATCTATTCCTATTGCAAAGCACATAAAGTAAGGCAGGTAATTTTTTCATAGCCTCTCTTTTAGACACAATTTTTGTTTGGCAGATGATCAACAATTACGTTAGAGACTTTCTACCAATGTGATAGTCCTTCGTAACTTGTCAAAAGATTCTTTCGACGTTGTATATAAAAAAATCAAAACAAACCAAGCCTTATTCCCACTAAATAGGGTCGGCTGCATAAATAGACTCCTACTACGCCACTGTGCTCTGTCATGGACCATATCCTCCTTAATTCCAAGATAGGATCTTCTTACAAGTTACCCACCAAGTCTTTTTGGTCTTCCCCTATCCCTCTTATGTCAACTACTCTCTCTAAATTCTACTCAACTGACAGGTACTTCTACTAGTCGTTTTAACACATGACCTAGCCACCTTAAGTGTGTTTATCTAATTTTTTCATCAATAGGTACTACCCCAATCTTATCATGAATATACTAATTACGTATCTTGTCCATCCTAGTGTACCCACACATTCATCTTAACATTCGCATTTCTGCTACTCTCATCTTTTGCTCATGTGTGTAATTCACTGCCCAACACTCAAACCCTTAAAGCATCACTAACCTAATTGGCATTCTATAAAATTTATCCTTAAGTTATAAAGGAATTTTGTGGTCAGATAATATTCCCGATGCCATTCTCCATTTAGTCCAACTCGCTTGTATCCGATGTGTAACATCTTGATCTATACCACCATTACTCTAAAGAATTGAACCTAAATACTCAAATTTTCACTTATAGATATCTCTTGATCTCCGATACTAACCCCTATTCTATTCCTATGCGCATTCTTGCACTGCTTAAATTCTATATATTCTGTTTTTGATCTACTAAATCTAAACCCTTTTGCCTCAAGTGCCTCTCTCCAGATCTTGAGTTTAGCATTAACCCCATCTTTTGTTTCATTTGCTAAAACAATGTTATCTGCAAACAACATACACCGCTCTATATAAAATAAAATAAAAATCAAAGAGAACTTACTAACATGACGATCACATGGCTGGCTCCTTCCTCTAAGTAATTAAAAGCATTGCCTAAATTGATACCACCTCCAACTTGCAAACCACCTAGACGTTGTAATCATGGCAGAAAGGTTGGGTACTTCAGCCACAAGTCTGAAATAACTTGCAATTCAATTCTTCTAAAAACAATTGCAACAAAAGATGCCCTAAAACTAAGTAGATTATATCGTAGTTTATGGATAGTAATACCGGCAAACATAGACTGAAAGAAGAAAAATTCCCATTTCTGCCCATTCAGACATTACACATCACATATGTGATGTGACGATTCTCAAGTCAATAAGTATCTTCATATAAAATATGGCAAAATATGCACCACTGACCAAAATAGCATACTATGATAAGCATGCAATGCTTCAATAGCAGCTGATACACTCAAAGGATCAGCGCCGAGCATGATCACATGACCTCCTATAAGTCCATTATCTTTGTAAAGCTTTGCAAAGTCTGCAGCCGGTTTATCAGATTCAAAGTTTGTTATAAGACTTGAACTTTCTTCCCTGGAGTCTTGAAGAGTAGATCCTACAATTTGCTTCACTTTTCCCTGAAATTGTTTGTAAGAAAATATTAATTAGGTATTGTTTGCTTCAATTTCTTGTAAGATGCATGAAGCAAAGTTGGTTCCCATGCATGCCAACATGGGGTACTCATACTCAACTCTCTGGCTGCGCCTATACTCCTTATGCCGTCCCCCCTCCCCCCGGGAAAAAAAAAAAAAAAGAAAAAAAAAAGAAAAAAGGAGAAACAAAGCATAGATGATGGCGACATGAAATAAATCACCAACTCTTTTTCCCCCTTGTGAGGTTTGTGGTTGTAATGACACTAGTTAAACTTATTACCCAGTATTGCCACACAGTTCATTTGATGGTTGTTTCGTATGCAAATCATCAGTTAGAGAATTATTGTGGTAAAGATGGTTCTTAATTGCTTCTCAGTTCACCATCAGATAGGTGATGAAATAGAGCACATTGTAAAATATATATCCCAAAAAAAATAGGCTAGCGACACCAACTTGCTTCATAAAGTAAAGTTATTGTTTTTCTATGAAAAGATGTATGATTTTAAAGGGAAGAAAGTATTTTTTTTTTTTCCTTCTGTTCCTGAAGTACTCCTGTCCACCTTGTTATAAGTCCCACTTTATATGACGTTCATTAACATTAGAATGCCCAAGCTTTTTTCTACTTGATAATGTCTTAGGACTCCTTCCTTTACACCTCTATCTTTTTTCTTGGTTACTGCAGCAAGATTTCCAAATATCAGGTGGTTTTGTCCTTGTTTTCTTTATCAATGTTTCTCACATTTAATCTGTTAACTTCTCGCAATAATCAGAATCATATTAAGTTGTTTGATCACTTAATTCAAAAAAAAAAAAAAAAAGAACCATATCATAACGGTTGCATACTCTAGTGTCAAGGAAACCCATGGATAGTTAATCAGCAGTTACGATCCACGTGGAAGGAATTTTATAGAATAAGCACCACAGTACAACACAATGTGTTGTATGCATAAAGGCAGTTATGCAAACATACAAATAGTTAAAGGACAAACTCAAATGGAAAATCCCAAAATCGCTTAGCATGCAAACAGGCAGTTACGAAAATCTATAAGTAGTACAGGGACAAATCAAAGGGGAAAAATAACAAATCACACCCTGTGAATGTCAATGCATGGGCAAAATCTAAATCCACATTGTATAGATAGCCATTACCTTTCAAGGTCCTGCCCGTATCAAGATAGTGGCATTTATCTGCAATTGTCAATTAATATACTATAATAGCCTACCTTCTTCCATCCTATTCTACGTAGTCAATCGTAAATGAAAGGGAAAATAAGGTACCACAAGTAAAGGGGCCGCTCTTAGAAATTTGTGCATCCTCTGAGGAATGCATATTGAGGAAGCGCAACTTCTTTTACACAGTGAACCAAGGTTAGATGAGCTTGTATTCACTCGAAGGCACTGAATTATCATATTCCACTTAGCTTCGAGCTTCAAGGCCAGCACATTTACGCATCAAGGCATATCAGCTGCCGATAATTTCCGCTATCCGATAATTACCAATATCATTAAATATGTCCGTCCATTTGATCCACTAAGCCAGTTTGACCTAAGAGACATTTTATCAAACACATTGCGTGCTAAATGATAACAATGAGTAGTAATACATTTGCAGCTTACAAATCAATAACGAATATTCAAAAAAACAGGGACAGTAGGGTGAGTTGGAAAACCTGGAACGGAGACAACGAGACTGCGTCGGCACTCGGCAGTTCGTTAAGATAAACAGCAACACAAACAGCTCAGCTCCGCGAGAGAAGGACGCTCGGAATATTAGTACTAATACAGTTGTTGAAAAGAACTGTAGTGAAATAGTATATGAATGTTGAGCTTTGGAGACATTTAGCTGCCGCAGTCCCCAGGATTTTTTGTTTTTCATTCTAGCCCCAAAAATAATTTTTGTGTCAATATGGGCCTACTAGGAAGTATGAAATAAACAACAAAATAGTAATATTCTCTAATTTTATTTTCTTCCATGTTATTTTGCAGTTATTGGAAAAAAATGAAAATGCAAAACCATTCAATTTAAATATTCTGATTCTACCTTTTATAAGCAAAAGTAACTTTAAGATAAATTTAAATCACCAAATAATACAATTCATGTCACATTTAAAGTGAAAATTATTTTAACTTTTTATTTCTTCATTCCTCTCTAAACCTCTTTTATCTTAATGTATTATTTTTCTTAAAACCTAAAATAGGGAAAAATACTATAGCTTATCTAATTTGTTCTATAACTATACTCGGGAAAAAAAATTAATGCTCGATCATCAGCTATAAAGTCTATAATTTTTTCCATTTTAATATTTTAGAAACTCGAAAGCTCATTATTCTATGGAAAGAAACATAAGTTGGTATTATTTATCATGATTTAAACATGAAACATTAAATTTTTAACTTGTAGTATAAGGATGTAAAATACATTTTAAGTATAAATCTTTAGTACGTATTTTTTAATGATTCAAATTCGCTTATAATCATAAATGATAGGTAAAACATTTTAATATTTATATTTCATTATCTTTTTGACATACTATGAAGGGATGGAGTAAATTTCTCAGATTTTAAACATTTTAGAGCACAAGCCATTTGTAACAGTTTAATATTTACATAAATTATCAATGATTATCAATCAATTTATTTATATTACTTGTATTATTTATGAATGGCTTAATACATATATTTGTACAAATTTCACACAGTCTAACCTGAGCTTTTCATATGTGTTAATCTTATTAGCATACCCTATGAGTTTATAATATTGTGTTTAGGAAAAAAAAAAGACAAATTAAAATAGAGATTATGAAAAGTTATGAGTTAGTTAAACTATTTTGTGGAAAAATTACACCAAAAAAATAATTATACAAAAATTGCACTTCTATTATATAAAGTAATAATTGTCATGATCTAAAATTTCCAAAATTTTGATCACATGACATTTATTAAAATCCTGATGAACTATAAGCTTTTTATTTGTACATTAGAAGCTTCTAGTAATTTAATAACTTTCACGATCTATACTAAATATTAATAGTAGTCAATGGTAAATTTTTATTTATTTTTTGGTTAAGAAAAATTTACAGGTTAGATAATAACAAAAAAGTCTTTCACTTTATCCTTATAAAACTCGTATAGACAAAAAATCAATAATCAACGATACCAAAACATTTGAGTAAAGTATAGGACTCTGGGCAAAATGTAATCAAGCTGAAGTATGGGGCGTAAATAAAACCGGGTAAAAAAGGGTAGGCTGCTTAGGCAAAAATACTGGGACTCCTACAGCAAAGTGGGGCAAAATTCACACAAAATGCAATAGCCATTTTCAGCCCATGGCGGGGCCACAGACAGCCGAGCAAATGAGAAAAATGGCGTTGAAAAAGCTGACCAAAGTCACCAAGTTACCCGCCACCAACTGCACCGCGCCACCGCCGGCACCACCGCCACTTCCAATCCCGGACTTCTCCTCCACGCTAACTCCGACAACCCAAACCCAGCTCAACCACCTAACCCACATCGTCAAATCCCATCTAAAACCATCCTTTACACCCCAAGACCTGGTTTCCTTCCTCAAATCACACATCCACCACCACCCCAAACTCTCCCACCTCGACTTCCACCTCTTCCGCTACGCCGCCTCGCTCGACACTTTCCGCCACGACCACTACACCTTCGAGTGGATGGTACGGTCACTTCCATTACGCCACCTCCCATCGACTCGACTCCCTCAATCTCCTCATCCAATTCATCGCCTCCAACTCCTGCCCCTGCTCCGATGGTATATTCTCTTGTCCTAAAACTGAACCCATTTTCCGTTTTGCCCTTAATGCTTACTGTAGAGTTGGTAGATTTGATGATGCTTTGTTTGCTTTTGATGCTATGAAAAGATTGATTGATGGAAAGCCTAATGTTGCTTTATATAATATGATGATTCATGGGTTTGTTAAATTTAGGCAGTACGATAAGGCTTTAGAGTTTTACGAATGGATGGCTAGGGACCGGGTTATGCCTGATGTAATTACCTTTAATACTTTGATTAGCGGGTATTGTAGGAATTTACAGTTTGGATTAGCTTTGGAAATGTTTAAGGAGATGAAGAGTAAAGGTTGTGTTCCTAATGTCGTTAGTTTCAATACTTTGATTAAGGGATTCTTTAGGGAGGGAAAGATCGAGGAGGGAATAGCTATGGCTCATGAGATGACTTGAGTTAGGGTGCGAGCTCTCTAGTGTCACTTGTGAGATTTTGGTTGATGGACTTTGTAGGGGTAGACGGGTTATGGAGGCGTGCAATTTGCTGATTAGTTTTTCAAGAAAAGGGGTTCTTCCGAATGATTTTGATTATTTTGAGCTAATTGAGAAGCTTTGTGAGGAAAGGAATGTGGGGAGAGCAATGGAGGTGGTGGATGAGTTATGGAGAAAGGGAAATGCTCCTAGTTCGATTGCTTGTACGATTTTGGTTGAAGGTTTACGGTGTATAGGAAGAATTGACGAGGCTAATAAATTTGTGGAGAAGATGCTAAAAGAAGGTATTGTTCCTGATAGTGTGACTTTTAATTGTCTACTTGGTGATATGTGTGATAAAGGAAAAGCAGTTGAAGCTAATAAGTTGAGGTTGTTGGCTGCCAGTAAGGGTCTGGATCCTGATGGTATGACTTATAGGATCTTGATATCTGGTTATTCTAAAGAGGGTAGGAAGGAGGGGGACGAGTTCTGGTGGAGGAGATGTTGGATAGGGGATTGATACCTGGTATTTCAACCTATAATAAATTGATGCATGGATTCTGCAAAAGAAAGACTTGATTACTGCCGGCTGTATAATTATCCGGAAAATCTTGGTCCCAAGTGCCTGTAATAAAAGAAGTTTTGCTTGAATACTGATATATTTGAGCTTCCATGTTATTGCAAGAAAACAACTGGACATGTTCATCGTGGCGATTAACACTATTATAAGTTATGAATTTATACCTATTTTTTGGGAAGATTAACACTAGTTAATTGTATTTGGATTACGAAGAAATGAAGTGGCTTTCTCCAGCAGTTCCAATTCACTTTGGGTCTATATTCTTGTCACGGCCACCAGTCAGCAATTTGTGTTGAATTCGAAATATGGAATAATTCAGAGAGCCTACATGCCTTGAAGTTTTAGTTTCTTCATGACTTCGATAGTATGACATCAGTTCAGTGATTATGTCCATTACTAAGGTACTAGAGGGAGTCAAATTTTTGCATTTACAAGTTCCAGACAGAATATTTTTATTTACTGATCCTTCTGGTTTCAGCAGAGATTTGGAGACTTTGAACAGTTAATGCAACGAAGATTAAGGAGGTTGGCTTTCAACTGGATTGGCATTGAAGAAAGTATCGTGGCTTTTGCACTTGCTGGTTACTTTCTAAAAAATTACAGGAAGTTTCGTATCCACAATTTGTTCAGTTACAAGGAAATTTGGGGACAAAAAGCTAAATGCGTTTAAGGTTTCGTACTTAACCATCCTTCAATTCATTCAGTCTGGATCAGATTTGAGTCCGGTTGGAGTTTATTTCGCCAGCGGTTCAAGGTGATTATATGCATTGCAGTTAAACTGGACAAACACACAATTCTATGCTTCTCAGCTGAATGATTGCATAATATTGTCAAAAAAACCCAGAGAAAAAATAAGCACGTGTGTACGTGTATTGTAAAGAGAGGAGGAAAATGAAGATCAGTTCAATTCAATTCTATTCTGTTGCTAACAAGTTCTCTGCTACAAATTTTGTTGAAACTGTTCCAAATTGTACAGGAAACGATTGATGAGTGAGCTGATATTTGTTGCCTCACTACCTCTCATAAGTGAGCACATTATCTTGTAGTAGAAATTTCTACACTAATTTTGTGAAATTATAAGTGGAAAATTTCACTATTTTTTGCAATGGTTTATGAAACTCTTGTTACTCAGCAAAAATTGTTAATGCTACAACAAAAAGGTAATGAAATGACTAAAGTATCCTACCATATTGTGAATGCAGACCAAGTGATGATGGGAATAATTTGGTCATTTCATTGTCTTGTTTGTTGTCACAATAACATTTGCCTAATTACTCACCAACTCCCTAAAGATGGTTGTGACTTCTGACTTTTGTCCAAAAACTTCGACATTTACTGTGGCAGTAACATTTACATTGGAGAAAATGTACAAGTTTTGGGGCGTGCGCGTTTGGACGGAAAATATTTTTTTCGGGAATAACTTATATAATTTTTCGGTATTCTGTTAACAAAATGAAAATATTTTGAAATAATTTTTTTTAACGATTTCATTTTTAATTTTATGAATACAAGTTAAAAAAACTTATAACAATAATAATAAATACCTTATAAGTAATTGTGGTTAATAAAAGATTGATTTTGTTCAAAATTATATTATAGTACAATGTAATAGTAAAATATGTATAATGATAGTTATAATAGTATGGGACCCATGATTAAGAGAAAAACGAATGGAAAAGAATTGAAAACGAAAATAAGTTTAACAAATTAAATTATAAAAGTAAGTATTTGATGTTTAATGTCACACTTAAGTTATTTGAAAAATAATTTAGATTCAAAAATTTCGTAAGTTATTTTTAATCAGAGGAAGAAAAATTGAAAAAATATTTTATATTAAAAAATATTTTCCACTCTTCAGCACCAAAAAAAAATCACGAAATATTTTTAATCCAAACAAACACACCCTTGACTCTGGTGTTCATTATAGATAAGATGGGCTCAGTTGGATCTTAGAATATGTGGGCTAAAGATGCCCAACTAACAGCTTTATAGTAAAGCAAACACAAATGCCCAACCAGAAAACGAACGCGTGCTAACTTTTAATCCATTTCCATTTTTGACCAATCGAAGGTTCAACAATGGCTCGCTCCAAGCTTTGATTGATTTCTGAAGCACAACACAACACAACACGTACCTCGTGTCGAAGAAGAAAGAATAAATTCAGGAGTGCTTCGCAACGGCGTCGTCTAGGCCGATGATTCGTAGATTAGTTCCTTTCTTCACAACTCGGATTCGCGATAACCATCGGAGACTCGTCGGTTCTTCATCGGCGTCATCTCCCGCTCTTCACGAACAATCTTCCGGTTCCCTATCTTCATCTAAATCCCAACCTGTAGTTGCTGTTCACTTGACCGACAATTGCGTTCGGGTATTCGAATCTATTATATTTATATTTCAACCTCGAAATTCTAAAGTTTCTGGATTAGGATTTTTTTTTATAATGAATCGTATGGACGGTCTAAAATTTGATATTTCGTTCAGAATTTGGTAAATTTCTACTGAATAAGTTGCAAATATTTGTGGTTGTGGATTAATAAATTAAAAAAAAAGAGGAAGGGTAACGATGCAGCTTAGGAGGAATAAAGCTATCTTCATTTTTTCTTTAAGCCTCCTTTTGTTTTCCATTTCAGAAGATGAGTAATGGCGAAAATTAGTTTATTAAGAATGTCTTTTTGCCTTTCTTTTCGACGTTATGTGCTAGTAATATATTTCTTTTAAATGCACTCTCCGGAGTTTGTATGAAATTGTCATCTGTTGTGGTGAGCTTTGCTTCCCCTTGATCTTATATGTTGCTTGAAAGATGAACCAAACTAGTCAGAACTTGACTTGAATTAGAGCTCGAATTGGTTCGTTAATTAATTCACCTGAAAGCGAATAAGATTTTTAGTGTTTGCTTACCTAGCTCGGGTCATGAAGTATTAGACATACTATTTGCATAATCATAGGTAAATCAAGTCACTTAAGTTTGACTTCAGTTCCGTTTCAGAATAGCTCTTTTAATCTTGGCTTGTGGAACAATCAAGCTAAGGTCCAAAATGATTTTAGACTCAATTAAACCCCTTGCTGTGCCCACCGCCCAAAGGCGGCTCCTAAATAAAGAGAAAGCAAAGAAAAAGAAAGGATGAACGAAAAGAAAAATTAGGCTTTAAAATGAAATTTTGAGTTCTTTGTAATCAGTTTGTTATTGTTTGATTATTTGAGTTCTTTGTAATCAGTCTGTTATCCTTTTATTGCTTGACTTCCTTGCATTTACGCGACTGCATTTTGGCTATTTACCTGTTCCCTACAGAGAATGAGGGAATTGCAATCTCAGGAGGGGAAGAAAAAGATGTTAAGATTGAGCATAGAAGCTGGGGGTTGTTCTGGTTTTCAGTATAACTTTTCTCTTGATGATCAGAGCAATGATGATGACAGGTTCCTGTCACAACTTGAATGGGTTTTCTCCCATTCAACCATGGAATAGTGCTTTGTTTCATCGTATGTTTTCATGTATTGTGTGGTCAGTCATTCATGTTCTCGCCTCCTAATCTTTGCTTTGCAGAATATTTGAGCGGGAAGGAGTGAAATTGGTAGTTGACAAAATATCTCTCGATTTTGTAAAGGGTGCAACTGTTGATTATGTCGAAGAACTTATTCGTTCAGCTTTCCAGGTCTGTCTGTTGCTACATATTCTGAGTTCTGTAACATGCAGTATTTTCTGTTGCATATATAAGCTGCCAAGGTAGTATCTTCAAAATTGATTTGTTCTTAGAATAGCACTCTGTTTAGGTGTTCTGGGCTTTATCAAACTTTCATCATTCCTTTGCTTTTAGCTTTGCCCTAGTTCTAATTTGGTTGACCAAGGGGAAAGGTTACTGTTAAAAAAATGAGTGAAAGGTTTCCAGAACATCCTTCTGCGGTTTCTCGGCTAATTCACTTATCTGGATTAAAAAAGAATCGTTTTTGAGCTTTGAATCTGAAATGGAAAATTGTCAAGAAATTTGGTTGTGGTTATGAAACAATATATTTGGAGTAATCTGAATAATCAAATAACAAAAGAAAATGGTTTAAGCCTACATCTTAGCCTGGGATATGCCCACAGAAAATGGTTTAAGAAAATGGTTGAACTGACTTAGCCAACATTGGATTGCAAATTTTCATCTTTGAGTTCATGAACAAACTAGTTCTCACTAGGGCTGTAAACGAACCAAAGAGCAGCTCGGTCAAAAACTCGACTTGAGTTTGAGTCGAGCTTGCTTGAGCTCGAAACTCTGACGAGCCGATCTCGAGCATATGTATATTATGCTCAAGTGCTCGTCGAACTTTTCGAGTACTATACAATTTTTTTTTAAAATTTTTTTATTATATGTAAAATTACTAAAATGTCCATACTCTTTGTAAAAATTACATCCTTTACCGACGAAAAAGTCGAACTACTCGAGTTCAAGCTCGTTTTATTTATTTTCGAGCGAGCTCGAACTTCGGTCAAAGTTTTCGAGTTCGAGTTTGAACTCAAATTTTAAAGCTCATTCGAGCTCGAATATCATAAAAAATTTCGAGTTCGAGTAGGGCACTATTCGTGCTTGATTCGGCTCGTTTATACCCCTAGTTCTCACTTTTTGATGTATGAGGTGATAAGCTTTCATCAAAAATATGTATTGGGATAATTGGCTAATGTGATTTTGCTATTTGTGCAACAGTAACATTTTTGGATGTAGAATGAATTTTTTAGAGTTATAACAAAATTTTCTATTCATACCCATGTTAAATTTACTTAACACTATTTTGATCAGCCATTTATAGCTTAAGGGAGATTAATATCTGGTTTTAAATGCCTTTATTGGTTATTATATGGAATCTTGGCCATAAAGTAGCAATGAATTTCTTGTGTATGCAGGTATCTACAAATCCAAGTGCTGTGGGAGGCTGCAGCTGTAAAAGTTCCTTCATGGTGTAGCAGCTGTAAAAGCAATGAGTTTCTTTTGTTTTTTGTTTCAATATTCAGCATGAGTGAGGGGGTCACTGGCATTCTTCTCTGAGTCATGAATCTATGCTACACTTAATGAGTCATAATATTAATTAAATTCATTATTGTTGATTTGTTGTATGGTTAGTAATTAGCAGCATCTTTAACCGGATATTTAAATTGGGAATATTAGTTTTGTTGCCCATGTCGTCATAGCTTTAATACTTGAAACAAAAAGAGAAGGGAAAGAAGGTGGTGGGGTAAGAAAATGGTGTCTTGATAACGGGTGCTTCATCAAATAACTGTAATCTTGTACTTCGGCATTAATTCAAATCCCTTTTAAGTTATTTTAATATGTCTTATTGTTGTAACTTTTCAATATTTCACCGGTTTAGTTAAAGATGCTCACAGTATGGTTAGTGTTCTATTGCTATTTGATGTTTAGTTTTCTTGACATGCTATGCCATTTCATGAAGCAAATGTTTTCAAATTCTGTCTACAAACTTAGCCGATTGACAATAAGAAATAATTCTTGTATAGACAATGTTATAAATTTTATAAAATTTCATGAATCTCTTAATCTTAAAAGTTTCACATGGATCAAATGGGTGTGACACTGTAATCTGAACCTGATACATATGAGAATTTCCCATTTCCTGTGATCAGCACCAATATGTTAACTCACATCAGAGTATAACCTACAACACACAACCCAGCATGTTAACTCACCACAAAAACAGTTCACTTACCACCGTGTCTAACTCAAAAGGCTACAGTCATCGTGAATGAAAAATTTTATATCTTCTCAGGCCAAAATACAAACAAGCCAGATGGATATTAGCTTCTCTTTTGAATAGTGGGATTCTTAAAACTGTATTATTCACAACCGCAACAATTTGCCCCACAATTGCCACTTGGCAGTTCAGGATGATGATGGTGCTGCCACATTCCACCAACGAGAATAATTTGACCGGCTATTGCTTTGAAGATTTTTTCACAGTATGTGAATAGAAAAATTTTCCATTCTCTCGATAGCTCTCATTATGCCATAACATAAACGAAATCAAAAAAGAAGATAAAGAGCAACAGATTTACCCCTCTTTATATAAACCAAAAGAGCTCATCTTGACAAAAATTTCATTCTTAGTTTTGACAAGGAACAATTCAACATAACAAGGAGACATAAATATCCAAAACATTCACTGAAAAATGTATTAATCTGCCACCACTGTTTTACTGTCACTAGCTGATATCAAAACAAAGTAAAACAAAACCAATAACTGCTCAAAAGATGCGATTTGGCTTTCCCATAGTACTCTTCAGGTACAAGCACCTAACCTGTTTTCACAGACACGGGATTATAAGTAATCATTTATCAGTGGAGTAGATAAAACATACTAAGGTCTGGAAAAAAAAAGAAGATAAAACATACTAAGGATGACAGTAAGCTTCGAATACAAGCACATTATATGTAATGCAGATAGAGGAAATTAGAGCTATCATATCCAATGACTAAATAAAAGAAACAAAATATCTGATGTGAGATGACTTGTGACACAAAAAATTAACCAAAAAGCATGCAGAACTTTTCCCACCAAAAAGAAGAACAGTCAAATTGCCAACGCTTATAACCAAATAACTCAGAGACAAGATCAGCAATTGTGTTGAAAATACACTTAATCCAACCTCACAAGCCGTAGTAACTGCACAAGTTAAATTTCAAACAATTTCTGCAAGATACTTGTTCGGGGAGCATAATCACCCAAACCACCAATAGTTACAATCAGTGCAAGGCCCCTAAAGCCAATCCTGAGAAAGTTATGCTCATATGATGCCTAAGTGAGAGACTATGTATGTGAATAATACTAACAATAAAAGAATCAATCTGGAATTAGAGGCGCAACTAAGACTGAAGCTGTGAACACGCAAGATGTCAAGATGATTGAAGAACTTACATTTTGCCAATTCTTTTTTAGCAATGAGACGAGAAAGTTGACACTCATTTGGACATTCTGGAAGATCTGCTTCTCCTCCATGTCACAATTAGTTCCCACCGCAACACCCATGCAGAGCACCTTCTTAAGCTGAAACTTCACTGTTGCTTTTGTTTCATTCACTTTTGACTCCAAAGATTCCTGATGAGTCACCAGTGTGGGAAATTTACCTGCATTTGCAATGAACTCATAAACACAACTTAACATCAACAACACCTACATTTTCCCCTAAATAAACAAATAATAATATAGTATTAAACTGGCTCAACCAGTCAGACCCTTTTGGAAGTTGGCTCTAAAAAAACCAAGCAAATGATGATCATAATACATGCCTGCCTTGTTTAGACCAGGGCCCAGAAGACGAGGGATCTGCTTGATGACGGCTTCGGAGGCTAAGAAAGCATGATACTTCTTTGCCAGCTTCTTCACCAATTTCTTGTTCTTGTTGAGCTTCTTCAACCCTTCAACGTCCATATATTCCAAGCCAATCTTCTCTGCCTGTAGAGAGAATAAATAAGTCATGTTAACATGTTGAAAAGTCCATCTGAACAGGAAAATAGTATAAACACAGACACATGCACACCACAAGAAGAAAACTCTGGCACTAAGAAGGTCAAATAGTTGCTCAAAAGTAATATGTAGTAGACGCCTTACAGTATGTCAACTAGTTTTCATCTTCTTGATATTACATACAGCCTAAGAACCACACGGGAAAAAGTAAAATGCTGGAATTACTACGTCAACTAGTTTGTGAAAATATCACCAGGTCACCCTAAATCTTGAATAGTGGAATATGATAAAATAAAATTCTCCCGTATGTACCAAAACGAAAAAGTACAATAAAGAATGTAATTCTCATGGCTAATCCCAAGAGGTAATAGCAGAGACTCCGCTCCCCAAGGCGATAGGATATGAGAATGCCACCTTGAAAAGCAGGATCCTCCCAGCAAGGGGAGTCTCAACTGCTGCATCATCAATGATGGCTTGATGTATGACGATTTACCTTGGGTTCTGCAACCATTGAGTTTATTGCCCCAAATGATTGTAAGTCGTCATCAAAACTACATCAAGATACAGTACACATCCATGTTAACATTATTCAAATACAGAATGGAAGTACCTCTTCAACATGCTGAGCATCACCAAGCATGCAAACCTTCATCTTGGGACGAGGGATGTGTGGTAATTTAACAGAGCCACTGAAACGCTTGTCCTTTTGGGGGTCATAATTCTTCAACCCAATCTGAAGCTCAATAGTCTCTGTGAAGTTTTTCTTTTTATCACCCTTAGCATCACCCATAATTTGGGTGACTGCCTCTCTAACGGCATCACTCTGTAACTTACTGCAAACAAAATGCATCATTTCGTCACATCGTGCCAGAAATAACCAAAAAACACAAAACACGTAAAAAAGATCCAGCTTCATGTCAACCCAAATGAACTACCTACAATCCACTAACTAGACAAGCAACAAATAACTTAAGTCCAAAATTCACTTGCCTTTAACAAGATAATACAACCAGACCGGGAAATAATACAACAACCCATTATAGGCTAGCCCTCAATATGTTCACAGATATAAAAGCTTTCCATGTAATTATATTGAGCAGGTATAAAAACCACACTACCAAGTCTATCCATAATAGAATATACTCTATCCATGAAACAAATTAATCAAGGAAAAAAACTTAGTAATGGCACACAAAAAATCCAGCAAGAAAGCCCAGAGACTCGAATAAAATCAATATTTAAACTGAAAAATATTACTTTTGAAAAAAATAACAAAACAATACCTCATGGTGACAGACTTGTCTCGCCTTTGCCTACGAGATTATCCTGCAAAAAAATCCAAAAAAAAAACAAAAAACAAAAAGAATAAATTGAAACAGATCAGCAAAGTGCAGACGAAGAGCTGCAAAATTGGAGGAGGGGAAAGGAGCGGTGGCGGACCTGAAGTCGACTAGCAGAGAGTTGAGAGAGACGAGGTGGGGGTAGTATCCGCGGTGCTAAATAAACCCTAGAGACTTTGAGAAATGCGAGTAGTGGGTTTTTAGGGTTACTCATTTAGGCGAATAGCGCATGCCCTAATTGTGTTGGGTCAATCTAGGGTCCAATCTGGCCCAAATATGACTTGATTGTCTTTAGGACCAAAACTAAATGACGGTGAAATTCATGGCTTGATGAGCCCAAATAGGAGTATGCCTGCCGTTTTGGGACTATACGTAATTAATCAATTTTGATACTATCAACAAAAACTTTTCTTTTAGACGATAACTTTGATTTATTTGTTTCTTAAATATATTCAATTTTTTCTAGTAAAAAACAAACTTGAAAATTAAAGAAAAGAGTTGCTCTCACTTAGTTGCTTGCGAATTCAAGTTTTGTTTTGGCAAAATTTCTAATATATGTATTTTATTGATGCAAAATATTCTTATCTATGCCAAATAAGATTATAACGTACATGGCTACTTTATATTGTTTTAAATTAGAACTTAAAAAAGCTAAAACCTAGTGATTTCTTGTAACATTAACGATAGTCCTCGATTTAAAAAAAATGTTAATAAGTGTCTTTTCTTAAAAAAATTGTTAGTAGTTCGTTTGTGAGTTAAAATTTTGATAGAAAAGAAAGGAAAGAAAAAAAAAAAGCTCAACTTTCAAAGGTGAGAAATTTTATGCCAACAAAAAAAAAAAAGGGAAATCAGACTGATTTGGAAAGAAAGATTGAGTGTTACAGTTTGAAAATAAGTTTCATCCAAATTAAAAAGAAAATTGTTAACAGCCTTTTTAACTATTTTAAAAATGGCCATTTTGTCCTTATATTTCTAGTGACCAAAATTTTAATTACCTGAGTATCTAAATTCTTTCCAAAACTCCTAAATAAAATTCAAATCTCCGTTTTTCTCTTCTCTTATATTCCTTCATTATTTAATTTTTTCCCTTTCTTTTCTCTTCTTTCCTATCTCCCAAACTGAATGTAAAGCTTTCAAAATCGAATATACTACGGGCGGATCCACAGTTAAAAACCAATAACCATAGGCCGCCACTTGATTTGGGCCTCCGACCAAAAGTCCAAGTATAATAAATAAAATATTAATAAGATTTATTGAAAGTGGCATAAATCGCACGAGTTCACCACACTTCCCTACTTTCTCTAACATTCCCGGGCTTCACTTGCGGTGGCGCGTGAAACTCACCGGTCAAGCTTTAGCCAGCTACTATTCCAAAAACACTGCGCCGTTGTTCAATCTCTTCTTTCCATATCTCCGATGAGTTTGTCGGACGAGAGCTTCCAACTGAGGGATCTTCAGACGCTCGAAGGCCACACCGATACGGTTTGGAATGTCGCTTGGAAACCTGCTACCGGCGTCGACGGTGTACCAGCTGTACTCGCTTCCTGCAGCGGAGACAAAACCGTCCGTATATGGGAACAGAGTCCTTCCTCCGGTTCTTTTCAGTGCAAGGTTTCATTCTAATTTGGTACTTTTTAAGATTCTATTATTCAAAATTCAGCTTAATTAATCTCTCGAGCCGTCACTGATTACACTTTATTTTTATTTTTTTTTTTTTTATTTTTTATGTTTGATTAATTAGTCATATTTTGAACTGTTTAGTTATTAATGTGAAACTGTCTATGTGAAACTGTCTATTAGTGTTTGGCTATGATGTGGATGATCAGTGATTGTCGATGCAATAACTTCAACTGAAAATGTGATTGATAATTTCAGTAACTAGAGGTAATTAATTTTTGGGACTTGGGATTGTTGGATATGATTTACGCAGGCAGTCTTGGAGGAGACTCATACTAGGACAGTTAGATCGTGTGCCTGGTCTCCATCTGGAAAATTATTAGCTACTGCAAGTTTTGATGCCACCACTGCTATATGGGAGCATGTCGGCGATGACTATGAATGTGTTTCCACTTTGGAGGTAGTCTTTAATTTGTGAATTCTTCTAGTGCAAAGAGCTTAATTAACTTAAGAAGTCAACTGCCACTGGCTAAAGCAATTAATAAATGTTGCCAAAGACGAAATATTCGTATGAAGCTTATTTGGATTTATTAATTGTTTGGTGTTTCAACACGCAGGGCCATGAAAATGAAGTAAAGAGCGTTTCGTGGACTTCAAAATGGCATGCATCCGGCTCACTTCTTGCTACTTGTGGGCGAGACAAGTCAGTATGGATATGGGAAGTTTTGCCTGGTAATGAGTTCGAGTGTGTTTCTGTGTTGCAAGGACATACACAAGATGTTAAAATGGTAGAGTGGCATCCAAACATGGATATTCTGTTTTCTTGCAGCTATGATAACACTATTAAGGTACATAGGACATTCACCTATTTGGTACTGAAAAGTGTTAACTTAGTTGACAACCATTTTCTTCCTTTGATCTAATTAATTGTTATTTAAAATGTGCACTTTAGGTATTTTTGGACAAGCATGCTATTAGGACCTTTTATACGATGGAGACATATTTAGCTGTTATACCCTTATAACATATGCAAATTGTGCAGGTTTGGGCAGAGGATGGTGATGATGATTGGCATTGTGTTCAAACATTAGCCGAAGCTAACAAGTACTGCTTGCATTTGTTTGAATTTTTGTACCTGAATGTTGTTTTATGGCAGGCTTTTCTCTAAAATGCATGTTAAATAGTAGAAAGAAGTAGAAATGGATACCAAATATGGGGATGTGTTCTTTCTATTTGTGAAATATTAGCGTTCATTAACATATGTCAAACCAGGAATAGAAGTTTTACCAATTCAAACTATTAGTGAAATGCTATGATTTAGATATCTCTGAACATTTCTCCTATTTTATAATCTTACGGTTACTTCTTTTTGCTTTTTTTTTTTTTGGTTTTCAAAAAAAATAAAATGGAAGATTGACTTAGATCTGATGGCAAATCCAGGATTGGAAAATTAGTTTCCTTCCCTTTGTTTTGTGCTTTTTTTGTTTCTAATTTATTACTCGAGTAATTAATTGGTTAACTGATCTGCAGTACTGGTTATGTGTAGTGAACCATTTTGGGCAATATTATTTAGTTCGTATGATTAACTTTGCCTTAGTTTCAAGTTATCTATGTTTAACTTTATTTGTGTCATATCCACTCTTGGAGTCACTTGCATGCCATATTCCATGCAGGGCTTGTAAACTTTGAATTTATATTGATATATGCTTCAGTTTGTTAGATGTGTTGAAATCTTACGCACCTAAATTGCTGGAATTTCAGCGGACACACATCTACAGTCTGGGCTCTCTCATTTAATGCAACAGGAGACAAAATGGCTACTTGTAGGTATGCAGGCCGTTTTTGACTCTTTACATTTATCCTTCTGTGAAGTGCCTGTTGTTCTTCCTATTAACTTAGATCTGGATACATGTTGTGTCCTGATAATGCACCGGGAACGACAATGATAGCTTTTAATCTGGCTGAGATAGTAATTATTAAGGGAATCTAAAGGTATTAATTGTTTTTGCAGTGACGATCTTACCTTGAAAATATGGGGAGCTGAACTCTTGAGGATGCAGTCTGGTGATGGTTATGCGCCTTGGTGAGTGATGTTTACTTTCCCAGCCAAGAAAGTAGTTGAGGCATTTAGTTGCTTTAGCATCACACTATTTTGGGATCTTTGAGAGGCAAACAACATATTAGATCCCGATAATCTGAGACTTTGCCTTTGATCATCTTTAGTGAGTTGAAACCTGGAAGAAATTTTGACATGGTATTTGATATAAGGGTTTTAAGATGAAGTTAGTAAAGATGCAATCTGAGTTAACGAAAATGAAGTTCATCCTGGAGATGCACCTATTTCCAATGATCTTAACTGGTTTTAATTAATGGTATGGAGCTAATTGTGATTGGAACAACCAGGATTTGGTGCTGGCTTCATACTTTTTTTTGCAAGGCATTTCATTCCTACCAAAACATACAGTGCACTTGTTTGTCAAATACTTTGCATGCCAACTGATAAGATTTTTGTTTTTCTTTTTGTTTATCCTTGCCAGGAAACATATCTGCACTCTCTCTGGTTATCATGATCGAACTATATTTTCAGTCCATTGGTCAAGGTAGCGAGATTTCGATATTTTAGTGAGTTAAATATGCTTACATGTGCCATTTATTTTTTCTTCCTCCTTGCATTGGTGTGACATGACTGTTTTCATTTGTTTGCTTTTGCCTTCTTTGAGTGACGACTTTATTTTGTTAATATATTTGTGAATATTGTAGGGAAGGAATAATAGCTAGCGGAGCAGCTGATGATGCTATACGTTTATTTGCTGAGAATGGAGATGGTTTGGTAACATAACAGCTCCTTCTCTTCTTAATAGATGTGACATTCAGTTCTTGGTGGTTACCAGTCTACTGCTTGCATGTGTATCGCATGGAAGTGACCTGTGATTCTTGAGTGGATATTCTGTAGATTAGTCATTTGGTATATAGCTGCTCCATTGATCAAGTACACCAAGCTATAGCTTGACAATATGCCCAAATAATTTGGTGAGAGGAATGACCAGGTCATTCGCTGTTGGATGAAATCTATTTTTCACTGC
The DNA here is from genome assembly GCA_025175665.1 of Cinchona pubescens. Classification (NCBI taxonomy): domain Eukaryota; kingdom Viridiplantae; phylum Streptophyta; class Magnoliopsida; order Gentianales; family Rubiaceae; genus Cinchona; species Cinchona pubescens. The sequence continues at coordinate 2,004,783 of JANKKI010000129.1, read as the reverse complement.
TTCTTTTTCTTCGTTCCCCCTCAATAGCTTTTAATCTTTTCACTATAGCTTTTAATCTTTTCACTATCTGTTAATGTATATCTGCATTACTCATTTCAATATAATTGATAGCCTTTCATTTAGCTTAAGACTGGAAAAGTTGTTCCTAACTGGAAATCCTCTTGTACACATTCATTTCATCATGCTTGCAGCATGCATTTCAACTGCTTAATGCTCTGGGATAGGGCAGTTTCCCTAAAGGGTTTTCCGCCATGTACTCTAAAAGAGTGTTTTGGAGTCGGAGCTCCTAAATATGTGCTAAATATGCAAACATCTTTCATCAAAGCCTCGCTACTTCGGTAGAGTAACACCTATTAATGTGTGTTTTGCCACAGGTTGATGGACCTAAGTATCATTTGCTTCTAAAGAAGGACAAGGCTCATGATATGGATGTAAATTCTGTACGATGGAGCTCTGCGGTAAATACATAAACAAATGTTTCAATCCTTCTACATGAAACAGATAACTTTATCTTCTTCCGGGCTAGGGATGTGTCTGGGCAAGTGGGTGTAGAACTTGGAGTTTCATTTTTTCTACCTGACACAGGACAAATTCTAAAAACTTAGCCACTAGATGTATTCTTGTTAGACACATTTTGAAATGCATCATAGGACAGCCATTTTAAGCTCAAATTTGTGCTACATATTTTATTTACTTGCTCTTAAGGGCTTAATGGGGCATGCTTACCAGTTATATTCTCCTTCTATGGTGCTACCTTGTTTCACTTGTTCAACTAAATGAAGCGGGTTATCCGAAACGGTGGCAGTTATTGGTGCAGCAGGTCTGATTATTCATTAGTTTAACTTGCTTATGAGAGAAAAAGGACAGAACGAGTCGTTGGGATTTCATAAGTGTGTTTCCCTTACTCTGGGCTGTGTATTTGACAATTCCTGACCTGGCCATTGTTTGCTCTATGTCTGAATTGAAGTCTACAAAAGCAAATGGAAAACACAAGATGTTATTGCTTCAGAAATTTGCTTCTTTTTTTATGTCTATCGTGTTAGTGAAGGTTCAGTTCATTTCTTTATAGTGGTTGAGACGTGAGATCACTAACATTTTCTTGTTTGCTTTGTGTCAAACCCAACAGGGAAATAGTCTCCTCGCTTCTGCAAGTGATGATGGGACAATTAAGATATGGGAATTGACTTCCCTGGCCGGGCATGAGAAGCCTCCACAGTAGATTTTGCTCTCTCTTGTTACTTGGATGGGTTATGGATTATTTCCGCCATGTTGTAGAGATGTCATCCATGAGAAGTTTTCTATTCTTGTATCCATAATAGTTGGTTGTTCTTATAAATTTTGGTGTAACTTGTTAAATAGTCGTTCAAATATAGAATAAGATTACAGATTATTGATGCTGCAAAATTTTCATGTTTGCACTGTCTCTCCATTTAAGATTTAGTGTAAACGACTGGAGCCTCGACAGGAAATTATGTAATGCTTGAGCAACATTCTTGCTTTAATCCGACACCATCTTCTCCATGTTGAAAAAGAGTAAAAAGGAACTCAGTATCACAAAATTTCCTTTCACTCATAACTTGTATTGGATTTTCACTTCGCACCCTAAATTTTTTTTATAGACACTTTACACTTCGAATTGTCTAAATCCTCTCACTTAATTCCAAAATATGATTCCATAAAAAGCTTTAATGGTGGTAGGGCGCATATGCAACACTCTCTGTTAAGTGCAAGTGATTATAAAAAGGTCTAACTCCATTTTACACCTCAACTTATACTGGATTTTTACTTTGCACCCTGAACTGTCTAAATTTTTCTATTTAAGTCCAAAATGTGATTCTGCCAAAAAATATAACGATTGTTGAGTACGTATGCAATAGTACTTTCTGTTAAGTGTAAGTGACTATTAAAACTCAAAAAATGAACAAAATGAAAAATTAAGAAAAAACTCACAAAAAGGAAAAAATTGTGAATAGAAAAGAAAAAAGGATTGAACAAAAATAATCAGAATAAACTTTAAAAAAAATAAAAATGGGTAGTTTAATTTAGAATAAAGAGGATGATGGCTACTTGGGAAATAAATGAATTTTTAAATTTTTTTAATTGCACCCCAAATTTTAGTTTAATTTCATTTACTTCTCAAATAATTTAATCTAACTCAATTAGAATTTAATGAATGAGTGTTGAGAGGAAAATGAATGAATAAGAAAAAATAAGTCTATTTTTTAACCCAAAATTTTAATCAAAGTAGGGAAAATTTCTCACCATTAAATTTCTAACACCTTTAGTGATTTTCTTGTCACTTGCACTTAACGGAGAGTGTTGCACATGCACCCTATAATCGTTATATTTTTTGACTGAATCAAATTTTGGATTTAAGTGGAAAGATTAAAACGGTTTAGGATGCAAAGTGTCCAAAAAAAAAAAGATGAGGGTGCAAAGGAAGAATTCGTTACACTCGGGTACAAACTGGATTTAGGCATTTTTATAGTCACTTGCACTTAACAGATAGTATTGTTCACGCGCCTACCGCAGTTAAATTTTTTAACGGAATCACATTTTAGATCTAAGTGGGAAGATTTAGACCATTCAAGGTGAAAAGTGTCCAAAAAAAGTTTAGAATGTAAAGTGAGAATTCTTGGTATAAATTGACAGGTTTAAAATAGAGTTAAAATTTTTTTTTTTGTGGGGGATGGGGGGGAGGGGGTAGGGGGTTTAAAAGTAATACTTGTAAAGGACTTGTAATCGGCTAGACATGTTAGTTTTGCCAGTAACCATGGTGCAACATTTCATCAATTTACACAAGTTCAATCCATGTTGGATAATCACCTAGGTAGAAACTGTTATGAATCATGAGTCATGATGGAACTACTATACAATTAATTCACATATGTATTTTTTCGTCACTGAGAATGTGCAAATTATTCCCATAATGTCAAGAGACTCGAGACCCAAAAAAAAAAAAAAAAACTAACAACCGTTCTCTATTCTTAATCTGCTTGAAGTGGCTCTTCTTCCTTCTTCAACCAACGCAGCACGAGCCAACATTATACTACTATTCATTACTGCAGATGCATCAAAAGCACGACAGTCAATCCAATCCTCCAGTAGCTCCTCTTGACCCCATATGTCCGGAATCCAAACCCGACGCAGCCACTTCAACCCGATGTCTCTTTAGCCTCTCCCGTCCACTGTCCTCCGTCGATGGCGCCGGTCCCTGATCAGCTTCATTTGTCATCCTAGTTTTTTCCTTTAATAATGAAGTTACCACATGAGCTGAAGACTGCTGTAATTTTGTTGTATCTGAAGAACATGGCTTGATTTGTCCCACATGGGATTGGATATCATTATTAGCTTTCTTGAACTCCTGAGGAAGTAGTACTTCTGAAACAATAGTTTCTTGATCAGATTCATAGGAATTCTTGGGAATCATGGTAGTACTAAAACTACTTGGATGTTTTTTTTTCATAAATGGAAATATGTTCTTGTGTGATAAACTATAGAGTAGAAGTAGAAGCAAATGAAATAGTCCTAGCAAAGTGTTTGGTTTTTGGTATGGCATGGGACAAATGTACGTGTCTTTATATTGAGATAGATTCCAAATTGTGTGGTTTACTTCAAGCTTGAAAAACACCAAAAAAAGAAGGAAAAAGAGAGGATGCTATGAGAGAGGGAGTTTGATACATTTGATTGATTTTTGGAGGATTGTGAGGTTGATGTGGATTTGGCAATTTTCCATGGGATATATAATACAAATGTTGTGTGATTTTTAGATGTTAGCCAATGAGTGTAGAGATTTTGATCGAGCAAAAGGGTGTTATTGGTATTTCTTTAGCAACATGTTAAGTTGCAAATTGTACCCATCATTAAATGAGATGGAGACAATTTTGGATTTGGAGGAAGGTTAAACAGATATTTTGTTCGTACAAACTTTTGAGACTTTCACATCTAAAAAATTTTCTTACATTGCCGATGTAAAAAAGATATATTCGTTAATTTTTATTTAATTACTTCGTCCTTTACACTAATTTACATAATTTATGAGTCCTTTCCTCAGTATATAAGCAAGTGGGCAAAATATTTACGACTAGCTTATGGAAGGCAACGTAAAAGGGAGGAGGTAATTTTAAGCAATAAATTTTAGAAAAATTTTACAATTTCTTCAAATTTCTGAAGGTAAAGAATTATTTTTTTGTACTTTAAATATTTATACAGTACAATATCATGTGGTTTAAAAGTTTATACTGTACAAATTTTTTAAATCAAGGGAATGGTTTCCTAAAAAAGAATCATTTCCTTGTGTTTTAAATGTTTCAGCTTAAGATCTGATATCATGTATTTTAAAAATTTATATAAAAATTTTTAAAGTTGAAAGAGAATAATTTTTAAAAGAAACTATAAAGACCTCCTAAATTTTATGAGAAGTCAATATAATTTACCATGACTCAACTACCTTTGTTTGCTGTTGCTGTCGCTGTCCGCTATTAAATCACATCATCTTTTGGGCCATTCTTCTTTAATTTCATCCATATTATTTAGCCGTAGTTCATTTTTTTTTCTTTTTTTTTTTTTTGGAGATGAGGAATGTTTAGGCATAGTTGTTTTCATCTTAAAGCCACTCAATGAGACTCGAGTGGGACGAAGAGATCAGAAAAACTGCCAAAGAAGGAGAGACCACACACAGTTGCAAACAACGGGCATTAATGGCATTTACACGTGACCAATGGTTAAGTTTATTGCAAAATCTCATTGTCACATTAATTTTTTGAAAAGAAAGTTCTCTCAAATATTTTTTTTCCTTCTTTAAAATATCATATTATATTTTTGTTATCAGAAAAATCCTTGTTGAAAATAGAATTTCAAGCAACACGGTTTTGTCTGATTTGAAATTGTTGAGATTTTTTTAGGAACTGGTGATATGCGGATGGTAGATGATATACGCTATATATGCCATCTGCTTTTCCGCAGTCAAAAGCTCACCAAGGAATTTTTACTGTATTATTCAAGGAATTTTTATGCAATTTTGGACAATAAAAGCAAAATCAAACTGGGGCACTGGCTATGTATAAATGGCTTTATAAAGAAACATCAGAGTTAGTGTAGACGATAAGTAGAACAATCAAATCATAAATAGAGTTTCAAATTTGACTCTTTATTATTTTAAACCTCTACAAAATGGGGATAATCTATCGTCGTTTTAATACAAATACTTTTTTATTACCAAAAAAAAAAAACAATATAGAAGTAGAAGAAATTGAGGTTAAAATGGAGGACAAAAGCCTAAAGACTAAAGAATTAATGTAGTAGTATTTGCCAGTTGCAAAATACTAGTAATTAACTTGCAGAGAAGACACTAATATTGTGATGAAGGAGGGTGCGGTAGCGTTGAGAGGTTGCATTTGCAGCAGAAAGCTTCAAAGCCAAGTCATCCCTCTCTTCCTTCAACTTTTGGTAGTCTTCTCCATATTGTTCAACCACTTTCTTATGTTTTCTATCCCATTCATCTTCCAACAAAATCTCCAATTTTCCCTCGCTTTCCTTCATTTTTCTCACATAATCATCTTGCAATATGTTTACCATCAATTTCATCTCATTCACTCTCACAAGAACTATCTTCTGCTGAAGTAGAGGAGAGTTCCTTGGCTTCAAACACCAGCACCTCAGATTGTTGGCTTCTTTTATCTCATTTTTTTTTCCTTCGTTACAGAATTAAGAACAGTTCTTCCACTGATTTTATAAATTTCGAGATTTTCCATCCCTTCATTTTCCTCTCTGTTACTATTGATGTTAAAATTATCGAGTTGAATTAATTCTTCTGCATCATCCTCCTTTCGTATTATGTTTTCCAAAGGAACTAGTTCAGTCGTATCAGATAAATCAATATTTTTTCCTCGAACTTCTCCCTTCGCATTTCCTAGCTTATCATCCTGAAATTTCATCTGCAATGAAGGGTTTTTCTTTGAAAATAAAAATAAAAATTGAAAGTTTCAATTGCGCAAAGCAAAAATTAGCCTTTTCATCTCAAACATTATTACTCCAAAAAAAAAAATCTCAACTACCTATTTTTCAACTGCTGCTACTACTCAATAAAGACTTGATTTATCTGTTATAATCCCTCCCAAGCGTTTATTGATACTAGTCAGGATTCGAACACGCATTGATTCGTCATATTTTCTGTATCAAATTTAATGAAAGTAATTTCACATTATACCTAATATTGGGAAGAAGAAAATAGTCCGGTAAACCTAATATTGGACCTATATGCTTACACGTTATAATTAAATTTTATAAAATATTATTTTTTTATAATATTTAATTCACACAACAGATTTATAAGTATGGAGTCAAAGATAGAGTCTATTTAAATAGGGGTAGAGGAGTTGGTTTTTCTGTTACTTACAAAATACCCTCGCCGTAATTATCACGTTAGACATTTGTACAAATTTTTAGTTAATTATAATTTTCTATCAAATGTTAACAAGTGCCCTTGTTGAGTTGAATTAGCTTAGATATCATTAAATGATATTTGAAATTGGAGAGTTTTAATTAGGAGGATAGAAAAGATAGAAAAGAGAATTGATGAATTGATTATTGGGCTCATTAATTATTGAAATTATGAATATTTTGAATGTTTCAAGAGGTAAATTTGAAATTTCAAAGCAAATCATCTATTTTAAATAATGTGAAATAATGTGATATTTTTATCGAGATACATTTCAAATATAAAAAGTGTGACAATATAAATAAGATTGAGGGAGTAATAAAAGAAGAATTGTGTAGGTACCTATTGAATTCTCAGATCTGGTCGGAATGGAATTTCTCTTTTGTAACCACACGATGCGTAGTAGATATTAAACATGGGAAAGATTATCACAAAGCTAGAATCCAAAATGAACTCTGCTCCAGGTCTCTTTTTGAACCGTGAAGGATGATACCACATCCCATATACAACATGCCTAATCGCTCCAACCAAAAACGTAACAAAATCCACTTTCGCCACCACTTGGCTCTTCTTTTTAAAGTCAAGAAAAAGATTTTATTCATGAGATTATAAAATTTTTAAATAATAACAATACAAGTATTAATAAATAAATATTAATTGAATAAACTGGATTAAATTAAATTTGTGATATTACTGATTAAGAATACTAGCGTGACAGCTGATTATATTAAAGTTTTTTTTTGATTTTTGATTTTAAAAAAAGTCTGTACCGAATTAACTTTATTACCATGTTAATTTGGTTACGAGTTTCCTCTCAACTAGTGAAGTTTGCGTAGTACCCAGACCAAATCAATGTTGAGAAGTCAACCATGGCAACAATAAATGCAAAACAGTCTTCGCCACGACATAAATAGTGTGGGTAAAACCCAATTTAGTGTCAAAACCGTCCAGAAAATAACCCGATCCACCAAAACATCCTTTGTTGGGTGGATGGCCATGGTTTTCTGCCGCCGAGGGATGTGCTGTTTTTTCCGGCCGGTTATCAAAACTACATGTGGCTTATATTATAAGAAACCGTTAGATTAGACTCGGCTTCCAAAGTTTACCTGTTTTAAAAAGTTGTATTGTATGTATTGTCTTTTTAGAAAATTTTATTATTTTTTTAGGAAATTTATTTCTTTTTAAATGTTTGTACAATATAATACCATGTGTTTTAAAAATTTATACTGTACAAACTTTTAAAATCAAGAAAATAATTCCTTAAAAGAGACTTTAATAGAATTTCCCTTTTCTTATTGGATAATTATATTTCACTTTCTTATAATTGTGAGATCAAATTTGTGCTATGGATTCTCTATCAAATTTGAGTTTTTGATTCATCTCGCGGATACTCATTAATATCTATCCAATCACTTAGTTTATCTCACCGATAAATAATTAGAGTTTATTTATATGTTTTTTACTTTCAAATGCTATTACAACTCAAATAATAAAGGTCCCCTATTATTATTATTATTATTATTTAAGAATATAGAATTTTACTAATCTACAAAACATTCCAAAACCAAAACCCGTATTCAGAGGTGCTTTCCAAACTCGTTACGTATATTTATTCCGTAGATTGTGTTTTAAAGATTTTGTACAATATAATATCAAAAAATTTTATAATATCATCCCGTAATATTTTAAATATCTGTACAATACAATACTATAAATTTTAAAAATTTGTATTATATAAACTTTTAAAACCAAAAAAAATATAAAATTTTCTACATAATATCTCATGTATTTCAAAATTTTATATTACACCATCTTTCAAAGTTAACAGGACAGTAGAACTTTATGTCATAACCTCCAAATATCACGAGACATTAGCTTATCTATGCTATTTTGTTAAAAATACTAATGTTCCTGCAAAAGATTAAAGATTGAGAATTAGTGTTTTTTTATTTTTTTAAAAAAAAAAAACTTTCATGTAGGAGTTAGAAAATATATAAAAATTGGGCAAGAAAGTTTGATCTTGGAACAATAGCAAGAGCCACCAGCTACTGTGAGAAAGAGTTTATTTGAACATCTCAAAAGAGAGGACAAACAAGGAACCACTCCATAACACAGCACATCCAGAAAATGAACACTGAACACTAATTCTAATTCCACTGCAATAGTTAACATATATGCACAAGTTCATCTATGCTGATAAATAAGTGTAACTGTACAATCTCTGGCTTATTCCACTGGCCTGGATGGGAGATGATAACCGTCGACATCCGACCTCCTGATCAGAAGAGACACCAGTGTAGTATTGTTGAAGGATTGCAGACAATGACATTAAACCCATCACCATAATCCGGTGCATAGACAAACTTTCTTAATACTAGCACATCTGAGATTTTACCCTCGAAGTTCATAGAAAAGATTTTAACTGAAAGAAGAAAATAAAAGCTGACTTAAGCTCTTGGATAGCGAGAACGCCCCTTCTTCCTTAAAAATTCAGGGATCTCCACAGAACCACCTTCCAGGAAGGATGAAGGTCGTCGATTAATTCCAAGACCGGCATCTCCTTGTGCTATCTGACCTGCCTGTATGGTGACCAAAGGCCAAATAAGCTTTCAAAAGAAAGAATGATGACATGATTGGGTTGTATGAGTGAAGAGAATGAAATGGAAAGCACTGAAGAACAGAGTGGGTGTAGTTTTTTTTTTCTTCTTTTCCCATCTTTTTCTTTTTGGCAGCAGGGGCGTAGTGGGAATAAAAAAGGCATGACCAATACCTGAAGAGACCTCCCTTCACTTTGTCTTCTTGGCGTTTAAAACCCGTGGCAATTAGGGTTATACTAACCTGAATTAGCAAAAATTACAAATATAATATTTTACATAAAAAGTTCACATGGAACACACTGAGACGGTAATTGTGAATTTAAACGAATACTACTGGCAAGCTTTATCCTGCTTATGCATAGATAAAAACCGACTTACTTGACCACTGAGTGATGGATCAATAACAGCTCCAAAGATTAAGTTGGCACTTGGATCCACAAGGTCATATATGACCTCTGCATTAGCATTTACCTATTACAAACCCAGGAAAAACTAATGACATGGGAAATGATATCGAAACCAGATCAAACAAAAGAGAATTATGTCGCAACACACATACACACAAATTGGCAGATACCATAATCTGCGTGAAGAAGTTGGAATGTTATCAACTAAATTGGAAACCCCAAATTTGTCCATTAAATAACAAGTTTGGTATGCTTGGTATTTTTGGAAATCTTCAAATTTCTACATTAAGAACCATGTCAATCACTAAAAAATATCTTTTTGTTATGATATTGATGATCCAGGGGACACAAAAGCACCCCAATATGAGTTTCCTGATAAATATCTTGTTGGCCAGAAGGGTATGTAGAAAAACAACACAAAGCAATATATGTAGAGAAATAAAAGTCAATAAACAATGGGTGTTAAAAAATGACTAGCAAAAAGGTAACTCTTATACGAGAAGTGGCCTGCATTTTACTTCACGTAGAACACAAAAAACACGTATCAAAGAAGATTTCTACCTTCTTTTACAGTTATTTCTTTCTTTTCCAAAGAGAAACAATGTTCTAGGTAAATTAGGGTAAAATATCTTGAACAGTTACTCTTGTAGCATATACTACCACATGCACAGACACATGTTGAGATAGAAATATATACCTCAAACAATGTCAAATCACTGCCACCAGTAATATTCCACACAATACCAGTAGCCCTCTCTATCCCAATATCTAATAAGGGAGATTGAATTGCATTCAACAATGCGGCATCCCTAGCCCTTGTCTTCCCTGCACAATTGAATATCCAGAATGTTAGTCATTGTAGACCTTATCAATTAGGCCCTTGATCATCATAACATAATTACTTAATAGTCAGAAAGAAGAAGGAGAAGAAGAAGAAAAGAAGAAAGAAGAAAGTAAATAACCATTTCGATTAGCAGGAGATTATAAAAGTTAAAATTCTAATTTAAGTTATTTTCCCATATCATTTCCAAGATACTGTAACTTTTATGAGTTCTAAAGGGGAAAATATTTACTGGTCATTTCTAGGAATTGAGCAGTGAAGGTATAAAGTGAAATTAGAGACTTGTATTAGAACACACAGAAGTGAGTAAGAAATCTTGTTGAGGGGAAAAAAAAGACCTTCACAAACATAAGAGAAGCACGTATGCTTCTATGAGACCAGACTTCAGTAAGTCAGCAGTTTTAAATACCTGTTGCAGTCCCAATACCCATCAATGAAGAACCAGCACTAGCCATAATGGCACGCACATTCGCATCAGCAAAATCTACATTTACCAGCCCAGGAATCTGCATCGAGCACAACTTATCACAAATTCTGTACGCCAAGAACAAAATGAAATTTGGAAGTGATCGTGAAAAGGAAATTGATCTGTTTACTGGGACCAACAGCTGACAAGACCGAACTTAGCAGATCCATAGTTCTTGATCATGTGCAGTACTACTACACATAAATTACATAAAATAAATTTGTACACCTGGGGTTTTGATACTGTACATCCACATATATACGTATATGTCTAAATTTTATAATTTATGTAAGCCATTGTTTTCAGATACAAAAACCAAAAGATCTTGTGCAAGACTAAAAGACATACATTCAGTCAATTACAAAGTATGTTAACAACTGTGAATTATGAAGCACTGCAGCATGTCATAAAAGCGGAGTTTTAGGTGGGACGAAAATGGAGTGAATTGAGGTAGGCTTCCAGATTTGCATGATAAAAAGGTACTCACCGGGTAGAATATATCATTATTTATATCGTTATAACAGAAAAATAATGCATTTCCAGCCTAATGTGACCAGTATCTTTGAATGAGAGTCGACCATCGTTCAAGAAAATGAGAAGTAATTAAAGCAGAAACTGAATCTCTAAGGTTTACCGGTTGATCGGACATTGTGACACATACAAGAATCACCAAGCACCTATAAGACAGAAATCCAAACAGATAGTTTAACATCTCTTTAACTTCTAGCACAAAGTTAGCCATCTAGGAAAATTTCAGCAATGTCTGCGGCACAACTTGGTATCCATATAGTAAGTGCATGAGTGATAAGCCAGAGTGAGGAAGTAAAACAAAAACGACAGCATAAGAGGAAATTACATGCATATACATTAGTTGGTTGCTAAATACAGAGTGTGTCAAACTAAGTAGTTAGATACTATGGGATGAGCTTGTTGTCACGTTGAGTTGATTACCGTGATTATATCTGAGATACCACGGACTCCTTGTCTAAGAATATCATCAGCCAAGTTAAATGCTGAATTCTGTTACCGGTGTAGATGGGGAAACTGCAGTCAGTAATTTGTCATTTGGAATGACAATTAGCGTATCAACATTCTCCCTCAAAGCTGCAATCCCTTCTTGTGCTTGAACTGCCCTCCTTCGACCCTCAAAGGAGAAAGGAGTTGTAACAATGCCAACAGTCAAGATACCCATGGATTTAGCAATTCCAGCAATTACAGGAGCCCCACCAGTCCCAGTTCCTCCACCCATTCCAGCCTGTAGAGAACCATGTGAAACCCCAGATGAGATCATAAAAAAGCTAACACAATATAAAACAGCACATATTAGCATACTGACGCATATGAAATAGCATTGCCTTTTACACCATTTAGTAGAAAGCTTAACTCAAATCTAAAATTTATTAGCCACTGATCATGATTGAAATTACAATATGCATAACAAGAGACTCAAGAATCTGTTCTTACTACAAAAATCTAGGCTTAGATTTATTTCTTAACAAAGAGCATCTCCATTAGTAGACAGATTAGCTTTACTTTTGTTTTTGGAGCCAATAGAGAGTTGTAGAAGTAAAATTAGATAGATTAAACAATCCACGCAGAAATAACTTGGTCAAAAAACAAAAAAAAAATACAACTTACGGTGACAAAAACCATGTCTGAACCATAAAACGCATCTTCAATTGCTTCTTTGCTTTCTTTGGCAGCATTCATTCCAATATCCGGGTTCCCTCCAGCTCCCAGTCCCCTAGTAAGCTCTTGACCGATTTGCAAACGCTGCTCAGGAAACACAGGTGACATCCTCATGGCTTGAATATCCGTGTTAACAATCCAGAACTCTACACCCTTCATAGAACTCTCAATCATTCGATTGACCGCATTTGATCCACCACCTCCAACACCAATAACTTTGATCTTTGCCTCATTGTAATTGTTTGAACTCGAAGAATCTCTCAAGCTCTCTGTAACACTTCCACTTGAACTATCCTGCCCGGGGTTGGATATGGTGCTGTTTCCCTCACCTCTAAGCATCGAAAGAAAGAATTTCGGGGTGCAAATTCAGAAAGGGCTCTTTGCTCTGAAACTGGTTGACACTATGAGAGTTTGTTGAACACTTAATCTGAGCGCAAATTGAACTACCCCTTTGGCTTAAACTTGGGAAGCCAACCTTCTCATTGGGCATTTTCAAGGGGCCTACTTTTCCTCCAAGAATAGGCAAAACCCCCATTGATCTTCGAGCATCATAAGGCGTAAAACAAGTTGATGTGCAGGTAGCCATGCCGGAAAAAACCCAAAATACTAAAAGCAACTTTATATCAAATTTTTTGCAACAAAATAAAGAAACCCAATTTCCTATCCTTCAATTTTCAGTCCAAGATATTTTTTCAGTACCTGTAATTTGCAAACACAACCAGAAAACTCCCTAAGATCGTAACCTAATAACAAAGGCTAAAAAGTAAAACTGCCTCAGCTCAGTCTAAAGAAAAGTGGAAACTCGATACTAATCAGTACCATATATTTCCAAGCTAATTTACACTAAATGCAGCAGAAAGAAGCTCATCAAGATTAAATAACTCTGAAATTCATAAATGTCTAGCATTATACTAGGGGGCAGCCAAAAAAAAAAAAAATCCTCCCTGGGATTCTTTCTCCAAAAAAGACGGCAGCTTTAGGCTAATTATAAGACATTATAATGTGCAAGAAATTACAGGAACACTTAATGATGATAATAAAAAAAAAAGGTAGACTGGAAAAAATCAAGAATTGGAAGAAAAAAGAAGCAAGAAAGAGAACTTTGAGTCATGGATATGAAAGAGAGATAAAGAGAGAAGGAAGGAGACCTGAGACAGTTAGCGCCGCTCTTGAAAACCGCAGTGGGACTGGGCAATGCCATTTACTGGAAAAATAGAGAGTTTTTTTTTTTTTCCTTTGCGAGAAGGGAAGTAGCAAATGCTATGTGAAATGGGGTTTTGGGATTTTTGTCTGGCTACCTCATTCTACTTCTATTACTAATTTCTTAAGCCTAAGCTTTGTTTACTTTTTCAATACAGAGAATAGGCAGTAGTATTAATACTTATAAAAAGCATTTGTTCTATTTTCTTTTCCCTTATTTTTTGGTGTTTATAATTTGGAAAACTTCCAAATACTCATTATTCTCCTCCTAAAAGTATAGTCAATATTTAAGTCATAAATTTGACAAAAATATGAACTTATATCATATAAGTTCAATCTCGATTTCAGTAGTAGTTTGATCAATATAAACCAAAATTAGAAGATACAAATACATCGATGATCCTTTAAATTATTTTCTCTCAAGAAAGCTAAATAAATAAATAAATAAGCAAGAAATAAAGAAAAAAAAAAAGCAAGAAAGAAAACATTGTGGGTTTTGTTGTTGACCATCTAAAAATATCTAAAACAACGGTACAAAATAATGTGGGGTTTTTTTTTTTTCTTCTTTTTGTTAGTGAGTGCACAAAATGTTAAACAAGTTTAAAAAAGGCTCTACTTGAATATATCATGTGGCCTCAAAGGTGTAACCAAACAATAGAGTCCCTTATCGCACCGGCTTTTAGTTGATTGGTCAATCATATGGTTTTTATTTCCCCTTCATTCTTTTGTGTCTCGGCTTAAGATTTGCTATAATTGTATAGTAATTATCAAGGCCAAAAATGTTTAATGATGATTTTTATAAAATTCAGAAATAAGAAATGATTTTTGTAAATAAATTCAAGACTGACTAACATTTTTTCGGTAGCCTTAGTAGCAATGTCTTTTTTGGAAAAAAAAAAAAAAACTGCTATGTGACTCTAAATTCACATTCAAACTCGGAAAAGTTAAAAGCTCGCGTTCTTTTTTGGCTGAGAATATAATGTTGATATGTTCTTAAACAGAAATTATGGGAGGGCTAAAAAAAAAATCTGAAAATCATCAAATTATTTTAGCACTTGTTAATGTGTGCCCCTAAATTTTTTTTATTTTTTTTATTTTATGTTTTTGAAGCCAAGTTATCAGGATCGCATGAATTATTGTTAGTGATTGGGAAATTTTTACTTGAATTCATTTCATGATATAATATCATGAACCAATTAATTCATATCTAATGTGATAAGGATGTCAATTGTCGACATAAAGATCAAAAGAAGCCGTTTATGTAAAAATTTTCTGCAGTAAATAAAATAAGAACGGTCTAAAATTCGCATGCAAAATTTGTAGGTGATTTAGGCCCAATTGCATGATAAATGAGTCAGAGTTCTTTTAATGTTGTTTCTTTTATATATGGACAACTAATGACTAACACTGAATTGGCGTATTGGTTTTAAAAGTCGAGTTTTATGAATTTAAATTTTGATATTTTATGTCATTTACGTAAAAGGGTTTCAAATCTCGTGCAACATGTGCACAGCAAAAAAAAAAAAATTTCTTTTCCGCAAGAATGTCAAACTGATGATATGAAAAATTTGTCATCTGAAATTATTTTCTCCTTTACAATTTAATCCATAATTTCCATTTCCTAGTAAATAATCCGTATATGTTAGCAAGACGAAAGGAGAAGAAAACTAACTCATACTCGAACCCCTTTTGGCTAAGTAAGAGTTTGCTTAAAATTAGTTCAACAATAATTAAGATATAATAATTTGAAGAAATATTTTTAGCGTTTATTAATTCAATTTTAGTCAATATATTTAAAATTTTGTAATTACAAGTTCGTTTAAATAATCAAAAAATTTAAATATTAAAATGTAAAGCATCTTTATGTTCGTTTACACCCAAAGAATATATACTACTTGTATCTTAAAAATTCCATGAACAAGAAAAATATTTTAAATCAATAATTCCTAAATCATACAATTCTTTTTCTTAAACTCTCAAATAACATAAGATAAAAAAAATTAAACATACGATAAAATTTATCAATTTTTCTTATTTCCTTTTTTTTTTTTTCAATAGCTTAAAAGTCGTGAAGCATCATCTGAAACTTGAGGACTTCATAAAATTTTTCTTTTTTTTTTTACTCCTACAAACTCTTGAATAGAACTAAGGAGGCGTTTGGTTTATAGAGGTATAAAAGGAGGAATGGAAATCAAAGTTAATGATACCCATAAATATTGTTTGGTTGAGCACTATGAAAATCATTTTATGAGAATGAAAGTGTTAAAAAATACCTATTTTCATTCCCCACTTGTGACATATATTTCAAATTGAGTAATTCATTAACATAATAAAACTCATTCCTATGTTAAACCAAACAAGTAAGGAGGAATGATATAAATCCATACCAATAGTAGGGTTTATAATTCTCATTCCGATTATCGAATGTAAACCAAACACCTCATAAATTTTGATAAACAAACAAACAAATCAACCCTTATTATCACCAAATAAAGTTAGCTGCATAAATTATACTATATCATTGCGTTTTGTCATAGACTATATCAAATGTTAGTCTTGTTGTTGTCCATCAGAGAACCTCTATATGCTCATCCACGGAAAAAAAGAAGTATTCACTTTTTTTTATTAGTTTTATAGGTTTTTAATTTTTAGATGAACTATATTTTTCATTACTCCGTCTTGTCAAATTTTTTTTCTTAATATAACCGATTCCAAACTCGAATAAAATATGAAGGTTGCATTAAGTCATAAAATATTGTCA
The DNA here is from genome assembly GCA_025175665.1 of Cinchona pubescens. Lineage (NCBI taxonomy): Eukaryota > Viridiplantae > Streptophyta > Magnoliopsida > Gentianales > Rubiaceae > Cinchona > Cinchona pubescens. The sequence goes on along the minus strand of JANKKI010000129.1, from coordinate 1,988,383 downwards.
ATTTTATAAATATCCATGATAAATCCAATATAACTAAAATTTGATATTTCTAGTAATTTTTCTTTTATCCTTTATTTTTCTCCAGAATTCCCCAAAACTAGAACCAGAAAGGCGTACAATGATGGTACACAAAAACTATAAAAACATACGTACGCACGTATACCTACGTGGGTTTCCTCATCCAGTCACGTGCAAACGACTCAGCCAACCATGGCTTACAACACCCACACTCACTAGAGTGTGTGAATGTGTGTTTTTTTCTTGCTGGAGCCAGCCAGCCAGCCAGAGGTCCGAGGCCAGAAGCCAGGGGAGCTGAACAGCTAGCTTGACCATTTATCTCTTCCAACGAATCAGATTCCAATTTTCACCCCCTCTTCTTTATTCTCTTCATTGTTTCTTGTCCCTTCTTAATCAATCAATATCCTCATCCATATTTTGTTGTTCTTCTTCTTTTCTTTTTTCTTTTTTTTTTGCTCTTTTTCTTTTTCCAACTCATTCTCTCTCCTTTTTTGCCCGAATTTATGCTTATCGCTTTGATGCACTCGATTGAGGGCATCCTTTGATCAATGCATTTTCTGTTCTTGAGTTATTTTGATTAATCAGTGGATTTTGGATTCTGGGTTCTGATCATGAACCTCTGATTAGTCTCTTTTTGGTAAGTCACAGCACAAAAACTTTCTGGTTTCAATAATTTCTTTATTGATTCTGATTTATTATTTGATTCTATATGTTTTTTGTATTTCTGTTCATGTGTTATTGTCTGAAAGTTTTGTTCTTTCTTGTTAATTTTTTGGTTTCAGGGTTAGAATTTGATATAGTTTGTGTATATATTTGATTGCCGAAGTCTGAAAGTTGCTGCCTTTGCTAGTTGTGGTATCTAATCGATTATGACTTAATGTTTTGTTGAGAGATTAGGTATTTGAGCTATAATCAGGCAGGACTTTTGTTAAACTATCTCAAAAGCCTTTTATTCCAAATCTTAGTTATAGATTATTAGTCAATGGGATGGTTGAAATATTGATTCATCATACTTTATCTAGCAAAAGCTTGTCTTAAAAGGGTTGTTTATGTAATTATCTTTCTGAAGGTTGTGGATTTCATTTACAGATGTTGGACTTGAGATTACTTTAAAACCATCTATTTGGATTTGGGTTTCGGCTATCCTTTGTTGCACTTTGAAGCTCTAAGTTGCTTAATCCCTTTTATGAGGTTGTAGCATTATTGAGCATCACCTTATTCTGCTACTTTTTTGGATTGGGGATGGAATATCTTCCTGTAGAGGTCATTGGGAACATATTATCCCGGCTAGGGGTTGCTCGTGATGTAGTGATTGCGTCTGCAACTTGCCGCAAATGGCGAGAAGCATGGAAAAATCATCTTCACGCACTTACATTTAACTCCAACGATTGGTCTGTATACCATGACATAAGTGGAAGAAAACTAGAGATTATTATAACCCAAACAATATTCCAGACTAATGCGCTCCAGTGCCTTTCAATAATCATGGATGATGTTGATGAGTTCTCAGCTGCCCCGGTGATCTGCTTGGCTTATGTACACCAGAGATACCTTGCGCCAATTGCACTATAATGTGAGAACGTCACCAAACATCAATATACTTGAAAAATGCAGTCGACACAAACTGGAAGTATTGACATTGGCTCATAATACAATTACAGGGGTTGAGCCTTCTTATCAGAAATTTCCTTGCTTGCGATTGCTTGCTCTGAGTTACGTTAGTATATCAGCTTTGGACCTAAGTCTTTTGCTGACTGTGTGCCCAAAAATTGAGGTTTTGACTCTTGTCAGTCTTGATGTTGTCATGTCAGATCCTCAGGCAACAATGGAACTGAGCAGTAACTCATTAAAGAATATATATGTTGAGGCTATTAGCTTGGACAAATTTATATTGGAAGCAGATAGTCTTGAGAAGTTGCACTTGAAAGATTGCACTCTTGAAGTTTTTGAGCTCATTGGCAAGGGGACGCTAAATCTCCTCAGGATTGATGATGTTAGTGTCATCCATCTTGATATTGGGGAAAGCGCGTGAAAATCTTGAGGTTGTGGATGTGAGCAATTTCACAATCATGTGGGCAAAGTTTCATCATATGATTTCAAAATCATCAAAATTGAGAAGGCTCAGGCTTTGGGGTGTTGTGTTTGATGATGAAGATGAGGTTGTAGACATTGAGACTATTTCTGCATGCTTCCCACTCTTGAGTCATCTGTCACTGAATTATGATCTAAGAGAGGCAGCACTTCAGTATGGGTTGCAAGGTTCTTTCCGGTTGGAGAATGTAGTTGTGTTGGAACTTGGGTGGACGGTAATCACTGACTTGTTTTCCCATTGGGTTGCGGGACTTCTTGAAAGGTGCATCATTCTCAGGAAGTTGGTGATCTATGGTATTGTGTCGGAGACCAAGACCCCTGAAGAATGCCACACCTTAGCCACCTTTACTTCATTTATGGTAAGGTTTATGAGGAATTATCCACATGTGGAAGTTCAGTTTATATATGAGTAGATTTTTCACGTGGTTCATTTACAGGTTTAAAGAGACCATGTTTGTGTTAGTCAAATATGGATTTTGGAAGCAGGCATAACACTCTCAGCAGAGATTCCGTCAGTCATCTTCTCCCTGTCAGTACCCATCTTGTCCATTCTGGATAATTTTTGGACTGCGAGCAATTGTAAATCATTCATTCTTTTATGTATATCTTGTGTTTGCCTTTACGTTTCCTTTTTAAAGTTGAACTATGTTAGCTGCAGATTGTCCATGTTGAAAGAGTTATATTCACTTAATAAGGGAACTTGTTATTTGCCTTGTGGTTGTACGACTCTTGTGGATTCCATGGTTTTTTTGACATTTTGTTGACTTTTGAAATGTTTGACTTTCTGGATCCATGAATAGCCAATTTTGTATGCCAATGGATAATGCAAAACTTCCGAGACGTATGATCTTTTTGTCATTGTCATGCAGTATTGACTTTGTCTTGCATAAGCCTCTTATACAAGGTAAAATGTTAGTTCCCCATCAGCCTAACTATTTTGAACAAAAGGAGGATCCTCCTTAATTTCGCTAAAATAAAAAGGAGAGTTTCCTTTTCAATTGCCTGAATCGGAAACTGAATCTGTTAGCTTGATTGGCCATAAATTGTTTGATATACTGAAACATACTGTAAATTGCAGTTAAGTAAGGCTAAAAGTTGTTGTTCCCATACTTTTCAATGAAGAAATTATTTGTATTGTCCAGCGAATAGGAAGCTAAGTTAATCCATTTTGCTGAAGTGTAGAGTGCCTATATTTATACATTTTAATGTATGGCAACTTAAGGAAACCTGAATGGTGAATCCTTAATGGTTTGCCTTGTCAATTAAGTGATGAAGGTAAATATGAGTCGGCATTGAGTAGCGCTTGAGAAAGAAAGATGTTGATGCTTAATAGAGTCTTTTGTATTCTGTACTTTTATAACAGTCTCCCCCTCACTATGCATATGATTCTTCACGAGAAATTTTAGATAACTTATTTAGTGGAAAGATTGTAGTTTGTAGATTTGCACATAGGGAAATTAGCCTCTTTGTATTAAGGGGTAAGATAACAATATGTCTAGCACTGTTATTGGGAAATTATCTAACTAACTGCATGGTTATGCTCATTTGGAAGTATGAGATGCAGAAATGCATGGGTTTCTTGTTTAATTTCCTTGATTGTGTTTTTTTTACATATAATTCAATGGAAACATGTATCTAGTTACCTGTCTTTCTTTCACAAAATGCCTGGTACCTGTTGCTTGCATCTCTGCTTGAACCAAATGGACCTAAATCACTTGAGTTTGCAGCTAGAGATGTGTGTGCGAAAAATGTTGGCATTTAAAAGTAAATGTCAGTCGTTATTGCTACAACCTGCATTCCCAACAATGGCTTTGCATGTATAACTGAGGTGGCTGTGATGCTATGTCAAATCTCTGTCTTCCTTTACCAGGGTCAGACTCCAGGGGATATGCCTGTCCAATATTCGTGGACAGACTGCTGCCTCGTGTTTATATGTTCTAATCATAACTTTAGCATCCTAGTTTACATAAACAACCCTCAAATGAGAAATGTAGAAATGTTTTCTGTATTCCAAAGATTTAATGATCTTGTACTTTTTGTCCCGTTTTATTCTTGATTGGTTTTTTGGTGATCAAGTGAGTTCTCATTGGAAATCAGTTGATATGCTTAATGTAAAGTTGGGCTGGCCGGCATAGACCACCTTTCTTTTTGAAAACACAAGAACTAGAAGCTTTACTAACATTCAGTAAACTTTTTCCAGCTCTTGCCCAATGAAAATCTGTACCTCTTGCGTGCAAGCAGCGGACTCTTTACTTACTTTAATCAAAGATTTTGATGCGTAACCTCCTGTCTTCTTGTCATTATCATCATTGTATTCAACGAATGAGCTGTCGGCCGCTTGCAACATTTTTTTTTTTTTTTGATTGATTAAAAAACAGTTAAACGTATAGGTCTTGGAATATAACTGAAAACGATGATCCAAAGACTTCAGAACATTGAAAGACTACCACTTGCAATGACCAAAGGTGATACGTTTCTTCAATTGCCTGAAGATATGATAATGGAGATCTTCTCTAGGCTCCCTGTAAAATCATTATTAAGACTTAAGGCCGTCTGCAAGTATTGGTGTGCTCTCATTCAAAGTCCTATTTTCGTTGCTAAACATCTCCACCATCAAAAGAACAAACAAAATCTCCTCGTTCACCGTTATCATGTCCACGGAGGAGATTCTGCACTTTCTTTGTTCCCAGATGAATACCTGGCTGGCACATCCCAAGAATACCAAGATCATATTCCTACTCCGACATACTTCTCAGCCGTGCTCGGCCCGCTGGACGGTATAGTTTTTCTGTATAACGATGATCACTCGATGGTACTCTGGAATCCTGCTACAAGAGAGGTTAAGCATCTCCCACCATCAGTCCCATCATCATCATTATCATTGTATTCCCATGTTTTTGGATTCGGGAAAGATCCCGAAACTAACGACTTTAAGGTGGTTTATGTACGAGATTACTGGGATGATGATGTAGAGATATGGCATGTAATCCTCTTGTATCTGTGTATTCCTTAAGTACTAATTCTTGGAGGCAATTTAAAGACTACACATTTTCAAGCCTGCGTGTGGTGAAATCTTATGCTAATACATACTCGAATGGATTCTATTACTGGAGGGCTATTAGCAATTGTAAAATCTTTGCCTTTGATTTGAGAAATGAGGTGTTCTTAGAAATTAAGACTCCAGATACATTCAAATCAATGCAGTGGAATCTCGGCTTGTACAACGATTCTCTAGCTATTTTTGTTTGCAATCCTAGTACCAACAACGCAAGTGTTGATATATGGGTTATGGAGGCAGAACAATCCTGGATAAAGAAAGTGAGCATTAATGGACCTCTTCTTAACATCAGGAGGGCTCTTGGGTCTTGGAAGACTGGGGACATATTTATAGAAACTGGGGCATTGCAACTGGCTTTGTTGAATTCTAGTATCATGGAAATCAGAAATCTTGGACCTCGAATAAACTGCTACTGCTTGCAAGTTTCAAGCTTACAAGGAGAGCCTAATTCGACTAAATTAGGTCAGTTCTGATAAAATGTAGTAATAAGTTTGACATAATTCTTGATCTCGAAATGAAAACGACAAATACTCCAGATGACAATGTTGAAAGTCATTATATACAGCAGGGCAGTACAGAAAAAGAACTCTACAATAGTTCAACTGTAAGCATATATGATATCTCTGTTAGAAAGTGAAAAGCACACCGAAACATTTCTATGATACCGAGAAGTAACTGCTCATGTTTCTTGACCTCAAATTTGTCACCCATGTATAGTGCTGCAGGTGCATGCCATCGTTGCGGTTTTCTTGAATTCAGCATGGAGAACTTGTAGTCCTCCTAATAACTCTCAATTTTCCATTGGCTCTCTGTGACCTCGCCTGAGCTTTCATCTTCGTCTCTTCAAACTGCTGCATCCAAAAAATCAGTATAATACTACATTATGCTAAATGTTGACAGTAGAATCAGCATAAAATGTGGCATCAGAAGCATATGAGGAGATACGTAATTCATTTTAACATCCTTTTTTTCAGGGTGTCCAAGCGGCATAACAAATATTTGACCGCTATTTTTAAACGCACCAACAAATCATCCTGCAAGAAAACCTTCGTACCAGGATATATAGCTTACATTTTCTATTAGTAGTCAATAAATAGGTAAACTGGATCTATTTACCTGTTGCCTTATTTTTCTTTCAATCTCAGCCAAAGACTGCTTTAGATGATCATTTTCTTCTTTCAATTGGTTCAGTTCAGCTTCAAGTTCTACCGTGTATGCCTGCTTTCTGGCTCTTGATCTTGCTGCTGATTCCCTATTCTTTATCATCCTCCGCTGCCTCCTTTCAACCACCTTCTCAATTGGACCGTCAATGATTCGTTTCCTTCCTCCCTCTCCTCCGCCGCTGCCTCTCATCTCCCCCATATCCATCCCATATTGATTTGCACCATCCATCTGATTGGCACACAATCCATCAGACGTCAACGGACTCGCTGGTGAGCAACCCATCCCTAAACTCTGTACTTGCCCATAACCACCTCCATTGCCTCCATTTCCCATCCTCCCACCAAAACAGGCTGCTGTACTACTTGGCTGGGCAGCATAACCTCCTCTCTTCATGCTTCCAGGATACACCCCGGATGGCTCACCTGTCTGTGCCATTGGCTGATAACCCGCAATGTTAACACCGCCACCGGGGCTGCTAACACTGGCTAAATTCATAACAGGCCTTGTTACAAATCCACTTCCCGTAACATTGTTGTTTTGGTAAAAACCGCCATTATAAGGTGGCTGTTGTTGCTGCTGAGGCAATGCAGGTGGCTGAGTCTGTTCTCGCACAACCCCTGCTTTAACTAAGAAATCTTCCAATGTCATTTCCCCAAATGTGATCTGACGCTGCTGAGAAGAAGAACCTGGATTTCGCGGATTAGTGGTGCTATTGTTTTGCGGCTGATCATGAGGTTCTTGTTGAGTATTGCTGTGTATTTCTGCCCACACCTCCTCTTGTAGTTTTGTAACAGTTTTCCGAGACAAAGGCCCTGGAAGTGTGAGAGAGCCTTGCCTAGCGAGGCTTGGCTGCTTGGTTTTAACTCTCTTTTGATCAGTTGACGTATTGTTGGCTTCAACTAGCGGCAAATGCATAGGATTGGCCGTATTGTGGGATGCCGCTGCTGCCTGCATTGCAGTTGTAGCTTGGGTTTGATTTTCCTCGGCAGTCCAAATGCTATTTAAGAACTCGTCCATATTCATTGATCCAAAATTCTTGCCACTCTCGCAAAGGGTGTTTTGAAACTCATCCAATGTGAGTGAATAGATGGACGATTGTCGGCCGAGTGATGAAAATGTATGATTCTTGGCTTGCTGTATCTGTTGTTCTGACTGCAGTGAGGACTGAAGCTCACCTTGAGATGTCATTTCTGAATCTGTGACAACCATTTTTTATTCTTAAGTTCTTGGGAGAGTTCACTGTTTCTTGTTCTTCAGTTGCTCAACAAGCCGAATTGCCAATTCCACTCGAATGGCCTCAACTTTTTCTTATCTTTTTTTACTACAAAGCAAAAGCAATCAAATTTTTGGAATAAAAAGCTTTGACTGCAAATGAAGCAAAGGTAATCAATCAATTACACCGAAGTACATTAAGTTCGTGTGGATAATAATCTGGACCACAATTCATAAAGAATGAAAAGATAACCAAACAGTTATTTGGAATAATTGTTCAAAATAATTGCAAATAAATGTTAAACCAAACGGAGTTATTCTACGGAATTAGATAAACTATAGCACTAATAACAATAACATAGGATGTCATTTTCAAATGCGACCCATAAAAGGGGACCAACCCACTTGTATTGCAGCGGAGTATGTTAGTTATTGATATGATTAAAAATAAGAGTCTCATTACTTTTATTTTAATAATTCAATATATATTGGATTGAGTTTAATAGTTATTAAGATGACTAAAATTAAGATCTCATTATTTTATAGTCATGCAATAAAGTTTGAGTATAAAAATTATTGAAATAATTAGTAAAATGAAAATATTATTATTTTTCAATCGTTCAATTATCTAAATTCGTAAACCAATGATTTAAAATATGTTACAAAATGATTACTACAAATTTTTCTATAAAAAGGTCTTGTGGTGTAACATAGTTCAACTTCCCAAAGTGGAATAACCCCTTCCTGCCTTAATAACCTAAAGCTACTGATGCAATTTTTTAAGTATAGCCAATATAAACACTTGATTTATAAATTACAATTAAAACGAAATTGAAAGCTGGTGGTATAATTTTCTATTAGTTTTAAACACGTAACATAGTAAAGAACAATTATGCGGAAGTGATTAGGGCTTCAAGTCACAGGGGAAACCATTATCTACCAAAAAAAAAACAACAGAAATTGATTTCATGCGTAAAATACTAAAATATCAAAAAAAGAAAAAGAAAAAAGGAACAATTGTTTACCTTCGATTTCTTGATTGAGGGCTAGCAAACTAGTCTGAAGATTAGCTCCAAAAACTAATAAGAAATGGAAGAGAGGCTAGAAATTATTGTGGGATAGAATTATGATATTAACTAATCAAACAGCATATTAACATGATTTCCAAGCTACAAAAATCATTATTCTCCCGCATTAATCATATATTTCTGTGGATTTATATAGAAAGTAAGATTTAAATGTGTATATGTGTATTGAATTTTGCTCAGAGAGTTGGGGGAAAGAATGAAACGGAGCAGAGTAGTAACATTTGAGCGAAGATGAGTAGTGCTTTTTTGACAGCAACCTACTAATGCATTGGCAAATATATCCGATTTATAATAGGTAGGATAGATCATTTAGTATACATTCATCTATATCACTCTAATTTATTAAAATAAATTTTTAAGATTGATATAAATAAATATAGATTAAAGAGTTCATTCTACTTATCGTAAATCGAATTTATATAATTTTTTTTGATAAATATAGTAACAATAAATTAATTGAAATATATTCAGTTGTATTTACAAACAAATAAATAAATAAATAAATAAACATATTACAGTTGGGCAAAGCCAATAGCTTACAGGATTCGATAATTGTTTAATCACATGTGATCCCATATTTGATGAATTTAAGATGATGAATAAATGTAATGCAAATTGGAAAATATTTAAGTAAATTCGATTATTTGTTTCATTTGTAAATTTTGTAGTCAGAATTAAACGTTAAAAATTTTTGCTTACATCAATTGATGTTATAAATTATCTAAAATTTAATCCACACTACAAAATCTACTAGTGAAACTAAAGATCGGATCTGCCTAAATATTTGTTATGCAAATTTACCTTTGGTTGGGTCCCACAAAGATAAATGAGGTCAAAACTGAAAATCAAAATTGCCTTAAAAATTAACACAAATTCCAAAGAGTAGAAAGTGCCTGGGGATCCTTGACACGTCTTCTCCACGTGTCATCACCACAGGTGTTCTGCATTAAGCCCTCCCCCTATGTTTACACGTGTTGCCTTTTCTTCAATATCATCTGTTCGAAAAAATTATTGTAGAGACTGCAATGATATAGTCCAACTGTGCCCTTAGTGATCCATATTTATCTATATCCTCCAACTTTTTAATTTTTGGATGAAATATTATAATTTTGAAAAATTTTATAATTTTTTTAAAAAAATTATTATCTTTTACTTTAATATTTGTACAGTATAATATCATATACTTTAAATACTTGTACTATACAAAATTTTAAAGTTAAAGGGAATGGTTACGTAAAAGAGATTGTAAAATTCTCCTATAATTTATTTATTTATTTTTTAAAAAAAATTGAAAGTTGTTAATAAATATAAATATAAATATAAATCACAAAATAAACTGTAAAGTCGTACACCTTGATGCATATAAAAATTTTCCCCATTAAAACGTGCGTGAATTAGTTAAAAAAAATTTCCCAAAAAAAAAAAATTCCCCATTTTCCTTTATTTTATTTGCTTTTCTTTTTTAAGGAATTCTATAGTCCTTTTAAGGAACCATTCCCTTAACTTTAAGAGTTTGTACAGTACAAATTTTTTAAACACATGATGTTATACTGTACAAAGTAAATGCATTCAAAGTATAAAGAAATGATTCCTGAAAAGAATCATAGAATTTCCCTTTTTTTTTATTCTTGCATAAGATTGTTTTGTAAAACAAAATTACGGAATGTGATCTATTTTGACTTGCCTGTATATCATGATATGATTTTATAATTTATTGCTAATCTTAGAAAAACCACGGATACAAATTGCTTGATTTCACGAGTCAATCATAAGGACATCAAACTTAATGCTGCAATACTCAATATCGTTTTTGAACGTGAAGTGAATGAGCCTAATGCTAATGCAAATCTAATTGAATAGGCCCAATTCTAGCGGGCTCAGCCCTAGAATAGATATTGTAATTATTAGCAATTCAGTTTACTCGCTTTTTGTGTGTGTGTGGGTGGGTATTAAGGAAAAGGATGTAATGCCAGCCAGAACAAGAGCAACACAATGCTACTGAACTACCAATAAAAGTATTGCGGAAATAAACAAAGAGATACATAGACATGAGACTGCAGGAGTTTCCATGACTTCATAAACAGCTGTGTGAATCACATTTCAATCTCCTCTTATTTTACCCAAAGGAGCTAAAAATGACTAATGGCTATCATATGACATTAATACAATATATTTAGTCTATGGATAAAGAAGTAGAAACATACAATACAAAAGGGTAAGAAGGAACCAAAATTTCCTTAGACGAACCCAACAAGCAAAGAAATAAAAACTTTTAGTCTATGGAAGGGCACTGTCCCCAATCAAAAGTGCCTTCAGTATATTGTCTCCCATTCCCTCAAGAAATGGAAACATGTGACCAGAACCTGCTAGTTCATGATAGCGAATCCATGGTAGACGCTCGACGATGTATCTTTGTAGTGGCGCAGGTACGAGCCTATCCTCGTCTCCTTGCCAGATGTGAACAGAACCTTCATTATTTGGAAAGGGATTCTCCAGATCCATAGGATCAAATTCCCAGTTTCCAAAGCCGACTATCAAGTCACGGTGAAGGGACTCAAATTCTCCTTGCTGTGTTATGTGAGCCTGATGTTGGAATAGAAGTGATACTCGAAGTAAGATACTGATTTTTGAAGCAAACAAAATAGAAAAGGACCCTAGAGCTAAAATTGCATATAGGCACATTAAGAGTGAATTAAAGGAAAGAACATGGAGAGCTTTGCTAGATAAAAAACACAGAGGTTAATAAGATAAAACTTTATTTGATTAGGCATGCAGATTCAATTACAAACACAATAAAGTTCCCTGTCCAATCAGTTCATTCTATGGTCTGTAGGACAGCACAAGGCTCACTGGGCAATTGCAAAAGTAACATTTTTGAAAGCACATAATTTAATGCAGCTGACTATAGGGAATATTAGCTCCATCAATAAGAAATTTGAAAAGGATTACATATAACAATGAGGATAAGGATATGCATTTGGTTGATCACGGCGTAGAATAATCTTCAAGACAAATAAACAATTTTCGGGAGTAATAATTGTATGAAGGTGCTTATCTCTAACTAGGTAGCTTTACCGTGTCAGGTGCTGATTGTATGAAGGAAGAAAGAATCTGAAATTTAAAATGGATAATTCCAGGTGTACCCAGGATACAATACATAAGGATCTTCCTGCACTATCAACAGACAATCATTTTGACATGTCCAAAAGTTCGACATGAAAAGCATGGCTTGTGTTTCTGTTCAGAACGACGAGAAACATTCTCAGACTGACGGATCATTCATAAATATTACCTCATAATCACGTTTTTTACTATCCTTGGCCACCAATTCCAGGTCTTGATGTGATAAAACAGCAGGAGACTGAGCCACAACAGCAGCAGGAGAAAAAAAATTTTGAGTATTCCACCAGTAGGTAAGCCATGGTGCATAGTGAGCAACACGAAAAGCCCACTGGTCCTGTGGAAGCTGATGATTGTATGCTTCATTGGACAAGTTTCCAGGAAAACCAGGCCACCAGTAATTGACAACAGGTGCTATGAGAGCAGCTCCTGCCAATCTGTTCAAAATCATATGTTATCCTAGAGCTGGATTGAAATGGATAATAAACTGTTCAGGAGAATGATGAAGCAACTAGTGCAATCGACTCCCTCCATCCATCATATGTGTGACTTGAATGAACCATACCTGTGAGGAATATACTTGAGGCATGACCAAAGTGCTTGTCCACCCATCGAAAATCCAACAACATAGAACTTCGACCCTAGTTCCAACTGATCAGCAAGTTCCTCTACATCAGAAGCCATGCTCTGTACTGTTCGGTTACGGTTAGGATCACTTTCTCCATAACCAGGTCTATCAAATGAGACTATATAGATGCCTAAGCTTTCAATAAGATCCTGTCACAAACGATTTCTTTCATTTGTGAAAACTTTCTGCAGAAACTTACCATCTCTGAAAGAATAAAATAGTAAGATTCTCCTAAAAAAAGTGAAAGAAAATTCGCACCAGTGAAAGGGTAGCTGTAATGTCAGCATCATGTCTGCAACAACGAAATCCATGGACAAATACTATCTTATACTTTGCTTTATCCTTTGAGTAACATAGTAACTCCATGCTCTTTGTAGGCTAAATGTCTTCCATCCCTGAGTTTTATTCTAGGTGCCGTGATAGGTGGACCATCAAGAGAGCCACATGTTTTGGGAGGAGGAGGTTGAGTTGCTTGATAAGCCCACGCCAAAAAGCCAAATAAGAAAACCACGAGGAATTTCTTGAATATCCCTGAGATAATTGTCCTAATTAAACAATAGCTCATTAATTTTGACAATGCTCCTATGCCATCCCCATTTTAGGAGAAAGCAATAAAAATAAATGTGTTGGAGATGCGTAAAGGAAATCCGCAGCCTTTATGGCAACAACAATAAAACAAGGCCACGAAACTTGCAATTGGAATAGTTTATCATTCAACACTAATCCAATGGAAAAGGGAAATTTTTAATTATTAACATAGTAGCAAAGGTTTAGCACAGAATATGCAACAAAAATAGACATGAAACACACCAAACATGGACTATGAAAATTTTTCTGAAAAGCCCAGATGACATCTACAAATTATTAGCAAACACTTTTGTAGTTTAGAGTGGCTTGGCCAGATAGGTAGCTTATAAAGCAAATTAAAATCAACTACTTCTGTCCCATTGAAATTATTACTGTTTAATTTTTTTTTTTTTTAGCCAATTAAGTTTTCATAACTCAATTATGTACAGATTTCTTCAAATTTGTTTTTTAAAATTTAAATTTATGTGTTCATATTTTATATAAATTTAATTTTTCTTAAAGAAATTTTACTAAAAATCAACTACATACACATGGATTCTTCATTATTTTACTCTGCTCGATCAAGTCAAATTACAACAAACAAATTGGAACGGAGGGAGCCAGTGATTAATATTCACAACAAATTAGCCATCGTGACCAAATCAAGAAAATCAGCATCTAGAAACAAGACATTATAATAATAGTAAAAGAAAAAAAAAAAAAAAAGACCCGCAGGAAGAAAGGAAATGGAAGAATTGGGCTTGGATTTTCTGGTGTGGGCCCTGGCGGAGGCTGCTGATAATTTTCCTGCTTACTCCTGCTGCCATGTTTTCTTAGTATTCCGTCCTCTCCGCAGATTCCCCCAAAACCAATCTGCAATAACGATTAACGAGAGAGAAAGGGAGAGATCAGGTGGGATGGGATGTAGGATAGGAGGAAGAGCCTCGAAATCTGTCCGTCTCTTTGTATTATCTGGACAGCTTCTCCCACTTCTGCAAGCTTGTGGATTGTATTGCTACCGTATTTAGTACTACTTCTAGTAAAAAATTTAGGTAGATCTGGTATTTGATTCCACTTATAAATTTTATGTTATGAATTAAATATTAATCACAATTCCAAGTCACAAATGATAATGTGACTATTATAACATACAATCATCAGCTTAAATTTCATTTAATTCTCTATCTTAAAGATTATACCAGAACTAAAATCGAGTCTGTTTTCCATAAGAATAGATAACGAGATTGGAAAAATGATCACGCATAAAAAATTATTAATAATGTAATAGATTTAATTCATTCTTTTACAAATTTAACGACATGTCAATATTAATATTTCATTAAATTTTATTTACTTTTTTAAAAATTTAATGATAAATTAATAATTATATCACTTTATATATTTATTCAATTTTATTATCGGAAGAATCGGTCTTCGAATTGGTTAGAGTATGAATATGATATAAAGTTGAAAGGAAAAGAGTGTACAAGGCCGAATGGGAACCAAAATGAATGACAAACTCAAACTTCAACCATGAAAAACAGAGGAGGAAAGGTCCCATCAGGCACTCCTCAAATTTCATCAAAATAATTAGTCTGAGGTGGTATGATACAAAAATGACTTTCTCAATTTACTAGCCAGAGAAGGGGCCAAAAGTTTTGAGAAGAGTGAGATAACACAAAAGGTCTAATGGTCTATTCATGATTTTCCATCAAAAGAATTTGTCCATGGTATTGGAAAAAAGATGAGTAACGAATTCAAGCTTCGAACTTCATAACACAAATTTGAATCAAAATGTTGACGGTCAAATGCTAGGGCATCCAACGATCCATTTCCAATGGGTTTAATTAATGGACTGGTCGACACATCTGGCCCAACAACAAGATTCCGTGAGACGTACACATCTTGAATCCAAAACAATTATCGAGGTCTGTACTTTGTAGTATTATTATTATACATGTGGTACGGGCCGAGTCGAGCCCAAATTCTCTTATAAGTCCGTTTATTTTTCGAAAACAAAAAGATATAAAAGGGAAAAATGCCCTTTTTGAGGATTATATACTACTATTAAATTAAATTAAATTAAATTGCACCTTTTGATTTCTAACCTCATTGGGCAATGTAAGAGGTGGAGAGGATAGTGGCAGGATTATATACTTTGTCCTCTCGTACTTACTTTGTAAGCACTTAAACAAACATATACTAAATCCAAATTTGTTACTACTATTAAGTAGTCGATGTAGTTTTTCAGCACATATGCATCATATCAAATGTACTTAACATCGAAAATGGAGGCGGCTTTGCACCCCTCTTTAAGTTTCCCTCAAGATGATTATCACTTATATGTTTTCAATGTTTAAGGTCTAGATTTATTAAGTTAACTATATTTTGCTTACTCACCCCAATTCTTCGAGTAACTATGTACCGTGAGCAAAAAACAGAAATAGATAGAGTATCTTTCCTAAATCCATGCCAATATTATAGACAAAAGATTATGAATTTGCTAGTTTACTACTTGAGATAATAATGAGTAATTACACAAACATATGTTTTATTTTTTTTTTAATTTGAAGTCAGCAAAAAGTGATTTAAAGAACAAAGTTTTCCAATATAATCAGAAAATGCTACAAAGGTTGAGGAAAATTCATATTAAAACTGTTAAAATATAATATTGTTATGTGAAATTTGTAATATTTAATAAATTTCTAAAAAGATGCTTCATCAATTTTTCACATTTTTTTTATTTCTCCTAATCTCATGCCAACTTGTTAAAAATATCAGCGTACTAATTAGGAAAATTTCGTCGCAAATACTGAAAAGTCTGCAATGATGCAAATTTAACTAAAGTTTAAGAGTTAAAAAAAATTAAAAAATTTAAGACTGTGGTTAGCAGAAATTAATCTCAACCGTTAATTATTAACCAATAAACATGTCACCCATGTAAAGATGTACTGAAGGAAAATGGAGAGATTATGTAATGGAGAAGAGTCTAGTCCTCTAAAAATTGCCACATAACCAAAACCTCAAATTCTGCCGGGGAAGTGGGGAAACTACGGTGGGAAATTGGAAAAGCATCTTTCAATTAAAAATTGATGCCGGAACTATAAAAAACTGTTCTATTATGCTAAAGTAAAAAGTGTGTTCTCTACCTCAAATTTCAACCCTCATTACAAGAAAAACAATTATTTGTGACTTATATTATTTTGTATATCACAAATGTAATCACTTTGTGACATTAAAAATTACAAAAACTAATAATTTCAAGTCACAAATAATAACGTGACATTCATTTGCAAGTCACAAATACTTTTTGTGACTTTATAAACAGTGACCATCATTTAAAAGTTACAAAACTCAATTGTGACTTGTATTTTAATTTGTGACTCTCAAATAATGGTTACCGTCTACAAAGTCACAAAAACTATTTATGACTTGTAAATGGAAGTCACATTATCATTTGTGACTTGGAATTACTAGTTTTTTTGACTTGTTTGTTACAAAGTGATTGTATTTGTGACTATTAAAATGATACAAGTCATAAAAAGTGAATAATTCTTGTAGTGTGTCAATTCATCACAAAGTTCTTCAAACCATAAAAGAAGCCCATGTATTTAGACTCACGAAAAATTTTTATATGGATCCGAACCACGGTAGGTAGGATGGACCATGAATTTCTTGATTCACATTCATTCACATTACTCTAACTCAGGGTGATGTGAATGCATATAAATCAAGAATCCATCCTACCTATTATGGATCGGATCCATATAAAAATTTTCTTACGCTCATCAAGCACTAGAATCACAAATTGTAGTACATGATAACCTAAAACAACATAAGAAATTAAGAATAACCGAAGGAAAAGGGAATTATTATATATGTAGATCACAATTAGGAAACAAGCAAATAGCACAAGTAAAATACTACTACTCATATCCAATATTTATACAATATTTTTCTTCCACCCCTTCATTGATCGACTATTTACTAAAAAAGAAAAGGTCGGAATATGGGTTTTTATTTTTTCATTTTCGAAACTACTGGTCCATAAATTTTAGGGTTAAAAGCAAAATAACCCCTCCAACTATTACCTTAGTTGCAAAATACCCCCTAAACAATTTTAATAGGCATTTTTTACCCTTGACATGTGATCAACTATTTAAAATATCATTTTTGCTGAAATGATTGACCATTATACCCCCAATACATTAGTTAAGTGAATGTCATTTTCTTTTTTCCTTTATAAGAGACAGGATCTCTCTCATATTTTTTATTTTAAGAGTTCTAATCCTTTTTTTCATTGTTAAAAAATTATATTACTTCTAATATTTTATTTATTATAACATTTAATTTTACATGTATCTTATGATTTAATTTTTAAATGAAAATATATTATAATAAAATAAAGTATATTTTATTATAATACAGAATTTGCAATGAATTATTAATACTAAAATTAACGAATAAAAATGTACAAAAAAAGATAGCCTAAAAAATTTAAAGAATTTATTCTAAGAATACAAATAAAAATTGTGCATGTAGAGTCATTCGACATATTTTGGCTAAATTTATTGTACTTTATATTAACAAGTTATAATATTTTATTTTACTTTATTATTGTTATGCCAAAAGTAAAAGATTTGACATGAATTTTCATTTCTATAATATATGTTTATGTCAAAAGTAATTTTTTAAAAAAAGTTTTTTTTCTCGATACTTAATTTTTTTGTAGTTGGTTTGTTTGTAATAGTATATCATTAATAAATACACAAACTGTACATTGAAATAAAAAAAGATTACTTGTAATATTAAGTATATTTATTTTATAAATTAAATTATCTAAACACATAAAAATTAGAACTGATGCATGACCAAAATTAAAGTTGTAAAATTATTTAGTAGTATGGAGATTGTATAGACCCTTCTTAGTCATTTAGTAGTAAAATTATCTTGTAGTTGGTTTATTATAATATATTTCAGTTTAAAATTTAAATCAGAAGATGCATGTAAAATTAGATGTTATAATTAATAAATATAAGAAGTAATATAATTTTTTAACAATGAGAAAAAGGATTAGAAAAAATAAAATGAAAAACAAGAGAGAGAAAATAAATAAAGGAAAAAAGAAAATGACAATTCACTTGACTAATGTATTGGGGGTACAATGGTCAATTTCCAGCAAAAATGATATTTTAGA
Source organism: Cinchona pubescens (assembly GCA_025175665.1). Taxonomy (NCBI): domain Eukaryota; kingdom Viridiplantae; phylum Streptophyta; class Magnoliopsida; order Gentianales; family Rubiaceae; genus Cinchona; species Cinchona pubescens. The sequence continues at coordinate 1,970,240 of JANKKI010000129.1, read as the reverse complement.
TAGTTGACTACCATGTCAAGGGTGCAAAATATCAATTAAAATTATTTAGGAGGTATTTTATAACTAAAATAATAGTTGGAGGGGGCATTTTGCTTTTAACCCTAAATTTTATAATAGGAAAAAGCATGTTATACCAGGAAAAGTTGGAAAAATTCAAGAACTTTTGTGGGAGGAAAGGAAGTGTTAGAATATTGAAACGTGGTGCGTGTGGAAGTGAAGTTGTTAAAGTATAAATATTCTAATCAATTAATTAAAAGATCTTGAACTGATTGATTAATAAAATTTATGAGTTACTTTACTCATTAATAAATTATCAATTAATTTTGAAATAAATATCTGTGTTGTTTTAAGAGAAGTGAGCATATGAAGTCCTCATTGGATATGCAACGAAAGACTTGGTTTCTCTATAAAGAAAGTCCAGCTTGATGAAGCATTTACTAAATCAGGAAATTCTTTCTTGGGGGATTCTTTACTTGAGATGACCTCTCAGCACTTACAACCATTGTCACTTGAGATGATGCATGAGTGTGTGGTGGTGGTGGAGTTCCCCTTTATACTCTGAGCAGTAGTGTGCCCATCTTCCCGATGGAATCTCTGGAAATTAGTGAATTCTTTACCTTGTTTACATGCAATTTAGGAAGGTTCTAACATAGTCCACCTTAAAAGTTTCCTCAAATGTTTCCTGAAATGCAAAAGAGGATTCTATCTAGTAGAAGTAAAATACCTACTTAGAATTCAGCAGAAACCTTTGAGATGTCTTGTTCTTGCTTTTGGTTAAAAAGAGGGCTCCAACCACGACAAATTGCTTAGTTGGGACCACATGGAGAGAATTAGTAGTAATATAATTTATCTCTAACGTTTACGAAAAATGCATATACTATGCCTTGACAATATTCATTTGTTTTGTTGGACAACCAATCAACAGGAACTGATTCCAAATGTCCCATTAAGAGCAAGAAATGATCAGAAAACTGACATATTTCCCTTTGAAATGAAATGAAAGGAAAAGAAACTCCCCACTACTTAACATCTGATCTAGTGTATTCATGAAAAAAAAACAACAACAACAAAAGAAAAAGGGGGAAATTTGGAAAGAAAGAAAGGAAATAGGGCAAAGCTCATGATTCTTCTAGTTCAACACTCCAACCAAACTTGTTTTTTGGAAATTTTTTTTGGATACATCAAATTCGTAATAAGTGTCATGAATTTTTTGATTTAAAATTAACTACATCACTCTAAAGTAATGATATAAATAATTCCAAAAATAAAAAAATTCAAAACACTTAATATGTATATATCTAATCCATCTAAGAGTATCCTATATAGCTATAAGCGACACTACTAGGTTTACTAAGAATAAGTGAGGAGTTCATGTGCTCTAGATAGTGACCCTATATATAGAGAAGGCGGTACCTTGTACTTGTTCATCCAATTAGAAACCATTTAGCAGTTTCTTGGCCAATCTTTGTAGATTATAAGAGCTTTTGCCCTCCTTTCCTAGTCCCTACCAAAGTCCATCATGGCAAGAACTTCGGAACCACTTGTAGTTGGTAGACAGGCTGAGACACATCTAGTGATAGGGGATGTCCTAGATTATTTCAGCCCATCCACAAAAATGACCGTGGTCTACAACAACAAGCAAATTTGCAATGGCCATGAGCTCTTCCCTTCGGCCGTTGTCAGCCGACCTAGAGTTGAGATTCAAGGAGGAGATATGAGAAATTTCTTCACATTGGTAAGTCATCACTATATATATTTACCTTGTGATCAAACGATGATGAATAGAATTCGAATTTTGGCCTTTCTTGATTCAAGTAAATCTTGGTATTTCTTTACATATGCAGGTCATGACCGACCCCGACGTTCCAGGCCCGAGTGATCCTTATCTGAGGGAGCACCTGCACTGGTAAACATTATAGATCAACTTACACTTGAAGTGACAAAAATAAAACATTCCATCGACTACCTAAAAACCAAAATTTAGAAAAAGATCATGAAATGAACAATAGGGTTTTGCTAGATTTATGCAATAAAGAGTTAAAATAGATGTAATTGTACTATGCTACTTGTGTCAAGTCTATGGGCTAACAAATTTGTCCAAACCTACCATTTTTACAGGATAGTGACAGACATTCCAGGCACAACAGATGCCACATTTGGTAAGTTCATATAATCATATTATTACACCATATTCTGACATCCTAGCTAGCTAGTGTTGTATAAATCTCAACAGAAAAAAAAAATAATAATAACGAGGCCCTTTGGTTTCTATTAAAAGTAACTGATTTTTGTGCAACCTAAATATATATATGTGTGTGTAACACAGGAAGAGAATTGGTAAGCTATGAGATCCCAAGGCCGAACATAGGAATCCACAGGTTTGTGTTTGTTCTCTTCAAGCAGAAACGCAGACAGACAGTTGATCCACCTCCTTCACGGGATCAGTTCAACACCCGAAATTTCGCTGCTGAAAATGATCTTGGTGAACCTGTTGCTGCTGTCTTCTTCAACTCCCAGCGCGAAACAGCTGCAAGGAGACGCTGACCCTAGCTAGTTCTGAAGAGTGTATGTGTGAACTATGTAGAGTCAAACATTCGTCGGTGGGTTGCCCTGGTCCTGTGGCTATACGCCCATAATAAGAAGTTTCTCCCAAGTGTTTGTCCAAATTCTTCAAATGGAATATGAAATGAATGGGACAATGGCATCAAAAGAAAAGAGTGCTCTCTCTCACTTATATGATTTACTTGTACCTTCTAATAAGGTCATCATATGTATGGTTTCCATTAAAAGAAAATGACGGGTGATAGTAGCATAGTTACAGAATACTTGACATTTTCTAGAATGTATGTCGAAACATAGTATGTTATTATTATTATTATTATTATTATGCGATACAATATTTCTTAATAAATCTGATAACTATAAATAGTGGTCAGTTTAGCTACTTTCCTAAAGTATTACTGTAGTGGGTGCATGTCCTCCTCCTGAAATATCAAAGTGGTTTCTTTTGTACTTGTCAATGCAAGTATTATTACTACAAGACACGAGATGAGAGAACACTGCGCAAAAGTTCAGAACACCCTTGTATTTGGCCTCAGTCTGTGACTTCTACGGTTTTTTTTGTCTTGGACTCTTGGTTATACTCGCTCCATTTAGTTTCTTTTTCAGTCTTACAGCCAGGGTATAGGGAAGGGCAGCAGGTTGTGACTTGTGACTCGGCATTTAGGAGAATTTGGTTGCAACAGTGCATGCATGGATACCATTTATAGGATTGTTCACATTTTCTACCTAATCTCAGATTTTTACCAATTCTGGGTAGATCATATATCCGTAAACTTAGATAGATTCAATATTTAATATAGATTGTGAAGTAAAAATATTGATTTTTTATATAGGATTTATATATTAATATTTTATTCAAATTAACTAAAATCGGATCTATCTAAATTTAGTCAACTATTGATCTAATTACTAGCCAAATACCCTATAACCCTGATAGGTGTACAACTAAAGTTACATGTAACACCGCATCTTCATTTATTTTTTTGATCCAATTAATAGTGTAATAATGGCAGAGAACAGTAAGATATATATAGTGATGTACTTGAAGTATAAAGTTGGAGGATATCAATTAAATTAAAATAATACTCCATAACAAAACATCGGGAGATAAACAGCTTGTGATGTTCTGTAAAACATGGAGACACAATGCAAAACCTAGACTAGCCGCGAGTAACTGTGAAAATACTTCACGGACGGTTCACCTTATTTATACCTTTACAAGTTTAAGTTCATATAATTTATTTCCAGTTTAAAATACATATGTTGTGTAATTCAATCTGAACTGCATTCTTTTTTTGCCTCCATTATTTCCTAGCAACGACAAAATATGTTAAAATTTCATACCCACTTCAATAAGGTAAACACAGGAGAAGAGAGAGAAAGAGGAAAAAAACCTAAATAGTAAGGAATTAACTCAAACAACTTGAACATCCCTAGGGTAAAATACGTTATAGGATTTTCTATCTCACATCTTGTTACACTCCCTGTTATATCGTCAAATGAATTGTAAAGATTCTGTAAAATAATTTTAACGAATCCAATAATTTTGATAATTTATTTGACATATAACAAAAAGGATTTTCTATCTCACATCTTGTTACACTCCCTGTTATATCGTCAAATGAATTGTAAAGATTCTGTAAAATAATTTTAACGAAATAATTTTGATAATTTATTTGACATATAACAAAAAGTGAAACAAAATGTAAAATAAATGATCCTTAATGATAAAATACCAACCGACGTCTATTTTTATTTAACTCTTGACTAAACTCTATACCAGCCAAAAGGGTCCGTGGTAGAGGAATTTGATTCAGATAAGTTGGAAGGACTATGAGTGGTTGAAACCACATAAAATTGTAGTCAATTTTCCATAATTATTAGCAATTTGTCATTCGTTGCGTTAAGAACATGGTATTGAAAGTTCTGGAACCGGAACTAATAGCAATGAAGATAAGTTTCAAGGTGTATAGTTCAATTACCTTAATATAAAATAATACATTGGCAGATTTTCCTACCTCATGAAAAAATTAAAAAAAAAAAACGCAACAAAAAAAGACAACCTCCTTTGATTATAGTAGTATTATCTGGAAGACCTTAGATCCTTGGAAATCCAAATTGCCGACAAAATAGTTTACGAAAATTGTACAATTCTATAATAGAATCTTCTCTTTGTATTATAATATAATATTATATATTTTAAAAATTTATATTGTATAAATTTTTAAATTTAGATTTACTCCAGCGAAATCCAATATTCTGTTGAATTTTTACTTATCAAGTAAATTTAAACTCAAACCACAAATCATTCAGTCATCTCAATCGAGGAGTGTGGTTAATACAACTACTGATCTTGCTTTAGTTCCTTGTTGCGTTGTTGGAGCCCAAAATCATTGAAGGTGGGAAAGCCCACGAGTTTTCCGGGCACGGCCGACTCCACCACCAAAAACGAATCTGCAGGCCAAAATGAAAATGCATGAGGATGATGATCACGTGCTGCGGCCTCTGCTACTGCCGGAACCGCGTTTGAAACATCAGATATAGGTAGCAAACTGGCTAATTAGCCAGAAGAACATTATTATTATTATTACTATTATTAGTTGTTGTTGTTGCCGTAAAATAGCAGCTTTCCCAGTAATATTGGGGTGGCGGGATGTTATTTACTACCTCCAAATTGATCTCAAAAAGCTCCTCTTCCTCCTCCTCTTCTTCTTCGACATGGTCAGTAATTGCAACTTTGCTGCTGGTTACTGCATATTCTTTAATATTATTAGCATTCTTGGCGGTTAAAGCCATATGATATAGAGAAATTAAGGGTCTATATATGGAATTCTTTTTTATAGACCAATGAAAATCATATATATATGTATGGCTCTGTAAGAGCGTTGCGTTATGATTGCTTGAGCTATCTATTTATACATGGTGTTGGAGTTGTGGGGTTGTTGGAAGGTGGATACTAGAGGAACGCTCTTCAACAAATCTGCAACTATATACCCCACACGAATTGAGATGGTGATGTCCGATGGCCCAGGAAAAATGAGAGACATGTATCTCTGAATATCAATCACACGGTCTTAAATTATTTGTGATTCACTAGTATAGACTCATCCGGCGAACTAAGGTGGGAATTAAACTCACCTATCTATCAAAATTTAATTTCATGATGACTGCTTAAGTTTTGTTTTTTTGACGAATAAAGAAAAGAATCTCAAGATTAACTGAAGTTCGGAAAATTCTTAGTCCATCATGATAGGTATTATGAATCTTTTTAATTTATATTTGTCCACATCACCTCGTTTTATTAAAATAAATTTCTTCAACATGATGTGAATAAATATAAATAAAAATGTCTAAAGCACTTATTATGAATTCGATTTATTTAAAAATTTTCCCTGAAATCCAAGATATTAAGTGAGTTTAGAAAGTATGTGGGTTGATCTGTCTCACTATATCCTGCTATTTGTATCAATGTTTTACATCTTGTATGTTTGTTAGGTGTATTTTGACATAGTAATACTTATAAGATTAAAACACAGCTGACGAACATGTATCTCACCTAAGTAGACAAGCCTGGCGGACAGAGAAAATTAAGTCAACAGAAGTAGAGCTAACCACCTCAACGAAACAACAAGACATTCCGTCGTATTTATTAATTGAGATGGATAACCAGCAAGTAGCTTTTAGGACAAAGAGTCTTAACCGTGGAACAACTAATCTGAAACTAAAGTTCTTAAATTTGTCCAATTATTCATTCCCTAGGATGAGAGATGCAAGACACTACTACTTCAGTTCTGGTCATCTAAGCAACCAAATCAAATTATAGAATTAGATGCACAAACAACAACAAGGTTTGTTACCGTACCATTGTAAACATTGCATTGTCTTTTCTACCGGATGAGATTCTTAATATGAGTTTGGTGTTATCAATGATGGACTCTACATGAATAATTTTGAGAGTCAATTGTTGAATAATATTTATAAATGAGAAAAATTAGGGGTTGAGTGTAAGTTTAATAAATATAACAGTCTATTATTATTGATAGTACTAAATCTGTACTTGAAAATTTATCACTGAAGAAAAGCATTTTTTTGCTATTTCACCATATTTCATCCTCAAGAAAAATATTTCGATAGATCCGATCTTTGGTCACATCTGTAAATTATTTTGTTTACATCAGCTGATGTCATAAATTATCTAAAATTTAATCCACACCACAAGGTTTATAAATGGGACAAAAAACGGGGTCTACTTAAATCTTTGCCCATCCTCAATACAAATTTTCCACAGCCAATCCGATACCATCATCATATCAATATACAATTACTCTCGTCCTCTATTGTTTTTTTATTTGTTATTTTTTTTAAGCAGTCCTATTCAATTCTTATTTACAAAAATTATTTACTTATCAATCTATTATTAATGGTACCCAATTGACATTAGATGGCTAGTTGATATTATCGGTTTGTCACCCAATGGAAAAAAAAAAGAAGAGTGCATATATACAAATTGACAAATAAAATCATTGATTTGTTATTAGATTCGAAAAAATAATAATGAAACCCGACCAAGAATTTAAAATTAGAATGTTGGACATGTTAATAGAAATTTGACACGTGAACTAATTTAAAAAAGTAATTTTAAGATGTGGTTTTATAAAGTATTATTAAAAAATATATATATATAAAAAATAAAAAAAAAGGAGGAGAAGAAGAAGGGCCACAATACAACTCCACATGATTTTAAATTGTCCAATCACTATTAACAGCAAACCAAGTGTATTTGTGAATGAGGTTGGGCCACACCATTCAGATTGGCCCACTTTGGGTTTTGGGGGCAAAGCAAGGAAATTCTCGTGCTTACATTTGGGCTTTATTTATTATTGGGCAAACTTGGGCTACACATATTTTTAGCCGAAAGAAAAGCAGCTGTAAAATTTTCCTTTTCTTTCCCCATTCTCCTTTCTTTTCCTCTTCTTTCCTTACTAATTTCCTTTCTTCTGTCAGAATCTCTTCTTGCTACGCCATACGATTCCGACAGAGTAGATTCCGAGTTTTCAGTCCCCAACCAACTCTTCCAACGGAAGGCGGATGTATGTATAGCCAATAAGTAGTACGTCGTTTTATTAATTGATGGGGACACCAATTTCAATCGAACTACAACAAGAAGTAGTAATGGGCGGCGGCGTCGGTGGCGGTGGCGGTGGCGTGTCAACAGTAGTAGCGGTGATGGCATGCACCGCCATGGCTCTGTTTTATGTTGGAATCCTTTATGCTCCAACTTTGGTTCTCCGATTACCCCCTCCTTCTTCCTACAAATCTTTCCTGATTAGACGCTTCATTTGCGCCGCCATCTCCTCCGTCGTATCCCTCTTCGCCTCCGCTCTCATCCTCCCCGTAAGCACACGCCTGTCCCTCTTTTTTATTTTTTAATTTCTTTTTAAAATCTCATCTTTAATACTAGCATTGATTTGGAGTATCTCTTTTTTTGATTATGTCGTTTTTTGAATGTTTATTTGTTGTTAAGTAGCAGCTTAATTATATAGTCAACTGAAAGCTATACAAACCAATCTTTGTGAATCGTTGGGTAAAACCAGATGATCATTTGAATGGAAAAGGAGATTCATTAGTATTATTATTATAGTGCAGGGTAAAATGATGGCTTTAACTTTGGTTCAGCATTATGTTGGTTTTGTCTTTAGTGTAATATATTAGTTGTTTTTTCGTAAATGAATGATTGGCTGTTTATGTAACATGTTTATCGAATTCTTTTCCTTTTCACTTTCTTGTGTATGCATTTGGTCTGTTTTCGTGTTGATTGAATTCATAAGATGTATGCTAAAATTTCAACAAATGTCTCACTTAACCTTGATAATAAAAACCTCCAATACAGTGGGGATGGTTATGTTTAATTACTATCCCACCTGTTAGATACAAATTGTACCCTTGTTATGTAATGAAAGGAAAGCAATATGTCGCATGCAGCCAATGAAAATATTTTGAAATGATTCACGGACCTCGGGAAAATGCCAAAATCCACTGTGAATTTGAATTTCATCCTCCATTTTGTCTGTCTTCCTCTGAAAATTCTTCACGTGGCTAATGGCTGGTGCCTGTAGAATGTGGACACCCTAGCAGAAGCTGTCTCTTGTGCACATGGATTCATTTTTGTATTTATGCTTCCGTTCTTATTGAATGTTGTAATTATATTCCATTTAACAACTGTCCATCTTTGTATGTGGAGTATAGGAGTTCCATATCTGATTTTACTTTTCTATATTTTATGCCAGATAAGATGGCATGCTCCGGATGTTTTCAGTGCTTATGGCATGAGATTCGATCATCTTGTAAGTATTGTGTTTGAGCTTGCATTTTTAGTCTCAGTATGAGCCTTTAGTTTGCTTGTGTTTATTATCAGTAAACATTATTTCATGGCTTGCAGATTCAAAAGGATGACTTATGCTGAATGCAATTTTGTGTATGAAACAGTGGCAAGCTTTGGTCCTTCCTCTGTCTCTGACTTCACTAATGTATGCTGGGTCATTCATCCAGAAACTTTTGCATCTTCTAGATTCATGGGTGGAACATCGAAATCGTGGCAGAAATGTAACAATGGACTGTGAGCTATAATTAAGATCCCGGAAAAGTTCATTAATTGGATATTTTCGATGTCTTCCAACATGTCAGCATGGCGTAACTATATTGTGGTTAGTTGACTATACTGCTAAACATTTTCCTCTTAGTTTCACCTATTCTATTTTCTCTTTGAACTTCTTATCCATTATTATATATGTTGTACAAAGGATGGGAAAATTTTTCCCCAATAATGTAGCATTCTTGAGCTTTGTATTTTACCTGTTTCTTGCTGAGAGAATAATTGATCTGCACTATATTAACTGCAGAAACCGAAATCTGCATGAAATGCTTGGGGTTAATTTTGTTGGCTAGCATGGCGCTCATTGTGTTTTAAATACTGGTTTTCTTTTAGATAATTGGACTATGATATGTGATACTTGAACCACGTCACATTGATGGTAGGTTTCACGAAATAGAAATGACAGCTGAATCAGATATAGATACAGGGTGGCATTTAGGATAAATTTTGATAGTTTTTGGATCTTATATTGTTGGCGTGTCTGTTTATGTAAGCATGAATTTGTCAATGTTGTCACTATATCAGAAAACAGAAGTCCCATTTGAATCAGGGGACCTGTAGAAATTCCATTATACCAGTCAACAATGTGGTTATTCAAAAATGTGCTGTAAATTGGGCATACTCATTTTGTTCATTTTCCTTTTCCCTTAGTTGGTCTGGTCATGGACTCTCCCTTGTTGATAATAGCCTGTCGATTAACTTTTTTACTTTTACTGGCTATGATTATGCAGGCTCCAATTACAGAAGAGTTGGTATTTAGAGCTTGTATGGTACCCCTTCTTCTTTGTGGAGGATTTAGAACTTACATGGCTGTAATTCTTTGCCCCATCTTTTTCAGTTTAGGTAAGTGATGGAATTGTTTCGGGCAAGTTTTGCGCGAAACGGTTGAATTACTTCTGAAATCATGATAAGGTTGTCTTACTAAGTATCATTGAAACTTGTCTTATGGCGATCAATATGTTCAGATAAAATAAAAAACCTAAATAATGAATTTTACCTGTTAATGATTTAATTTGATATTTTGCCACTGTGATACAGTAAGATGATTTTTCTTTCTCCCGCTATTCTTTTCTTAATTTTGGCGTCAATCAGACTATTGTTTTTAAGGAAAGACTGGCACTGGCCTTTTATTTTTGCATGTTAGTATGCTACTACTTATTTTTGAGTGCCATTTTTTTCATCCTTGAATCACCTTGTCTTGCTGAACTGTTTAAATGGTTTTCTCTGATCTTGGCGATGGTTCTCGCTCCGATTTACAACATGTCTCTGCTCTTATTTTTGTTAAGCCCTCATCCATTTTGGACCTTGTTTACAACTATATTGCATTATTTCTTTATCTTGTTATATTGTGGAGACTAAGGGTGTATTTCACTTGCAGCTCATTTGCATCATATATTGGAACACTATTTCCAGAGAAATTGCAGCTTGGCGAAAGCATCCATGGCTGTAGGTATGCTTCCTTTTCTCTGTCAATTCAGAGATGTGTATAAGATGCAGGACTCAAATTTTCAAGTAGCTATAATGACACTATCAGTTACTTTATGTTTGGTGCAACACTGCTCTTTTCAGAGTTAAGTAATTTGACCAGTTTTTATATTGAATTTTGGATGAGAGAATGACACAACAGTGACATTCATTTAGTTTGTCAAGAAATTAATTTTGGTGGAGAGGTACCCTTGAAAATGCATAAGGTTGAAATCAAACCAGTGGTACATCCAGCTTGCAGTTGATTTTTTGGTGGCTTCTTTGAAATTTATGTAATTATGTTTTTCTTTGTTTTGGGATTTTATCTTTAATGTTTGAGTTTTTTTCGCCCTTTAACTTTTGAAAGTAATGCTCGTTTTTTATCTTCTTGTTGCCAATAAATATTAATCTTTTTTTTTTTTCAGGTTTCCAGCTTGGCTACACTGTTATCTTTGGATCATATACAACCTTTTTGTTTGTTCGAACTGGTGGGCAATGCTTATACTGACAATATTTCTGGGAATATCTATTATCTTTTTTATACTTGACTAGCTTCAACAGGAGAGATTTTTTAATCTTAGAACAACTCTGGAGCCGGGATAGTTTCAGTGACCAGGTTGAGTAGGAATCTTACAGGGTTTGTGGTAGTATTAAAGGTCCTGATTTTTAGGCTTTCTGCAGGCAAGTTGCTTCCAACAATCTTTTATTAAGAGGAAGTTGATTGTTGATGATTTTGGCCTTTGGGCTTGCTAGTATAACATCTTCGACAAAGAAATGTTTCATATTTTGTTGTCCTCGTATTGCTTATTCTGACTGGTCTATCTTATGTGATATTCTTCGTTTCATTGTGAATTTCAGGGCATCTTATTGCTCCCTTAGTTGCTCATATCTTTTGCAATTATATGGGTTTGCCCTTGATCTTTTCACGTATGTCAGGTATGTCGACTCAAATTAAATATCTTTGTTGAGTAAGTTGCCCAAAATATTGATTCTTGCTTTTATCATTTTTGTTCATCACCTAATATTCAAAGTTAACCTAATGCAAGCTTTATTTATCATATATACTTAGGTATGGTAAATATTTTTCCACTTTACACCCTTCCTTGAGTTGTCATAATGAACATATCTCCTAATTGCTCACAGGAATAGTTAGTTTGGCATTTATAGCTGGGGCTCTTGGGTTCTTCTGGCTTATCTTTCCCCTGACAAGCCCGCATTTGTACAATGATACATTGCATAGTTGCAAACGCTGGCACAGATACTGTACGTGGAGCTAAACCTTTGTTGAGTTCTAATGAACGACTTGCTGGATTTTTGAGAAAATATAACAATGTGAAAAGTATTCTGTTTTCCTGTTTCTTTTGTCTCCTTTTCTTCTTCTTGTTATGTTGTTGTCGTCTCTTGATTCTTCTGCTCAATTCGACCTTCTATCAACTGAAATTTCTTTGATTTTCACAACCGTCACGTATAAACCTTTTTCGTTCATAAAATAACACGAGTACATTTATAAAATGAACAGTTGAATGGAAAAATATTCAGAGGTAGCATAGGTCGCAACAAGGTCTACGGTTAGGTCTATTAGATGCTTAAAGTTCGTAGATCGACCTACTTAAATATTTTTCCAAGTATATATGTACATTCATTTCTAACGCGCACATGACTTGTAACAAATTTGTCCATTTTATGTTCCCAGTTCCATACTCCATCGTGATCATAAATGTTGGACTTGGACCAGTACTAGACTTGCCCTTAATCTGGAAATAGGAAGAGCAGATGCAGATATTGGGCCTACGGGCTGTAAATCTGTTGTGTAACCTCCATACAGAACCATAGAAGATAGGGTTAGTTACGTTAACCATTTCGAAGTTTGACTAAATTACCAAATAAACCTGAGATTTGATTAAATTCATAAATCCTTAATCCAATAGCATAAGCTAAAGGCTACACAATTTTTTTTTTTTTTTTTTTTTTGTGTTTTTCTGTCCACATGCATATCCTAAAAATAATCTATGTAAAGAAAATAAAGATAATAAAACACCAAGAAAGTATTAGCCATAATTGGCCTACTCTCTTTAATTATCATTCTTCTATATTTTGCAATTTCCATGTATAGTAGAAGTAGTAGGAGGAAATCATTTACGTTTGCTGCCGATTGAGATGTTCTGGGCACCGAAAATTAATTCCAGGGCCCCTCTCAGGTATGATACATGAGAAAAAAATTACTACTACTTATATTACGGTCGATTTAATTGATTTGGAGTTGGAAATTGCGCAATCAAAACCACTGTTCATCATCATAGAACAATATCTAGCATATCAAAAGTCTGGAATTCGAGAGATTGGAAATGATGGTCTCTAAGATATTGCTCTGATGACTAAGATCTCAAGGGGATATACTGAATCACAAAGCAAGGGAGCTGTGAACAAGCTGTCTTCTCAGGAAAGAAAAAAAAATAAAAAATACTGAGAGAATCCATCCTATACTTAGTAGTATAGTGTAATATCGATGCAAATTGACCATCTTTTCTACTTGAGTTATTGAATGTTTTAGTCAGAAGTTTTTTGAGTTGTGTTTGGCTGTTTTCTGGCTTATTTTTCTTGGGTCTTCCATGGGAAGTTGCAGTCATCATAGCCTATACAACCTTTCATTTAGCTACCATTTTGACTTTCTTGGCTGAGAATTGGATTTGGGACAGAGAATAGAAAGAGGTCTAAAGCTAAAATGAGTAGATGGGAAGGGTTTGTTAAGTGAACTTATGTTGAAAAGACATTTGTTATGACTATTTTGTAAGGGATTGTTTCGTTTTGAGATCATTGATGGTCAGGTCAACCTACTGCCTGAACTGAAGAACACATGCTGCCACGTCATATCCTATGAGTTGATATTGTGGGCTCTAATTCTTGTCTTTTATAAAATACTTAGATAGATTTAATTTTTGTCCTCACTTATATATTCTGTGGTCAAGATTAAATGTTAAAAAATTTTACTTTCATCAGTTGATGTCATAAATTCTTAAAGTTTGATCCACATCACAGAATTTACAAGTAAAATTAAAGATCATTCAATCTATTTAAATATTTGTCTTGCCTTTTCAAACCTTCTGTTTTTTAGTAAAATAAAATTTAAGAAAAGATAGATTATCTTATTCCTTTGAGCAAAATACGTCATCAGCGTATATTTTATTGACTTATAATAGATTGTACAAATTTTACTAATAAGAAATTGAAAAAAACGAAAATCAAATTTAAAAATTTTCGTATAACTTAATTGCCTACGATAGAGCTAACTCTCATTGGCACATTATCAAATTTGGCCAAAATTTAAGTAGATCTGATTTTTTATTTTGTTTGTAAATTCTGTGGTATGGATTAAATTTTAAAGAATCTATGACATTAGCTTATGTAGGTAAAATTTTTTAAACTTTAATCATGATCACAGGGTCTACAGATGAGATCAAAGACAGAGTCTACCTAAGTATTTTCAATCAAACTTAATCGATGTCCTCCATTTGACCATTCTTCTAAATCTTGATGACGGTACCTCTGATTAGAATTTAGATCCTCCCATCACTTCTTAAGCTTGATGGATTCGGACCGATTGATTTCTTATGTTCTCCTTTTAATCTGACTGTTGGTGAGAGTAGCAGTAAACAAAATTAAGAAATGAAGAGCTTTTAAGGGAATGTAATTGGATGATATTTCAAATTATATAATCACGTGTCTAGCCTAATTACTGAAAGTTAATTTTGTAAGATTTTTTTTTTTTTTTGAAGGGTGAAATTTAAGGTGATTAAAGTTAAAAGATGGGGCTCAAATTTACAGCAAGGAGGAAATGGTTTTTCTATGAATGGAGTAAACTACTCTATTCTTGGTTGGATTCAATTTAAAATACTATACCTTGAATCTCATGGTCTATATTAATACCTATTATTATTTGAATAATGTGTATTAATTTAAAGGGTCAAAGTGTCTTTCTAAGTAAATCCAAATGCAATATATTACCTCAATTCTTTTTTAAGTATTACTTTAGTCTTTAACACAAATATTAAGAATGCTATTAAATAAATTTTAGACAAAATTGTATAGATCTTATATGGCTAAATTGTTCTTTGATTGATAATAAATGAAAAAAATTCTAACATTAATTCCTTTCCTCACACCAAACAATAGGGTTGGAAAGAAATAAAAATAAAATTAGTAAGAAAAAAAATAATATTTCCTTGGATTTCTAAAATAATCTTAAATTAGAACAAAATTTTTTTTTTTAAGGTGATACTTAAAAAGAAAATGGAGATTGTAGCTTGGAAAGGATAGACAACGTGGTTCACATTGATCATCTTATTGAAGTTATAAAGCTTAACTAGAGAAATTGCACAATTATTTGTACAATAGATCAAGAAGTTCTACAGTTTCATACTTTCTTTACGGAATTATTCGTTGGTTATAAAATTTTATACCATTAAAATTTTTAAAATATATAATATTATATTATATGAATATTTAAAACATAATACTATTGTTAGGAAAGTAACGGAATGTAAAAAAAAATTTGTACGGTATCAACTATGTCATTATTGTTTTATGAAAAAATCTCCAAACTAAGTGAACATTTTACTGGATATTCATGCAGGGATACTTCAGTAATAGTAGTACTTTATCATTTTTGTGGAAATAAATTAATTGATCAATATTCTCTTGTAAGCATAAAACCTCGACATGGGTTTTGGCTCGAAACAAATTTTATAAACAAAGCATTCTATTGTTTGTTTACTTGCCATTTAATCAATAAAACTCACGGTTTGCATTTGTATCGTCATTCAATGAACCTGTTTGTTTTTCGATTAAATATCAGCGCGTGGATTTCTGGACAAGTTTTTGACCAGAGTATTTTTTTTTTTTTTCCCTTTCTTGGATAATTTATAAAATCTGTGAAAAAAAAAGAGAATATATATAACAAAATATAATATATAAATATTCATATATAGAAACTGTTACCCTTGATGGATGGACAGCTACCCAAAATATGTTCCTATGTAAATAAACACTACTACAACTGATGATAAGTAAATACTTAGTAGTTTACTGCAGCAAACAAATAGTAACTCCATACGGTACGTACCCATTTTGACTCCCCCTTTGATTCTTGCAAAAATACGTAGTTATACTACACAGTACTAAAACAAAGAGGAGGAGGAGTCATCCAGTCATCCTAGCTAGGTAGGGCAAAAGATATATATTTTTTTTCTTTCATTTTTTCTAGGAAGAATATATAATATTTGCATGATGATCAGTTGTCGTTGTTGTTGTTGGAAGCATTTGAGGTGGAGCAGAGATCGAGATCAGCAATGGAGGAATGACTGGAGGAGGATCTTGGGTTGTTCTTGTTTCCCTGAGAAAGCTTGCGTTTCAGCTCATTCAGCAATGCTTGATTCTCTTTGTTCAGAAGCTCTGCTTTCTTCCTCAGCCTCTCATTCTCCTTCATTATGTAACAGTTCTCCAAGTACAGCTTTGAGTTCAGCTTCTCCATCTCTATTATATTATATTATATGCAACAGATACTGTCCCCCCTGAAAAATCAAAATCAAGAATGTCACCAAAAAAAAAAAAAAACACGATTAGGATTTATGTATTTCAGTTTCTTGAATGTCTATAAATAAATGCAAATTAAAAGAATTCTCCAAAATGGTTTTTGTTTCAAGATGTTTTATCTATGAAATAGTAGTCAAATTCTTTAAAAAGGGTTATCTTATCTTACAGTGGATAAAGCAGAGCAAAACAGAGCTGGTGGAATCAAGATTGGCAACAAGAAGAGCTTTACAGTACTTAAATATATATACTAGTTTGTAAAATTATCTGAATTAAAATGTTAACATGCAAAGATGGAAAAGGCAGTGTGGAATTAATATCAGTAAAGTATCTACTCATTTAAAAATGGCTCCCATTCTGTTGTCCTAGCTTGGAAGACACAGAATAAAGTATCATAACAAGATGACAAATACCGTTTAAGACGTTTAAAACCAAAAAAAATAAAGGAGAATATAATCATTATGGTTCAATAAAATGCACATGCATAGCTTCAGAAACTTACAATTCATCTTCTTGATTATAAATATTTCCATTTTTTATTACTGTTTTTTAGTCTTGAGCAAAAAAACTTAAAAATGCCCTCTTTATTTTATTTATTTATTTATTATTATTTTTTGTTGAAGGAATTGTACTGCAATAACAAAGCAAATCTAATAATCCCACGTCCCAACTTTACTAAAAAATGCACAACAAGAAGATACCATATTGTCTAACTTAGTGTATGAAAAGGAAAAAACAACAAAAACAACAACTAGTAGTCGTAGCAGCAATAGAAGTAGTAGCAGCAGAATAAGAAGAAAAGAGGAAGAGAGACAGTTGGGAAGTGGGGTCTCCCTTTAGCTTTTCTAAAAAGATTACCTTTTCAAAGGTTGGTAAGAAGAACAAGTAGCTGTAGCAGCTTTGGCCGAGGAAATGTAACAAGAAGAGTTTCTTCTACCAAGCAGTTAAAAAGGGGATGTTGGAAAGGATAGAAGTTGAGGGACAAAGTGAACTAAAGGGGGCAGGTCAATTTATATAGTGCAAAAAGTAGGATTGAGAAAATCTTTTGGTATAAGGGGTGGAGGGCGGGGATGTAGAGGTGGGAGAGTAGGGCAAGGGACATGCTTTCTACCCATCTGTCAAAACAATCATGCATGTGTAAGCATGGAAGGCGGCTTGTATTGGCAAAGGATTTAATGTTCTTCTTCCAATTTTACTTTGCCATTGCCTTACGATGATGAGTTTTTAGGGGATGGCGTCATGTGAATGATGTGCTGTCATGAAGGGGTGTTTTGGGTAATTTAAACATGTAATACAATCACTTCATATCATCATATTAACTCAATTCTGTATTTTTTAAGATAAAATTATATATTAATAATTTTAACTATAATACGGCTAAGGATTCTAAAAAAAGAAGCACAGCTAAAGGATTCAAAAGAAGGGGTGATTTCATTTTCAAATTCGTTTACCACTGGATTTGCATAGAGGAAGTTATAGAAAATTCTTTGTTACTTTATAAATAAGTCCTAGACAACAAGTGCAAAGTGACTGAAAAAAAAACTATTTAGAATTTAGAATGTATCAAGGATCTCGACAGACAATCCTATTGTCTTTGTGGAACAAAGAAGGTTATTTTTGAAATTTCACAAGGGTTTCAAATGATGGTAGGGCTTGGCGGTCCGAAGATTCGCAATGATGGTTTGGATTGGTTCGAACCGACGCAGCCCATCATCACAGCACATCAGTAAACCAGCCCCCAAAATAACCATCGATTACTCTTTTGTTTTGTATTGGGTTTTTACGAGTCATGAACATGTCATCCAAATCTTGACCTCCCCCCTTCTTCCGCCTTCTACTAGTTTTATTTACATCCACACTGGCTTTTTTATGAACTGCCCTTATATTCTTCGCAATATTCTAGCATCCATTTAGAATATGATATTATTGTATTTTGAATATTTATATAATATAATATTATGTATTTTACATATTTATAAGGAAAAAATAATCTTAATAATCTCTTATATTTCATATTTGTACTTTTTTAGTTCTTCGCATTCAAAATGATGCATTTTAGTCTCTCACAAATGTTAAAACGCACCATTTTGGTCCCTTGATATAATTACGGATATATTTTGATTTGAAATACTCACATGCGTATAAAATATAACATATTCAAGTGTAAAATTGACAATACATAACTTTAAACAATAAATTGTCCCCAAAAAAAGAGAATTGGAGCTGTTAGAGTAGAGTTGGCGGAGCAAAAGCCGCGAAAGGGAAGGAATAGGGGTGGTGATGGTAGGTGAGAATTTTAGTGTAGTGGTGATGGAGATTTTAAATAGTATCGTTTAATATTTCAAATTTATGTCTTGCCAATTTTGCTCATAAAAAATGTAACATTTGATACACGTGAATATTTCAAACCAAAATATGCTGATAATTTTGTCGAGAGACCAAAATGGTAAATTTTGAATTTGTGAGGGACTAATAGAATTATTTTCCCTATTTATAATGCACAACTTAAAATGCCATGATATAATACTCAAACAAAACCATAAAATTCTTCATTTTCTTGTAATTTGACTAATCTCCACACATTTTTCCCGTCTTGTTTCGTAAAATTACAATATATTACTAATCGTCATTAACTGAAAAAGCTCATCTGGATTTCATATTAATTTTGGCCAACATAAATAAATTTAATTTAAACAACGAAATAAAATTGAGTTGTTAAAACCTTTTCAGTTGTTGATAGGTCAGAGGTTCAGAATATTATTTTAATTTTTTTTTGCTATAATTACTATATCAAATTTTTTAAGATATGTTAAATGTGAAATAAAAAGGTACGAGATTGTAACATTTTATAACAAGTTAAAAGCATAATTTTTAAATTAAAAAATATATATCAATAATTTGTTGACAATATCGATAACTTTTTTTTTCATTTCATGTTTCAAAATTTTTTTTTTTTTTTGTTAAAAAAAAACGTTTTCGATATTAAGTCAATGCCTATTTTTACTCCGGAAAAATTAAAGTCGGTAAAGCTTCTTTTTTTATTTATCCTTTTTCCCCTGGCAAGATGGTAAAATTAAGGAGATTTTTGGTTTGCATTCAAAATATTAGATCGAAAGGGAAATCATAAACTCTAATATCGACATGGATTTATATCATTTTCCCTAGTTTATTTGGTTTAAACAAGGAATGCGTTTCATTATGTTGATAAGTTAATCAATTTGAAATCCAAGTCAAAAGTGAGAAATGAAAATAAATATTTCTAAACACTTTCATATTCATAGTGATTAACCAAACAACATGAATATCATTAAGTTTAATTTCTATTTTTTTCCCTAATACCTATAAACTAAACACCTCTTAAGATTTTACGGTGAGAAAAAAATTGGAGATCAAAATAACCTTAAACAAGAGGACAGAAGATTTGGAATTTAGAAGACAAGTAACAAAAAAAAAAAACACTTGCAGAATCAAGTTGATTAAATTACGAAAAAAAAGAAGGTTGTGGTATCCAATGAGCTTTTCACGATATGATGACCTTTATTGGCATAAAAATTCCTTGGCTACTCCATGATGCTCTTTTGTTTCACGTAATAATCCTAAACCATAATTAGCTTTTACTTAGCATCATAAGTTGAGCATTTTTGTCTGTCATAATATTAAGGTGTGTTATGGAGTAGTATAAATAATGGAGGAGGGGATAGGGGCAGCCTAACGCGGTTATGAATGAGTGCATTAACGTGAAACATCATGGCTTTCCAGGTGGATCTTTTTAGGTAAAATTATGAACTTGTAGTGCAGTTATTTGGACCTTGTGGATGGTGGTGCAAAATGCAGTTTGATTTTTAATTAGATATAACATGTTTCAATTATTTGTAAACACGAATTAGTTAATTTGACTATTGGATGTTTATGATTATTAGCTCACTTTGTATAAAAATTATGCATGTATGTCAACGTACTTAAAACCTTGCAATTGTTAAAAGGAAAACTTTACAATTTCGTTAGCGTTCAACTATTTCGTTATACTGAATAAATTTTCAAAACACATGTTATCAGGAGTGTAATTGACTCGAGTCGAATGCGAAGAGTGTCGTACTCAAATCCGAATTCGAATTATTTTTATTTGACTCTAGTTCGAACAAGCTTTAAAAATATATCTCAAGCTTAAAAATTTTGACAAACTTCGAACTCTATTCGTTTTCGTTCGAAAATAAATAAAATAAATTTGAATTCGAATAATTTGACTTTTTCATGGGTAAAAATATAATTTTTTTAAAGAATATAAATATTTTAATAATTTTACATATAATAAAAATATTTAAAAAATTATATATATGCTTGAAAAACTCAACAAACACTTAAACAGATTATATATATGTTCGAAATCAACTCTTTAAGAGATTCAAATTTGAGCAAACTCGACTCGATCTCAGTCAATTCAAATTCTAGTTTAAGTTTTGATCGAATTTTTCACGAGCAATTTAATTTGTTTATACTCTTAGTTATATATTTAAAATATAATAATATAATATTATTACGAGACTGTAGAATTTAAGCCCCAATTTCACTTCCTGAATTAAAAGAAAAAAATTATCACACTTATTAATCAGGACAAAAGAAAGTATATGGGTTGGCACTCGGGGTGGATGTTCACAACGTGCAAGAAAGAGTAGCACAGTAGGTTGTTGATCAGTAGCAGCGATTCTTGCGCAATAAAGCGTGTATCTGAAATAACAATGATGGCAATGTGTTCTAAATCTAATACTAGTAATAATAATACTAATGTTATCTTCTCTAGTAAATAGTGGTAGTACTAATTTCCAAACCCCTCTTAAATAAATGGGTGCGCCTTTTGCAGCCAATTTGAGTGGTGACCCTTTATTAAAAAGAAGTTTCTTTCATGATTTAGGAGGTTGGGGGTTATTTTCCATAAATGTACTGCAGTGACCAAAAGATTTGCAATGCCCATTGATATCATATCAAGCATTCATTCCACACAAATCCAATTGATTGCCTTTCTTCTTCTTCTTCTTCTTCATCATCATCATCTATTATCATTTTTGCTTTGCACCATAAATAATATCTAGTTATGTTTCTTCTTTATTTATTCATTCAGCCAACTTGACAATAACATGAGATGAGGACGAACTTTCTTCGTTCATTCATTCATTTTTTTTTAGTAAGAAAAAGTTTTTGTAGAAGATGTGTTACTCGTCTTCTTTTGGAGTCAAAAACAGAACACAAGACGTATATTTTAAAAACGTACGATAATTTTTACGTATTATTCACTAATCTTTTAAAAAATAACAAAAGTCGAATCTATGATTTTTCAAATAATCATATTGTATGATAGCAACGGATGTCTTTCATTCATTCATTCATTGACCAATTAGAGAGGAAGATTCGTGATTGCATTGGGCGTGTAAGGTTTGAACTTTGAACCGTGCAATTTTATTCGGCATTATAGGTACATGTGAATTCTTGATTTCGAAAATTCACTTTTTATTTTCTTTCCAAGCTTCGTAAAGAGCATGACCTCATCAACAATTCAACTCTACAAGTCCTCTTTACTTTTATCTTTCTGAGGTAATTTTAATCATTTCGCATAATATCAATCCCTGCAAGGGCTAATGATGGGAATTTTGTCTGATACATTATTGTAGTTATGTGCGTTGAACCCTACACGTGATCTTGGCTTCCATAATTTAGTTTCTGGGCCTCTATGGAAAATGGGACCACTAATCTGTATTGTCTGCGGGACCCTGATTTACACGGACGGCTGATTACTTGCTATACTTTCAATCTGATGGTCCAGAGGGTGCCATGGGAGACCATCTGTACTGTACGTGGGTGTAGCCGCTAGTAGAAAATTAGAGATTGATCTTGAATTTAGCCCCCCTCCCCAAAAAAAAAAAAAAAAAATTTGAGAATTTTTTATGATTTTGTCAATCTAAAGCTAAAGTAAAAAGGTAATTTTGGTCCTTTTTTTACGTTTTAGCAGAGGAGGAAGAAATGAAACTATGAGAATATGGCTTCCGTTTTTGAAGATGTAAACAAAATCTTTATGTATTTTATTACAAGTAATTTTATTATGGACAAAAACCAATCACTCACTAGTCAGCCCACTATTTAGTTACGGACCAATGAGGATTCTTCTTCGAGACATCCATTATTCTTCCTTCCAATTCTCTCATGATCAATTATATATATAACTAAAATTTTTAAATATTATAATATTATATCAATAATTTTATTTTTATTAGTAAATCAACATATTTTAAAATTAAATCTATTGAAAAATGTTTTATTGCTTAATTTACATGAAATATTTAGATGTATAAAATACATCAAAATTAAGACAAAACTTTTAACATTTAATTCAAAGGAAAAAATTATCTATTTATTTTGCAAAGTTTACGTATAGAAAACATATGTTATAAATTATATTATTAACGGTTATAATTTTAAAAAAATAAATTTTACAAGATATATTGAAAAGAAGTTATTTATAATCAATAGAGATGAGTCTTATCTATATTTTTTATTTAGAGTTAAGACTTGTACTGTCTAAATAAATGTATCTCGTTTTAAATATAAAGTTTTAATTAATTTCTTGTAAAGTAGTCAATTTGGGTCCGTAACACAATTTTTTTTTTTTCTTATTTTTTGCGTCAAAATAATTGGTTGTCCACTCGAAATAGTACAACTTACAACTTAATTGTATACGAACTAATATAGAAAAGCATTGGGTTTCCATTCAAAGCCCCAACTTTCGACTGAAATCAGCTTTTTGTATGCCATATGTCCACCTTTTCTTAAACATGTTCATGATGCTAATGATATCGTCGCAAGGATTTCATCAAAAAAACAAGCATAAGACCCTTGGACAAATCTTAAGGAAATGCTATACAATTAACTTATCAATTTAAAGTAAATCAGGATAAACCTGATAAAGAGTTTATTTGAATAATCAGTCAAAACTTATTACATAATTATTTTAACTCTATTCTCTATAATTAGTAGATTCTATAAATCTCTTACAAAAATTTATAATTATCTCGAAAAAATTATAATCTTACATTTTTTCCTCCCATAAAATAATAAAATTCAAAAAAATCAAAATTGGTGATATGTAAAAGCTAAACATATTTAACGGTATCCGAACAATTGCTGAGACATAACATTTTTCTGTTAACTTATGTATTCAGCTTTCCTTCTATATATCCAATATATGGTCCCAAATCCAAGAGGCTATTTGGACGAAATCAGCCCAGCGTAAAACTACTTTCGCTTGGTACATCATCACATAGGTACAATGTTAGGACTTAAGAACCACGCTTTTAAGATTGGACGCTGGGTATTGAAAAGGCGTGAACGCATCTTAGTGCAAAAGCAACGCATTCTCAGAGGAAGGTTTTTTGAAGGCGTGTCTTTGCTTGTTCTTGCCTTCTAAGATTTTCATTAGAGAGGGATTGGATTTAAATACTTCTACCGTATAAACTTTTAAAACACGTGATATTATACTATATAAATATTCAAAATACGAGAGAATTATTTCCTAGAAATGACTGTAGAATTTTTCAAAAATTAATACCAACTTCGAAGCAAGGAGGCATGACAGTGCAACAGCGTTTTTGTAGGATTTACAATTCACTAAGGATCTTTCGTCTCACATCCTACATCCGTGTTACTTCTTGTCACACTATCTAATGAACTGTCAAGATTATTCTACTAAAAAAAATTACTTCACAAAAGCTTAACAGTTCATTAAGGTGGTGTGATAGAAAGTGAGATAGGATGTGAGACAGAAGATCCTGTATCTTTACAATTTTGCATCCGAAACACTACACCGGTAAACATGCACAGCTAGCTAACAGGAAGACATTAGGAAATGTAGGAGACAGATCGAGGAGTCCTAAACATTAGTATCACTTATATAAGATCATGATTCAATAAACTGCCTATTTCTCCAATTCCTGGAAACAGAAGTATGAGCTTCAAAGCTGCCCCTGATTGTTGACATTAATTTACTACACCTTGCAAGTCGGACCAGATGCAAGGCTTACTAACCAGATTGAATCTGTTATAACAGCTTCATCATCATCATTCCTGTGCCACGTCCACCTTGCATGGGTTGCATTCATCACCTCAAACTCCCCATGTCCAAAACTAGCCTCCCTGAAGGCCGAAATTTGTGGCTGTGGGTCGATGTACCTATATGTATAAACAAAGATTTACCAAATTCACGATATAAATCTGCATTTCAGTTTGAAAATCCAGATACAAAAATCAATATAATGTTTTTAAGCTAACTTACTTTGTAGCAAGGCCTTCCCTATTTCCTCCATCCCCTATTGTGATATACACTGGTCCACAGTTATTAGCTTCTTCATTGTAAACTCGAGTCTGATTTGTAAACACAGAAAATAAGGTTCAGAGGAAGGGGAAAATTTACAGTTATCCTAACAATTTTTCTAGTCTTTTTACATAATTCATTATAGCATATACAGGGTCCTATTAAATCAACATACAAGTTGTCTTTCAACTGACGAAAATTAATGTCAATGAATTGATGAAAATATTGAGCTGGAATGGCAAAACGTACAAATCTTTCGTATGCATGAACATGCCCTGCAAAAACCACATCAACTCGAGCTTGATAAAGCAATTCTTCCATTGCTGCCTTCAATAGATCCGATGTCAACAGATTCAGCTTCACCCTGATGAGCTTCATTAGAATTATACCAAGGTGCGTGTACAAGAACCACAAGCCACGGAGTTCTACTTCTGTCAACCTTCTTCAAGCCCGTTTGGAGCCACTTGTACTGCACTGAGCTAGAATCAAAATCAGTATATGATCCCAACATAATCACGTGCACACCTGCGACTTCAAAGGAGTAGTATAAGTTGGAATCAGAACCACTCTGCTCATATGGCATATACCATCTTGCATTATATGCTGTAAAGGGCTGGCTATGTAATACTGGGATTTTCTCAATCTCATGGTTTCCTTGTGTTACCATCCAAGGCCGCTTGCTTGCTAGCGGCTCGACTAATCGTCCAAAAGAGTCCCATGATGGTTGGTCTGTATCAGCATACGATAAATCTCCGGGCAAAAGTAGCATATCATAGCTCGATTTTGCAATGTGTTCAAGAGTTGAACTGGTCCAATCTGTCTGTCCTAGATCACCTGAAACAGACCATGAGATGTTACAAGGACAAATAAGCACAATATACTCATTTATAAGCTAAAATAAAATCAGAATAGTTACTAGTTACCTGCAACAGCAAATTTAATAGGAAACTGTGCTGGTGGAGTTTTCAAACTAAATTCAGGGCTCGAGTCAGAGCCACAACGGTAGAAGTATTGTGTGTTTGGTTTCAAAGGACCAATAACAACATTGTGTATTTCTCCAGAATCATATGTCACGTAGCTGTATGAAGTGGTATTTCCATTAGCTGAAAAGCCATAAGCTCCTGAAGATGTACCATATTCAACAGTGGATGGACTTGAGTCATCGGTAATCCATGATATCCTAATCTTATCTTGTCCGACGAGAGATGTGTGCACCTACGCGAGCATACATGGAAACCAAGTTGTTAAATGAGCATTGTCATGTTACACAATGACTTCCAAATTAAACAATGATTGAAACAATTGCGAACATTTTGAAGGTAGAATTTGATTGTCAAAGTCAACCAGATATTTTCACCATATTTCTGCTCAAATTAATGATTTGTCCTTCAAATTCGAGAAGTTCAATGGAAGATATCTTTCCAATGAATTTGTCAGGGACAAAACAATAGTTAGGAATTAGGCGTCCATGAAGTACAAAAGGGAAGCAGTAAAAATGAAATTCTTGAATTTGTCCTGGCCAAGCTTAAATAAGTAAAAAGCAAGTATGAAATATCTTTATCTTTTGAGTTCAGATAAGGTTCTTATACAGTCGCACCCAAACTAGAAGAAATGTAAGGTTTAAGCAGCTGCCAAGGCCAACACCCAAAATTTCACAAGAAGATAGGAAATACTAATAGGAAGTGAAAACATTTCAATAATTATTCCCATTTCTCAGGGAATTCTTATATGGAACCCGCTCTTTAAAGGGCCTCATCACTCTCACATCACTTAACAGGGTGATGTAACCCTTTATGGATCAAACAGCGGACAAAATTATGTTTTCTTTTACAACTAACCAAGAAGAGCTTTCCTGTTTTTCTGCTCCTCGAAATAAACGACTAAGAACTTCAATCTAATTTTCCCATTTCCATATTAGGAATAAAGCAAACAATCACCAATTGGAATCTTGGATTATGTTATGTAGCAATCAGGCTCAATGGAACAAACCCAAATTCAGTTTTTTCACAAGAACCACAGCAGAGAAACCGCCCATTAAATAGAAAGAATCAAATATGCTATAAAAACAAATAAATAAATAAATAAATAAAGAAGAAGAAGAAGAAAATGAAATTAATGATAGAAGTGCAGGACTCGGGTGCGGTAGAATAAATGACCTGTTGTGGAGAAGTGGAATCAAGATCCTTGGAAGGTGCAACAAACAGGGACTTTCTAGGAGGCGGTCGATGATAGGCAAGTGCAAGCTGGAGATGCGAAGCTCCCGCAAAGGCCAAGGCCAATATCAGCAACACAAACAGCCCCTTAAAAGCAGCCATGCAAGCAAAAACCCAAGAGTTGTCGACCCACTGAATCGGAAAATGGATTGTCCCCCTGCTTTGCACATATTATAACGGGGGAAATCAAGTGTCCATCTTTCTAGTATGAACACAAATACAATAATTTTCTAATTTTCTTATTTTTTTGGGTCAGTAAAAATAGTGTGCATACTATACTTGGTACATTCCGAAAATAAAATATGGTTTAGCCTCCTTAAATGTCGTAAAAACTGCGGCAATACTGGACAGTTGTCTTTATCTGAAGAAAATATATTTATATATCTACCTAGAAGCAAAATCCATACAAAGAAAAAGCTGCTGGATTTACTATCAATAAATAAAAAATTACTGTCAAAATTGCGATTTTGGCTTTGGCTTGCGTGCATGTGTTGGCATTGCGGCCACGGCTTCGTTTGTATCCTCCACAAGGGACGGACGAGTAGTCACTTGATTAAATTAGGTGATGGCGATGACGGCCGACTTTAGCTACGCAGTGCCAATCACGTTTCCATTCGGTTTCGTGGTTTAACAACCTGTTTAATACATCACGTTCCACATCTTTTATTTTGATATTTACGTCAATCTCGTGTTGCATATTTTTAAATATTTATTATTTGTATTTTGATTTTTTTAAAACGGGACAAATATATAAAATATAAAATACAAGTGACTTGAATCGTATGGCAAGGTTGAAATTAATATTTAAGTTTTTTTTTATTTTTGTATATTACACTACACACGATTAGTCAAACTTGATTTATCGACTTCATCTAATCATAGCGGATATTAAGTAATTAAATAAATTAGTATTAACTCTCCATAATGAGATTATCAAGTGGATGATTCAGTCCTTGATTCCCTCTATCAAGGCGCCAGTTAACATGGGTGTGGATGATTCAGTGTATTTGCGTTGCACAGCTTTGAATTTTGATTAAACATTTGACAAAATAATTCATTCGTTTTCCAAACTGTGAAATGCTTGGAGTAGACTAGCACAGATATATACAGGCTCAAGGGGAAAATGACTGACTGGGCCTCGATATTGTTGTCATACATTGATGGAAAATGATCCACTGATTTGTCTTATTCGGACGGTGTTTGAGCCCAAAGAGGATACGACATTGAATCCCACACAGAAGGTGGAAAAAACTTTATCATAGGGACGTTTTATTAAGTGCAATGTTTTAAAAATCAAATCAGATCGGTCAGTTCGATTGATCGGATCGCGAATTGAAAGAGTCACCAATTCGATTTAATTATATATTTGCTCTATTTAAAAAATCGGATAGAAAAAATAAAAAATCGGTTCAACCAATTTTTATGATTTTTTAAATTTCAGGACAAAAATAATTTAAATAAAAAGAAAAATTAAAAAAAATTATGAAACAAACTCCAAAATGGCAAAACATTAAACACACCAAAACCTAAACTATTAAGTTATTATTTTTTTGATCTTTTTATACTTATTTTTGTACAAATTTTATTTTTCTTATTAAAAATTTAATCAGTATTTTTGGTTATTAAAACTATAATTTTTCAAAAATAGTGTTTCTCTTCTATCTTTAGATTTTATATAAATATATTTTAAATCATTTTAAATTATACCATACTTTAGTGAAAAAGAATAACAAAAAACTAAATTAGTGAACCGGCTAGTTCAACTGATCCAACTGATTGAACCGCGAACAGGACTGGCTACTAATTGAATGTCCGATCCGATTTTCAAAACATTAATTAAGTGACATATCAAATAATATTACCAAACTAATAAAATTTTAATATTTTAAATAATGATTTACTAACTCATTTTATTTATAGACGTACTATTTTAAATAATGAAATTTTATTAATTTAAAAAACATCACTTTGAAATACCACTTGATTGATAGGAGGTTAAAGTCTCTCGTGAAAGCAGCGCAAAGGAATCATTCAAATCACTCATTGCCAGGTGGCAATTTCAATTTCAAGAACTTTGTATATTTCTAGACCCACGTCATTCGATGTCAGCATTGGTTAGAACACGTGGCTTCAGACCATGTCGATATAGTTAAGCACACGTGGCTTTTATATACAAAAAAAAATTTATTACTCACTCTTTAATATAAAATAAATTTCCAAACAATTAAATAACTGAAAAGAAATAACATTTACCTGTTTTTCAATTATATCAACAGATGTAAATAGAATTTTAAATTAATTCAAACTATTCAATATTTGAATTAAATTTAATTTGATAAGAATTCGTTTGAGTTTGATTCGACAATTATACAAATTTGAACAAAATTTAGTATTCATTAATTTTTTATATTCAATTTAAACTTGACGTGATAAGATACAAATTTTAAATTTATATATAAAATTTTCAATTTACTCGAACTCGATTTAAATTCGATCAAGTTCTATAAAAGTTCGTTTAAACTCAATTCAAAAGATAAACAACTCAAATTCTAGAAAATGGTCTAAATAAATATGAATACTAAAGTGTTCGATTTGTTTATGTCTATTTATATATTTTCTTCGTCTCATTTTATTTGTCCTTCTTTCTATTTTAATTTGTTCCAATTTTTGTCTGGACGACAAATAAAATAAATATCAATTTATCTAATTCACTCTTCATGCAAGTTCCAAAAAAATATTATTAATGTTATATTTTAACATTAATTACTCTCAAAAATTATTTTAAATTTTAAAAATCAAATATTTACTAACAAATTTTAAATTTTAATTCAAAGACAATAATAGAAAATTATTCTACTAATTGGCTAAATATTAACTATTTTTACATTATGTATAAGATTAATCATATTCAATAAAATAAAACAGAAAGAATATTATACACACTCTATAATACAAAATAAATTGTAAATACTGACAAGGCAACGGATCGATAGGGTCTATTATATGTCCCAGTCGGTACGGAGGATACAAAGAAGGGCTTGCCTTGACGTGAGTGAATTGTTTTACTAGTTTATTGCTAATTAGACAAGTCAATTAAATTAGAGTAGACAAATTTATGTTGGTCATTATATAATTAAATATAATAATAGTTAATCACTTGCTATAAATAAAATTTTTTAAATTTAATAATTATTAAATTAATTAATATTTACTTACAAACGAAAATAAATTTTATCATTTCGAATATAGCATATCACTAATATCCGTTTGGATAATTCAATACCTTCCTGAATTTAAATAATATTTTACATTTCTTACTTGAACAAATTTTGAACCAACTTTTATTATACATATTATGTCTTACAAAATTATTATAATAATTATCCTAATTAAATATTCTAAATAATAACTCAACCAACACAATGTCTTTTTCATCTAGAAGAACACGGCAAGTGGTGTGTGGGTTGCGCATCCTTCAATCGTGACCCCGTCACAGTTCACACGGCTACGAGTCACAGTTCTTCAATAAAGTAAGTAGATACTGGGGTCTATTTGGGAGCGAATCATAAGGCTAGGAAGGGCAACCGTCTGCTTAAAATTATGTTTTTCTTCTTTAAATTTTTTTAAAGTATTATAATATTATTATTAAAATTAAACTTTACTTGCTCAAAATTTTTCGACAAAGTATAAAAATTGTTTTATATATATATATATATATATATTTATATAATCTTATTTTTCAAGAATTTTAAAAATATATTATTTTTTAAAATTTTCAATATTTTCACTCTTAAATTCGCTCCTTAATCTATTCATTTTTTGTTTTACATACATGTTTATCATATTACATTTAGACAACTGTTATTCTTAAAATATTATTTTAAACAATATTAGTAATATATATGAAATAAAAAATTTATTGAAAAACTTGTAATAGATAATTGTAAAATATTATTTAAAAAAAAAAAAAATCTATCCAAACTTAGAAACACTACAACAATCCGGTCAATATCAATTCAGCACAATTTTTATGCTTCTATTTCAGCTTAAATTGGAAAATGAACGACTTGAATAGCCTAATGTTGATCGGTTCAATCGAAATAGGAAAAAATCACTTTAGGGGTTCTTTATATTTGATATTTATATTTATTTAATTTTTTACTTTTAAAATAATACACTTTAGTATGTCAAGGTAAAATCAAAACACATCATTTTGATCTACTACATAATTATAAACATATTTTGGTTTAAAATAATCGTATATGTATTACATATAGCATTTTTTAACAATAAAATTGACAACATAAACACTTAAATATTAAATTATTCCATAAAAAAAAGGGCTGAGGAGAATCGCAGAGGTAAGCACCGAAGGAAGTGAATAGTGATAGTAGATGCAGGAGCTAAAATATATGTCTTTAATTGTATAAGAGACAAAAATAGTATATTGTATATTTCCGACGAGCTAAAATATATTATTCTAAATATGATAGATTAAAAAAATATAAATATAAAATATAAGAGAATTATTTTTATTAAAATATCCAAATCTCAGAAATTAAATTATGAACATCATATCCTAAATATGATAGATTACAAAAATATAAATGTAAAATATAAGAGAGTCGTTTTTATCAAAATATCCAAATCTCATAACATTAATAAGTTTTTTTCTACAAGCAGGACCACTTAATAAAATATTATACTCTATTTAAAAAGAAAAATTAAAACTAGAAAGAAAAAGGGGGGAAGGAGAAGGAGGAGGACCGGACAGAGAGAGAAAATATATACAACGCATAGCAACATTTAAACGTCTCTAATAAGACAATTCCTGCCATGGACTCAACTTCTTCAATCATTTCCGACCATCGTCTGAATCTCCACCGTCTAATCGGAGTAAGAAAAGAATCATGGAATGATTCAACGACTGTGATCATATCATATCTTCTCCAATTTATCAGCTTTGATGAGAGGGTTAGCCTTGGCAATGGCCTCCCTTCCCATGGACTTGAAATCAAAGGAGCATCCATGTTGCTCCGGGTACCTATGGGTCCCACAGAATGTTATCCCGCACCTACATCTAAATCCCGTCAACCCCACCTTCCTCCGACAAACCGAACACCTATTGGGCTGCGCCACCACCTGCACCGCCGACTCAGGAACCAAATCCGGCCGTTTAGTTTCAACGGCTGCCGGAGAATATTAACCGGCTTCAAAGACGACGATGGGATGGAGGATGAAGAAGAAGAAGAAGGTATAGAAAACAACGAATCAACCACGGGCTTATGTTTTGACTCGGCTTCTTTGCGAAGGCACAAGTCCCGATGCACTTGGAGCAGAAATTCTGGGTTGTTGGGCTCCCGAGGAAGCCGCAGTTATTCGCACATAACTGGTGGCCTTCCGGAGCCTCAAACCCATGATCTTCCGCCATTTCTGAGCTTAATTATCGAGATACGAAAATGAAGAGATTGATTAAAGGGCTTTTATATATAAAAGAGGGTGGATGAATGGGTAGAAGGAGGTTGTAGATCTTTAATAGGTTTGAGGGGGGAGGGGCTGTTGAAATGCAATCTATAGAAGAAACGAGAGAAGGGAGAGAATAAAAAGGAGGAAGGGAGAAGGAAAGGGGACAAAAATTGGAAAAAGAATTGAATAATGAGAAATGATGCGATGATAATAAAGAAAAATCAAGGAAGAAGACGACAGCCTGGAATGGTCCATCAAGGAGGCCGACCTTTTTTTCCCCTTAATAAATACTGTATCCCCGTTTGGAAATTCGTAGCCGTAAGGCAAGATACAAATAAAAAAATAAAAATCGAAGAATAAGGGGGATTTTTTTTTTTTAATGAGGGGACTAAAGTATCCCTATTTTTTTACTTTATTCAAGATATAGAAAGGCACTTTCGTCATTTTATAATCCTCATGATGTGACAAAACATTTGCATTTAAAATGCTTAATTAATAAGAACTTGAAGAATTATTAAATAAAAATTAGGGATAATTTATTATCCGTTTTAGATAACTATTCTTTTATATTTTAAATATTTATACATATTATGTATTTAAAATAAATTTATTATATAAATTTTTAAAATTAAAATAATAATTTTTGTAAAAAAAATTACAAAATTTCTTTTAAAAATTATATACCTTCATTTATATCGTTATTGTTTAAGAATACAAGGTATAATTTATGTAAAACGATTTATAAAATGTAATTAAATTTTTTTTAAATAATATTAATTGAAGTATATAATAAATTATAAGTTTGTCCAAACGGGTTGTTACTAAATGTAAGACACCGAGTGAAAATTTTCCCCTAGCCAAAAAAAAAGTGAAATTTCTTGCTGGGAGGTGCCTGTGGACTGTGGGGAAGGTGTACGAGACACGTGGTAAGGGGTATCTGGTTTGATCCGAGTAAGGAAGTAGGTGGTGAGTGCGTGTGTGTGTGTGTGTGTGTGTGTGTGTCGAGTACTTATGGGTGGGCGGGTTATGGAAATGACTCTGAAGATTGTCTTTTGCTTTATGGTTGCAGTTGCGTGTTTGCTTAGCTGTGTGTGCCCAATTTTGTTGATTACTACCAACAACAACATCTGCTATTTCCTGCCGGCAAATGTTATTGCCAAGCATGATATTGTTAATGCCACAGCTTCTTTTAGTGAAATATCGAAAGTACCCTTATAAAAAGTCGGTACTTTTTTACATCATAGCTAAACATACTGTTACAAGATTTTCTATCTTATTGTTTGTATCAATTTTCTATCTCATTTTATACAGTTTCAATGTATGTTCTAATATAATAAATTTAAGGAAGTGTTTGGTTTATGGATATGAGAGGGGGAATGCGAATCAAAGTTAATGATATCCATAGATTGTGTTTGGTTGAACACTATGAGAATCATTCTATGGGAATGAAAGTGTTAGAAAATATCTATTTTCATTATCCACTTGTGACATGAGTTTAAGTTGAGTAACTTATTAATATAATAAAACACATTCATATATTAAACCAAACAAGTAAGTGGGAATGATATAAACCTATACCAATAGTGGAGTTTATGATTCCCATTCTAATTTTAATTTTCGAATGTGAACCAAATATCTCCTAAGATATGAGATAGAAAATTAATACAGATACTGAAACGGAATATCCTAAACGCATTAAAACACACACCATCACCGTGGTGCCTCCTCCCTCCCTGGGCAAACAAATCCTCATATAACAAACAAGCCCCCTCCACCACCTATCCTCCCGCCCCCCATCCCCTCTACTGATCATTCCTCTTCCTTCCAACAAAAACACAGACACTTTGTCAATTTATCTTAATTTAAGAAGTCAGTAAAAACTCATCTCTAATATATTTTTTGATATTTAAGAATAAAATATTCTTCATCTAGACAATGGCTTGGCTCAAACTCCTCAGATGAAGTAATTTTTTTTTTTTTTCTGATTCTTTAAATTTTTTTTTTTTTGGGTATCATGTAGGATAAATTTTGATCATGTTAATTATTCAATTGTCTTTTGACAATTTTGCTAATTGGGACAATACAAAATAGATGAAATTTGTTTATTGGCCTGGTTGAGCTGAGATTTTGTGGTTGCATGCTTATGTTTAATCTGAGATTTCTATTGTCTTTTGCATTTGCTTGTGATTTTTCTTTCACAAGTGGGTTATAGTTTTTTTGTTGGGGATACTGATGTTATCCATTTTTCTTATTTTCCTCTCAATTATCTTCTCTTCAAAATAGCGTTTAAGTTATTTGTTGCCGTATTTAAAAATATGATTTTGCAGCTAATTCTTATTGGCAATAGGTACACATCTAGATGGATATATGGTTGATCATCTTCGGTGGTAACTGTGGAGGAGAAGACGTGAGTTGGGGAAGCAATTGAGCGTTTTGGCGTTTGACTTTGGCAAGGGTAGTTTCGGTACTGCACTGAAAGTAGCTGTGGCATTAACAATACCTGCAGTGGCAATATCATTTGCCTTTCCTGCCGGCTGCAACAAAAACCAAAATACATTACTCTACTTTTTTTATTGGTTTTTTGACCCCTTTTTCATCAATCAATTTTGCTTTGCTTTGGAAGATTGGTGACTCATATCGCACTCAAAATCAATAAAATGGTCAGATGACGATGATTATTGAGATTCTGGCATATTAGCCGTATATTGTAACAACTTTGGGAGATCCTCTGTTGTTTTATAACTTGGCCTCTTTTAATTTTAAAGTATTTTTTTTTTTAAATGTAAGTTCAATAACAATTAAAGGTCTTCGTTATATCAGTGTTTAACTTTTTGACATGTTTTACTTGATTTATTTGAATTTTAATTTAAAATTTTCAAAATTAAAGTTAAAATATATAAACTTAAAATCAATTAAAATCGATTTATTTTAATTCGACTTATTCGTCCAGTAAATACAACAAAAATATTTAAGAGAATTCTATATTTTAATTTCAAAATTTATTACTATGTCATCTACAAAAATCCATATTATTATAAAAATGCAAAATATATCATACTATCATTCCATATATTTAAATATGACATATTATAAGTATAAATTAATTCAAAAACTACAAGTTCATAGGTAATGCAAGCAAAAATATATGACTAGATTACAAAAACTGACAATCGCAATCTTCTCAATTAGTATTAAAGTATATGTAATTACTTTAACTTTAGTCTCTATATGAATACCAGAATATCCACGTATAGATTATATATATATATATATATATACACAATATATATTGTAGTTTCTATATGTATTAAAAAGAAATTAGTCATCTATTTAATTAGTTATGGAAACAAAGTGTAGCATTAATAAATTGTACACTTATATTAATGTACAAATACATTATTGTACATAATGTGAAGTATTGCATTGATAACTTCACCAATTATAAGAAAATATGTTTAAATATTAATAATTAAAAACATTATTAGTTATTAACATTTAAGAATATTATGGTTAAAATATTATGTACAAAAATACGTTAATATATTATTATAATATATGGCTAAAATATTTAAAAAATATAATTGTTCGACTTATTTGAATGGTATTCGGTCAGCAAAGTCGAACAACTTGTTCGACTGGTAAATCAATCAAACCAATAGATCAGTATTCGACCGACAATTTTAATTGAAACCTGAAATCGATTCGAACAGTCGATTATTTAATTAATTCCGAATCAAATTCAAATAGATAAAATTGAATTTTTTTCGATTTAACTCGATTTGATAGTTCGTTAACTTAATTGATTTTCAAACACCCTAATAACAACTAAGGAGGTGTTTGGTTTATGGGTATGAAATGGGGGAATGGGAATCAAAATTAATGATACCCATAGATGGTGTTTGGTTGAACACTATGAGAATCATTCTATGGGAATGAAAGTGTTAGAAAATACCCACTTTCATTCCCTACTTGTGACATGGGTTTCAAGTTGAGTAACTTATTAATACAATGAAACCCATTCCTATGTTAAACCAAACAAGTAAAGGGGAATGATATAAACCCATACCAATAGTGGGATTTATGATTCCCATTCCGATTCCGATTCCCGAATGTGAACCAAACACCTCCTAAATAGAGCTCTACATAATACTATGAGGTACAACAAATAAATAATCGTCCAAGTCCGTAATACGCTACTTGATTATGGAATGAATATTAATTTGTTAATTTATTTAAAATACATAAATTAATTTGTTGCATTGTAATTAAATTTCACTCATACAGCCAGTTGTTATTTAATTGGATTTGAAGAAAATTAAAACAAGTAGAACTAACTCAAATTGCAGCATGGGTTTGGTTACCAAACATATGGATTGGTGTTTTATGATTTCCAACGACAGAAAATCTGACTGCCAACTTTCCGTACGTTAAGGCCCTGTGTAATACTAGTATGCCTTAGCACTCCCTAGTGGGTTCGTTTGCATTTCCTGGCCCGTGTCGCTGTGCTGATCAAGAATTCTGCCGTAGCCCGCTGAAGGCCCATAGCAATGATGTTTCAAAATTACTAATAACTCCCTCCTTACAAATTGTAATTGACTTGCTTGTCTTATTAGTCCGCCGCTAAATTTTCTCTAATTCTCACCGTCTCCTTCCACCTCAATAAAGTACAGTATTAGGCCCTTACTCAAAAAATAAAGAAAAAAAAAAAAATACTGTAACAATTTTTTAATGGAATATATGTGAAACAAAAAAATAATTAAAAAAGTGTATAAAATATTATTTAAAAACAATAAATATTGGGCATAGTTAGGCTGGTAAACGAGTCGGATTCGGGTTGAATGTAACATATCTAGACTCGAATCCAATTAATATCACCGGATTCGAACATTTTCAACGGGTCTACAAAAGTGAATTCATATTTGGATCCATCGGGTCTTGTCGGATTCTGTTTTAATATTCTTTTTATAATTTTTAAAATTATATATAAAACTATTACAATTTATCGAATTTTATCTTTTTTTTTAAATTATAAAAATGTATTTAGTTCATAATTAATATTTATGTATATATTCTACATTAAATATAAATTATATCGTCAATTTACACAACATATATTTATATATACATACAAAATAATACTAATATATAATAATTTTATTATATGTTAAATATTTTAATCGGATCAAAATACTAAAATTCAGATCTAACCCATTTTTTGAATAGTTTTCTAAAAAAAATTATAAAATTTTTCATAATTTTGTTTGGACAATTATTATTCATTATATTAGTTAGAATAATTGATATATGTATAAGATAAGAATAGGTAGTTGGAAAAGCTGATATGAAATGATTTTGGTGGCCAGAAGAGTCATGGTTGGTCAAGCCATGTGCAAACTCCCACAGACGATTTTGTGAGTTTGTGGATTGTGGTTGGAACTTGGAACAGCAAATGGAACTCCCGCCATGATTATACTCTCCATTTTCTCTTTTTTTTTATCAAATTGCAGCATTATCCTATCCTTTTAGCTAACTTCTTTTATTGTTTATTACTCCATTATTCTTCCTTGCTTGCTCATTGAAGAAAAAAAGAGATGTCCTGTAGCTTCTGTAGATCTCCAAATCAGACAAGCTAAACCAGACAAACTAACTGATACTTTCTCCTGCTATAAATAATTGAGAGACTCCAATCAGGTATTTATGACAAGAACTCATTTTCATTCACATTTTTCTATTGAAAGTTTATGCTTTTTTATCAGTATTTCTAACGTTGTGTGGTGGGTTTTTGCCAGTTTTTTGAGTTACCCTTTTTTTCAGCCAAAATGAATCTTGAGCTGGTGGAGAAAGAATAAAGATTTATGGAGGCTAGTATTTCTGTTGTTTCTTGGTCAAGTGGTTTCTTTTGTGATGGCTTTAATGAGCTTCACCTCCTCTCTGATTGCCAATCTTGGTAAATTTCGCTTCTTTCTTTTCATTTTTTATTGATTATTGAATACCCTTTATGCTTTATGCCATGATCAATTGGTTATTTGTTGATTTGTATTCACGAATTCTTTTTATATTTTTGAAGATTTAGTTCTTGGTTAGCCCCTTTTTTTTTTATTACTAATTTTATGTATTTTACTGTGCTGTATTTGGGGATTGTGCAGGTGCAGATA
Organism: Cinchona pubescens; assembly: GCA_025175665.1. Classification (NCBI taxonomy): domain Eukaryota; kingdom Viridiplantae; phylum Streptophyta; class Magnoliopsida; order Gentianales; family Rubiaceae; genus Cinchona; species Cinchona pubescens. The sequence goes on along the minus strand of JANKKI010000129.1, from coordinate 1,931,786 downwards.
CACCCCTTACACTATCATTCTTCGCTTACTTGGCTTTGGCTTTGGTTTATGGAGGCATCTTGATCTACCGGCGACAGAAACTGCTGGTAGAATGACTGACTGATTAATCTTGTAAAGCACTGTTAATTGTTGACTTTACACTTTTGCTGATCCTGGTATGAGAAACTGTATTTTAGCTTGGCAATTGCTATGTGTTCTGCTTCTAATTCATTATTGTTTGAAAGTAAAGGTCCTAAATTTTGCTTTCTGGGGATTAAATAATTGTGATTACAACTAGTTCAATTGCTTTAGTATATGGTAACTGGCGCCTTATATGTTGAGTTTGCAGGTCCCGTGGTATTGGTATCTTCTCTTAGGTTTTGTTGATGTCCAAGGGAATTATCTTGGTAAGAAATAACCAATCCACTGTACTCTCTCTGCTATTTTATTGGAGGCCTACAGTCATAGTTCCAAGTGCCATTCTTAGCCGTGCTCATTTATGGCATAGTAATATGAACACGAATAAAAGTTCTTTGTTTAATAGTGATGATTTACATGATAGAGAAAATGAATCTAAAATGAGAAAAATCAGCGAGAACATAGCTGGAAGTACGACAGAATATCATGTATTGATGTTTTTGATACTAATCAATCAGAATGGCACAGATCACATTCCATGGAAAGACTAGTATCCCGTTTGTTTTGTCTCAGTATAGACTACAGTCAGTCCAAGAGGATCTTTCCCCTTAAAATGAGCATAAACCTACAAATTTTGCACTTGGAAATTCTTGTACATGGAGCATAATCCTGTGTTCTCAATTTGGCTGCTTGCTCTCTGATATGTTGCATTTATCTTATCTATCAGTGTTGAACTTCTTTTTAACTCTCATGCAGTTAATAAAGCATACCAGTATTCATCAATTACCAGTGTCACGATATTGGATTGTTGGACAATAGCATGGGTAATCATTCTGACTTGGATTTTCCTCGGTACCCGGTATACCCCATGGCAATTCTTTGGTGCAGCTATCTGTGTTTCCGGTCTTGTTGTGGTGCTTCTTTCTGATTCTGGGGTGGGTGATGGAGGTGACATTTCTGTTCTTTCTTGAAGAATTAATTCTTCCTTCACTTGATTAGTTCGGTTAGATACAAGGTCTTCCGGTATGATATTTAGCAATAAAATTCTTAAAATTTTGGAATCAAAATTTAAGTGGAGTATTGGTCGAAAAAGTGAAGAAACAAAGAAAGAAAAGAGATAATTCAAGAGTTTTAGACATCTTCTAATTTGTATTGTCATAGTAATTCTTTATTAGTATTTCACATCACAAAAATTGTATTTTCAGGTGGTTCAAGGCCTATTCTAGGTGATATACTTGTTATAGCGGGCACAGTTTTCTTTGCACTTAGTAATGTTGGTGAGGTTAGTAAATTTTGGACATTATGTGTTTGTCAGTGCTGATATATTTTATCAGGATGAATGAAATTGCCAATTTGAGATTAATACTTGTTCCTATTGGTCTTTGGTTCTTGGTTACTTTCTTAAGTCTAAACATACAAAAGAAGCAGCAGAATGCCATCTTATCTTGCATCTAATTGGTACAGGAATTCTGTGTGAAGAAAAAAGATCGTGTTGAAGTGGTTTCCATGCTTAGTCTTTTCGCGATGCTTGTGAGTATTGGACAAATGTATCCTTCTCTCTTGTAATAATACGTATTATTGTAACTTATGCCCTTGAATTATGCAAAGAGGTTCTCTGTGTATATGTTTCCATAATCCTCTTCAGAGCTATAGTGGAGCGTAAGAGTCTGGAATCTGTAAAATGGTCTTCAGAAATTGTAAGCAAATTAGGTTTATTTCTTGCTATTCAAGCATTATATTTACTAATATATCCCTTTTTATTCTTTTAATTGGTTGAATAATGGGCTATGCAACCGAGTAATTACTTGCTTTTCAGATTTTGGCCTTCTTTGGTTATGCGGCCGCAAGCTTTACATTTTACTCGGTTGTTCCTTTTGTTATGAAGGTCAGCTTGTCTGTTGTATTTTCAGTAAAGTTTTTTTTTTTTTTTCTTTTCTCTTGTATTAATTCCATCTGCTGTTGAGATCATAAATTTGGCTGCTTGACATCCTCTTTTACTGTTTATATTGTTCTTCAAATGGAATTTGATGAAACAGATGAGTGGAGCCACTCTCTTTAATCTCTCTATTCTCACATCCATGACATGTGGGCTGTTGTCATTCGAATATTTTTCTACAAGCAGCACGTAACCTTTCTTTTCCATACACTATCTCTATAGATGTTCTTTCTTTTTCGCTTCCTGGTTTCACTTTTTGATTGATTTGCCTGTGTGGCAGTGATCCGACTATGATATTGATTTTCTGGATTTACCCACTATGCTCTGCAGATAGCAGAGAAGAATTGTACTGACATCATTCATTCATGAACCTTTTGAAATTTCAGGTTGACTGGCTATACTATCTAGCTTTTGCACTTGTGGTTGTTGGCCTGATTATTTACTCTAAAAGGTATGTTTTCAGTCCTAGACTAAGCGTGTACTCTAAAATGGACGAATGCATAGAATATTTCCTGATCAAAGATTTGATACAAAGATCAAATCCAGTGCTGCAGTGTCATGTTATTTTTCTTTTGCATGAATTTTCTTTCAAACAGTAGCACTTTATGCTTTGATGTTTGGTGAACGTATAGCAATACAAGGATGTGTTCAAAATAAATGAATTTATCACCAAATTCTTGTGTTAATTGTTGGCATAATTAAACCAAACTCTTTACCAATTAGGAAATATGTTATCGTTGGGTTTTGGTAATTTAGTTGTTTAAGTAATTTAGTTTCCTATCAAAATTATGTTTAGAGTTATTATTCCCAATGTAATTAAGTTTCTTGGTGGTCAAGTCTTGTTTAGTTGAGAAGAGTTGAGTTGAAAGTCTAGAATAGAGAAAATCTAGGGTCAATTCAGTTGTGGGTTAATGCGTGTCTGAATATGAGAGTATGATGTGCGTTATTTTGTAACTCATCCTCTTCTCTCACATATTTTTATGTGTTACATAAATTTATCTTCCACTGCGTGACTTTTTTGTGCTAACAAGTGGTATCAGAACCCTAGGCTATGATCAAGGGTGTTTTGAGAGTTGAAGAAAAATTATTAGAGAACCCAGATATTGAAAATTGGACCACGATTTTTTGGTTTTGGAGTACTCATTTGATAATAAAATTAGAGTGTAACGAAATTGGCCGTAATTGGACAGTGATCTTAAAAAAAGGGATCTTGTCGAATATTATTGTATGGTGTTGGGCAGTGAGAAAAAATCCTACCAAGTTGATTGGATATTGATTCTCAAAATTGAGAATTTTGATTCCAGTTGTTATAAAATTCACAGAGGTTGATAAATTGAAGAAAAATTGTGCGCAAAGATTATTTATCCACATACATGGATCGTTTGAAAAAATTTGCAGATAAAGATCAAATTAAATTGATGGTGCCAAATTGTGGTGGAAAAATTGCACGAAATTTCTTGGTCGTTCTGTTCATGAATGGCAGTGGTTTAAGGGAGGCATTGTTAGTATAATTAAACCAAATTCTTTACCAATTAGGAAATATGTTATTGTTGGGTTTTGATAATTTAGTTGTTTAAATAATTTAGTTTCCCATAAGAATTATGCTTGGAGTTTGTTATTCCCAACTTGGTAGTCAAGTCTTATGACTTATAAATAGATATAGGTTTATTAGTTTATTCTGTTGACAAGAGTTGAGTTGAAAGTTTAGAATAGAGAAAATCTAAGTGCACAAGGCAATTTAGTTGTGGTTTAATGCGGGTCTCAATATGAGAGTCTGATGTACGTTATTTTGTAACTCTTCTTCTCCCCCATATTTTTATATGTGTTAAATAAATTTATCTTCCGTTGCGTGATTATTTGTACTAACATATATGATCTCTGTGCAAATGGCTTCTATCTTTTTGCAATAAAATTATAATTGTAAGACAAACTGTACTATGTTCCATTTCAAACCTTCCATTGTAGCATTCGAATGACATTTCTCTGAATGTTTAGAGTTGCATTTCAAACCTTGATTAAACTGCCTCCTGAGATTCAACAGTGAGAAGAATCCCACTGCTGCTATTGAGGATGAAGACCCCAGCTCACAAGACCGGTTGCTTGACGAAGAAACTTCAGATTTCAGAAACCAGGCTGCACCTATGTGAATTGTATTACAAGAAATCTAAGGGTATTCTTTACATTTGATTAACTTGGTTTTATGCCTGTTCTCATATTTGAGGATTGCATTAGTAGTTTGATTTGAAGCATTACATTTATTTGCTTATTTTTTGCATTGCAGGATCAAGTTAAAAGCTACCAATAGATGTATTCATATCTATAAGCTCTGTACTGCAATATTTTTGTTGAAGCAGAAGATTAGCCTATATTTTTCAAGGAACAGGGAAATAAAAGGGAAAATGGGAAAAAAGAAGACAATATTGTGGGAACGCTGAAGATATTAAGAGCTCGGGCTTGGTCTTGTTTTGCTCATAGATGGAGTGTTAATTCAATTGATGTAATAGTGTAAAGTAAAAACTACTTGCATTCTTATCTCTGCAGTTCCACATATTTATCTGAATCTGATCTGAAATATAACGAACTGATTATAAATGACAAGTAAATTACAAGAGGGCAAGAATTTAGAATTTCGAGAGAAATTAGATAAGAGTTTGACAGTCAATATTTATATTGGACAGTTCTATTGCCCCTTAGGAATTATTTTATTGACTTTAGGATTTTATACAATACAAGTTTTTAAAGTATATAGTGTTATACTGGTAGTTTGACAGTTTACTTGACAAATTATCTCATTATCCTTTGAAAGGTTGTACAATATAACACTATACATTTGAAAAATTTTCAGTTTCTTTTAGGGAACATCAAGGTTTGTACAGTACAATACTATGTGTTTTAAAATTTTATATTGTTCAAGTACTTAAAGCCAAATGAATGGTTCTTTCAACGAAATTGTAGAATTCTCCCTATATATTAAAATTTTTGTAAATGTACAAATCCTTAAAATTAATGGAATGATTCTTTTAATAATATAGTAAAATTCCCTTTTTAAGATACCAAATAAAATTATATCGTACTAGTGATAACTGAATGTAATTTAAATAAGACGCTTATCTATTTATCAACACCAAATGATTTTTGTTTGAAAGGAAAAAAAACATGTAATGTACTAGCTATATTATTGATTTTTGTTTGAAAGGAAAAAAACCATATAATGTACTAGCATATAATTTTTAAGTATAGAAATTAGTTTTCTCATCTCTTGATACCGTTATGTCTAGATAAAAATAAATTAAACCCTTAACGTTTTAATATATATATATATATATATATATATATACACACTAGCATATATATATATATATATATATATACACACACTAGCATATAATTGTGCATTAGTTCAATTTTTCCCAAAGCTTACTTTTTGTGTTTAGATCTCTTGAATTCTACAATTGCACATTAATACTCTAATCCTTTACAGAATAAAATTTCATTTATACTTTTTTGTAGTATATTTTAGTTTTACTTGAATAAAAAAGATTTCAAAAAACAAAAAAACAAGTAAAGCCCTATGTATTATACTCGATCCGGTAAATCTAAAGCGCCCCATTGAGCTCTGATCTAATGGAGGAGCAGCAGCAGACACCAACTCCCCAACAATCCACTACCCAATTTAGACCACCGGAACACCCCCAGCAACCGCTCCCACCACCATCACCCTCTCCTTCTACACCAATAACCACCACTACCACCACATCCTCATCCACCGCTCTTCCACCACCCACGACCACCTCTTCACTCCCTCCACCCACAGCCGCAGCAACCCCCACCTCGACTCCCCAAACAAGACCACCTGCAGTAGCTGCAGCCGCAGCCGCCGCCGCCTTCAATAGACCTTGGCAACAACCGCCACAATCTGCTCCTTATTCGCACTTCGCCCTACCTCCTCCTCCTCTTCCTCTCCCTTCTCACTCTTCTTCTTCTCCTTCTACTTCTACTGTTTCTGCACCTATATCTCCTTCTCCTTCGCTCTCTGTGCCGCCGCCACAGAGGGGCGGGATGGCAATTGGGGTTCCGGCCCATCATTCAGGGGCGCCTCCGCCTCAGTCCGCTTCGTTTTCTTCACTTACTCCACCTTCTTTTGGGCAACCCTTTGGTGGGTTGGGCCGCAATGTCACTGATTCATGGGCCCACTTCAACCTCATCCCAGGTAAGTTCCATGTTTCTTATTTTATTTGGGATTCTAAATTTTGAGTCATTTTCAATTTTTCATGTATTTTTTGCCGATTTTCTTTGCTGGATTGTATGAATAAGTAGATATTATTGTGGTTCAGATAAGGCCAACAGTAGGAGGAATGCAGGGGATAGGAATGATGGGAACGTTGGGAGCAAGTTCAGCAATGCGGCCGGCAGGAGGGGTTCCGATAAGGCCTCCTGTTCAATCATCTCCTAGACCACAGTCCACCCCTAGTACACAGTCCCCTGCTACTCAGGTCTGCATTTGTAGTTTCTTTAGTTCTAAAATTGTTCATTTTTTTAACGGTAGTTGTTTTGGATGGTTTTTCTATTACACGATTAGTAGTCAATATATGGTTCAGAAAACATCTTGTGCTCAGTTTCAGTTGGATACTACCTAGAAATGGAATTCTGAACCCCGCCATGGCCACCTTGTTATGCAATTAGATGAAATTATCAAGGTTTCTATTGGAACTTTTGCTCTAAATTGTCAAAAAAATGTACCTGTGATGTTTTGGCTTGTCAATTAGCTAGCTAATTTATTCGTGAGAGAGCATGGAATGTACTGTCAGGCCTCCCATATTAAAGGGGCAAGTCGCTACTTAAGCTGAAACCCAGAATAATTCATATAGAAGTTATTCTTGTTGTTCATTACAACTTATGTTTATCCTTTTCCCTGGTCACTTGTTCTTTTTAATGCTAGATGGTTACTTGAATGTGTACTTTGTGCAATTAAGTTGGTTACATCCTATCAATCTGCATTGATGACTTCGGATCTGAAAAATCAGGGCACGTTTACTAGCTATGTTGTTTCTTATTTTTGTCTCCTGCACTGGCAGAATTTTCAGGGTCATGGCATGTTAAGAGTTTCATCTGTAGGATCCCCGGGATCACCATCACCTGGTAGTTTGCAAGGTCCGCAGCCTCAGAATCAACCCTGGTTAAATTCTGGATCACACCTAAGTGAAGCCACCTTTGCCACCATCGAGACCACAGATTATCCAACAATCCATGCAGCAGCGATCTCATATTTCTCAACAGCATCACCATGCCATGACAACAAGTTCCCAGCAGCAGCAAGCATCTTCTCCCCAACAATCTCAACAACCTTCTACCTCCACGGCCGGGTCTCAAGAGCATTTTGGACAGCAATTTCCACAAGCCAGGATTCAACAACCTTTACCTAACCAACAACTGACTTCACGAAATCTGAGTTTGGGAACTCAAAGACCTTCTCATTCTACAATACCTTCCACTCCAGTACAGTCTGTTCTTCCTAACAGGGCAGAACCTGAGGAACCTTGTAACAGGATATTAAGCAAAAGAAGCATCCAAGAGCTAGTGACTCAAGTAAGCATTCATGATTGGTCTCTCTGTAATATTATTATATTCTTTTGTGTGTTTTCATAAACCTGCTCAAACAATTTGTGCTAGCATCAGTTAGATATTTCAGATTCTGGTTGTGCAGATTGCGAGAGTGTTACTTATTTATGTGTCAATATGTTCTTCATTGCATTGTTCAGAGAGATGATTAAGTTATAGCCACTTTGTTTAGGCACTTTGCCTTTCCCCAGCCCACTTTTCTCAGACTAGCTAGTGGTGAATTTGTTACCTTCACTGGGTTTGTCAGCTTTCTTTCTCTGCTAAGTTGTGAAGAGTTTCTCTATGTATTCATTGTGCCCAGCCCTGATGGGACTGACAAAAGCATGCCAAGGGTGCAATTTATTTTGGTTTTGTCACATTTGAAAGACTGGATAGCCATCATTGCATATGGGTTTTCTAGTTTAATATTCAATTGATTCTGATCCATTTCATTATTCTGAAGTGGGACAACTTGATGTCCTAGATTGGCCATCATCAGTGATTCGACTCCGTTGTCATGCTCAATCAAAGGCTCAGGGTTATCCTTCCAAAATATATTTGATTGTATTCAACCTACAATACAGTTGCAGCAAGTTAAAGTTCAATCGTTACTATGACTTGAGTGGTGAAACTTGCAACCAATCCGTTCTCAGGTTGCATGTGAAAGAAGAAGTTGGAGTATTTCTGCTTTAACAATTTGTTTATCCTAGTGAACCAGCATGCCTACTGTACTGTGCATCTTATATGCTTCCCATTTAATGGATTTGTAAATTCTGAAGTATGGGGTCTGACTTTGACATTGCACAGTCAAATCCTGGATAGGAGGGACACTTTCAGTTCTTCAGCTACTCTTTTTTTTTTTAAATTATCCTAAGTATGTGCAACTGGCATTCCTCTATGATGGCCAATCTAATTTACTCACACTTGGACAGGTTGATCCATCAGAAAAATTAGATCCTGAAGTCGAAGACATTCTTGTGGATATTGCAGAGGATTTTGTTGAATCTGTAAGTTGCCTCTGTTTGTGTTTGTCCCGCATGCTTAACAAATTGGCTTAAATGAAGTTTTACTTTTATTTAGTTGGTTGTAGTTTAACAGTAGAGTAATGTCTTGGATGCTTTACGAATCCCAAGTTGGTGCCTTTCTTGGCATGAAATTTACCAGCTGAAGGGGCATCGGATTTCCTTTTGGAAATAAATTGTATCGGTCTCTTAAATAAACAGATAATATGATGATTACTCGAACTACCAATTATATGATATCTTTTTGGACTAAAATCTATTGGTGTTGTATTTAAATAGATAATATCATGATCATTAACTCATGATTGATTTCTTTTGTTTTCTTTAAAATCGGATTTTACTTTTACCAGATTACTACGTTTGGTTGTTCATTGGCTAAGCATCGCAAATCCACCACATTGGAAGCAAAGGACATTCTTCTACATCTTGGTTAGTTTTGGAGAATTCCCTTTATGGTAGTTTATTGAAATGCAGTTTTTAATCTTCTTGTTGATGCTTTCATTCAGAAAGAAACTGGAATATAACTCTTCCAGGATTTGGTGGAGATGAGATTAAGATGTACAAGAAACCGGTAAGATTTTTTGAGCTGCCCTTTTTTTTTTTTTTTTTTTTTGGGGTGCTAGGAGCCTAGGACCTATTTTGCTCCTTCGATCCTAATCTGAGATATATATGCTTGGTCAATACTTGGTATCTGATAAAGTTTTGGAGAGCTTTTTAATGCTGATTGATCTGCTTTCCTGACTTTGTCGTCTTTTGCTTTTGCAGTTTACAAGTGATATTCATAGAGAGCGACTTGCGGTGGTATGTATTGCTTCAGTTCAATTTCATATTGAAACAGCATTACCTCATATTTGGAATGAATTCTTGAATTTGTCGAATGGAAATAAGATGGTGGAATTTATTACTGTTATGTTTCTTTTGAATCTGGCATGTAATTTCTGTGATTTTAGGATTTTAAGTTTGGAAGTATCAGTCTCCTGAAATTTTTTTTCCTTGATGCATCTTCTTTGATAGATTAAGAAGTCAATTCTGGCTGGTGAGACAACGAATTCTAGGAGCTTAGCTGGACAAGCTGGTGGAAATCCTAAGGGTCATTTAGCTAAAGGTCCTACAAGTATTGTGGGTTCCCCTACGGCAAAAGTGCGTGAAGCTGCGTGAGGACTGAGGAACCATTAGTACGCTGGGGGTAATTATTTTGTGTTTCCTTCCACTTCGGTCTTTTCACAGAGCATTTGTTTTATGTTGGTTCAACCCTGCAAAGGTTTGCCCTAGCAGTTGAACTCCAAGCCATATTTGTCCACTCACTGTTTTCAGGTGGTTTTGTTTATGGGATTCTCCGGCAAACTCACTCTCTTATTCTCCCAATGGCTGCAGGACCATTTTGAAGAAAATGATCGTGATGAAGGACCTGATACTGACAAGAATTTGTAGAAAAGGGCAAAGGGATTTGTCGAATCTTGTAGTTGATATTCTATTTGACTACCCTGCCACGAATTTGATGGAAAAATGCTATTGACCGTCGTCTGCCTTGCTTTGGTTGGTAACCCGTTTTGAGGTGCAAAGTTTGTTTAGGTAGAATTAACATCTATTTATCAAATCAACGTATTTCAGTATGTGATCGAGGATCATCAACCTTTTGGGAAGATATGTTCTATCCGAGAGAAGGTGAAACACTACAAACTCGATAATCTTTTGTTTAAACGAGGCTTTACTCTGTGAAAACAGACGGACAGTTTAGCTCCCTTAAAAATTAAGGGCTGTAGAAAACAAATGCATGGAAGTATGGAATGCACACGAATTATTTAGTGCAGATAAATCCAAGAGAATGTTTTTCATAAGATTATTAATGACTTGATACTCTTCTGAGATTAAGCATACTTTGATTGTGTTTGTTTTAATTTCCATTGACAAGATGAAAGGAGCAGGTGAACCCTAGTAGTATGTGTTTCACTTGCTAATTCTATCATACTGAAAATGAGAATACAAAACAAAAAATGACAAAAGAAGAGTTAATTTTGGTTCTTGATAGTTGATGGCACCGAGAAGAGTTTTTGACAAATTCATAGTGTACAAACTATTTACAACCAACTTAAGCACTAGCTGGCAGTTCTATATAGATAAGATTATCCGATTTATTTAAATTGTAAAAGTAACTTAAAGATAAGATGATTCGTTCCTAACGTTTTAGCCTATTATAATTATGAATTCTTTATTCTAGTAATTTTTTATCGGGTCACCAAAAAAAAAAAACCAAAATGGATAACAAAATCACTAATGAATATTTCTCCTCCTGGTGTAATTTGTGAGACTGCGAAATCATGTCTTGGAGGGGTGCAGAATCGCATATGTGCTTGTATTATATCCTCCACTTCCTTGTCTAAGTAAATCTCCAAAGATTCGTATGGTTGAAAGAAAAAAATAAAAAACAGCTATAAAATTTCTTTTGGGTTATCTAAGCAGTCTTAGCATCAGCTGATGATAACGTGACACACTTTATTCCAATCAATTAGTGATAATCGATATGCCTAACAAGGTTAGAAAAACAAGGAAGGTAGCCAAACTGAAAGTAGCGTATCCAAAATCACAAAGAAAAATTATAATCAATTCCAAGAATTGGGCCAATCGTCCCCTTATTAATGCTCTCAAATATAAAACTAAAGAGAATTATACATTGAAAAAATCATTCTATTAATTTTAAAAATTTATATTAATATATAAATTTTTTAAAATATAATTAAATATTTGATTACGAAATCATAATTTTTTTTAATTTTTTATTACCAAATTTTTACGCAACCAAATAGGTAAAATCCACTCAAACAGAGAAGTGTGGTTGGGGGCGGTTGGGTGGGTGTTGCTAAGAGAAAAAAAAGTACACACCCAACCCAATCCAACATGGTGGTTTAGGATAGGAGAAAGCATCTCATCATCACCACCAAATACAATACAACTCCAAATACAATACAACTCGTCCGTCTATCTTCCACAAATATTTATTCATCAAATAATCGTACCCTTTTTTTGTTTTCTACAAATTATAAATAGCCCCTAACGCTCCCAATCCATCATTCATCGTCCTTTCACTATCTCATTACATTACCACCCCCATACCCAATCCCTATTTTATTCATTAATTACTCATCCAAAAAGGGGTTGTGATCAACTGTGTGAAAGTGATGTCCAATTCACATATTGATAATGGTAATGGGGTGGTGATGGCTGATGGATTGTTGGCGGAAGAATTCGCCAATTCTGGCGCCGCCCTGAACCGTCGTCAGAAACTCATTATCGATACCGATCCCGGTATTGGTGAGTATTTTCTATACAAATTAGTTTCATGGTTTTCTTCTTTTTTCTTCTAGGTTATTTTTTTTCATTTATTGCACTATTATCAAAGTTTATTTTAGCTAAAAATATATACATTACTAAATTAAAATTTTGTCTAGTTTTTTTTTTTTTTTTTCTCTATTAAAGATGGATGGATATTTGATAAAAGTCGTTTAGTTTGTGAAGTTTCTTGATATTGGAATAAATTACGAGTAGATGTTTGTGCCTTGTCTCCTTTGAAATAAGGAATTTTGTTTTTAGTGTATTTTCCTCAGTACTCGAATCATGTGTATCAGTGCAATAGAAATACTAAATATTACTGATGATAATGTTTAAAGATTATCCGTATTTATCTATGTACTTCACTTAGGAGTTAGAAATATGCTCAATTAGGTTCAATGAAAAAATCCAGCAACATATTACTTATGAATGAAATAACCCTTTTGCTGCGTGTAGGTGATTAGTTTTACGCAGGGTGATTAGTTTTACACAGATTGATGTTGTTTTGTTTAGCTTGTGCACGACATATATTTGGTGTGAATTTTGTTGATTTGCAGATGATAGCATGGCAATATTGTAAGGAATGGCATTCCAATCACCAGACTTGGAGATATTAGGATTAACAACAACATTTGGTAATGTAACTACTGAAGATTCTACACGCAATGCCTTGCTTCTGGTATGTTATATCATATTTCCACTTCTGCATGGTCAATATGTTCAAAAGTTGCAATCTTTCTTGTTTTTGGGACATGTACATAATCAATTCCTATTCTTAATGTGCAAAAGGATAGTGTGAGATCGCAGGATATCCAGGTGTACCAGTAGCACAGGGTAGCTCTGAACCTCTCAAGGTAACTACATGTGTGCAATTTGGGTCAATTAACTATTTGGTTTTTGTCTTTACAATAGCATCACCAATAATCTACAGTTAACTATGATAACTCAACATCAAATATAGATATGTGAATACCTGTTCTGTTTTGCATCTGATAATACTTCGTTGCCAACTGACAAAATTAGTTTAGTATATACCATGCTTGTTCTGTTTTCAGCTTGATCACTGTATTTGATGCATCTTGTGATTGTGCTCTTTCCTTTAGGGTGGTACTCCACGTGTTGCAGACTTTGTTCACGGTTCGGATGGACTTGGTAACATATTTATACCTCCTCCAAAATCCAAGAAGATTGAGAAAAGTGCATCCGAATTTTTGGTTGATAAAGTGTCTGAATATCCTGGCGAAGTATCTATACTTGCATTGGGACCTCTAACAAATTTGGCTTTGGTAAGTTGTTTGAAGTTTTTCCAGTGAAATGCACCTTGTGAACTTTCTGTTTTAGTTTCTATTCATTTGTTTGCTTGGCTACATGTTATCTTAAATTGATTTAGGCTGTCAAGAGGGACTCATCCTTTGCAAGGAAGGTGAAAAGAATCGTAATACTTGGTGGAGCTTTCTTTGCTTTGGGAAATGTCAATCCTGCTGCTGAAGCAAATGTATGTGACGCCATCAATGCCTTTATATTTATTTCACAAGAATGGAGATAGATCAATAATTTAAATCATCTGCAGGGTGTGATTGATTGGATTTTAGTAGTAATGGTACATTATATGTCCTAAAGTTTTGTCAAAGAAACATATTCATAAGTTATCAACTCCCTTAAATTTAAGTACTACTGTTGAATAAATTGCTCATGTCTTGCTGTGTTTCTTTCGTCTTGAGCTTAATGTTGTCATGCTCCTCCAGTAATACTGGAATACTAAGCTGATTGTGTGATTGCGATATCTGTCCCTTCTTTATTTCACTTATTTGAGAGATCCATGATCCACTAGTGGCTGTTATTTATTACCATTTCACCAATTGAATATTGTCTTATACAGAAGATCTGCATGATTTCCTGTGTACCAATATCCGAGTCCAATTACATCAGTGCGAGAAATACGTTTTACAATTTCCAGTCAGTCAACTGATCTGTTGAAGTTTTGACTTGCAGATTTACGGTGATCCTGAAGCAGCAGATGTTGTTTTCACCTCTGGGGCAAATATTGATGTTGTTGGCATAAATATTACGACACAAGTTAAAATTTATGACAGGTTTTTCTTCCCTTTTCCAGTTAACCTGTTTCCCACCTCAATCTCTTTGGCTGTGTCATAATTACTGTCTTGTGAAGTTCAGATGCTGACCTTGATGAGTTGAGACAATCTCATGGAAAACATGCTCAATTTGTATGTGACATGTGCAAGTTCTACCGAGATTGGCATGTCAAATCCGATGGTGTCTATGGTATTTGGCTGCTTACAATAGTCACTTATTTCAATTTCTTAGTTACATGCCTCAATGTCGAATTCTTCCTATTTCGCCTTCATTTGATGGTTTACACTATTAAAACGCCTAATATTGGTCTGTGCAGGAATTTTTCTTCATGACCCTGTCAGTTTTGTAGCTCTAGTGCGGCCTGATCTCTTCACATACAAGAAAGGGGTTGTGAGGGTTGAGACACAGGGTATCTGCGTGGGGCATACACTGATGGACCAGGGATTAAAAATGTGAGCTTGAACTTGTTTACTTTGCACATTTCTGGTTTTCTTGCTTGTTGTATGTGTAAATTAATATCAAAATTCTTACACAGATGGAATTCAAGCAATCCATGGACAGGCTATTCCCCTATTTCAGTAGCATGGACTGTTGATGCGGATGAAGTCTTAAGTTATGTTAAGAAAAACTTGATGAACCCTTGACTAGAAATATTACATCTTTCTCTGCATGTCGGAAGCGTTTCTTTGACAGTTGATTTCTCTTTATCTCTCTGAGGGTATTAGGTTCCCCTTGTTTTCCTGGTCGAGAGTGGGCAATGGTGGCCTTATTGTTGCTTATGACTTGTGTAATTTACAACTGAACACATGTTCATTTGTTGATTTACAAGAAAAGATAACTTTGTATGTTTACTGGGGAAGCATTCTCTGTTAACATATTTGTACGTCTCCAACCACCAATGTGTATTGGCTTGAAGGCATACACATAGGGTAAAAAATATTTTTAATCCCCAAAATTTGGTCCTTTGACATTTTTAGTTTTCAAATTTTCACAAAAAATCTGTATAAAATCATGTCCCTTATCTTTTAAGTTTGTTTCAACTCAATTAAGACAATTGATATAAAAATAGTATAATTTTGATTTCTATGGCTCTATTTTAACAAAAAAAATTATCATTTCTCTTTATTTTCTCTTGTCTAAACTAACAAAAACAGTTTTTTTCACATAATTTTGAACAAAAAATTATATTATTTTTCTATCATTTGTACTAACTTAGTAAAAATTTGGAAGATAAGAGACGTGATTTGTCCTTGAGGACCAAAAATGTCAATGAATCAAATTTTGGGGACTAAAAATGTTTTTTACCCCGTACAAATATTAATGTGCATTGGCTTCAAACCGTGAGAGACTTTTACAAAAGTTTATTTCCTTTTAATTTTTTTTTTAAAAAAGTGCATTGGCTTGAAGAGATAACCAATTGTGTTGCTAAGGTGAATAAATTAATGGTCAAAAACAAATGGAGGAAAACTGGGAAAAAGTAATTGAACAAATTAAAAGTTGAACTGTTTCCCATCAAGACCTCCGGGTCTTCGATACAAGTCGTTCACTTGCATTCCAAATAAATCTCTCTTCTTGCTTCAGCAGCACAACTTTAATTCCTCGTAATCGTCAATATAACTATATAAGTCCTACAAATTCTCTTTGATTTTAAATTTTTTTGTATATGTTGTACTTGGCCAAAAAAAAAAAAAATGTGCCCTACAAGTCCAAGTCCCAACCTAGGTAAGTGTCCGCTCTTCTATAGCGGATATTTTAATCTTGAAATAACTACGTCACTTTATTTTTCTATATAATATATATATATATCAAAACCTCTATTTGGTATAATATCATTATATACTATATCTATTTTATTTTTGATAATTTTAAAACTTTACTCATAATTGCTCTTAAATTTTTTTCCCATTTTCGTAATTAATTATTTTTTAAAATCACGTGTTAAACGTAGATAACCTTCCTAAACTTACATTCCAATTGTAGCTTACATTTTCAACTTATTTAATAAGTACTTTACTCCTTATCTTTTATGTTTTGGGATAAAATTATACCTATTATTTAAATTATTATTGTTTTTCTTCTTTCTTCTTCTTTTTCCTTTTATTTATTTTTCTCTATGTTGTGGTTCTTTTTATTATTTTCACTATTCTCTCTTGATACTACTAAGCAATTACATTACTTTTAATAATTAACTAATTAAAATTCTAACTTTTCACACGTGTCTAAAATAATTTAGTTTATAGATTAATCATACTTTAATATAATAAATATACCTGTTGTAATGTAAAGTTTGTAATTAACTATTAATAGTAAGATTAACAACTAAAAAATAATAATTTTGAGCTAAAGAAAATTTAAAAAATTTATTTTAGTGCACAAATAAAACTGTAGAATGAAAAAACTTGTATAACTTTTTATTTATGGTATAACATTAGCAAAATATAGTAAGAAAATATTACGACTGGCTAATATAAGAATTTTTAGAATTATGATAAACTCAACTAAAGTATGATATGCGAATGATAATGGTGGTACAAAAAAAAAATTTATTGCATACTTAGAATATATGTTTTAATTTTTTCACAAATTTTCTTATCTTTTTATAGTTTGTTTATTTGTTATTATAGGCTTATAGAATTAAGTAAACTCACAAAATTCATATTATACTATTAAAATAGATGCTTGTATTAAAAAACTTATTTATTCTATAATTTATTTATACACATATAAAAATATGACCTTTTATCCAAGTAATTATTAGTAGTATAATAGTTTAGTGATAACAAGAAATAATGGATAAGAATCTACAAGGAAAAATATGAGAATGAAAATAAGTAAGTTGGTAAGAAGAGAAAAAAAAAAGAGAAAAAAAAATTATTAAAATAGCAAGGGTAATTTTATCCCAAAACATGGAGAATTAAGGAAGAAGGGGGTAAAGTGTTTATTAAATAAATTAAAGGGGACAAACTACAATTGGATTGTAATTTTAGGGGAGTTTTCTGCATTTCACCCTTATTAATTTAATGACGTAGGGTAGGCGTATAAAAGCTGGGCTAGTAGGCTCAGATTCTGTATGCCCACAAAATGAGCCCATATGTGTTTCCTAGTCGTTTCCCTCCCACAATGTGGATAGGATGGACTTGGAAAAAAAACCGAATCGCCCAAAACGGAAACTTGTCTTAAATCCCGCATTTAAAGCGGCAACGATTCTCAGCAGATTGGGCCCAGGACTTCCTGATGGACCCCATTTTACGGCCCATATTGACCGGACTTGACCATACTCATTCTTCTCCAATACTGTTTTCCGAAACTAATTTCATTTTATACACTCAACTTATACTGAATTCTCACTTTATATCTCAAATTTTATTTTTGGATATTTTGTACCCCGAACTCTCAAATTCCTCCATTTTTAATGCAGTCCCAAAAATTAACAAATTTTTTTCATGTGTATAACAAATTTAGCAGGATGTATAATATTATTTTGCATGCCAAAACGAAAATTCCATTAAATTTTTTAACGGTATTAAAAAAGGGTTAAAGTGACACCAAATTTAAGAGTTGAGTGTGTAAAATATCCAAAACTAAAATTTAAAATGTTAATTGAAAATTAAATATAAGTTAAAAAGTGTAAAATAAAATTAGTCATTATTTTTCATTCAGTAGTATTGAATAGAGCTCCCATGCCCAAACGGGAAACACAAACACTCCCCGAAAGTTAGATAATGTTATAGGGACCGAGTGTGTATCAATATATATTATTCTCTGTCAAGAATTATTATATTATACATGGAGCTCCCGAAATTCTTCCTCTCTTTTTTCTTCCTTTTCTCAATCATTGCTGCAGGTATACATAAGCAACAAACACCTTCATTTTGTTGCCCATTTCGTTTATTAACTGCCAAAATTAAATAGCTTTGAACCCTCCACTAAACGCCTCCTCTTGGCTATATACATGTAAAGTAGTAGTAGAAATTTTTGTTTATTTAATAGACAATGTCATTGTTTCTTTTGTTTCTTTTTTTAGAAGAAAATTTATTGTGAATCACATCTACTCTTAGAATAAATTTTGTTTAGTTATAAGCGAAGCATTTTTCCAATTAAATTACACTTCATTCTTTTATCAAACAATGTCTTTGTAACGCTGTCGTGATGAGACTGCATGTAATTAGGCTTTTCTCTAATTTTACATGTATGTATGAATGTTTAACATCTTTTTGGTATATATACATGAATTTAATTTGCAGGGAATATAAGTGTCCATGCTTCAACTAGTCATCATGATCATCATAAGCAATATGGTTTCCGACCCACAAAGCTGTTCGTCTTTGGAGACTCGTACGCCGACACGGGAAATCTTGAGAAGTCGAAGGGAAGTTCGTGGAGGGAACCATATGGAATCACATTTCCCGGGAAGCCTTCTGGCCGCTTCTCAGATGGCCGTGTCCTTACTGACTACGTTGGTAACGAATTAAACTAGCAATACACCTTCGCACCCCCCTCCCCCCTTTTATTAATTAAAAAACACACGTCTCCCTCCTTTTTTTAGTGACTTGAATTATCTTACCACTTAAGTATATTACTTTCTTTTTTTTTAATTCGTGCTTCCCTTATTTTTTAATGGCTTGAACCGATAACCAATAAATTATAAAAAAAATATTTTACTGCCTAAACTATATTCTCATGCACATGGTTGTCAACTTTTTCTTTCGCTTTTTTATGTTTATATTTGTTTTATGTATTTGTTTCCTTTATCTGATAATGTTACAAATATAATATGTGAATATATTTATTTAATCGTAGAATTTGATTGTACATTGATTTATTTACATTGATTGTAGTATCTAGATAACTGGTTTGAGGATGTAAATTGATTAATTTAATTTTAGGATATAAGTTATTCTACACTTGTATATATATAGATCTATGTACGTTTGACAAGATAGTGAGACTAAACAATATATTTTTCACTCTTTGACATGGTATTAGAGTTTTAGGCTCTATTATCTTTTTGTGGCATGACCTTATTGAGTCACTTTTTCATCCTCTAGTTTTGTACATTAAAATTCCTACACTGAGTTGTAGTCTATAGGTGACAACATAGTAGGTGATAACAGAGAAATGAAGGCAGTTTCTCTGATATTAATCCTATGACTACAAAAATCGCAAAACACAAACTCAATGGTAGAAACTATTTAGATTGGAGTAAAACTCTACGAGTGTATCTCCTTAGTATTTATAAAGATGATCATCGTATTGATGAACCACCGTCAGATAATACTTGGTTAAGAAAAGATGCAAGAATATTCTTGTAGATTTGAAATTCTATCAATATCGAGGCAATCGATTTGAATATAATATCTTTTCCTTGCATTAGTTTGGATTATATCATCATTTGGTGGATAAAATTTATCACTCATATAATGTTTATTTATAGTAATAGTACATTTATGGGTTCTTCATAACACTTTTAATGTTACATTTTCTGTTATATCACTTAATAGGATGATATGTGTTTTCTCGTTATGAGTAAATATTAAATAAAAAAATGTGATACTATATTAAATAATGTAACATTAAAAGTGTAATTACAAACAAACCAAAAGTAATCATACAAACTCAAGGTTTGGGTGCAACCTGAAAAGTAGGAGAGAGTAAAATGTTGAATTCGCAACAAAATTAATAGTTATACTGTACAACCAATAATTAGGAAAATGAAAGAACTAAGGGCACATATTGTGTTTCTTTTTTCCCACTTTGACTTCGCATAATTAATAGATTTTGATGTTTTGGATTTTGTGAACAGCTAAATTCTACGGAATTAAGTCTCCAGTCCCACACAGACGGATCAAACATGCGAAAAAGCGGTTGCGGAATGGGGTGAACTTTGCGTATGGAGGGAGTGGAGTGTTTGATACTTTGTATGGGGAGCCTAATATGACCACTCAGATTCATTTCTTTGAGAAATTCCTCAAGAATTCAGCTTACAACAACAATGACTTGCATTCTTCTTTGTTTCTGGTCACTCTTGCTGGCAATGATTATGGTGTCTACTATGCCAAAGGTGGCACTCCACAGGTGGACTTCTAACTCAGAATTATTAAACTCCTTGGCTACTTCATTTAGTAATAATTCTCTGAATTTAAAGAATAGTTACATAAAAAAGGACAAAAATGATTAAAGAAAAGCTAGGGAACTATTGAGGTGACATTTATAAAAAAAAATTATTACACACTCTGCATTGCAAAATGGATATAGCAAGCCATTAGATAATTGAAAAGTAATATGATCTTCATACTTTTTAGCCATCTTAACAGTTGTCATACCTATTCCGTATTATGGAATGAGTAATCAAAACTGACTCTATTTAAAATTAATTATATCTAATTCCAAGTACTTGTCATAAAAAATATATAATTGAAATTTAGTTTACTAATTTTACAGAGTATATATATATAGTTACAATGATTTCATCTTCATAAGTATTTTCAATACTTTATTCTTATTGTTAAATACTAATAGTTTTAAAAAAATCAAAATTTATGCGGTTCAGCTAGAACATTAGATACCTTAGAAGCCAACATTGGATCCTCTGGGACAATGATACATAGATAATTATCTGTTGTCCCAATATAGTATTCATGCTTGTTACGATTTTGGCAGGCTAATTTGTCACAGAAGTCATGCATTTGACATTTTGACTAGCTATAAAAATATCAATTACAGAAAATAAAAACAAAATTTATTAATGCAGAGTAGTATAGTCTACGCTGAAGTAGTACGTGGCGGGCCGGGTGGTATGGTGTGTGTAATTGATAATTTATAACATCATCTGAAACATCTAATGCGGTGGTTATGGGTGGGGGCAGGTTCCGCCGGTGCTTAATGAAAATCTGAAAGTATGTACAGTCAGTGTACCCTCAATTGATGCAGTATGTGTACAGTGCAACCCTGCCAGTGCCACTGCCACTGCCTGCACCGTTTGTACGCATTCTTGGAATCTAACATAAAGAGGAAGGACAACTCCTGCGCACGGTGCTCGTTCCCGCTATCTAGTTGTTTGACTAATCAACTATATATGCTAGTACCTTAGTTAATACTAACTCCTACTATATCTCAAATGGATCCCCAAGTCCGTGCTCCTCAATCCCAGGAGTAAGTCTTGTCCGTTATTAAGCATTGAATCGTAGAACGAACATGATAATTGTTAAAATAATTTAAAAAATAATGATTATTTTTTAAATATATAATAATAAATAATAAAGAAGTTTTTTATTAAAAAATTATTAAAATAATTAAAAAATAAAATAAAATATTATTTTTATTTATCTAACGATACACGATATTAACTCTGTTTTAGTTGCAAAGACATTTTCTGCCGTACTTCACTTTTTTATAGTTGCAAAGAAATTGTTGTACCAACTTGTGTACGTATAATAATTTCATCAACGTAAAATATATATATATATATATATTTAATCTCACCATATACTCTTAGTAGTACTAGGTAATTGATTAGTCACCCAAAACACGGGGTGAATCAAAATGAGAATTGTGAATTGGCAAGAAGAACAAAATAAACAAATACCACGTCCTTTGCCATTGATACTTTTGTCTTAACATGTCGAATCCTAGCATTTTTTTTTTCTTACTTTCCAATTTCATCGAGTAAGCGTCATGCCTGCCTGCCTTGAAGTTTAGGACAATCAAGTAATCGAAAAATTCTTTGTTATTTAGTCTATCGTGAGGTGAGTATTTTAATTCATTGGATAATTGAAAAATAATAAAATTCTCTTATTATTCAATCATTTCAACGAATATTATATTTCACTCCACATTATAGAATGAATAATCAAAACTTATTTCAAGTGATCAACCTATATAGAATTTGAAAACTAAACTATATTTCCCTATTTATACAGGGTTTGCCTGCCTTCATGAAAAGTGTGATTAACCAGCTTGCTATGAACTTGAAACGCCTACACGGATTGGGAGCCGGAAAGATCGCCGTGGCAGCTTTGGAGCCCCTTGGCTGTCTCCCTCGAATCACATTTCTCTCCTCATTTCAACAATGCAACGTTACCGAAAATGCAGCGGTCAATTTTCATAATCTCTTATTAAACCAAGCCGTGGCAAAATTGAATAACGAGAGTAGTAGAAGGGATTCAACATACCACGTTCTTGATCTTTATAGCACCTTCACAATCGTACTCGAGCACAAAGGAGATGTAACAGGTAATAATCCCACCACTCCAAATAATTAAATTTTCGTGTTAATTTTGTGGCTCTATCTGTCTCACTTATTATATCAATTTTCTGTCTCGTTATATATAGATGTTTGGCATGCATGCTACGACTAATACATTATTATGCAAGATTACGTATGTCAAACATATAGAATATGAGACAGAAAGTGAGATAAAAAATTTTGTACCTAATTTTGGTGAGCTATAGCAATTAATTAATTGATTCAAGTGACAGAAAGTTCGAAGTTTGAAACTCCTTTGAAGCCTTGTTGTATGGGAATAAGCACTGCATATTCGTGTGGAAGCGTGGACGGTAAAGGACGGGAAATGTACACTGTATGCAACGATGCCAAGTCTGCATTTTTCTGGGATAGGGTGCACCCAAGACACAGGCAGGGTGGCATGCTATATCTAAAGCTTTGAAACCTTCTCTTCAGCAAATTCGCTAGCCTTTTTAGTACTTAATTTATTAATTAGTCATGAAATGTTGTGGGTGTGGATTTTTAATTTCTTCCAGTTGTTGTTTTGTATATTCATTATCAGTAGCCAATAATTAGCAACATAAATAACTAGATAATAAGAATTTCATGTACATTGTGCATGTTTATTTATTGGTGGCTCTGATGGCATAATTAAACCAAACTCCTTATCATTTAGGAAATATGTTATTGTTAGGTTTGGTAATTTAGTTATTTAAATAATTTAGTTTTCTAATACAATTATGTTTAGAGTTGTTATTTCCTATTCTAATTAGGTTTATAGATTTCTTAATAGTTAAATTTATTACCCTATAAATAGAGGGTTTGTTTAGTTTATTTAGTTGAGAGAGTCTAGAGAGATTCTAGCCTAATGGTAAGGCTATTATGCCGTGAGTTTATGCAGGTCTCATATAGAAATATGAGAATTTGATGTGCGTTATTTTGTAATTGCTCCTCTTTTCCGACATATTTTTATATGTGT
This sequence comes from Cinchona pubescens, assembly GCA_025175665.1. Lineage (NCBI taxonomy): Eukaryota > Viridiplantae > Streptophyta > Magnoliopsida > Gentianales > Rubiaceae > Cinchona > Cinchona pubescens. The sequence goes on along the minus strand of JANKKI010000129.1, from coordinate 1,908,489 downwards.
TGAATAAATTTATCTTTCACTGCATATTTTTTATACTAACAGACTCGTAAAATGATTGTGCATTTCTGCTGAAAGTTTAACTCAATCAAATCACAAAGCCCGGAATAATTTGATTAAAAACAAAGACTAAGCATCTATAAACTATATATAAATCGTGAATATGAGATTTGATATCCGTCATTTTTTAAATTATCAGACATATCCTTATAACTACTCATAACTTCTTTGTCTACCCACTACATATGTTATCCTTTTAATTTTGGAATAAATTTTTTATAATTTTCACTATCTTTCTTTTTCTTTTTTTTAAATATTATATATTTATTTTAATTACACACTCATGAGATATTCCTTTCTTACTAGTAATTAATAAATGTCGGGATATCTAAGCCACATCGTTCTAGGCCCACACCGCAAATATGGACAGAAGTCCTAATTGGCTGTAGTTGTTGTTATTTGAAATCGTGTCCAATAATTTGGGCCAGAAGGCCCAAAGATAAATCTATTGTTTATGGTTCAAGATTAACTAGATTGCCCGGTGGTTCTGTATCCAGTGTCGACTACCGGTTATAACCCGAAAGGGCATTAAACCATAATACAAAAAACAAAATTCACGAACGCTTTCAAAGTTAACTACAAATAATAAAAAGAAAATTTATAAACTTAAGTTAAGAAAGATTAAACGGCAGATCTTTATGTGGATCTGGTGAATGTACCCACTAAACACAATTTTTAAATTCCATGTAGGAATTCATATGGATCTTATATATGCCCACAAATTTTGTGATTATTAGTAATTGAGGGGAATTCTATAGTTTCTTTTAGAAAATCATTTATTTCACTTTATTAATTTGTATAGTACAAGCATTTAACGTGTATAGTGTTGTACTGTATAAGTATTTAAAACCCAAGAGAATTGTTTACTAAAAAAAATTGTAAAATTTTCTAAGAATGATTTCAATAATTGAAATCATGCACTTTAATTTATATAATTTTTGAGTCCGACTTGTCATCATGCCCAAACTTGGGCCACTCTTACTCCAAAACAACGGTAAATTTTTTGATACCACCATACATCTTGTGATCTTTATTTAATCATATAGTCTATCTTCTTTTAAAATTTAAAAGAATTACAAAATATCTCTCTAAAATCCTTATTTTAAATGATAATTTACAAGGAAACCTTGTGATTTGGCTAATATTCATGTTACTTCTTTAAGGTTTGAAAACTTACAATTTGTCTTCTTATGGTTTGGATTAAAGTGAAACCATTAAATATTCTATTAAATGACTGTTAGGAGGCTAAGAGTTTTTAATTTAAAAAATTATTTTAGTCATTTAAAACATTTAATCTTATTAGTTATTAATATGTGTATAAACCCTTCATTTACTCGATGGATGGGTTAAATTGCACAATGGGTTAGAATTTTAACTTTCCATCCATTTAAAAATAAACACACACGACACACACAAAAGGGGTAAATTTTAGATTTACAAACCATAAGAGAGTAATGTGAATATTAGTCAAACTACAAGTATAGGGGTGAAGCCATGACCCCAAGGTTAGTGGGGGCACAAAAATATTTAACGTAGAGTAAGGAAATGATAAATTCAAGAAATTATAACTTAATTAAATTTATTGTACAGCAAATTATAATAAATATATCATTGCGTTTAAATTGATAGATTTGAGTAGATTTGGATTTCAAATCTAAATCTATCACGAGTTATCCAAATAAATTAATGGATTTAGTTGGAGATCTGAAAATCACCCATAGGTGATAATGAGATTTTAATAATTAAATGACTATATTTTAAATTCACCCAAAATTTATGTTATTTTAAATATACTCAATTTAAATCTATTAATTTCAAATTTTTTGTGCAATTCAAATCCACTAATCGGAACGCAACCTATTGTAATTATATAGTATGAATATACTAAATGTGATTAATTAGCATATTTTGTCTGGCTATATAAAATATTTATCATTATTTTGTAACAAAAGGAGGAGTTAAGCATATTTTAACTTTTTAGAGGTTAATATTCGAAAAAAATTTAATTTTAAAAAATTTAAGGAGGCAATTATAAAAAGCTATAAAAAAATCCTAAAACTTTTAAAGTTATTTTATAATGTTTCCAAAGTTGATAGGTGCAATTGCCCCGTCAACACTTTTTATTTTCGAAAAATTATTACATGGATTCGATTCAAAGTAAGTGAGATGGATTCCTTAATTCATATTCATCCACATCACTATAAAAAAGTTTATTTTTAATAAGTTAGAGTGATGTGAATGAATATAAATTAACGAGTCTATCTCACCTGATATGAATTGAATCTATATAAGAATTTTTCTTAGTTTTTTTTATTGTAAATGAAAACCACAAGGTGTGTGGTATATACCCAAAATTATTCCAAAACGACGTAGGTTTTGGTGGACCCCGAAACTGTACTTCCAACTTGTACTGCCGTTAACACGATTAGCATACACAACTTTGAAGAAGTCGAGGTACCACTCTTGTTTTTTTCAGTCTTTTGCACTGGAACAGTTTCATTTGACAAGACAAGGGCAACAAGGTATGCTTTTCAATTTTCATCACCATTAAAGCATTATTAACTTTTTCTCCATAGTATTAATTTGCTCAAACATGCTGGTACTTATTTGGTTATGCATTTTAAATTATGTGTGACAATAATCCCAATGTATTTTGTGATTTCTGATAAATATTAATTGAGCATTTTGTTCAAAGCAGTCATGCATCCAAGGGGGCTCATGTTTTTGATGGATTATTTGAGTTCAACATTGTTAGTACTATTAATTTTGTTCTTTGATAATGAGTGCAATATTATCTGAAGTTAATGAGCCTATAATCATTTGATTAATGAGGGATTTTTTCTAGGTTTCAGCAAATAGGATGTCTCATTTCATCATTTACAGATATTACAAGTAATTATCTTTTGGTAAATCTATGTTTAAAGTTTTGATATGATCTAATACTTTATTGCTTTATTTAAATGTTTGTATATTCAGAGAGAGACAAATTAATAGGGTCTGTATGAGAGACAATTCAGAGCTAGCTTAAATGTGGTTTCTTAAGCGTAGAATAAGTGATATACAATTTTAACATTTTAATTCAAGTATAGTTTCGTCATTGTTTTTAACTAGATATGGAGAAGTATAGCGGTAAAGTCTGTGCAGTGGAACCCATGGTCTGTCTTATAGTTCGTTTTTAATTCCTTTTCTTTCTAATTTTTGTGCATGTGAGGGTCGTCGGTCTATGTGTCTCTGCGTTTTTGTGTATGGAGAACCACGTTTAATTATTTTATTTTATTTTATTTTTTGTCTTAAACTTTCCAAGCAAAACTGCATTTTCTGTAAGTTTTGAGTGTTTGCGGAATTATGTGTGCCATTAAGTATTAGAAATTTAGATTTAGGGGTCACTACTTTCAAATTTATTTATTTTTTTCTTTTTGAAAACATTCGATTCTTCAAATACAAGCTCATCACTTGATAGTAAGGATTATAATAAAGTTTTAGAGTCAGTATTTAAAATACATGGGATTTTCATAAGTATCAATATTTCTTTTAATGTCAGTATAGTTGTGGATTGCATTTTCTGATCTTTATGATTACAGATACTTGTTTGTGCACTTCAGCTTATCTTTCAAAGGGACAACTACAACCTTGAAGCGCTTTGAAGTGGTTTCTTGTTGTTGCTTTTAGTTCATCTGCCAAATGCACATTTCCATGTGCTTATTTAATAAGTAATGGAGAAGAGTCTCACCTTCTACTGCAATGTTTCTCTAAACTGGATAGCACAATTCAAAAGCATATTTTGGTCTCTTTTGTCCTTTTTTATTGCATCATACATAATGAAACTTATCTAACCTATTGAAATGAAAGTTAAATATGTCTCTATTTATGCATCATTAAGCTTCCATCGCTTGAATCATTAAAATTTGTGGAAGGCTTCCCTCATGAGATGATAAGCAATAGAAATTATATGCGGATAGGATAAGGCTTACATCAGTCACAGTGGGAGATGATTAATTTCAGAACAAAGTGATATTCTGGAATTGCAGTTGGAGCAAGGTCATACCTATACCCTAAAATCACGTGTCTCAATGTTTAGTCCTTCTGAGGACTCTATATTGTATTCAACAATTTCAGAAGGTATATTTGCCTGAACTAAATTAGTGCACAGAAAAGACTTGCAATTCGTAATCTGTATTTGCCAAGTAGTTTTTGTTTACAAATAAGGTTCCTTCTGGTCTCCAACATGCATTTCAGGGCGATGGACATATTAAGTACTGCACCATTGTTTCCACATTATCTTATTTTATCTCTTTGTTGTGTCAAATTGGGATTTCTGAGTGCTGTAGAATGATACGTCAATTATAGAGGATAACATCAGAATTTATGCTTGCTTATAGTTTTAAGGCTACAAGCATACAGAAACGATGCTGTTTCTGGTACTATATTCTCATATATCACAATCTTGATTTGCATGTACATTCTTTTCAAATTATGTTTTACTATATTTCTCTGCCTTTCCTTTAGCGGCTCTCATATGATCTTAAATACAATTTTAGGACTCTCATGCACAAATATCCCAACTTGATTTGAGGTGAACATTTTTTAATGCTTTCTTCTCTTTTCTGCTTGACAAAAATCTCAGAGAAAAGCTTTTTCTTTTTAATTATCAACTTTTGCTAGTAAGATCATTTAGCCCATTCATTCTCTTGCAATCAGTAGGATTCTCCTTGGAAATCTTAAGATTTCTAGTCACATTTAAAATTAAGATTTCTTTTACTGATATACGTCTCAGCCTTATCATTTTCTTTTGTTTCTTCTTTCCTTGGTGACATAGTGTTTGTGAAGGAAGCAAGGTACAATAAAGCAAAAAAACATTTGGTTGCTCGCGAGGCAGGTAAACCTCTTTTTTGAGCAAGGCAAAAGTTATTTTCAGCATGCAAAGATTTTATTGTTTTATTTTATGTAGTTGGAATGATATAGTAGTGCCATCAACTTGTTTGTCTTTCGTTGGCAGTTTAGAAATTTCATGTCTGAATTTTAGTACGTTTTCCTTATGGAGAATTTTATGCCAGTTTCTGTTAAATAGTCAATTATCAATGAAGAATATGTAGACTTATGGTTGTTCTTCTTGTACGGTTCGGCTTCTGATTCATGTCCCATCCAATTAACTCAAATACAAGGGCTCACCCTTTTTCTTTGGCTCTTAATCCATTATAAGTGGTATACTACTTCCTTTGGTCTATACAGCTTTCTCTTTTGGTGAGTAATAGTCACTAAGTCATGTGACAAAATTATATTAAAATGATTTATTACGTTGATATTAGAGATCTTACTCTTTTTTCAGTTGCCTCCAGAGAATCTTATTGAAGCATCAATTTCCACATAAAAGCAGAAAAGTAAATAATGCTAGATCCTAGTATATATGGAAATTTGTCTTTTACAGAAACATCACCTGAATAAGGACACCTTTGTCCAGCTAAGAAATGTAATTGCCAAGTCAAAGTTACTATCATGTCATTCTCTAAAATTGGAAGCATAAGAAGCTAGGTCATGTATCAATATTTTATACACATACTTACATATATATAGATTTGTAGGTACTTTAGTCCACTTTCTGAACTACTTGATTGAATCATAAAACATAAAGGTCATTGTCTGCATGTGAAAAGTCTACAAAACTAGTGTACTTGTAGTACTTTAACATTATATATGGCTTAATACTCTTTGGTTGGCGTTTTGCCTCTTGAACAGTAAGGTTAGGAAGCATCTTTTTGGACCTTTCAAAAGTTAATTCTCTAATCTTACGACTGTAAAGTATATACAGGATTATTGAATCTGCCTTGACCTTGAGTACCTTGTCTCTCACTTGGAAAGGATTTGGCAAAAGTGCATGTATTCTCTTGCTAGCATGGATAAATATTTGAGACTTGTACCTTGACTCTTAAGGGTTTGATTTTGTTGTACTATGAAAAGTTCTCTGGTGCGTTGTCTTCCAATGTACTTTTTGTGATACAGGCAATCTAGCTATCGAGTATATGTGTGACTAGAGGTGAAAGAGTACACTTTCTTGAAACAGATTTTTGGTGTTTATGATTGTCAAGGTACATACTAGATTTCTTTGCAACTATTTTTTGACGATTGCCGATAATTGTTCAAAAAACTGGTAAGTTATTTTCTAGTTTAAATTGTGGCCTTTGGTCTTTGTTAGGCTAGTTTCTAAGTTACACGGACTCGGATGTGGGTACGGGTACATGTCTAGGTGTCGGATTCGTCAATTTCATAAATTGAGTATATGGGAACGCTCTAAAAGAGTCAGATACGGGTACGGGGTACGTCTTGTTTGCTTGTATATGTTAGTGTAGTAGTAATGTAATTTGATAACGAAAACCAATTTAACATTATTTGATAACTCATTTTTTCAAAAAATAAAATAAATATGTTTGTGCTTAGTATTAAAGAATAGTGGTGCACTGAGAAAAAGAAGATAATAAAGATAGTATGAAGGATATAACTATAATGATTTGATATACAATTCTCACATGTTTCTACCTCCTATTTATTCTTCTCTCTATCTTATCGGTTCTTTCATTTCATGTAATGAAGTCACGACCATGTTGAAGTCAATATAGTTTTTGGCTTGGTAAAAAAGTCAAAAGTACCCAATTGAAAGTTGACGATACAGACACGGATCCCACACCCGCACCTATGTCGACACAGCTGGACACGGGTACTTTGGGGGAGACAATAGAGTCCATGTAACATAGGCTAGTTTCATATTCTTCCTAGTTAAAAATTGAAATCCCCTTTCAATAGATATATAAAAGCTAGACTTGACCAGTTAATTATATGGGTTTGTTGTGCATAAAAGTGGAATGGCATAGTACCCAGGTAGTCCATTAAATAGCGCACAGTTGTGGAGCTTTGCTCAACAGTCCTAATTTATACTTCCAATACCTTAAGTTGGATTAGAATGAACCATAAAACTAACTAAGCATAAAATAGGACAAAGATCCTGTATTCAAATGACTTGAAAATCATCATCTTTCAAACATGTATAACAAGTAGTAAGTAGTTTATTTGTATTTCTCCACTGGGGAAGATGAAGATTTTGAGGGTGGGCAGGTTTGTTGGAGTCAGAAAATAGGCACTAGAAGACAGATACCAAGCTAGTTATTAGGTTGGTCCTGTGATGAAACTGATGTTGACAATAAATTATAGAAAAGAAGATATTATCACGTGTAATGAATTGCATATAATAATGTTTTACTAAAATTGACTATTTATTTCCTGTTTATACGAGTCTTTCTGTTTCCTATTTTAAAGTATTTGACGAGAACTTCTGAGAAAATTAGGCTTCTGAGCACTAACTACTGAAGAAAATCCTTGGCTCAAATAAAAAAGGGCGTGCACGAACTTTTACATAATTCATAGTAGAAAACTTCTGTTGTTTGTTTCAAAGAAATATTGTGAGTATAATTACTAGACCTAATGATTTGCATAATAAAAACATGCCAGTGCCGAGATTATGAAGTTGCTTCAATTCAAATTCTGAACCTTCATATTTTGCTGTTTCAGACATCATATTTAAATTTGTATAGGTAATGTGTCTACATGTGAACACTTGTCCTATTTGTTCTCTTATGAGTCTCATCTGAGAATATGTCACTCTACAAGGGTGAAATTCTTTAGTTTATTTTTTCTTCATATCCATACGAGAAGGTACATATCTTTCTTCTTGGTGGTTGTTTCTTCCTTATTCAGTAAAAATAACTCACTAGGATTAGCAGTATCTGTTTACAAGGAACGTATTCATCAACACAAATAAATGCACTGAAAGCTTGTTTCTCATTTTTTTTGTCTTTCCATGGATAAGGCTGTAGAGGTGTGATTTTCATTTCCTTGATAACATGTTAAGTTTATTTCTTTTCTTGATGTGTTAAGAGACTTGTCCAGATCAGTCATTGATGTTGTTAGGAATTAGTGTTTAAAGACAAACTAGCCACATAATTTGGACTTTGTGACAGTGTGCAATATACATAATCTAAATTCATTATGTATGTAATTAATAGTGGCAGGATGGTGGCCACTAATTTAGGTGCCATAGGATCTAACAAGTCCATCATACATTTTTCCTGTGAAAAATGGTGTTGTGATTTTAGGTTCATGAGTCATGACCCCTATAGTTGGAGCTTCATGATATCATTGATAGAAAGTCCCAATAGATAGATGCATAAAATATTTAAAGTATTAACCCATTTAGATTGTGGATGTTGAAGCAGCGTATCGTATCCAATTTCCTGGATGCTAGAGGATCCGAAGTTGATACACTAGATATCTCATCTTGAACTTCTCATAATATGTTAATGAATTCTTTCATAATTTACAATCATTTAAAACTGATAGACAACACTAGCACTCATAAAAAGAACTTTCAATTGGTTTAATTCTATTTTGTGTGACGTAATGTGAATAGTTTTACCAATATTGTTATCTGTTGCTGTTGTGGAAGTTGATGTTTAATTGATGTGTCAATCTCGGCCGAGCCAATACTTTGGGTTGAGAAGTTCAATCTATAATCTACTTTGTGTTCTCACTGAGCTGTTTCTGTTTGGTTCTTTCCCTTAGATATTGTTTGCCGGCCTCTTTAAAGTATAAGCTGCTATTTTAATGTTGCTTATATGCGATAATTTGGTATCGTGTCATGTCTTGTTTAATTGAAGGGATTATTACATTAGCCAATAGATATCAGGTAAAGTGGCATCTTTGGTGAACCCATTTTGTAATCAATAATGGTTTCCGATATTTTCTCACAATATACTATAGAAAGACGATTCCTTATACTTCTTGTAGCTTATGTCAATCTTCTTCTTTTTTTTAAATTTTTAAATTTTTTTTTTTAATCAGGTTATCAATCATACGATGCAAATTATCAAATTCCAGTTTTAATTGTAGCCTTTGGAAGGTATAAGTGCTTTGGTGTACTATCATGGCCACTTTGTTGCTTCCATCATCACGAATAGCACGATGCTGCCATTCCTGCCTCCTATTGGAGAAGTGTGCTGCATGGAATCATCTACGTAAGGTACACTGTACTATAAAGCTTGTTATTCTGCTTAACAAGGGATGTTAACAGTAATTTGTGGAGGTTGTTTTAATGGAAATGCTGAAGTTGTTAAGCCCACATTTATAATGAGATTTTACCATTAACATGACCTAAGTAGTATAATTACAAAAACTATTCCCACTCCCACACCCACAGACACCCTTAATCATATATACGTTGGCAGTAAATCGCTGTCTGCTCATCTAGTTACATGGTACGCCCACCACTACAATTCCTACTTCACATGTTTTGGTCATTTTAAGAAGTTCTGCAGTGGCTGGCTAGACATAAATATCCAATACAATTATCCTTTGAATGGACCAAGTTAGGCCTGATTATTCTGGATTCCTCTCATATTTCAATTTCTTCATCATGTTACTCGTTTGAAAAGATGTCCTAGGAGAACATACAGAAAATGGGACAGGGTCGGTTTTGAATCCTAGATACCTTAGATTGAAGATGCTTTCTACTACTACTATCTTTTTGTAAATATGGCAGACCAACCTCTGTGAAAGATCACATAATATCCCATAATGCTAAATTATGTGTCTAAAAGATACAATTCTTGATAAAACCTTAAATAGGACATTAGATCAGCTTCTTGTGGCTATTTTAATTTCCTTTTTTTAAAAAATATTTTCCAGTACAAGAAAATGATTTTTTTTTTTTTTAGATGCAAGAAAATGAATTTTGATCTAGAGGGTTCGAAGATGAAGTCTAAACCACATGCTTTGATATTCTTTAAATAATCCGGTAAGTTTAAGCTGCATGATTAAATTAGAGAAGTTAGTGGGATGGACAATTATGACTGTCGCTTTCTCTCTTGGTTGATCAGCATTCCTATTTTTTAAGTATAATGATGCCAATAGAAACAATTAGCTAGCAGGTAGCCCTTTCTTTGTCTTACGTAAGAGTGGATTATTAAGGATTAAGGAAACAATTTTTCCAACACGAAATATTTCTCTGGGCTCGAGTAAAATTCGTATTCAAAAGTTTATATCGCCCGTGCATTTTCGGGAACCAAAAGGGACTGTCAAAATTCTTCTTCTTAATTTTTTGGTAAATGACAGAAGGAGCGCACACGTTCATGGACTAATTTTAAATGCGTCTCTTTCTTGTTTTCCATTTTCTATTGTTAATTTACAAATCCATGTGCCATTTAGTTACTCTTTATCAAAAAATTGTTACATAAATTGGATCCATGATGTTATAATATAGAGCTTTAAAAATCAAGGGATTTATCTAAGAATTTTTCCTCTGGATCTTGGTAATTGTAGTAACAAATTTTAAGTAGAAGCAAGACACAAATAATCGGATTTATTAGTACTGAAACAAAAATATTTACTTTCATTACTTATTTGTGACTGAAGTTTTAAATTGATTAATCTATCAATATAATAAAATTTATTTATTCTTCAAATTAAATAAATAAAAAAATAATATAAATATTATATCAATAATAAAATTTATAATTTTTATTCAAATTTTAATTATCAAATACTAACCAAAGCATTCAATTAGTTTGAAAGAACCGTCTTTTGACCTTACTGATCGGATCTAGGAAAGAAAGAATTTGATGTGTTAATGTGTCCACAACTTTGCCTATTTTCTCAAAGTAGATAAGGTACAAACTTTATTGGTCAATACAAAAGCTATGCTACATAGAAATGCTTCCGAATATATCGGGTGGAGTTGAGTCATGTAAGATTCATTCTCCATTTCCAAAATTTTGTGTAGCTTCAATACTGCCTGCCACCTTACCTAAAATTGATAATTCTGATTAGGAAAAATCATTTTCATAACTTGAAGAGAGACTACTTGTCAAAATCAATGTACTTGATAAAATTTTACTAAATTATAAAATTTTTAATTTTAAATATTTGATCGAATTTCATTTATTCTTTTAAGAATCTAAAAACACATTAATAATTTTGTTAAGTAATTTTGACAGATGAATTGTATTCTTATGTAGGAGTGCTTTATTTTTATTTTTGGGTTAACTTATGTAGGAGTGTTTGATTATACTTTCTCCACCGAAAAAAAGACTTTCGTTAACTTGATTACATGGGCAAATTTTGTCCGAACTTGTGTTTGGATTAAAGTTATAAAAAATCAGATAACACGACAAGGCTGCAACCACCGCTTGTGAGAATTCGTCTTCAGAGCCGAAATTCATATCCATTACCAGTAGTACTTTAAACGTGCTTAAGAGGACGGCCGCCCTTATTTCGAATATCCACAAGTATATTTTAATTGTAATTTTCTATTTTGCATCTAAACTTCCTGGTGAATTGTGGCAACAACAAACTCATATGTAAACAATTCCTGATTGGAATATTAGCTAGAGGATAAAATTTTAAATTTAGCTTAAACAAAGTTCGCAGTAAGTCAATCGAATAATGGAAACAAGGACTCGGTCTTTTTATGGACCAAAACTCTTTTTCTTTTTTTCTTTTTTTTTTAAATTGGTTTTATGGATCAAAACTTGAAATGGGTGTATTGTTTAGAGACACAAATGTTAGCCATAGGAATTTAATTTTTGTATTTATATTAAAATTTGAACAAATTTTAGTTTCATTAACTTGTATCTTGTCTTGCTAACAGTAAATTCTTATGTTAATACGAAAGATGAATGCAGTTAATTATTTTAATTAACTCGATAAATGCTCACTTAAAATCGAAAACAATGAAAATAAGCTTAAATTACATGGTGCTCGCTTGACTCAATTAATTAAGTTCTTGTGTAATTATCATTTTTTTTTTATGATGCTCAAACTTAATTAAACTATGTCCCAGACATGCAAAAGAAGAAACAAAACTAACAATAGGAATATTAAAGTTTTAAAATAATTGTGGTCCAACCGTCCAAATGCAAAAATTAATCATAACGTAAAAATTACTTAAAAAAAAAAAAAAAAACAGAAAAAGAAAATGAAAATGATTCCGCTATTTTCTGATAATCAAAAATTCGAAAGATTCCGCCGTTACCCCCTGCTTGACATTTGAACGTCTTTCTATGTTTGCATATGAACGTGGCAAGAACATGTACATACATTTTTCTGTACAATTTTAATTTAGGCGTCACATACTATACATAGCAATTAAGCAATCCATCATTTGACTTGAATTGTCCAACGTTATCTAAACTAATAACCTCGTGATTTCCCCGATAAAACGTAACATCGCCTGATGGGAATGCAGTGGGCTAAATCCACCAATTAAATTAAGCCATAGCATACTTAACCAAACATTTAGAGCTTCAATCATAATCTTGTCTTGAAACAACTATGTAACTAACCAATGCTACATATGCACTAAGATGTGTTACCATAAATTAACCAATATGTCATAATCAGGTGCAAATTTTCTCCAACATTATTATGTTATGTTAGGCCCCAAACATTACCCAATAGGCCAATTGCTCTTGCCAACTCTGTCGGACAATTGGGCAATTCTTTTAGTTTTCATTAAGATCGAAGAGCTCTATTTACATCATAGACGTTTGCGTTACAGATAGATATTTGTTTTTGCTGCCGCGATAATGTAGTTTTCCCTTGAAAGAAACGCAAATTAAGAGGTTAGATATTGTCTAATATAATTTGACAAGTTATCGTCTTTCACATTTCTAATTTTTTTTTTCTTTTTTGCAAACAAATAAAGGCATGTGCCATAACTAATGAACTGATTTGATTTCTTGCCATGAAAAATACCCCCTCTGGGCCTCTATCTATGTCTCTAACTCTATTCCAACCACCGTATCAGTTTGGATATATATATATAAAAGTCTAACATAATTGGAAACCCGTTGCTTTCTGAAAAAGTTCAATGCATGGTATGATGTATATGATATCCGGTTCCATTGCTTCGATCATGTTGGCACGAGTGGCCTCACCAAGTTGTGATTATATTGCTGACAGCATCCCAATTTCTTTTGTCAAAACACAACACATGTACATAATGCTAGTACATATGTATCGCATTGTACCAAGACTAAACAGTTACAACGTCCCATCTCACGAAGATTCATCAGAACGCTTCCCACCAAACAAAAATAATGATGAAAGATTAAGTAATACAAAGTAGTAGAAATCAAAACAGTCCACAATATCTCAATCAAGAAAATACTAGTACTAGTAGTGTATTTCTTAACTCCACCGCATAACCAGTCAACCAGCCTGATATTCATCCCGATTTGTGACTGTCTAAAGGCTGCTGATTACTACTAGTAATTTAACTTATGATGATTTAAAACTGCAAATACATGAGTAAGCTTTTAATTAGAGATGGATTCATTATATTTTACATTCAGAATTGACAAATAGAACATGGTACACATTAAAATTTGGAAAACTTCAAAAAGAGTGTTACGTAATAGTATCCTCCTATACATAACAAAAAAAACTCGTGTCCTCTTAATTATGTTTCCTAAAGAGTTCTAAAGAAAGAGAAAGTAGAGAGAAAAAAGTTATATAGGGAACAATTTCTCAAAATCGTGCTTCTTTTTAAATTGTTCTTATTTTATGTCTATTCCAAATTACAATTCCGGACCGGTGGAACTCGCATTCGGAGAATGCGAGTTCCAGAATTGTTTTAAAAAAAAAAAATTATTTTGGAAGACCTCGCATTCACCGAATGGGAGGTCGGTGAATGCGAGGTCAGTCGGGCCTTTTATTCTGTGAGGCCACGGCTGGCCTCGCAGAATATTCATCCCCAAATAAATAAGAAAACCTCTGTTCCTCCTCCTCAAAATTTCTGCAGAATTTGGTGTCCTCCTTCGTTCTGCCACCAGTCTATTTTTCAAAAACTCTACAACATTATCAGCACCTCCATTCCACCACCACCACCACCACCACTACAACCACCACAACCACCGCCACCGCCACCCGCCACCAAAATATTTCAGGTAAATTTAATTTTTTATGGAGTCTTATAATTTTAGATTAATATAAGAGACAGTAATTTTGTTTAAATAATTAATTTTGTTAATGTAAATGTTTTATAAATATATTTTGTGTTGGTAGTTTATATTTTTTATGTTTTTGTATTTTAGTTTAATAATATGCTGCTTTGATTATATCCTTTTTTTTTTTTAATATTTAGAGAGAATGGTCTTTGACTCGAGATATATGTTGTAGGTTTGGTTTCTGTTGATTGCGGTGAAATTTGTGGTTATGATGTTTGTTATACTAAAATTATGGGATGTTATTGCATTTTTTGTGGTCCTTGTCGGGCTTATATTACTCGTAACCCTTGCCGGGTTATTGTATTGGTTGTAACCCTTGTCGAGCATGTATTACTTATAAGTGTTGCCGATTTGTTGTGTTGTTTGTAACCCTTATCGGGTATGACCGGCGTTAGAGGAAATCTTGAAGATATAGAGGAACTCTGTCAAATTTAAAAATATATATATATATTCTGTATCCAAAAATAGGGTCTAAACATGTTCCATCCTTACAGGAAAATGGCATTTGATAGACCCCGTCACATTCTCCTTTATTGGGGAGGAGAAATAACCTATGAAGGCGGTACTATGTCCTACCGGCCAATGATGAGCAAGAAATTATTCCGAATAAAGTAACGGATTAGTTTTGTTGAATTAGTTGACAAGATATACGAATTCATGGAGGTTGATAGGGAGCAGATGAAATTGAATATTGTGTACAGGCATATAGTTAGTCGTGGTGTTTACTCTGGCATTCCATTGACAGATGATGATGGTATGGATGGTATTTTTGATTTGTTTGATGCCGATCCAAATTTTTGTGCTAAATTATTTATCGAGACTGAGGAAATTTCGCACATACATGTAAGCAACAATATTGGCGTTTATGGTATACACATCAATGATGTCTATCATGCATTCAGATTAAGCGCGCCAATGACGACCAGCAATTGCAGATGAATGCGAATGCTCTCTTTGAACATGCCATGGTCCACTAGTTTTACAATCCAAGCTAGATTTACTAAATGCGTCCTAAAGATGCGGCAATATCAACATATGGAGAAAGGTCTCGTAGATGAGGGTTTGACACCGGATAATGGTAATAATGACTCTTCGTGGCATGCATTAGACGAGAATTACGAGTCAGGATCAGACTCTGAAGATATATTGGATGATGATTCTGACGAGGATTTGAGGACAAATAACGATGAATGTCATACACAAGAGGATGTTCCTGTTTATCAACCCAGGGGGTTGGCTGTTTTCAATGATCTTGGTAACTAAGGTGAGTACGATCCCATGGACCTCAGTGATAAAGATGGGCTGGTTTATTGGAATGAAGAAAAAAATGATATTCGATTGCACATGTACTTTGAAAGCAAGGAGGAAGTTAGTAAGGTAGTTACAATGTGGTCTATAACTCAACAACGAGAATTCAAAGTCATAGAGAGTCGGAAGAGAACATGGGCGGCTAAATACAAAACTGCGTCCTCCGGCAGATTAGCGGCCAGAGATTGTGATTGGAGTATTCGGGTACGTGGAAATGAATCTCTTACTGTCGTGGAAGGTCACGAAATGGGTAAAAGATCACGTATGTCTGGGTGAAATATCCTGTAACAACAACAGAAATCTTACATCTACAGTCATTGCTAACCAAATTATGCACTTAATTGAAAATGATCCAGGGCACAAGGTTAAACAAATTCAAGCATATGTTAAGAACAGTTTCAAGGTTGACATGTTGTCACTTACAAGAAAGTTTGGTATGTTCGCAGGAAAGCGATTGTGCTTGCATATGGAAGTTGGGCATCTAATTTCCAACAATTATCCCAATACGTTGCAGAAGTACTACGCTCCAATCCCTAAACTGTGGTGCAATGGCTACATCATCCCAACAGTAGCGAGGTTGTGAAAATTTTCAAATACATATTTTGGATATTTCGGCAATCGATTGATGCATTCCATATGTGTAGACCTGTCCTATGTGTTGATGACACGCATCTACAAGGGGAGTATCGGGATAAATTACTTATTGCCGTCGTTTTGGATGCTAACAATCAGATTTTACCTGTTGATTGAGGAAACAATACAAAGTTGGGGTTGGTTCATGGAGCAGTTGAGACACCATATTGTACGTGACTTGGAGACTGTTTGCATAATATCTGACCGACATCGTGACATTGTGCATGCTATGAGTGAGTCCCTTTTATGGCAGGAACCATTTGCATATCATAGATTCTGTCTACGTCACGTTCGGAGTAATTTGATGACCAAATACAAGAATGTAAAGTGAAGAAGTTGTGTTGGTCTCTTGGTGTCAAGTTACAGAGGCGGAAATGGAATAAGCACCAACAAACGATACAGCTGTAACATCCAGAGGCATGGAGATATCTGGTAGATATTGGGCTTGACCGTTGGTGCCTTGCTCACGATGGAAATCGTAGGTGGGGAATACATGGTACAAATTCTTCTGAGAGGTACAATAACGTGTTGCGCGTAGTTAGACTACTTCCGATAAAAGTTATCTGATATACATTCTATCGGTGTATAAGAACTAGGTGTGTATTGATATTGATAGTATGCACCCCGGTGGCACTGTCGACACATCAATTACACCAAAGAATTGAAAAAGGTTGTTGTCAGCAGACAAAAAAGGTGCTGGACACACAGTCACGGTTTTTGATCAATCTACTGGTGTGCAACGAATTAAAATACCTCATCGTGTGACTGGTCGTGGTGGGAATGTACAAACTGTCAATTATGTACAGCAGACATGTACCTGTGGTAAATGGCAAATGTATAGGTTTTTATGTTCGCATGCTTTAACAGTTTGCAGGCATAAGGGTGATGAACCAACCCGTCTGCCTGTCTCTTATACACCACTCTAGATGTGTATCGAGAGCAGGAAAGGTGATTGGTATTGCTCGATTCACTCACAGGGGATTCAACAAAACTAATCCGTATTCATTGGCGATTACGTGGTGATGGCAATATGTCCGTGAACACCGGCAAGTCATGTACGTGAGAGACAGGATGCAGATGTTTCGTTTCTAAATAGATGCGCCCTTCATCTCATCATTGGCCCTGTCTCTTATACCTTCTCGACAACAATGATTTGTCTGTGTATTGTGTTGTCTACATACTCATTGTATTCTATGAATGTAGTTTGTTTTTAATGTATTCGTTTATCAAAAAATATTGTATTATCAAAAAATATTTGTCTAATCATTAATCACTATCAAAACATATTGTACAATCATTCATTCTTTTCATGATTATTTGTTTAGGTATGGATGATCAGTCGCGAGAGTTTGTTCATCCTGAACCATATATAGATGATATTATATCACCTACGACGCTGCATAGGGCTAGATCTATTTTTGACGGTCTTATCGATGATTCCACATTACAGGTTAAGCGTTGTGATGGGACTTTTTGGGATCACATGCCTATACCGGCGCGGGTATGACATTATATTTTTTTGGCAGGTTTCGAGGGCATCGCATCTTTAGGACGCATTTTAGTAAATCATGCTTTGATCACTAGTCTTGTGGAGCGATGGCGATCTAAGACACATTCTTTTCATCTGCCCATTGGAGAGGCCACCATCGAACACGTTACAGGATGTAGAGGTACAGCCCGCACAGGAGCATCACGGAGCATATGGATCTCGATACATATGTTTTGTTCAACTGTTTAATTAAACATGTTAACATTGGATTTGATAATTATTAATTTTTATTGCAGGTGGGATGTTGGATTTGATCTGCGCAATGCTCCTCGGCATGTTTTATCTATTTTTCGAGATCAGTTACATACTTTGCGACCCAATGAGGTACATCCGTCGATTACATTTCTTTTGCACATTGTCATCCTCGAATTTCGTTTATTTACTAACTTTTTTCGACTTCTTTGGTATTAGTTTATATGGCAGCCATTTTCTGATGAGTTGCTTGATATGC
Source organism: Cinchona pubescens (assembly GCA_025175665.1). Taxonomy (NCBI): domain Eukaryota; kingdom Viridiplantae; phylum Streptophyta; class Magnoliopsida; order Gentianales; family Rubiaceae; genus Cinchona; species Cinchona pubescens. The sequence goes on along the minus strand of JANKKI010000129.1, from coordinate 1,890,443 downwards.
TTCCCCATTACTGCACTCCTGGTCGTGACATATGGCGTCTAGTTACACATTTGATGTGTTGTAGATCGTGGAATGTTATCTCTCTCATCGGGTTATCGCGATTCGATTTGCACCAACCCATACCAGATCAGAGATTCATTGGTAATCAAGCTGTATTTCATTTGATAGACCGCCGTGGTCGGGCAAACAATGATTGGGAGTTGACACACCGACAATATATAGATCTTTGGGGCGCAAGAACAGATACAGTTGAGGTTGGTCTCCCATGTGTTGATACTACACATGCATCGGGTGATTACATGCAATGGTACCGAAAGAACGGTAATGTCATATAAACGGTGCAGTAATGGGGAAGCATATCAAGCTGTCTCTTATACACATCTAGATGTGTATAAGAGACAGGAGTGTACCAATCGCACAAATTGTTTTTCTTTTTCAAATTATTTCAGTAACCAACTGAACTTTCACGGTAGATGGATTCTATGGCAAGATTGTACTACATGTCGTTAGACAACATGACTGAGGACGATACTCCGGATAGTAGTACATGGGCACAGATCAGCCATTTCGCTTCTCAATCACTACATGCAATAGGAGAATCTACTCGTCTTGATCTTCGGCCTCCGCCAATTCCTGTTTACGTTCGACATCCACACCAGGCACATCATGATCCACATAGAGTAGAGCGGGTTCCGCGGCGAGGAGGGCAACACGGCGGTGGTCGTCGACGTCGTCGAGTTCCATCCCCTCGACCCCATGTAGATGCTGGATCCTCTCATGTTAACATACCATTCGAGGGTGACATCAACACATACTTTCGCCAATACGCACTCCGGTGGGACCATCATCTTTCGAACAATCGTCCACTGCGCCTGATCCAGAACATACTGGTCCAACCGTTTCAGATGAAGAACATGAACACGAACAAAGCATACCCTCGCAGGCGAAAATTGCTCACCATACTCAACAGTAAGACACTCCTTTATTTTATGTCCGTCGATCAAAAAGGGTGCCTAAACCTAGAGAGTGTGGTATGGGCGGGAGATTTGGAGATCATAGACATTGACATTTGTTATTACTTCTCGCAATTATGTGTGATTGATGTCCGTTATTTGTATATCATTGTTCGCCCTAGTCGGGTACTTTTTTATTGTTATTCGATTTGTATTTATATTTTTTAGCCCTTGTCGGACTTTTATGGATGTTTGTTGCCCTTGTTGGGTTTGGTTGTTGGCAGGGAGAATGTTCGTAAAATAGGGGAGGTTATGTCAAAATTTTATCAAAAATATGATAAATTAATAAATTTGCGGGTTTACACATTTCATTCGCGTACTAAATCGTTAATGCCATAGTTTATGGCTTAAAGATAATGGTTTACTATTCTCAAATATCGTACTACTTCGTTAATGTTATAGTATTATAATTTACGGTTTAGTATTTAAGTGATTTTATCTTACAGTCAAATCCTACATTTTTCTATTTTTGTAATAGTGCACAATTTCCCTTCGCAATATACATATTCAAATTTGCTAAATCCTAAAAAAAAAAAAAAAATTGCATTAAATGCGAGGTTAAAAAAAAAAAAATTTATTCAGACCTCGCATTCGGTGAATGCGAGGTCTTCCAATATATATATATATATATATATATATATATTTTAAAACAATTCTGGAACTCACATTCTCCGAATGCGAGTTCCACCGGCCCGAAATTACGATTTCGAATAGGCATAAAAAAAGAACAATTTTGAAAAGAAGCACGATTTTAGAAAATTTTCATTCATTCATTGTATTGAATCGTTTATGTCTCATATTCTGACTATCCTTGGTATATTTGATATCGTGTGTACTTATAGATAAAGATTAGATTTTCTGATTTTAAGGCGGGAACTCCCTATCTGCACTAGGTCGAATTGATGCTGTTAGTGAATCGAGCAATACCCAATTACCTTTCTATATCAGCCTATAAATTATATTACAGGATTATCTTTAGTGGAGTCATTGCTCATAAAACGTATCACAATTCTATTAAATGAGCACTCTATGTATCATCAACCTCCTGATAAATTGAATAACTTAAATCGATAAAAAGTCTAGTGGACATTTTATGCATTATTAAAGTTGACAAGGTTTTGCTATGAAAGCATGTTTTAGAAATTTTGCCTCGTGGGGACATTGGGAGCAAGAAGAGCAACCCCATGAAGTAGGTAGTAGTAGTTGTATACTAGCTGGAAAGCGGCAAAATTGTGTTGGTTATAGAATATGAAAAGCATAAATAAACATGACAACATGCTCCCATGAGTTGCCACGCTGCTGAGCCCAATTTTATACACACCAAGTCTGAGTGGGAGGAAACGAAAGAATAAAAGCATGTGTTCGAATATGTACAAACTATAACATTAATATTGGCTTAATTAGATTAGATTGATAGTGCAGCAAGATGCGTCTTCAAACTGACTTTTATCTTTAGCCCATGCGTTATCCGTGCTCTCAACTTTTCTGCTTTTATTTTTTATTTTTTTTAGGATATGATTTTGTCTCTTACATAATTAAGAAACTGAACCTTGAGAAACAGTGAAATCTGGTTTTATTATATGCTTATTCATGTTGGTGGTTCAATATGGGGACATTTTTTAATAGGCTGGGTTTATAATACTATGCTGAAAAAAATCACGTTACTTAACTACATATAAATTAGAAATTTATAACACTAAATATCATAAAATCGGTTCATTTTAAAAAATTTCGGTGCAATATTGTATGCATAACTCTTTAATATACATGTCTCTTTCTCCTGGTCCTCACCCCTCACTACTCTTATATTAGTCTTCTATTCCTCATTCTATCTTTATCTTCATCCGTCATCCATCAATGGAGTTTCCAAAATTTTCACTTTATTTCATGTCTTTTCAACAATTTTCATGTTTCCTTATCTGCTTCTCTTTATCCATCGTTTTAATCTTTTCATTAATTCTAAAGTATTTAGTCATGAGGCCTAGGCTTTGGTGCAAGTGTGCAATTTGCCAGGCCTATCTAACTTCCAGTTGGTCAGTCAAATTCACAAATTTGTGCGATTGGTACACTCATCTCCTCCGAAATTCGCCTTCTCAAACCATTCACATCCACGTCCTTAACAACATAATCACCGCTAATCCCGAAAATGTTGAGTACATCCTCAAAACCAGGTTTGACAATTACCCAAAAGGGAAACCTTTTTCGACCATCCTAGGTGACTTTCTTGGTCGGGGCATATTTAACGTTGACGGCGATTTATGGAAATTCCAGAGGAAAATGGCTAGTCTCGAGCTCGGACGAATCTCTATGAGATCGTATACCTTTGATATCGTCCAACATGAGATTGAAAATCGCCTTATTCCTCTTTTATCATCGGTAGGTAAAGAAGAAGATCGAGTTCTTGATTTTCAAGACGTTTTTCGAAGATTTTCATTTGATTGTATTTGTAGATTCTCATTTGGGTTGGACCCCAAGTGTCTTGAATTATCCCTACCGCTTTCAGAATTTGCTGTCTCTTTTGACCTAGCTTCGAGATTGTCCGCTGAAAGGGCTATGACAGCTTCACCACTCACTTGGAAGATCAAAAGGTTGCTGAATATAGGCAGCGAGAAGAAACTCAAAAAGGCCATCAAAATTATCAACTTACTAGCTAAAGAAGTCATAAAACAACGCCAGAACTTGGGTTTTTCCAAACATAGAGATCCTTCTCTCTCGCTTCATGGGTATTGTGGACGATGAAACTTACTTACGAGATATTGTAATAAGCTTCCTCTTAGCCGGTCGGGACACGGTCGCCTCAACTTTGACGAGCTTCTTTTGGCTCTTGGCCAACCACCCGGAAGTCGAGACAGCTATCAAAATGGAGGCTGATCGAGTCATAGGGCGAAACAAACAGATTTCAAATTTTGAACAACTAAAAGAGCTTCAATATTTGCATGCTGCGATCTTTGAGAGCATGAGATTATATCCACCCGTGCAATTCGATTCCAAGTTTTGCTTAGATGATGACATCTTCCGTGATGGGACGGCTGTTAAAAGGGGAACGAGGGTTACTTATCATCCTTACGCAATGGGAAGGATGGAAAGTATTTGGGGTTCGGATTGCTTAGAATTCAAGCCAGAGAGGTGGTTGAGAGATGGTGTCTTCTTCCAAGAAAACCCTTTTAAGTATCCAGTTTTTCAAGCTGGATTAAGGGTCTGTCTGAGAGGCAAAGATATGGCGCTTGTGGAGGTAAAAAGTGTAGCCCTTTCATTGCTAATAGCGGTTTCACATTGCTTTAGCCAAACCCTGTCACACTCCGCGCTTCTCTCCGGGACTTACGGCCACTTTCTCCGGTGGTTTGCCCGTAGTGGTTCGAGAAAAGAAAAGCTCACTGTAGCTCATACAGTTATAATTAAACCCTAGCTAGGTATAAGTACTTATATAACCCTAATTAATTTGTTAGTGATCTTCAATTCAGTGCAAACTTAATTTAATCAAGAATTGAAGAAATTTGTATTTGCAGATGGTTGACGGACAGCTAGCTGGTGTATAGTTGTGAAGACAAGTTTTATCAAGTAATTGCTTATTGCCTTGATCATGGGCGACGGGTATGTGTCTACAATCCACTTGGTGTTGTCCGCTTTCAAAAATTGTTTACTACTCATTCCGCAATATGAAGTATTGAATGGTTGAAAGTAATGACACCCTTTATTTTTTAATCATTTCAATACACTGGATAAAGTTATTATACTCACTTTGCAATATAAAGTGAGTAACTAAAATTTACACACCTACTTTTGTTAGGCACAAACGTTTGGGGATATAGGGATATTTTTTTTTTTGACTATTCTCGTACGTAATTGTATTTTAATATCCCTAGCAAGCGCAGGGAGATTTTATAGCAATGCATCAATTTATGGTATACCATATCCCCTATGTATGTTGTCTGAAAATGTCGAGGACAGAAGTGTACATTGGTAGAACTGATCGTCTTTTCACAGTTTATATAGAAGCATTTAATTCCATCCTGAATTCCAAACTTTACAGTTTTTCCAATGCTTTGCTTGACATGATATGCTATCTTTCTTTTATTTCAATTCCCAGTTACCTCAGGACTTCTTTTCGTATTAATTCACAACAGTTAATCACGAAAAGTTTGTTGTGGGATACATCCACGTTTGTAGAAAGGTGATGCCTAATCATGTAGTTGATTTAGTTTGTATAGTTTTTGATGTTGCATCTCCTTCCCAATTTGGTGAACTGCGATTTCTATCCGTAATTCTACCTCTTAAATACTTTTCCAATTAATTGAGTGATAAGACGCTTCCTTATGACCTACTGATTAGAGTTCGAATTACTAAAGGGTAAGGAGAGATTTAACATTTAAAAGAAAAAAGTTATTCAAATTACCACACTAGAGTTTCTAAAAAAATAAGTGGTGATCATCTATACCTAGAATTTAGCTAGATATTTGGAAGTCAGAACTAGGAAAACAAATATTATCATTTCTACTACTGAATACGCGTTCTGAATTAGATGTGCTATTTCTAAGTTCTAACTAGAACACTGAATTGTAATTCTTTTTTTTTTTTTTTTTAATGATAATAGAAGTACTGAATTGTATACTCTACTCGGTTGTGGCAAACTGGCTATTGTCTACGTTTGATAGAGTCTCGTGAATGCGCTTTGCGGTGTACCTACTTCTCATGATGCAAATTTCTGGAAAAAAACGGTGAATACCTTTGCACGCAAGGATTGGCTTGTTAAGCACAAAGGAATCAATTTAATCACAATGTCATTGAGAAAAAAAATAAAATTAAGTTCCACCAGAACAACCATGCATTTTGGCCAAATTTTGAACCTTGTCTATATCAGTAAAATCTTACTGGACCTGCTATCTCATTCTCGGTTTAAATGATTATTAACTTACATTTTTAAGATGTTCTTGAAGTGCTTATGTTGAAGTGTATAGTATACACTCCTAAATGGCCATTTATTTATTTGTTGTGTAACGTATAATTCGTTGATTTAGCAAGCACTGTAGCTTATGAACACAATTAATTTTCCTTCTTGATGTTAGCATAAATGAGTATTTCAAAAGAATTTTTATCCCACATTAGAAAATCTAATGAATCTTACAATATTTTATATTAATTGACATTTTAGTGGGCTTGTGATGACAAGAAAAATTAGTGGTGGGTTCGCGTGTGTATATGAGGAGGGCCAAGTTGGGGCCAATCCAAGTTCAAATTGACAAAGTTGCCCCAGGCCAAATGGAATTTTACTATTTTTTTAATTTGGGCTCACTAAATCCGAATTTTAGTTTTACTAAAATTACCATACTTATAACTTTACCTTTTTGGGTTTTACTAAAATTACCATACTTATAACATTACCTTTTTGGATAGAATTTTAACCCAGATAGAATTTTGATTGATGAGCCCTGATTACCAAGTCTTCACAATGTATCCCTCAACGTTCATCTCCTAATAAAATAGACTAGAAGATTTTAACGTTCATCTTCTGATAAGTAGGCCAAAAAACGTTAACGTTCTAAAAATTGTCCTATAAATACAACCCTTCGACAGTGGATTAAGTACGCCAAACTTCTTCTCTTTCTCTGCACAGTTGCTGATTCTGAAACACTTTTGTTGTTCCTGCTCTCTCCTCACAAGGAGGAAGGCTCGTTTAATCCTGTGGAAATATTTTAGTACTGCTGAAATAGTTTCTTTAGGACAGTACAACTCCTTTCATGACTCAAGTATTTTTGTTACGCCAAATGTAATACACAATACTTGATGTGATAACAACTAAAAAAAAAACTGAGGAATTGTTTAGGGGCAATTAATTAGCTTCCATAGATACTGCTCTTGGCCATTAATTATAAACATTTGAACAATAGAAATTAATAGGTTCTATTCCATATCTTTTTTCTTTTCTTTTTTTCAAAACATACCTGACTCAATGTCATAAATTCGGTGTACATAAGTACATTTATACCCTTGTACGACAACCTTAGTGGTTCATAACCAAATCCAAAATGTAAACAACTCGAATTAAATTCTACTGGCAAGATTTGGTCCCTATTAATTCATTAAAAATTTTCTATTTCACTATCTAATAAATTGTTAATAGCCTTTTTAAAAATAGTTATGAGTTTTAATAGAAAATTTTTAACTGTTTATTAGATCGTAAAATAAAGATTTTGACCCTTTATTAAATAGTAAAATAGAAATTAAGATAAGAAATGAATAGAAAATCTTTAGCGCTATTAATTGTACCAACTACGACAATTAATAGCTATACATTATTACCAAAGCTCAAGCATCCGGTATGATTTGATTCCCCAATTCACAGGAAACAGATATTAAGTGTAAACATGTGATGTGTTGTACAAGTGTGTTAGTTATTGCTCTTTAATTTCCTGCTGGCCTACTTGTAAAAGTTGGTGATATTGTTGTGGTTGGATATCCAGTTGGGAATGCATAAATTTGAAGGCAAAATGAACGACATTCTTATTTTTCACGAGGATTTCAACGTACGTGTCTTAACATTCTCCACGGGTTTCGTTCGTCCTTCAACCCACGAGCTCTCAAATTCTCGTGTAGGCATATTCACAGGCAAATGTAATTAAGGCAGCTGCTTATGTTGGCTAGTTTTAGCAATTTAATTAATTAGCTGATTCAAGAAAAGTTGGCCAAAGTTAATGATTCTTTTGAGCAGTTTTTGCTTTCTAGGTGTCTGTGTTTGCTACTACAAGCGGGAGAATCTTCCTATTTTTACAATCTACTCGTAATTCCCCAGACAAGGTGTTTTTCCTACTTGTGGTCGTGTGCTTATACGGACTGTTATTGGAGTGCTTATCTCAGATGCACGGACATTTGATGAATAATGGGCCTTCCACCAAGAAAAGAAAAAAAAAATGAAAAACATGAACGTCAAGTCATCTAAATCAAAACTATTTATTTTCTCCCTGTCATCAACTTGAAATGCCTAAATTTTATATATATTTCCTATCTTTAATTTTAAGTAGCTCCCAAGTTATCTTATAAACTCATGAGACAATTTGCTAATGGATTTTTTTGAATTTCAATTGTGTATGGTGAATCAGGCAGGGCACTTATCTGTTTTAAAGTGAATGTTAAAGAATATGAACTTTTATTTTAAAACTAATTGGTTATAAGTGGGGTGATACATAAATTTTATTAATTAGTCCAAAATCTCGTAACTAATTGATATTAGATATTTGAAATTTAACAGTGAGTAGTTCGTAAATGTTCTAAAATCAAAAGGGTTACCCGCCTTTTGGAATGTATCGAATCCAAAAGTCAAGACTTGAGACTCATCAGTCTAGCCAAGGAATTTTTTTTTTTTTTTTTTTAAATAGCTTTCGATATCCATTGGGACGGTAAAAAAACTTGTCACACTTTCAAATGTGCTTCCAATACCAATAAAAAGTAATCCATCCAATAGTATTTAACATCCAAAAAGCTACTAAATAAAATGCGTCCCATACCAAAATAAAAGGTCCCAAGAAGAAAATAATCTTATTTAATCACTGTACATTGCTAACATCAGTAAATAAAACCAATAAATAGAACTGTTGTTTTAGTTAAATTTGCTAATAGAAAACCAAAATAACTAATTAGAGCAAGTTAGTGACAATATCGATTGTGACCTTGATACGAAGCTACTATGATTGCATCTCCCTGAGGAGAGTTTCTGGAACCATACTGCACAAAAATGATCCATATATATATATATTTAATATTGTGTGATCTACATGTGATGTGTGAACAATGACCATTTGTATACCATAGTCACTAAACAGCAATCTAATAGCTAGATTTGGATAGGGTGGCATGGAATACATATGGTGAGCTACAACAATGGTTAAAGAACCTAGCAAAACGAATTATTGTATTGATTTTGACTAAAAAGTTATGGATGATTTGACAATTTCAATTTGAATCGAGCAATCCGGTATATTTTTCATGTTCATAGGACTGTGGCTATGTTTTTGCTTTACGCCATTCACACCAGAATAAATAGAGTTTTTCAAAAAAATCTGCTAGTGGAGGAAGACCTCCTAAGGATAAGAGACATAGGGCTAAAGAGAAAGCCAAAAAAGAATCTGTGTTGCATAAATTCTGCGGAATTATCTTGTTGTACTTTGATTAGTTGTACAACATAATAATACTAAATGTTTTAAAAAATTTATAATGTTTGAGCATTCAAAGCACGAGAAATTCTACAGTTCCGTAGAGGAAACTATTCATTTGACTTTAAAGACTTGTAAAGTACAAGTTTTTAAAACATATAATATTATACTGTATAAACCCTTAAAGTTTGACAAGAGAATGATTTTCTAAAAGTGACTATAAAATTTTCCTCAAAGCACAATGTGATAATTTTGTTTCGAAATTGTAAAATTCCCTTACATATAGACATTTATGTGGGATATTTTGTAATAGTATAATACTATTGCCAAGAAAAACAAGCAAACCACAAATTGGGATTATAATGAAAGTTAATGTTAAATAATAGTTTTATATATCCACTATTTTGTGTTATGTTTGGAAATCTTAATTTGATAGAAAACTAAAGCCTTTATGTTGTCATCATATATTTCCTTGTCTTATTATCGTATGCCGAATTTTCATTACGAGTATCCTTTAGAATTGCACTTTCCAGGAGAGTTTTGGAAAAAAAAAAATATTAATAAAGTATTTTCCCAATAAGAATATATATATACGACAAAAACGAGGTTGAAAAATGTGTTTCAAATTTTGTTTAAAATCTTTTTTAAAATTACAGTCCAAATAGAAATGGGTTAAAAATAAACCAATTTAAATAGTCCTGTTTCCACCATTTGTTAATTTCTTTGTTTCATTAAATAAATTTTAAAATTACAGTCCAAATAGAAATGGGTTAAAAATAAACCAATTTAAATAGTTTTCCCCCATTTGTTAATTTCTTTATTTCATTAATTAAAATTTTGCTATTATATAGTGGCACCTAGTTATGAACAGCATGACAGATAACCACCATGAAAGAGTTTTCCTGGTTTCTTGTTTTTTTTACCCATACATAAACACAAATCTCGACTGGATTTGTTCCCAATGCAGAAACCATTAACAGATGGGCCGTGGTAAATAGATGCATTAAAAATTAGTGCCTACAATTGGGCTTTAGCAATTCCAGTTCGGCCTACAAAGAGTTCCACACAACACATTACTCTTTAAAAGGGGCAAAAGATATTGCCACAGCTAATATTGCTTAATTGTCGAAATTACCCTTACCACAACCAACAAATCCCCTCGATTTTAACGGGGCCCCATCGGCGCCCGGAGAGATATCACCCACGGCTCTCTGATAATCCCCTCACTCTTCTTTCCTTCCTTACCCTCACTATACCAATCTTATGAAGAGACAAATAAGGAATTTGCCTCAAAATCCAAGGAAAATTCACATCCCATCTCAAACACATCAAAATCCTATTGGCAATTGGCATTTCGGTTCTTGTCGTCTTTGTTATCCTCTTGGCAAATGTATTGTTTTTTTTTTAAAAAAAAACAATAGAGAAAATTTTGTATGGATTAAAGTGTACGGTTCGATAGTATATTTGTGGTCTATATTTATCCGTAGCTTCCAACTTCTTTTAAAAATTAAAAATTAAATATTTTATCTACAAATTAGAGAATATAGATAAATATAAATTACAAAGTATATAATTTGGTCTATACAAAAATTTTCATGATTGGAAAGACAATCTAAAGAATTGAGGAGGATATGATCCATGATAGAGTACAATGATGTAGTAAAATTCATATAACTGACCATATTTAATAGGATTAACGCTTTGCTGTTAGTCTCAGGAGAGGCCCATCTAACGACTAAGGAAAAATTATTGCTGATTGTGTAGAAGGTTAATTTTGACAATTTAACAAAGAGTGTTGTGGCAATAACGATTTTGCTGTGCTTTCCAAGAAAAAAGCTGTAAATAAAGGAAAACCCCAACACCCCCCAAAAAAAAAAAATCACCGTAAACGCAGGTTCGAGTCACAACGGTCGCCTGTGCGTCTGCGTCTGCGTCTGTAAAAAGCAAAAAAAAAAAAAAGAATGGTGCGACGAGGAGAAGAAGGAGAAGCGCCAACTGACATTGGCATGGACGTTCCAATCGCGATAGAATTTAACCGGATGAAAAAGTTGAAGCCGAAAAGGAAAGCGAAGGCAAAGAAGAAGGCCGCTGAAGACGATGAAGGCGAAGGCGAGGGTTTTTCTGTCCCAAAGGAGAATACCGGCAAGGAGTCTGAAAGTGAGTTTCCGCCTGGAATTACTGTTTCCTTCTTTGATGATTCCGTCTACAATCACTTCAAAGCCGTGGCTTATACTATCTCCAAGCTTTGCGGCGAGCCGGACACTGACGATTTTGATCCCTCTGAAATTCGACGCTTCTCGTCTTCCATCACATTCTTAAGGTTAGTGGTTTAAAAAGCTTTTAAAAGTTACTATAATCATTTAAATCTGTTTGATAAGTTATTTAGTTACTATTTATAGACCGGAAATTTAAATTAAACAATTTTATCAGCAGAGATATGACGTTTTTAAAATAAAAAAAAAAAATTTTAAAAGATGACAAATAGTTTACCAGATATATGAGTAAAATGCTTTAAATTAGATATTGCTAACGGTTACCAGAATGAATTAAGCTGAAATAGTTTTCTAGTTATACATGATTGAATTGATTGAAGTTTATACCTAGTTATATTTGGAATGGAGAACGTGCTGGCGAACGTGCTGTTTCTCTTAATTGTTGTCGCCTTCAGGCTGGGCTATGTTTGCTGACTTTGTCGGTTAGAGATTGAGTCTTGAGTTTACTTATGGTGTGATTAGTCTCTTAATCCGTGCTTGCAGAGAATGGAGGCAATTTAATTATCCACCAAGGATTTTAAGGTTTGCTTGTCAAAATGAGAGCAGGGTGGGAGGAGATTTCATGGGTGAGATAAGCTTGCCGCAGTTTTCATCGGCTACTGTTCCCAAGGTATGCGACATTATAATTTACTCATTTTAAGGTTTTCCCAGTTCATTGTTTGCTATTTTTGGCCTTTGATCCATTTTTTTATAAATGTGGGTTTGCTTGATATAATTGGACTTTTTCTTGATGATGATGCAGAAAGATATAGAAAATAGGGATGCAACTTCTTCAGAATCCAGGTAGCACCTAAGTTGAAGTTGATGTTTTTATCATGTTTATGCTTTATCTGCCCACTTAACCTTTTAAGATCTTTGTCTTGCTATCTGATCTCTAGATCACCAATATGAGAGTAAACATGGATAGGTACTGCAAAGAGAGAGTAAATATCTATTACTCAGAACTTAAGTAACCAATAGCAAGTCAATAATTTTGGTAATCTTTATGTTTTCAATCTGTATGACATTATACCAATTTGCTTTTATTTAAGAATTATATATAGTTGTCAGGTCTAAGAACATTTGTTTGCTTAGTGCTCATTGATTCTATTTGCATGGTCTGGCTTATTGGCCATCTTATATAGCTAAGTGCTTTAGTTGGCTTTTTTCCAGGTTTTTTCCTTTGTTTTTAATAATTCTTTTGGCGATCTTTGAGGATATATTGCATTGTTTTTTGGATGTGATTCTTTATCTTTTGGAATTCCTTATAAGGAATCCAACAAGGAATATTCCTGAGGATTTCTAATGCTTTTCCAAACTGTTTTTGTATTAATACATTTTGGAGAGCTTCTAATTTGATGTTTTGCAGCAAAGATTTTGTAATGTCTGTTGGAGGTCCAGTTTGGGCATTGGACTGGTGTCCAAGAGTCCATTCATATTCCGACTCAAATATCACGACTGAGGTAGTCTGATACTTTCTCTTGATTTTCTTTATCCATGTCTTCTCTTTGGTAGACTGAGCTGCAATTGTGTGTGGATAATGCATGAGTTTAATGGGGTGGACTGTGTTTAGATTTGACAAATATGTGTTCAAGTCTACATAAGAGCACGGAAGTTCAGGTTTGACCTCACAAGATTACTTCCCCCCCCCCTCTCTCTTAGCTGCATTTGGAAATGGCTTGCTGTGTGCACTATGCAGTATTTGGAAAGGGCTAATTTGAGAGTATGTTTTCCGCATCAAATATTCAACTTTGAAAAACAAAAAAAACTTCCGAAGTTCCAAAACAAAATTCTTAAATGTTGGAATTTTGGAAAATATTTAATAGTAGATTTTTAACAATTTCTATGTTTATGTTGTATTGTATTGATTAACTTTATTGGACTCAAATCTTAACTGGACATAAATCAATGCTATAGTATTCATCCATTAATGCCTAATTTTGGTTTGGATTTTGTGTCTCAATTGGACAAAAGATGGATCAATGTGACTAATTATGCATCATCTCTTAGTGATTATGGTCCTAAACATTATATTAGAATGTGTTATATATTTTTCCCCTTTTTTGTAATACAGTTCATTGCTGTTGCTGCTCATCCTCCTGAATCTTCGTACCACAAGATTGGTGCACCCCTTGTGGGCAGAGGAGTAGTCCAGATATGGTGTGTAATGGGTACAAATGTGAAAAGAGACATGCCATTTCAGATTCTCAAAAAGCGGAAAAGAACTTCAAGGAACAGTGAAACTGTTACAACTGAATCATTTGAACAGCGGAGGCCACGAGGGAGACCGAGAAAACAACCTGTAAATGGATCTTCAAATAGTATAAATTCTTATAGCCAGACGACGGAAACTCCTTCCGTTCAATACCTTCAAGATTCATCTGCATTAGTTTCTATAGATGTGGCTTCTGGTAATCCCACTGATCATGAAACAGTTAAGATCAAGTCACCTAAACAGAGGAAGCCACGAGGGAGACCAAGAAAAGGACCTGTAAACAATATCCAAACAGTGCCAATACTCCTGCTGTTCAATACCTTGAAGATTCATCTACATTAGTTTCTGTAGATGTGGCTTCTGGTAATACCTCTCATAATGAAACTGTTAATATCAAGCCACCTAAAGAGAGGAAGCCACGAGGGAGACAAAGAAAACAACCTGTAAACAATAGCCAAATAATGCAAACTGCTGGTGCCAAAGACTCTTCGTCCACATTGCTCACTGTAGATTTGGTTTCTGGCAACACCTGTGATCATTGCCCTGAGGAGAACAACCAGTTTGTGGAAGAAGTATTTAACAGGAAATCTACAGAAAAGTCCGAGGTTGTCATTTCAAAATGCAGATTGAAAGATAAGGTGAGGACAAGGGTTGAGGTTCCCGAAACTGCACTGCCTTTGTGCATGTTAGATGAGGAAGCAAGACTTCCTCTCTCAAATTGTCCAACAGTAGCAAACTCAGGACCTGACACAATGAGTTGTGATTTTGGCTCAGTGAAGTGCTTTATTCCTAATAATGTCGCAATTTCTCTCTGCCTAGAATGATATTATGTTTGGCTCACAATGGAAAAGTTGCCTGGGATGTGAAATGGCGTCCATCTGATGTTTGTGACAAACAAAGAATGGGTTATCTTGCTGTCTTGCTTGGAAATGGTGCACTTGAAGTGTAAGAACTGTTTATTAACTTTTTCCTTTTCTTACGTGTTATATTGCTTAAAATCTGAACTTCACACATTTCTTGTTTATTGCATTCTTGGATTGTGAAGTTATACTTCATTCTTATACATTTTTCCTTTTTTTTTTTTTGTGGCTTGGTTATTGATCCACTCTTGAGATGTAAAAATGAGTCACATGCTGTATGCCTGGATATTTTAAGCTGCATATGGCTGGTCAAATATTTGATATAAAAATCTCTTTACTTTTAACTAAATTAACTCTGGACTGGATTGTCCTCGAAAGGGTAACTGAAATTTGGTTAGCTTTGCTTGTTTCTTGCATGTTTTATTTGGAAACAAATCTGAACTTGTGATGCAGTGTTTCCTGAAGATAAGCATTCATATAGAGTGATAAGTTAATGGATCCTTTTCTAAGAGAACAATAATGAGAAAGAAACATTACCCAGTCCACAAACATTGTCAAGCATATTGTAGTTTTCTTTAATCCAGAAAGGGAAATTTTTCCTGTACAAATCCAAGTGTCTCGCTGACACAGTAGTAACTGAAGCATCAGGTAACCTGACAAGCAGTAATGGTTTTTTTTTTTTTAATTATTTATGAATTTGGGGTTCATCTATGCCAAATTCTTATAATTACTTTGTAGCCCCATCTTTCATCATGTAGCGTGTGTTGTATTGTGAATAAAGATGCTATTCTGATATTTCTTATGAACCTAATTATCATATACAGCTGGGAGGTTCCTTTTCCTCGTATAATGAAAGTCATATATCCAGCTTCTCAAAAAGAAGGTACTGATCCTCGCTTCATAAAGTTGGAGCCAGTATTCAGGTGTTCAACGATAAAGTGTGGCCATAGACAAAGTCTTGTATTTTACCAATTTTTTGTTCTTAGTTTTCTAACATTTTGTACCTGGAAATGGAGAAAACCATCTCCTTCCTTGTTTTCTAGACATCCAGTCAAAGGATTATTAAAATGGTGGAATCTCGATGATTTCACTGAAGCTAAAAACTCTCTTTCATTTTCAGCCTCCACCAACAAGTTCTTTGATTATCCCTCTCTCTGTCCTTTTCCTTTTCCCTTTTTGGCCCCTCCCAAATCTCGGCTTTTGGTTCTGGGGGCTATTCAATGAAGGCAATGGAGACCATATCATTCTAGGAGAGTTAGCTAAGTCCGAAGAGTATAGAAACGCAATGTATTATCGAAGGATTCAAGAATCAGAGGTGGAGGAGGCTTTGAAGAAGATGAAGAAAGGAAAAGCAGTTGGCCCCGATGATATCCTAATCGAGGTATGGAAATGTTTACGAAAGAAGGGCATAAGTTGGCTTACAAATCTTTTCAATAAAATATTGAAGAAGAGAAAGATGCCTAAACCTAACCAGTGGAAGAAGAGTACTCTCATACCCATATTCAAAAATAAAGTGGATATACAAAATTGTGCGAATTACAGAGATATTAAATTAATGAGTCATACAATGAAACTTTAGGAGAGGGTGATAGAAAGAAGGTTAAGAAATAAGAGTAAGGTGTCAAATAATCAGTTTGGTTTTATTCTAGGGAGATCGACTACTGAAGCCATACATCTCTTAAGGAGACTTACCAAGAGATTCCGGGATAAAGAAAAGGATTTACATATGATTTTTATTAATCTTGAAAAGACATACGATAGAGTCCCTAGAGAAGTTATGTTGGGAGTTTTAGAAAAAAGAAGAGTTAGAGTAGCATATATAGAACCAATAAAGGAGATGCATAAGGATGTGGTTACAAGTGTGAGAACACCAGGAGGGTTGACACGAAAGTTTTCTATAAATATAGGTTTACACCAAGGTTCAGCTCTAAATCCTTATCTATTTGCGTTGGTCATAGATGAATTTACAAGGCACATCTTACAGGAGGAAATACCATAGTGTATGTTATTTGTAGATGACATTGTGTTAGTAGATGAAACAGAAGTTGGGGTTAATGCTAAACTCGAGGTTTAGAGAGACACTTGAGGCAAAAGGGTTTAAAATTAGTAGATCAAAAAGAAAATATATGAAATTTAAGTTTAGCAGGGGTTCACGTAGGAATAGAATAGGGGGTTAGTATCGGAGATTAAGAGATACCCATAAGTGAAAATTTTAAATATTTAGGATCAGTTATTCAGAGTAATGGTGGTATAGATTGAGATGTTACACATCGGATACAAGCGGGATGGACTAAATGGAGAATGGCATCGGGAATATTATATGACCGCAAAATTCCTTTTTGACTTGAGGTAAATTTTATAGAACGGCAATTAGGCCAGCGATATTCTATGAGTCTAAGTGTGGGGCAGTGAATCACACACATGAGCAACATATGAGAGTAGCAGAAATGCAAATGTTAAAATAGATGTGTGGGTACACTAGGATGCTAACTGACAAGATACGGAATGAGCATATTCGTGAGAAGATTGGAATAGCATCTATTGATGAGAAGATGCGAGAAACACGCTTAAGGTGGTTGGGTCATGTGTTAAGACGACCAGTAGAAGTGCCTGTCAGGCGAGTAGATTTTAGAGTGAGTAGTTAATATAAGAGGGGTAGAGGAAGACCGAAAAAGATTTGGTGGGTAACTTGTAGGAAAGATATAACCATCTAGGAATTGAGGAGGATATGGTCCATGACAGAGTGCAATGCCGTAGCAGGATTCATGCAGCCGACCCTAATTAGTGGGATTAAGGCTTGGTTTGTTTGTTTGTTGTTTATACACATTTTATTCAATATCTAGATTGTTTGCTACCATCGTATACTTATTGAAGCAAGAAAGTGGATTTTGATTCTTTTAGTTTTGACTTATGCTATGCTTGAAAGTTCAATTTGAATAGGATTTAATGTTTTGTGGCTAGTAAAGTTCTTGTCAATCAAGTTTCATGTTGGATAGAAACATGTCAAACTGTTGGATTGGACGCAAAAAATTTGTTTACTTCTCATCAGCAATTTATCTTATTTAATTGAACTGTAGCACATCTTCAAACAGTATAGCTTTTTAAGCTGGTAAAATTTGGACTTTTGGATGTCTGTTACAGCTTGTATATAGGGCACATTTTTTTGTGCCTGGATTTATAGGGACTTTGATATGGGGTTTATCATGTGATATGGTTTTCTTGATGCAGAAGGGATTTGTATTTCAAATTTAGTTTTCCATGTTTTCATTGAAGATGATTCATCATTGTCTAGCTCACAAGACAATTTCTCAGTGGTGCAGTTTTATTTGGTTCTAATTTGAATTTACTGCAAAATTATATTGGACAGCATTCCCCTGACACTGGAGTGGTCGACATCATCTCCACATGATATGATTTTGGCTGGTTGTCATGATGGCGTGGTACTTCTTCCATTGTGCTTTCTTTCGTCTTTTGTTTGGCATTGTGGTCTTTGCACGAGGATGGAGAACTCAAAAATTGTGCTAGGAAACCACACTCTCCTTTCCAACCCAAAATAAACCCCTCAAAAAAAGATTTGGTATGGGAGGGGGAAAAAAGAAAAATAACGTCTGCAGAAGATTTTATAATGTGAATTCTGCTTTTCACATTCTCTTTTACTTCTGTCATCTTTTGTGGGGCAATTTTGTTATCCTTGTGTCGTTATTTGAAGTGGGACTAAGAATTTCGGTGTTTCAGGTTGCCTTGTGGAAATTCTCTGGCACGGATTCATTACAAGGTATTTTGACCTTGCATGCTTGCTTTCACTTTTTGATTCGTATTTCTCTTGACATATCAGATTATAAAAAGATGATTTTGCACTTGAAAATTGTGGAAGCCACGTGGTACCGAATACTAATGTAGCTTATTTGATGTCTTATTTAGAGACGAGACCTTTGCTTTGCTTCAGTGCTGACACAGTTCCTATTAGAGCGCTTTCTTGGGCACCAGTTAAAAGGTTGGTGACTCTTTTGTAGAGCAAATTGATTGCCATGTTTCTCTGTCATCTTGGACAAGTGAAACGTCATGATTGATGACACCAGATCCTCTCACGCATGTCATGCATTTAATGAGTTCTTGATTATACCTTCTCGAGATATTTTAGTGAACTCTGCTAATCCAAATTTGTTTGTGAGGAAAGGAGAAGTAACTCAGTTTGTCAGCCTATTGAAACAACTTTGAGAGATGACTTCTAAGGCGTGCATCTGTGGAAGCTTGAGAAACTTTATAATTGTAACATTTTCTGTGCTCTTTCCTTCTTGATCTAAGGCACTGCATTAGATACCAATTTTCGAAGTTACAAACTAGCGGATTGGGTAGGGAACAACTGATATGGATATTGACAATGATGACGTTGGATAAAACACAAATATTCCATAGAAGTCCTTGCATGTGAAACAATGATAATCTTGATTTTGCTTTGTTCCGTTTCTCAACCCCGCTAACCCCTTGTCATGGTTGTGGATTCATTTACCTAAATGCACAGATCAAGCTATTGATGACTTCATTTTTCATTTTCCTGATCAAGATATGCTTTTGTACTTATTGGACTATTAAAGTATACTTTTGCAGCTATTCTGAGAGTGCAAACGTCATTGTCACTGCTGGTCACAAAGGCCTGAAATTTTGGGACCTACGGTAAGTGTAACTTTCTGCATTATAATTCTTGTCTTGATATCCTGCATCCATGAGTTGGTTACTATATTTTTTCTATGAAAGTGGAGCTTTATGCTATTTGGATTTAATATCACCAGTTAAATTACTTCTGGAATTGTCAAACAGACATCAAAATTAGGGAACCTTGTTTTTTGGTCTTAGTCCCATATACCTCCAAAAAAAAAAAAAGTCTGTCCAATGTCATTTAGTTTTGTATTATTCCAGATCTATACTGCTGGATTTGGAGGCATATGTATAGTAGTCTTTCTTATCCATTTTCCAAACCCTGCTTCAGTTTCCAAGAGCGTATTGATTCAGGATTGAGTACATTCACTTGAGGTTCATATATCATTAGATGATTAAATCAAGTTAAAAACCTAGTTGGAAAAAGAAAGTGGCTATCCATGCTCTTCTCCCTCTTTCCAAACAAGCAGTTTGTCATCCATTGCATTTTGGTGAATGATGATGATGTTGTTCTAAATACATGGAGATAGGATTTCTCTTTTGAGTTTATTTCAAAGAAGCAGTGCTTGGGGCTATGGTATGAGAGGAGGTGGGTATAAATTAAGATAAGGTTCAATGAGATTGTACAATCTGGTTTGCAACAGGATTAGGAATGAGTAGGAATTCTTTCGCAATTTAGAATCAAGGTGCACCAAGGCACGATGGTGATGGAGCGAAGGCATTTTCCTTTTTTCTTTTTCTTTTTTTTTTTTTTTTTTTTTCTCCATAAGAGACAGGAGTTGGGTTGTTCAGGAGGGTCAGGAATGGATTGAGAGAATAAATAGTTCATTGATTTTACTTTAATTAATTAAATTGTTCTTGCAGGAAAGGTTGTTATACAGATTGGCTGCATTTGGTTCACATGGATAAGACCTTAAGCTTTACTTGGAACAGGCATATATACTTTATATGTGCATGCAAATTTTTACTCAAAATACGTTGGCCACCTCATGGTCCAATTGAAGATGGCTAAAAATTGTGAGATTCGCTAAGTTCACCTTTAGTGTTAACCAGTAATGTTAAGGTCACTGAAATGAACTCTGACATTGTGCTAGTTATGGTTAGGGGAATCAGGTTTATATTGTTAAATGTATAATTAATTTGAGAGCTTTGATAGGTGTCTGTTTCATGATTTGATTGTGTTTATTCCTCTTTCTTTTTCTTTTATTCTTTTCATTTGTGCGACCGGGCAGGTAACTGTGTGATGTTTTCCGTCTGGATACTTGAAATTATAGATTTTTTGTTACACCTAATATATGTTGATTAAGTAGGTGTATTTTGAAGGTTTGCCTTTGTAACTGTTATCCATTTTTATGAATTTGGTTGCACAGCCCATTGTTGCTTTTTCTCTAATAGTCTGGAATAATGATGCTGTAAAATGATTTGTTGCAATTGTAGTACATTCTTAATCTTCTGATGCATATGGTTTGTCTTTTCTTATCTTTTTATTTTGGATTCTTGCATGTAAAATTTCACATGAACTGTCCAAATTTTATCTTGATGCTTGTGGTTTCTAGGATGCTGGTGATAGACAAAAATGTTGTGTCTTCTTAACAGCCATATTTGTCCAAAGGGAGAGATTGTAATGCATTACTAAGGGAATTGATAAAAGTGCATCTTTTAAGAATTGAGTTTATTGCTTATGAAATTCTTTCTTCGTTGCAGTGATCCATTCCGTCCCTTGTGGGACTTTTATCCTTTTCAAAGGCTTATATATAGTGTGGACTGGCTACCAGATCCAAGGTGCGAGTTTGAATATTTTAACAGAGAAGGATAAGAATTTCTTTTACCACAGAATTGTTTTTGTTTTGTTATAATAATTTACTAATTTGCTTGCAGATGTATTATTGTATCCTTTGTATGATGGAGCGCTAAGGATTCTCAGCCTGTTGAATGCTGCATATGATGCCCCAGTTACTGGAAAACCTTTTGTAGGTACACAACAACAGGGATTTCACAGCTATTTATGCTCTCCGTTTCCAATTTGGAGCGTTCACACGTCGCGATCAACAGGTCTAAATAATTCCATCATCATGCTCCTTTAGTATCCCAGTTGACTGGAACACAATTTTAGGGAAGATCAGCTCGACAATACTTTTCTATTAACTATGTCAGAATACCATTTTACTGCTTAAAAGTGGCGAAACTTTGGTGGTTCATCTTCCGTTTGTGCTAGAGGTATTGCCATAGGCTATGGCATATGGTTACCAATGTTTTACTTCATTGTGTGGAGAACATCATTTTCTATGCAATACTCTTTTTTTTTTTTTTTTTTTTTGGGATACCAATAGCATATGCCATTTGGTAGGACCTTTCCCATAATAAAGTTTCTAGGGTTTAGAGGCTGGGCTGAGCATGGAGATGCTGGCTTTTACATTTCAAGGCAAAAAATTTTTGGGATGGGTGTGTAGTGTTAACAAGTCAAAATCATTATAAACAAAAGATATTGTTGAACTTATTAAAAGCCCACAATTTATTCAGTTAAACTAACATTTCAGTAGAATCTGATAGGTACTCTCTGTGCTTACACTGTCATGGGATTCCTATCTTTCCTTCACATATTTTTGTCATGTTGTTATCATATTGCTGATGCAATGACTGATCTCCTTTCTCTTCTGATGTTTTAGGCATGGTCGCGTATTGTGGTGCTGATGGTACTGCTCTTCGATTCCAGGTATGGTTGGTTGATTACCATGGTCTCAATTCAGTTAACTCTTCTATTACGTTGGTTCATGCCCATTGTTCTTCCAAATAGCTGAAAGGGCTCATTGGATTTAATATGTTATGTAAATGATGTTTTAATATTAGTAAGCATATTTTGGTTATGACCTTTATAGTGTAAGCTAAACTTTTTCTTGCAAGAAGGTATTCCCATTTATGTTCGGTATGCTTTATGATCTGCCTATTGTCGCATGCCATGATTTCCCTTTTCTTTCTATATTTAGTCATTCACGAACAGTGTGTCTTTCGAGCAGATCATGAAATTGAGTTAAATATCACTTTCTTGAAAGGAAAATAAGTTCTTCTACTGCAGAAGAACTTAAATTGGGGAAAAACTGATGTGATAGAACTAGATGTTATAGTTGGGTTTTGAGGGAGGGTTGAAGGAACTTTTGTTCATGCGAGATTACAATTGATGGAAGATGTTCTGAGCCGCAAAATGTTATACTTGTTAACTTAATCCTGCATATGGAGTTATGTTGTAGAAATTTCCCAGCTTGCAGAAAGGTTTGCGCAACTGATCGTAATGTTGGATTCTTTAATATATATTTACAAGGTCAGTTTGCAGTCTGGTAGCGCTTTAGGTGTAGATACACTAGTTATGAGTCTTAAGATGGTCTCTGTCTTGAATGAGTTGTTAGGAGAGATGTAGAGATGTATTTCACATTCTGTTGAAAGTTGGAGAGCATAAGCCGCAGGGTGGACATGGCTACTTTTTGTTCATGAGAAAGAACACATTCACTGGTTTTCTTTGAGAGTAATGGTAATTTTTGCCTGATGCGACTACATTTGGATTTAGAGAGTTTCTCTAATACAAATCAGGCTTGTCTAAATATTATTTGGTTTTGGCCGTCTAATTTTTAGCTTGTATTCGGCCAGGCCATCCTTTAGAGAACCAATGAGATTGGGCTGGTGTCTCCCTCCTACACTGCAAAAACTGAAAGAAACTGATGTCTCTATGCTTTTTATAGACAATATAGGTTAGAAAAATCAAGTCTAGTGGGTGTTAGACTATTAGTAGTGATTGTTCAAGTCTCAGCCTCCCATAAGGAACTTATAAAGTAAATACACGTCACTAATCTAAATATGATGCAACACCTGATGTACCTTTTTTGATTTTCCACTTGTGCAATGTGAGTATAAATAATGAACTATATTGTAGCTTATAAATGATTGCCGCTTATATCAAAAAATGAGATCTATACTTAGTCTAGACTTGATTTATTATATACCAGTTAGCCTTGACGGACTTGATTCTAGCTTAGCTGGGCATGCTCAGCATGCTGGAAGATCAAGCAGTCTGGGTAATTGAAACTATGTAACCTAGCAGAGTTGCAGCCCTGTATGTGTTTCTGAAGTTATCTGAGAACAATTATAGACTTGTAGTAAACCTAACCCTTATTTTTGTTGCTAAAATGTGGTGTTTTCCCTGTGATC
This sequence comes from Cinchona pubescens, assembly GCA_025175665.1. Taxonomy (NCBI): domain Eukaryota; kingdom Viridiplantae; phylum Streptophyta; class Magnoliopsida; order Gentianales; family Rubiaceae; genus Cinchona; species Cinchona pubescens. Next base: position 1,867,106 of record JANKKI010000129.1, on the reverse strand, counting down.
AGCTGACTACCAGAGCAGTGGACAGGGATCCTCTGCGTAATAGGGCACCACATTTTCTTTGTGGATCATTAACTGAGGAAGATTCAATACTTACATTGTTCTCTCCCTTGCCTAATACCCCATTTCCAATGAAGAAATCACTTCATGAGTGGGCTGAAGCCCCAAGAACAATCCGTGGGTACAACACCGTCTCTAATCAAGAGAAGAGAGCAAAGGAGAAGGATAATTAAAAAAGTTCAAACATCAGATGGAGAACATCTAGGTATTTCATAGCCATTTCTGAACAGTCAAACAATACTTTATGGTAGATTTTTCTTAAAGTATTTCTAATACCAAATGTATATGCAGCTTTGTGTTATGGGGGTGATATGGGGTTGGAATCTAGACCTGACAAAAAGGCAGCCAAAATAAGAGCAAGCAGCAAGAAGAAGTCAACTGCAGATCAGCAAAATCTCATACTTGGAGATGACAATCCTGAAATTATGCAGAGGGAAGGAGGTGCAGAAGGGGAGATTAAAGAAGTTGAAGTGTTCCCACCTAAGACGGTAGCAATGCATAGGGTGAGATGGAATTTAAATAAAGGCAGTGAAAATTGGCTATGCTATGGAGGAGCTGCTGGAGTTTTACGCTGTCAGGAAATTGACATATTTGGTCAGTGAATAATCTTGCACAGGCCTAAGACTTTGGACGTGGGAGGCTATATCATGAGTTTCTGTTGTGCGTGATTATATGCTAAGATCTGTGCATATTTGTGGTACATGGATGTGGTGATCCTCGACCCATATTCTCCAGGACGAGGCGGCTCTGTTTTAAAGCTGATTCTGGAATGATTATCTAACATTGGGGCTTAATATTTGGTTTCTGGCCACTGTAATGAGATGAGAACATTGTGGATAAACGTGTGACGGGCTTAGATATATCTGTAGTCTTGATAAAATGTCCTAAATACCCTAGCTTGATTGTGAGTTTCAAACGAATGTGAATGTTAGAATATTCTTTAGTAATTTATTTCATATTAGGCTTGAATGAATTATTGTGCTTCTTATGTGAACAAGACATGGAAAATAACAACTGGTAACATTTGGAAGGAGGGGGAAAAAGTAAACAGAAGAAAAGATTTTCTAGGATAGAACTTAAGAGAAAACAGAGTAAACCATGGTAGCTCATAAATCAATAATGATGTCGCATATGTATATCTCTTTTGATGTATATAGTGTTTTTGTTGGGAAAATTTTGAAACTATGTATCCTAGATGTATAGATTTAGTCCTGATTAATCAAAACTCCAATTGCTTGAGTAGTTGTATTATAATTGCTGCTGGTATATTTCAGATTCGTTACAATCACGTGAAACAGTAATTTACTTGATCTACTTAAGTATTCTCTTTGACTTTTAGGTAAAAGACCGCGTTATCTATATCTGGTTGATTCCCAAATTTATATGATGGTAAAAGATCGCAAGTACGAGGTGTTATCTATATCTGGTTGATTCCCAGAATTATATGATTCAAGTAAAAGATCGCAAAGTGCCGGGTGTTATCTATATAAGTGCGAGGTGTTATCTATATCTGGTTTATTCCTATAATTATACTAGAAAATTGCACAGGTGTTATCTATATCTGTGCGAGGTGTTATCTATATCTGGTTGATTCCTATAATTATACTACAAAATTGCACGTGCTTTGCATGTGTAATACTTGTATATATTTGTTAAAAATATTCATTTTTTAAAAAATAAAGAATAACCAATGACTGATAACCATAATTACAAAAATTTTGTCTATTAAATTTTTATACAAGATTTATATATTTTATATATATTTTTATATCTTTTCTCTTTCATTGTAATTATTTTCACCTATCATTTTATTATTATTATTTTTCAATATTGTTATTTGTTAGAACATTATATATAAATTTTATTTTTCTTAAAAAATTAAATCAATATTCTCTTTTATGAGAACAACGTATAACAATTGTATTTTCTTATAAAATTTGTATTTGTATGATTATTAGTCTTGTAATTTTAAATTGAAACAAAATATTGATCTTAAAAAAAGATTTATTGAATTTAAATCAAATAAAGTCAAACATAATGCATAAATTTATCAAGGACATTTCCTATTTCTTTACTATTTAGCGTGACAATTAAGATATATATTAAATGTTTTGGTAAATAACAAAATGAATAATAAAAAAAGTATGAAAAATAAAAAATTATATATCTATAAGTTGTTATTAGCCTTTATTTTGTTTATATATTTAACCATTAAACGCAAATTTAATTTCATACTAAAATACTATATCAAAATACAATTTTGGAGTTAACCACATTTAATACCATTCAAGATGAATAGAAGAGTTCAGAACATCAATAACTGTATGTCACCACCAAACTCTAAACTCTTTATTTATCTTTATTAGCATAAAATGTAGTTTATTCTAATCTAAAATAGTTTTTATTATTCTTTTAGGTTCCTAGGTCATAATTTTTTATAACGATACCACCAATAATTTGATCAATTATAGATGAAGACTTTTTCTATAATATTAATTTTTTTTTAGATATATCGATATATTCTTCATCATTAGTAAATGATAAAATCACTATCAAGCCATATTAATAATTTGATCAATTATAGATGAAAGACTTTTTCCATAATATTAATTTTTTTTAGATATATCGATATATTCTTCATCATTAGTAAATGATAAAATCACTATCAAGCAGTATCAAATATCATTTAATAGATGAAGTATATCAAAATTCTTTTAGTATTAATGAAAATATCACTATCAAGCAGTATCAAATATCATTTAATAGATGAAGTATGTCAAAATTCTTTTATTAATGAAAATATTTACAGGAGATTAAATAATGTAGTGATAATTACAAAAATGATTAATTAAAATTCCAAAAAAATAAGAAAGAATAAACCTAAGTATAAAGAACAAAGATATCAAATAAAAATTATGTTTCTTGTATAAGAAAACCAACAAATTAAACTAATATGGTATGTATAATATAGATAGGTATCACACAGTATATTAAGATCATAAACAAAAGGTAAAAATAAAAATTTATTCTTTTATTTTACTTTGAATTTTCCAAAAAAGTAATGAAAAAAATTCTCTATATTACTCTGAAATACATGCAACTCGAATAAAAAACATTAATTCTAAAGACATACAAAATAACATGTAATTTCTATAATTTCTATTATAATTATTTTAATATATTGTGTAAAGTGATTATGTATCCAGATAGAAAATATATTAAAATTTTTCATGTTTCTTAATCTTATGATAATATTGATGTTTTAAACTCTTACATTCATTCTGAATGGTATTGAATATGATTAATTCCAAAATTGTATTTTGATATAATATTTTAATATGAAATTAAATTTGCATTTATTAAATAGATAAACAAAATGAAGGCTAATAACACTGTATGGATTTATTTTTTCATTTTTCGTACTTTTTTTATTATTTACTAAAACACTTAATCTACATCTTAATTGTTTTGCTAAATAGTAAATTGCATTGTAATTTCCAAAATCGATGTAAAATCAATCTATATCTGTAATTATTTTAGAGTATTTAATAGTATGATTATAGTTGAATAATTTATGTTGTCTTTTATAGTACTTACCCTGCTTATTTATTTTTATATTATCATTCCTACAATTTATATGCAATATTCTTGTTGGTTTTGCAATAATTATTCTAGAATATTTTGGACATGAATCATATAATTGGTTGAACTATTTTTACCTTATCAATAGTTACTCTACACTAATATTTCTTTATTGTTTTATTATATACGGTAACAACTGGTGTTGTAATTTTTGTATTTGACATTTAATACAAATATTAATTTAAAAGTATTTTGGGCATATACAGTGTACCATGAAATGATCTTGTTTCCTAACTCATCAATAATTCCTGTAAACTAATATTTTTATAATCATGTTATTAAAGATAAAGATTTAGTAATCAAAATACTATTAAAGAGATATAAATTAACAAATACTTTAAAATTGTGAGTTTTCTATTTTGTTTTTAAACTTTACTTTAATTGCTTGGTTAATTTTCTATTCTTCATATAGGATAGAGAAAAACAAATTTAAATTAATCGTAATACAAGACTTAAAAGAAATAAGAAAATAGTGTTATATATTCTACGATTTTTTTTACTTTATAAAATTTCAATTTTTTTTATTTGTATGATTATTAATTTTGTAAATTTTAATTTGGAACATACTCAAAAATTCTATACTCATATGGGTGTATTTATCCTATCAACCAAAATTTCAAGTTAAAAAAGTCATTATAATCAAGAGTCGTGAAGTTATTATAGTTAACCGACAGTTGAGAAAGTTTTGCTTAAAAAATAATGTCGGCCAGATTTGTTATTTTCTTAAGTTAATCCCAGCCAAAAAGGTCAGCAAAAATGCCAAATTCAACTTCAATGTATCTTTTCATCAAATTCTATATGAATTAAATACTCTCTTTATGAAAAAATTATTTATCAAACAAAATTGATCAAAAAATTTAAAATATAATAGGGGTAAAATGAACAACATGTTTAGTTGATATAACATGACTTTATTGGTCAAACGATAATGTTAGGTGTTAAACTGTCAATGACACTAAAAAGAGGTAAAGTGTAATTAACCTGATGTATAAAGCACGTAAGGGGAATGATCTAATTAAGTTTTATAGGTTAGGCGTACTTGAATGAACAATTAGAGAAAAGAAAATAATTGTAGTGAATTTGGAATATTTATAATAGTATGCTATAAAAGATTATTTTTATTATGAACAAAAAATAAATACAATTTAAAAATATATAACTATAACAGTTACAAATTAGATATTAATATTTTTATTTTATTCTTTGCTTAAATATAAATGATTTTTCTACTCTTAAAATTATATAAATTCTTATTATGTATTTGTGCAAATATTTCATAATAAGTTAAGTAAGAAATAATTTATTTCATTAGCATTTCGTGCATTTTAGAGCAAGATAAAGAATATTTTCATGATCACTCAATGCATTTTAAAGCGAGACAGAAGAACAAATTATTATTTTGATTCTTTATAATGAATTTAATTTACTATGTAATACCTATCTGTAATATGAAGAATATATTACTTTAATATGTTTAATAATTTGTACATAAGATGTAATTTTTGTTTGATTAATTTAATCTTTACATTTGAATTAGATTCATTTTTATTTTTTGAAAGTTTAATTGTAATAAATATTTTTATACAAATTAAAACTTTCATCTTATATTATGTATTTATGCCGAAATAGGTGTTTGTAACCTAAAAAACAGGTAGAATAGATGATGAGTAATTTAATTATATTTTCCTACTGGGAATTGGAAATTGTAATAAATATTTTTATAATAAATGTGATTTTAATTATACTTTTTATAATAAATTTTAATTTTTATAATAAATATGATTCACTTTTTATATTTTTTGAAATTTTAATTAAATAAATATTTTTATATGAATAAAAATATTCCATCTTATTATGTATTATATCAAAATAGGTAGTTGTATCCTAAAAATAGGCAGAATAGATGACAAGTAATTTAATTATGTTTTTCTATTGGGAATTGAAAATTATATTTTATTAAGGATAAGTATTTTAAACATTACAAAAAATAGAGAAATAATTAAATATATTTTCTTATTGGGAATTGAAAATAATATTTCATTAAGGGTGGGTATTTTAAACATTACAAAAAAGGGGAGAAACACTTACATATGTTTTGTATTGAGAATTATAAATTAGAAATATTTCATTAAGGGTGGGTATTTCAGTCATCACAAAAAAAAAGAAAAACACTTTTAGGGGGGAAACAAAATTTGGGAGAAACAACTCGCATATATAGATAGTAATAGATGATCCAAAAATTTAATTTATTTATTTTTAATAATTGTTGAGACTATTTATTCAATATTGAAATCTTATTTTAAAAGAGAATTATATTGAAACTGTTGATAAGCATTTGTGTTTCTAATTTTTAGTTATGGAAAATCGCCAATTTTAGTCCCTCAACTTTTGCACTTTAGCCAGAATAGTCCCTCAACTTTTTTTTTAGCCAGAATAGTCCTTCAACTTTTTTTTTAGCCAGAATAGTCCTTTAAATTTTATTTTTAGCCAAAAAAGATGTTTTATAGTGTAGTCACACATTTTTTTTTTTTTTTGTATAAATTTCATATGAAAGGACTATCTTGGCTAAAAAATAAAAGTTGGAGGACCATTTTGGCTACAAAAAAAGTTGAGGGACTATTCTGACTAAAGTGCAAAAGTTGAGGTAAGACTATTTCAGCGATTTTCCCTTTTAGTTATTACATAAGTTTAGCTTAAATTTACTTCGAAATCACATTGATTATTCCATGATACAATGATGATGGGAGAAAATCATCCAACGGCCCAATAAATCCAAAAAGTTGAATAGAATCAAAATATCGAAATCACATTGATTATTCTATGATACAATGATGATGGGAGAAAATTATCCAACTGCCCAATAAATCCAAAAAGTTGAACAGAATCAAAATAGAATGAGTAAAATAGTGTTAGATATATATATTCGTTGTTTTTTAGGGGTGTAAACGAATCGAATCGATTACGAATAGTGCCCCACTCGAACTCGAACTCGAGCTTGAGCTCGAAAAATTTGACATAGTTCGAGCTCGCTTGAAAAATAAGTTAGAGCTCGAGATCGAACTCGAGTAGTTCGACTTTTTCATAAGTAAAATATGTAATTTTTCTAAAAAGTATGGACATTTTAGTAATTTTACATACAATAAAAAATTTTAAAACTTAATTATATAATGCTCGAAAAGCGCGACGAACACTCGAGCATATGTATAATATGCTCGAGATCGGCTCGTCAAGATTTGTGACCGATTTGCTCGCAAGCTGCTCGGTTCGTTTACAACTTTAGTTGTTTCCATATTATTTTCTAAATGTTAGAAGATGAACTTAATTTCGAATTGAATATATTATACCTAACAAAAAAAATACATATAATGGAATATTTTAGAGTTTGTACGGACAACATTCTACATTTAATCTATTCCGAAAGCTAGCATTTCAATATTAAATTTTGTGATGGAGAAGAAAAAAGGTGTCTTCTGAAAAATATTATCAATGTTTATATTTTCCTTTTTGTAATCAAAAGTAATTATAGTGTGTACCTTCAAACATATATATGATTTTAAAATTTATATATAATATAAATTTTTTTCTTCCATTGTAAAAAAAGTATGTTTGACTTGAAACAATCATCAATCAAGTTAATACTTAACATTTTTATTATACTTTAAATTTATTAGTAAAAAAAAATTTACTCATTAATTTTGAAAGTATATACTTACACATAATTGTAAAATCTATCAAGTACGTATTCCTATACTAATATAAAAATGTTCTAGGAATTCGTCAACGTCTCACTCTTGTTGATCAGTTTGTTATACAATGAAATTCTATCACACAATACAAAGGAAGAAGTCTTGGGTGTTTCTGTTTACCGTGTCAAGTTATCAAGGGATCTGATCACTCAAGAAGATCCCTAATTAGGGCCATCAAATCCTCAGTTTTGATTCTTGAAGACTCCAAATTGTAATGTGACACTCAACTACTTATAGTTATCGTGGAATACTCTTCCAAAGCAATCGCACAATAGAAAATACAATTAGAAAAATAGTAGAAACTAATACAATTTGGAAAAAGTAGAAACTTAGTGTGTTGCATGAGATATGAAAATGAACTCGAACCATCTTTTACTATTATTCTTTTTCTGTGTTTTCTGTCTATTCACTCACATTAATGGTGCCATAAATCAATGATGACAATGAAAGAAAGGTATTTTCCGAACCCCAACAACATTATATCTTTGTTAATATTCACAAAAAATGTAATACCTTATCATAGATTTTAAGTATTATTTTATACAAGCACCTTCTTCAACTTTAAAATTTATAATTTTCATGATTCACAGGCATACATAGTGTACATGGGAGAACTGCCGGAGGATGGAACATCTATTGTGGATCACCATCACAACCTTATGCTAGAAGCAATTGGAGAGTAATAATCCTATAACATTACGATATATATTTCGTTATCTCTTAGTTATCTTCTTATATATCTTAGTTATCTTCTTATATATTTCGTTATCTCTGAGTTAATTTCTTACCACCAATTATGTTGACAAAAAAAAGATATATATGGTGTAAAATGAGATAAAAACTTTGTTTAATTTTTATATCTATTGTCACGTTTTAGTGAAAAGATAGCTAGAGAATCAAGGATACATAGCTATGGAAGAAGCTTTAATGGATTGTATGTGGCAAGACTCTTGCCTCATGAAGCAAATATCCTTTCAGGTAAGTTAATGAATGGAATCACTTAATTTCAATATATATTTTGTACTTTAATCATATTTTATTTTTGATCATTCACGTAACAATAAGTACTAAAATTCTTGCAGAGAAAGAGGGTGTTGTTTCAGTGTTCCCCAACAGAATTCGAAAGCTTCGCACCACGAGATCATGGAATTTTATTGGAATGCCGGAGACGGTTAAAAGAAATCATGGTGCAGAGAGCAATATCATAGTTGGTCTCCTTGATACAGGTCAGAAAAAATGTACATAATTTGTTGTGTGTGTTTTTTTTGGAGGGAAAATTGAAATTAAATTTGTTCCTTCATACTTGTAGGAATTTGGGTTGAATCACCGAGTTTCAATGATGAAGGCTTTGGTCCTCCACCTAAAAAATGGAAGGGCAAATGCGCCAAGGGTGCTAACTTTACCGGATGCAACAAGTAATGAATTAGTTGTATTTACATTATATGTGATTTATGTGCGATGTTACTTTGTACATTTATACAGTACATATACACATTAATTTTAATTTCATATAAATATAATAGAAAATTTTTATTTTTTGATCAGAAATAATTAAATAGTAAATTTTTTCTTTATTTAAAGTAAAATTTATATATCTAAAAATAATAAATTATTTTAATAATTACTATTGATCAAAATAAGAATTTTTCATGTATAGATGACATTCACACGGTAACAACTTCGTGCAAAAACAAAAATGAATAATAATGATAAGAAGATTATTGTTGCTTTCCTCGTAACTATCGAACTGATCAAGATTTGATAAAGCTAATTAAATTTGTTTTTAGTACAATGATCAAAAGGATTATCGTTTTCTCGTGTGGACAGCAAGGTGATTGGTGCACAACACTTCAATCTGGAGGATAATGGCACAAAGCCCAAAACTTCTGAGCCCAATAGTCCAGCGGATGTTGATGGACACGGCACCCATACATCCTCTACCGCGGCTGCTGGCGCAGTATACCCGTCGACAATGCAAATTTGTATGGACTGGCCCATGGGACTGCAAGAGGAGGAGTGCCATCGGCCCGTATTGCTATGTACAAAGTTTGTTGGGGATCCGGTTGTGGAGATATGGACCTATTAGCGGGCTTCGATGCTGCAATTGCTGATGGGGTTGACATTATATCAGTGTCCATCGGAGGCCCATCACCATATTACTTCGCTGATTCCATTGCCATTGGAACCTTCCATGCAATGAAGAAAGGAATATTAACTTCTTGTGCTGCAGGAAATGATGGGCCTGATTTACAATCCGTTGAAAATGTGGCCCCGTGGATCATGACGATAGCTGCTAGTAGCATAGATCGCCAATTTGAAACAAAAGTGAAATTGGGTGACGGAAAGACAATTCCTGTAAGACTTTTAACTATCCTATTTTAGCTAGTTACCTTGCATTAGTAGTAGTAAACTGGATGGTGGTGCAATAATATGTCATTTATTTGAATGCTATATAATGTATGTTAGAGTACACTCGAATTGAGGGTTAGCCAATGCATCTCATAACTATATGATATAAATGTCTAACTGGTGCTTAATTTCTTGGCAGGGAGTTTCTATTAATGCATTCACACCCAAGAAACAAATGTTCCCTTTGCTAGATGGAACCAGTGCAGCAAATAAAGGAGCGATATTTGGAAATGCCAGGTATATAATTAATAATAATCAAGAAACATACTAAATCTTAGATTCTCGTTCCTAATAAGCAAGTGAGTTACACGTATGAATGTACGTACTTTGATAAAATGTTGGCAGTAAAATTTGCTGCTTGTATTGCAGTTATTGTGAAGTGGGCACTCTAATACCGAAGGACGTGAAAGGAAGAATAAATGTTCTGCGAGGGAGATGCTGGTCAAGATTCCACTATCAAAGATTTGGGAGGAGTTGGAACGATCATGTCATCTCTGGAGTTAGACACGGCTTTCGCATCTGTAATCCCTGCAACCGTTGTCAGTGTTTCTCATGGTGTATCAAATTGATCGATATATCAAATCTACTAAGTACGTGGTTAATCATGCCTTTATTGATAATCTAATCCTATAAAAGTCCATGGATTCTTTAGTCCAGAAAACACTTAGTTGAATGATATAATTTAATGCTGGGTAACGTGTTTTTTTTAAATTAAAGGATCCATGAGTTTATGGGAAAATTTATAATTCTGTTAGAATATTATTACTTTAAAACTTATACTGAATAATCAACTATTGAACTGTATAAATATTTAAAATATAACATTATGATATCTGAACAAAACCCATAGAATTTTTGTATGCAATCAATATTTAAGAGAATGAATTGATTTAGAATTAGTATAACAAGTCAATAACAATTAACAACATTTTTTCTTAATGATTTAGGAAACCCAAAGCTATTATATACAAGACACAGACTGTTAACATGACTGCACCATTCATTGCATCCTTTTCAGCTAGAGGACCACAGCTGATCTCACTCAACATTCTCAAGGTACCTAAAAAATGCTGTCTCTTCTCCTCTTCCCCCACTTTCTAATTATTTGATCTCTCTCTCATGAATGAATTTTGTATGGACAGCCTGATATTGCTGCACCAGGACTTAGCATACTAGCTGCTTATTCCGGATTGGCATCGATGACTGGAGTTCCGAACGATAATCGGATTGTGAAATACAACATTTTATCGGGAACATCAATGGCAACTCCTCATGCTGCAGCTGCTGCTGCCTATGTCAAGTCCTTTCATCCCGATTGGTCTACAGCTGCTATTAAATCTGCTTTGATGACCACTGGTAACATTTTATACATTAGACCAAACACTAATTATACACTCTATCTTTCTTTGTTTATAATTGCTCCTGTCTTATTCAAAGTGTCCTACTCCTCAGTTTTGCATGTTATAGAATGTTTGCCATTTTCAAAAGGTCAACTTTTTTACGCGTCTTTTTTTCAGCAAAACCAATGAAGATCAAGCCACATGGTGATGCATTAGCATCTGGAGCAGGCCTAATCGACCCAGTGAAGGCATTGGATCCTGGGCTAGTCTATGACATTGATGTAACATCTTACATAAGTTTTCTATGTAAAGATGGATACAACTCCTCAAACATTGGTCTAATTACTGGAGATAAGAAGATGCACTGTGCAAATGTCCCACCTGCTAAAGGATTTGATGGTCTCAACTACCCCTCCATGCACATTCAATTTTTGAATCCCAGGTCTAATATTTCGGCAATTTTTCACCGCACGGTAACAAATGTTGGCCAAGGTAAAGCAGTATACAGGGCAAGTGTTAAGTCGCCTAAGGGTCTATCAGTCACTGTGGTTCCGAAAGTCCTGTCTTTCACACAGCAAAACCAGAAAAAGTCTTTCAAAGTGATCCTCAAGGGAACTTTTGCTAAAACAAACTCGTGGTTCCTCTCGGCATCACTTGAATGGAGTGACGGTCAGCACAATGTGAAAAGTCCTATCCTCATCTATAGGCCACAATATTAGGGGATTTCAGTCGTTTGTGCATTTTCTGCGAAACATCCATGTTGAAGAAAAGGAAAAAATAATGAAAATAAAACCGCTTCCTGGATCAATTTCCTATTTCCTGCTACTACTAAGTTCCGAAAAGAAGACTTCATTTTGTTTTTTTCCTTTGTAAATTCAAGTGCGCTTCGCAACGTTTGCACACGCCCAACAAAAATTGGCTAAACATAAAAATACATTGCTACGAACTAGTACCTCTTTTAGTTACAAAACATTGTCATGAACAGAGAACAGCACATAACCCATCCAAAACTGCACCACTGGAGATACGAATCTAAAATTAAGAGATTCCTACTTGTGCCGATACTTCATATTATGAAGCCTCAAAATTTATGCATATTTCTCTTCAGTCTTCTGGATACATATAAACTACACTTACATATAATGAATAGGGGCCACCAACTCCTCCAAGTGAAAACTTGGAGCCAAAAGGATGAAAAACGTTCAACCTCAAAAATCCAAGCAAAACAAAATAGCCACTCCCTGCAAGTATGCACTTATCTTGAGATTCTAGTTTCAATTGGCCACTTGTTGACTGTCAATCCTGAAACCCTGTTGAGATCCAAGAAAAATGGATACAGATAAATTCAGTTTGCCCTTTAAGCCAGCAAGTTCAAATACTAGTACATTTGTTACAATCTTAATGATGACAGGCCTGCAGGATTTTCAGTTTCATCAATTCTTTCCTCCTCCTCCTATTTTCTGCTGCAGTACTTGCGTCCACTGGCCTTTTGCTACGATAAGCCACTGGCTCTTGATAATCTTCTGACGCACCATTTGCAGTTTTTTCGCTAGCAGATGCGACAGCCTCCACATTGGTTGAAGTGTTAATTGTTGAGTAGGATCAAGTCCTGCACCTGCCTTCTAGATGGTCTGACACAACTCGAGGGTGTTGGCATAAGAACAATCCTGTTAGGATAAGTTTCTTATAGGTTACAACCGCCTTCGTCTGGATGGACTCCAAATTCAACCTGATGGACATCAATCAGCAGGGATACTTAGTCTTGAATTAGAAGCATCTATTTCGACTTTCAAGGATAAAGATGGCTGGCAATCCTCTCCCTTTGCATTGTTTTTTGAGGAAGAGCTTGCAGTGCACTGGTTATTCGAATAAGTTTTGTTTTGCCTGTCATTCTGGTTAGAAGACTGAGGATGAAGGGCATTTGTTGGGGAACTCAACGAAAAGAAACAGGGAAATGGCAGTACGTATAACAGAGTTCCTGGATTTGGAATCATAATGGAATCTCTCTGATTAGAAAATAGTTCAGGCCTCCATGTATGTGTCACGGGAAATAGTGATGGATTTGCGGTCTCACAAAGGGATCTGCTTTGTGATAGGGTAGCATCTAGAGGTTGAAACATTGATGCCCAATGGAGTGGCTGGTTGCAAGGGGACAAAGAAAAGCTTGAAGGTGCAGATGCAGAAGCAGAACATTCTGCATGGATTGCGCTCGACTCTCTTGGAATTTCCTCTGCTTTAGGCTTCACCATTTTAGCAATCTGCAAAATGGGAACACAGCTCAATGTACGAAGCTATTTACAAGGATCAAACATCTCCTTACAATCAATATGCAATACCTGTTCTTTCAAGCAATCATTTGTGCTTTTCAGTGAATCATACTCCTTCACTGCCAGCTCCTTTTCCTTCTCATCAAAATTATCATCCAAATGAAATGGTATTAGTACATTACAAGATTTTCTAGAGATCTAAAGCAATTTCATCTTAGTTAAAGTTACATGACAGGATCTTTGAAATGACCACCCACCCTCTTCAAATTCTCATTCTCCACGGCCAGATCAGTTGATTTTCTAGTTAAGTCCTCAAACATAGCCTGCAAGAATAAACGAACAGATCACCTTGATCGAACTATTGACTATAAAAATTGAATTATTGAAAAAAAAAAAATGCAACTTTGACAAATACAAAAAGTAGATGGAAGGAATAACAGAAACAGATATGTATAAATAAATGACCTGATCAAAGCTTTTCAACAGAACACATTAGAATTTACATTTCACCCTCTATACAAAAGATTCACCTAGATATGTAAACCAAACATCACTGAAATTTCACTTGCAGTACTATTACAATTTAAGCACTCTAGCATTGTACCGTCCACACATATACTCTTACACAGGACAATGGATGCTGAGAATTGTTTGAGTAAACTGAATATAACTCACCTTTCTATGTAAAGGGACACATAAGTGATTGTTGAGAAGATAAAACTTCTCACTGTCCAAATCTAATAAGCAAATAAGCACAGCATATCCACGAGTCACAAGATACTGCTGCTTGAGTTTCCTTTTCCATTATTCTTTGAGAAGTAGAACTAATGCTTATCTTGTTTACTTACCAAACATCAATTTAAATGATGTAATTGGAGAAACAGTAAACTTCTATAACCTTTTAACAACTTATTGAAGAATGCCTCAAAGCAAGTACATCAAGTTAATACGTTTTTAATAACCTCAAACAGAAAATTTTAGCTGAACTAGGAAGTAACCTGCCTACGCCGAATTGTCTGCCTCGCCGATTCCCTATTTGCCAATACACGACGTATTCGTTGTGTTTCCTTTTCTATCTGCATAGCACAACTCCAATTAAACAGGAGGAGCATCGTCCCTTTGCTCTTGGTTGGAGGGGGTCTGGAAAAGGAAGAAGAAACTAAAAGACCTGAACATTGAGTACCTCGGTTAAAGGCCGCCTTGATTTGCTTCCAGCAACAGAAGCATAACTTGAAGAACACAAGACCCCTGGTTTAAGTCCATCATTTTTCTCATCTTTTACAGCTTTGGTGATCACATTAGATACCTCTTCAGACAGTTCCTGGATCGCAATTACTCTTTCCTGCTATAAAACAAAACTGTTTAAATCTACCACAAAGCAGCCTAAGAATGCAAATACTAGTACTATACACCATTTCATGCAAGCAAGCTTTTCAACCATGCAGAAGTTTCACAGCAAAGAAAGAAGAAATCTTTAGAATCCAGACTCTAACTCAAACAATAACAACCTGCCTGCTCTAGTGATTATTTCCCCTTTAAACAATAGGAAATTCCAGGAAAATGGAAAAACAATGAAGTGCAGAGAAGCAGGCCAAAGAATTTAGCACTTTCCCATCATTAAAGATGAAGAATATTAAAAAAAAAAACCTTTCATATTTAATTTATTGCCGGTGCAATTTGAAATGGATTATCTGATAAGCTAGTGTATGCCAACCAATTATATTCAATATTGTGAAGGAAAAAGAACAAACTCCATGATACCAGGATACAAGAAGCCAAGTCACATACCCTTACACACTGAAAATGACGTGTACTCTATAGTGCAAACTAGGACACTGCAGATATGTTGACGCGCACATTGATTCTATAATCATAATTCCCTGATCACAATTGCGCGAATTATGATAAGTCTATTGATGCACACATTATCATTTGTCTTATTACCAAAGAATTTCACATCAAATTATGCTCCAAAAAGGTAGCACAAGTAGAAAGACACCATGCAATGCTACTAATATACTACTAGTCAAAAAAATATATATAGTATGCACCTGTAAAGCTTGTAAATAAAATAAGCATCACAACATCATTTTTTTACATTTTTATACATCATCAATATGCATCACTTAACTATGTATTCCTATTTTCAACGGTAACATCTAAGGTGGGTCGTATACCACATCAAAATTTCTTCTTGACAAATAATATGTGCGTACTCAAATTGTATACTAATTCGTACATATCGTTGATTCATTTGAATTTTTAAATATGGCGATTCATGTTTCAGAAAGTCAAAAATAATAATAATAATGTTATATATATGTTTTAAAAAATACTCAGTAAACCTATTTAAAACTATTTCTATTTAGTATCAGATTGAGTATAACGATTTTTTAAAGTTAAACATTTTCTTAAGAATTCAAGATTTACTAAAAATTTAATACTACTATCAAAAGTTTATAATATATCATGTTTTTTTTATTAAAAAGTACTGAACAACGTCTGATGTAGCATATACACTACTGCTTTCCACGTTTCTGATAACTAGGGTATGTATACTTTAGTGTGCATAGCAGTGAAGTACACTTGTAGCATTACTATAGCTATTAATACGACACAACAACACAGCAACCTATATCTAGCAGCATCTAATTGCAACCAATTAATAAACCAACCTCTAGAGAAGGATCAGGATCACAATCACGATCACAAGCAAAGGGCCGCGGGGTCATCCAGTTATGTGGGGATGAAGAAGAAGAGTCGCGGTGCTTGAGTCGCTGAGTTGGTCGTTTGAGTTCGAATTCGAGTTCGAGTTGGAGTTGTTCTTGCTCTGGCACGGCGGAATGTGCTAAACCCGCCAAAGCTTCCGCCGCCTCTAACTCAAACTTTACCATTAATTTCTCTTTCGAGCCCCCGCCCGTTTTATTACACCCCTCCTTATCCATAGCTCTATATATTCTTTCAGAGTTATTAATTAATTTTAAGGCCACATCAAAAATAGTAAGAGAAATAGGAGAGGGAGGTAATGGGAAATCGAAATCCATCCAACTCGCAGCAACTCCGCCGAAAACCTCTATACTAAGCATGGATTTGGATAACCCAGCGAGGAAGGGAGCCACACAGCAAATGTTTACCAGAGAACTTGTAGAAGCTTAGGACAGTGACAAGTGTCGAGCGACACAACTTTCCAAGTACGAGGTTCTTTTACGTGCATTCGACACGCGTCCCCAGTTGCCCACGTCGGCTTTCTCACGTGCGCTGTGTAATCGCACGTGCCTAACTCTATAGAAATCTTCACAAAATTATTTTGACACCTACTTAAATTTTTTGCGAAGTTTAAAATTTAAATTCTATATCTCACCGCAAAAAATATTTTATTAGACATTTTCCGACCACCTTCGCTGACTAAAATTGGTTAAACCCATTGCTGATTAGGTCACCTTTTCTTTGGCATAAACGTCTTTTGGGGATTTCTGGTGCAACTTTTGAGGCACCGCCGGATGACTATGTGGCTTCTTTCTCATTTGCTGACACGTATCAATAAACTGCGGTTCTGATGAAAAAGTAGCGTAGAATTAGATTTGTTTATGTCATTTTTAGAGGATGGTAATACGGCGACGACAGGACCAGAGTCACCACCTACGAGCCCAAATGTGCTAACTGCTAAGCTGCAACTGAAGTAATTTTAATTCTAACAGACAAACAAAAGGAGATGAACTGAAATCGAAGCTACATGTACTTAACCCTATTAATAAAATTGGTTACGTCAATTTAAAAAATTTTATTTTAAGAAATTAAAGTAATATAAATAAATATAAATTAAATAATATACATTAGATTTATGTAAGGATAATATTATTTCGGAAGCATTAAAGCTGACACGATTCCACCGCGACGCAGCCGACACCGGTTTCAAAATATTGAAGAAAGAAATTGCGCTATGGTTCAATCGAGCAAAATCTAGCGCATGCCACCTTCAAATTCAAATGCACCATCACGCATTTTTACTTTCAAAAGAATAGCTAAAAATTATCATACTATTATATTTTAAAAGTATTGAGTAGGTTGTGTTCGTTTGGATTGAAAATATTTTTAAAAAATATTTTTTTTTTAAATTTTTTTGATTCCAAATATCTAAAAATATTTTTTAATTTTCCTTTTTTTAATTAAAAATAACTTACGAAATTTTCGAACGTAAGTTATTTTTTGAATAATTTAAGAGTAATATTAAAATTTAAATATTTATTTTTATAATTTCATTTGTTAAATTTATTTTTATTTTCAATTCATTTTTCTCTTAATTATAGATTCTATACTAATATAACTATCATTATATATATTTTACTACTACATTATACTATCATTTAATTTTGAATAAAATCAATCTTTTTAACCACAATTATTTGTAAGGTATTTATTACTATTGTTTAAATATTTTTAACTTGTATTTATAAAATTAAATATGAACTGTTAAAAATTTTATTTCAAAATATTTTTATTTTGTTATAAGAATACCAAAAAATTATATAAAAGTTTTGAATAAAATTTTTCATATAAAATATTTACTAAATAAAATATATTTTCTTCAAAAAAAATATTTTTAATCTATATGAACACACTGCAAAACAAATTCTGTCCAATCTTCCATAAATATATAAGCACGCTTCAAAATAAAATGAAAAATAAAAATAACAGTGATAAAACACCAGAGCATTCCAGAAACGGCGTCGTCTGCACACATGCGCAGTGTACGATATCCCCTGTAAACTTTCTGCAGCTTCATCGCCGCATCCGACGGACATTTTTCCACTTTCTCCTTGAGAGCCCTCCCATTCGCGGACGGCGGAGAAGCGGAGTGGGGAGTTAACAAATGAGAAGTCATAAGGTCAGCACCACCAGAGAGTAGTAAGCTATCGGAGTGCTTGGGAGTTGGGATGTCGAAAAGGTTTCATGTTTGTTACAACTTGTAATTCCCGGTAATTACCCAGTCTTTGCACTGGTTCAAACATGAAAGTTGTACTCGCGCCCGAGTGATTTACTGATACACTCGCCACCACTGCTGTCATTATTTTTTGTTTTTAAGAGAAACTTTTTTTTTTTTCACCACTCAATTTAAAGAAAAATATTTAGGTAAATTCAATTTTGGGTTTCACCTATAAATCTTATAGTCAAAATTAAATATTATAAAATCTTATTTACATTAACTAAAGTCATTTATTGTATATGGTTTAATCAATACTACTGAATTTATAAATAACATCATAAACTGATCTATCATAAATATTTCCTCAATTTAAATAGTTTATATAATATGTAATCACAAGTTTCAACCACCTAACCACCTTTTATTTTATTGAGAATTTTATGATGAAAAATATTATTATAAATTCAGTTTTGGATTCCATTTGTAAATTTTGTAATCATAATTAAATTTTATAAAATACTTACATCAGTTGATGTCACACATTTTATAATATTTAATCCACATTACAATATTTAAAAGTTAGGTTAAAATTAAATCTGCATAAAAATTTATCTTTTATGAATTATATTCATTACAACCATAACAAGTTTCTATTCCAAATAGTGGTGACAGCACCCAAAAGGAACATGTTTCTTTATTTTTCATTTTCTGATATAAGGCAGTAAATTCAAATCTTACTTTCTTCTTCCTCTTTGTTTCCGTAAGTTCTTTTATGTTACCGTGTAAAACTTACAACTAGTAATTTATGGTTTAATTCAAAAAAATAAAAAAAAAATCAATGTCATAATATGAACTAAAGTACTGACCAATCAATCATTTTGCACTATCTCGATTTATTCCACAAATGCTGAAAATCATTAAAAAAAAATCCACCTACTTATTAGGTATTTTACCAAGTATTTATTTACGAAATAAACAATGTGGACAAATTTCACTAGGACACAGATGTTTCTTTAAAGTTTTCTTGTTTGTTTTTTAAAAATGGCAACTCGAAATTTAAATACGGCTTCTTAATTAAATAAATTCTAAATGACTGGTTAGACTCCTTATGGAATCAAATATCGCTTATTATGCTCACTCAATTAATAAAAACTAATTTACAGGCCTACTTGTTGCATTTGCAATGAAGTAAATTTCGTGTAGTTTAAATTGTTATGTGCAATGTAATTGATATTGAATTATGAAAATCAAATATAAACTATAAAGGTATTTCTTACAAATTATTTTATTTACTACTATTAGAAAAGCTTTTGAAAAAAATGAAACCTCATTTTTACTATCAATAATAAAAAAATAAATCTTTTAATCACCAAATAACAAAATTAAGTTGATTATCATTTGACACAGTAATAATTTTAATCCATTTTTATAATTGGAAAGTATTTTAATACTCAAAATTTTGCTATAACATTTCAATATAATACTATCAAATCAATAGCAGTAATCTAGAGTGAGTATATAAGTTTGCAATCCTTAGAAGTTTCATATTCAATTTGGCATTTATTTACGATAGTTTTAGAAAAATTATATCAAATGCATGATTCATTACAAAACTACATAAAAATTAAAAAATCACAATAATAGAAATGGGTGTTTACCCTCGATGAGTGATACCAATAATCGCAAGTCGCTATCTTATGATGGCATTTTCGACTTTCACCACTACCAATGCATAAACTAATCTTTTCATACTAAAAAATAAATTAAAATAAAAAAAATAGAAAATGAAGTGGAATATTATTTTTAATAGACACCAAATTTACAAACTTACAGTGATGTAAGTCTAAAATTTTAAAGTAAAAATATAATTGATATAATTGCATGTTACTGTTGTCTTACTTGAAGATTCGTCTAGTTGTATATTTTCATTTGTGATTTGTAAATCTTTTTGACATTACTTGATTTAAGATATAGAATTAGCAATTGAAGAGAGAGTTAAGCCAACATGGCAACATGATGAGAAAATAAAACAGTTTTCCTCTATAATTTTTAAAAATGGGTTTTTAATACCGTAATATACTTACATTTTATCCATAAAATACTTTCATTTTATCCATAAAATACTTTTAATATCAATTCTAACTCTGACACACATCTTTAAGAAATTAATGCATATTAGTAAGGGCAAAAAAAATATGTACATTAAAATTTGACATAAGTTGGCTTTAACCTTTATATATAGTTAAATTATGAATTTCAAAAGTAAAAAGTACTGGATAAATTAAAGAAATTGGGAGTGATGGAGAGTAGTGAGTAAATAAAATTACTGTAATATAATAATATAGATAATTATGCAGTAATTTACTAAAAATATTAATAGAAATAATATTAAATTTGACATATTCTGATCTCGTATTTTTATTAATAGTAAGAAGGTTTGTATGGTTGAAAGGAAATTTAAAACAATTTATGAGTTAAAAGAGAGAGGAGAAAAGAATTGCGTGAGATAGCTATAAACCAATGGTTTAGTTACGGGATCAGAAGTGAATATGAGTTGTAGTCGTTTAGGAAAAATATATAGGTAGACTAGGTTTACAAACCATTTTTTTTAAGTATATATATATATTATATATTAAGTTTTAATAATGATTATTATATTTAAATAATAAAAAATTATAAAAAATTATTATATTACACTAATAATTTTGTTTCGATAAGTATATCAATATATTTTAAAATCAAATTTATTCGTAAATATTTTATCATTCAATCTACACAAAATATTTAAATGGTGTGAAATTAGTCAAAATCAAGACAAAAATTGAAACGTTTAATCAAACGAAAAAAAACAGTTAATTTCATTCTAAATTATTTAATAAATTACATTATGAAGAAATATAATTTTTAAAAAATATTTTTTATAATATATTTTTATTTATAATATTAGAGAAAAGGTATTTACTATTACTTGAGAGGAACCTAGTTCATGGTTTGCGATATTCACTTATAAATTTTGTGATATAAATTAAATTTTATAAAATAAATAACATTAGTGAATATTAAAGTAATATCATCTAACATTTAATTTTAATCACAAGAACTACGGATAAAATCTAAAATCGAATTTATATAAATATTTTATGTAGTTTAGTAGGTTGACTTCGATTAAACACTATCATCTGTAAACAAATAAAGAATTACATAAGACTAGTGTGTCAGCTTCCACAAAAAACAATTTGTTCTTGTTCACAAAAAAGGAAAAGAGAAAGACAATCGATCAGCGACTGTTGGGATGGACCACGGAACGTACATAGACTCGCATACTCAAAGTAAAGTCAACGTCATCGTAGAATAAATCTAATCGAAGTCGAAGTAATGAATTGTACTATTAATGGATTGGATTTAGATCCGTATTCAACCCGTTTCAACTATATTTATCCGCATCATGCATAATTCGCATTACCTGAATTCAATCCTCATCAATCTACCTATTATAATAAATGCGTGTTGTTCATATTTAAATTCAGATGTAATTAAAATACAGAATATGTAATAAAATTATAATATTATTTTATATATTACATATATATATATATATACACAAAATTGTAATATTATAATTTATATTTTATTATAGAACACATATATAAATATTAATTATGCATGTATATAAAGTAAAATAAATGTTTTTCTATAATCACAGAAAAAGAAATTTCTCTAAGGATATAAAATTCATATATATAAATTTTAAAATCGTAAAAATAATATCAAGATTCGATTTGAGTATAGATCTACTTTTATATAGACCTATCAAATATACGGGTGCTACATCCGGTAAAAATTCAACCCGCCCTAGTAGTGAGTGACTTTGAGTGGGTCCCTTCCCCTTTTTTTGGGTTTGGAAGTCACTCTTACGGTGTTCATTGGCCGATATTTTGATAATTCGATAAAAAAAATTTGGTATTTTGGTACAAGAAAATCAAAACTAAAGTTGAACCAATTTTTTTTTTGATTTATCCGATTAACCAAAGTTCACTAGTTAATTTTAAAAAAAAAAATATTAAACTAATCAAATTAATAAACAAAAACTTAAAACTACTAAAACCAACACTAAAAGCTAAAAAATAACAAAGTGTTGAATGCATGGAATGTGAAATTAGATTATTAAAAAACTACTAAAAAATTAAAACTAATAAAACTAACAGTTCATAATTCGATAATCCAGCGGATTCCGGCACTTGTCATGAACCCCGTTCCCTTAAAAATTTTCCTCATGACAAATACTAAGGAATTTTACCGGTACATTACATGGTGGCATGACAAATACTAAGGAATTTTATCGGTACATTACATGATGGGAAATACTTAGATAAATGCTTAAAAGAAATGGAAGTGCATTACGCATAATTTTCTACCAAAATGGAAGATTCATTCTGAATTAGGGTTATACTTTTCCAAATAGTTTACTCAGAATCCTAATAGAAAATGACAACCCGCAGATAAAGAATTGGAGGTTCACATTTACTATGTCAATCAACCCAAAAATACAAACAATCAATGACATGATATGTTATCAGCAGAAAAACCCTGGTGCGCCAACACCTGGCAGAATGCAGAAAAAATCTGATCCTACAGAACGGATCTAACATTAATCACACTCCTGCAGATCAGAAAATATCATCATCACACTACAAAATCACCGGATATGAACTCATAAAAAGCTTAAAAACAACACTTCCAAGAAAGAAAAACACATATATTAGGGAAAAGTAGACCATCATTGCGTACTCCAGTGTTTTTAGTTTATCACAGTTTCACCAACTACAAAGAAAACAAAAAACTACATTTCCTCTTCAAAGCCAACAAAAAAAAGTATGGTTTGTCCCTAATGTCTTATAAGAGATAAGCACTGCAATCCTTTAGTCAAAGAGACTGAAGCCCATGTCCTGCAAAATATTGGAAGAATGAAAATGTCAAAAACCAATAGTAAAGAAAAAAGTCGCAATAAATTTCATTAGATGAATGAAAGCTGTAAACAGGCCCAAGTGGTCGCAGGCAACTTGATTAAAGTGAAGGAAACTAGGAAACTACCACAATGAGGTGACAATAACGGTTTTGCAGTCAAAAGAAAGGTGCATAATTAGCTTTATCATCTTCCAAGCATGACAAATTTGTAGATTTTGGAGATATTAAACTGCACTTAATTACATTGACAGAGCTCAATAATATTAAAGTCAAGCCAAAAGCATCAACATGCTTTCAACACGTTTACTTAAGCTATTAACATTATAACAATATTGGACCAACTCAGATAAATGAGAAAAACACTAAAACTGGACAGTTAGATAATTGATCTTACATCATCGGATTCCTCTTTCTCTTCCACCTTCTCCTCCTTCTTGGACTCTGCAGCAGGAGGAGCAGCAGCACCACCACCAGCAGCAGCTGCTACAGCAACAGCCCCACCACCGCCAGCAGGGACAGATGCCAACTTTTCCCGACCAGCTGCAATAAGCTCCGTGATATCCTTTCCTTTAACTTGTGACAAAAGGAGCTCAATCTTATCCTCATCAGCTTCAGCTCCAACTGAACTCCCACAATAACCATTAGTTAGAAAACAAAAACGATACAAACAAGCTATGTAACAATGGCAACAGGAAAGAAGCAACTCCTAAACCATTCTACATATCATTACACAGATGAAGATAAAATAATTCCCAAGGAACCTCAGTAATAATCCCAAAAATTATAGTTATCAAACATTAGCAAACTTACTTTCCCTAAAAATAACTGTTTGGAAAAATTCTACAGTCCCGCAAGTGTTGTCATATCATTTAACAACAATAAGGATTGCAACTTTACAATCTGAGAGTAAAAACTCTTTTATATATCTAATGAACTGTAACATTACCCGAATGTTTTTACCACAAACCTTAAAAGCAGAATATCAATATCGAATAATAGTAGGAATAAAAAAGATATAATTAAAAGGTTCTTCTTCTACTGGACATTTTTTTTAAAAAAAAATTGAATTAATTCAAAAACTATGCAATAAATTCTTTAAAAAAAAAAAAAAAGTCTCAATGTACAATTCATTGGAATGCCGTGATAGAGTATTCAACCATATCAAAATGTATACAATATTTACTTTCGCTAAAATTGATACAAACACAAGTGCATAGCATATACAAATAATGGAGTAATATGTTTAACAATTACCAGAGCTCAAGATGTTGGTGATATCCGCGGCGGAGGGGAAGGTGTTGCCGCCCAAAACAGCCAGCAAATAAGCTGCTACCACCTTCATCTCTTTCTCTTCTTTCTTGTGGGAGATTGTTGCTAGGGTTTATGATGGCTTCGAGGTGTTAAACTATGGTTTCTGATTGGATTTTGGGACTGGGTCGGTTTTATATCCAAACCTTAGTCAGATAGCAAATAGTGTTCGGATCTGATTGGACCCATATTCCTTAGCGGACTAGGAAATGGGGATTGGCTGTGCTGGTGGGCCGGCGTGAGTCCCACAGACCCGATGTTGGAAAACATGGGTCCACTAATCCTGTATCTTGAGCCACTATTTGGTCCATAATCCATATCAGAAATCTGCGACAAATATTTTATTGAAAAATTCTACAGTATCATTGAGGAATTATTCTCTCGGTTTTAAGAAACTTGTACAATACAAATTTTTAAATCATATAGTATGTGTACTATACAAACTCTTTAAGTATAAGAAAATGGTTCCCTATAAAGGACAGTAGAATTTTCCCATTTTATAAGAGTTAATTATACTAACTACTAACTAAAGCTACATTATCTGATTTTTCACTTCACTGGTGTCTCAAACAAGATTATGTCAAATAAATGATGTGGAACTAATTCAGACTTATTTCTGTAAATTTTGAATGGAGAAATTTTATTACGAGAAAATTCAAAAGTAAGTAATATCTTCAAACTAATGAGATTTTACTATTTAAAGTGATGGGCCTAAAAATAAAATGAATAGATGGGTCACTATTTAAAATGTTAAAATTTCATTAATTTGGGATATCACTTGACATGATTTTTTTATAATAGAGTTTTTCATTTTGAATGAGTAACAATAGTGAATTTTTAAGTTATTATAGCTTTTCCAGGATTTATTACCCATAATAACCCCTTTTTTAAATCTCAGTTACAGTTTACAACTCGAGTAAAAAATAGAATAATTGTAGGAAACTTCTAACATTACAACTTTTTACATAATTTAAAAACTTAAAAGAGGATGTCGTTATAAAACATTGGAGTGTCAATATTAATTCACAATACAAATCCTTACAGAAACAATCGTAACGCCTATTATCTTGTCGCATAGAATCCAAGTTACGGATCTCACCACCAAACGAGATTGAAGGTCGCCTATTATCTTTTTCTTTGTTCTTTACATTTTCAGTTTGAGGGAAAGGTAACATAGAACAAGTGCAACACACCTACAATTTACTAACGAAAGATGGAAGTAAAATCACATAATCATATTCTAATCTTCATAACTTGATAAAAATATTGCCACCTAATGAATTGGTGACAATGATTAAAAGAAAACTTCGAGGTATTGGCAATTTCAGCCATGGATTAGGCAGGTCCTGTGAAAACAGAGTTTCTATAAAACCAGGTCTGCAGCAATGTTTTAGTTTGTTATTTTATAAATCGGAAAGTATTCAGCAGGAGAAATAGAGAAATCATCACAAATCTGCCTCAACAAGAGACTAGGTCTATGATTTTAACAGCTCGTAATTTACATAAATCCTTCCAGAGAACAGAAGACGAACTGTAAGCACAAATACAATCCGTGATATCCAACTTAACCATGGTTACAAGCCAAACATCGATTGTCTCTATATGATCTGCCTCTGATACCAGATAACGATGAAGACCATGTATAGAATTAAGGTCTCAATCATATTGTCAAAAGAGCTTCAAATCTTAGTGGCAAAGGTGAGACCCTCCTTTGCCAATTCATCCAAGTTGTCAGCTGGGGGCTGCAACATTGCAACTTTGGCAATTGCCTTGTTTTCTTCAGGGGTGCCACTCTCCAGGAATGCACCAATGACCTTCCCATCTTTGATCCAATATGATCCAAATTTGTGAGTTGAAGAATCCGGATTGCTGTCTCCAAACAGCACAGTGTCTCCAACATTGTCACCATAGAATTGCCATGACAAATCAAAGGCACGAGAATAGAAGTATGGAAGATAGTCATGCAGCGTACTCATCAATAGACTTCCCTTGTTCACTTGCAAAAATTGCCTGCTCCAGTAAGAAGTCCCTAATCAGTTTTTGGCTTTTACTTCAGCAATTGGAAATTTTCAACTTGATTTCCAATTTTTCATGGAAAATTT
Organism: Cinchona pubescens; assembly: GCA_025175665.1. Classification (NCBI taxonomy): domain Eukaryota; kingdom Viridiplantae; phylum Streptophyta; class Magnoliopsida; order Gentianales; family Rubiaceae; genus Cinchona; species Cinchona pubescens. The sequence continues at coordinate 1,840,346 of JANKKI010000129.1, read as the reverse complement.
GACAAAACTGAAAATATGAAGTTTCAGGTTGATTGCTAATACAATCCCGAAAACTGAAGTTTCCAAATCAAGTCATACTCATGCTGAAGTATCTTAGTGTAAGCCTGTAAGGCACCCGGGTCTACATTCCGGTCATATCATCAGCAAAAGAAGAAAAGAGATAATCTTGGGAAAATGTGGAAATTTTAGAGGATGTCAAGAGCTCAATCAAATGAAAACATGTGAATCAAGAGACCGGAATCAGGAATAGGACACATCATAGTTGTGGCCTTTAAGGAACTTCTGTTGTTTCAGTCTAATCCCATTCAATTTGCCCACGTAATTAAAAAAAAAAAAAAAAATCAATCAGAGCAAAAACAGAAGTCAAATTCTCAGATACCTTTATAGCCTGTTCAGCGGATTTGCGAGCATGATCAACATGCTCAACTCTCCTGATCTCATTGTAAAGTTTAAGAGGGAAAGTAGCAACATCACCCACAGCATATACATCAGGGACGCTTGTTTTGAAGAATCCATCAGTCTGCAACAAAAGGGCATTTTCTATGTAACATCCACAGTGGTTTACAGATCAGAATGAAAAATACAGAAGGATGCATCATGATGGTGACATCAAGCTGATTAAGAAATTGAGTGATCTTGTACATCTTCAAATAAACAAGAAAGCAACATGAATACAGGCCATGCAATAATTACAACTATTTATGAAAAATATGATATAAAATGGCTTATAATCATGAATTAACAACCTCAACAACTATAAAGAACTATCAAAAGTTCTGAAGGAACCAGAATTAAGAATACACGTGCCATAAAGAAATTTAATAATGGCACTTCATATCATTTCCAACTTCTAAAAAGTAGACAGCATGGGATACACCTGACAATTTGTTCAAATGTGCACACAAGACAATGACATGAGTATTCTTTTATCTACTAATCTGATTTCACAATCTACACCATGAAGAGGAAACATATAGGGTGAACCTGAAAGGCTGAAACTTATAGATGGAACTTAAAAATAACAAGACATTGAAAGGAGGAAACAGCACACCTTAATTCCACCTTTCTCCTCTTCAACTTGTCCTTTGAACAGAGTTGTCAGTGGTCTTCCTCCCACACCAACAACAACTATGTCAGCTTCCACAACCCTACCATCCTTCAGTTTCACTGCCTTTACCTGAAAGATGGGAACAGGATTAGAGTGTCTGAATTCCACAATGCTCACCAATTTCGTTACTCCAGAAATTGGAAAGGTTCATTAGAATATCAATATACCTCCCCATTTTCATGAGCATCAAACCCAACAGCTACAGTGCCCTTGATGATTTTAACTCCCTTGTTTGCATAATAACCCTCATAGAAGGCAGCTATACCAATTATGGCAGATGTAAAAAGCCTGGGCACTGGAAAGTCATGTGATCAACTGAAGTCAAGACATATGCACCAGGAAATAGAATATACTACATCCTGTAACTTGTACTCCCTTTGCACTCGAAACAATTTCCCCTTAACTAGTGAAAAAATAGATGTCCATTTCTCCTATTGAAATGTATTTTACCATGAAAGTATATATTTTATTACAAAAATATAAGTTCCTTATAAATACTTCATACAACAGAACAAGTAGAGGCCTATATAACTTTTATGTCCTCTTTCATCAAAGATAATATTTCAAGTCCCCTTAATATTGGCTCCACTTTAAGTCTACACATTCATTAACTAACTCGAGTATAAAATTCAAAGTGAAGCAATTATAGTAAAAGCATGAATGATGCATTAATTTCCACTTACTGCACCATGGCTCTGGGTAAACCATACTGACATCAATGTTATTGATTCTCAGTGCTGCACTAAGCTCAAGACCGATGTATCCTCCCCCAACAATCATCAGCCTTACCATTTTTCTTTTCTTTTATTGCTTCTACAAGCTTATCAGCATCATCAATTTCTCTCAAGTACAAAATATTTTTGGCATCAGCCCCTTGGACACCAAAATCTGACAACTTTATAACCTGCAGAGATGTCATATGGATACAAAGAGGGTAAGTAGCTTATTGGAAATGAGTCTAGTCAAAAGTGAACAATTCCTTATTTAGTTGTAATTTTCCAAATTAAGAACTTACTGTTGAACCAGTTGCAATGATAAGTGTTTCATATTTAAATGTTTCCCCAGCTGCACTAATAAGGGTCTTTGAAGGGAGGTCTGCTTTTACTATTTCTGTGCTCAGGATCAATGATATCCCTGTACCATCAGAGTAAGCTCTGTAAGAAGATATACACACCAGTGATTCATATTTTTAAGCAACAGATTAAGAAATATACCAAAAAAATGTGAGCAATCACTGGCCCTCATATTTTTGTGCATGATGAATGGCAGATAAAATAACTTGATAGTCCAGAACTGTACCTTTCTCTGGGTACCAATCAGGCAGCAGCCTCTCCCCTCCACTTCCAACACAAACATGGAAACCTGGGAGTCTAGCAGTTCCTGAAGAAATTGAACTAGTCTCAGTTAAGAAAGTTTCACTAAATAGAGAGTCAGGGAACTAAAGTGACAGTAGAACTTCTAAGCTACTTGCATCAGAACTGGTTCCACCAGTATTTTGTTGAAGTTAATTTCCAATAAGGAACTTACCCTCAGGAAAAAGGTATGCTTTGCTTAATGCAGGACGTTCATAGGGAGCCACCTGAAATGCATGTATAGGTGGTTAATGCAACTACATCAAATCTAATCATAAGAAGGTAATAGGTCAGCAAGTAAAGCAGCATCCCAGCTGGGTAAAAGCTTTTAGTCCTAGATGACATTTCTTGGTTTTTTTCATCCAGCCAGGCACGATAATTACATAATGATATAACTGTGTTGACAAAATCCCATCGTAAGCGGTCATTATTTCTTCTGAATAGTTATTCTTAGGTCCTGTCGAAAGTATGAGGGGAAGAAGAAACGAGGCCTAACTGTCATAAAATTAAGCAGTTATTTTCTCATGATTGCACAGACTTAGACAATTGAAGAACACCGAAACCAAAATCCAAGAGACATTCACGGCTTAAATTGATAAATGAAGCACATTTCACATTCTCTTTAAACTTCACCATATAACTTCTGACAACCTAAACATTAAATTTGAAAAGGTTTCTTCAGTCATTTTATCAAGAGATATTTAAGTCCCACAGTGGTGATATTGTAATGGTTTTCAATGGACGTTAGATCACAAACTGGTAAGAGTGCGTTGAGGGGAAAAAACAAATAATAGAGCCAGGCCACCTGAAGTTAAACTTTATTACCACCTGATTGGAACATTCCTAGAAATTATCATATATTGATTCATAAAAATATGGGAATCATAACTTTTAACTGCTGCCAGGAATTCAGACATGGACACTCCTGATTAATAAGTTCTTCAGATCATCCCAAACTAAATGCCTTATAAACCTTACCCTCCATAGTCCATACCAATACAAAACACATATACATGGTATGCTGGAATGCTAAACAAAACAAATCAAACAGCAATCAAAGATACATACCCCTTCTTTGGAAATAATTGCCAGTTCACCAGGTTTAACTCCCTGTTTGGCAAATTCCCTGGCAGCATACCCCTGTGGTTGTAATCAAACACAATAAATGCTAACTGTCAGGAATAAACTTCAAGAAACCAACAAAATAAATAGAATTGCCAACACGTGACAGTTGAAGAACAGATTAAAGTAACAATTAAAACTATCATTGGTCACAAAGCATGATTTAATTTGGCTTAACTCATATAATACGAGCAACTGAGCTAATAATGGGGAAAAATACTGCAACTTTGAGGAATAACTAAACTGAACAAGCTATAAAAGCTCAAGTCCAGCGATTTTTATTACTTAAATTGCATTACTCTTCTAAATAGCATCCAACAACATAGATTACTATACAAGTGATAACTGGTTTACACACTTCAGTTACTTAATATACAATTTTTGTGAAATATTGTTGAAGTATTTAAGCATTTTTGCTCAAAATCTCGCCAGACCAAAAGTGACCATAAATATGACGAATAACTCGAACCAAAACTGAAAAAACCTAGGCACCATTACCAACGTCTTCTTATACGAAATAAATAAAAACGCTAATATTCAACTAAAACTATAATCAATAAAGTGTATTTCGTTCAATATTCTCACAATCTATTCACACGGAAAAATACTGCAAAAATTAAAAAGTAGCAATAAATTACCGAATAGTAATTATGCAATTGTGTACTAAATTTAATCATGAAATCGAGCAGAAAGGAATACATGACAATCTCAGATCTCACACCGTCGCAAAAAAATAAAATAAAAAATAGACAATGAATAAATCGAGTCAACCAAAAAAAAAAAAGATAAGACGGAATTAGAATTGAAATTAACATGAGAAGAGAAAACGGAAAGTAGACGGATCAAAGATCGATTGTACTCACAGCGGAAACGCCGCCTCCGAGGATCACGTACTTAAATGCCTTCTCCGCCATTTTCGTTTTCCTTTTAGCTTTTTTTGATTTGATGTTCAGGATCCGAAGCGTTTTGAGTGAATAAAGAAAGCTGAGATTATCTGAATATAAATGGAGCGAGCGTTTCCACTAGAATTATAAATTTGGTAGTGGTTTAGAGGTACACACAATGGGTTTTTTTTTTAATGTCTGCTTTGATTGAGTGGGATTGGCTGGTTGCTGTTGTAAAATGGGGAAAGTTGCGTAAATTAATAGATGACGTACACGTGGCTGATCATCTGCCGCTTCATTCTTTTGACTGTGTACTCGCCACGACCGTGTACGTGTGCGACTTTCTTGCCCTTTTTCCTTATTGGTTGCAAGTTTGCAACATTCTTGGGCTTAAACTCTATTTTTCTCTCTTTTTTTGCACAGATGCTTCGCTAGTCTAGGTTTATGAGTCTTCGACTCTTGCAATAGTAAATATTGGAGAAATTTTATATCGAATAATTACTTTTATTTAGAGTGAAGGGATAGTTCATATTTTTTTTTTATTTGAAGCGAAAAGAAAATTTATATTTTTATTAAATATGTCTCGTAATTATTCCTGATTAAAATAAAAATTATCGTAAAAAATTTTCTAAATTTTTTTTCTTTATTCATCTTTCAAGGGTGGAGTTATGTTTACAACTTTAATTGATCATTCTTGTGTTAATAATTAATTTTTTGACTCGTTATACAATGTTACCATAACAGTTTTTAAGTTATATTTTAGACAAATATTTACATATTGTACTATATTATACGTTTTTATAACATTCACAAGTTAAAAAATTTATCTTTGCGAATACTAAAAATGCCAATTTCACTTTTATGGGAGATTTACAGCTCTTTTTTTTTTTTATTTGATAAGTGAAAATACCTTGATATATTTTTGTATCAAATTTGGTGATAGGCTGATAGCTAAACTAAAAGTGTGTATTCTCTGAGTCTGGCAATGAAGCAAGAAATAAAACGTCACTTGTGAGATAATAAGATTTGACTAAAAGGGTGAGACAACAGTCAAAAGAAATATTTGTGATTAAAAAAAGGAAATAGTAAAAAAAACAAAAAAACAAAAAAACAAAAGATGAAAAGAGAATTTAAAACTTGCAGTCTCGTGTGAAAAGAATCCTGGTAAGGCATCTTTGTGTTAGATTACAAAAATAAGGAGGACCAAACCGTCTTTGCATTATCAACGTGAGCCGTTTTCTATTGTTACGTTTTACGTGTTTTTGCCAAATGTCAGTCCGTTCAGTTATCAAAGCCGACGGAGATTTGAAAAAAAAAATTTGATACCCGTTCCTTATTAATTTCTCTATTTGTCGCGGTTCAGCTGGCAGTAACCCAGAGCATTGGGCTAATATAATGAAAAAATTTTATAGTGTGTTCAGCGAATTATATTATTGTATTTTAGATATTTATATGGTATAATATTATAGATTTTAAATATTTATAAAATTCAGTAAAAATTTTAAATAATATGATATCTTAACGGAGAATTTTATAATTCTGTTGAGAAAATTATTTTTTTGATTTTAAAAATTTGTATAATATAAATTTTTAAAATATATAATATTATAATATTATACTATACAAATTTTAAAGTATAAAAAAATAATTTTTTAAAAATAATTGTAAAATTTTCCTATCTAAATAATCTTAAATTCTATTTGGAAAGGAATTGCACCTAAGCCCCAAGACAGTCAACCAATTATCAAAATAGTGGATTAATGATAGAGAGAGAAAAAATGGGAGGGTTACAGTCTCAAAAGGCCCAAGGTGTATTTCTTTTTTAAATAATGAGCATGAACAATGAGCACGAAGGCCCAAGTTGATATCACGTATGCATGGATAGCATTACGGGCCAGACTTAAGGTTGATAATGATTGCTACTAGGATTTGTTCACGCAGAGTTCATTGAGTTGATTAGAGAAGGAAATGTTTAATCCACGTCTCCAGGGTCATTACAGCCTTTCAAAGTTATAAAGGATGCTAGCATAACCATTCTCCTGTGTTTTAAATGTTTATACAGTATAATATTATATGTTTTAAAATTTTGTATTGTACAAATTTTTAAAGTCAAAAGAATAATTTCCTAAAAGAAACGGTAGAATTCTCCCAAAATTAATTCAAGTAAAATAAGTGAGAAAATAAATAATTTTACTATTATTAATAGAAAATATAATTTGAACGTTGTGAACACTAGAACTTTTATATTCGATTGTGTAAAAAGAGATCAATCCAAAATGTCAATGGACCATTCAGGAATCCTTTGATTTGTGGAACATAACTTTATTTATTTATTTTTTTTTTTTTTAAAAATGGTAATTAGTTAATTGACTACAAAGTAATTAATATGAATAATACAGCAAGATTAAACATTTCAACCATCTTAACTTTACAGCAGGTTCAGTCCACATGCATACTTCTCTTGATCTATACTTTATCTCCGCTGATTTGCCCATCATTATCTAGCATTCTAGCTTCGACCGCGGCAACATTACTTGGCTTGATTTTGAGGGAGTAAAAGATTAGCATTGAAGTTGTCTGCTACCAAGTCGCATTTTCCTACACATGTGGACCTTGTCCCCTTCTACTACATGTTTTCTTTTTTCCACCTAACAAGAAAGCAAATTAATTACACAGGTCCCTCACTCATCCCGCTTTTTTTTTTTTTTCTTTTGGGTAGAGAAAGAATTAAACAGGGTAGTCTAAATTTTCGGGTCAGGCCGCACAAACAGAATCTCTTTCTAAGATAGTCTCTCAATATATATGTTTCGAATACATATTTATCTATAAAAGTCGCAAATTATTTATCACTTGACACAACAACTTTATTCTAACATCCCATTCTCTTTCAATCCCAAGGTTTTTCCTGTTCCGTTGGGAATTCAGGAACCCCCGAAAAAGTGAAAGTGTGAAAACACCCAGTATGGCATAACTTAAAAAGATGGAAAGATGTTAGGAAGAGGAGGGGGTGACCAATTAATGTGCCTATAAGGCATATTAATAGTATTCAACCTCTGAGCTCCAAAGTCATTTTCTGTGAACATGGAAGTTAGCATTTCTATTTCTTTATACCACGCGTCGAACCTCCATGATACATGCACTTTCCATTAAAGCCTTGATCAACTTCCAAAATATCTCCATCACCATTATAACTACTGATGTGTGTAGAAAATTAGAGGGTTAGCAGACAAAATGCTTTGGAATGAGCGAAAATTGAGATGAACAAAGATACAAAATAGATTCAAAGACCCGTTATTTATAAACAATGACGAGAGGTGTTCAAGTCATGATGTTACCACTTAAGTATAACAGCTAATTACATAAAATTCTTAATAAGTTTACTATGTAAGCAAGTTACATAAATATCTTTGTGCCATGTGCTCAACCAATTATGGTTTCTCTCGTGAACCGCACTTTAATTCTTCTTCCTTATTTTTTCAAATAAATTCATTGGATTGATCATTTGACTTGGCATCATAAAAATAACTACGATTAAATATAGAATTCTAACTTAAAATTCAGATTTGACTCAGAGAACTACTTGCTAATTCATTCTTTTATGCCAATTTAATTAGTGTTGATTCGTTCGCAAGTCCTCTAATTAGGTTCTAATAAGGATGAATATATAAAATTTATTTTACTCCAATATATAATTTGAATTGATGGATATTTGTGTTATGAAAACGTGTATATGTACGGTTAGAAGAGCCTAAAACTTTGACCATGCATGCATGGGCATTACGGATGAAGTAAAGAAGCAGAATAATTGCAAATAGCAGAAAGGGACACATGGTCCGACAAGATTTCTGAAATATATACTGTGCCACCAAGCTTTCATAATAAATGAACTCATACATCAAATTATTTCGTGGATTGGACTTCACTTGGCTGCCTATAATTTCATTGCGTGAAGACCTCAAATTTACACCGGCCCACCTTTTCTTGACATAAAGAAAAATACTAGCTAGGCAACAAGGAACAATTCGGCGGAGAATTGAATTTTGGCGCCCATGAATGCACACTTTCTAGTCCAAGATCCCTGCATCTGCACGTGCTTAAAGGTTGTAGTCTTGTAGACAACCCTAACCCATAGGTATATTATAGTATTATGTTTGGATGGAGCGATTTGGGTGGATTTGATTTAAAATTTAAATTAAATTATTTAAATAAATTAATTAATTTAAATGTGAATTTTAAATCCACCAATAAGTGAGAGTGTAATTTTAATAGTTAAATGAGTGAATTTAAAATTCACTAAAATTCATGTCATTTCAAATCTTTCGTTAAATTCAAATTTATCCATCCAAACACAATATAATGGATATTTAATATTCTAAAATTAATACTAATTATTTTTTCTTTTTCCGAATGAAGTGTGTATTTTTTAGAAATTACACAAGGATGTGAGAATCTGACCCCAAAAAAAAAAAAACTGTAAGAGTCTAATTTTGGGAACGAGGGAGACATGCGAACAAGGCATTTCGTTTTCCTTCACTATATATATGTAACTTGCTAGTAGTGTTTGTTTATGCTGCCAATGCCTAATTATCGTCGACCGATAAAAGAGCACTACATTTTTTTTTATTTATTTGCATTTCCCTTATATGTGAAAATTCTGAACTAAGAACGTTATAATTGACGAGTGAGTAACATAGAATTTTTACTTATCCGCATACACACGGAATCACCAAACACAATTTGGAATCGTGTGCTGAATAAATAAGAAAAAATTAGTTTGTGTGTGTCCTTTGTCAGTCAATGCCTCAAAGGGTTAATGGCAAATAAAATTCATGGTCAACACAACCCTAAATGCATACTTGCTTTGCTTCATGGCATGAAAGTTGGTTTAATTCTTGGTAATATTAGGATCTATACTAATTTCTGTAAGAGTTTGTATATTTATTTGGATTAAATCATTCTAGTCTATGTTACAAGTTACCTGAGATGATAAGTAACAACACAGTCACAAAAAATAAAGCCATCCCACCGTGTAAATCAAATATTTGAAGTATAATTCTCTAATGTACACTTTAAACTAATAGTAGTAATATTCTACTCATTCTTGTTTGTAAATACTAAGTGCCAATTATTGTCTTATTGGAAGTGCCAATGAGGTCCTAGTCTACCTGAACAAATAAAATAGTGGTCCATAAAATTGAAATGTATTCAAATTTCAGAAGTCATGAGTTTTCCCTAATTATATATAAGTTTTGAATGTTAATCATGCTATTAATTTGTAGGTAAATTACAATCCTGCTGAATAATCCGTTTTCATATAAGTGTTAATTATAATATTATTATTTACCCACATGGAGCGATCAGTGAATCCGCGTCACGTTTCCATCAATGAGATTTTTTTGGTTTTTTTTTTTTTTTTTTGGGTAAGTATCAATAAATTTCTCTTGTTGTAATATTTATTGTCCAGCTTAATTCAGTTTTTCTTGTTATTCATGTTGTATTGCCCCACATAGGTGGGTTAAAAGAAATGATATTGAATTGAGATAGGGAAATTTTTGTTTGGACTCAATTTATGTAATAATGTATGAATCTCTTGATCTAAGATACAAATCAAAGACAGTAAATTTTTCTATTGAATATAACTCCCAAGTTTTGGTGCTATTAGTAACTTGAGTTAAGTATTTTAGTCCATTATTTAGAATCAAAAATTATTGGGTCACCTAGAGTGTTACAAATAGTATGAGAACGAATTTTGTGTGATCTATGTATAGAGTGAGATTAAGTCAGATAGTGAGTGGCTACAAGTGCAGGAGTGTTAAGCGTTATGAGAAGTTACGTTATGAGAGGTTAAATACAATATCAAATTAAAGGTACGAGTCACCTTTAGAATGTAATACTCCACATGGATGAAATTAAAACAACTAATATTTAGGCTCAAAAATTTAGAGTCAAAATTTATTAGGCCAACTTAGCACCTGTGGTACGTCGGCATCATCAAGTTAGACACCAGCCTATTAAAAATAAGGAAATACTTAGTGTAGAGTTCTGGTTTACGATTTTACTTGTAAATTCTGTAGTGTAAATTAAATGTTATGAAATTTATGACATCAGTTACGTAAGTAAGATTTTATAAAATTTAATATAAAATTTAATTTTGACTGCAAGATCTACAAATAGAACTCAAGATCGGATCTATGATAGTATTTTCTTTAAAAATATATTGAAGATGACCTTCTAGGTTTTTTTGCAGTTTGCAGAACCACAATTTTTTCCTTGGACTTCCAGTGTTGATATGTAACCCGGTGGTCCTCATCTATATATCACAACTCAAGAACAAAGCCTCTTATGTTAGGTTGATCGTACAAATCAAGATTTTGAGCGATATTAACGTTTATGTACAAAAAAAAAAAATCAATTTCATTCAACTATAAATTTCAAGTTGGCAGTCTATGTTGGGTGATTACTTGAGATTTGTTGTCTTCTACGCTTTTGTCTAACTTTGCGGGACTTAATTAGTATATGGTAAAAATACGGCATTAAATATATGAGCAAAAGGTCAGAATATAGTTCTTCATCCCGCGATTAATATGATTTTTATTTATCATAACAGGCCAATTTGATCATTTATCTTTAAAAAAATTAACTAATCTAATATTTATTATAAAAATTATGGACAAATTAATGGACCATAATAATCATGTTGCCCTTAATTTACAGTAGATGTGTTGTCAACGATTTCGTTAGTTTATCTACAAGTTTTATCACAATCATTAAATTAGTTAATTTTTTAAAGGATAAATGACCAAATTATTTTTGATAAACAAGGGACCAAATTAGTCAATATCCTAAAGATAAATGATCAAATTTATCTTTTTCCTTTAAATATCATAAATGCCTACTTTTTTGCTAAACAATCTTGAATCCTGATAACCATTCTGCTATAAATATGATAAAAACTATTTTGTTGTTGCATTAGGATGGAAGAATTTGGTGAAAATTTTGATTTTCATTAGTTTACTGGGGTAATTTTTAGAAATAAAACCAATAAATTTTAATTTTATCTAGATCTTAAATAAATAGAAAAGTGCGAATGAAAATTTTCAAATAATTTATATTGTAGATGAATTAAATATCTTGTACCATTACTTATCTAGTATTTTCCGACAGTTATACCTCTTTCCACATCAGGCCATACCCCCCTCATAATGCTGCCCACGCCGACATTATTGTTTCTTCGCTAGCATATCATTCCTAATTAAGTCCACAATTTTTATTTTTTTTTTAAAAAAAAGCAAAAAGTCATCATATGCTTTGAAAAACTTATTATTGCATGATGGATAGTATTTACTTCTTTTTAACCTCTCTAGACTCGGAATAAATTATAGGTTTTCCAATAATCTGGTCGTTCTATTTTATGTTTGAGCTAACCACATTTCAACTCTATATTATTTACTTTCTAATTATATGGTTGTGTGGAGATTTTCAAACCAATATTTCCTAATTAAAATTCTACATTAACCAGCTAAACCTCCAAGGATTAACAACAGATAACTAGATAAGTAATAGTATAAGATAATAAGTATTTAATGATATCTTGTGTGTCAGTCATTTAAATAGTATTACATACGTATTACACAAAAAATGTGTCACAGAAAACTCACACCTCTTTACAACTCAACATTTTTATCCCGGTTGCATTACCCACGGGCGGCTTAAGGTAATTTACTCGAGCCAACAATTAAGTTGACAAATATATTATTACTTATACTCTACTATAAAATAATAATCTGGTCGTGATTAGACGGGTCCCAATTAGGAGTGATGCCTTTGAGTTTAATATTAAACTGAGATTTGTGCTTGATTTGGAGAATCTCGGAGATGACCCTAAGAATTCCCCGCAAATTATTTGTTTATTTTCCATTGTGGTTTTATTTGTTTATTTTCCATTGTGGTTTTATTTGTTTATTTTCCATTGTGGTTTGTGGTTTTCTTAAGTTTTAATGGTCATTAGGCTGCGATTACGTACTGTCATTACCCAACAACATTGTAGTTGGTTGCACTTACTATTTAGTTTGGTGCAATGACCTGTGCTGGGTGATGAATTGGTAAAGAACATCGGATTTAAAGCAGAAAAAAGAAGAAGAAATAATTATCTTAACTACCAATTCGATGGGAACAGTGATATTCTTTAATGTACCATATAATATTAAAAAATTTTACAATTTTTTTTAGAAATCATTCTCTTGATTTTAAATTTTGTACAGTATAAGTTTTTAAAATACATGATATTGTGTGTTGTACAATCATTTAAAGTACAACGGAATGATTTTCTAAAGAGACAGTAGAATTTTTTCACAATATGAATACATGAATAGTTGGATACCTTGACCTTACCGTGCTATACACCTTACCTAATTACTACTCGATTATAAGTTAATAATATCGGCTTAATTTATGAGTTAATATTCATTGTCTTCCTCTACCATCTTATTTATTGTGCCAATTTAACGATTGAAAAACTTCAACAACACATCTTTTTATCAGTAACAAGGATTTTCGAATGGATCCAATATTTTTTTTATTATATTGTGTAAAATTGGATAGAGAGATTTGAATAGATGTGATTTGAAATTTTAATCTATAATAAGTTATTCAAATAAGTTATTTAATTTGAAGTGTGAATTTAATATCTTAAGAGTGTAATTTTAATAGTTAAATGAGTAGATTTCAAATTTATCCAAATTTCATATTATTTCAAATTTATCCAATTGAAATTCATTTATTTTAAATCATTCATTCAATTCAAGTCCACCCATCCAAACACAATCTTAATTTTTTCATCTTGATACTTTTTTTTAAGGAATCTAGAATTTGGATGGAACGCAATTCTTAATGGAAAAATATCGAAACTCATCTTCAAAATTCAAAACATGAAATATTAAATGAATGCAATGCGGGGACGTTAACGTTAGATCTGAAATACTGCCCAAATAGAACAATTGTAGCATACACTGATGGTAAAACTTAAATCCCATTGTATTGTCTTTAGGTTATGATTTAATAGATTTTGGCACTAAATCATTAGCGTTAAAGACTTAAAGTGCTTATGAAACTTATTTTGAAGCAATTATTTGCCACTAAAATTATTTATAGAAAATGGACATTGTTATATCACTTAAACAAAGCAAGAATCATTTAAAATAGTATGATTTAATCCTTAAATAAAAAAAAATTACCATTTTGTGTCATATTCATATGCTTTTCCTTTCTGACTCAAATCAATGACGAGGTTTTTAAGTGCCTAACCACAGTAGATTAAATTAATGATTTTGGAAAATGAAAATAGCTTGAAAAACAAAAGGTGAGCGGTCAATGATGTTCTTCAATCAAATTAATAATAATATTAAAGCAATTTATTAGTGCATGCTGACACTGCACCGCAAACGGAGTACAATAACAGATGAGCGGAAGCGGTACGAGTAAGAAGTCATCAGGCACGAGTAATTTGTTACTTTTAGTTGAATTTGAAGAATTTGAAGAATTTAAAAAGTCTGAATATTATTTAAAATATTATTGAAATAATTATTGTAATAATTTTTAAATTTTGATCATATATAAAATTAAAAAATATATTAAAAAATAATTGCAAAATATTATTCAGTAAATAATGAATAATGCTCTATTTAGATGGCTCTTTTTTTTCTCATTATTCTTCAAATTATATTTTTGTAATTATTCATACACATTGTCTCTTATACACATCTAGATGTGTATAAGAGACAGGGATCTATAGAGAGCAGTATATATTTCTATGAGATAAAATTTTCCATTTCTTGTATAATAAAAAAAAAAATATAGTAAATTTCTCTTTTTATCTCACATATTCTCCTTTTTTATCTCACATACTATTCTTCAAATTATATTTTTGTAATTATTCATACACGTTTTTCAATCAAATTTTATCTCATATATTTTCCATAAAAAGTTGCTATACTATGTATTTCTCTTCTTTTTTTTCCTTTTCTTAAAAAAAGAAGAAGAAGATGATCCATAGTAAATTTCTCTTTTTATCTCACATATTCTCCTTCTTTTTCTCTAAAGTTATACAAAAAATAATAAAAAATAAATAAATATAGAAAAAATAAAATACTAATGCATCACAGAGGAATTCTATGCTACAATTAAAATGACAAAATTTACAAATATGCTTATATTTCTATCATCCATAGTACACATAAATTATTATTATTTGCTTTTAGTATGCATATAATTATGACATTGGAAATATATAAATACATACACCTAGTGAAACTTAGAAAAAAAAAAATTCTTCAATCTCACTTTAAAAGTTCTATAATATTTTAACACAATACCATAATTACTACTTTAATAATGTAAGAGTATTTTTTTGTGTAATTTTATAATTTGTTACTCTTTCCTAAATAACTTCCTTCGATTCACTCTAAAATTACACATATATCTCTAATTTAATTTGTATTTTAGTTTTTTTTTATCTTTTTTTTTAATAAAATTGATATAAATTTACTCACACATCGAATATACTAATAAAATTAGTGTATATAACAATTGTCATATATTAGACGGGAAATTTTGTTTGGGGTCCAAGCTTAATTCATGCCCATTTAATTGAATTAGCCCACGTATTTGTAGATTGCTACTTTTTTTTTTAAGAAATTATTCTTTTGACTTTAAAAAATTGTATAATATAAATTTTTAAAATATATAATATTGTACTGTTTAAATATTTAAAATAAGAGAGAATGATTCTTAAAAGAAATTTTAAAATTTTTCAAAATCATGACGAGATTAAAATTTTCTGCATTGGACTAAAATAGGGTTAATTACATTTACCTTGCCTGAGGTTTGGCTATATTACCAATCGAACCTTGTAGTTTCATAAAATTACGATTAACCCTCTTAAATGTCCAAACGTTTAATAAATACCTCCCCACCGTTAACTACCGTTAAAAGAAATTCTGATGTTAACACTCCCTATTTATTTTTTCATTTTCTCAATTTTCCACCGACCAAAACAACATCATTTCATGTAATTATCTTAACCCATGCCCAATTCCATATCCAAACCCAAAATTCAAACCTAAAACCCCTACATTCCCTTTAGACCCAAACCCAAAACCTACAACCCAATACCTAAACCCAATAATCTTCCCTGTTTCCTTCACCGATCTAGCATTTCCTTCTCCATTTTCCGTTCCAACCACCACATCACACCTTTCCTCCCTCATTCTTTTCCTCTTCCTCTAACACCTCGTCCCTTTCCCCCTCACTCCTCCTCCTAATCTCACTACATTTTGGGTGGTGAAGAGGGGTTAAGAAGTTTAGAAACTGAAGAGAAAGAGAAAGAAGTGTTTCCATGTTTTAGTTTATTGGTGGGATTTTGATGGAAGTTTAGGGATTGACACCTTGTTTTTTTTCGATTTTGGATCAGGTTTGTTGGTTGAGTGGATTAGAGTTAAATTAGTGATTCATGTGATGGAGTCTTGTGATTGAGATTTTGTAGAATTGATTTGTTCCAATAGCTTTTATGGAGGAGATGGTATGTTGTGGAAGATAAATAAGTTTAGGGCTAAATTGATAAAAATAAAAAGTTTGAGAACTATTCTTGATTTTAGAATTGAGGCTGCTTCAAAATTTTTTTTTTTTGAGGGACTAATTAAACAATATATGATTAGGGTAAACTAGTCTTTTTACAAGTTCTGTTAATGGAGGTTAGTTCAAAGGGGGAATTCATAGTTTCACCAAACTATAAGGTTTGATTGATAATATGGCCAAACCTTAAGGGAGGTAAATGTAATTAATCCATTAAAATACTTATAAAAACAGGAATCCGAAATCAAACTATCACAGACACTTTCATCGGACCCATACCCACATTTCATAGTGGGACCCATATTCCCACAGTAGTACTACTGGAAAACGGCGGGCCCACTATCTCCACAGTGTCGTATCCCCAGGCATGGAAGAAGGAAAATTACCACTCACTCCTACTCTCCTCCTAGTAGTATGCAAAACGGAATTCAGGCTATTAAGCTAGTAAGAGAAACAAGCCTCTCTCTCTTCACCGACTGCACACCAGTCGCATCCCCACTAGGGTTTTCATTTCACTATTTCAGTGCTTTATAATTTTATTTATCCGTTTTTTTTCTTTTTTCTTCGTGGGTCGAGTGCATTTTGATTTTTTTTTGCTCGCAAGTCCTCAGATCTTTGAATCTTTCGCAGTTTCACTTCTTGCTTCTGTAAGGTAGGCGGTCTGGCGGTGTATGCTCTATTCTCTTTTTCGGGGCGATCTACTTTTTACTTTAATGTCGATCATATGCTCATTACTCGCGAATTTCTTTATTTAGATTCTTTTTTAGCTGTAGATTTTTAGTAAATTTTATTGATTTCGTCAAAAAATCTCTACTTTTCATGTTATTTCAGCTCCGAGGATGTTTTGAATAACTTTGGATTCGGCCTTTTTTTATTATTATTATTAATGTGGGCTGTATGATTTCTGTATTTACTAGTTAATGGGATCTTGTTAAAGTGATTTAACATTAAATTTTCTGCTCTTTAATTAAATAGATAAGATAGATATGAAGTTCTGTTTTTCTCGTTCCTTATTTTTTTTTTTTTTTGGGGGGTGGGATTCATGTGTATTTGTTTCATACAGCCTGGTTAATATGTCACTATTTGGTAAATTGTAAAAAAAAGGTAAAGGGTAAATTCTGTTATGGTTGGATAATTGGATTGCTTGTGGTACTAGTAGGATTGTTATTTATGGTATTGGGCCACCTGTTGGTACTTAAGAAATAAGTTGCACAAAATGAGTTTTAGTCATTAAGATGAAGCTGAAATTGACGAGTCGAGATGATGTATCCAAGGAGAAAAAACAGCTTCAATTCAAAAATTTTGGATCATTAATATTATTGGTGAATTGTGATATATTGGATTTGAGTGGAGGAACTTTGATCATATAGTTATCAAGTTTGTTGCTTATTTATTTTATTTTTCTGAATTACAGTTATAAATTAGTGGTAATAGAGCATTTAGTGGTCTTTCTAAAGACACCATTTTTACCTTTGTTTTTTTTTTTAATTGATTTAATGGAGCCAACCAAGTTGAGGGTGACCAAGCAGATGGAATTGGTTTGGGATCAGATGTTTATCACAGTGGAATTTTCGTTTCGGAGTAAGAAATAGTACTAGTAATTAGTCAAACAGCCACATGATTTATTGAGGAACTATACTTTTTCTAAAGATATGAGTGTAATAGGAATTAGGACCCCACTAAGGGATAGAATCTCCCCCTCTCTTGCCTGCCCTTCCATGTCTTGTATTCACTATCAAGTGTAACAAGTAGAAAATCTTCTTTAGTTTCTTACTTTGTTAATAATAAGTTTGATAACCATTTTACTTATTGCAGAAGATAATCAGGTTATTACTCAATTGCAATGACAGGTTATATTCTTGATGTGCTTTCCTGTGTAATGGAATTATATTTGCTTGTATATGCACACAAATATATAAATGATATGTTTGAGAGAATAAAATGAATATTTGTTGGCTTAAATAATGAGAAACTTGGTATTCTTACAGGAAATGGGTGAGGCTGATTGCAGTGACTGAAGTGTAAGGATTTTATGAACCATAAATTCAAAGCTCCAGACTATAATTGACTATGCTTTCGTTGAGCTAAAACCCGAGTGCTCAAAAAGGATTAGGGAAAAATATGGTTCAGATTTAATTTGGTGTTCTTTCTTTTCCTTCTTTGGAGTTAGGTTGATTCGATTTGTGAGCTTAGCAATTGTTATGGGTACTTTCACTCGTACTTGTGAAATTGTTGAATCAAATGAAGAGATGAGCTCAATTCAGCATTCTCAAACACTTTATCAAGCAGAAATCCATGAAAGAGAGTGGCAGCCTCCAGTAAAAAAAGGATCTAATAAGTTTTTAGAAGATGATATCAATAGGCTTTTTGAGGGAATAAATTTAAGAACTTCGAAGAGTTTGGATCTGTCAGACCGTCTAAGTGCAGGGTTCTCCAGAAAAAATGCCTCAAAGAAGCCAATGAAGGTAGGTGTTTCTTATTCACCAGGAATTGGATTTTCTGAGCCAGTATCCTTGAAGCAGGCTCTGAGGGGACTTTGTATATCTCAGGCAGCAGAAATGGCTGCCATGATTAGCTCAAAAGATTATCAAAGCCACCAGGATCTCCTGGGGTATTAGAAGCTGGAAAAGTTACAAACTTGTGTAGGTCTGTTGTAGTTGAAGCTGGTGATTCTGGTCTTCCCTTAACTGAAAGTGGAGGAGGCAGAGTGGAAATCTCTTTGGTGCCTGAAGAAAGCACTTCGGATTGCTTTGAGAGGGGGCTTGGATCCCTTCAAGAGCCGAAGATGTGGTCTGCAACCCAAAGTGCCTACTCCTCTCCCCGTTTTGTTGTTAAACCCACTGTGAGCAGCGTAAAAAACTCTCCCCTCCACAATGCAATTCCCACGGCCTCAAGAAAAGTTGAGACTCGAGCATCTGGAAAACTGCATATTAAGGAAGAAAGCCAAGAGGCTAAGATTGACTCAGTTGGCCAGAACACACTTCCTTCTCCACAGCTTGCTGTTGAACCAAGCATGGAGAATATGGAATTAACTCGAAGACGAACCGAGATTATATCTGCGTCAAGAGAAATTGAGGTTCAAATTTCATTGGAAATGGTTTCCCTTCAGGGTGAAAACCAGATTTTAAATTCTTCTGTTTCACCTAGTTCTGCCGATGGTAACTCAAAGCTTCACAAGAATACTTCAGTCTCAAACAAGGTTGCTAGTCCAAATAGGAAAATTGGAACTTCAGTCAAAATAGCGAGCAAAGCAACACCTAAGCTAAGACGGAAAAGCAAGTTGCAAACATTTCCTTCATCTAATGCATCAAAAACCAGCAAAGAAAGCAAGTCAACGAGAAACGCATCCCGCGCATTGAAACCAGTAATCAGGAACAAGAATCCTGTTATAAAGAAAACCAAGCAGGACTCAGTAATTGGTGCAGGTAACTCTGAAGCAGCTTGTGAAGTAAATGGTTCCCTTGGTGTTAATTCCAGCCAATTAGTTTGCCAGAAATGTCAATGTTCCTTGAGAGATGTAAAACAGGAGTCCAGTAAAGAATCCTCATCACCTGTTCATTCAAATTCTGCTGCTATTGTCACCCAACATCGTTAATAGCAGGATCTGTGATACAAGTAAGTCGGGCTCCATTACGAAGGCCTTTGTAAATACTGGCACTCCTGCTGGGAAAGGCAACATGGTACTGAAATTCAGAGAGAAAGGGGACTTCTCGCAAAGCTCAAAGAGTAGCATGGGTGAGTACAGTAGTAGTACAAGCATGAGTGGGGAGAGCAATGTAAGTGGGTCTAGCTGTGGCAACAGACCACACATGTCCACAGATGTAAGGTGGGAAGCCATCAATCTTGTGAAAAAACAGCATGGGTTCCTTGGTTTGAGCCATTTTAATTTGTTAAAGAAGCTTGGATGTGGTGACATTGGTACTGTCTATCTTGCTGAGCTGGTTGGAACAAACTGCCTATTTGCCATAAAAGTCATGGATAATGAATTTTTGGCAAAACGGAAGAAGATGCCCAGGGCCCAAACTGAAAGAGAGATTCTGAGAATGCTGGATCATCCTTTTCTCCCTACACTGTATGCACAGTTCACCTCAGAGATTACAATCTCTCATGTTTGGTTATGGAGTTTTGTCCGGGTGGAGATCTGCATGTCCTCCGGCAGAAGCAGCCAGGCAGATATTTTCCCGAAAATGCAGCAAGGTAGGAAAAGTCTAGGTCTATCCTTGGCATGTATTTTGCAACCCTTGAGGCACATCAAACAAAAACTAGGTGATAATAGAAGAATTCGATTGAAATCTCCCATCCACATACAGCTTTTAATTTGTTTGATTACTTGGTACAGAAATATGTGCTCCATTTAAAGTCAAGTTACTTTTACTTCTGATTTGATTTGAGGCTTGGACTTTTGTCGAAACTGCTAATTCAGTGGAAATAAATAACGATATGCCATAATTATTTCTAGTATTTTTTTATTTGGTGAGCTTGGCATGGAATCCAAGATCATTAATGACACTTTTTGCTTACAGGTTTTATGTTGCTGAGGTTCTTCTTGCTCTGGAATACTTGCATATGCTTGGCATTGTGTACCGTGATTTAAAACCAGAAGTAACATTTTGGTGCGAGAAGATGGCCACATCATGCTTACAGATTTTGACCTGTCGCTGAGGTGTTCAGTTAACCCTACCCTTCTAAAGTCATCTCCATTCGGAATAGAGCCGGCACGGATATCTGGTCCATGTGCGGGATCGAACTGCATAGATCCTTTTTGTGCTGCACCATCATGCAAAGTTTCATGCTTTAGCCCTAGAATTTTACCTGCAACAGCAAAATCAAGGAAACCAAAGGCTGAACAAGCAGCCCAAAGCAGATCTTTGCCACAGCTTGTGGCTGAGCCAACGGAGGCGCGATCCAACTCTTTTGTGGGTACTCATGAGTATTTGGCTCCAGAAATTATTAAAGGAGAGGGTCATGGGAGTGCTGTAGATTGGTGGACATTTGGTATATTTATTTACGAGCTCCTGTATGGAAAGACTCCCTTCAAAGGTTCTGGAAATGAAGAGACATTAGCCAATGTGGTGTTGCAAAATCTCAAGTTTCCAGACAGCCCAATTCATGATTAGTTTTCAGGCAAGAGATCTCATCAGGGGGCTGTTAGTTAAAGAGCCAGAGAATAGATTGGGGACAGAAACTGGAGCTGCTGAGATCAAGCGGCACCCATTCTTTGATGGCCTAAATTGGGCACTGATACGCTGTGCTATACCACCTATAATACCTGAGTTTTGTGATATTGAAGTTCCAAAAGTAGCCTCTCAGGATAAGGGAAAGAGATTCCTCGAGTACAATGCTATGGGAGAGCACTTGGAGTTTGAATTGTTCTAGAGCAACTTATTGACTTGGTGGACATGCTGTCTGTTTTGGTAATAATTTGCTCCTCTACCTTGTTGTAACTAATGTTAAGATCATAATGTATATTTGTCAGCAATATCATGGAAATTTCTTCCTCCTGATCCAGAAATGCATTGCAACGCACTGTAATATTGTTATCTGGTTAATATTGCTCTCTCATGGTAATTTATGCTGCAAAGAATTCTTTGCCTTTATAAGCATGTCTTAGTTCAGAGCAATCACCTTGTTAAAAGTTGTGTTGATCTGAAAAAACTTGGTCTTCCCCTTTCGATTAAGTATAATGATTTACGTCTTTAGGTAAAATTGATTTCACTCTTGCTAAAGGTAATACAACCTTGAATAATGCTCCTGTTGCATTCATTTTTGAAGTCCTGATGTTAATGTTTCTTTATCAGTGCCTGAAAGATTGGGGGAAAAAAAAAAATACTAGTTACTTGTCAGAAACTCTCTACATTCTTGAAGCAACCAAGCCTAGTTATAAATTAAGCAGAAATTTTGTGGGAATGTATCTTATGCTTCAGGAATCCGGTCTTTAGCATCTTGTAAGTGCTTCTGAGTTGATTTCATGTGACAGATAGTAATTAGGTTACTGAGGTTGCTTACTGAAGTTAGTAATTTATGTTTTGATGGCATTAATGTTGAGTCGGCGATAAAGGTTTTGTCTTGAAAAATGTTTCTGCAGATTTTAATTCTCTAACTATTGTAGATACTTGGTAGGGTTAAATTTCTCATAAATAGGAAAGATAAATTATACTACTTGCAAGTTGGTTTAATGCCATTAGGCTGATAAATTTTATGTCGGTTAGAGTAATTATCGGGTATGTCCAATAGTTGGTTATCAATTAATAAGAATCTCTTATTTAGAATGCAGGCCTATTTTTTTCTAAAAAATAGAGGGTCATCTAATAGGAGCCCGTTTTAATGCCTTTAGACTGAGAAATTTTATCTCGGTCAGGAGCAATTATTAGACATGCTGAGTAATTGCTCTGTAGAAATCTCATTTAGAGTGGAGGACTCATTTTTTAAGAAAAAATAGGAGGATCATCCTATTTAAAAAATAGAAAACTTTCATTAATTAAAAAGTAATTATTGAATATGTCTAGTAATTATTCCTGATCAAAATAAAAATTTTCACATTAGACTTCATTGTTAAGTACTACTACGTACCATAGCAAGACAAATTTGGACAGCTGATCTCCTTGAGAATCCAACACTGCACTCTTTAGATAAAGGTGAACTAGAGTAAAGTTGAGAATCAAGTCTTATGTGTCATGTCCTGAACCTTGAATTTTTTTTTTTAAGACGTTAGAGCAGTACCTTCTCATTTTTGTACGGGGGAAAACAATTAATGTGGCTAGCTCTGAAGTACAAGCATACAATAAAGATGCTCTTTGCCTATAAAGAAGACTATTAATTAACCGAAAGAAGCGATTGAACCAACTGAAAATGACTTGAAACTTCGCAACTACAATCCAGAGACAAAGAAACATTTCATTTTTTAGCATATAAGATCCCTCTTTATTAATGTTTTATATTTTACTTGATATACAACAGGATATTTGCTTAAATTTTTCGTGCAAAAGAGAAAACAAGAAATTCTCTTTTGAATAAGTTTTAGCCTGAAAAACATTTGTGAACAATCCATTATCTACATAAAAATGAATGCAGATCCCATCTTCGCTATTGATAAAGCTGTTTTGAGGCCTTCTTTTTTACTTTTGACTTGTGCTATTACTAAATTTCCTTTGTATGATCCAAATCAACAAAAGAATATATATGTTCAAAATTTAAGAAAATTATTAAATTGCTTGAACTAACATTTACATCATCCAATCAATAATTACCAGATAATGAGGAGTTCATCTAACAACAAAACAGACTGTAATGGCCCTACATACCGGCGGTTTTGGTCGCAAAATTAAGGTTTCTGGTCTAAGTTTCATTATCATATGAACAAGTTGTAACATAAACACATGTTAGTTTATCTTTTGCTTTCCTAGTTTTATTTTTTCAATAAATCTCGAGATATCTTTTGGTGACTTAAATCCGTTATCTCATCATATAATCTACACTTCGTTGTCCCAAGGCTTTCCTAATTTCCTAATGTCTAAACTATTAAAAAAAAGATTTAATTAATTAGTAAGAGAATTGAGGAACTTGGAGATATCTCAAGTACAAGGTGGTAATAAAAACTTTAACATATTATGTATTTTTTCTGTCTCATTTTATATATCATTCTTTTTATTTTAATTTATCATAAATTACTCAAAATAGCAAATTTTTAAAGGTCATGTTTCCTATTTTACCTTTCCTACAAGTCCCAAAGACATAGTACTGAATTTATATTTTAGCATAATTTGCTTTCACAAAGCCATTTTAAAATTTAGAACTCCAAAGTCAAGTATTAATCGAATGACAGAGATAAAAAAATTTTCTTACCAGTGGGTCAAACACTAATTTTTTTGAACTATATATCAATTTAACCATACGAAATAAAATGGAACAAAAATAGTATAATAAAATCATACTATTAATAGAAATTAATAAATGTAGGACAAGCATTAATATATTTTTCAACTAACATGGAAACCTACCTTTTCATTCGGCGGCCTTTATATGAATTATCCTGAGCTACCACATGGTGGCGAGGAACGACTTCACTCCTTGCTTCCTCCTATATAAATAAATGTTGCCGTAATCTCCTACCCACCTTACTCCACTGTACCTCTACTTTATATATCTATAGCTAATTACATGATTATGAAGAAGCTTAACGAAGAAATGTCCAAGAATTCTAAGGAAAACAACAACAATAGTAATAATATTAAAGGGAGGTGTTGTTCGAGGAAAGAAAAGATCACAACTATAATGATCGTGTACAAAGAATGCCGGAAGAACCATGCAGCGAATATCGGAAGACATGCGGTAGATGGTTGCTGTGAGTTCATGCCGGCCGGAGATGCCGGAAGCCCCGGTGCTTTTCTTTGCGCTGCTTGTAATTGTCACAGGAATTTCCATCGGAAAGTCGTTCTCCGAAGTTACGAAACTAATTCCTCTCGTGACTGTTCTTCCATGTCTACTACTCCAAAGTAGGGTTCAAAAGTACTTTGAAAATGCTGTGCAATATTTTCAATTCGATGGGTAATTGTATGATGCATCTAATAGTTTATAATTTGTTTCTCAATATGCATCAAAAGATTTTACTAGTAGTTTTGTGATGTTGTATTAATGTTAGAGAGATAATGACAACAATAAAAATGTTTATGTGCTACAAATCTTTTATTATATTTCTTGTTCATCTCAATTCATATAGATAGATAGTGTAATATATGAAACGAGATAGCTAGTGAAATAGAAGATTCGTAACGTTTGACATTATTACAAAAATGTTCCCCTCCAACATTACTTGCTTAAGATTGTGAGAAAAAGAGAATAACTAATTTCGGATCAGAGGAAGCTTACAAACAAATTACAGAACCTATGAGAGAAATAATAAGAATAAATGGCACAAATATTGGAGACCAAACTAGAACTTTTGTTCTTGATCGATGTTTTACCTTTTTAATTAACTCCTAAAAAATATTATTTGATGTTAGTTATATAAAGCATGAATTATCCTCTTGGATTTTTTATAAGTACCAGCTATTTGATTTTGCTTCTTACTGATTCCATCTATACAGACGCAAATACTTTTTCTTTTCTCTGTTTTTTTATGTTACAAACGAAGTTGATTTTAAGTTATAAAGCTATATTAATTTGAAGAGTTACATTCGCATATAAACATCAATAAATGACCAAAATAACAAAATTCAACCAACTTTTTCGATTTTCCCTGTAAGAGTATTTAGCATTCGAAATTGGGCCATCTGTTGGGCCATTTTATAGGCCCAGAATTGGGCCAAACAGTGACAATTACTATGAAAAATAGAGGGCCTCCACTGGTTATTGACTTCTCGATAGAACTTTTTCGTCGTTAATTCACATTTTTTCTTTCACTCTACTCTAGTGTGTAGACATTTTTCGTTCAAATTCCGCGCTACTCTCTCGGTTCTTCCCGGCGTCGCCGTCGCCGTCGCCGCCGCCACCGGATTCTTGCAATTTTCGCCGTACACCTCCTTGCCTCCTAATTCCCGGTCACTTTCTGAGTAGTTACTCAGTAACTCAGCCACTACAGCTATCAATACTCCGCAAACTAATTGTATTTGCGCGCTTATAAGCTAGTGGCCTAGGGTTCAGTCGGTCATCCTAGTTTTTTCTTTTTTTTTTCTTTTTTTTTGTGCTTCCTTAGTTAAAAGTGCTGGATTAATCTCGAACATTCGTCGGAATGAGCAACTCTTCAAGGTAAAAACAACAATTTCGTTTCTCCCAGTGGTTATATTACTGTTTTGGATTGTTTACATGATCAATTTTGGGAGAATTCATATAATTTTTGCTAGTTTTTGCCAACTTGTTTTCGCGTTCTGCTCGGATAACTCGTTTAAAGAAGAATAGGAAGGACTTTTCCGTCCTTATTGTTATAAATGTTAACTTGGAAAAAGGATTATTTTGCTTTAAATTATTATTTCAGGGAAGACGCGAGCAATACACTGCGTATACTTGTTGCCACGGATTGTCACCTAGGGTACATGGAGAAGGATGAAATTCGCAGGCATGATTCCTTTCAGGCATTTGAAGAGATATGCTCGATTGCGGAGCAAAAACAGGTATTTACCGTTGTTTGGGTAACTGAAGGTAATGGTTGGCCTTGTGTCTGTATATTTTGGGTGCAGCTTAGTTTGTTTCTTAATAACTGATATCTGATATGCTAAAGATTTCTGATTAGAAAGGAGGAATTAAGAAGACATGCCTGTTCGATCGTATCTAGATTCTGGACCTATTGACACGAACTATGAAACTGTCTGTGTTTCCATATGTTTATTATTTACTGATACTATTGGTGAGTCCTGTCTGCATCAGGTGGATTTCTTACTCCTTGGTGGTGATCTATTTCACGAGAACAAGCCCTCAAGGTCAACTTTAGTAAAATCCATTGAGATTCTCCGTCGTTGTTGCCTTAATGACCGTCCTGTGCAGTTCCAAGTAGTCAGTGATCAGACAGTGAATTTTGCCAACTCGTAATGATCTATCTTTGCTCTTGCTTTCCCATTTCGCTCACTTTATTTTTTCCTCTTTCTATGCTTAATATGAATCCTCGACACCTTTGAGAAAAGAAATTGAGAATTTGAGCTGGTGATTGCTTGCACTTTAGTTGACTTTGATAGTACCTGCCTGCGGTATTAAGTATGAAATTGTTGCATAACAGGAACTTTATTTTTTCAAATATTTGGTTTCTGCTTCTAGTTTTAGAATGTTGAGAGTTCCGGGTGTCCTTTGTTTTCAGACATTTCACATATTTCTATTGGTTGTGTGTATTTTCTATTTCTACCATGGATTATGATTTATTTGTTTCCATCTAATCACTCTAGTTTTGGTCGGCCATATCTGAGATTGCATTTTTTTCACATGCGTTATACAGTAAAACTTCCAATTTACATTTTCCACCATGCTTTTATAATTTGTTGATCTTTCCAGATTTGGTCATGTAAATTATGAAGACCCCCATTTTAATGTTGGATTGCCAGTGTTCAGCATCCACGGAAATCACGACGATCCTGCTGGAGTGGTATGGAATTTATTGTAAAATACTATATATTATTTATATTTATCCTGGCAAAAGAAATATAGAGATGACTAATCTGTAGGAAAAAGTGTGTTATTAAGGAGGTATACTAATGTCAAACAAAATCTGTAGCCTTAGTTAAGAGATTATCTATAGCAATAACTCCTGTTGCTTCCACCGAATTGCTATAATTCCTGTTCCTTTCACAAAACACTTTGAGGATCGTATTTGAATTTGATTGATCATATTAAAATACCATTAATTATAGCTTTCCGCGTTGCTGCTCTTTTGCTTTTGAAACTTTTAGGTGCAATCCAAGGCCTTATGTTAATATGCCACTTACATGTCTATCTTGATAAACTCTTTTCTCTGGGCTATTCTTGTCGTCCACTATCACAGGACAATCTTTCTGCTGTTGACATACTTTCAGCTTGCAATCTCGTGAACTATTTTGGGAAAATGGTCCTTGGTGGTTCTGGAGTTGGACAGATCACTCTCTATCCCATTCTAATTAGGAAGGTCTGTCCATGGGTCTATTTAGTGGATAATACAGATTCAAGGCATATTATGGAGATTTTGATGTGGGCTTCTAACTATATCAATTGTAGGGGGCTTCAACTTCTGTTGCACTTTATGGTCTTGGGAATATTAGAGATGAACGCTTGAATAGAATGTTCCAGGTATACTCTTTGGGTGGTTTTTTTTTTTTTTTCCTTCCCCCCTTGAAGTCTTCCTCTGCTGACTGGAGAGTGTGTGTGTGTGTGTGTATATGTATATATATATATATATATATATATATATATCCACTTGGGTTTCTCTTGATACTGTAGACACCACATGCAATACAATGGATGCGGCCTGAAGTTCAAGAAGGCTGTCAAGTATCAGACTGGTTCAATATCCTTGTACTTCATCAAAACAGGTTTTTCTGAGGGCATGTTGTATATCATAGTGATGAGAAGAAACATGCTTTAATCTTGTTTATATTTTAAGTAGTCAGTGTTGTGTAACTAGTGATGGAGGTTGATTTCTTTTTTCCAGAGTGAAGACAAATCCTAAAAATGCTATAAATGAGCATTTTCTACCTCGGTTTATGGATTTCATTGTCTGGGGCCATGAACACCATGAATGCCTGGTTGACCCTCAGGTAACACCGGTTGGAGATTTTGTATTTGTTTTGCCCAACATATTTTGTTGATCATTTCTGTTTGACCTGCATTTTACATGCAGGAAGTTTCGGGTATGGGGTTCCACGTTACTCAACCAGGTTCTTCTGTTGCAACATCACTGATTGAGGGTGAATCAAAGAAAAAACATATACTTCTTTTGGAGATTAAGGTTGAATTTTGGGCCTATTCCAAGAGTATTCCTGCTGAATTTGTTTTTATCATTTCTACCTTTTCTAAGGATGCTCTAATTTTGTGTCTGTCTGGGGTACAGGGCAATCAATATCGGCCAACAAAGATTCCCCTGAACTCAGTCAGGCCGTTTGAATATACTGAGGTAGCTTCATTTTCACTCAGGGTTCATGATTGAAGGAAATTTTTAGTGACTGCCTAGATTTTCTGGTGCAGGTTGTATTGAAGGATGAACCTGATATTGATCCTAATGATCAAAATTCAATTCTTATGAATGAGCATTTGGATAAAGTGGTAAGCAGCTTCTTATTCTATATTCCTTTCTAATGCTGGAGGTCATGATTTGGTCCTTTATCTTATTAGAGTTAACCTGATGTTGTTCTCTACTACTCTGATGATAAAAGCATCTTACACGTTCATTTTTATTTTCAATTTCTATCTTACTAAGAGTTAAATTTTAATTTAAAACCGATAATTTGGTCCAAAAAAATCATTTTAACATGAATAGTGATTTGTCAACTTTTAGGCTGACTCCAACTTGCATTTCATAATTCATATACATTATCACGGCTATTCTAATTTCCTACATTTTGAAGGTATGTAATGTAATATACAGATGTAATGGACGTATTGATATTATCAAAGTCGTAAGCTTAGATACAAAATCACAAATTCTTAGAAGATTGAGTATAACTTAGTTTTATTGTTGCTTAAAGACAGTTACATTATTGGTTTAATATTTTTTTGTGACTGTGCAATATGATAGATTATATAAATCATCTACTACTTGTTCAGTGATAACTGTAATATCAATAATATTCTTTGCATTCTTCAGGAGTTTCTTTCTCGGTCTTCACCATGGCAAGATCTTTTGTATTTATGAATATTATTTGTATTTTTGATTATCTATTGGTTTTACGCATATGTGAAGTTGTCTGGGAGGTTCAAGAAAAAAATATGTTGAAAACTTCCTTTACTTTTATCTCTGAAGATATATGTTTCTTCTTTACTTTCCCTGCCATTGTTGCACATCAATGCAAATGTATATTTGATGGTTAGGTCAGAAACCTGATAAAGAGGTCTGGCCAAAAGGCAGTTAACAAATCAGAGCTCAAGCTTCCTTTAGTTCGAGTAAAGGTAACTCCCAAGTTGTATGCGGTTCTGGTTTGGCATTTTTCACTCTTTATATATTCCTATCCATTCTTCCCTTGCTATATGCCTTAATGTCATAACATTTGATAGGTAGATTATTCTGGATTTATGACGATAAATCCTCATAAGATTTGGACAGAAGTATGTGGGAAAGGTACCTTCTTCCTTTCATTAGACTGACAGAGAAAACAGTATTCTTTTCTTGCTAAACTCTTGGTTTGATGTTTATAGGTTGCAAATCCCCAGGATATTCTCATATTTTCTAAAGCTTCAAGAAAAGGCCAGAGGGAAGGTATTTTACATTCTTTTTTAATGTCAAAGTATTGATATCCCAGGGATACTTCATATCCTCCCAAAGTGGGCATTTTCAGAAGAGTAACTTTGAGGATGAATAATCCTTTATTTTTTGGGTAGTTATAAAAGGTTTGTTGATTATGAGTGAACTTTTAGATAACTAAAAGTTTATTTGTTAAAAACAAACGGTAAGAAGATAGCAGATGCTGACAAAGACACTTTTTTTCTTATTTTATATTTGACAGTGTGATTATCGCAGGGAAAATATTTAATGACTTGCTACAAGCTTATGTAAATTGTGTAGAAATAAATACTTTACAATATTGATAATGATAATGACCTTTTTGAAACTGTAAAATATACTTTTCCCTTCATATAATTGCATTTAGATGTTATGCCAAATCGACTTTATAGTCATACAATGTAGATGATGGTTTTGTTTCATATAGGTAGTGAAAGTAAATAAAGTTTTACATGAGTGCAACATTCTGGTGTATAATTATATAATCGTGTACATGGTCCTCTTAAGCCAGTATATGAGATCTATGAAAGTATATGAGCGTTCTGAATGGGTGGGTTGGTCCAGAATTGCATTATAAATTTACGTAATTCTAGATATGCCTTGTGTGCTATTACTAATGTGGAACAAGTTATTCGCCTAACATTCCACTTGTTTCCTCTTGTTTTCTTTCACCTGCATTTCTTCTACATTTGTTGAAGGTTATCTTTTTTGTCATTGATTAATTAATTTCTCGTGTATTACCAGCTAAAATCGATGATTCTGAACGGCTTCGACCAGAAGAACTAAATCAGCAAAATATTGAAGCTTTAGTTGCTGAGCATAATCTGGTATCACCGATCAATTTTGCTAACCTTGTTATACCTGTTTTACTTTTAAGTTCCAATTTATATTGGGATTGTTGCATCTTATAAAGAGAAATCCCAGTAACCTAACCTTTTTTAGCATTTAGTATCTTTTTACTTCTATAATTTCAATTTATTCTCATTGTGAAATTGGGGTTGTTACCAAGAGTGAAGTATCCTTTTGTATTTCTATCTGCTTTCTCTGCACTTTCTGGGAAAGTGCTGAAGAAATATTCTAATGGAGCAGAGTTCGTACAGTGTGGTGAAGTTTCTTATTACTTTTAAATTCTTTTATCTCATACTTTAGCTTCTTTCCATCGAAATAGAGAAGTTTTTCAATCGCCGTGCCCCTGATATGATTTCCCTTTTCAATTGAATGTGCTACATAGTAAGTTTAGAGTGGAAAGTTTTGAGTTCTGACTCTACCTGTTTCTGTGTCTTAATTATACTTTTATTTTCATCATTTTGTGGATTATTTGATGTTGACTGTTTTCAGCAGAAAATGGAGATACTTCCTGTCAATGACTTGGATGTTGCATTGCACAACTTTGTTAACAAAGATGACAAAATGGCTTTCTATTCTTGTGTCCGACATAATCTTGAAGAAACTCGTGTAAGTATTTCATTCTGGTTGGTGGGACATTGGACTGTTCTTATCCAGAAAGATCGCACTCTAATACGATGATATGCTAACCTTCATCAGAGCAAAATTGCTCGGGATTCTGATTCTCTGAAGTTTGATGAAAGTGATATAATTCTGAAAGTTGGAGAAAGCTTACAGGCAAGAAACCTTTATCCAACACCGATTCAATTGCTATCTCGACTTGTTCTGTTAAAGAAGTATTTACATGACCTTGTTTCCCTTGGTGATAAATTTATCT
Organism: Cinchona pubescens; assembly: GCA_025175665.1. Taxonomy (NCBI): domain Eukaryota; kingdom Viridiplantae; phylum Streptophyta; class Magnoliopsida; order Gentianales; family Rubiaceae; genus Cinchona; species Cinchona pubescens. Next base: position 1,808,641 of record JANKKI010000129.1, on the reverse strand, counting down.
TACGTTAGTAAATGCGTTGTTGAACAGTTGTATTGTATTCTAGTTTTCTTTGGGGAAAAGGGAAGAAGGGGGAGGGGGTGTTGTCTGCATGATTCAGAAATGCTCATAGTAGTGTATGTAAAATTCTTGACGTTTTGACAGGGAAAATGGTTCAATCAATACTTAGAGACCAGAATATTCGAGTTTTCTAACAAGACTGTTTCACCTTATGGATCAGAACATGAGCGATTTAAACAATTCATGATTCTTATGACTTGTAACACAAACATCTCTTAGAATGTCCGTGACTTTGCATGTTAAGCATATGACTTTGACTAGGTCATATTGGTCTCCAAAATTTTTGTTCCATGCCGTGTACAAGTACAAATGTATTTTGCACCTAGTCTAGAGTTGTGTCTGCTGATGGGTGTAACAGAAGGAGGGTTCCTTACTTAGAGAATGTATTTTTGTGCTCACATGCAAAACCTATCATGTTACTTTTGTAATGATATTGACATGCTCTCCTTCTCTCTCTCCAAGAGGAAAGCTGGGGGAGGTAATAAAAAAGTAAGCTTTGTGTGTTTAGCATGCTTGTGCCTTGGTGATCTAGAATGCCTATATCTTGACCTCTTCCAACCTTGCAGCCACAAGCGGTGAGCCTCATGCACGGATGTTCGATGTTCTCATTATGCCCTTCCCCCACCCTAACCCACCAAAAAAAAAAAAAAAAAAAAAGCCACCTACTGTTTGGTGGCCTCACCCTGCATATGCATGTACCAGCCAGATACAACAGTTTGGATTCTAGATGTTACAAGTCAACGCCACCTACTGTTTGGTGAGGTCAACTTTTAGAAAAAAGCCGTGTTTGCCTGCAGGCAACTTCTCTGTCTTGCCAGTAAATGGGTGTGATTTGGGTCGGCACTAGTAGATCCATACCCAGATCCGAATAGTATTTCCAGATTTGAATCCAGATCCGGATATCTGTTGGATTTACAAAACTGGATTCGGCGGGTCTTATAGTATTTTTTTTTTAACTTTTAAAATTTTTATATAGAAGTTTTATAATTTATAGAAATCTTATTATTATTATTATTATTTTGGTAATTATAGTAAATATTTGTTTAAAAATTTATATTTATGCATGGGTTGTAATCTACAATAGAATACAATTTACATTAACATTTTACACAACATAAATGTATGTGTACATATAGAATAACACTAATTGTATATAATTTTATTACGTATTAAATATTTTAATCGGATCTGGGTCCTAATCGGATTGAAACAACAAGATCCATATCCGATCCGTTTATTATTATAGCTAAACGGGTCTGGATCAGATCCGGGTAATCGGAATTTCATGTGGATCCAGATCTGGATAAACAGGTCCGGGTCTAGACCCAACCCACTGATATGCCATCATTTGTCTGATTTGATAGCTGCATACTATAATTTCTTCTTATGTGTGGGGTGTGTATTACATTTGCAGGAACGAGTCCGAGAAAGAGCCTCTCAGACAAAAGACACGCTACAGTTTACTACTGGACAATCCTTGGAAGTAAGCACTTCAATGCTAGACTAATGACTTCATCACCAGTTTCTCTTTCTAGAGATTTTTGGCAATGTTTATGGGTTGGTATTACGTGTATCAAGCATTGATATGAACTTTTGTTCCGAGTAATGTAGGACATTAGAAATACTGAAGGAGTTGGAGATGCAGTTTCCTTTAGTGACGATGAGGACACCACTGTGTTGTCTACTTCAAAGACAAGGACAAGAGGCCGGAAAGATGCTTCTGATGTTGGTAAGTCTTCCTCCAGAGGAAGAGGAAGAGGACGAGGGAGAGGCAGAGGCAGAGGCAGGTCTTCTACCAACTTGAAGCAGACAACCCTTGATGCAGCTATGGGATTGCGTCAGTCGCAGAGGTATGCTGTTTATTGACTATCTTTTTCAGTTTCCAAGTTGATGAATGTAGACGTGTGGAGAAGAGCTTCCACTTTTTTGCCAAGTCATATTTATCAGAACATGTTGGGATTCTTTCCTACAAGGCTAGACGGATGGTTGAGCTATTAGTGTTTCAATTCTTGAAGCTTTCACTCACTGCTGTGATTAGCCTTGGACTGATTTCAGAACTAAAGCCTCCTTGGGAACTGATTCATCGCTCTGCTTGATGAAGCCTCCTTGAGTGTTACTCTGATGGACATCAGTCAAAGATCTTAGACTTGTTACTTGATTCAGCAGTTGTTATCAAGCAATTGATACTAAGATTTGAAAAGAGTTATTGCATCTTGATTATTCTGTGTTTTTAAGTTATACATTATCTCCTCGTTCCTACCTTCTGGTAAATTTGGTACTTACTCTGATGGTTATTGCTATTGTATTTTCTTTTAACATTCCTCATTTATGTGTGGTCTGTTTAGATGTATGTGATAGAAGTGGTAGGCATATTCCAAAGAAAAAGAAAGGAATTAAACTAGTGAAATGCAAAAAAGTTACTCAAATTAATCTGTGTTAGTGCTACTTGTATTCTGTTTTTCTTTCTGCTTTGCTAACTTCTGATTCTTTAAGTAGATTTTATAGCCAAGTCAGAAACTGCATACGAGAAGTATAGTAGACTGAGGCTTCCTTCATCCTGACTTTAAGGTTTATGCATAGCAATGAGTATGCACACAAGACGTGTCACATTAGGACTTCCTTCACTCTGACCTTCATAGTTGTTTATTGCGTTGAGCTACTGAGCATCAGAAATGCATTTGAGTGACCGAACACAAAATTTTTTTCTCTGCTTATATTTTTTTCCATATTATTGGGAAGATCAAAACCCTTGACAAACTTGGATACAGCTGCTTGTTTAGCATATTAGGTGAACTTTTTCTGCTCTCGTTGTGATACTGGTAAGATGACATCATTAGAGTTCAGAAGTTTAGGTATTGGATTTGTACTTGGTCTTGCCCAAGCAGTCTAGCAACAACTATTGCACATGTTTTGCTTTAGTTGTTCCTTTTTGTCTTCAATCTCCATATTTTACTACATAAGCTTTGTCTGGTTTCAGTAACATTTCGGTGTATTTCCCAAACTGACTCTGTCTCAACGCATCAGATTCATATTGCATGAATCAACGCGATACGTGTTTCATACATTTGGATCTGTGGCTTGTGATTCAGTTGCTGTAGCAAGTAATTGGTTTGTGTTGTCATTTCTATGCAGCAAAAGTTACAAAGCAAGAAATTACTTAATTTCTTGTGCTTCATTGTGAACTAATGTGAGCAAAAAGCAGATAAACTGTATGCACTAGGAACATCTGTTGACAGAATGGAGAAATTCTTTTGATGACTTTGTGCAGATCCACATCTGCTGCAGCAACAGCATCTGTGCGGAGCATTGCTGAAGATGAGGAAAATGTGGACTCTTCCAGTGATGAAGGAGCAAAACATGGCATAAAGGACATCGAAAACAGTTCGGTATGATTATTTCCTTGGTTATATGAGTAAGAAAGATAGCCTTTATAAGCAGATTTTTACATTATATTTCTATTCTCAAGGTCAAGGTACATCCCACGTGTCTAGTTAATTGGAATTGTCTGTGCATAACAAGTTGTTCCAATACATTTACTTGTGCAAGGACACCTTGATTGTTCAATCCATGTTGCTTTTGTTCATTTTGCTATGTCTACTTTATTATGACAGACTAGCCTGACATCATCCTTCAGTTGGATATAACTCCAATCACGGATGGGCTAAATATGCTTCATACGGTTGTAGACCCTAATACGCCAATGTAATTAGACTCTTTTATGGAATTTAAAGATATAGATTTTGTTTTCTTGCCATTCTGAATTCATTAAGATCTGAGATAATTAGTAATTGAATGATGAGTATTGGATTACCTTATCCGCTTAAAGCTTTACATGGAATTACACTGAACTCTAAACTTGACTTGTAACACATAAATGCACATATACTAAGAAAAAGTGTATAAAGATGTGTAGTAAAATATGCTAGGACTCTCATCATATCTGACTGGGCCTAATGTATTGGCTGTCAAACAGATATATCCTGTAATTGGGTCAGTTATGATGTTCACACTTAGATCCACAACTCTATGTTGGGACCATGATTTGCATCTCCTGCGTACCTCCATGCTTTTGATTGACATGTAGTTATGCATGTGCGCAGTGTTAAACTTAGCCTCTAGAGTCTAACCTATATGTATGGTATATTCATGCTTACCCAGCCTTTGGGAATAATTTTGTTTTGCCTTATTTTAGGATGAAAATGAATCTGTCCAAGGCAAAGGACAAAAAAGAGCTGCTCCAAGGGGAAGGGGTAGAGGTTCTACAACAGCCTCTAAAAGGGGAAGGAAATCAGACAACACATCGTCTTCATTTCACAAGATGCTCATGAATAGAGATGATGAAGATGATGAAGATGATGACGATGATGACGCTATGGTAAAGAAAAATAAATCTCAAACTCGGGTAAGCGATCTTGTTTAAAACAAACTTCTCTTTTAGGGTTTCCTTGCTCATGAATGTCGTCACATGCTAGAATATGTCTGCCGTAAGTTCCAAGATTCCTAGCATTTTGGAATTATTGCAGTTGGATCTACTTTGAAGTTGAATGAAATATGTAGAGTTTTATGTAAGTGAAGCATGCAAGGCCTGTATATTCATGTTGCTATTATTTTCTAGTTCTCTTTTTTTTGGTTGTTGAATATAGACTATAATTTTTAGTTATTAGCTCTTTTTACTTCATATTCCCAGGTACTGAGGTGCACCATTTTGAGAGAAGATAATTAACTTAAAATTATAAACACTATAATTTTTGTGAAGGCACTTGAGTACTTGTTCTTTGTTGTCTTTTGGCTTCAACTAAAATAGAAGTTGCACAAATGTAAACCTCTCTTCCTGGCGTCACCTTTTCTTGTGCATGGTTTATGCACTTACTTTCCTGGATAACGGTTTTTATTGCCGATGCATTTAACTTGTCTTTTTCACATTTTAATTTGTCAGTGATTAGATTGAATATTCTCACGTTAGAACTTTTTGCTTCTAATACTGAAAATTATTCTTCTAATACTTGATGCATGTGTCGGTTGAATAGGGGGTTGGTCAGTCTCAACCATTCTTAGATTTCATCGTATTGGATCTAACACGCAATTGTCTTTGTAGGCCACAAGGAATAAAGTCTATGGTGCTTTAAGAAGGTAATTGCCATTGAAGCGCTGCCTCAGTTTAGATACTGGCTCCCCCATCTTTATTTAACTCTCCCTCATTTTGTACTTAAAACATCAGAACAGTTGGATTGAGAATTTTGATGTGGAAACTAAGGCTGTACATATATTGGGATGTATCATTGTACTGATAGTGATTGAAAATCCGCTGTGAGCCCTTTTAATCTCCAAAAATTGTGGGAGGTTGTTTACATCGTAGATGACCTTCCTCTTGGCGTTTAAAGAATTTCTTAATCCGTGTCTGCTGTCCGAAATTGTTATGCAGATTAATGTTTCTTATACTTGTAAAGTATTTTATGATAGCGGGTCTCACTACTACCAGAAAGCAATTGCTCCGAGTAAAAATGCAATAGGATAAGTGATAACTATGTATTTTTTTAGGGTGCATTTTGTAATTACTCTAAATTTTATGACTTTCCAGTTTCAACCGAAGCTCGCCCGTATCCCCTATACGATTCTAGTAATTTACTTCAATAGTTTCCTTCATTTTTCAATTCTAATCTTCGTTTCCTTCTCTTTTCTTTTTGGCTTTGGGAGGGTTTTCATTTTGGGATAATTTCATATCCTTCTCGTGAGGTTTAGCATAATTGCATAGCCCTGTCCTCATGTTTAAATAAGTACAGTAACATCTCCTATTTCATAGTTTTTGGTGTTTAAAGGAGGAAAAAAAAATTGCTGACATTTTTTTTTTTTAGGTAACAAAAACCGGCATTGCTTATATAAACAAAAATCCCAAACAAATTTCCAAAACTACCCGTATGAAATTCTTCTTAGAAAAATTAATCAATTCAAAATGAAAAAAAAAAAAAGTCTTCTCTTTTAACCAACGGAAAATTGCCAAAATAGTCCCTCAATTTTTTCAATTTAGACAAAATAGTCTGTCAACCTTTTTTTTAGCCAGAATAGTCCTTCAATTCTTATTAGTTTAGCCAAAAAAGTTCTTTTATGCTGGAGTCACCATAAAAAAAATATTTCTTTTTTTTGTTGATAAATTTCACATAAAAGGACTATTTGGCTAAAAAATAAAAGTTAAAGGATCATTCTGGCTACAAAAAAAGTTGAGGGACTATTTCGGCTAAAGTAAAAAAGTTAAAGGACTATTTCAGCGATTTTCCCTTTAACTAATTATAGACGGTAACTCCTCTTGATGCTTATCACTTATCTCTCTATTAAAATAAATATCATTATCATTATCTATATTATACTATATATGAACTAAGAATTGATTTAGCGTAATGTCATAATATCTTTATCATTATAATGATTTTCATAAGTAAAATTCATATGTAACCACCAATTAAATACTTTTTTTATTATTATTTTTAAAGACTTCCAGTATTGCTTGAAATTGCACGTCCATTGAGTTTTGCCCCATCCACTAATATTTACTAGTGGGAAATGTACTCTATGGGTGTGTAATTTTATAAAAAAACCAAAAATTCAATAGAAAAAAATATAAATAATGGAAATATAAAAAATAAAAATATAGAGGAGTAGTAGAAAGTGAATAGGAGAGAAGTTAGTGTGGGCTTTAACTTGCACTCCTTCTCTCTTGCATATTACATGTATTTTTTTTTTTTTTGTATAAGGGTATAGTTAGAAGTTAATAAGATGATAGCTACCAAAATAAGGTTGAGACTTTATATATAGTAAAGATACACTTTGACTTCGTTTGGGGTTACAGTACTTTTGTTTAAAAAATATTTTTAGACTATAAAAGTAATTTACTTTGACCGTTTGGGGTTACACTACTTTTGTTTAAAAAGTATTTTTAGACTATAAAAGTAATTTTTTGAGTATTTGGTGAATATTGTCTATAAATTCAGGGGTAGAGTTTTTGGTTTCAAAAGTACTTTTAGCATAAGTTAAAAATTGATAATTTTGTATTAGCTTTTCTTTTTAAAATCATTAAAGATAAATTTTAGCCATCTTACCATAAATTTATAATTCAATAAAAATATAATATTTTTAAAATTCAAAATCATACATTACCAAATATGGCTTAAAAAAATTACTTTTACAAGTTATATCAAAACAACAAAAATTAAGCACTTATTAAGCATTTTATTCACAACTTTACCAAGTAAAGTATTTTGTGATAAGCCATCACAACCCCAAATGCGACCTTTCTATATAGTATAGGTACTAAATACTATATATAAAGGGAGAACCCTCACTTGATGTGGTAGATTCTCCCTTTTACTTTGGGGTCTTTTATTTAGTTTAAACATGAAAAAAAAAAAAAAAAAAACCACTATTCTCTTTTCTCCCTTTATTTTGGTTTCTTTTTATTTGTTTTAAATTTAAAAAGGAAACTACCACTACTCTCTTTCTTTAACTTTTTTACTTAAAAGCTTAAAATCAAATTTTGAAACTACCATGAGTCTTTATAATTAATCAAAAATTACCTATTTGATTTCCAAAATAATTTTAAAATATTTTTTATTGCCTAAATGATTTTTTTGGTAAGTTATTGCCTAAATGATGTGAAGTTAATTTTTAAAAAGTAGGTAATCATGAATAATTTTTCCCCTATTGTCACGCAGATAGAGTGTGCCATTTTCAATAATTTTTTTTCTTAGAGCACACAAATTAGTTGATACCCCAAAAGTTAAGGGAATAAATTGATATTTTTCTCTAAAATAAAATTCAAATAAGCTAAACACGTGTACTAACTAATGGGGTAGTTAATAACGAAGAGCAACTTAAATAGTAATACGTTTCTTTTCTAATCTATTAGTCATAAATTTGAATTACTAGAGAGTAAAGAAGAGGGGTGAATTTTTTTTATTATTATTATTATTAAAAAAAGGGATAGATAAGATAAGGGATGAGGGAGAAAATTGAGGACGCTATAAAGTGGATACAAGAAATACTCCTTTCCAAATAAAAGTTATCTTTTTTATTTTATTTTTTTTACCATGTCTACAATATATATTACCTAATTTAATTAGTAAATTTTTATAATGCCAAATTTAATTATTGATTTAACTTTTGTATACTTCCAGGCTCCGGCATACAAACAAAGTATGAGTTGCAACATAACTAAATTCAATATGGAACCTCAACGCGAAGCAAGTGATTGTTTTGTAGACCACAATGTGAAGCAACTTAACCATTTAATTATCCCTACTTATACAAACTCATCAGAACACACTAGAGGCATGATTTAGTATCCGTTACCAAAAAAGGTGTCCCGAATTTTTAGGATTGGGAAGCAAGATTAAATTATAGTAATTAATAAATTCATGATTTATGAAATTAATTTCATAAGATTGAATAATAAAAATTAATAAATTTTATTACTTTTAAATTAAAAATAAGATTGTAATTTATTCTATTTTATTTCATGCGATTTTGAAAATCACGACATATATAAGTGGCCCACAGAATATTGACTAACCTCAATATGCTTCTAGAAGATTGTTGTATTTATTTTATTTTTTTCCTGTTTTAGTTTCTGTTCTTGGTTAGAGATAATGAAAATTAAAAACATTTCTGTCTAATAGTGAGAATCGGGTAAAATGTAGAAGCAGAAATTATTAATTTAAATGTTGAAAATGAGATATCAAATCTTCCGTATATAGTTGCAAATTAGACTATAAACTGAAATTGAATGCTATCCCATCCCATTAGGGAAAAAATATTTGAACGTCCGTTACCACCTCTTACAAGACAATAGTTTTTTTTTTTTTTTTTTTCAATTTTCATTTTTCGGTTACTTACCACCTATAAATCTATTATATTTAAATAACAAAAAATTTTAAACATTATTCGATTAAATCAATAATTTTATTTTGATGGGTAGATAAATATAATTTAAAATCAAATATATTTAAAAATATTTTATCTCTCGATTTGCACATAAAATTTGAATATTGTAAAATATGTCAAAATTACAACAAAAATTTAAATTTTATATCAAATGAAAAAAATTAATTTTATTTTCAAATTTTATGCACAGCAAAAATATGCGATAAATTATATTGTGAATTGCTGTAATTTTTAAAAACTAATTTAACATTATGTTTTTGTAATTCAATTGAAAGGAAAAAGAAAATCTACATTAGATTCTAATTCAATTAATAATAATAATTCTTATAGAAGCTTCCAATGAATGAATCAAATAGTGACAAGATATCTATTGACAGCAGATTTAGTGGTAATTTTTATTTTGGTCACAGTAAAATTAGTATTACGTAATAGAAGCTTCTGTTTATTCGAAAAAATTGTGATAGAAAAATTAAAAATCCAAGCTTTTCGCATTGACTGTATCTGATTAACAACAAAAAGGACTCCTAACATTAATTTTCGCCGATCTATAAATCTCATGCCATACGCCCCCTCAATTTCCTCGCTTCTTCAACTTATTCTCTCTCTCTCTATATCTATCGCAAACTTTTTTGAACTGTCTTCTTTCTTGCTAGAGGGGGCCCACTAACCCTCGATCTCAATCACCAAGATTTTCCATGCATGTTTATTTCTTTCACGTCCAATAATAAGAAGTGTTTGTCAGACGGATTTTTTTTTTCTTGAAAAATGGCGATTGCTTCTCCGTGTAACGGGTGATGATCTGGCAAGGACGGGTAGTGGGAGGGGTTGGAGATCGGCGAGTTTCCGGGAGGCCTGGCAGGTTACTCCCGACGTTTTCGGAGAAACCGGGCGCGAACAAGATGAGGAGCAGCTAAAGTGGGCTGCCATTGAGAGGCTGCCTACTTATGACAGGTTGAGGAAAGGTGTTTTGAAGCATGTTCTTGAGGATGGGAGTGTCCTCACTGATGAAGTCGATTTGACTAAATTAGGGGCCGAAAAGAAAAAGTTTTTGATTGATAAGATACTAAAGAATGTTGAGGAAGATTATGAAAAGTTTCTTCAGAGACTAAGATCTCGTGTTGATAGGTTAATTAATTTGCCTTCTCATTGGTTTTTTTTAAACTATCTGTTAGGGTATTATATTAATGTAATTTAAAAAATAATTATACTATATAAATATTTAAAACACAATCCTGATAGTAGAATTTTACTAACGATAAACCAATTATGCATGCATGTAGGGTTGGGCCATTCAGGTTCCGAAAATTGAAGTGAGGTATGAAAATTTTTCAGTGGAAGGAGAGGTTTATATGGGAAGTAGAGCACTTCCAACTTTGATAAATGCTCCCCTGAATATAGTTGAGGTAATTATTATTGATTATGTGACCTGCCCTTTTGAAAATTAGTCTCATGGACTCTCTTATTGTGATAATTCTCAAATTGCGTGTCACTGTTTCAGTTCAAGAAACATTGTCTATTGATTTCTATTTCTCCAAAATTGATTATATGTATTATTCAATACTGATCATATTGAGTATATATTTGTGACGACTTATTGTGTGTGTCTGTGTACTTTTATGGGCAACAGACTGGTCTGAGATCACTCCATCTTGCCCCTTCCAATAAGAGAAAAATCACTGTACTTAAAAATATCAGCGGAATCCTAAAACCATCTAGGTATCTTTCTATTTCCAAGATTGATAACTGTTGTTTATTTCTAGTCCTACTATTGCAAGAATGTTGTATGTAACGTAAATTATTTAGGTTGAAAACAATTACATTTTGGATTTTCAGGATGACACTACTTCTCGGTCCGCCGGGTGCAGGAAAAACAACATTGCTGCTGGCACTTGCTGGAAAGCTTGAAAATGACCTAAAGGTACAATGATCTTTGCTATTGAATTGTCTATATATATATATAGACACACACACAGAGTACTAATTAACATTTGTATGTTATGATATTTACCTCCCAATCCCAGCTATTGGTACTTTAGTAACAGAAAATTTTCAAACAGGCATCTGGAAAAATTACCTACTGTGGTCATGAGATGCATGAATTTGTTCCACAAAGAACTTGTGCCTATGTTAGTCAACATGATCTTCATAATGGAGAAATGACAGTCAGGGAGACATTGGATTTTTCAGGACGATGTCTGGGGACCGGGCAAAGGTATGAAATGCTAGCTGAACTCTCAAGACGTGAGAAAGAAGGAGGAATCAAGCCAGACCCTGAGATTGATGCGTTCATGAAGGCCATATCAGTTGGCAGGTCAAAGAAGTAATTTGGGCACAGATTGTGTTCTCAAGGTCAGTTCTAGATTTCCATCTTGTTGACAACGTTTGGATTATAAGTTCAACAAGTACTTACTAGTCGGTATTTCTGCTACAGCTTCTTGGATTAGATATTTGTTCGGATATCATGGTTGGTGACCAGATGAGAAGAGGTATTTCAGGTGGGCAGAAGAAGCGTGTTACCACAGGTAAAGATCCATAGTTCTTGAAAAAAAATACAACCTGCATTGTGTATTAGGATGGTTTGATCAAGTTAGAATTGGGTTTTATAAACTGATCACTGAGATATAAAGTTTTCTTTTTTTGTTTGTGTTTTTGTGTGTGTGTAAATGACACCACTGGTACTTGTTTGTCTCAAGAAATCAGCAGAGGATATTATTGTCTCTCCGGGGATGATAATCCCATAGTCTTTTAATGTCTTTAGTAGTACATATAGTTTGCATCTCAACATCTTGACAAAAATACAGGTGAAAATCTAGTGATGTTGGTTGGGCCAGCAACAGCAATCTACATGGATGAGATATCTACTGGATTGGACAGTTCTACTACTTTCCAGATAGTAAATCACATGAGACAAATGGTTCACATCTTGGACATAACCATGATAATTTCTCTGCTACAGCCAGCACCTGAGACTTACGATCTATTTGATGACGTTATCTTGCTTTCAGAAGGTCAAATTGTTTATCAGGGTCCACGGGAACATGTTCTGGATTTTTTTGAGCAAGTTGGTTTCAAATGCCCTGAGAGGAAAGGAGTTGCTGATTTCCTTCAAGAGGTAACTTCCAGAAAGGATCAAGTACAATATTGGTTCAGGAAAGACCAGCCATATAGATACGTATCAGTTCCGGCATTTGTAGAAGCCTTCAAATCCTTCCATCTTGGCCAACGGCTTTCAGAAGAGCTTGCTGTGCCTTATGATAAATCCAAAGCCCACCCAGCTGCATTGGTGAAAACCAAGCATGCACTCTCCAATTGGGAGATGGACCTATTCAAGGCCTGTTTTTCAAGGGAATGGTTGCTGATGAAGCGAAACTCTTTTGTGTACATTTTCAAGACAGTTCAGATAACAATCATGGCCTTGATATCATCCACTGTCTTTATTAGAACGCAAATGCCACATGGACATTTGCAAGATGGAGGGAAGTTTTTTGGAGCTCTTTTCTTCAGTCTCATCAACGTAATGTTTAACGGGATGGCTGAACTTTCTATGACAGTCTTTAGGTTTCCTGTCTTCTTCAAACAAAGGGATTCCCTATTTTATCCAGCATGGGCTTTTGGTTTGCCAATCTTTTTGCTTAGGGTCCCTCTATCTTTCATGGAATCAGCAATATGGATAATCCTCACATATTATCCAATGGGGCTTGCTCCCTCGGTTACCAGGTAAAAATAGAGTTCTTCTCCCTCAGCTGATTGGCTTCTTGGCAATGGCAACATGAATATAATGTTTTTAAATTCTGTCATATGTTCCGGTTATTGCAAATTGAATCACGTTCCCAGCTCTGACAATTCTCTCATATGCTGTAGGTTCTTCCAACAGTTCTTGGCATTTTTCTCCATACATACGATGGCTCTCGCTCTTTTCCGCTTTATTGCAGCACTTGGAAGAACACAGGTTGTAGCAAACTCATTGGGTACCTTCACCCTGCTAGTAGTTTTTGTGCTCGGAGGGTTTGTGGTGGCCAAAGGTAAATATTGAAAATTCTCTCTATATATCATTATGACTTCTTGCAAACTAATTTCAAGTCAAATTGTACAACAGAGAACTCAGCAATTGAGAGTAAAGAAGCTTATTTTTATTGCCTTTTGTATGGTACTAAATCTGTGTTTATTCTTGCCTGAAGATGACCTTCAGCCGTGGATAAGATGGGCCTACTATATTTCTCCAATGAGCTATGGACAAAATGCTATTGTCATGGGTGAATTTCTTGATAAGAGATGGAGTGCAGTAAGTTCTCTACATAATACCCGTAAAGCACTTACTATCCTCGTCTGTTTGAGACTATTGCTACTGCACTTACAATTCCTAAATAAAAAATCTTGGAATTTACTTGATGCAGCCTAATTTGGACCCCCGAGTTGATGCTCCTACAGTGGGGAAAGCCCTCCTCAAAACAAGAGGCTTCTATACAGATTGGTCATGGTACTGGATATGCATTGGAGCACTATTTGGATTCGCCATTCTCTTCAATGGTTTATTTGTTGCAGCATTGACTTTTTTAAACCGTGAGTACATGTTGAAATTCTCTTAAATATATTTGAACTTATTCCTTTACTTGAAATGTAATCCAGAAATTGAAACCTTTTCCAAATGGATTTGCCTTCAGCCTTGGGTGATTCCAAAACAGTAATCTTGGATGAAGATCAAGAAAACAAGTCATCCTCTGCGAGCAACAAAGAGGTGTCTGAAGGTTCGAATTTTATCATTTTAAAATGCAGCATTGATTGGAATGCCAAGGCATGAACTGAGAATTTCATATCTTGTTTTGCTGATGCCAAGAAAATCTCACAACTGCTCCTTCTTTCTCTAACATATGGTGTATGCAAAATTTTGTTTCATGAACTCTAAAGCAATTAGAAGCTAAGAAATTAACCTTCATCTATCTTCAGAGAGTTTCATGCTGAGAAGCAAGTTGTGATTGGGATTCTAATGAGGTCACTTTCCTAGAATTTTTTTTTTTTTAAAGAATTTTTTTTCTCATTATGTTCACTTTTACCGCAAAAATTATACCAGAAGATCCAGAACTACATCATTTCCCCCCCAAGAATCACATTAGAATGTTAGCTTTCCAAGTGTGCTATGAATGATTTATTCTTATCCACTTCTACCACAACTTCATCAAAATAAAGCATTTTTGTTGTATGTTATATCTGCATGACATGTGCCATCTGTAAGAGAATATGATATACTATTGTATTGTTCATTAATATGTTGACATGAGATGTTTAAAATTATCAACTGATTTCAGGAACTAATATGGAACCAATAAATCTGTCGAGTAGCACAGAAGCAGGAATGGACAAGCCAAGAAAGGAATGGTTTTTCCCTTCCAACCACTGTCTCTTGCTTTCAACCATATTTACTACTCTGTAGATATGCCGGCTGTAAGTATTTTGTTTGAAATTAACCATTTTTGGTTTTGTCTAGAATATTCGAAAGGGATATAAAGCCATTCAGAACAATGCTGCAAGCTCTTTAGTTCACTATTCATAGTTAATCCCAACTAGAAATGTCAACTAGTTTTCCATCAGAAGATTCAGAACTTCAGAATGCCTGACATGGATCTTTCATGGGTACTATGCATTTGGTTTATTAGGAAATGAAGAGTCAAGGGGTTCAAGAGGATAGTCTGCAACTACTACGAGATGTTAGTGGTTGTTTCATACCTGGAGTTCTGACAGCACTTGTTGGAGTTAGTGGAGCTGGAAAGACAACTTTGATGGATGTGTTAGCTGGACGAAAGACTGGAGGACACATTGAAGGAACCATCAACATTTCTGGTTACCCAAAAAAGCATGCGAAACACATTCGCCAGGATCAGTGGATACTGTGAACAGAGTGATATCCATTCACCCAATGTTACCGTATATGAATCTGTCTTATACTCTGCTTGGCTTCGTCTTCCTGCTGATATAAAAGAAAGCACTCGAAAGGTACATCATTTGCATATTCAACACATTTTTTCAGAAGTTCTATTAAAATTTGACTCCCAATTGTACGCTTCAACCATTTTCTATCCATTTAACTAATATTTTACCTTGGGAATTTGACTCCAGATGTTCGTGGAAGAAGTAATGGAGCTGGTTGAACTCAATCCTATAAGAAACTTGTTAGTTGGCCTTCCAGGAATTGATGGTCTTTCAACAGAACAAAGGAAGCGATTAACAATTGCTGTAGAGTTGGTTGCCAATCCATCCATTATCTTCATGGATGAGCCAACATCTGGCCTTGACGCTAGAGCTGCTGCTATTGTAATGCGTGCTGTGAGAAATACTGTGGACACTGGAAGAACTGTCGTGTTTGCACAATTCACCAACCGAGCATAGACATTTTTGAATCTTTCGATGAGGTAAGAGTTGCAGAGTTTACACTAATATACAATTTATTCTGAGAAAGATAATGTAACCCCATTTGTTACTTTCTAAAACTGAACTTCGGTCTTGTTGCAGTTGCTTTTGATGAAAAGAGGAGGGCGTGTGATTTATGCAGGACCACTTGGTCGCAACTCTCAAAAGCTAATAGATTATTTTGAGGCAAGTATTTCTTCAACTGTTTTTTGGTTGAAACTGATCCAAGTAAAAAATCAGAGTATTTTTAGCTTTTCTTCTTTTGGTTATCTCTGAAACTAAGGCCAGCCTTGAAATTTAATGTATAAAATACTGGCAGTTATCTACAATTTGATGTTCTAAACGGGCTTTAATTGTTATCCTCCTGCAGGCTGTCCCAGGAGTTCCCAAGATTACAGATGGATACAATCCTGCTACATGGATGTTGGATATCAGTGCTCCGTCAGTTGAGGCTAAAAGTTGGTCTACGCGTTGATTTTGCTGACATTTATGCCAAATCATCCCTCTATAAGTAAAATCTAAATGACCGACTTCAAGTAGTTGAATGCTAATTTTGAGTGCTTAAAGCCTTTCATTTCTTTACCCTTTCTTTCTCTATTTGTCTTTTTACTTGAATACCTTGCAGGAAAAATGAAGAACTTATACAAGAACTTAGTGCCCCACCACCAGGTTCCAAGGACCTTTATTTTCCAACAAAGTACTCCCAATCGTTTTCCACTCAGTGCAGAGCTTGTTTCTGGAAACAACGTTTGTCATATTGGAGGGATCCGCGATATAATTCTATTCGTTTATTTTTGACAATTGTCTGTGGCATTATCTTCGGTATCATATTTTGGGGAAAAGGAGAAAAAATGTAAGTCACAGTTTCTTCCCATAACTTATTCAGAATGTTTAAATTCCAAAACTTAATTGGCCAAATGCTTACTTGATCACGGGGCTGCTAAGGTTGTCCAGGAACTTCTTATTCTTATCATAGAATCACCTGAGGCATTACATATATTGCTTTTATAGAAAGTAGGTTCTTATTGACCAAGCTTTTCCATGGACAGGCAAGTACAGCAAGATCTGATGAACCTTATGGGAGCTATCTACGCTTGTGTCCTCTTCTTGGGAGCCACAAATGCCTCCTCGGTGCAGGGAGTGGTTTCTGTAGAGAGAACTGTTTTCTACCGTGAACAGGGTGCTGGGATGTATTCAGCACTTCCTTATGCCTTTGGTCAGGTAAAACACAAAAAAGAATAGTTTTCTACATTAAAACTTTCTGTTACACAGATAACGAGGGTAATTTAGTAGCATGAATGGTCCTTTAACTAAAAAACAATGAAACTAATAGCAATATATATGGTATTTTGCAGGTGTTGATTGAGATCCTCTACGTTTCATTTCAAACTTTGGTCTACTGTCTTATTGTCTACTCAATGATCAGATTTGAGTGGACAGCAGGCAAATTCTTTTTCTTTTACTACTACACAATCCTGGCGACATGTTACATCTACTACACATTGTTCGGTATGATGCTAATCGCGTTGACTCCAAATCTCCAAGTTGCTGCGATTGCAATGTCATTCTTCATGAGCTTCTGGAATCTTTTCTCTGGTTTCCTCATTTCCAGGACTGTAAGTCATTTTTGGCAGTTTACCATAAACTACAAAAGAAACTCTTGTATCTTTCAAGTTTTTCTTGATAATGAGACTGATAAATGGTTTACATACATTATTTCAGCAATTACCAATATGGTGGAGGTGGTATTACTGGGGTTCACCTGTTGCTTGGTCCATATATGGTGCCATAACTTGTCAAATTGGTGACAAAACTAACCAAGTTGTGGTACCTGGGGCTGGCAATACGACCGTGAAAGAGTTTCTAAAACGCAGCTTGGGTTTTGATTATGACTTTCTTCCAACTATTGCTGTAGTTCATCTTGGCTGGGTACTTCTCTTCGCCTTTGTTTTCGCTTTCGGTATCAAGTTCCTCTCAACTTCCAAAAGAGATGAACAGCTCTCCTCGGCTAGCAATTTAATTGGTCTCCTTTTATCACTGGGAATTTAGATTTAGTGATTATGCAAAACTCTGTGGAAACAAGGTCAAATGGTGATCATTAGAACACACTCAAAGTTTTGGTAATTGCTACTATAAACAGATCAATCTCTGTGTAAAATGTCTTTAGTAGACTTTGGTTGCACCATTGACCATGAATGATCTTGGTTTACAAAGAACTTTTTTATGAAAGAGAACAGGTTTTACATTTTGTTTTCATACGTACACAATATTTCATTGATGACTATACTAGTGAATTGGCCCTCTAGTAGAAATCTAGCTCGAAGCTGGAAAGTACAAATGCAAACGGTACAAAGTCTTGTCTTTACTGAGACATAAGCTATCATAGTCATCAATTGTTGTGAATTGTGATAATCACTCTGATTTTGATGTAAAACTTCTTAATTACGTTCTACTCCCTTTTTTCGGATAAAATACAAAAATGATTCCTTTGTATTTAAGCGAATAAACACTTTACCCCCTATGATTGTGAAATGTGTATTCTCGTGTTCAAATTTTACAGCAAAAAGGAAGGAAACTTATTTTTGACAATTTAGATACGTTTGTGATTGTTTAGAAAAAGTGCTCACTATAAAAAGACGAATTCAAATGGCAATGTGGTAGGAGTCGAGAGGAGGAAGGAGTGGTATTGGTGGTGGTTAACAGTGTGGTTGCTAGACCTGTATGGTAGAGGAGGGGAAGGGGATTAGGGTTTTTTTTAATTTGTAGTTTGACCTCAAACTTTGTTAATTTTTTTTTTTTTTCAATTTGGCCCCAAAATTTTCAAACACTTTATTTGGTTAAAAGTATATAAAACATTTCACAAATCAGTATTAGTTTTGATAGTTTTTATCAATTTTTTTATTTTTTTTAAATTGAAATACAAAGGAGTCAAATGCACATTTAATAATAGTACTTATTTGCCTAACCATAGAGATTATTTGCATTTTAGATGTGGTATTGAACGTCCTTTTCTTTTTCCTATTCAAAATACATTTGCTTTTATTACGTGGTAAGAGTTAAAAGAAATTTAAAGTTACTCAGGTCAAGAGGTGTTTGGTATATAAATATGAGGAAAAAAATAAAAATAAAAATAAAAATTAATGATATTTATAGATATTATTTAATTAATTACTATGAGAATGAAACAGTTAAAAAATTTCTCCTTTCATTTTTCACTTGTGACTTGAGTTTCAAATTGATTAATTTGTTAATATAATAAAATTCATTAATTGTTCAAAACCAAATAAGTAAGAAAATAACATAAACCCATTCTAATAATAAAATTTAAAATTCATCTTTCGATTCTGATTATCTTCTAAATATTTATCTACAGTTATGTACATACGGTGTATATATATGTACAGTAGGCACAATAATTGTCAGCTTCTTCAATCCATTTCCAAAATTTAAGCTCAATCATTGCATTCAGAGTACTTATAAATCTTGCCCTGCTATCAATTCTTTTGTGAAGGAAGTTCAATATATTACCAAAAAAAGTGCAGCTCTGAAGCCATTAAGACGTTCACTTAAGAACTTGACTCATTGAATGAGAAACTAGCACTTTTAATGGTCAAAACAACGCATATTTCTTTCTCTTCTAATCAGAATCCAGAAAAAGTTGAGACTATGTATGATTCGAGGAGGTCCAAGTACTACCGAAACACAACAAAATGGAATATAACCTTCCCCTATCTTTCCAAAAATGTAGAAGACAATGAAAAAGATTAAGGAAAATGAAAATACAGGAAAGAACAAATGATGGGGGAAAAAAATTAAAGCTTCTAATCTTCCTCACTTCCTGAACCATCAGAGCTTGAACCATTGCTTTTATTACGAGCAGAACCATTGGCCACAGCCCCTTTATTCTTTTTGTCTTTCACCTCTTCGTCATCTTCACTGTACTCGCTCTCATAATCATCATATCCTTCTTCTTCCTCTTCCTCTTCCTCCTCAATTCCATCCTCCACTGTTGGTACCTCACCATGATCTGTCGAGACACCACCCCTTGTACCTGCCCTGCTGCGTTTCAAAACCTTCAACTTCAAATTTGACTTGGCATCACAGCCAATCCAGGAGTCACACAAGCAGAAAGAACTCAAGTTGTAGTTTCCCTCAGCTGGAGCTTGGAACTTGCCCATTACTAGCCTAGACCCTTTTTTAACCTTGGCAATTGCTTCTTTAACGGCTGCATTTACATCCCTTGGACTGGCACCAGAGCCCTCTTTTAACTCTTGAATTGCTTTTGATGCAGCTATGATGGCCGTAGCTTCATCCATGAAGTTGACCCTCTGGGATATCCACACATCATTTAAAGAGGAGTCGGCTAGTAGCAACCAGAAGTTCTCCTCTTTGTCACATGGAAAATATGGAGCATGTGGAAGAGCACGAATCAAACCATTGCCACGCTCAAGAGTGACCCAAGCATGCAGTGTGACTATGTCACCGTCTTGTATCCCCTCTTCACCTTCAGTCTCACATGAGATATCATAGTGAAACAGAAGGCATCATTTGAAGAACCTTTTCCACATCTTCTGATTCAGCAGCAGAGAACCCGGCAACCTGAGTGAGAAGCTCTGCACGTTCTTCCAGTTTCATGTCTCTGAAGTCTTCAAATGTGCGAATTTTCTGCAAATATAAATGGAAGATGTATAAACAATCTAAAGCAAAAATCAGAAATCTAGCAATATAAGGGTGAAAGAGGAGAAAAAAAGAGCATGCACAAAAGAGTTCAGTGAGACAATAATTAAACCACCAACACCAAGTCTGGATGGGCTAACTATACCCTCATTTGTCAAGTGTCAACTTTGAGGTCACAGAAGGCACCCAGAAACTTAGTCAGTAGTGAGACTACTTCAAATTCTTAACCAAGGGCCACTGTGGAAACAATAATAAGGCCTTTCAACACTCAGCAAGATGTTGACAATGTACAGCCTACATTTTGGTCTCTTAAACAGGCGAGACGCAGCACAATTCTTATTCAAGAAGCTGTGCAAAACAATCTATATGCTTCACCATACAGCTATAATACATGCGACACATTAAAGAATATAGCAGTGGCGTGATTCAGCTCAACTTTTAAAGACAGTGTTGAGAGAGAGAGAGAGAGAGAGAACCTTTCTTGCAATCTTTTTCACAACTGTCTCACTGAAATGTGGCAGCTGCAGAAAAGGTGCATATCCTTCACTAGATCCAGTTGCTTTTCTTGCACTCAATGGAACCGCCTGGATTCAGCAAACCACATGCAGGCAAATAAGTACCAAAGGAAATAAGAGGAAAATAACAAATCTATGTCAAATAGCAGATTTAACTTTTCAGGCACCAAGAGGATCATAAACTCTGAAGAAATGCAAGGTAACACATATCCATATCATTCTCAGGGCAATCATTTGATGCCAAAGCAACCATGTTATATATATATTTCAAGACAATAAGGCCACAAAATTGTGCTTATAACATGAAGCTCATAGTCAACAAAGCAAACTTTTTTTTTTTTTAAAATAAAAAAAAAAAAGGCCTAAGAAATCTTGCCTCTCACAATTGCTATAATTTAAGGAAAAAAATTATACAAAATCAAGATTTGAAATAGCTTCACAAGCCACTTTCTACACACTTGCTCGGCAGGAATGTAAATCCAAATCACATTCAAGCTTCATTAGGTTGAATGAATTTCAGCTATCTTTTCAGGGGCAGGAAAAAGCCTTTTTCTAGTTTCGAGGTCATCTAATAACATGTCAAAACAATTGCAAAATATTGCCTCATTTCTTGTTTCATGGATACAACTAAAAGCATTTGTTATAACTCCATTCCGAAAGTTATCAGCATCACCTGAGAAAACAGATGCCGCATTAGGTTCATATGAATTAAAATAAAGAAAGGAATCTAAAGAGAACTAATTTATTTGCTCTGGTTACTGGTGCCTCTATCCAACAGAGATGGAGCTATCAATAGTGTTGGATGGCTTTCTTGCACCTAAAAAAGCATGTAATTCCGATTGAGGTCATTTGAATAAGTCAATAACATGAGACCATACATCTCTCTTTCTCTCTATCGCTTTCATTTATGATGGTGTATTTAAACTGGAAAGGGCTAAACAAAAGACACCAAACGAGACTGAGAAAGTTGCAAAGCAAGCGTCATTTGAAGCTAAACTTTCAGTTCGCTCCCAGTGCAACTATAAGTTAAACATAATGGCTGAACAAAAATGATTATTGGAAAAGAAAGTACGGAAAATTCAGCAGCAATATAGAGATAAACTGGTTGGAATTGTAAACAGTAGAAACCTGAATGATACACTGTGACAGTTCAACCACTCCAGTTGCAGGTCTCAGCCATCCATGCCCCTGTGGAGTGCGTGGTATTAACGTCATCTGCACGAAAAAGATTTGCCAATTAGGGCAAGAGATCACAAGCATATATTAAATTCTCAAAAGTAAAAAGGAACAAACATCTAGAAAACCTCATTGATGGTTAGAAACCACAAGCATAAGTATCCCAATGGCAAGTCATTACTCAACGAATCAAATCAATCAGGAATGACATCAAGAACATAATTAATCATCAGGTATGACTATAAAAACATATTAGATAATTTATTCAACTAGAATCATAAAGAAAATTTCATATGCAGAAACATTATTATTGCAAAATTTGACAGCAATAAGAAAGAAAATATTAAGAAGGACTAATATGATACGAAAGTAGAGTACCTTCATTAACTCTTCAAGAAGGCGAGGAGCAAGTTCAAGCACCCGTTTCAAATCAAGTTGCAAGTTTGGAGATAATTCTGATGTTTCACGAGTTAATTGAGCTTGAATCAATAATTCAGTCTGCAAGTGGAAAATACAGGACACATTGTAAGAAAACAAGAATATCAATGGAAAAGCTCGAACTGAAGATGACAAACATATGACCTTCACATAACCAGGATGTTGCTTAAAAAACTTCGCTTGTTCTTGCCGGATGTTCTTCATGTCCAAATTCAACTCACTCCTGACTAATACGAAAAGTTTCTGCTTAAGAGGCTCTTCATCAATCCGATGGACTGGAGTATCCCTATACTCAGTAGCCTTGACGAAGAGATCCAAGACTTTACTGTATCACAAGGCAAAATCACAAACGGTATTGAGAGACTGAAAAGAACATGTTCATTAACACACAGATATTAGTAGCTTACGAGTCCCTATGAAGAGAAACTTCAGCTGTGACTAGTGCATGAAAGATGCTAAGATATATCAGCTTAGAATATAGATTACATAATCATAAATCTAATATTATGTTACTTTACCCATCTAATTTCATGAATGATACATAATGCCAAAAACCCCATCCAGCGCACAAGCAATTTATGTAAATTTGAATGGTATCCTGGGAATTTGAAAAGCAAAGCTTGAACATGCCAAGTTGGGGTTGGGGGAGTAGATGAGAGGCAAAAAAAAGGACTCCTCAAACCTTAGACCCACATTCACGAGTCCAGTGCATGAAAAATCTATACAAAAATCAATCACTACCCAGCTGTTAATAACTTAATTAATGTCAAAATTTTAATCTTGATATGAACCACACTGCTATAAATTTAGAGGATTGCGTACCTTGGAGCTAAAGAAGGCTTCATGTTGAGGTAATATGTGTAAATTGTTGAATGCATAACATAATTTCCAGTGTATTTTGCAGATCTTGATAAATATATAACAGCAATCATCAGAGGCAAAATAATACAAACTCCAACTATGCCAAGCAACAGTATTCCACCAGATGATCCATCAATGTCAAGCAGGAACTCAGGAAGGGCTATGCCCACTTGAAGCCCCTGAAGAAACAGGTTTTATTGACTTTAGATTATCCTTCTACAAAGTCAAAATTTCAGGAGTGCTTCATGGCAGTAAGATTATATTACCTGCCTCCCATCAGGATGACCATACTTTTCAAAGTTTTCACGAGATACTGGATCTGTTAAAGCTTGATAAGCCTTTGAGATGAAATCCACAAAATATTTATGTGCCTCTGAGAAAAATTAATGAGATCTCTAGTCAACTTATGGAAAACCATCCGTCTCATCGACTTGAGCTTAAAGAAAATAAAATGCAAATATCAGAACACCTTCAACCTGGATCTGGATTTTTATCAGGATGGTACTGAATGGAAAGTCTCCTGTATGCCTTTTTTATTTCTGAATCAGACGCTCCAGCTTCCAGTCCTAGTATACTGAATGGCTCAAACACTTGTATCTGAGCAATCAGTAAAAACAAGTTCATTTGCATGAAGCAACTTTGACAAATTTTAAAAATAACTATCAATAATCTCATGTACTGCCACCGTCTTTGTAGAAACTTAAACCCATGATTATCGTAGAGCCAGTGTCAAAAAATGTCCAAATTCAACAAAATACAAAACAATAGATAAGAAAGGAACTGAACCATTTTAGCACCATGCCCTTTCATAATCTTTCTGTTGAGAACTTGAAAGGGAAAAATCTATGAAATTATTACTTCGTCCCATTGAAAGTTTCATACTTTCCTTTTTTATTTGTCCCAAATTATTGTGACTTACCTAAAATGGTAAAGTGGTTATTTTACTTTTCCCATTTTAACCCTCATCAAAACTTCCAAAATGATTTAAAACAATGTTGTGGGCCACACCATATAAATGCTATTCAAATGTGAATCAAGTTTGACAATTGCTTGCAAATGAGCACGTGGTATGCAAAGATAACAAGGAATTGAGTTTTGTAAAAAAAAAAATGCAAACACGTGAGACTAAGGGACAGAGAATTTAAAGACAATCAAATCAAAAACCCCACTTTCAATGGCCAACTTCAAACAAGCGATTCAAATTCTATGTTGAGAAAGGATAAAAACAGAACTAGAGTAAATTACACAGCATCTGCATAAACTGTTGTTAAAAAGAACTACTCCCAAAATGGAACAAAAATTTCGGGATGAGAAACAGTACTTTAGTATCAATAGCATTTATGCAGTACAAAACTAGTGTCAGTTTAGTTGTATATGATTCTTGCACAAACATAATTTTTTGTGTTACATAAATAGAATATAAACATGAATTCAGGTTTGCTAAGTTGCATGTTAGATGGTCTCTGAGTTGGTTGTGAGAACCATGCTACTTAGAGTATTAAGGCTCCTTTCAGAAAACTCTAGAAATATATGATCAAGTTTGCAATGTCAAGTAAAAGTTTGGCCCAGAAATGTGTCCCTCATTCTCGAGGTATTCATGGATGAAATTTTTATCCAAACCAGAATTACCTCACTGCTGATGTGTTTGATGTAATAAACCAAAACAGCCATGATGACCCACAACAGGACAAGCGTCAAATTACTATATGTAGAAAAGTTTGAAATCTGAAAAAACAAAGAAAGAATCTGTGTTAGTTTAACTGTGAGGTTCAAAGCTTACAAGTTTAGTGCACAGTCCAACATAGTAGTAAAAGTTAAAGGTCATATACTAACCCGCTTGAAAATTGACTTGCGATATTTCCCAGAGCGAAAGCAAACCGAACACTGGCAGTTGATGTTCGTAGCTGCTTGTTTCTTTGACACAGCATGGAATAACTTAATTATTGTATAAGGTACTAGAGGCAAAGCCATTATAGTCAATATAAATATTGGGAAGAGAGCACTGTTCTCTTCTGATGCAGCCATATTCAGTTATCTTTGTCAAAATTTGAAGATATGTCTAGTTTATGCTTGTGTAGATGTGATTCCAGTACAGCTGCATCAACAACATCAAACAGATAAATTATCCAGTCAGAATTGCATAGCAGTGTGAAACAAATGGCATGAATGGGCAAGATTGCACAAATAAACTTCAGTCCTGGCCTCCTTGGGCACATGCTTGATATTTAATATAAGCTCTCAGCCATTCGAAGCTTACATTAGCCTGGAAGCTACTCCAAGTAGTAATACACCTTTTATAACCACCTTTGCAACAAGGTAAAAATGATAATATAGATCAGCACATGAGCACAGACAAGCATATCTACTTAGCTACTGCTTCGGTGTTTGTCACTTAGGTGAGATCTAATACTTATCAGAGCTGCATAATTAAATACTTTGCGTCAACCGATACTATAGTATAAGTCTCTTCAGACCACCTGAACTATTGGAGCTCAGTGATTTGCGGACATGATATTCTCAATTTTGCATTAGTGCATGTCTACCAGTATATTCCGTCTATGTCAACTCAAGTGTATCAATTAATGCATCATTTACAAAATAGCGCACGTGTGATTTGCCAAACAATACGATTACTCTCCGCCAAGGTCTAATATTGACCATACATATGAAGGAGATAATAAACTGTATAAGCTGTTATCCATACTCTGTATTCTATGAAGGTAAAATCTGAGTGCATAACTTTTGGAAAGGTAATTTGTATGACCATGAAAAGCAAATACTGATGTGCGTTCCTAAATATCTCCATACAAATCACACGAATTTCTGCTACGCAATGATTCTGAAGCTTTTTCTCCTCCAGTTCTGGATGCTACTGACGAACTAAAATGATCTCCAGCACAAAAAATCAGCAGCCTAAGAAAGTCATATAAT
The DNA here is from genome assembly GCA_025175665.1 of Cinchona pubescens. Taxonomy (NCBI): domain Eukaryota; kingdom Viridiplantae; phylum Streptophyta; class Magnoliopsida; order Gentianales; family Rubiaceae; genus Cinchona; species Cinchona pubescens. The sequence goes on along the minus strand of JANKKI010000129.1, from coordinate 1,782,653 downwards.
TTTCATTAACCTTTTTCTTTTTAAATTCATTTACCTCCTGATCTCATTAAACAACTATCAGCTGTTTTTTCACAGTTTGCATCAATATAAAGTGCAACACGAGTTTTAAACGTGGCTCCTAAATTTGCAGCATAATATATTAATATTCCTTCCAAATCAAGTTTTTGAGCTCCAAAATTTATGTAAAGCTTGAAAACTTCAATTCCTACCAATAAGTGAGAGTTCAACAAGCACTGAAAAATTCCTAAAATATTTATCTTCAAAATGTAAAAAACACAAGTATTTCCTATCAATCTTTTCCTTCACCAATCTAAAAAGCTGTCTTGTTGCAAAACTCAACTCATTCGGCCAATCTCTGTCACGCACATATATATTTTCATTTGATAAGAACATTTTCGAATTTCACAAGGCAAATGTATAAACCAAACATAAAAAATATGAACATATGAAAAAAAAAAAATTGAATTGGATTAACAATATGGAAAAAAATCCTATTAGTTGTCGTGTATCGTCGTCGGGCATGGGGAAGTACCTTGGCCGGAGATGCTGCCGGAAAGTTCAACGGAAACTTAAAAACTCAGCTTGAGGAGGAGAGAGAAGGCTGATTCTGTTACACTGCTAATTGCTATTTTGTCCCCCACGCACCTCGAATAAGCCCTAGATTTTTAGGAAGGCGTGTGAGAAAAATGTTCAAAAAATAAAAATAAAAATAAAAGTCAAATTATGAGTATGCCTGACCTCACTGGCTCACTGTATAGCTTTCGGTAACTATTAGTTTTACGAGTGGGGTTTGGACTGTATAACCATTCTGGGGTCGATCGTGGAAACGCGGGGTTACATAGTAGAATGGGCCCGGATCCCTTTAAAAATAAATTAGTGGTTCTGGACATGCACCGACTGAGGTTGCGTTTGATAAATTTGAAATTTAAATAGTGAAAATTAAGTTATGAAATTTTAATTTGTTAAATTCATAAAATTATATCTGTTTGATAATCAGTTATTAATTTGAGTATTTAATTCAAATATTTTATCTCATATATATTGTATAGTTTAATAATATTATTATATTTTTTGTAATGAATTATTTTAATTATTATATTTTTAATATGAATAAATAATTTATTAATATAGAGTATGTGTGAGAGAGAGGTGTGTGTGATAGATATTATGTATAAGCGTGTGTTTGTAGATGAGAGATAATGAATATCATCTGTGTAAGTGTGTATTTTTGTGTGGGAAAGTAAATATAGTACATGCAAGCGTGTATTTATGTGTTGGAAAAAATAAATATAATACGTGTAAATGAGTTATTTTGTGCGAGGGAGAATGAATATATTATGTGTAACTATGTGTTATCTGTGAAAGAAGATAGTGTGCAAGTGTATATTTATGTGTGAGAGATAATGAATATAGAATGTGTGTTTATGTGTGAGGGAGTGAATATAGTGTGTTTGTGTGTGAGAGAGACTGAGTATTTTTTATGCAAGTGTACGTCTATGTGTGAGAGAGACTGAGTATTTTTTATGCAAGTGTACGTCTATGTGTGAGAGGGATGGAATATAGTGTGCGTAATTGTGTGTTTATATGTGGGATAAAAAGAATATGTTGTGTGTAAATGTGTGTGTATGTGTGAGAAATAAGAAATATAGTGTGTTCAAATGTGTTTATATGTGAGAGAATTAATATAATGTGTGCAATTGTGTATTTATGTGTGAGAGATACTGAATATAGTGTGTGAAAGTGTATGTTTATGTGTGAGAAAATTAATATAATGTGTGCAAGTGTATGTGAATGTAAAATTTAAAAAAAAAATTTTTTTGAGTGAGTTTAGCTATATTAGTAAAGAATTTAGCAAATTAAATGATAGGTTTTTCACTTAAAATTTGATATAAAAATTAAATTGTACTTAATATATTAAAAGATAAGAGAATTTGATTATTAATCACGTTTAATATAAAAAACACTTAATGAATTGAATTTAAACATCTCGTGGGGTTATCAAACACCCCTTAAGTTAAAATAATTGTGTATTTTTAAAGAATTAATAAGATAAGGAAAAAGTTACTTACTAATTTAATATAGATGGAAATGTCTTCTGTTTGTTTGTTTTTTTGTTTTTATTAAAAAATTAAGGAGATGTTTTGTTCGCATTTGGAAATTGAAATTAAAATGGGAATAATAAACCCAATTATCGATATAGGTTTATATTATTTCTCTTTATTTGTTTGGTTTAAATAATAAATGAGTTTCATTATGTTGATAAAGTAATTAATTTGAAACCTATGTTACGAGTGGAAATGAAAAATAGACATTTTCTAACACTTTTATTAATATAAAATGATTTTCATAACAATTAACAAAACAAATTCTATTGGTATTAATCTTGATTCTTATTCTTTCTTCTCATATCCATAAATCAAACATCTATTCAAAATAGACCAAAAGGGATAGATCACTAGACCAGAGCAGTACTCCCCTTTATATAGTATATACTAGTGGGCATGGGCACATACTATATGTGTGTGTTGAAATATAGTTTGAGGAACTAATAAGATAAAAGATAGAAAGAAGTTACTTACTATAGATGGAACTGCCTTCTGGTATATTTTTTTAAATTTAAAAATTAAAAAGAGACTAAAAATGAGATATCACTGTACTAAAGTGGTGCTCTCCTTTTATGTATTGTATAGATATAAAAATAGATAACAAATTATTCCTTTTTTTTTTTTTTTGCTATTGTTTTATTATTATTAAAATTTCACACACATAATGCGCATTCTCACTAGTAAATATAGAACAAGAAAATTTTACTATCTTGAACGGAATTATATTGTTGTATTTTACAAGTTTGCACAGTATAACACCATATTCATTAAAAGATTGTACTGTACTAACTTTTAAAGTTAACAGGATAATTCTTCAATGAGACTGCAGAATTCCTTATATAAAATATTACTATTAATAAAGTACAAGAATATAATACATCAAATTTAAGGGGAATTCTACAGTCCCGTTGAGGGAACCATTTCTTTGGTTTTAATGACCTGTATGACAATACAAGTTTTTAAAGCACATAGTGTTGTACTGTACAAACATTTAAAGTACAAGGGAATAGTTCCCTAAAAATAAATGTAGAATTTTTCTAAATTTAATATTATTCTTAATATTACCTTAGTAATTACTATTATCTGTATTAGTGTAACTTCCCTTCCCATTTCCGACCATTACCAACTTCTTACCTTATTTATTGTTTTAAATCTCAATAATATTTTTCCTTCAACAACTATTAAAGAAAATCAAGAACTAGACAATTTAATATGCTACTACATATTTTGTGTGATTACTTTTCACAATACATATTATACACCTTTTAATTGCAAAGTCATAAAATGTGACAAAATCATTAGTATATATAAAACACAAATAATGTTTTGGGATTAATGCCAAATTTAATGAATTTTTACATTTTTCTAAATGTAATATTTAACTTTCATCAATTAGTTCACAATAAGTTTCTTTTGTTAAAGTATACACAAGAGTTCCATTATCACTTAGGACACAAATTAAGATAAGAATGTAATATTGTAATTAGTTTGAGTATACCATAATTATGCAAGTTTGTTACAAAAAAATAAGTTGTTTTTCTCTTGTGAAATGAAAACAGATATTTTATCAAACCGTGTCACATTTTACAAGTTTTTATACAAGCATTTAATCTTTATCATTGGTTTATTCTATTTTTATAACGTTTTTAAATTATATGTACTTAATATATGCATGGGCTTGGGGGGAAAAGAGATGCTTGAATATGTCTGACAGTTTAAATAAATATTAAACCACTATAAAACAATAAGAGAGTATGTTTCAACTTCGTGTATAAGCTCAAATTAGAGGTATTTCGTGATTTATAGATTTGGGGTTTGATAATCATAAACGTTACAATCATTTGACTTGGATCCTGTCATCAAAATTAATTGATTATGTTGTTTTTTATAGCTGTTTTTATTGTTTTTTTTCCACAGTTATTTTTTACATCACTTTAAGCTGTTAATGTTATTCTCTAACTGGAATCTAAAAAAATCAATAACATTTTATGTTTTAAAACATGCACAAGAAAGTAGTACACTTTTTACATTGAACGAATCATGTCCTATTTTTTGAAAAAAAATAAATTGTATTTTAGCATACAAACTTTGTATAAATACAAGTTTCGACATGATTATAGAACTCTATAATATTTTTTTATCTTTGTTTTTTAACAAGAAGGAATAAAGGACACTAGGTTTTAGAAATGTTGCGGAAATAAAAAAATACGCCTTTAATTCAGTGTAACCATTTATGTCATTAGATACTTATTTAGCGTTTGAGAAATATAAACTGTTTTCCTTCGTATGGAAAATTGATAAGTATCATTCACCTAAAACCGAAGTGCTTGTTTAGGAATGATATTTTCAAATTAACAATGATAAACAAAATTCAATTAAGTATTTAATAGTATTATGAAGACACCAGATATTCTTTGTTGCCCCCTTAGTAAGCAATTTATTAAATAATAACGATTAATTTGGATAATCTTATTCCCTTCCTCAAATCATGGAAATAAATTAGGCATTAAAGGTAGCAAATGTATACAAATTCATTATAGCATCATATAATTGAGCTTTTATAAACTCATAGAGTAGATTAAATGAAATCCTTTAAATCGAATAATATAATTAGGAAAATACTACCATAGATCCGATCTTGGATTCCACCTGTAGATCCTGCGGTTAAGATTAAATCTTATAAAATCTTACTTACATCAGCTGATGTCATAAATTTCATAACATTTAATCTACACCACAGGGTCTATAAGTGAGACCGTAAACCAGATCTACCTAAATATTTCCCATATCATTAAAGTACCTCATTACTACGCACCAGATTTTTGGTCTAATTTTTGATTTTTGATGTAATTTACCTTTTTTATTCCTATTTTTCAAAACTTTTAACTTTCCATCCCTACTATCAACCAACTTCCTAACTTACCACAAAATTACCGAAACACACAAATTCTTAATTTAATTTATATTTTAATTTTTATAAATTTATAAATCAGACAATTTTGAACACAATTCTATATACACATTAGGTGTGCCAATACAACTAATAGGGCATAATATCTGAGGTTGAACCTACGAGCACAGAAGACCTTTTGTGTAAACTTGACTCCGAGAAAGATCAAAGTAATGGGCAAAATCTTAGCTAGATTCCATCTTTGATTCTATTTGTAAATTTTGTATTGTAAATTAAATTTTAAAAAATTTATAATATGATACAAATAAAATTTTTTAAAATTTAATTTTGATCACAAGTCTATAGGTGAGATAAAAAATCAAGTCTATTTAACTATATTTCCAAAGAAATGAATACAATACTGCTAGAGTACTATTTTATAAAAAATTATTATAGCCTTTCATTCCTGATCTGATCTTTGGGATTCATACCAACTCACGTGGAGTGGGCGGGCCAGCATCATTTTCCGTTTCAAGTCGTCTCCAATTGAATTAATTAACGGTTCAGGATACGGAAGAGGAGTCTCAGTGGACCCACGCCACCATATCCCCATGTATCAATTATGCTGCGCACACGTATCGATTCATATACTCTAGTTTTTTGGAATTATGCCCGCACTGTCGAGAAATCATTCAGAGTCAGACTCCATCAGCCCATTCAACTCACAACTGGAAAATTTTCTACTTCATTATTTATAAACCCTAAAAACTATGGTTTACACTTTATCAGGGGTTGGCTTTCCTACCATTCAGTCGTCAGTGAATAAATCTGTTGGATCGGGTTGTTTCAATGTTGATCGGAGGACTAATCTTTCTCTCTTCTTGAAAAACCGCTCTTCTTCATGTAATTACTATCTCTTCCTCAATAAAAAAATATTTTGGAAAGAATATGTTGATAGTATGTTTTTTAATTTTTTTGGTGGACGAATAGTTATAAACATGGTACAAGTGGATTTGTTGTTGTTGTTTTTTATTTTTTTTTCCAATTTTCTGTAATATAGAAAGGATTAGGATTTTATTTATATTTTTGAGCCAGTACTGACTAGGATTGTGTTAACTTGACACCACATCGTTCCTAGTTTGTTGTTGGATTGAATTGAAGGTTCGCTTGAGGTTTTGATATTATTTAAGCATTTTAATAGTCTTGGAGTTCACACGGGGCAGAGTTCAAGTCACATCACTTATATGGAGATATGCCTTAAACGAGACCTACATTACTGTCCGATAACTGGAAGAGTAACAGGATCAAAATGATGAGACTAAAATTCAGAATTTAGAGGGTAGTTAGATTCAGTGCCCTGAATTAGAGATGGTATTACAAGCATTGTAATTAAGAGCCTTTTGTGTGTGTGTGTGTGTGAGTGTGTGATTATTGTCTTTTGTAGTTGATAGGAAGCGAGGTTAATTTTATTTGACTGGTTATTCTCTGGGAAGCCCCCACAATTGACCACTTCAGTTGATTGATTTATTTATTTTCTAAAAGCAAGTAAGTAGATTTTTTCGCTTTTAATTGAAACCGGTTCATTTTGTGGGCTCAATTATGCTTTTCGACATGGGATAAAGTTATCTAGATGACATGACATTTTTTTCTAGGGAAGAAGCTTGCTAGAAGGTCAGACTCTGAATCCTCATCCTCTACTGTTGCTGCATCTGATAAAATTATTGTTCCTGGCCATGAGAGCGATGGCTTATCATCATCAACAGAGCAATTGGAGGTTGTTCAGACAATTTTAGAAGATCCTCAAGTACGTAATCATGATGCTGTTCATATGTTCTTTTCCTCTCACCCCTATTTTTTTCCCCTAAAGTTCCCAAGTAGAGGTTGCATTCACACGTTACACTTGAGCTAATCAATGTCTATAAATACTGAGCTATATCTATTGATGTTTTATTATGATATTCAATTTCACTGTAATTCTACTTGATTGGCATTTGTATTTTAACTTTCACTCTGTTTCAGGTTTCTAGTGATATAGTTGGTTCAAAGATGGGAAATGAAAGCGAAATTGAAGGTGAGAAGAGTTACATTGACTCTACTGGTGGGTATGATGAAGGTGAAGGAGGGCAAGATTCTGCATCCTCATTGCTTCTACATGAAGATGGTAAAGTGAAAGGGGTAGCAGAATCAGATTTGGAGGAGATGATTAGTAGTGAATCAGAGAAAGTTAGGAAAAAAACCATTCCTCCGCCTGGAATTGGTCAGAGGATATATGAGATAGATCCTCTACTAAGAAATTTTAGTGGTCATCTTGACTATAGGTAATAATGTTACCCTCATATACTTCCACCCCCTATCTGTGTTTTGTCATTATTTTATTGATTTTAAGTATAGGGATCCTTAAACCTGTAATCATATATATATCTAACATCTAAATATGTCTGATTTTTCTTCTTTGCACTTGTTAGGCAGGGAAATTAGTTGCTTTTTTTATCCCTATAAAATCTCTGTCAGACATCTAAATCATGCATGCAACAGAAATTTGTTGTGATGAATGGAATATAAGATGAGAGAAACACGCTTAAGGTGGTTAGGTCATGTGTTAAGACGACCAGTAGAAGCGCCTATCAGGCGAGTATCTTAGATTTTAGAGAGAAGTAGAAGAAGACTTCGTAGGTAACTTGTAAGAAAGATATAGCCCATCTAGGAATTGAGGAAGATATGGTTTATTACATAGCAAAATGGCGTAGTAGGATTCATGCACCTGACACCTACTTAGTGGGGGTTAAGGCGTGGTTTGTTTTGTTTGTTTGTTTGAATGGAAATATAAGTGTCAAAATCCCCTGGAAGTTGAGAGAATACTGATTATTAAGTCAAATCTTTCTTCAAAGATGGGCAAATGGTGTCATATCTTGTTGGTCTATCCATGCACTTTTTGTAGGTTGTGGCACAAAGCTTAAAATACATTTCCATGAAAGGATAGGTTTGATGAGCTTAAAATTGGGGACAATGTCCTTGTTTGGATACTTAAGATTGTATAATTTACAGAATGACTTTCTCAAGCATTTGAAGGTTCGAATATTCTATTTTATGAATCATAGAAGTTTATATTCATAAGTGACTTTATTTAGAGATTGCACTCCAATCCTTTTTGTTCCGTAAGTTATTATCTATTAATGCCTATCTACGATAACAATCATCCGTGGGATGTGCTATGATGTCTTTTTAAAGGAGCTAATCTGTTTTTCAGTTACCAAAAAATCAGAAAAATAAAAATGAAAATATTCTGAATTTTTTTTTTTAATCTATTTCGTATTTCAGTTGTTTTTGATGCAAGAACAAGTCTTATTTTAAAAATTGACTGTTTGCGTTAGAGTAAATATTTATATATTTTGTTGCTTTATCTTATTGGATGTAAGTGAAAACAAATCCGTAAATAGTGGGCAAAAGTTGTCTTTCCTTCAACTGGAACAATAGCACATATTTGGCACCTTCAATTAATATTAACTTTAGTATGTACTATTAAAACTTGAATGTGTTTGCATTGGGACAACGCTACTAATTTTATCACAATCTTCTTCCACAAAATGGCACCCTACTCTACATGTGTCAATATTTTCCCTTTCTTTGTTTCACTTTTTAATTCATAAAAAATTATTTTTCTCATAATGAGATTCGTTAGCAAGCACATATATTTTTCCCTGGTAACTAGTTATAGTTTCTCGGGAGCTTTTAGGTCAACCATCTGGCTCAATCTTAGGGTTCTTCTGATGCACTCTGAAATGTGATACATTCCTACATTCCTTGTTGAGTTATTGCCTACTAATCTGCAGGTTCTACCTAGTTTAGTTTTTGTTTTAATGTTTCTCAGTCATGAACTTTGGCTTGGTGTGGTGTTCAATCACAGGTATGGTCAGTACAAGAAAATGCGTGAGGCAATAGACAAGTTTGAGGGTGGTTTGGAAGCATTCTCTCGTGGTTACGAGAAATTTGGCTTCACTCGCAGGTATCACTCCTAATGTATTGCTGTGGTACCCTATGCTACAACTGCCCTAGCAAGGTTGAAACCTTTATGCTTGGTTTTGACAACTGTGCCTTGCTTCCATGTCTTATGCATTATAATCCTTGCACTGGTGTATCGAATTTTTATTCTTGGAGGATACAATCAGATAAAACTCATTTGAGAGTGGCACCATTGGTTCTGACGTGCTTGGACATTGTTTTGCATCTTAATTAGCATAAAGCCTTTGAGGTCTGTGGCATGTGAAGATTATTTACCTGTAGTAGGTCGATACTATTTAGGGGAACGGAGTTTGTATCTCAACCTAGTTCCAATACCTTTTTTTTTATTTTCTTAAAATTTTTATGGGTACAAAATCTTTATGAGTCTGGGAACATCATTTAGAGTGATGAAAATTTGCTTAAATTTTGTACAAGGGGATTGATCTGGCGATTTTGTGCATTCTTAGGTTTAGTTACTAATAGTGGTAAATCCTATACCATTTGGTACATGGATTTTTTTGCCCGAGAACTTTGCTTTTCTATCAAACTCTACTCTGTCCTTGGTCAGATCCAGAAGTTTATGTTGTTTACTATTTCAATGATTTGAAGATTTTTTCCGACGATGACAGTGAAAGGTTTTTTTATTTTATTACTTTTCCAGTATCAGAACCTGCCACAGGAATCACTTACAGGGAGTGGGCTCCCGGAGCCAAGGTTTGTTTTCTTTACTCTGTTTGCAATAGGTGAACTTCCTATTCTTTTCTGGACCTCCCCACTTGAAATTTTTTTATTTAGCATGATCAAGCCCTCTACTTTATTGTCACTAGTGGGTGAGGCACAATCCAATGTGTAATTTTATAAAATTTATATAAAAAATTTTAAAAATTAAAAAAGAAAAGGAAGAAAAAGGTAATTAATGGGTGGTTACTTATGAATGGTACTCATGAAAATCATTACAATGATAAGGATAAATTGACAAATCGTATTATGACATCACACCAAATCAACTCTCTTGCTTTATACATAATACAGATGCTTTACCTTAGATTCTGTTATCTTTTTCAGTGTGTGCTGTTATGCAGTTCTGAATCCCAATTTGAAATTGAAACCATTCAGGAAATCTTGTTTTCTGGCATAAAGCGTGTTCATATGTGCTTATGGTTGGTGGATTGCAGCTATAAAATGTTAGGCACCAACTTACTTAGGATACAAAATTTTGTTTGTTTTCTCCTATATTTAAATATTTTCACTAGGATTTGGGATTGGGAAAAAAAGAATGGCTTCATCTTGGTTCACGGATGATGTTCATTTAATTATGAACATGCCAGCTTTTGTGCTCATGCTGTAACAAATAATACCTGCTAAATCCTAATGCATTGAGCTGTATCCTCTCTATCAGCTGGATTATTACTAGCCTAACCAAGTATAATGTAGGATGCATGGATGGATAGCAAGAATTACTTCAAGTTTTGAGAATCATATTAAGTAGTTTGTGCATGATGTGGAAGGTCTTATTTCTCTTCCCAGAACCTGAAATACAAGGAGCTTTGTTATGGGATTGCCTGTTTTATCAAGTTGAATCACAAGTCTGATACAATAGTTTACTAGTGAGAGTTTTGTCTAATAAAGTAAATCATGATAAGTTTAATCTCGTTTAAGCAATTATTATTATTATTATGCACTCTATATTTTTTTTGGTGTCAAGTATTAAACTAGCTTTATTGCTATATATCTCATGTTCCTTCTTTCTATGTGCTGTCCAATATGAACTATTAGGAATTTTTTTTAAAAAGTTTTCAATTGTTTACTTATCCATTAAATCATCTTTGCTTATTGTCCAAAAAATAGCAGCTTATTAAACTGTTTATGGCTTTCTTGTATTGGGAAGAAGTTTAAGCTTACACATTCATCATAAAGTTCAACATTGGTTTGTGTATGGAAATTCATAAAGGGAAGTAGTCAATAAGCTTTCTCAGTGTTTGTTAATGTTGAATCTCTCTCACATACACACAAACATAAGCAAGAAAGCAATGTAAGAGAGAAACATATGGATGAACATTTGACTTTGATAAAAGAAAAATAAAACTGTTAGCTTTACTACGTTGATGTGCTAAGGATGGCGAAATCAAAAGGAGGAGGCCCTAGAGAAATTCTTTTTTTATGTTCATTTAATTTCAAAAAAAAATTCAACCTTGTTGAAGGTAACTAGTTTGAATTGATGTTGATGTTTTTTATTAACACTTATTTTATGATTCTCTCAGTGGGCAACACTTATTGGAGACTTCAACAATTGGAATCCTAATGCTGATGTCATGACTCGGGTATGCTGACCACCCTTTGTATATTCCAGTGCTTTGTTTCTCTTTTGGTGTACTATTTTTCTGTTTTGGACATTTGGGATCTTTGTGATTCATTTATGTCTTGGAATGCTAGTTTTCTTATTCTTTTGGCGACTATTGTTTGTATTAATATTGGTAAATGATGTCTAGTGTCGAACCTGATTATAAACATGATAACAGATTCAAGTTCAAGATTTTTGGATGGGGAATTGTTTCTGAATATACAATGGAATATCTAGTGGATTTTGGTGGTCCTTTTTGGGAATGCTTATGAACTGACCTTAATGAATCTCTCTATGGTGATGTTCAACTCAATCAGTCTAGTAATTTTAAGGCCCCCCATGTTGGTATCATAAACGCTAGGTGTAATGAACACAATTGCTCAACAGTCAGCTAATTTTGCTCGTATGCTTAATCAAGGCTAATTTAACCCGTGGTAACGATGGAGCAACGAAAATTCTTTTCCCAAATTCGAGGGATATTTGAGAATCAGAATATGTTCTTGGTGAAGGAGGGATGTGAAGGTATGTGAAGGAGGTTTCTCTTGCTTATTCTCTTGCTTAATTATGTTGTTCATTGTTTGCTTAATTATGTTGTTCATTGTTTGCTTAATTATGTTGTTCATTGTTGGACAATGAAAGCAATGTGGTAAACCAGAAGATGCTTTTTTGTATGTTGAAATGCTATTGTTTAAGCAGAGACTTGCATATTTCCTGAGTATACAAGGAGGGTATGCAAAGTAAAACTGGCATCTGTTTTGTTCAGTGTTTTGAATTTATCCCAATAATGTGTGATATTTTCCTCTTCCATTGATATGGTTTAGTTTTATTGAATATTCTGATGGAACATGGCACTTATTCTGTTTACTTATCTTTATACAGAATGAATTTGGCGTTTGGGAAATCTTTTTGCCAAATAATGCAGATGGGTCGCCCCCAATTCCCCATGGCTCTCGAGTAAAGGTGATTCCTAGATACATAAAGGCATTACATCAGGTTTTTTGTCACTTGAGGTGTTATGTATGATGTTCACTTGCCTATTTATTTTATCAAGCTACATAAACTTGAAGAATTGAATTAAAGAATGCATCACTGAATATAAATAGTGACATGAATTGTATATGGAGCATTCCGCCATGTTAAAGGATTAAGTTATACCCATGGAACACATGCCAAATTGAATTTTATGATGTCTTCTAACCTTTCTTATTAGAAGCAGGGTCTTATTTATTTTGTCAATATTGGGCAAGAACGCCTGTTTTTGAGAAAAGGTTGACACGCCTTTTCTCCATGTTGATCCAAGTTAAAAAAACTTAATGAAATATGTCCTTTATTATATATCAGATGAATTAGGATATTACATATGTCACGCGCCCAAAAACGGGACCGTAACACGCCGCGCTAATGGTACACCGGACCAAAGCGCAAGGCACAAACGAACAGAGCAATAAACTTAACCGCAATGTAATAGAACCATCAAACCATTTCTTAACTATAAAACCGAATATTTCATTTTACACAAAAAATACGAATTACAAAATTCCTTCTTAGTACAAAAGATGCTACAACAAAAACAAAGGTCATCAATACAAAACTTATCTAATACACTACCCCTCTCCAAACAAAAGAGAAGCTTGGAAGATTATCCGCAGAGTCCTTAAGTTTATTGCTCTGTTCGTTTAAAAGCTGCTAACGCGGTGGAGAGTCAAAAACGAGCACCTAATCTGAAAAATTATAAGTCACGTGGGGTGAGCATAACTAGCTCAGTGGATATCATAAAAGCTCTTCAAATGGGGCCAAGCATTTCGATAAAAGAAAACATAAAGATAATAACATTTTAAAATAACCATAGTCATGAAGCAGTTTCTAAAAGTATGTCTCATGCCATTTAAACGTCAATAAACCATAATCATAAGTAGTTTCTAAAATGTCTCATGCCATTTAAACGTCAGGCATGTCCAAAACATAGCCAAAAAGATCCAATCATTTCAAAACATAGTATGCTAAAGCATAGCGAATAAATCCAAGTACAGTTTCAAATCCAGAATATAATAAAATAGCATGAGTATCTTTTAGGCTCAAAAGTATGTCCAAAACATAGCCAAACAGATCAAATCATTTCAAAACATAGTATGCTAAAGCATAGCTAACAAATCCAAGTATAGTTTCAATCCGGAATTTAATAAAATAGCATGAGTATCTTTTAGGCTCAAAAGTATGACCTACAGTACTAGTCAGATCTAGTAATCTACTACACCTACTAGTCTGACCGGGAGGTCAAGTTATCCCATCACAAGACCCCGCAGTCAATTAGTTCATCACATTCACAGAAGTCACCATGGCGTCCCATGGATGACTATAGAACCGGTGCACCCCAAATCTATGTATCTAGTAGACATTTCCAGATACATTCAAAATTATATACCTCGATCACCTATGAGCCAAAACAGTCATAAAATGCTTTCATACCAAAAGAGTTTGCAAACATATTAATTGATTAACATAAAATAGCTTGGTCCCGATTTCATATATAATAATTCCAAAACTTGGTAAAAGTGCAGTTCCAAACATCATACACATTCTAAAATCCATTCAAACATATTTCGAAAGTCATTAAACAAAATACAAGTGGAAGAGAATCTATGTTACCCACCTATCAAAGCAAAAACTGCACAATGATCACTGAACGCGATCGCCGGCGGTAGGTGGCGTGGTACCTAAAACAGATATAAGAGGACTCTTAGAAGAGATGTAGAAGTTAAAGAATGACTAGGGAAGCGAAAATGACGCGAAACGATAGAAAACGACACCAACAGCTCTTTGGTCAAAAATGACCTTTTCACAATTTCTGACCAACTTCGACAAGCTAAAACCCCAGTCAAAACACTTAGTTAATCTGATTCCCTCAAATTCGTATTACAGCTAGATTAGGAGATAATAAGCTCAGTTTTCCAGAAAAACCGAAAAACTTCGCCTCTCCCTAGGCTATAATTAGGCTATCCTCCCTGCCAAGTAAAATCCAATTCTCTGTGTATTCAAGGGACCTTGGTTACAACCCAACTCAAAACAACATATTCAACCAACCAACAAAATCCATTTCCAAGGTATTCAAGGGACCTTGGTTACAACCCAACTCAAAACAACATATTCAACCAACAAAATCCATAAACGGAAAGATTCACCGGAGCAATAGCCGGGACTATATCAATAGCATTCCACAACAATGGAAAACACCTAAAACCATCAAAAGATCATTAAAGACCCTTTAAACATAACCAATTATCCAAATTATCCTAGTTGCGCCAAACTTCCGCTTACTTACAAAATGAAGGGAAATCAATTCCACTTGGTTTCAAGTCTCAATTCCTATCCAAACTAACCTTAAAACACTCTTAAAACATCATTATATATCCTGCATAGACATAAGCATTCATAGCATAACACTCTAGGTCACATATGGAAGACAAAACCCTAACTCATAATCTTAAAATTTGTAATCTAACCATGGAAAGTTGTTAAAAATCAACCCCAATCACTTCCCAACCTCCAAAACACTAAAAATAACCCATAACATACATAAATCATAACTTATAAGGCTGCAAAGAGGGTTTATTCAGCCATAAAAAATCCTACAAAACTTGAAATTAAAGCTTGGATCATAAAGCCCATAAGCCATAAATGCAAAAATACATAAAATCTTACCTTCCAAGTGATTTCTACTTGAAATCCAAGAAAATTTTTGGGGGAAAATGGAGAAGAAATTTCGGCCAGCTGCTGGAGAAAAATGAGGAAGAAACAAGCAAGAAGAAGACTTAAAACAAATTCCAAAGTTGACCCAAATAGTACCCATTTGACCTAATAGTCTCCAAGTTGACTAATTAACCCAAAAACTAATTTTTGCTACTAAATTAACATTTATAAATCAGCCATCAAACAACACTCACACACCACAATGCACTAATTACACTTAGTCCAACTTTTGACCCGTTTACCCGCCGGAACCGAAATCGCGTAAACCGAAAAATTTGCCGAATTGAAAAACGAATAAGTTGAAGTACTTTATGACTAAAAATAATATGAAAAACATTTTAAACCAATTAAAATCAAAGAACAAGGCTATTAAAATACTGGGTTTCACAACATATACCATACAATAACGTGTAATAACTAACCAGTTTTAGGCTCCCGAGTTTTCCCTTTTACATGTCTGCAAAATTTTTTTTTTGAAAAGGTCCCATTTTGTTTTTTTCCTAGCATGGAGTAATTGTGCAATCTACATCACATTTCAAATTTGAGTTGTTAATGTGTAGAACTGAAATTGGGCTATTAACCAGATAATATTTTTTTGCATATTGCAAATGTAGATACGTATGGATACTCCATCCGGCCTTAAAGACTCAATTCCAGCGTGGATCAAATATGGTGCTGTACAAGCTCCAGGTGAAATTCCATACGACGGGATATACTATGATCCTCCAGAAGAGGTATTCTACTGCAGGATTATGTTTTTGCTGCATAGTAGGTAAACTTGTAGATTCAAAGTCTCGAGGTGAATGGGGATTCTGGGAATAGAAACTAAAAACAATTTCCATTGAGTAAGGCATGTAAAACTCTGAAATAATGCCAAGGAGTTTTTGAGGATCATTTGCTTGTCCTTTTATTGAGTTTTGCCTTTTCTTTGTTACCATATAATGAACTTGCAAGTGATTTTGTAAATGTTTATCTAAGTAAATGCAACATACTTATTTGATAAACTGGATTCTTGCTTTTAACAATTAGGATTCTTCTATTATTCCACCAATACTAATTATCCTTTCATGCTCATACCTTCTGATTATGTTTTTCAACAGGAGAAGTACATGTTCAAGCATCCTCGCCCTAAAAGACCAAAATCACTCAGGATATACGAGGCTCATGTTGGAATCAGAGTAGTATTGTGTGAGATCCTTCCTCTCCCATGTAATGATTATTATATTTTTCTTATTTTCTCTGATTGCTATCATCTTGCCTTGGAATGTTTTATGAGTTCTATGTATCTGTGTGCACAAAACTTCCATATGAATATATAATGTTATTGATCCACTTTCTCGTGCAACTGAACAATTAAAGTGAACCTCGGTAGCATATAGGTGACTGTGTGCCTAAGTTTTTGGCTTCAGTGTTTCATCCATGAATTAGATGTATGAATTGAGAGTGGAAAGTGAAAAGTGAATATTTTCCCAAATGAAATGCATTTGTATTGTGTTGTATTGTATTCAACAGCCCGATCTTGAAGCTTTAGTTGGAGGACATTTTGTTTTCATTTTTTTGAAGAACCCTTAGTGGGGATTATGGATTCTATGGGCACTAAGCATAGATAATTTTCTGAATCATTCCGTGAAGACCAAAGTTTGTAATTTTGACTCCAAGATGGTCTACTCTATTTGCCTTCAGCTTTTTGGTCTTAGTAGTGTATTAATGAGGCTGTGAATATATGATGTTAAGGGTTGAATTAAGAATGCGACTGATGTTTATTCTGAACATTTCCCTGTGAGATAAATCCTTGACTATGAAAATTTTGATAAACCAACGCATAAGCAAATATAAATGGGAAATGCAATTAAAAGAATTAGTTTTTCTTATGAATTTGGAACTAGGGGACAATTGAAATGGTTTTGGTTGAGTATTCATAGTTTGGTCTTGCACCATGACCTATATTAGCTGGCATTGTCACTCCAAAAGGATTTTTCTTTGGCGCTACAAAATTTGAGATAGAACTCTTTTCTTTTCTTCTGGCATCATGAGGGGATGCCTGTGATACTGCTTTTATTTCAATGAGGACAAAAGAGTAATTTACAATTGTGGCATCATTTTTTATTATTGAAGACTCTTCCATCGTCATTTTAAAGCTGAAATTCAGTTATGAAAAACCTTTTCAGTTTAATATGATTGGTATCCAGCGTGAGCATTATCTTCTTGAACTTTTCCTTGTCTGAGGCCACTCCATGACTCAAAATTGTTGGGTTCCATCATTTATCTCCCTCTCATCTGCCTGGATGTCAGAATAGGTATTAACCTGTTTTATTTTATATCTAGTCCCTACAATGTTGTTGACTTTGCAAATGCAGGAGCCTATTATAAATACCTATGCCAACTTTAGAGATGAGGTGCTCCCCCGTATTAAGAGGCTTGGTTATAATGCTGTTCAGATCATGGCCATCCAAGAGCATTCATATTATGCTAGCTTTGGGTAATTGTCTTTATTTTATATATTTCATTCAGCGGATATTTGTGCTTAATTTTTTTGAAGTTGTGTTGCAATTTTACGTTGTCCTTTGTGGGTGGATGGATTGAGGCTCCTGTACATTTTATTTGTGTAATTTTCACTCTAATAGGATATTGCTTTTCTTTCATTTACATGTCGCAGTTACCATGTCACAAATTTCTTTGCTACACCTAGCAGCCGTTGTGGTACTCCAGATGATCTTAAGTCTTTGATAGATAAAGCACATGAGCTTGGTCTAATTGTCCTCATGGATATTGTGCACAGGTGAGAATTGCATATTCATTGTAAAGAAAAATTTGTCAAACATGAATTTAACCCCTTTGCTTTTTCACTTGATCTAGAATAAGCTTTTCTCCTAGTGAGAAGTTACTATATCTCTAGTGATATATTTCCCCTTGGTCATCGTCCATTTGGAATTAGTATTTGCTCACAAAGATACCATCTCTATCAATTGAAGTATATTCTTTATGGTTTGGGTTGGTAGATAGGTTTTTTTCTCTTATAATAATGTTTCTACTGTCTAGTAATTTTTCTGGTGAAGCTAAACTCAAAAATAAACATCAATAAAGACATATATTTCTAGACTTCTAATATTCTACTCAAAAACTCTGGAAATGAAGGTCAGCAATCAATCTTTACAACCTTAATTTTGCACTTCTATTGTAACGTCCACAGAGAGTAGGGTAGAGTATGGATGGGTGTGTTGCATATACATTTGAATTCTAAAATGCAGAAACTTTTCTCTCCAAGTGTTACCCTCATTATTTGCTTTAATGGAGCCTAAGATCTCAAGTTTTGCCCGTTGTTTGGTAAAAAAAAAAAAAAAAAAAGTGACCTTGTATTTTACTAGGATGGCTGCAGAGTATGACTTGTAAAGGGCTTACCTTATTTTAAGAAGAGATTATCTTGCATCTTCTAAGTTTCAAAGTGTAGAAGGTGTTGTATTGATGTAGCGTTTGATTGCAAAGTGAAGTGAAGGAATGCTATAGAAAGATTATTTTTAGTTGTAGTGAGATGTTTTGAAATTTAAATTTTGTGCTGTATTGTTCATTCTTAGTTTCTGGTCTTTAGCTTTTGGAATGTGGATGTATCAAATGTAGAATAGACTATATACGATTTTAACATTCTTTTTCAAAGAAAATGACCATCATGAATTACATTTTGTGTTCGAGGGTTATTAGATTCAATGCTATGGAGTTGAATTACTTATAATTGTCAGTAAAAGCACAGTCTATGCTTTTGTAGCATCCATTTTTGTCATTTTGCAGTTTCTGCATGGGTAACTTTTTCCCTTAGGAAAATAGATATAGTCTTTTCAGGCACTGGCAAATTTAGATTGTTGCCTTTTCAATTTAAGGAAACTCACAATACTTTGGCTGTAAATTTTGACATCTATACTTTTTCTTCCTTAATGTTGGTGTTATTTTGTAACTTAAATGTTAATATTATTTTTTTCCCTGACTGAATCTAATTAGAAATTTCTTTTTTAATTAGCCATGCATCAAATAATACTTTGGATGGGCTAAACATGTTTGATGGCACTGATGGCTGTTATTTCCATTCTGGTTCGCGGGGTTATCACTGGATGTGGGATTCTCGTCTCTTTAATTATGGACACTGGGAAGTATGTGTCATCCTCAGTTTTGGATGCATTTGCATGAAATTTCTGTACTTTTCTGAAGATACTGAATTGTTGCCTCAGAAAAAGTAGACATCGGATATGCTGGTACTCAATTCATTTTCTGTTATAGGTTACAAGGTATCTTCTCTCAAATGCAAGATGGTGGTTGGATGAGTATAAGTTTGATGGTTTCAGATTTGATGGTGCGACTTCAATGATGTATACTCATCATGGCTTGCAGGCATGTATAAATATCATGATTTGGTTAAGATATATATAACAATGTTTCTATTTGTCCCATGGTCTTATCTTTTGCCACTTGTTCTCCTTTGTCTTGTGCTTTATTTCATTGGGAAAGGATGATAAATAAACTGATTTGATTATTTCTTGTATAGAAAATTCTTTGAATTAAGTAACATCTCTTCTATTTCTTGGGTGTAATCAATAACTCAAAATGATATAGATGTAAGAACAGGACATCTACGCAAGATTTTGATAAGATAATGTGAATATAGTTTTTTTTTTTAGTTGCCAAAACAATAGAAGCAGGGTATCTTCTCTTTACCAGACATGTCGACAAATTGACCCAAGGATTTTGTGCTTTTCATTTCCGTGTATATCCGGACCATATTCTTCACTTAGGTATTCCATGATTTTGATTGTTGCACGATGGTAGTCCATGATTTTGATTGTTGCAAGATTTTATGTCAGAAATCCCTGAAATAAAATTCCTTTACTAGTGCATTGCTACTTTCTCTGACCAATATTTGCTCTATTAGGTTGAATTTACTGGAAACTACAATGAGTATTTTGGATATGCAACTGATGTTGAAGCAGTGGTCTATTTGATGCTGGCAAATGAACTCATTCATGGGCTTTTTCCTGAAGCTATTACCATTGGTGAAGATGTATGTTAATCTGTTTCTTATGTTAGTAACTGTTGGTAGATATGTTAAATGCTGGCAAATTATCTCATTCAGAGTCCTTCCGAAGTTGATACTTCAATAATTTACAGTTTTTTCTTAGTTGAGATTGATAATAAAATCCAATAATATTGCCTAGATTCCCACATATGATTCACTACACTCAAAATTTTTTTCTTTCATTCTTCTAAAATTTGTTGACAGTAAATCTTGTATTTGTTGGTGGTGTTGAATATCATGCAAATATTCTTTATTACATAAGATGGCTAGTGTTCTGTCCTTACAAGTCTTAGTACTTAAGTGCTGGTAAGTTATAATGACCGTTGTTTTGAGCAACTTTGTTTTCTGATCTAGGTTAGTGGCATGCCAACTTTCTGCATTCCCGTTCAGGATGGTGGGGTTGGATTTGACTATCGGCTTCATATGGCAATTGCTGATAAGTGGATTGAGTTGCTCAAGTATGTTACCTTTGGAAGTTCACATTCTAGTAGTGCTCTTTAAACACAGGAATTGGCTCCATTTTTTGCTATAATATCTTTAGGTGAAAAGAATCAAAAGGCTATCCGACATGATGATTCTTTTCTACTTTGCATCATAAAAACATTTAATTGTAGGAATTACATGGGCATGCTCTCATTTTGGGCAAACTGGCAATGACATTTGGCCATTAGAATCTCATATTATGCTTTATGCAAAGTGGAGGCTTTTAAATGCTTGCTATTTGAATGTGATGCTGCAAATATGTTGAAAAAAGGCTTTTATATTTATCTAGCATATCTAAGTTCTTATGAGTTTTGTTGAGCTGATCACAATGGTTTTGGGTTTCAATGACCTGCTGAGCCTATTTAGCCATCTTCAGCTTGTTCTCTGGAGTACTTTATAGTGCACAAGGTGATGATCTAATACAAAACTTTGACAGCCATCCTCACGCTTCTGGAGCTTGAAAATACTTGGGAGTTCACGATTGATTGTACTGTATCCAGCTTTAAGCTTAACCATGTCAGCTTTCTTTAGCAATAAGCATAACTCTTGATGTTAGCCTCTCGTTAATTTTTCATCAATTTACTTGTTCTGAAAATTGCACACATTGACATATTTATTCTACTTTTCTATAGTGTATGTTGGATAATCTTTGTCCTGATCAAGAATGTGAAGCATTTGTTCTTTATCTAAATGTATTTTTATAGTCATTATTGCTAAGTAGCATTGTCTTTTCTACTTGACTATTATGTCATGATTGCAAGCTTATTTGGCTCTTGGCTTTGCTTCATTTGCCACAGGAAAAGAGATGAGGATTGGAGAATGGGAGATATTGTTCATTCACTAACAAATAGAAGATGGTTGGAGAAGTGTGTTGCTTATGCTGAAAGTCATGATCAGGCTTTAGTGGGAGATAAAACTATTGCATTCTGGTTGATGGACAAGGTTTAATATATTAATTTTGGAATATTAACTTGGTGATGCCATTCTATCCCCTCGTACCTACCCCGTTCCCCTCAAACCCACAGTGAAGGAAAAAAGAACTACATGAATAGAAAAGGAAAAAGAAATACTGAGCAGTCCATTATTGAATTTAGGGACCAACTTGATTAAGAATTGTTGCTTAACATTCTGAGAAGGTTTTCTTCTTTGAAGAAATGCCCAAACAATTTGGTTTTCACGAGAAATGGTATATTAGGTTTGGAGAACAAATTGTTCGACAATGCTTACTTTTCTCTCATTCTTCTTTTTTATTGTAGTGTATGATAGTTGCTGATCCAAATAAATTTTTTAATTCAACCAAAAACCAAAGATTGACCCATCTATTTTACCCCGTGATTTTTTTTTTTTTTTCTATTTAATATGACAACTAGCATGGACATATGCGTGACTTCTAATAATTTCAGAAATAAAGATTATTTGTCATTTCTTCAATCCAACAGCATAGAAACTGAATCAATTGAATAAGTCAATAGAATGAACAATTTATGGTTAAGAGCATTTTAATAACTACTTAATGGAGTTCCCTTTCTTTTGCTCTTTTGATTATTTGCTTCTGTTTGAGTTTTGGTTTTTCAGTGTTGCACTTGGTAAGGGGGGTTGGATTTATGGGAATCACTTTGTTGTGTGCTCAAAATTGTTGATTTTCCTGTGATCGACATGTCCAAATAAATGTTTATTTTGTCGTTATGACAAGAATTATCTTGAACCTGATGCAACGTATATGTGCCTACAATGGACTTCTGTGGGCTATGTCCTCTTAATTCTCCATTTATTCATCTATTCCACGTTTGGCAGGATATGTATGATTTTATGGCATTGGATAGGCCATCGACTCCTCTAATAGATCGTGGAATAGCATTGCACAAAATGATCAGGCTAATCACTATGGGATTAGGTGGAGAAGGCTATCTAAATTTCATGGGAAATGAATTTGGGCACCCTGGTAATCTTATGCTGTTCTGTCTGGAAAAAAAATCTGAAGTTTTGTATGGCTTTGTGTTTTATAGCAATTTATGGTTTTTAAATTCTGCATTTCTTTATCAGAGTGGATAGATTTTCCAAGATGTGATCAACGTCTTCCTGATGGGAAAGTCATCCCTGGAAATAATTGCAGCTTTGACAAATGTCGGCGCAGATTTGATCTGGTATGCCTTTCCCTGCTTTTTTCTACAGTCAGTACCATAGGTTTTCCTTTCATGTGGGGGGTCTACTTTGGTGTATTATGTTGTTAGCTGAGTTCTGAGGGGCTTAAAGTGTATCGTGGAATTTATACATGAAGTATTTTAGCTTCTTTTGTAACAATCAATATATTTAAACACACACACACACTTACTGTGATGCTTTTTATCACATGCATGCTACTTCTTGATATAGAAACTTGTAGATCATGAAATACACCCCAAGATTTTCTTGAATAGGTTCAGAGAAGCAAGATCACTCAATCTTTCTTTCCTTCCCCGAGGATGTGTACTACTTTATCTTCTTCCTCAATGCATAACCAGAGTTCTCTAAATATTTCTTCTTCCTCAATGCATAACCAGAGTTCTCTAAATATTTATTATTATTATTGGATTTGCCACATATATTCCCAAGAATTGTACTAGAGAAGTTTAATTTGTTGTTATATGATTGTCATCTCTTTGTGAATTCTTGTTTCTAGGAATACCTTTTAGAATATTTATCATCATCATCATTGCTTTGGATTTACACTGCCACATATATTCCCAAGAATTGTACTAGAGAAGTTTAATTTGTTGTTATATGATTGTCATCTCTTTGTGAATTCTTGTTTCTAGGAATACCTTTTAGAATATTTTGAATGATATTTGGAGTAGCATGGATTTGGTATTGCTAAAGAAATTATCCCTGCATATTCAGGGAGATGCAGATTATTTGAGATATCTTGGAATGCAAGAATTCGACCAGGCAATGCAGCATCTTGAAGAAACCTATGGTGTATGTTGTGCTTTTGCCTTATACCTGGATCTCTTTCTGTTTAAATGCTGTTACATATATGTAGTTATTATATGAGAGCTTTGAAAATAACAAGTAATGAGTGAGTGAAGAGGAATAACCGTGGCACCTTGAGACACCCAATCATTTGAAAATTCAAGTGTAGCTATTATTTGTATTATTATCCCCACGTTCCACTATTATCTTCAGAGCAGAAGTCTGTGTTTTTGTACCAACAAAATGCATTTATCCATCATCAAGATTCAGAATCTAGATTGGATTTCTGCATGCAATTAATGATCTAGTGTGCAGAACTCAATCTATCTCTTCTTTTTTGGTTTTTGTTGTGTCCCCCACGGAGAGAGAAGCAAAGGTGGTGTGATAAAACAGCTTAATATCCACTTCTTCCAATGTATCAGTTTCTGTTGTCAAGAATCTGAGCATCTCTTTCCTTAATCAGTTGCAAAGATATAGCCACGTCTGGTTCTACTTTCAGCTTCTTGATTTAGATCCCAAGCAAACACCAAGCCTTATCTAATAGCCTCAATTCTGCAATTTCTGTTAAATAGTTGGAAATCTTCCCAGTTAGCAAATGATCTGGATATTTGGTGGTCATCTAAACCAACTTCTGAGCAGTTCTAGTTTCTGCTGTTTGTGAGGAAATTAGAATCCAATAATTCCGGTGTTGATAGGATTCCTATCTGCCTTGGTTGATTAAGCCTGTCACAAGAGATATGGCACTTCATACTGGTGTACCATCTCCAAGTGTATAAAAGGGGATATATATAAATCATGTTGCAAAACTTCTGTTGCATAAACTGGCCATATTAACTCTTGATTGAACAATCCCCTGTTCCTACTATTAGCATGATAACTTTTCAGTGAGTCATTTTAGGTAGGAGAAATAGGGTATGAAAAAGATCACATTCAAACTTCTGTGACAAAGGTATTCTTGATTTTTCACATGAAAATGGTGATTAAAGTTTGAAGTGCTTTAGCAGATTTATCCTTGCTTTGATATTTATATTGAAGATATGCAAATCTTTTAAGCTTCTGGCAACTGATGGTTCCAAAATATTAGAATGACTAAGCTTCTTGCAACTGTTATTTATTGAGCAAACATCACTAAGGCTAAGTACTTCTAAAATGAATTTTGGAAGATACATTGGCTTGCTGGATTATTCCCCCATCGCTCATATTTCTTGCGATACGTGACATCTTCTTATTCTTGCAGTTCATGACTTCAGAGCACCAGTATATATCACGTAAGGATGAAAAGGAGAGAATAATTGTGTTTGAAAGAGGAGATTTAGTTTTTGTCTTTAATTTTCATTGGACCAACAGTTATTCAGCCTACCAGATAGGATGCCTCATGCCTGGGAAATACAAGGTAAGATCAACTTGATGCTTCCGCTTAAAGCAACTCGCTGGCTTTCTTTTTCGCTTCTCAAGAATTGGCCCATGATCGACCTTTTTGAGAAGGATGCTTTACCTTTCATGATCATCTGCACTGATTGATTAGTAGTTCATATCAGAAGGATACTGCACAATAAGATATTTAAATATGACAAAGTAGCCCAGTTGAATAAGAAACTAAGTATACTCCTACATGATTTTTGGTTGGACTAATAACATGGTTACTTGTGTCGGTTGTAACGGGAATAAATAGCAATATATTTGATCTTATAGAGAAATCAAGTTAATGACAGAACGCAAGCTCTGTAAGAGGAGAAAAGTAATGCAGGTCCTGTAAGGCCACTGAAAACTTGAAAATTTTTCAATAGGCTAACAAACATCTATATAGTTCCCAGTTTAAAGAAATCATCGTCATTCCTTTGAGAATAATCTATAATATCATCTGTACTGACTTGAAGCTGCTTTGGTGTGTGGAACATATTTCATTCAAACACTAGAAAATTTAGACTTATATCAAGTTAATAAAATAAGAACAATGGCTGGTAGTCTTACTTTGAGGATATGGAAATTTCCCTAAAGTGCTGATGTTTTAAAATATAGCAAACCAAATTTTGAACTGTCATGAGTTCAGAGAATGATCATAACTAAAAGTAGCAGTGATCTCCCACTTCTTGTATTCTCCGGTAACGAAGTCATATGGTTTCCAGGTAGTCTTGGACTCAGATGATCCATTATTTGGAGGTTTCAGCAGAATTGATCACAACGCAGTGTTCTTCTCATTTGTAAGCTTATTCAATACCCTTAGGGTGTTTCATGTGTTTACCACGGAAGGAAAACAAAACTAGAAATTTGTTCTTTCATTGCCTTTGCAATCTGAGGAAGGATGGTATGACAATCGTCCTAGTTCGTTCTTGGTGTATGCACCTGCTCGAACAGCAGTTGTCTATGCTCTGGCAAAGGATGAAGTGGATCCTATTGAAGGATGAATGTCATCCTGGCTAAAAGAAGCCTGGATGATTCTTTTGGACAACGTTGAAGTCCTATATGGCCGATATATGTGAAAGATGATTGTTTTGGAGTGCCGCGGCCATGACAGGCAGTTTTTTCCCTCTGCTGTTGGGAGGAAGAGACGGAGACAGAGACATGATAAGCATGCAGAATTGATAATAATGATGAGCTGTGGGGTCTAGTCTATTTTAGGCATACTGGGAAAGCTCACAATTAATCATGTAAATTATCGTATAATCAAAGTAGTGTGGGGGCAGTGATGGTTAGGTTGATCTTTGGACATGTGTAGTACATTGGACTTGGTTGAGTCTTTAGTTGTAGTTCGTTGCAAGCATGAGTCATATATTGATAACCGTGCTCAAAATCTTATTGTAAAGCCTAGTTATTCATTCCTGTTTGTCTTATATTTGGATTGCCAGTATTTTCAGGCGGGCCGTATATCTGGATGGCAGCATTGGCAGGAATGTTAGCTTCTACTTCTGTTCCTTTCTATCACAAAAAAAACATATAAGCGGGACTAATTTTGAAGGTTCTAGACTTCTAGTATCTGAGCAAATGATATCGACTGTGTCAAAGGCCCGTTCTTGACGAGCTTGACATGCTTGGCAAATAAGGTTAAAGTATCAAGAAATCACAATGTTGCATACCATTACTTGGAAAACCAAACACGTCGAAATTCAATGGTGGTGGAGAACGTGGCAAAGAGGAATCTACCAAAAAAAAAAAAAATCAAGAAAACAGTGCAGCTGATACATTTTGTACAGCAGTACAAGAAAGAAAACTACTTAATGAAGAAAGCACTATTTGGTGAATACATTCCTATCCAGCTCCGCAAATTATTTCGTATCAAATGCTGATGTAGCTGGTCTCGGTATAGAGAATACCGCTGCGATTGATATAGAACGCTGGTTGGTGAGGAATTGGACGTCGATGATCTCAATGCCTCTGCAAGTGGCCCACCCATTGAAGCCACCACTTGGTTTGCTCCCCGTGATCCGGTAACACCCCAATTTGAATGGCTACTTTCCCGCTCCAAGTTTCCAGCATCAGCACCAGTCTCATCTTGTCCATCAACAGTTGCTGAGAGCTTCAAAGAGAAGTCGGATGTGGTGGGGTCGTCAGAAATTGAGATTGAAAGATTGGTATTTGAAGTCACGGGCCTCTCGTTGCTTCTTGCATTCTTAGATTCTTGAGGCGGTCGAGGCCAGTCATCAAAGAAATGCCGAAGTATCTGCCCACTTGATTTATTGTCTCCATGTACATCATTCTGGGATTCAACTTTTGATTCTGAGGATCTACCCAAAGCAATAAACGTATATGGAGTCAAAAAAAAAAAAGGAAAAAAGAAAAGAAAAGAACCTGTAGGAAGAAAAAGCCTATATACAGAAATAAGCAATGATAAGAGGGGCCTTTTAATTTTTTGGACTTCGTTGCATTATTGCAAGCTACAAGTGGATTGGGGGGTGGGGTGGTTGAGTTTGATACTGTCAGTCTCGAAAGACCCTCGGCTTGGTTGTGCAACTGAAGAAAATCAAGAGGGGTCCTACCAAAAAGATACTAATGGGCCAAGAACAATCCAGAGTACATTCATTTGGGAAAAAGATGGAAAGCAGCTTGATTTCAGGACATAAAGGCTATAGCTACTTGACTACTTAGCTCTTATCCATCCTCCTGTACTACTGCAGGCAGTTACTTCACTTTCCTCCTTTCGGGAGACAAGTATTACAATTATTAGCTCAGGGAAAATATCTGCACTTTAATTATGCAATGAATCGATTATCATGATTTTTTATTTATTTTGGGTCTATTTAGAAGAAAACATATTAACTTATTGATAGAGCTGCTTAAGTTTTTTGAAAAACTAAAGTAGGTTTGGATTTCGAATTTCTAATCGTATACCTATTCAAATTGCTCGAGAAAAACAAACCGGTTCATACAGGATGACAATATTCATATGGGTATCCTAATGCAATGATACCACGCATGTCATGAGAATTTTTGAGAGAACCATAAAGTTTACCACTAGTACGCAGATCAAGATTACCTAAAACTCTTTACCAATGATTTTTATAAACACGGTTCTGTTTAGCATCTCAGAGACTCAAACCTGCTAAATGCTACTTATTCTTAATGGCTAGCTCAACACTATCCAAGTAATGCTTTCGATAGATAAAAAAAAAAGAAACTTGTAATAACTAACATTATTAGTATCAATTAAATTTGGTTTGAAGGGAGAGTAGGAGACCATTTTTCATTAATTGGGGATGGATCTGAGGGCATATATACGCATGTATACCTTTGACTAACGTGTAGAAGATCAATTGATGATGAAGGCCCAGAAAAAGCAAAATGAGGAGTGCCGCCACAACCACTACTTGATCCCAAAGACTCGATGACATAAGCGATCTGTTGTTTTTGAGGATTCCACCACACACATTAGCACCATCAGCATTAGGAGTGGTGAAATTATAAGTAGTGGTGGGGATTTCCACAGGCTTTCTTGAACGGTTTCGGCCACGGTGCATGTGGCGCTCGCAGTACTTGTGGCCAGCCACCACATCTCTCGAGCATCTCCATTTCTTGCCATCAGTCCTTCTGCACCTCCCTGGCTCCGGATCCATCAAAGCTCTTCCCCAGTACCCACCTGACTGCAATACTATTGCAGATAATAATTAAAAAAAAAAAAAAAACATCATGTATTTTGTCCACGTCAAAAACTCCACAAAACAAGATTTTGATATCGAACCCTTCTCGCATCTTAGATCAAACATGGCATTGGTGCAATGAGGATGTAAGGAATAAATTTTTTTTTTTGGGGTTGGGGGAAGAGATCACTTACATGCTGGTTGCAAATGAGGAGGACAGTGATGGAGCGGCAGCTGGTAATAAGGATGATGATGATGCTATAAAGACGAGCTGAGGAGGCTTTTCTTGAGAAGGTGGTGGAGTAGTTGAGGAGGAACAACAGCACCATCTAGCATGTATCTGAAGATCAAAACCTGTAGTTCAAGCTCCTGCCACTGCTCCAAGCTAAAGTAACTACTTCCTATCTCTCCTCTTCCTCCTCCTACTGATAGTAATAAATATCCAAAAGAAAATGTGTGAGGATCGAAACAACGTATGTATCATCTATGTACTCAGAAACAACAAAAGAAAGAAAGAAACTTTATTGCAGGAAGTGAACTTCCTGAACAGTAGTATATGAGAAGCAAAAGAAGAGATAGAGAGAGAGAGGTGTAATAACTGGGATATGTGGTGTTGGCAGTGGGGGGTGGGTATGGTGCTGACAGATTGTTGGTGAGTTTGCTGATGCTGGTTGGTTCAGTAACAAACAATGGAAGGGCGCCAGGCGAGCCTCCTGCTGCTGCTGAGGTTTGCTGCAGCTGCTGATGCTGTGGTGGGCTAATTTTTACGTTTGGAGAGTCAAGTTCAAGTCCTGGTAACTTTGCACAAGGTGCTGTTGTTGGTTCTTGGTCTGACTCATGCTGCTGTTGTTCTCTCCATTGCTTCAGATTGAAGTCCATGGAGACAGAGAGATAATGAGAATGAGATCAGATGAGATCAGATGAATCAGATGTGGATTTGTTTTATGATTTGTTTTTGTTTTAGGTTTTGGTTCATTAAATAGCTTTCCTAGTTTGTTCTGTATCTTGTTGAGATTTTTAAGAGAGACTTTGTAATTGCAAGTAGTTGTAAAAAAAAAGAAAAAAGTTAGATAGGCTTGTCTCCGTATCACGGTTTTTAAATACTTAATATAAATAATGTAACGTTGAATGACATTAGTTAGTTACATAAATGTATGTTCATGTTATTTTAACATAACATTAATCATGCATCTTATTTAATAGTTTAAAGATTTATAAGTATAATGGTGAACTTTGAATATCTCCTCTCTCTTAAACCTTTAGAATTGTTTGTGGGCATGTGGATTAGGGAAAAAGCCTCAGGGCACTTGACAAAAAAGACGGTCAGAAGACGATAGTGAGAGAGAAAAGGTGACCAGAAGATATCGTAGAAAATACAGTGTAATGACTTAATTGTGTTTTCTGAGAACATGTTAAAAGAATCTTTCTTATAAAAAATCAAAGTGTATTAGCAGCAGCGTAATTAGTTGATTGTTTTGGTTGTGGTTGTGGTTGTGGTAGGATTATTACGAGGGGACTAAACACAGCTTAAATGCCAATAAATTTTGGAGTTTTGGAGATCCGGAATTTTGGATTCTGCTGAGCTTTTCCGATATTTTTGTGCTGTCCATTTGCTACAAGTCACGACAGTCAAGAACGTGAACCAGTTCTGCTGACAATGCAAAGTTCCATTTGCAGCCAAAGCCAGTTTTTGTCTTTGATATTTTTCATCTACAAGGCTGTGCTCGTCGGGATTTTTTTTTTTTTTTTTATGTTAATTAAAACGGAATATTTTTAGGACATTTGTAAATGCTAAATAAGAAGAGATTTTTTCAACTACATTAAAGGAACAAAAAAAAAAAAAAAACTATAACGTATAAGTACTTTTATACTTCAGATTTTTTGAGCAATAATAGAACATACAAATACGTCTTATTTATATTTTCTAAGATTAGTATATACGCTATTTTAGTATTTCAAAAGAAAAAAAAAAAGTGCATTTTAGTGTACTTAGTTGGAGTCTCATATCATCATGTTTAATAAGATGTAATTTACACCACATAGCTCACAAAGAGAATAAAAATTAAATCCGAATAAATATTTGTTCATTATAGTTTTCTCTAATATATAGAACGATTAAGCTAGACTAAGATATAAAAGATACTGCACTATACTCATTTTTGGGTATCAAATTTTTTAATACTTACTCAATTCTACCATTAATAACCTATTATATGAACTAATAGTTTGATCTACAATTATCACCATTTTATATTATATTATGACAGTCTTATCTAACATTCTTAATGCAAGACAACCCATTATTAATGGTATCCAACTGTAATGATTGTCAGATCACTTCAATTACCTCTCTCACCCACCATCTATAATGTCAATGGTCTCGAGTAAATATCATGCCATTTGCTCTTTGTGCTCTATATTTTGAGGATTGATGTTTTAAAAGAACACAAATTACAGAAGACTTGTGAGGAGGGCAAAAAGGTAAATGGAGAAAGGGAAATCAATGAGCTTGGAGAAAAAGGAATAAAACATGTGTAGAGTGTCAGAAGTGTAGCTGGTGGTAGTCCTTTTGCAGGGCCAAAGGGATTTGATGTGATCGACTACCGTTTCACTACGACGTGACTATTCTTTTCCCAATATTTTTTCTCTTTTTTTGCGTACCCCAGGATTAAATTCCCATGTCTAATGTCTTAATAAATTATTAATTACCAAAATTATCACACCATAACTAGTTCCGTTTGAAGTTGAAATATTATTTAGATCATGTAAATATTTAAATAGATTCGATTTTTGATTAGATCTATTTATAAATTTTGTGATGTGAATTAAATCTTAAAAAATTTATGACATTAATGGATGTAAGTAAAAATTTTTAAGATTTAATCCTAACTACATGGTCTACATGTGGGATCAAAAATCAGGTTTACGTAAGTATTTTTTAGTACTGTAATAATTTTTTAATGTAATATATATGTGGTAAAAAAATAATTTAAAAACGTATATGATTTAATTAAAAAAATTATTTAAAAAATAAAAATTTTCACTATCCTACCATAGCCATTTATTTTGTAACTTGATCATGTTGAAAATTGAGAACCAATGTGCCCAAGCTGAGGTAAACTTAATTTTGTATACCACATACACAAATAAGTGGGGCCCAATTCTCAGTCCTATACATGAGTAAATTTTAGTTACTCACCCGCATGACAATCATTAAAATAGTTAAAAATTAAAGAGATCGTACTATTTTTTAATTATTTAATAATCACTATTTTTTAATTATTCAATCGTAAAAAATACTTAATACACAATGATAAAGAATGAATATTAAGTAAAGAATTTCTTTCCATATAGAAGGTCCATTTCTAAGGGATCAATTCTCCAATGAATGCCACTTCTAATATTTTGCCACGTGTAAAATGTATCAAACGTAAAATCAAGCCATTGCACCTCATTATATTATTTGCTCGGGTTGGAGGTTTGGTATTTTGACCGTAAGTTGAGAATCCTACCTTAACCACCTAATTACATATTTTTAAGTAGGGGCAACGAAACAATTTACTGTATAAAATAAGAATCATGCATAAATTTAAATATATTAGTATGTATCATTGATACTAAATAATTTATGAGTAAAATCGTAAAACAGATGTTAGGAGAATATTTATCTTAACCAATTACACGAAAAAATAAATGGAATTGTGGGATAGCTTTTGAATTTAGAAACAATGAGATTTGAAAAATGTGTTTGTAAAATACTAATGCATACTAGTTAGTAGTAGTACGGCGTCTGGGAAAAAAAAAAACCAGTAGTACTAGTTTTTTAAAACAAGAAGAGTCCAAACAGGGAACTGTGTAAGGCACCAAAGTGGGCATTCCTTGGATCAGCTGTTGCTGTTGATGGTACTGTCCATTTACGTCTAGGCGTGTCATCTGTTTCTTATTCTACGCTTGCCATCCATCCCACCTATTTCTTTTGATAAATTTTTATTTGAACTCAATTTATAATATAATATTATAAATTTTTTTATTTATATAAAATTATATTATCACACGTGTCATCGATATAATCTTATATGGATTAAAAAAATTTATAATATTATATCATGAATCAAGTATATAAGAATTATTTTATTTATAAGAAAGTTTTACTATTAGGATTTTAAAATTTTATACAATATAGTTTTACAGACGGACTGATAAACTAGAGGTGTTTGACTACTTGGATTCAGACTATGCTAGCTGCATTGATTCTCGAAAATCGACATCTGGTTATGTCTTTATGCTAGCCGGTGGAGCTGTGTCTTGAAGAAGTGCTAAACAAAATTGGCTTTGATTGCAACATCTACTATGGAAGCTGAGTTCGTTTCTTGTTCTGAGACAACTTCGCATGGTGTATGGCTGAAGAGCTTCATGTTTGGGCTTAGAATTGTGGATTCTATTTCTAGGCCATTGAGCTTATTTTGTGACAATTCAGCTGCTGTTTTTATTGCTAAGAACAATAAGAGTGGTAGTCGAAGTAAACACATCGACATCAAGTACTTAGCCATTCGAGAACGTGTTAAAGAAAATAAAGTGGTCATTAAACACGTTAACACTGAATTGTCATGAAATAAGCTCAAACACTAAAAGCATGGCACAAAAGATTTTTAGGGATCATATAGTTAGAATGAGACTTGATTTCATGATGTGACCTCATTTTATATGTACTTACATTTGATAATTCGATTCAATTTAGAATTTTCTTAAGTAACATTTTTACTATAATTAATTCCAAAGAAAAAGCTGGCTCACATGACTGTGAGTGCTTTTGTGATAGAGTGGAGGGTGAAAGAACTAGATACAAGAACAAAGGAACCTACTCTTCTCTGACTCTGATACATCCATCACTAACACCGTGTTTGTGTCTTGTCAGAAAAAATGTTTTCTTTTTTGTCAGAGAAAATCAGGTTAATTGACAGTGAGACAGCTGCTCACGTGCACCCTCGTGGACCATTTGTTTTTTGGGCTATTTCTCAATTTTATTTTAATTTGAAATATAAAAGCCAAAGCACGCCGACGCCGGCACGCGACCTACTCACGTGATTTCACGTGACTGAGCTTACTATTCAGTATTCTCCTTCGATGGGTCACTGAAACAATTACGTATATATGGGAATGATTTTTATGGGCCTAGACAAGTGCAGCAGTTATGGGCCATTAGTGGGCTTCTTTTTTCCGAACAACACGGATTTATTGGGATAATGGCTTATGGGCCTTGATAATCAAGAAGTACAACCCAATGGTAAAGATACCATGGATTAAGATTATCATGCTTTTATTGCTGACATTCTCCTTTCCTTCCGGAACATCATTTTCCTTTGAATTCTGAGTTTCGTATTTTTGTTGGGGCCTTGGGCCTAGGCCTCGAGCAAAGGTTGGCATGTAAAATGGCCACTTTTCACAGGCCCCAGCTTTAATGCTTTAATAATTTCGTGAATTTGGGTTTAAAATCAAGCCCAACCCACCCTGTAAGTTGATCATGGGCTTATGTAGGATTTGGACCTATAAAACTCCGGTCTAGATCCAAGCCCAACCCATTCCTCTACACACTCACATATTTGTTTTCGCTATTATCCTATTAGTATAAACTCTTTCTTGAACTTGTATTTTCACATTTTTATTTATAGTATTATTTAGAAAATGCTACTTTTAATCTAAAAACTGTTCATTTTGGCTCTGTCTTTTTTCTTGCCAATATTGGTGATATTCGATTTACACTACAGTGGATCCTTATCTATGTCTTCATAATTTCAATATTATGTCATTTCAACCAAAACCGAATATTGAAAGTTATTTAACTTATTTTTTTTGTGAGATTATTATCATGCATGGGCTGCCAGTACTCAAGCTCACACGGTTTTGTGTTGAGTCTTCTGATACAGGCCTACTGTGGTCTGGGCCAATTATATGGGTATCCGTGGGATTTGTGTTTGACCACGACAAATTATATGGGTGTCCGTCAGAAGACATGGTGTAAAAGAGTTAAAATAGGTGGGTTTTTGAAAATTACAATAAAAAGTTGGTCTTGTCACGAAGCATAATTTAGGAACAAACAAAATTGTATCTTACACTAATGATACAGTGATTAGTCCACGTAAATAAGTACTTGCTACGAAGACTAATTAAGGTTAAGAATGTAAAAAGACTTATGAGTAAAGGTACTAAACTCTCGATTTTGTGTTTAAAAATAGGATTCACCTCCTAAAAATTATAATCAATTTCCACTGATCAATACAAAGCATACATATTAAATACACTTGTCCTCACCCTCTCTCTCTAATCCTCTTTACCCAAACCCTATGTTGTTCATAATAGCACAAATAATAATTCCCCAATGAGATGTATATGTATTATTTCCTTCGATTTTTTTTTTCCTAATTCAAGATACATATAAATAAATTGAAAATTCTACAATACTTTCCAGGAATTCATCTTCTTGATTTTAAAAACTTGCACAGTAAAGGTTTTAAAACACATAGTATTGTATTGTACAAGTATTTAAAGTACAAGAAAATAATTCTATAAAAGGGATTATAGAATTTTTTTTATAAATAAATAGAAAATTCTATACTCTTGTATATAGATAGTTTTACGACGATTTTTTTATTTTTTTTCTTGTCCAAAACGTAAATGCATGTGACACGGTCCGCACATTTGGACCAAGAGGTTTGGCCCAAAATGAAAGCAAGTCCAACTGATTGGCCCAGAAGAAGGAACATTCTAGACTTCTCTAGAATGATGTAGATTTGGAATATCTTTGGAATATCCTCTAGAAGGAATATTCTTTGTATAGAACTCTCTAAAATCTTGTAGATTTGGTAGGTTCTAGAATTCCCTCTTACAAGTATAAAAAGGGGCCAACCCCCTCATTTGTAATACACCTCAGAAGTTGAGTAATTCAATATACAGATTTATATTTTCTCTCAATTTCTCTCTACTTTTGTTGTTAGTGTGAGAAAGGTGACTTAGGGTGAAAACTGAGTGCCGCACGGGTTGGGAGCTTGAAAAGAGTGAGCCCGTGACAAGTGGTATCGAGCGAGTTTTGTAGCAAGTGCTTGGCAAGAAGACACTATGGTTCCCCTGTCTCTTATTTCACATCTAGATGTGTATAAGAGACATTCTTTATGGTTCTCGCCCCTTCCTATCCTTCTTCTCCTCATCCCATTCCCATACCTTTCCTTTCTTTAACGGAGCAGACCAAGTTGCTACTATGCGAAATGAGTTTGAGGCACTCAAGGCAACTCCATAGACTTTCCCAACATCGGTTGCCGGCGGGACGGTGATGCTACAGCCTACATCCCGATCAGACGCCCCAAAGCAACGAAGGAGTTCAATGGGCATAGGGAGGCCATTGTAAGTGGACAACTTCCTGTGGTCCATGGAGCAGTACTTCCGAAATGCAGGAATTCGGATCGATGAGCAAAAGGTAAATCTTGTCTCATCATACTCTTGCAGCTCCTTAGCAGCTCGTGGTGGCGGCGCAGAGTGACACTCGTAGTGGCACCGCCATTACTACTTGGGACCAATTTGTGGACGAGTTCGCGATTACTTCTCTCCCTATGTCCATTGACCTCCTTGGGCTCTGTCTCTTATACACATCTAGATGTGTATAAGAGACAGCTCTTTCACGTACTCTTGAGCGAGGAGGATGCCTTCTTCCAGTTTATGGATGGACTGAAGCCATGGACACGGTTGGAGCTGGAAAGAAGAAATGTGGATAATCTATCCAAAGCTATGTTGGTGGCCGAGTCTCTCGTGGAGTTTAAGCCACGTGAAAAGACAACCACACCAAGGGAAAAGCCTAATTTCTCCAAACCAAAAGGTAAGGAGATTGCGAAGGAGAGCTACAAAGAATTCTTTGATTCCAAGTGAAGTATACTTCCATGAACCAGGGGAAGTCATTCATAAAAATGGGGAAGAGGAGTTCATGCGACCAATGAACTCCTTTTTCTGCGATGGTCCCCACATGGCGCTGAATGTCCTGCTCTGCAAAATTAGCAGCCATGGCCATGGAAGAAGAGACAGCAGGAGGAAAAGCAATTGGGTTCAAAAACCCACCTAAATACCATCAAAGTGAAGAAGTCGCAAAAGAAGAGGGGCTTGATGTTCGCCGATGTGGAAATAGCGATGTGTAAAGCTAAGCGTCACGGATACCCATCTCTAGTGGACACTGGTGTATACCGACTTCTTCATCTCAATTGAGGCCGCCCAGAAACTCAACCTTCAGGTGGGGAAAGGCATGGGCACCTTGAAGACCGTCAACACCAAGGAGGTCCCTGTCCATGGATTGGCAAGCAACGTGGATGTAGCCATGGGGCAATGGAAGGGAAAGACTTCACTTGAGGTAATCCCCCTTGATGATTATGATGTTGTGATAGGACTAGACTTCCTTGATCGCATTAGTGCCATGCTACTTCCTTCGCCGATTGTATATGCATTCGGATTCTCAATACCAATGCGTGGTACCTCTAAAGAGGAGTCCGGAAGGGATCACAAGACCCTATCTGCCATCCAAATATGCAGTGGGTTGAAACGAGGAGAACCAACCGTCCTCGCGACCCTGAAGGTAAATGAGGAAGATAACCAAAGAGATTAAGAAGTAGATTTTAGCATGTTCCTCCAGTACCTGTCTCTTATACACATCTTAGAGGTCTTTGCTCCCATAGGTGCCCGTTGTGACAGCCCAAGATCGAGTTGATCCCCAGCACCAAGCCACCTGCGATGGTCCCCTATCGCATGGCCCTCCGAGCTCGAAGAGCTCGAAACAGATTGAAGGATTTGCTGGATGCGGGGTATATCGACCCTCGAAGTCTCCATTTGGTGCCCGATCTGTTCCAAAGAAACACGACGGGTCCCCGAGGATGTGCGTAGACTACGGGGCCTTGAACAAACTAACGGTGAAGAACAAATACCCCATACCATTGATTGCCGACTTGTTCGATCGGCTTGGAGGCGCACGATGGTTTTCCAAGTTGGACCTAAGGTCGGGTATCTGGCGTGCGCGTTGCGGAAGGCGACGAACACAAAAGCCTTGTGTGACGCGACGGTGCCTATGAGTTCCTCGTCATGCCTTTCGGCTTGACCAATGCCCCAAAGAACCTTCGCACGCGATGAACAAGGTACTTCGAGAGTTTCTCGATAAATTTGTGGTAGTATACCTTAATTTGATGATATTGTGATTTATAGTCGTACCTTGGAAGAGCACATCCAACACTTGAGAAAGGTGTTTAGCGTGCTTAAGGAGAACCAACTCTTCGTGAAAAGGGAGAAATGCGCGTTCGCAGAGCAAGAAGTGCCGTTCCTTGGACACATTGTGGGGGAAGGCCAGATTCGGATGGATGTGTCAAAAATCCAAGCTATCGTGGAGTGGAAACCCCCTACCAAGGTGACAGAACTACGGTCATTCCTTGGATTGACGAACTACTACCGAAAGTTCGTGCGAAGCTACTCCAACATCACCACGCCTCTCACGGAGTTGTTAAAGAAAGGAAAGGTATGGGAATGGGATGAGGAGTGCCAAGGAGCTTTTGAAAAACTAAAAGAAGCCATGACCCAAGAATCGGTACTTGCCTTGCCAGATTTCTCAAAGGCCTTCTCTTATACACATCTAGATGTGTATAAGAGACAGCATTAATTTACCATATCAACTAAAGTTCTATTTTTTCTCTCGACTAGTGTTATAATGTACAAATCCTTAAAGTACAAGGGAATGCGAAGTTTTGCACGAGCATCCCTCTCTGTATATTGAGGGTTCATGTCCTGTGCCTAAGACACATGGAGGCCTGTATAAGAGAAGTACTGTCTCTTGGGACCACATCTAGATGTGTATAAGAGACAGGAGGATCTTATTCTTATAGACTGGAACCTGTCTCTTATACACAGACATACATATCTTAAATGCACCGTGTCCTTGGCAGATCCAGAACGGTACTATCAGCCTCGTCTCTGATTCGACGCCTAATGTGTACTTATGTCAGGATGATACACATTAGATATGTATAAGAGACAAGATCGAATATTTCTTGGGCAAAGCGCTTGATGTTGCCCAATTCTCGTTTAACTTGCAGTGAACGAGTCTACAGGAAAAGTCCTTTTGAAGTAGTGATGGGACAACAACCACTCACTCCTAGCACCGTCGTGACGGACAAAAAGGGTAACCTGCAAGTTTGAGTTTCTGGGCGGCCTCATGTCCTGTCTCTTATACACATCTAATACCTATAAAGAGTGCTAAGAAGATGAAAAAATGGGTGATGAGAAGAGACGATTCCTTGAGTTTGAGGAAGGCGACCTTGTGTTAGTCAAGATGCATTCCATACTTAGATATCGAAAGGTGCATAAGGGACTACTTCGAAGGTACGAGGGTTATTCAAAGTACTCCGACGAGTAGGGAAGGTGGCGTACAAGGTGGATATAATCAAGTGAAAACTTCATCCGGTGTTCCATGGCTGAGCTTGTTAAAGCCATACCACGAGGACGAGGAAGACCCCAATCGCGGACTGTCACAACGGGCACCTATGGGAGCAAAGATCTCGTATGACCATGAGGTGGATTGCATACTAAAAGTACGAGAGGTACACTGTCGGTTATGCAAATCTAGATGTGTCTTATACACAGGTACGATGTGTAGGTTGGAGACAAGCAAGGATAGTTGGGATTCTGAACCTGTCTCTTATACACATCTAGATGTGTATAAGAGACAGACTGACTGAAAAGAGTGAGCCCGTGACACATGTCCCAAAATTGTCTTTATTAATAAGAAGACGAAGAAGAATGACATTTGAGGATGCATTGGTTGGTTATACTTATTGGTAAAAACCAAAGAATCGAAATTGTCGGATAATGTGACGGCCATTGCAGGCCACTAGAATCCGGGAATCTGCTAATTGTCGTTATTAAATGTATTAAAATTGAATAAATTGGGAATCTGATGGATAAGTCCATATGAATGGGTGCACTGCAGGCACATACATAATTTCAAATTAATGGACGTCATTTTCAATTACGTCTTTCAGTTGATTAAGCCATACTCCTACTACATTTATAATACATCATTTTTTGTCCTTCAGGTATTTAAGGGTTTGTTAATTTGTTTGGTCAACTAAATTTTGCAATTTATTATTTACCACTAAATGTCTACACACTTTACATATAGGATTTTCGATTAATGTTTACAAAACTGCAATTCCTTCGTTTCCATTATAAAGAAATATCTTCTTATCAACAACTTGCCCCCGCAAAACAAGCAGCTTTCTAAACCCCCCACCAAACTGTCCAAACTCTAAATATTTATGTATATATATCATTTTTTTTTTTTGGGGGCAAAATTAACCTGAAAAACTAATGGTAATAACAAAGAGATTTGATGGCATCTGTGATATATTTGTTGGTCCCTTTGT
This sequence comes from Cinchona pubescens, assembly GCA_025175665.1. NCBI lineage: Eukaryota > Viridiplantae > Streptophyta > Magnoliopsida > Gentianales > Rubiaceae > Cinchona > Cinchona pubescens. The sequence continues at coordinate 1,742,570 of JANKKI010000129.1, read as the reverse complement.
TTTAGTTTCTTTTGTATCCATCATCTTATGGTTTGAAGTTATAAATTGTGTTTTGTTTTTGACAGCTATTATTTAAGATATGTATGTTGTATATTATTTAGAATAATACTATAATTACTTTTTAAGCTGTGATATACATGAAATAAAAAGATAATTAAAAAGTATATTTGATTAATGATTGTAAAATACTTTCCATCAAAATTTGGGGTGCGTGCGTGCGTGCGCACACTTTATTTTAAATTTACATTTTATATAATGTGTTTATTTCTTTATTAAATTATTATGAGTCGCAATAGAATGAATTAGTCCTTCTAAATTCCTCAAACAAAACTAGGTGTTTTTTGATCTGTGAATTTGGTGAAGAATGACGAGTATAAGAGACCGCAATGGAATGGGAGTATATGACTTCAAATCCCAAAGCTCATATCAGTTCAATGAATTATTTTGTATGGAGGGCATGAGGTAAGTTAATAAATAGAGAATCTTTTGTTACTAAGTGGTACAATATTTGAAGCAATGATGAGGGGTTAGGCAGCAAAATTTATGAAACAGTTGCTAAACCACCGCCTTCTAAGAAACCAAGAGAGTGATATGGTGGATGATTTATCAGACACCAATTCTTTCATACATTAATGCCAAAAGTTTTGTGCAAATTTCTCTTTCAAGTTGTACTTTGAGCGATAAGAATCTTCTATATTATATTTTGCTATATTATTTAATCAATTATTAAAATTATTTAACTAAAATTATATCAATTAATTAATATTGACAGTTCATAACTTTAAATAATGTGACAAGAAATGACATTGGATGAGAAATAAAAGATTCTATGCCTGCTTTAGTATGAGATTGGCCAAAATCCTCACATACGTTTATATATATAGAAAAATTCTAAAGTTTCTTTTAGGGAATTATTTTTTTTGTATGTTTTAAATATTTTTACAGTACAATATCATTTGTTTTAAAAATTAATACTGTATAAACTTTTAAAATTAAGAGAATGATTTTTTAAAAATAATTATAAAATTCTCCACATATATATATCCTCTCGCGTACTACATGTCAGGAATGTTTTAAATTCAATAACACGATGTTAAATGGGTAATTTTATTAAAAGTCAATTGTTTGAATGTAATAAAAATATTATTATAATAATTTTATACTAATATGTTTTTCAATCATATTTTTATTTTATATATACTCTATAATATTGGTGGGTAATTTTTCAATATTTATCATTACTCTCTGTAAATTAATATGCTAAAATACAAATTTAAAATACGTATTCAATTTAATTAATTAACAAATTAAATTATAGTATTGGGTGAGTTAGCAATCCGTTAACATGCGAATTGAAATGATTACAGGTACTGACCACCCACCCGCATAAGATGATCGATACAGATGAGAGATTCCTAGGCCCATTATTCGATTTGATCGAGCAATCGCAACCGTAGAATCCTTAGGTAGGTTATACATGAAAGAAACCTTTGAAAAGGTCAAGTGCAATTGTGGTCCCCCACAGAAATACAGATAGAGAGAGAAAGGAAGAAAGAAAGAAAAGAAATCTCCCCCATTCACTTTCTGTGATTATATCATTTTAGAATATCTAAAGTAGCGGCTTGACTCAATACCAACTAACCCATAGTTAAATAGTACTACAGCTGCTTAAGAAAATAACAATTTGTAATAATAGAAAATTAGTGTTAAATATATGTAAATGACTAGGATTAATTAAACCATAATAAGAGGGAGATTCTTCTTTTTAATTCCAAATTTCAAAGGCTCAATTCTTAGAGTTTACTTGATCAACGACATTAAACGATTCGATTTTTTTACACATAAGAGTTAGATATATTATTTAATTACTGAATTAAAAGATATAAATCAATTTATTTTAAAATTTTTCGACACCCATATTTGTCAAAGCTCAAAAAGTTGGCTAACTCGCAGCTGCCGCTTCTTGGTTTTTACTGCTTTTCTCTTTGTGACAGTGTAGGTGGAGTCAGATGACCCTTTCTGTCCACTCCACACCAAACTTTTCGCTTAAGCACCCTCCAAGCAACTCGACTGATACAATAAAAAACTCAAACAAAGGAATTTTCTAGTTCAAAACCTTCTCTGCCAAACCAGGGTTAGAAAATCTGAGCAATAGAAAAGAACCCATTTTTTACGTTATGGAGATGGAGAATTTCATACTTTTAAAAATGACGATTATGGTAATTCTTGGGATTTGGTCAATTATCATCCTTTTTTCCTTCTTAACCATATTTGGCAATATCTTGGACACCATGCTATTTCTAAAACTGAATTATCCACTTCAGTATTTTTCAGAATGGTAGTAAGGTAAATAGTTAGTAATTTATGATTGAACGTATTATAAATAATACAATATTTATTTTTATTTAAGACGTAGAGTTTAAGTTGGAATCTAATTACATGTTACAAATGTCGCGTAACACCGCTCAATACCACTAATTTAATCTCATCTCGTGCAAAGACTATACGAGATTTGTTCTGTAACACCTCAAATCTGGATTGACTTAATAACTTTTGAATGAAAACAACATAATCAAAATATTTAAGTTAAATTTTAAAAAAATCACGATTCAAAGTATTATAAATAATATGATATTTCCTTCTTCCACTTACAACGTAGAATAGAACATCACATAGCATATCTAAGAAATAGCATTTGACAATCGAACTTTATTTTCGAATGTGAAGCGTGTGTAGTAAACTAATTACCACATAATTGATAATATATTAAAAGATTACATGGGATTGGCACAAAAATATAGTAGCAAGAATTATCAGTAAGGATCCATTGTTAGGCTTTGAAAGCTTTAGCAAAAGATAGAAGCTTAGAACAATCAATTGCAGATGTCAAGCTGTCCATCTTTTGGGCAGGCAAAAAGATTGCGTTGTAAAATGGTTTCCCCTTTAACTTGGACTGTTTACAGATATCATACAGCAAAATTTATCTATATTCTCTGGCCATAAAATTATATATGATGAGTATAAATCAAGGGCTTTTGTCAGTCATACCATGTGGAAAGAGTATAAAATAAAAAGTTAGTTGAAAATTCCATGGTACCAACTTTTTTTAGAGATCAACTGCCTTGCCTTTGACAGACTCATCATCCATGTGCATTCATTCTCTTCAACAAGTTTTCGTATGAACAAAAATAAGCAAAACATTAGCATTTGAGAAAGACAAAATTAAATATCGTTATCAAATACAACTTGTACATTTAAAAGCTTTCTCTAATCTTGAAATGTTCCTCTAATTTAGTTTTAGAGTATGAAGTACAATTGTTAATGATGTTTGTTCCATTAAATTAATTGTGAACTAAATAAAATCATAATAGCCACCAAGAATGTATGATTAATTAACCATGTCAAAGCTTATATGTAATAAATACCTTGGAGGGTGAACTAAGGACTCCGCCTGGTTTGCAGTTTTCTTCAAAATTACCACATTTTCTATCATATATTCATTGCTAATTCAAAAACCGTTATACTTTCGTAAACTTTTCAAAAATGTATATGCAATCTAAGATCTATACATAGCAAATAAGTAATTATTAAATACACTATCAAATATAGAACTTCATTACTATAAAAAGTAGAACTACTATATATGCCTTTTTGTAACGTCTTATTTGAGAAGGAAAATTTCATTGAATGTCATAGTTTACAAAATTAAATATAATTAGGGACGGATAAAGGAGTTAGACTTTAGAGGGGCAACAAGAAGACAATTTGTATAATTTTTGTAAAATTTTAAGAGATAAAGTTAATATATTTTTGAAACTTTACTATACAGAGAATTTTTCTAAAATTTTAAAGGAAAAAAGTCTAATTTTTATAATAGTATAATATAATTTTAAACAATTTTTTTTAAAAAAAAAATAATTTTGAGAATATTGAGACGACTGTTTCTGTCCGCCCTGATCATCCACCCATGAATGTACTTATAAATAATCTAGATATGCTTTAGTGAAGTTCAATTTCTAAAAACAATAATGTGCTTAAAAATCATAAAAGTTATAAAAACAAATTTGAAACACAAATTCCAAACATACAATCTTGGTGAAAGCTGAGGAGAACTTTTAGAGCTGGCAAACCAAACCGAAACAAAACAAACATGCATTCCAGCAGAGATGAGTAGTATATGACACATTTTTTTATTGATTGAGAGTTGGCCAGTTGGGTCATTTCACTATTGTGCTTTAGCGACACCATTACAACTTTATATATGCTTTATTAAATAGGCATTATATATTTTTTGATTAGTCTGGTAGTAACATTAATGCAAATAATGAGACAGGTCTGTTTCAGCTAATATGGTTAGTTCAGTTGACAAATATTTAATTAGATTTGATCGATATCAATTCCTGCTAATATAATAATCAAGAAGAATTATTTTTAGTGATTAAAATTGCATTACCAAAGAAGTCTGAAATGAGGGTAAGCTATCATTTTTCTTCAAATACATTCAATTATTCAATACCAAAAACAAAATGATTAAATATTTGATGAATGTGTTGTGGGTCATATCCTAAATAAAGAAAGATAAGCCAAGCCCAGCCAGCCAGCCAGCCAGCCAGCCAGACAGACTTGTTTATAAGCACCTACAAACAGGAAAGGAAGAAAGAAAAGATAAAACCACTCTCCACACAGCACAACCCATCATACAAAAGCAAAAGCAAAAGAGAGAAAGAAAAGAAAAGAAAAGAAAAGAAAAGCAGAGAAGAAGATAACATACCAAAAGGGCAGGATTGAAGGAGGAGGCGGAGGAAGAAGAAGAAGGGTTTGTTTCTTTTTTTCTAGAGGGACAAAAAAAAATGACTCAAACTCAGAGGCAGGGATCTGAGCAGCTGCAAACACTGATGCAATCTGGGCAACTTTCGGGAAGCTTAAGCTTTAATGGGATCTTAAGCAAAGAAGATGAAGAGATGTCGAAATCTGCTCTCTCTACTTTCAGGGCTAAGGAAGAGGAGATTGAGAAGAAGAAACTTGAGGTCAAGGAGAAAGTTCAAGCTCAACTCGGCCGTATTGAAGAAGAGACCAAGCGTTTGGCTACTATTCGTGAGGTAACTTTTTTTTTTCTTCAACAATTTCTTCTGATCTACTAGTATTTTTTCTGTTCGTCAAGATAGCATGCATGATTTTTTTTTTTTTTTTTTTGGGTGCCCAAAAAATCCTTAAATTTTACAAACAGAAACCAAAAGAAAAAGGGGGAAATGTCTTGCTATGATAAGTTTTTTCTCTATACCTAAGTAGAAACTGAAATTTTGCGTAATTAATGAGTCTTTTTTTTTGGGGTTGGTTGAATTTGTGTTTTTTTTACTACTACTCCTGTGATTTTTTATTTTTTTTTTAATTATTACAGTTTTACCCTAGTATAAAACAGGATAATTTCTGGCCTAAATTATGGGTTTCAGATGCATAGAGTAATTAAGCTAAAAATTTTTGAACAAGAACAACAAATTGAGGTGGTTTTCTGTTGTTTGAAAGGGGGACAGACTACAGAGTAATATTAGCTCAAAATGTATTTTTTTTTTATAATAATTATCCTCTTTAGCATAATGTTTTTTTTTGAGCAAAAAATTGTGTTATGGGTTCCATGTTTCATTTCAAATTCTATCTAAAATTGGTAGTGTCAAGCAACAGGGATCTTGCAAAAAGTTTGGGGGTGTTTTTTGGGGTATCAGAAGTTAATGACTTGTCAGTTGCCTATTTTTGAGTTAATATGAAGTTATTACTTCTGGGTTGCTCTCAACGCTTGCCTCGAATTAACATGAATTAATTATCAGGAGCTAGAAGCACTCGCAGATCCCATGAAGAAGGAAGTTTCCGTTGTGTAGGAAGAAGATTGATGCTGTCAACAAAGAGCTAAAACCACTGGGGCAGTCTTGCCAGAAGAAGGTGAAACAAGTTGCTAATCTCTAGTGCCTTCGTAAAATTCGAACCTCGGAGCCTTTATATTGCATGAAGTTCGATGAAATGTTAACTTAATTTTGTCTTCTGTTGTCACAGGAAAGGGAATACAAAGAAGCTCTTGAAGCTTTCAATGAGAAGAACAAGGAAAAAGTACAGCTGATTTCCCGATTGATGGAGGTGAGCAATGTAATGCCCTTGCTAATGATTCTCGTGTTTTTTTAATTTACGCTGAAATGGTGACCTTAAGGGTTGATTTGTTCTTCTTATGCCTGCCAATTGGGTTTTTATTTTACTGCAGCTGGTGAGCGAAAGTGAAAAGTTGAGGATGCATAAGTTGGAAGAATTGAGCAAGAGCATAGAAACAATACGCTGAAATAGCCTAAGATCAATAACTAATGTAGGTTTGTGTGATTTAAGGAAGAAATTGCATTTCTATTTATGTATGGGTGCTTGGAGTTTGGTTGTAATTTGTGCTTTCATCGTCTGTAGTTCTTGATGGACCTTTTCTGATTGTAGGACAGGGATATGTATACCCACCCCAGTGAACAGGTTTGTAACTATGTAAAACAGGTCTTAACTCTGCATTCTTCTCGATTTTTTTCCCCCTTTTTAGTGTTCCTTTTCAACGTTTGCTTGTTCTCGTCTCAAGTGTCATATCTTAGTGTGCAGGGAAGAAATAATCTTTGCATTTTCTTTTCGTTTACAAGTTGATTTTCTAAAAGTGTGGATGCCTTTTTTTTGCCTGGAAACTCTGGTAGCTATTCATGCATATGGCAATCCCAGTCCCCAGTTTATTGTGCCGCACATGCTTGTTCAATATCTTTTTCAAATTAAATTGCAGATGCAAATGCCCACGATTGATGCTTGTATAATCAATATCAGCTAGTTGTTCTTCATGATGGTTGATTATTGAACTTGTCCATGGCCAATATGACAGGTCTTTTGCAATTGCAATATCATAGCTTAGTCTGTCAGAAAAGGACATGAGATGAGATGTGGTCCTTGAATGAGAGTACGAGTTTTTGTTTGCGTTTATCTGCCTTATAAGCTACTGTAAGTTGATATCGTATGGGGCAATAGAAAAATATGGTTTTGTGGTGACGGTCGGTCACCCAGAAATATCTTAACTTGGGACTAGCTCAATTCATCGTCATAGTCCAAGGCATATGAATGAACGCCGGAAGGTGGACGGGACCAGTTTTTCGCATTGTTTCTTCCTCCCAAAGGAAAAGGGTGTATCCGTGTCTAAAAAAATATTATATTATGTCAAGAGGAGTTAGGGAAGGACCTAGGAGGACAGAAGCGGACGCAGGGAAAGGCCTAAGAGGACAGGAGCGGACGCAAGGGGTTAGTCTTTGGGGGGGACTTCTTTAGCATCTATAACAAGTTCAGATGATATGTTTAAAAATTCAAACTTGACAGATGTCCCAAGTGTATTTTGAAATTGAGTTTAATCGGGTACCTCAATCAAAAGTCGAGGTCGATTTGCCTCGACATACTTATGATTAGTTGGTACTCGATTTAAATGAAGTTGGATTCAAATAAGTTTGATATTGAGCCAATTGTATTCTGTCCATTGTATTATACTATGTTAGAGGCTGTGGGGCGTGTGAGAATTTGAAAGTACATAACAAATTGGTCTCAGCATGTCAGGCAGGTAGCAAAATGTTGGAGACGATTAAGGTGGCAAGTGCCCATCAGTTTGGTGTACAGCGTATGGTAAAAAATTACGGGTAGAATTTTGGTAAATAGACAAGGGATCAAGCCAATTGCTTTGCTGGTATCCTGCACTCGACCTATTATATATTATTGCTGTTACAAATTCAGAGATGTCTCTCTTGGAGTAAATCTTGATTATTTATTCCGTAATGTGGTACGGGTATGACAATTATCGAAATGATTGAAAAATAAAAAATCTCGTTACTTTTAATTATTTAACCGACTTGCAATACTCATTTTACAATGCAGAGTGAATAGTGAAGATTTTTTCATCTCTCTGGATATATACAACAAGCTGATTAACCAAAAACTTTACATTAAAAAGACGAAAATAAATTATCTTATTTATAGCATCGCGAGTAGCAGCCAGAACACTCCCATTATAATCACCGAGTTTTTCTCTTAATTTGGGTTGAGGGTTCTAAGTAGGCATCATTAGTCTTGTTTAATTTCATGATAGACTATTGATTCCAACGTTGACACCTACAGCAGAAGTAGGAGTAGTAGTATTTTGTTTTCCTTTTCCTTTTTCTCTTGGTGGGCGTATTACAGAACAAAGCTAGCTTAGCAGGTGAAATGACCAACTACTCTACCAATATTAGTACTTTTTAGGATAATAAATTGGAAGAGTATATAATGATTAATTTACTGAATAATTGGCAAACTGTTTTAACCACTCTTAACTACCCCCAAAAGTAGAACTAAATTCTTCTTTAAATTTGTAATAATTTCTCTATAACTTGAGAATAAAGGGCAAAGTAGTGAATGAGCTGTAAATCTGAGGAGATAAGACAAGCTGAAACATTCTGCATTGCCCAACGACATTAATAATTGTGTTCCTTAGCAATTGGTACGCACCAAGATGAAACGCTAGTGGCAAACACAGAGAGGCCCGTCTCTTTTCGGTGTCTGTGAGTTACAAAAATCACAATTCCAATCTTTGAGCTTCAGTAATGCAAGGATCCTGAATCCACTAAAAGTGATTGTAAATAAAAAAGAAAATAAGTTAGAAAGAAAAACCTATTCAAAATACATTATATTTATACAAATTAATAAGAGAAATATTTAAGTATATCTGATTTTTTACTCTTTTTATAAATCTTGTGGTGTGAATTAAATATTATGAATTTATGATATTAATTGATGTAAACAAGATTTTATAAAATTTAATGTTAATAACAAGATATACAGGTGTGATTAAAAATAGGATTATATTAATATTTTCTAAGTTTAATAAAATAGCAAACTCACTGATGTATCATTAAATTCGTTAAAAAAAAACGAAATTCAACTAAATATCTACAATAAAAAAACCAGTGATTCGATATAATTTTATATTGTCGATTGATTGTAACAATTGATCTAAATTTGTGATCTTGTTTTAAAAATTTTAGTAAGAAATAGATTGTTATTTCAAAAAAGACTAGAATTTGGTTAGTACACAGTACACCGGTTCTAAATAATGTTTAAAAATTCGAAATTCGGATAAAAAATTAATGAATTGAATATATTCGAATTCTCAATTGAGTTTTATCGAATTAAAAATAAAAATTTGAAATTATAAGTTATATGTATTTATTATTTTATTTATTAAGAATAAAAATATGCTAAGATTAGATTAAATATTTAAAATTTTAACATCATATGAATTTTTTATATATTATTTATTATCAATTCAAAAATTTAAGTTTTTTAAAAATTCTATACAAAATTTATCTATTTTTGAATATTAATATAAACTCGATTCGGATAAATATTAGTGATTATTCGACGAATTTATTGAATTTAATTTAAAATTCAATAAAATTTATTATTTATTAAATTTTTCATCAAAATTCAATAAAATTTATTATTTATTAAATTTTTCATCAAATCACTTATTTTTCAAATTGAATTAATTTGATACAATTCGATCGAATTTTTTTAAATTTTTTAAACGGGTCCTAAATTCTAAAAATCCACCCAAATGGACCGCATTAACGCTGACCAGTATTTCAGGTCCACGTAAGCCTACATTTATTTGTTGAAAGCGTAAGAAGAAATAAAAGAAGGGGACCGCGGCCGTTGTTTTCAAAATCAAAGCCCGCTGTATATGTAGATATCCTGATTAAAGTATACGGTTTTATTGTGTATTTTTATAATTTATATTTATTAATTTATAAATAAATATTTTAATTTTTAATTTTTAATTTTTTAAAATAAATTAAAAAATATAAATAAATATAAATTATAAAATAATATAACTTATATACTATTTATATATATAAAAATTTTCCGTTGTGATATGTTGTAACGGCTAGAAGAAGGAGATTTAGTACGGCTACCAGTAATCAGTAATTACCATCTGTATATGCTTTGTTGGTATTGCTTGACGTCTTGATTTTAACGTCTTCATTCCTATTACTCGAACGGATACATTTTCGTCATGATCATCAGGGGTTCGTTCGAAACTTTCCAAAATGCTATTTATTGTGCAATTTTTCTCATTAGTTTCGAATATATTAATATTAAAGTGCCAGATTTTGTTTCGAATTTACTATTCTTCAAAAAAAAAAAAAAACAATTAAGATTCTAGAATAGCTATAAACAACATATGAAATATAAGAGGAGTTTTTTTTTTTTTTTTTTTTTTTGAAAAAGAATAAAATAGGGAAATAAAAATAAAAATAAAAAACTCATTACTATATATAATGGAAGAGTAATTTTAGTGTATTTTATATTTTTGATGTAATTTTTTTTAAAAAATAAAACACAAGCCAAAAATTTCTTATAACTACTCTACAATCACATAACTTCCCCATAACCCCAAGTTTAATTTGTATTTTTAAAATTTTTTTTGGTATTTTCCAATCAGTTTCAAATATAGTATTTCACACACGTGGAGTATATAAATAGGACTAGTGTATATTTAAGCTCCAGTGAGTTTCGCGGAACTATGACAAAAATTTAACATATTAATGTGCATTTATTTCTCTTTTTTAATTTGTTTATTTTACAAAGGGAGAAGTTCAGAGTCGAGGTTTTTGTTACCGTGCAATGTTCAAAACATTTTCGGTCAAAAATGGGCTAAAGCCGACCAGACTGCTACAGACTACCAATCTATTATTGAATATTTTCTAACAAGTTTAATGGGCCCACTGATGAAGCCCTATCTTTTATTCACTTTCAAGCAACCTCAAAAGAATGGTAAGGGCCCATAGGCGTGGTCAGCCTTGCGTTGATGTGTTTGAATGACTCTAGGGCTGAAAAAACAAATATTCGACAATGGATGACTGGGCTAATCTCCAAATTAATTGTAGTTTAACCCAATGAGGTTTGTGTGCATTAAGGAACCTCTATTTTACGTCAGTCTCGTTGGGTAAAGTACTTATTAAATAAATTGAGGAGGATAAAGTATAATTGAGGTATAAGGGATTTTCTACATTTAACCTTAAAACTTATTGATACACTAATAGGAGTAGTTTAACCAAATGAGGTTTGGGCTTTATGCAGCGGCCCTAAAATGTAGAAAACTATGACAACCCAAAATATCAGTTGCTTGTTTTTTAAGGAAAAAATGTTGAGCTGCTACGTTAGGTAATTTTTTGTTGCCTATATCATAATTGGCGGTTACATTTCATTGTCCCAACCTTCAGCTAATTTTAGCCAAGATTTAGCACCAACCAACTCCAAATTTTAGATTTTGTTTTGCTCCATTATACTCTGAACAACAAATCCTAACTCAACAAGGGATGCCAAGCGTCACCATCGTGCGTATGGCCTGATAGGCAAAGGGAACTACTATGATGATACTAACAAATATTTACTGGTATAAAGTATCTGTCTGAAACCCTCTGTTTTTAGTTGACAAATTGATCGTTTAACTACTGAGCATGGTCTTCTTATGTAACTAACGTTGTTGCAAAGTTTTCTTTGATGAAATCTCATCCTTTACTGTTACTATTCATTCTGAAATTAGAGCAAAATGGAAGAATAGAAGAAGTTGGTTTCTACTTGGTTATAAGATAAATATTTAGGTAAACTTGGTCTATTAGGTTGAGGCCGAATGAGATAAAAAAAATCCACTTCTTTGTTTAATTCAATCTATTAGATCAAATCTATCTAAATCATCCTCATAAAATAAAATAACAAATGATAGCAGTCCATTTAAAGTATCGGTTCACTTTCTTAAAATTAGGAATTATTCATTTTTGAAAAATTAAATGAATTCTATATTTTAAATGGAAGACTCCTTTTAGCTCGTGACCAGTTGTCTAACTAAACAAAATAAAATCAGACCCCGTGAGTGCTATGTATCTGTCAATGGTAATATAAAAAATGTGCACAAAATGATAAACTTATCCGGCCTTGGTTCTCCATTGTACAACCATCGGTAAGTGAAGAATGGACCAAACTTTGCTTGGGCTTTATGTAAAACCATCAATCTAAAATATTAATCCATACACATTTGGTCGGGTTGATTGACGAATAACGCACGGACGCTACAAGTTCTATCATGTGGTATGGTCAGACATTCCTAAATTTGAAGTCAAACGTACCATAACCCTGAAGACAGACAAAATATCATAATTGTCTTATAACGTGAATAACTCTACATTCTGCTCATCCTACCAAAATATTGCAACCAAACACGTACTATCAGAATACAATATGGATCATGATGGAGGTGGTCTAATTTTATTTCTCTTGTCCCTCCACAAAGAGACTAAAACCAGAAGAGAATCTATGCACATATGCTAGATAGAGTTCCAATTAGTTTTTGTTTTTTCTTCCTCTTCTTTCTTTTGTTGTTGATCGATATCAATTATCAAACCTCAATCTTATTAATGCAAAGCATCCACACGAACAAATTGAAGCACCTCGTGACGGTACACGATCACTTCTTGTCATATTATTTAATAATTGTCAAAATTTTGTTAAGTAATTTTAATATAATAATTTAATATTTCATTAATGTGATAATGAAATAATGCACAAGATGTAAAATAAAAAATACTTAACGTCTCGTAACTACACGAAAAGAGCCCATTTATGATCGATTCCTACGATAAATTAAACGTGTACTGCGTATGTCCGACTACGTAAGGAAAGAGTGGATTGTCGTTTTGCTATTCTGTGGAGGATTTGCATGTCTTCTACGAGAGAGACGTGGTTCAATATAAAAATATTAAAATACTAGAAAATGCTTGCATACATTTGAGTTTGTGCAACGTTTTTATTTATTTATTTATTTTTGATTGCCTCGTCTCTTCTGAGTGTTAAAATTCAGGAACATGCGCTATATATAGAAAATAAAATACGGCACAGATTTGGAAAGTTGTTGGATTTGAGCGAAGGATGATTATTTTGACTCTTGAGATTAATTCCACTATGACACCTGGTGTTACCTTGTACTACTAGTTAAAGTTAAATATGTAATTAACATGTTAAAAACTTAATTAAGATGATTCTTTCTGAATTGCAAATGATGTGAACATTGTGGGGGTGAAGAAATCAATATAAAAGCAACCAAACTTTGTTTTGACATGCTGATTGTTGTTGGTATGCAACCAAAAAAGAATTAAAAATGCGTTTTGCCAAGATACAAAATGGGAATTAGAGAAGGCAAATGAAGCTCACCAAGACAAAACTCCAAACTTAACAAAAGAATCCAATGTTGGGCCGAACTAGTTTGACTTGGGTGTGGAGTGTGGACCATAGTTGGAGGCCCGATCAAATTTCCGACATCGGCTAACACGTGGGCTGAATTAACCCGCGTACACGTGGAGAATACACCACCGGACCGGCATTTGTTTTTTTGAAAAAGAATAAGTTACTTTTCTTTTTTATGGTCTAGACAGAATAATAAAATATAGGGTTAATAACACTTTACCCTCCTGAATTACGTAAGTAATAATACTTTGTTCCCTGAACTAATAAAATTACATTTTATCCCCTAATCACATGATTTATCCTTTAAAAATTTTATAATATCATGTTAAATGACTTAAATACCCTTAGCACTATCTTTTGATTTTTGTATTTAAATTTTGATAATGATGTGATAAATTATATAATACTTTAATATAATCCATATCAATATATATCTTGGTCAAATTTTTAAATTTTGTTATTTCATTTTGTATTATTTCGAATTTGAATGTTTAATTATAATGGTAGAACGATTCCTAAAGGGGCTAATTTTCTATTAAAAATTCTTCTTTAAACATGTTGTGTGACAATATATATATATATATATATATATATATATATTTATAAAGTTAGTGATTTTTTTTACGTTTATTAGCATTTTATATAATTTTAATATTTGGATAAATCTGTGCAAATTTAATGTCAAATATAATATATAACGACATTTTATCACATCTTCACTTCCTAATTATTTTGTTACTATATATTATTATAATAATAATTTTTATTATAATATTAGGTTGTTATTATATTTTAGTTTTTTTTAATTCTTTTTTACGTATTAAACATCAAAATTAAAATATAATACTAAGAGTATTTCAGTAATTTAACTTGATATTATAAAATTTTAAAAGATGAATCATGTGATTGGAGGGTAGAGAGTAATTTTTTTAATTCACGGAAGCAAAGTACAATTATTTACCTAGTTTAGGGGATAAAGTATTAATAACCCTAAAATATATTTCAGTGATTTACCGTTAGTTTTATTGTAGGATGAATTCACTGAATGATGGTGCATCTTTTTTTCTCTAGGAAGATATTTTTTTTTTTTCATTTTTCAATTTGGAAGACCCATAATGCCAATGGAAATATTGCGGACCAAGCTTAAAAATTCCATACGAGGCTAGAAACAGTAACAACAGGAACCTTTTTTCTTTTTAACTTTTCATCGTTAATAAATATTTTGAGCTTTCACATTTTTTTATAAAAAAATATTTAGATAGATCTGTCTTTGACTCTATTGGTAGACCTTGTAATTATGAATTTTATTTTATAAAATTTTACTTATACAAAACTAATATTATATATTCTATAAAATTTAATTCACATCACAGTGTTTATAATTGAGACCAAAAATTAAACCTACTTAAATATTTACCTTTTCAAGAGTAAACTTTGTCACTTCCACCGGATCATAACTAGAACAACAGGTACTCTTTTCTTTTTGACAACCGGAATATATATATATTTTTCTTTTTCTAGTAAATCTGAATTGCATTAAGAGACATAAGCTAGACAATTAAACAAACGCGAAAAGATAAATTAATTGTTTAATTCATTACGGGAGGCAAATTTCAATCATGTCGCAATCCTTAAGAAACAACCAAAGTAAATGATTTCTCATCATCATAAATCTCTTATAGTCTTCTCCAGATAAATTATTATAACATTCTACGGTCACTTTTAGAAAATATTTTTTATATTTTAACAATTTGTACAATACATTATTATGTGTTTTAAAAATTTGTACTGTACAAATTCTTAAAATTAGGAAATAATTCCCTCAACGGAATTGTAGAATTTCCTATAATTATTAGTTAGTTCCAGATCTAGTGGAATTAGGAAACAAGACACGGCGATTAGTCAAAGAATCTGATGCAATAATCAATTAATGCTCCAGAGCTAATTAAGTAGAGTTAATTAGGTTGAATTTTGTTGCAATGAGGATGCTAAGTACATGAATAATTAAATATTGGTCTCTCCAGCCGACAACATACGAAATTTAGACGGGTAAATAAAAATAGAAAAAGGACAAACAAAATAATTAATACTAGTTGGACTTGAATTTATTGGTACGTCAACGTAAAAAAGTTGTTGTTGTTTTTTTTTATTTTTTATTTGAATGCTTCACAGATTATTTTGTCTTTAATTTAATATCTTTGTATACCTGTAGGTGTTAAAACTATGCATGTAACTATCAGCAGATGCATTATCTAAAAGTTGAGCAAAGCCAGACTCCACATTCAAGATGTTAGTACTTCAATTAAGCATTGAAGATAATTCGTGTTCAAAATGCTAATACTCAATTAATTTCTTGTAATTAGTAATTACACACACCTCGATCGTACGAATCTGTATGCACATACAATAATTGTTTAAACAGAGATATCTCCTGCTCTTGGTTAGGAGGGAAACCTTAATGTAACTTCTGCTTTCTTCGAGTTGTTATCTTTTTAAAAAAATTAATGTAAAAAAAAAAAAAAAAAGTGGCTTTTGGTGCATAAAATGTGTATAATCACTTTCTGAAAGTAAGATACGTACTTTTGGGGGCATCATTACACCAGCTACCTTGCTTTAATTAGTGTGGCACTTATAAAGTTTTTTTGGTAAACTATATTCTATTTAAGCAGGAGTAATAGACATAATTAAAGTTTCATATTACTACTTTTTAACAGTGTTTAAATTTGTCATTATCTCTGCGATCAGACTATAATAGAAGTCATCCATTGGTCAGTTCAAACGATAAGTAAGACAATCGAATCATGTAATACGTTTTTGAATTTAATTATTGCTACTACTAATTTTTTTTAGTATACGATCTCTAAAAATTACTATAAACTATAGAAATTATAGGGAAAGATGGATAGACTATCATTTTTTCCAAATAAAAAAAAAAAGAAAAGAAAAAGGACTAAAATAGAAGTCTCTTCCTTGAGCCTGAGAAAAAGAAACCTACGTACTTTTCTGGTTTGTTGTTTCAACATGTATACATAGATTCCAAATAAATCCATCTATATATATAGCCTATCCAGTTGTAAAATTTTAATAAAATTTTCACCATTTAGTATTACTTCTCCTCGAGAAAATGCTTAAATATGATTAGTGAGGTTCGTTCCATTTGTTAAATTTATTTACTATTTATTTTTTTGGGTAAGGATTAGGTTCCCTTTATTGTTTAGCAGGTACCTAAGCTTCCACTAGACTAAAGTCGTCAACAAAGCGAAAAATCAGACCAATCCAAAGCTTTTTCTTCTATCCCAGTCACCGTAACAGAGCTGTATCACTATTTTCAATCAAAGCTCGACTGCCTAATTTTACCAGAAGTTCTCTATTTAAATCATCCAGTAAATTAATGAGGCAAAAATGTAAATGCAGGATAGTTTGGATTATTTTTTCATAATTTAAAAATAATAATAAAAAATAATAATAATAATAATAATAATAATAATAATAATAATTTTTGTTTGGTGACAAGAAATTTGATTGACAACAAGGAGAAATGAATGAGGACAACATAAAGCCAATAAGATGTTAAAAACACAACACTAACATTCATGTTGGGCACGGACACTAACTAAAAAACACCAACTTTAGGTGTTTTCAAAACAAAAACGTTCTTAGGATTCCATTTTAACATTAAATCTATTTTCTTGGGATAATTAAAATGGTCGATCTACGGGACCCACCAAGTCCAGAGATACATACAAACATTCTGAAAGTAAGTTAATCAATTTTGGTTGTAAAATCAAATTTGTTAAAGTAGGCGCCAGTTGGAACTGTTAAATCGGAAATGGTGGGTCACGCGTCACATTTTTCAAGTCATATCCTAAAGATCTGTAGCATATCAATTAATTACTACTACTAGTAGTATTTTTTTTTGTCTGGTAATAAATCAATTAATCACTACTAGTACTATTTCATTTCTATAAAAGCTTATATAGTTCGAGTAATTTCAACATGCACCCTTTAATTATCAAAGATTTGCACTTTGTCTGCAAAATTATCAATTTTAATATTTTAGTACTTTGTACTATTACTTTTTGGCAAATTTTGATCTAATTAGTAGAAAATCAGTAAATTTTAATATAACTATTTTTTTTTTTTTTAGATGAAAAGCTTCAATATCAATGTGTAAAAAAAAAAAAAAGTTCAGTAACTAAATGTAAATTACTAGTGAATGTTAAATTTTTTATACAAAAAATAATTAGATAAATTCATTACATTTCAACCAATTTGAGTTACATGTCAAAAATTTACAGAGCGTAAAATACTACATTACGAAAATTGATAATTTCGGGAATAAAGTTTAATCCATTTATATTTTAGGTATGTCTATTACAATGAGAGAATTGTAATTTTGGTTCTTTAATTATAAAATTACGTAGAATTAACCTCCAATATATTCAAAACTATAGTTCTAATCTCCAATCTTTCAAAATAAAGTAAAGTTTGAATGGATTGGGGACTAATTCTGCTGTTATTTGTCTTATTTCCATGGCTATTTGATAGATTGGAGATTAAAACTACAATTTTAAATAGATTGGAGATCAATCCTATGCACTTTCATAATTATGGGACCAAAGTTACAATTCTTCCTATTGCCATTAACCCTATACGGTTTGAATTGCTACCACCTTAAAATACGATATATTTTTTTTTATTGGGTTTGAATTAAAGCGGAATACTTGTCAAATCAACGCTGTAAGAAACTGAAGTGGACTGGACACAAGGAGAGCGTACGGTGGGTGTATTGATAGCTTCCCCACTAAGCGCAGAGATGGTGGTAATGGTTATGGACTCTCTCTCTCTCCGTCTTTTTGTAGCAAATACACGTCTCAGCCTTACTCATCTGCTACTTTTTATGTCTCTTTTGTGCATACCATAAATAAATAAATAAATAAAAGTACGTACCCTGAATTAATAATACTACTCTACTAGTACTACTGTCAATTTGCAGAAAAGCATGCACCTTAACAAGTCCAGTACGCCTCGCCTCGACCTGGAGCAGATTGTCTTCTACGTGCTCCTATTACATTTTCAAACTTGTAATTATACGAAGGATATGAAATTTATTAGCGCTCAAATTTTACCCTAATTTTATGTGGTTTGATATGAATAGTTAATTTTAGAAACTAAATTTTTCTTTAAAATAAGATTTTTAATTTATTACACAAATCAGACATACAAATCCGATCATACTTTGATTTGAACCGCTAATTTCTCGTTATCATTAAAATGTGAGTAAATACTGTTGGTTTGGTGTGACTTTGGACTGTTGTTCTCGAAAAAATATGCTACTTTTTTGAATTTTATCTAGAATGTTAGTAATTTTTTTTTTTTTTTTGGCATTGATTCAACCGGACCTTCACCCAAAAATTCAGAAAACAAGCAAATAATAGGGCTAGAAAATTAATTAAGACCTTTTTATTTTCTATAGATCATTTTTATTTGATATTGTTAAACCAAATTGATTACCTCTATCGTTTGTTCCATGTGGGTTCTGTTTAAGTCATTATTATCTGCTTGGATTCAGTGAGTTATTACTATCCATAATAACTGAGAGAAAAACACAGGAAACGTATAATGTATGTAAGGTACTGCATTACTTTTACTAAATTCTTCCCAATTTTTTTTTTTTTTTTTTAAATTGGTCGGAAAACAAAAACTAGTGCGAGTTGACCGTCAAAGATCGCGGTAACCTCAGGAAATCTAGTTTTTTGTCGTTTTCCTGTATTTTTCGTCTCTAGTCCCCTCCGACGAAGACTAGCCGATTTAGTGACAGCAAAGCTCTTCAACAATCGACCGGTCCGCGTATCGAGGCTATGCTAGCGCCACCGGCGGCGAACATCCGTAACTGTTTAATTTGCTCGTTCTACAGTATACCCTAGACGTCGGCGGGACTGTAGATTGTACGTACGGTAATGATTTTTGGACGTCTCATCCCCTGATTGGAATATTACAGTATTTATGGAAATTTAATTGGTTGTTATGCGGCGCATCCAATGAATTAATGATAGCATTAGTTGCTTCACCAATCATAAAAAAATGGCAAATTCATAAATATGCATAATATCAAGTTGATCTTATTTTTAATTTCATTTATAAATCATGTAATAATTTTAACCACACTAAATATTTTTGATACATAATATATCAAGTATTTAAGTGTTTTATGACTAGTTAATCTTTTTGGTATGTGTGTAAAAAGTATCTTTCCACGCCATCACCATGCTCCTTGAATCTATTGATTTTAATTTAGATACATAATCTATATATAAATAATTTATAATATTATTTCGCACTTGTTTGGTATTCGTATTTTGTCTCTATTCTTAAATGTTTTTTGGGTTTATCGGTTACTATTATGATATAATATAATTATGTAAATGATAAATCCAATGAACAAATAGATAGGAGCTCGTTGTTGACTGGGAGTGCACGTGGAAAGTGTTTACTGGTCCAGTAAAGCCAGAGCACAGTTCTCGGGTATTTTATAAATGCTTTTGCACTTTATAACTGTTTTACTTTACAGCAAAGCCCCTCGCACGATACCTGAGTCATATATCCACTACGAAGTGGCCATTAAATTTGGATAAAAAATAAAATTTGATTAAATATTTATAATTAAAAAAATAATAATTTATATAATTTTATTATGTAAAATATTTTGATAAATAAATTTAATATTTTTTTGTCACTTATAAATTTCGTATGGTAGAATTGGGTCTACTTAATTTGCTCCCATTAATACCCAAACCTTCTCTACTCAGTTTCTCACCCATTCCCGTTTCAATGGTTGTTGTAGAGCGCGAAAGAAAAACCTTTTTGCTACAGCTATAGTTGCAGCCATTTCAACAACCAATCACCAATGCAGAAAAAAAACTTCTCTTATTTTATTGCTTCTACTACTGTTGCATTCATCAACAAACAAGTAGTACTAGTAAAATAATAGTCACACATTATTAACTTAACTTTCCAATAATTTATTTATTGATCACCACCTTGCAGTGCCTCGATCTTGAAAATCAGAACCCCCAACCCCAACAAACAATTTGAATCCTCCGGAAGTCTCCTCCTCATTCCTACACTATAATTTCTCTACCTTCAAATCAAATCCTACTTAGTACTTTCTCTTCCCCCCCACCACACCACACCCTTTAATTTTCTCATGCAACTCTTCAAACTCCCCCAGCCCATTTCAAAAACTGATCATAATCATCACTTGGAACTGATCTTACTACCATGGCTGCTGGTTCTGCTCAAAAACACTTGCACGAGCTCCTGAGAGAGGATCAAGAGCCGTTTCACTTGAAGAAATACATAGCCGATAGGCGTTGTCAGCTCAAAAGGCCTAATGATCCTCTCTCCAAAACCTCTTACACATCATTACAAATCAAGAAATACAAGCCTATCACTGGGACCTCGACTACAGTTGCGAAACGCAATTTACGCAAACACGCTTGTTTCTTCTCCATCCATGATTCTCCGGACGTTAGAAAATCTCCTTTTCTTGATTTCCATTCGCCTGCAAAGAGTCCTTGTAGAAGAAATAATCAGAACGGTACCGTTTTCCTCCACGTTCCATCCAAAACTGCAGCTTTACTTCTAGAAGCTGCAATGAGGATTCAGAAACAACAAAACACTTCTTCTCTTGGGAAACCCAAATCACAGATTAAAAACATGGGTCTTGGCTTATTTACTTCCATTCTCAAGAAGCTTAAAGATAGATTAAATAGCAAGAGCAGAAAAGGCGAAAAAATTCGGAATATTGAATTCAAAGTGCCAAGAAAAAGTGATGTGAAAATGGAGGAAAATGAGGCTGCAATTCCGAGTACTATTTCTTGTTCTTGCAACAATAGTAGGCTTAGCAGTGCGGGATGGTCGGAGAGTAATGAAGAGAAGTCTTTGGACATGGAAACCTCGACCTCTACAAGTGGTTGTAGGTCCGAGGAGGAGGAGGACTTGGAAGATATTGAAAATCTTTTTTCTTCGAGCCCTTTTAGATTTTCGCTCCAGAGAAGCCCATCTCTCTGTGGTAGTCAGACACCGGAATGTGTACCTCGCCGGCTGCATCTCCTAGCCGCCACAAGCTAGAGGTTTGTTTGTCTCTCTATTTTATTGTTTGTTAAATTCAGAAACATTAATTAACGTTGTTTGTCTGTATTCTTATCAATTGGGAAAATGGAGTCAACTCGTGATTCAGATGAAGATGTTTGATGTAATTAAGTTGTCGGCAAATTTCCATTTACAATCTCGCTAGTCTGATTTGTTTGCCGGAATGTCTTTTTTTAATGACCAATATACCCTAAAATGTTTGTCCCAAAATATTCCTATTATTATGCCGAAAATGCCATAATATGAAGGGTAATGAATGTCATTTTGCCCTTGACTAATCTCATCTAAGTTTGTTGGTTGCTACAGCATACATTATCAGCAGACCTCTGCCACCAAATATTTTTTCTAATAGGGCGGCCTTGTCTGGAAATTTCTTTTTCACAAAAAAGACAAATCAAGATTTTGTTTTATCAGTTGAACCTAATAATCCTGAGAAGAGGACCCTTTTATGTAACAATAATAATTGGGTATTTGTTTTTTTTACTACATGCAGATATTGACAATTTGACATAATGGCTTAAAACTCAGCAGTCAACTTTTCATAATTCGATGCCTTTGTGGTTATTTTCTTAATATAGGCTATACAAGTACAATTTAAACATTTTTTTTTGGGCTAAACACTTTTAGGACAAGAATAATGTCTATGAAGAAAATGGTACAAAATTGAAAGAGGAGGAGCAAGAGCAGTGCAGCCCAGTATCTGTACTGGATCCACCATTCCAAGATGAGGATGAAGAAGATGATGGACATGAAGAAAATGAGGAGGCAGAAGATTATGATCTTGAAGGCAGTTTTGCCATTGTACAAAGTACGTAACTAAATTCTCTCTTCTTTTTTTTCATACGAACGTCAAATTAAGGATTGAATTTTGCTCTGTATTCCTAGTATGTTGCGGGGTCATTTTCCACTTTTTTGCTATTCATATTTGTTTGGGCCTTTACTGTGGATACATTAAATAAGATGTAAGGTCGTAATCAAGTAGATTTTGTTGATTTTGATGCATAAATACTATGTTTGTGGGATCCATTAAATGAACCAATTTGATAATTCGATCTAGGGAAGGGGAGGATGTGGTACTTCCCTCTTGCTGTTTTGTACATCAGTTTTGTTCTGTTAAGGTGACCTCATTTGGTCCTTCTTGTACGGTAGTATAGGTAACATGCTCATTAGTACTTCTCTGACCCACACTTTGGTGGTTGGCTTATCATTTAATCTTCACGGCCTTATTCAATTAGTTGATGGATTATATTAGACATCTAAGTACTATTTCAATACTACTTATTAGATTAGTGGGATTTTATCAATATTTATTGGCTTCTCCTTTTCAATGGGGATTAATCTTCTCATATGCTAGAATAATTAGCCTTATAAATAAACTTATGATATTCATAATGCGCACGGGAATATTGATTATTAGAGCCATGACTTATAGATCACAGGAAGTGTTTTATTATCTAAACTACAATTCATTGTTTGATTATCAAAGTTAGTAAAATTATTTAAGATTTCTGTTTGTAAAGACTAGGTCTCGCCTAGAATTTTCAATTTGTTAAAATTTTAGAAAATTTCATTTACGCAATTTTAACTTTTGATTGGCGAATAATTTGGGTTCCTATTCAATGAACTTAGTTTGATGTCATTTTTCTAATAATAGGAACAATCTAATCATTTGCCTGTTTATCTTTTTTGGACATGTTAGGAAATGTCAAAAAGGGAAACAAATATCTGAAATTAATTTTTGTTTCTCCCTTTTTTTCTGAATTTAAAGGGGCAAAGGAGCAGCTATTGTGCAAGCTTCGGAGATTCGAGAAACTTGCAGAGCTAGATCCTGTTGAACTTGAGAAGAGAATGATGGAAGAATTAGACGATGAAGATGAGAATGAAGACCAATCTGAAGGAGTAGAAGAAGAGAAATGTGTGGATAATGAGATATTATTGCCATTATACAGAGGTTGCAGTCTGGACTCATTTGTTAGTGATGTATGTAGCAAATCAATCCTCAAGAATCGAAGTAAAATTCCAGCAGACATGAAGAGACTAGTTTCAGATTTGATCTCCGAGGAGAAGAGAGAAATAAAGGGCTTGGAGAACAGGGAAATTGTTATGGGAAGAGTTTGCAAGAAATTGGATTCTTGGAAAGAGGTGGAATCGAATACCATTGATCATGATGGTCGAATTGGATTTCAGGAAGGAGTTTGATCAGTGGAAGAGGCTTCAAGAACAAAGGGAAGAAACTGGTCTGGAAATCGAACTCGCAATCTTTCAGTTATTGGTGACTGAATTATCAGAAGAGCTACTATAATTAATTAATCATCTGATCTTTGTCATTTAGCCAAAATGACTTTCTTTTAAATTGAATTATTTAGTTTAAAATTGGAGGATGATAATCTAACATGTTTATTATGTAGATGTACTCGAGAGCCGAAGGTTTATGTATCCTTGGTCGTAATGGGGATACAATCTTTGCTAATTTTCCCGGGAAATATATAAAACAAGGCAAACTTCTTTTGCTAGTATCATAATTAACTCGATGTTTTTATCATTTTTGTAATTAGTGAAACCCTCTCCGCAGCTAAAATCTACGGCAAGAATGCAAACAGGGATTAGCAAAGCAAAACCAACATTTTCCTGCCGACAGTAGAGTGCTAAAGTTGACTTATTTTGTTTGTTGCAAACTTTAAGCTTTCTTTTGTATCAAGGACAAAAAGAGCAGACATTTCAAAATTCTTCAACTTTCTTTCCTTTGGATAAGAATTGGAGCGCATCCTTTTTCATTTTTTTTTTTCCTTTGATAACATGAAAGAATTAGACAAGTAGTCTAAGTTCTTGAGTCGGGTAGTGCAAACAGAAGTGCTCCCCAAGCGACATCTTTTATGTTTGTCATTCTCATGGCTTCACACCATATATGAGTAATGGTTAATCTTTCAAATACTATTTGAATGTCAGTGTAAAAAAATAATATTTAAAATTATATTATATTATAATCTACTGTGTTGGATTAGCAGTCACTAAGAAAACTAAATTATTATACAAAACTTCTTAAAATATCGAAAAAGCTTTGTAGTTGGAGTGCCTTTAGGGTGAGGTTTTGGCACGAGACTGATCTGTAAGCATTTTAAAATAAAAGAAAATATTTAACATCTTAATTAACTCGAGAAATTCATCCTAATTCCTTAAATTATCAAAACGGTAATTCAACTTGAGCCACTCAAGTTTATTATATATAATCGAATGCTTAATGATGCAGAGTAATACAAGTAGTATTAATTTAAAAGTCTATAAAGGACAAGGTAAACGGTAAATTTCTTGATTACTACAGCACAACAACCGAAATTAGAATTTCCCACAAAAAAAAAATATCGAAATTAGAAAGCTCAATAAGTTTTCTTCGCTTTCGGCACTAATAACCTATTGATATCACATTCCACGAGAGTTTTATTTATCTTTGCATCAGTAGGCTTTAGCCGCTACCTCCAATAACTATAACTATAATAATTGGGCTTAGCTATTACAAGGTTTTTTTTTTTGGAGAAAATTTTTATATAGATGTGGTCTTTAATATTATTTATAAATTTTTTTATATAAATTTAATGTTATGAAATTTATAATATTAAATGATATAAATAAGAATTATAAAATTTAATTTTAATTACAAAATTTATAAATAAAAATTGATTCAGTTGCAATTCGTTCAAGAAATTCCTACCTTTCTATCTATCTTTGAGATGTTTGAATTTTTCAAAACTCCATGAACATGCAGAAGAGAAATGCTATCTCCATTCGGACCAAGACAAAACTTTTACTTGTTCAAATAACAATTAAAGTGAAGTATAGGATAAAAAACGCGGAATCTCTTCTTATATTAGTATTTTCTTTTTTCTTGGATGTTTGCATGCAGAGAGATTTAGACTTTTTTATTTTGCAGTGGGTGGATGACTAGGCCATTTTAAACAAGTGGGCAAACAGTGCTTTAACTGTGGCTTAAGGATGTGGATTTGATGGACCAACCAATTCTTGTGATAGGGAAAATACTATTACAAATTCAGTTTTTGACTGTAGATTTTGGGTCAAAATTAAATTTTATAAAATCTTACTTATATCAACTTATATCATAGATTTCATAACATTTAATTCACACGATAAAATTTACAAATGAGACCAAACACCAGATCTATTTAAATATTTCCCATTGTGACAAATGACACAATATGATTAATAACCCTGTCTTAGAACCTGCCAAAAAAGGTAGAGAAGAGAAGGATACTAGGATTCGAAGTGGAATTAAGGGCGTGTTGGATCCATATATTTGAAAAAGGATTTGAAAAGTGTGAAATGAAAATTTTTTAATAATTTTTTAATTTAGATGATTTAAATTTTATCTATTTAAATTTTATAAAATTTTTTAATAAATAAGTAGATTTTAATTTTTTTTTTCTAAATTTATCGATTCAAACAAAATATAAGTTAATTTGAAATCTAATTATTGGAACATATGCTCCGGATAAAGTTCATTCTCATTACCGGCAAAAAAGAGAACAACATTATGGAAAACAATGAATATACAAATGCAATCCATGGTTGGTTGGTGGTGTTGATGGTTGTTTGTTGCAGCTAGCTGTCAAATAAAATTATCTCAAGTCCACTATTATTATTTGGCATCCTTTTACTTAGGATATGTCAAGAATAATTCAAGGAGGAAAGAGATAATTCAAGATACAGAAAATACTTCTTCTTAAGCAAGGATTACTGGTAGATTTAAAATTCATTTATTTTAATTTTATAGAGTAAATTTTTTTTCACATTTACCGATCTAAACTCAAGAGAATTTCTAATACCATTCTAAGTTAAAAAGGTAATTAGTTTTAAAAGATGGAGCATGCATCTATTTAAGGATAAATGGAGAATCGGCCCAGTATATAATAATAGAAAGGGGTGTTCATAATTTGGTTTAACCGAACAAATCGGTTGAACCAAATTAGTTTAATTTTCAATTTTCAGATTAATCGAATAAAAAAGATTGATTATATGATTCGAATTAGGTTATTGAAAATAAAATATCAGATTATCGAATTTTTAGTTTTATTAGTTTTAATTTTTAGTTTTCTAGTAACCCAATTTCATGTTCCATTCATTAAACACTTTGATATTGTTTTCCTTTGTTATTTTTTAGTTTCTAGTGTTAGTTTTTATAGAAGTTTTAAGTTTTTATTTATTAATTTGATTAGTTTAATATTTAATTTTATACTTAATTTTTAAATTAACTAATAAACTTTGGTTAGTCGAATAAACCGAAAATTTCCCGTTTGGTTTGAATTTGATTTTGATCTTTTTGCATTGACATATTGAAATATTAAAAAAAATTTATCGAATTATCGAAATACTGACCGATGAACACCTCTAATAATAAATTATCATTGCTTTAAACTATTAATATGATTTTGTGGATAGAGGCTGCTACTTGTCTGGACGATCTAGCTGTTGTCCTCTAGCAGATAAATCTAGAGAAGACGGTACTCTCAACGGGCTCCACCATTCTGGACAAGGCCCAGATTCGAAAAGCCGTCCACAAAAATATCAATGGACCATCTTAGCCAGGGGCGTGACCAGAAAATTTGTGCATTGAAGGTAAAATTTATAATAAAATTTGAGAATAATTTTTTATGGTTTTAATATTTCATTCTCTTAATGTAATTGATCTTTCACTTCCTAATCATCTAAATTCTTTTAATAGGTTCATTTAAAATAATAAGAGTTATTTACAAAAAAAACTAATTTTAATAATAAATTATAAAAATACTAAACAATTTTTTCTTTCTATTTTAATGATGATCTATCGAGAATCTCCGCATCAACTCCTTTAGTATATCGAACCTATGAATTACAACTTATACACAACTTCTAATTCAAAAAAAAATTACACTGAAATTCAACATATAATATTTGTCATGCATATTTTTCATACTCTAAATGTATTCTTTTGAATATGATAATTAACAAATTAGACAAAATCTTAAAATTTATGGAAAAAATTACAATCTTATTGAGGGAACCATCTCTTTGTACTTTAAGAATTTGTACAGTACAACACGATATATTTTAAAAACTTATACTGTACAATCCCTTAAAGCTAATGGGATAGTTCTATCAACAAAACAATAGAATTTCACAAAACTTATATCTTATTGACATTGTTTATTAATTATTATCCAGAAATAATGGAAAAATAAAAATCAATTGTAAATTTTATCAATAATTAATTAATTAATTACTAAAGCAATAGAACAATACTTACCTTATTAATTTGTAACTAAATTATTTTTCTATTTATCAAACACAATTACCTAATGCCATGAAAGAAACATGATTCTTTGGACTAATTCATATCGTATTTTACTTGCCTAATGAACACGGCCAAGGACGTCCAATTCCTAACTGATCGGAACATCATTGAGAATTACTCGGGACGGATGTTGAAATTGCAAAATTTATGAACAATTTTGGAAAAGATGCGTCATTTGACATCGATATGTGCTACTTGTCCACATTGTTCAATGAAGTGAGCGAATACTACCACAATAATTAGCACGTTCAGTGGGCGAGCTTCCTTATTTTAAAACTCCTTGGTCCTTCGTATCGGCTTTGGCCGCTTTTGTTCTTTTGATCCTTGACATTCTTCAGACCCTCTACACAATTCTTTGCTATGTTGATAAATTAACTTAGCACCGAATAAGTATTTTTCTGTTTTATTACTTGAACTTCTTGCGGTTCACGAACTGCAGCTCTGTTTCCATTTTCTGCACTGGTAGTTAGAATAAGAAGTTTCTACATGTGAAAAGTTAATTTTGAGAAGAATGATCCTAAAACTATGTTTATTGCATGGAAAATAAGCCCAAGTGTTTACCCAATTATAGAGCCCTATTCCATTACTTACAAAAAGAAGAAGACCGTATTGCTGGTCTAGTCTTCTAGTTAGATGATTTATTTAAAAAATACGAGTGTTCTTTCTTTTTGAACAATTTTGCCATTGTACTAGGAAAGAATTTTCCTTGTTCTAGGATGTTGGCAACTCTGGAGTCTGGACATTGCTGTCTTATTAGGTCTATGTAGTGGCATCTTTTCTTGTCATTAAATTGTCAAATTTTGATGCCTTGACAATTTTTAATTAACTAAAGTTAGGCCTTCAACACCCCCAAAAAAAAAAAAAAAAAAAAAAGTTGGGTAGCTGCTTTATAGGAAGCTGGAAGGGTACTAAGATTAAATCAATTAATTCTTAACTGGATTCAGTTCAAGATATTATACTTTAAATCGGATATATTTAAAAAAATTTGGGATTGAATATGAGAAAAAATGGATAAGGTGAATCAGGTTGGACAGAATGTGATTCTCTGTTGGACTCTACGGGCTGAAATAATTCATTAGGTCTTTCATTATAGTAGCCCGTTTGAGTTAGTTGGATCAACTGGCTTATTTGCCCGTAAAATTAAAGTTCTCTCTCACTGTTACCTAACAAGATGGAAAAGGTGACAAGTGCCAGATAGATTATTTTGCTGCTAATGGCAAGATAATTTAGAAGTGTTAATGGGTCGGATTATTATGTTATCATTATATGTCAGGTATGCCTTATTTTTTATTGTATTGTTGATTCGTTCAGAGAGTATCAGTCTATTTGACAAATTACATAACTTGTAATCTATTTGAATTAAAATCTCAAATTTTAATTATTTAATTAATACTAACCTTATTATCATAGTAATTTAAAACATATAATTACAATTATTGGAAATTTTTAAATAATATTTAAAATAATTATTAAGTTTGATTTAATAATATAATATTAAATCTATTATTCACAATTTTAAAATATATTATATTAAATTACAAAAAAAAAATTCAGTATCATCTGTTCATATAGTAGCTTGACAGATTATCGTGTCAAGTCATGAGTTGACTCAATTTGACTCGTTTAATTTCGTGTCATAAACAAATTGATTCAATAACAATCCGATAAATTTCGAATCGTATCATAATTTATAAATTTTATATCGAATTATCGAATTATGTAAGAAATTGTCAGCCCTGACATAATTACCCGACAACAAAGATGTTAATCATAACTTCTATGGAATATAAGGCTTACTGATTGAGTAATTCTGACAACACATCATTAGTCACTCTTTCGACTTACATAATTGTATTTATACCTCACTCACTAAAATTTTGGTAATCATTTGATTAGCAGTAAAAAGTATATACTCTTTTCCGTTATAAAACAATTATCGGTTTAGATAAATTATTTTGTGTTAAATTATTTATCGTTTTAAAAAATTAAAAAAATATTAAATAAATTTTTTTTTAAAATTTTTACCCTTAATGTTATATTAATAAGAGGATTATATAGTTAGATAATAATGTAAAATGATAATTTAATCACTTGAACTATCTTTTTATGAAGTTAATATAATTTAATAAATTTTTAAATCTATATATATCAATAAAAAATGATAATTATTTTAAAATGGAAGGAGTACGTATTATACTTTGGGCTTTCCACTTTAAATATTCATTTCAATATTAGAGTGTCTATTCTAATCACCCCTTATTATGGTGTAGTTTTGTAATCCAGGCAACATTAGTCCTTTTCTTTTTTGGGTTGATGTGAGCATTTAATTAATTGTCTAATTTAATAGTGGTCTTGTATTTTTATCATCATATTTCTTGAGATATTTTTATATGATTATCATATGGTATTAGTGTCATGGATCCCGACTCCGCTTGTTGTCTGCGATAACTATGTTCCAGCTGTCTTTCTCTGTCTACACTGTTCAGATCGCTGAGCGGCACTAGCCCATGTCATCAACTTGGCTGAATAGAGGCAGCACAATATAATTTAATTAGTTCGATAATAAAGTTGAGAATTAGGATTATGTGATGCTTAACTCAATGTTTATCCTTAATTATGAGACACCTGACTATATAAAAAGTAATGCTATTTTATCTCAAAGCGGGCCCTCTAGAGACACTACTGCTCTGATCCAGGTCTCTTTTCCCTTCGCTATTTCTCCAAGCTTAACAACTTTGCTATTGGATTTGTCAAATTAGTTGCCATAAATGATTTATCCCTCAACTTATCAACTTATAGATTATATATCGCGTCGTATAAGTTAAAGAATCCTTCTTCCTTTAGTTAATGACAAATAATCCCTCTATTTTAAAATAATTGTCACGTTTGATTTATGCATTTTATAATATAGATTAACAAAGTCATTAAATTACATTAATTTTGTAAAAAATAGTTTCAAGTGATTAAAATACCCTTTGCAGTAATATCTTAATTATATAATTATCCTTCCATTAAGAGTAAAAATTGAAAAAATTTCATTTAATATTTTTTTAATTTCTAAACGTGACAGATGATTTAAAACAAAACAAATTACCTAACTTGATAATTATTTTGAGAAGGAAGGAGTAACACTGTTGAAAATGTTGCTAAAAAACAAAGGAAAACAAAAAAAACACATACATTATATGCTTCCGCACGTAGTCATTAATTTTCTTAAAACACAACGATGCCTGACTTAGAAAATACTAGTAAACACCTATATTCTTTTAAAAAAGTTAACGGCTGAAAAAAATGTCATTAGCCATTTGCCAAGTGTGCAGTGTACAATGTACACTCCCATCCGTTTTTTTCGGACGTATGATAGTGTTTTACTTTTTGAATTAATATTGTACACATAAGTATAGAAATATTTTATTGTACTATCAAATCTAGATGCATGTCACTTGTTCTAAATTATTAAAATTTAAATAATGCATAAGTGACGTGTATTTAAAATCCGATGGTACAAAAAAATTTATATATCAATGGTATATGAAAAATTTACTCTGAGTTTTTTGCCATAACAAAAGCAAAAATGTCATGCAGATAAATGACATTAATTGATATGATTATATAAAATTTACACATAAAATTCAAAATTGGATTTATCTAAACATTTTCCCCTATAAACTCCCTCCTTTTTTCTTCTTTATGAAAAAGGGAAGCAACACTGCGTTACTTGATTGGTTGAACGAAACCCTAAAATCAACTTTCGAATGATACCGATTGACTAAACTCCTAAACTTGATGGCTGTTCTCTACCAAACCATTAACTACTGATTTGAATCCTCAGCCACTTTAGTAGTTTCAAATATTCTGAACAGCCCAATAAAGATTAGAGATTATGTACTTCAGCCGCTTTAGTAGTTTCTTTCCTTTGTATACTGATGAGTTCGCCCTGTTCCATCCAAAAGTTAACTGGTCTTGTTTGCCTATTCAAGATCTTTCCAAATTGTCTGCTCAGTGTCTTATACCTACGATGGGAACAGCGCAAAAGTAAGGGAGATGTTTGTTTTCTTCCTAGTGAATTATGGCATTGAATTTCTGTCCAATTTTTTGGAATTTGGAAATCATGAAAGAATTTTCATCTTAATTCAGAAAGAAGTTGTAGTGGGATTTTCATTTCTTGCACACAAGATCAAGAAATCTGCAATAAATGGTTGCTTATGACGGTCTTTTTGTAAAATCACATTGGCAAATGTGGGTGATTGATTCCATCTGATCTGACGGATGAATTCAAAGTGACAGTCGGATAATTAATTAAGTCGCTTTTCTTGATAATCAATAGCATAATTTTGGCTGCTGAGAATTGGGATGGGGAATCATATTTGCAGGATAAATATGGTTTCAGAAGAAAAGAAGAATCGGATAAATTAGCACACCAAATAGGCCAATACACAAAACGCTTAACAAGTAAAATAAACAAATGCAAGAAATCCCTTGAACTCGCCACAAAATTCCTATTGGTTATGGTTTAAGGTTCTCTTATGCGAGAGACTAATTAAGCTTTTATTACAGGTGATTACTGATTAAGATAATATGATCACTATTACCAATAGGAATGGAATGGTGCATTGGGGGATATTATATATATTATGGATAATTCCAGAGGTTGTACTGTGCACCAAGACTTTCAGCGGAATAAGTTTCATCACCAGCAGCAATGTCAAGACGAGGTGGGCTTAGAAGCATTCCTTCTGCCATATTGGCTAAAATATTCGGCATATCAAATATCAAATCCTCATCAACAAACTCATTACCCATTTGACCACCAGGTGTTATAATTGGACTTGTATTATTATTTTTATTCGCTGCTGCACCAGCCGCCGCCCCTGCATTATATGCTAGTGCGTCCATTGCCGCACCAGCAGCCGCGGCAGCACTAGCCGCGGCTAGTAGCCTGAATGTCGCGGGGAGAAGAAGAGGCAGGGGCAGGCAAAGACGAAGCTGAATTTGGAAAGTTAAGCTCCGCTTCTGGACCTTTTAGAGCAAGTGCAGCAACATCATAAGCCACAGCTGCCATTTCGGGAGTTGGAAATGTACCTAGCCAAATTCTATTAGGAGTTCTTGGCTCCCGAATTTCGGATACCCATTTTCCACTACTCTTTCTACGCCTCACTCCGCGGAACATTCTGCCCCCGGAACTCGACATTATCAAGAAAATTATAGAGTTTCGAGTTATCGGATGTGTGGGAAAGATGGGCTTAAAAGTGGGTTTGAAGACGAGGATGAATGCAGCCATTTATGGGGTTGGGAGAATTAGGGTTTTAGTTTGAGTTCAGTGTATGTGAGTGTGAGAAGTGGAGAATTCAGTGCAAACCAGTTGTTAGTGAACTGCGAGGTGGGAGGATTTGGGGTGTAATCCAGCATGATGATGGACATCTGGGTTGGAAACCGTAATTCTTCTTCTGCTGGAACAAGGATTCGATCACCAACGTCAACAACAGTGATGTCTTTTTTGTGCATTTTGAGATTATGTAATAGTGTACTTAAATTTTGATTTGACATAAGAAATGGGGGCTTATGGTGTTTAATAAGTACTAATATATTAGTATTAAATTAATTAAAGAACGTAAGAGCAATGTGACATGTTGATATCCCATGATAATATATATTCCATATCTTAATGGAATTGGGATTTGAGGATAATACCACTCACGCTTTTTGCTTTTGGATCAACTAATTAAACTAATCAGTCTCTAGCAATAAGAGGAGTCCCAGCCTTGACGGACTGATAATAAAGGGGACATTTTTTTTAAAAAAAATTTCCCACTAAAGATTGCGGTTATCTAAATATGGATAATATGTATTCATCCCTTGTTGTTTATAAATTCATGCAGCATCATAAAACTTCAATAGTAAATTCACCATGGGAGTTCTTGATATAACCCTCTGTATTGGGATCATAAGAGACGTCCTCGATAATGAAATGAGCTTTTGCATTTTGTTAGTAGTACTATAATAGAAATTAATGTTGAATTTTGAAACCCATGAAACGTGCACAAGTTTTAGAATCTACAATACTCTTTTCCATTGTCCTTCATTTAGGAGATGTTTGGTTTTATTTTAAAATCAAAATTGAAATGAAAATTATAAATTTTATTATCTGTATGAGTTTATTTTATTTCTCCTTACTTGTTTAGTTTGAATAAGAAATGAATTTTATTATACTGAAAAGTTAATCAATTTGAAATTCAAACACAAGTAGAGAATGAAAGTAGACATTTTTAAACACTTTCATTTCTATAGAATGATTCACAAAATAATTAAACAAACAACTTCTATAAATACCATTTTGTTAATACATAGAAAATCTTGAATTTTGAAACCATGTAACGTGTACAAAGTTTGAGAATCTACAATACTCTCTTCTCCATTGTCCTTCATTTAAACCATATCGGTCTTGACTCTTTCTACTCATAAACGAATTCCCTCTTCATGGAATGTTTTTACTCAGGTTTTTCTGGTCAAATGATATGCACGTGTTCGTCTTGAATACTAGTACTACATATGATAGCCAAAGTAGAGGGATTTTAAATACAAAGTGTTCAAAATTAAAATTAAAAAAAATAAAACGAGAATTAAATATAAGTTAGAAAATGTAAAATAAAATTTTTTAGAATTAGTTGATAGCTGAGACCGAGCAGTATTACATGATTAAACTTGAGTTGGGGGTAAAGCAACACTGTGTACATGAAGGTTTGATGGTGCTCTCTACCGACCTGATTAGGCTCTCAAATCACCCGGCCTCTTGCGGCTAATTTAAATTTCCTAAACAAATTTTCTTTTCGCTTGAAACATTTCCAAGATTCCAAGTTAACTAATGGCCCTGAAGGCCAGTAAACTGCTTGCAGCAGTTTTCTTTGATATATAGTCGACAATCAACATTGACAAAAGTACATAGGAAGCTTCTCTGGCCTGTCTATCAATTTGGCCTCAGCAGCATTCTCATTTCTCTTTTTGTAATTTCTTCAGGGAAAGCTAAGTGTAATTAATCCCAAACACTTGGATAGATGGACAGAACTGGAAGATGTCAAGAAATTAAATAATGATTTAATTGCACGGAAAATTTTTGTATACATATTAATATAGTAGTAAAATAAGAATTTCAAATCTTTTAATGCTATGTTTCTGTGGACCAAAAAAAAAAGAAAAAAAAAAAAGAGGGACATAGAGGAAGTGCCTATTATGAACAGATAAAATTACGAGTGGAAAAAAAAAAAGGTGTATATCTAATATATCAAAGATTAACCAATGAAATGTGGTAATTTCTTGCAGGGTTTATTCCGCTTTGCACCCCTTACTTGCACTCGATTTTTACTTTATATCTTATATTTATTTTTTAGCTATATTACACCTTGAACTAATGTAAATTTTTTTATTTTATTTCAATTTTTAACACAGCTACTAAAATTAAGTGTTATTTCAACCGTGTATACACATTTACGCACGTAAAGTGGATTATTCGTCAATTTTTTTACTACTTTAAAAAATTGGGCCAAGGTAAGACGAATCTAAAAGTTAGGAGTACAACGTGTTCAAAATTTAGAATTAAGAGTGCAAAGTGATAATTGATCATAAGTTAGGGGGTGAAAAATTAAATTAGTCATAACTACTTCTATTAGTACAATAAACCCTTAAACCTTATGCACTTACTTAGCATTCGTTAACTTTGATAAAGATGTTAAAAATCGAATTGAAATGAAATAAATTTAAGAGTTCAAGGTGCAATGTATATAAAAAAATAAATCTATATAACGTACAAAGTGAGAATAAGATACAAGTTAAGGAGTATAAAACGGAATAAATCCTTTGTTGAATGGGCCAAAGTTTACGTAATTACAAGACACAAACTTTATAAATCCTAAGATTCATGTTGAATCACACATTTTGTGTTTTGTGGATGCACAACAAATTGGCAATAAAGTGTATGTCCCAAATGGCGAATCAAATTCTTATATAGATCTGATTAATAACGTAATGTCATTGATTTCTTAATTCATAAATTTTCATATCACTACACATTACCCCACCTCACTTAAATTGAGTGATGTAAAAATTTATGAACTAAGAAATTCATAATACTGTGTCATAAATTAAATTCAATTCATACAAAAATTTCCCCCAAATCACCCATTTTTGTCCCATTGGTCCAAAGCTCATTGTTTTGTGTTTGTGACTTGTGAGATACCCTTGGGAACAAAAGCTTGAAAGAGACGTAAATACAGATGTATCGAGTGTGGACCCAAAAGAAAACACACCCTCGGATAAGGTTAATTTGGAGTCTTCAAGGCTATGATCCGTCTCTAGTACCATATATTGCGGTACTGTTACAGTGTTACTGTATTTGTATTACACCACTCCCTGCTTCTACAGTGCTTATATTACAATGCACTGCTGCAAGACATTCAATTTAGACATCGACTGCTTTCCTCCCTTCCTTCCTTTTTCACCATCTACAATGAATGAAGAAGCCTCTGCAATCCGGCGGCCGTGCCTCCACCAGTGCCCGATGTTGACATGAAGCCGCGTTGCCGCAACCGTGTGTGCATGGAACGGCCGCCATACTTGTTCTTTACTCTTTCCTTGGGTGAAAATTTTTTAAGTAGACCGAATTCATGATAAGTGTCGTGCACTCTTTAGTTTTTATTTACCTACGTCACTCTAATTTATTAAAATAATCATTTCAATAAGAAATGTGAATGAATTAAAATCAAAGAATATATAATACCTAACATAAATATGCTCCATCAAAAATTTCTCGATTATTTTACGACATCTATGAATTTTGGATTTTTTTATCATATCTCGTTTTATTTTAAAAATTTATATATTACAACACATTATACTTTAAAACATATATTAATATACAGGTTCTAAAGTGTGATTGTTTCACAACGAAATCGCAGGACGTTCTAATTTTATATTATAGTATTAGATTAATCGAGTTAATTTGAAAAAAAAAAAAAGACGGCAAGTTAGGA
The DNA here is from genome assembly GCA_025175665.1 of Cinchona pubescens. Classification (NCBI taxonomy): domain Eukaryota; kingdom Viridiplantae; phylum Streptophyta; class Magnoliopsida; order Gentianales; family Rubiaceae; genus Cinchona; species Cinchona pubescens. The sequence goes on along the minus strand of JANKKI010000129.1, from coordinate 1,705,733 downwards.
TTTAAAGTCCGTTTGTGAATGATTAACAAAATTAGTTGGAGGCCCAATGGGCCGAGTAAATGTCCAGGTGAAATTTTCTTGGTCATAGAGGATTAGGTGGACGTTGGAGTTTGTTTACCATACGAAAAATTTTTCCATTATAGAGTCAATATTACATCTTATAAACTATTGTTTACGTCAATCAGTTGATATCATAAATTTTATAATATTTAATTTATATCATAAAATTTAACGTAGGAACAAAAATCAAATCTTTTTAAATATTTCTCTTACAATATTTAGTATTTACGCCATCTCCAGAGCTACAAGCTCCAGTAGTTTAGAAGAGCTGCAGGAATATCAGAATGCAAATGGCAGATTCTTCTGTGAAAAGAAAAGGGCAAGCCTAATAAATGTTGCTGTTCCACATCGGGAATGAGGACTTTTGATTCCTTAATTTATTCTTGTATATTGGACTTTTAAGACATTGGGCTGTATAAATGTGGAAGTTGCCCATTTACTGTCAGCCCAAGGTGGGTGCTTTTTGGGTCCAACTAATTTTAAAAGCCCACGGCTAATGTTGTCGAAACTAATTTAGAAACGGTGTTGCCGAAAGCTTGAACGCTAAGAACCCATTTATTTTTCTTTGTTTTGCTTTGCTTCTCTTTAAATATTTTAATCCTTATTTGTTCCTTTTTTTTTTCTTTTTTTTTTTTAAAGAAAAAGGCATTTTATTGACATAAAAAAAAAGGAAAATATTTAGGTAGATATGGTCTTTAACCCCACTTGTAGACCCTGTGGTCAGGATTAAATCTTAAAGAATCTTGCTTACATCAGCTGATGTCATAGATTTTCTAACGTTTAATCCACACCATAGGGTCTACAAGTAGGATCAAAGATCGGATCTACCTAAATCTTTGCCCAAAAAAAATAGCTTACACAAGAGGAAAGTATCCTTGGTGCAACAGCAAAGCAAAAACAGCCAACTACACAAAATACAAAACCTATACAAATAGAGTTGATCTTAAAACAGCTAATATATATCTACGTCATTATGTGTAGATGGATATTACATGTACATTATTTAAATTTCAAATGTTATATTTATATATGTGACATGCATTAACACTTAATGGTGTAGAAAATTTTCTACATTGATAGCATATATAAGATTAACTCATACTTATATACTATCAAAACGTTTAAGGGATATTCCCAATCCCGTCATCAAATCCCAATTTGCCTTGACTCTTGGTACTTTTCTCCATGATGGAGTGATCTCCTAGATAGTGTTCATGATGCATACAATCAAAATATTTGCTGAAGTAGGAATCTGGTGGATGTGTGTTAACCTATCAGTTATGCATGTGTGTTAACCTAAACAAAATGTTTAATTGTCATTCATAGACTAAGTACCCAAAATTTCTTGATCACGGGCAAATTAATTTTTGCTCAGGTGGAGACGAGAAGTTTAAATGAAATTAATTATAACGGCCAAAGTATTTCATTTTCGTTTCCCAATTAATTCACAATATACTCTTTGTAACTGAAGAGTGAACCTATGTTGCATTACCAATGCATTTATACAAACGCGTAAAATTGTTGATGTGACACTAAATCCGTGTAAAAAAAGAAACAAAATTAGATCAAATATTTGAAATATATCAAGAATTGTTATTAAATATATGATTTTATTACTTAAATTGATTTTGGTAAGTTATATTAAATTTGTGATTTAATTTGTAAATCATTTTCCGATGCATTATTTTGATCAAAAGGGCTATTTTTGGTTTCGTGGTACTTAAGGATTATCCTTTCAAATTAGAGAAACTTGCCTCTTTCAACTAATACATAATCCTTGCTTTTTGTTACCATGGAAGATACCTCTTAGGGAAAAAAAAAAAACACTTTTAATGGGGGTTATAATTGATCACTAACTATGCGACGCCTGTATACATAGTCAGGATTTGATTATTCGAATTTGATATTACATTAGCGGAAAAGATAGGTTGTTCTCATGTCAACTTAATAAAAGTTTTTAGCTGTTTCTAATCTATCATAATTAAGCTTTTTTAGGGTGACAGCTCAGTCCCCGTCGGAAGGATTAGACAACTTCGAAATACAATCAGGTAACTTGAAAAAGCTAGGCCTGTTTGGTAACCTCTCTTCCTGCGGCGGCTGCTACCTCCTCATGTTTTCCGGCCAGCAATCAAACCTTAATTGACTATATACTTCTACCCACTCACTCCTAGTGCACCAATAATCTCTCTTTCTTTCTTTTTGACTTTTTGAGTAATACTTAAATAAATCTAATTTTTAATCCTACTTATAAATTATGTGGTGTAAATTAAATTATATAAATTAAATAAAATTATTTAATATAAATAAAATTTTATAAAATTTCATATCACAAAATCTGCATGTAGTATCTAAATAAAATCGAGAATACTTAATTATTTCTCTTTCTTTTTTCCTTGTTAATTGGGGCAAGAGAGTGGAGAGGTAGGTTTGGATGGCCAACAATATTGCCTACATATCTTCTTTTTTACTTGGTTTTTTTTTGATATCCTTTATTCTTGTTATTATTAAGCAATCCTTCGATAAGTTTCATTTTAATGCATCGGGTCATAATGTATCATGCAGCTTGGGCCTACACCAAAAGTTTCTTCTTAATTTTTTTTTTTTTTTGTTTTCCTCAAAACCAATTGGAAGTTCCTAAAATGGACGAGCTTTACTTGAGAAGGATAAAGCATGGATCAGATCCAACATTATTTTTAAAGAAAGTCCTACTCTCGAATAAAAGGAATCATTTCGTTAATTTTAAATTTTATATATTATAAAATTTAAAAATATATAATATTATAATACATAAATTTTTATAATATAACTATATGTTTTCTTAAAATGACTGTATAATTTGTGGAGTTCCCGAGTTCAAAACAATTTAGAGGACCATAATCTGGCGGTCCCTTTGTTCCCCACCATTGAGTTCAAGAGCTGTGGTGACCAGCCAATTGACAATTTTTGAACTTTAACCACCATTTGCAAAACAATTAAATTGCAATAAGATAATTGTTTTACAAAAGAAAAGGCGATTGTCGATTCGACTTTTTTTTTTTTTTTTTTTTTGAGAAGCAAAGGATTCGGACTACTTTTTATTCCAAGTATTTGCTTCCTCTTTTCAGAAAAGCATAAACTTTCCAGTCCTCCATCTATTTGTAATAAATAATTTATTTTGCAATTCTTCATGTAATAACTTACAAATATTTCTACTTCATAGTTCATACAACTAACTAGAACAGGTAAAGTGTAACCTTTACACGTTTATGTCCTGTCTCTTATTTAAGAAAAATACTAGAAATATTATTTCTTTCAGCTTACAAAAAGAAATATAAAATGAAGAGGGTGCCAAGGAATAAAAGTACTTTGATAACTTGTATTACTATCTTATTTCTCAAAATTTTACATCAAACTCACGTTAATATATATATATATATTGTAAATAAATATTTAGAAGAGTTTTAGTTGGCAAATAAGTGTGATAGTAATACATATTAATGTTGGAGACACTAGCTTGTAGGAAAAATTTTAGCATTAAATTGTCTATAAATATAGGGTTTATGGCTAGGAAATCTACTATTTTCTTTTAGCAAAAATCGTTAAAAGAAGGGGAGGATTTTTCCAACACCATAAAACAAAAATAAGCTCCTTCTATTTTAATTTGTATTAATTTTCGTAATTATTTATTTTATTTTAGTCTTTAATTTATCCTAAATTATTAGGAACCATGTAGATTTAATGATAGGATTTATTTGAGTAATTTTTATGGGTTAGAAATATATTTTATTTAAGTATTTTTTGTTTTTCAAATAATTTCAAATTAAGAATAGATTTGTGGGTCAAGATTAATATTTTTATGGGTTAATTTCGTATGCATTTAATCTGAAAAATTAGAATATATTAAGAATTATGGGAAAATTAATTTTCTATAAATACTTTTAGAGTTTTAAAAATAAAGGAAAAGCATGTTTTCAAAATAAAGGCAAAAAGAAAAGAAAAGAGAACAGACGATATGAAGATGACGGTGTTTTCTAATAATTGTATATTAGTCCCTTAAGTTTGTTGGAGTTTTTACTTTTGTCCAAAAAGATTTTAAGTCAAATAAATTAGGCACTTTTCAAGTTTTTGAAAACTATATCTTGACCCAAATAATTTTTTTTAATGGTCTCAACAGTCCCTAAAAAGTGTTTTGAATTTACAAAAAGGTTCCTAAAGTTTATAATTACTTTGCTAGGCCATACAAGGTTTCTAAGAAATAGAATTAAGGTATTTTGATTGTATTATAGGCAAGAATTTGCCGATTTCGGATTATTTGAGCTAAACTCACATATTTTGGATAGTTTATGAGGTCAGTGATTCCTATTCTCTTCCATATTTTCTAAATGTATATTTTATATATAAAATGGTTCAAGCATGTGTATTTAAATATTTTCATGTACATGAAATTATAAGTGACACTTTTGAACGTAATTGAATGTGCGTGATTTAATATATTTTGTATTAATTTGGTTCATTTATCTATATAAGTTTTGGTTGAATCTATTGAGAGTTAGTTCTTATCAGTGAGTGACCCTTGTCCAGTGGGATATAACTGACTAGTATCGTGGCCCATCTTAGCGGGTATAATAGTTAGGACAATATATCTTTAATAGCCGATAATGCCTAAGTGAATCTTTGATCCTATTCGAATGTGAATAATTATATGTGATATGTCACTGTATTGAATTATTTGTTTTAAGGAAATTTGTCAATGATTGCCACTTATCTTTCTAATGAATTAATGATTTTTCAAAGAATCAAATTGCATTGTTTTTTAAATTATGTATATGCATGTGTTAATTGTGTTCACAGATTTTTTTTAAATTAATTATATAATAACGTGCTCGATCCAGTGGAAGAGAATACGAGCTACTTATTGGGCAAGTGTTTACTCACCTCATTAAATAATATTTTTGCAAGTATTCGTAATTTTTCTAAGACAAGTGATTGGAGATTTGAGATTTTGAGTCTGGTATTTTTTGGAATCCCCAAAGCAATAACCTAAGAGGGGAAGTGAATTAGATTGTATCTAAAACAAACCTTTTTATGCGCTTAATAGAAATTCAAACTTTATGTACCAAATGAAAACTTAAGCACAAATGAATACAATAGATATTCATTTGCGTCCGTGAAGTCTTGTGGTTGTTGTGTTCGGACGATCATTTGCGTCCGAACCTACCTGTTTTTCTACACACTTGTTATCAAACTATTAGTGCGATTTGGTCATCATCAAAACATGATTAACATAACTGAGGTTCAACAGTATTCTTGTGGGAAGGTGGGAGTACAGCGTGTTGCGACCCCAATTTTAGAGCATGACATATATAGTTGGTTATTTGGCCACCCATCATATTTACCAAAGAAGTAATCGACAAAGTTTTGTAATTTTTTGTAACTATCTTTTATCCCCCCCAAAAAAAAACAAAGTTTATGGTCCATTAATTTTGGATTCCATGATCACCACATCCATCAACTTCTAGAGCAATTATAATTTCCTCAACACAAAAATCTAGTGAGGGAGGGACTTGGAAAGGGCAATGGTAATGCCACAGCATAAATCTTATTGCTACAGTAAATTTGCAATGTTTTGAAAATCGGACCGGCCATTGAACCGGTGGCCTGTCCGGTGCGCGGTTCAACCGGTCGGACCGGTTGAAACGGTCGGTTCATTAATTTAGGTTTTTTTTTTTTACCAAAGTGTGATATAATTTAAAATTACCCAAAATATATTTATATAAAATCTAAAATAGAAGTTAAACACTATTTTTGGAGAATTATAATCATAATACCCAAAAATACTAATCAAATTTCTAATAAGAAAAGTGAAATTTATACAAAAATAAGTATAAACAAGATGAAAAAAATAATAACTTAATAGTTTAGGCTTTGGTGTGTTCAATATTTTGCCATTTTGGAGTTTATTTCACGATTTTTTAATTTTTCTCTTTATTTAAATCATTTTTTATTCTGAAATTTAAAAAACCGATTTTTTACCGATTTTCGATTTCCTTTACCGGATCTGTCCGGTTTTTTGGACAGACTGGATATATAATTGGACCGGACTGATGGTTCGCCCGGTCTAGTCCGGTTTTCAAAACACTGCAAATTTGACGTCAAAATCACCAACCTATTCCTATACCTTTATTCTCTTCATTAATACCAAGTTTATTTTGGTAATTTTGCTGCAAATTTGCTGTGGCATTATCATTGGCCACTTGGAAACCATGGTCCCAAAAGTTTCTCATACTTCCTTGGCACCTTATACAATTTGCAAGTTGAAGAACGAACATTTTTAGTCCAAATGTTATCTCTTTGAAATAGATGTTTGAATATTTATACTTATGAGAATAGATGAAAGAGGTGTTTTGTTTACGGATATGAAATGAATAAATGAGAATCAAGATTAATGATACACATATATTATTTGGTTAATTATTACAGAAATTATTTTATAGAAATAAAAGTGTTAGAAAACGTTCATTTTCATTTCTCACTTATGATTTGAATTTTAAATTGAGAATTCAATTAACTTATTAACATAGTAAAATTCATTCTTTGATAAAACTAAATTAAACAAAAAAAAAATGATATAAATTCACACCAATAATATAATTTATAATTCTCAATATAATTTCGATTCTAATTTTTGAATGCAAACTAAATATCTCTAAGTTCAATATGAGATAAATTTTCCATTGTTCAGTTCTGATTTACACTGGTACTCAATTCTTTATCCAAAAAAATAAATAAATAAATAAATAATTCACGCTACTGTCTGAGAACATGAGGTACTATACGACACAACATTACACTTATGGTGGAAAGATGGAAGGAAAAAGTCTCGTACCTCTGAATTTGTCTTCGTGTATGCATGCCAACAAGTGATGAGAGATCAGAAAGGTCATCCATCCATCCATCTTTCCATCTTTCTCATAATTATACGGCCAAGCTAGCTAAACGAGTATGCCCCACTTTCCAATTTTGTTCAGCCAAAGATTCATTTATCCCTTAAATTAAATCCTTCAGTTTGGTTATTAGTACTATAATTCTTTGGTAATATTCTCTTCATTAACTTTGCTCCCTAATCTCCCTCACAATTATACGGCTGAATTAGAAGGACCACTTTTATGATTTCTAAGGTTTTGTACCCACAACAACTATCTAAAATTATGGGTGATTAAATATAATTTTGACACGTTTAATAATGAGTACTAAATCTATGATTTTATAATTAATTTTTTAAGGATAACTATATTCAAACAACGTAAGATTTGTGAATAAGACAATTACTAAACCTGTCTGGGAAACCATTTCATGAATTTAATTTTAAACCCAAATTAAGGTAAAAATATTTTTGGTAATGCATGAAGTCGGTCACAATAAAAAATATTGAGAATTGAATTGGTTCGTTTGAATGTTAAAGAACTTCTGTATTACATTCTTTTTAAATGATTAACACGTATGTTTTAATTTATATATAAAACAGAAAATCAATAGATGAAGTGAGATAAAAAAATTTGTATCTGGCAATTAAGTATGCATACGACGCAATAAACTGTATGCATGTGGAAACGTCACTAGGATCAGACAGAGTGAGTGCATTGCATTGCATGCATGCAATTGCAATGAGAGAGAGGTGCAGCAGCGAAGGCAGCACCTGATCAGCGTCAATTTTGGCCCAATCGTGCACCTGTTCATACGTTCATGCATGCATGGCTGGAACGTTCTGCTGTTCCCCGGCCCGCCCTTTACTCTTTTCTCTTCCCTAAGCCATCTCAGTCATCTCAGATTTCTTATCCAGTGTTCTTCTGACACTTTTCCCCTCCTCCGACATCTCTCCTTCACACGATTTATTGATTATTCACGTATTATATATTCATATTCACACACACGCTAAGGCTGAAGAACCGAAGAAGGGCTTCTCCTTTTTCTTTTCGTCTGTGTGCTCTCTTCTCCGGACACAAACTCAGACTGCAACAGTGGCATACAGGGACAGGGGCGGTTTGGATTCTTGTGGCAATTGAATTGGCCTTTACTTCTTCAATTTTATCTTTAGATAGGGACTGGGGTTGGACGATTATGTAATGGGCAAGAGGGAAATACTAGACTTGATTTTTGATCTCACTTATAAATTTTGTAGTGTAGATTCAATATCATAGAATGTATGACATCAGTTGATATAAGTAAAATTTTATAAAATTTAATTATTTAAAATTGCTATCTAAAACTGAATCTATAATAATATTTTCTTTGAGCCGGGTATTGATTAGAAGTCCGTCACCTACTAGTCCCTAGTGTGTCCCTAATTGAAGTGTCTTTTTCACATCCTACCTCGGAAGGCTTTGAGAACACAATTATTTCTGGACCACAACAAAGAACAATCCCCTTGGAGGATGGCTAATTATAAAAAGATGAGATTTGAAACTTTTGTTTTTACTTTTTCAGTTTTTGAGAGGATTACTGTATGTTCAACTTGATCGGGAGTGTTAATCAATCAAGATTTAAGGGAACAACAACATCTAGTTTATTAGGGTTTAGTTCTTCTATCACATAATTGATTTACACATTGTATCACATCATTTATTAAGATGATACTTAAAACATTTTAGTTTATTAAATCGTAAAAAAATTAATTAAATATGTTTGAGTGAAGCCCTTACTAGTAAAAATTTATTTGGTACTCACTTCGTATTGTAGATGCAGAGTGAATATTCTTAATTATTAAATGATTAAAAAATAATAAAATCACGTACTTTCTATTATCTTAATAACTCTCAATATTCATTCACTCTGCATTGAGGAACGAATAACCAATATTTACATCACTCCTAGGAGTGCGAATTATTTCAAACAAATTCTCCAAAATGGGTTTGTAATAGTTAAGTCAAATCACGTTAAAGGGAATTCAACTTACCAACAAAGCTATTTTTTTGGATAAATTATTTTCGAAAGCCTTATTTTGGACGTGGACGAAAGAAAAATGCAAATTCCTACCAAAAAGAAAATTGCAAATTGGGAAAATTGAAAAGAAATCGTAAACGTACGTACGTACTAAACTCGCATTATTTAAATGGAAAGGGTGGTATATAGTACAATTGACAGGGGTGTGAGAGGGTTTCTTGTAATCACATGGACTGACAATTGTGTCCTCTTATACAATTATACTACAAGGAGACAAAGACGACAAGGCCAGGGGTGGGGTCCAGTTTCAATAAGTACAATCACCACCAACAATTGGGATTTAGGAATTAGGAGCCCTCTTAATTGTATTCTACTAATTTTCAATAATTAATGACTTTTCTTTAAGTTATCTTCGTACATTCCCAACTGTTTAACCACGTCTAATCATGTGCATCAATTTTACTTTTTCCATTTTTGGTTTAAAGATCAAGAAATTTTTAAATAACTTTTGCAAGATTTTATTTTATTTAACAAGTAAATATGATCCAAAAAGCATTTCCATTTAGTTAGGATTTGTTTGAAGAGGAAAAGCATTGTAATTCACGAACTACATTTCATAATTACCATCCCTTTTGAGTTTAAAAGTTAGATGAAATCATTGTGTCATGCTTTCCAAAATCTGAAACCATGAGTCGCCCTATCTTTGGATAAATCAAGGCATATAAGATTACAGTAACAAAATTATTCAAACATAATAAAACACAAGTAACATCAAAACTAATACGAAATATCTATCTGATATATAGGTTACAAACCCAAGTTAACTACAATTTTAGAACTACAATAAACTAGGCACGATCTAGATCAAAATCCTGCGTGACAGTAGACTTGAGCCCCTTACTGAAATTGTACTTGTTTTCAAAAATTACAAAATGCTAAATTAATGGGGTGGGTAAAACATGAGTTCAGTAAGCGGTTCATTTCTCTTTTCACCAGATTGAGCAGGTTATATATAATACTAATCAAACATGCACACATTCTTCACATGCAACATAATATACCAAAAATCATACAGAACAATTCATATATCACAGATATATAACAGAACAAATACCTCATAGATTCTTAGGGCTTATCGGCTATTAGATCCAAAATTAACTATTATACTCGTTAATCAAGGGTCATACAGAACCAATCCCTTGGACTACAGAAACAGAGACAGAAATGAGAATATGTTCTCATCAAACTATCTGAGTTCATCATGAGCTTAATATACAGAATGCTGTCATATCTCACATATGATCATATGCAACACAGGCACTCCATATTTATCATATATATATATATATATATATATATATATATATATATATAATTCAGATTTATCACATGTTCAATCTTCTTTATATAATAACATAACTTTTATAAATATAGGAGTTCTAAAACGTTTAACAAAAGAATGAAAATAGATATGAATCACTTATCGCAATTCATAACTGTATCTCTCTTATCATCTTCATTCCTAAACACAAACATGACTTTTCAATCTAAAGGATATAACATTTAACGAGATATCATGTTTTCCTCTTTTCTAAATGACTTACTCATAGTCTAATAAATAAGTGATTACTTAGATAACATCTAAATCTTAACATATCAAAATGTCATAATTACACAAAATATCCTTCTCACAAATAATTCCAACATCAAAACCCTTTAATTAAACCAAATTATTAAGCACATTCCATTGTTAAAATAAAACAATTCGCGTAGCAAATTCTAACAATTAGTTTTTATTGATTAGCATAAAATAAATAATTTAATAATTTATAAGTATAGTTCAAATAAATTTCCAAACTTGACACTGTTTAATAAAACTAATATATTTTAAAATGTATAAATCGTATAAATGTAATCTGTATACCCTTAGAAAATATATTCAGAATTCTAAAACTTTTATTTCAAAATTTTTTTCCAAATTAATTCTTTAAGACATCTTAATTTAGTGATAAATTTTCAAAATTAAATTTTATAAAGATTAATTTATAGGTAGAGTTTAGGAAAACTACTATATTTCATCATATATAAATCGAAAAATACGTACTTTATACGGTTATAAAGCTATTTTAATCATCTACAAATTATATGAAAATTATACTGTCTCATATTACTATTCTAAAAGATTAAAAATTTCCTTGTGCATGAATATATTAATCACGTTAAGCAAATACCGTTTTCCAAATTAGATCAATTTTACAGAAATTAACATATGTCAGGGTATAAAAAATCGAATTAATATGTTATTTATAGTTCTAAAATAGATTTAAATCTTAACAAATCTTATGCAGACGTCAAATTAAGATTCAGAATACAAAATACTCAAAAATTACAAACTGTCTCTTATACACATCTAAATGTGTATAAGAGACAGGTCAATCTCCAAGGCTTCTCGTTATTAATTTACAAGTATTCAAAACTTGATTTTTTTTATATAAAAAGAATCAGGTTTAGAAGTCTAGTTTCATTAAAAAAAAAAATAGCACACTAATTTGAATTTTCTATATTAATTTAAAGTCACTTTACTAAAGGTGTGTATGTGCTGTCTGGTTAAATTTTAGTTACGAATTGTCCAATTTTTAATCATCATACTCTTATATATTAAGGAAATAAACAACACATAAATCACAAAAAAAAAAAAAAAATCAGTAATACACATCACAAAATTTCTCACCACATTAATAACTCTAATTTTCTTGATTTATTTGTGAGAAAATAAGACAAGAATGTATATCATATAGAACCTTAATTTGACAAATCGATAAATTCATATAAGCACATATTCACAAATAATTGAAAACACTAAATATGCATGATTTTACCAACAAAAAAAAACCCTATTAGATTGAGAAAATAATACTTACTATTTGTGAAGATCCATAGAGACAATTAAATTGTTCTATCTTCTTCTTCTTCTCTCTTTTCTTCTTCTTTCTTCCTTTCTTCTTTCTCACATTTTTAGGTGCTCCCCTTTGTAACCGCTCCCCTTCTTTTTCTCTAACCATTTTCTTATAACACCAATTAGGGGTTTTAGTGATTTACCTGATAGTTATAGGATTAATTTAAGTTAAATCCTACTAAGTTAGGGTTTCTTAATTTACTTAATATTCTAATTATATGATTGTAAAATGTAATTTCCAAAATAATTATTTAATTATCATACAGTAAATTCTTTCACTATTGAAATCCATTATTTCTAAGTGCCAATAATAAAATAAATATTCAATTAAATATTTCATTAACATAAATAAATAAATAATCAATTAAAAACAGATAGGTCATAAGGATCTGGGTTTCACACATTGTGCCTGCAATTTATATCCATTTAGGTCACAAATTTTAAAACAAAAGTTAGTATGAAATATACAGTTTCAAGCGAGAACTATCATTAACATAATAATCTATAAAAGAAAAGTATTAGGTTTTTTATTTTGGAAGTAAATAGGTTTAATTGGTTTATACTGGCTGTATTAAATTTCTACTTTGTAGTATAGAAGTGGATGAATTGGGACATTCCCTGAAATGAAAATTTTATGCTTACTAGCTTAAATGTTTTCCAACATGTCATTAGTTGAAATTTTCTTTGTTGCCCATAGACGTAAAGGTGAGGTTGAGTAAGTCTTGGCTATCCGTAATGTGGAGTGGGTATGATAATCGTTGAGATAATCTACTAAAAAATAGATAGATTTTATTATTTTTCAATCATCCAACGATTTGTAATATTTATTCTGCACTGCGAAATGAATATCAAAGAATTTTTCTATAAAGGTGGGTACTCAAAAATCCAAATGTATCTTCAACTGTGGACCAGAAAACACATGGATATTCATATTTAATACACACACAACTTGGGAGATTCAAAGCATCTTCTTCTAATAGAGGCAAACTTCGCAATGCCTGAATTATAGTGCATGCTTTGTGGTCTATGCATGCTCTTGTTTTTCAAGAATTAATATAAAGGAATTTTTTTTTTCTAATGTATGAAAAAAATAGTAGATGCATAGTGTCGTACATGAAATATTTAGAAGGTTAATTAGCTCTCTACATTCTACAGGAATATACATCTTGGTAATGAGTCCTGCTGAAGTTATGTTAAAGCGAAAACGCATCCCAACTTTATGCGTTAAATAATGAGTTAGACATGATAAAGGATTTTAAAGTCCAATTAACGCAAACTATCGGTATCCACATTTGGTATGCGAGAATTATTTGAAATGGAAGGTTATTTGAGGCAAAATGCGTTTTTACCTCAAATAGGTAAGAATGCTTTATTTTTATCACATGTTTGGCGACTCAAGTTAGAATGGAATGACTATTCTTTTATTAGTATTTAGTATAATCAATTTTAGATGTCAGAATAAAAAATATTTCAAACTAACTTGACTTAAATATCCCTGATTCTTTTAAAAAAATATAACAATTTTTTTGTTCATTTATTTACATTTCTATGGTCTAAGAAACTCTAAACTTTTTTCATTAAGGATAAAAATAAATTTAAAAAAAGTTATATATATTTTTTTCATTCAAGTACATAGTAAATAGCATAGTTTAGCTAATTTTGTAGCATCATTTGTTTTTTTTTAAAAATATGTATATTGTGATAAAATAGATATGCAAATAAAATAAAAATAATATTGACTATTGATGGCATCTAAATTGTGTTTTATTTATATTTATATATTTTACATTTAATACACATTTATGTTTGATTTGAGAAATTATATACTTGGATTTTAAATTTCAACCATGTAATTATATTTTTACTAAAAGAATTAATTTTTGCAATCTCTTAGAAATATTAAAATTCTTACTCTGTGCATCAAATTTCACATAACTCAAATAATTAAATTGTACAATTTAACTAATTGTGGAATACCATATTTATTTTGAAAAAATGTGTTTATAAATTTGCAAAAATATTACAACTATGCAGAGAAAAAAATTGAATAAATTTGATTAAACTTATAATCTCATAATCTTCTCTTTCCAAAATGAAGTTGGAAAGAGCTGTTCTCAACATTTTTTTTTTTTTTAGCAATGATGATTCCAGGATCTCGTAGAATGGTCTTTCTTGGTGGAATGATCTTTTAAGCTTAAAATTCTCATACAAAACGTATAACGGAATAGATAAGTTGGAAAAGTTTTTCCATTTCAGACTATTCATGCATACTAGACGTAGGGTTAGCCTCTCATCTCATTAGAAAAATACTTGAAAAAATTCATCGCTACTTATTTCATATTGCAGAGTGAATATTCCAACTCGTTGGATAATTAAAAAGTAATGAGATTCTTTTATTTTTCAATCATTTCGATTACTGTCGTACCCATTTTACATTGCGCTGTGAGTAGTCAAGAGTTACTCAGAAAACTACTTGCTACTGGTTTGAGTGAGTGAACTGGGCAAACGAAATTGTTTGCCTTCCTAAGCCCATCATCCATAACAGTGGCATAATTTGTTGCTATCGATTAAGGTATATGATGCAAAACTCAAAATCTTTTATAGTTCAAATCATATTCTATGTAAATACTTAATAAAAAAATTAGAAGAAAATAATAAATTTTTATCATTTGATTAAGCAATTATATTTTCAATCAAAATTTGAAAATTATTGTATCGTCTAAATGTAATTTATAAATCAACGATAAAATTTTGTCGAATGAATTAAATTTTGGATATAATGATCTACTAAATGAAATAAAATTAATGTTATTAATGTTCAAATTAGTTTTTTTTTTTAATTATTTTAATATAAAGAAATAAATAAAGAATAGAGAGAAAGAAATGAAGTGGACTTTGTCCACTCCATCACGAAATAAAATAAAAAGCAGGCTATCAATTGATATTCATTTTGGCTTGTAAATGTCGCAAGCCAATTTGCAGCCCATTTGGTTGAGTACCATCCTACAACAAGGCTTATTAGTGTTATAGTAATATGTTAAGGCCAGACCTTTTGTTTTAATGTCTTGTATTAATTTTCTATTCCACATTTTGTATGTTGTCATAGTAATACTTATAATGTCAGAACATAAATGACAAATATCCAAAATATAAAAAAAAAAATTAACACAAATAATGAGACACAAGTAGTCAGATACACGATTTATAATGGTAATTAAGCTGCTTTTAATATACCAACATCTTTAGCATGTGAGTAGGAAAATTTTAATATAAAGTGAAACGGATAGTTTGTTTTTCTATTCATTCCTAATTCCTATTATGTTTTGTTAGCTAGGCAATAGGTATTGAAATAATATGAGGGGAACAAATATTTAGGGCACAAATTAGGGTGGGAGAACGAGACTCGTCGTTGAACCCTAAATCCAGCAGATGGATAAACTGACCATTTATTGACTCTTAAGTTTTTCTAACCTGGGTCCTGGGCCAATAAGCAGTGGATTGAACTGATATGTTTACTTTATTCTTCGGAATTGTCATTGGAGTGCTACACGAACCACTGCACAGAAACAGATTACTGATTTGTTGGTCATCAACAGAACAGACCGATGTTGGGCTATCATCACATCCTCGTATTTCCAAAAGTCAATTTGTTACAACAACCTTAATTTTATTATTAATTACAAGTTCACAACAAATCATATGTTACTAAAGTGTTAGGCCTACTAACAGAAATAATATTGTATTATAGCAAGTTATGCTGCTGCTTATGCACCCTTCTGTTGTTTTGTTTTGGATAAATATTTACAAGAGAAGAGGAGAAGCAAGGGAGGGAAGACTTAGAATAATGAAGAATCTCTCACTTAATTTATAGTTTGTCTTAAGGGGTAACATTAGTATTATCGACATTGTAATTTTTTAAAATCACAATATCTAATTCTGTAATTATAGTATTATCGGATGAATTTGTTTACACCATATTTGCAGGTAGGATTATGATTAAAATTTAAGAATAAAAGATGAAGAATTAAGAATTTAGAAGGATTAAAAAGATAGGAATTAGTGAATAAGAATGCAAAGGAGTTGCAAAAAAAAAAAAAATTTGAAGGAATTTGTACCTAATTGAAAAGTTATCTTCCTATCTTCATTTTCCTTGTCTCGAGCAATGAGAGGAGATATATGAATTAAGACAAAGAACTCAATCTAATGGCTGTATATTAATCACTGCTGCTACTGTTAAGGAGAGAGAGAGAACGGTCAAAAAAGGACAGTAGTAGGAGGGTTGGAGGAAGGAGTATCCAAAAATCCAAAAAGTATACTGTAGAAGTGTAAGCAAAAGAAAGGCAGACAGTGATGGTCTGTATTCCATTTGTTACATATGTCCATTTTTCATTCGCTAAACCCTCTCTTTGTTCTCTCCAGCTCTCTGTGCATGCGTGCATCTCATCCTATAACTACGCTACAGCCAACCTTATACGCTACCTAGTTTTTTTTTTTTTTTTTTTCATTTTTAAAAGGATATAGTACGATATAATTAGTTTCTTTTTTTCATTTTTAAAAGGACATAGTACGATATAATTAGTACATATTGTATTTTGATCATTCATTCCTAATACTCCATGTACCACTAATACTAAGAAGTTACCAAGTACTTCACACTTTGCTTCGAGGGTGATTGGGATAAATAGATACTAGAAATACATTATGCATATTTTTGCTAACTGTTTCTGAAGAAAATTCTTTCATATTCACCCCAAAATAAGATGGAGAAATGAGTCATTATACCCTACATAGCCTGTTGTTGTAAGGACACGATCCGGGTCTGCCGCTACTTTCACCACCTCTCCCCCATTTGCCCTGCTCTCCCAATTCCTCTATATCTCTTTCTCTTTCTTTCTTTTCTCTAGTTAGTCTCTATCTATCTATCTATCTCCTTTTTCACAGTTTTTTTTTTTTTTTTTCAAGTTTTTATACTGTATAGAAGTAGTAAAAAAGAAATGGAGGAACATCAGTTTGGGATAGCTGATCTGAGGCAGTACATGAATGAAAGGCCTCTTTTTCCCCCAATCCAGCCACCGCTGCCGGACTTTTTATCAGGACAGCAGCACTTTGAGATGGTCATGGGCGGGGTAGGGCGTCATCATCATCATCATGAAATGGTTCCTCATCACGAGTTTCGCTTGGATTCTAGTACTAGTAATACTACTACAGCAAGTATTCCTTGTGGTGTTGGTTATACTGGTGGTGGGTTGGAGATGGAGGGTTGTGGGATTGTTGGGGGAGATGGTGGAGCTGGGAGGTGGCCGAGACAAGAGACGCTCACTCTTCTTGAGATCAGATCAAGGCTTGATCCAACTAGCTAAGTTCAAGGAGGCTAATCAGAAAGGTCCTCTGTGGGATGAAGTCTCAAGGTATATATAGCTATCTTATAACACATCAGGTTAACTATATACACATACCCTAATTCATAAACAAACCCTGACTTCGCCGGCAGAGTCAGTATCAAAGATTTTTTTTTTTTTTTTTCAAATTAAATTAAGTTTGTTTATTATTTTCTATCCAAAATTGCAAACCAAGAAACACATGGACTATACTTCCACTGTTTCTACTTTCTCCTATCCCATCCCAATTCTCCAACACCCCCTTCATCCATTAGCTAATTTAAGTGTTAAATTTCTTTACTTATTTTCTTTTTTCTTTTTTATTTTCGGGGTTTTGCTTGTGGCTTTGGGGTTGTGGAGATTGTGGGGTACTAAGGAGAGGAAGTGAGGAGGAACTGAACTGATTGTTGGAGTTAATTCCTAGCAGAAGTATCCAAAAGTTTCTCCAGATTACATAACTACGTACACCAAATCTATTATCTTTTGCATTATTAATTTTTGTACTAAATGATGGTGACAGTACATAGAAATTTGGTTGGAGATTCAGGACTTGTTTTTTCTTTCACTTCTTCTTACCATTTTTTCTCCCTTCTCCCCTCATTTCTGCATCCTTTACTTCTTATTCAACAGATGCTAATACTTTAAACAGTTTTACCATGATTTTAAAATCAAGATTCTCCCCTTCTTAGAACTTAGATCCAATGGTGGCTGAAAATTTAATAGTAACCCTTCTCTATATATTTTTTTTCTTTTCTTTTTACCAGTTTCAAAAGCATGAATAAAAAGTTGTAGAAGGCCCAAATCAATTAAGTCTGGCAGAAACCCACCGGCAAAAGAAAGAAAATGAATGTATATATGATCACAAGAAGATATAAGTATCACATGAAGCTCATTTTTTTCTTTTTTTTTTCTTTTTTGTAAATCTGGAACTAGGGTTCTTAATATTTATCCACTATTAGTCAGTTCAATTATTTTAGAGTAAATTTTCCAAATTTGGTTACAATAATCTTTTTCCAGAATCATGTCAGAAGAACATGGATACCAAAGGAGTGGGAAAAAATGCAGAGAGAAATTTGAGAACTTGTACAAGTACTACAAGAAGACTAAAGAAGGGAAGGCTGGCAGACAAGATGGCAAGCATTACAGATTCTTTCGCCAGCTTGAGGCCCTCTATGGTGAAACCAGCAATGCAGCCTCGGTCTCCGAAAACCATCTACTTGGAAACAGTAATGTTCGATATGATGTAGCTGCAAACAACACTACTTCAATTTCCAATCAAGAAACCAACTTTCAGGCTCAGAAGCTCTCTGAAAGCCTTAGTTTCTCCAACTCTTCTGATTTTAATACTACTTCATCTGAGGATAGTGATTTACGCGCTGCGGTGGACAATGATTCCAGTGAAAAGAGGAAGAAAAGATCTAAGGGTAAGAGGAGCTGGAAGGTGAAGATAAAAGATTTCATCGATTCCCAGATGAGGAAGCTGATGGAGAAACAGTGAAGAAGCTTGGTTGGAGAAAATGATGAAGACAATTGATCAGAAGGAACAAGAAAGGATGCTAAGACAGGAAGATTGGAGGAAACAAGAGGTTGCCCGGGTTGAAAGAGAGCATAAGTTCTGGGCTAGTGAGAGAACTTGGATTGAATCCCGTGATGCTGCTATAATGGAAGCCTTGCACAAATTAACGGGTAAAGAATCGGCAAAAGCTTCAAGTACTCCTGATGATGGTGAACTGATAGCAGCTCAGGGCCTACAAAGTATGAATAAACATATATATCAGAATGGGGACCGAAGTGAAACCATCACTTGCTTCGAGAAAGGTGGTAGTTGGCCAGAATGTGAGATTACAAGGCTAATCCAATTGAGAACAAACATGGAGCCAAGGTTTCAACAACTTGCATTCCCTGAAGAAATTCTGTGGGAAGAAATAGCTGCCAAAAAGAGACTTGTTTAGGCTATGATAGGACTCCTTCAATGTGCAAGGATAAGTGGGATAGTATTGAGCAGTTATATGATGAAGTGCAGTAAAAGAAGGAAGGAGAATTCAAGATTCTGCTGTTACCTAACAAATGATTCTTTATTTAGTCAGGGAGGAACATACTCGTGTGATACAAATGATCAAACAGTTAGACGTGCTGCCCAGAATGATCAAGGTGCTTCCCCTCCGAATGGTGATACTGGCAATGCAATGTATGATGGGTGCTATAGGTACTTGATGGGTGATGCTCAGAACTTGTGGGAGAATTATGGAGTGAAATTCAGCAAGGGGGAGAATCAGTAAGTTGAAAAGCCGGCCGGCCGGATATTTCATCCAATAAATTAAAGGTGCTTGTTATCAGCTTCAGAGGACTATTTATGGACGTCAAAGGAAGGGTATGGCTGACTTTATGAGTTTTAAGCAAGTTATATAGATCAAATTGCAGTCTGGCTTTCTTTCTGTGGGGAGATATTAGGGAGTGTTCTTCATAATTAGTTTGCTAACTGATCAGTTTAGGTGTCCATATATATTTGTGTTGGTGTTTGAAGTTTAATTGGTTGTATCATGATATTGATGGATGTTTGTTAATTACTATTCTATTAAATTTGGTATGAAGTGGTTTCTCATCTATTCACTTTTCTGTGGTTTTGTGTCCTTTCTTCCGTGAGGTTTTGCTTCTGTGGTGTCATTTAGATTTCTGCAGGCACTGTATATATAGTACTTTTCTCTTCCGTATATATTTCGTATTCGAAGTACTGATGGATTATTGGCTGCCCAGGTGAATGTTATACTAATCCAATTATAACTCCTCTTCTATGGTGTATATTAGACTCAAATCTCTTGATGCTTTAAAGTTTCATAAAGGTCTAGAAGTCAATTAGGGATTGCTGGAGGGAATGTGCAAGAACTTCATTTTGCATTTCATCAACTTATTCATCATGATCAATCCCTAATGGAGTACTAATATGCAAATACTCATCTTCTTTTTGGAGAAAGAGAAAAGAAGAAAAAACTTCAAGAATCTCTTTGCTCTTTTGGAGCAACAAATGGGTTAAACTTTGATTGATTGAGTATTATCTTCTTCTTCTTCTTTTTTAACTTTTTATGAACAGAATTTACATGTTGAAAGATTTCATAAGCTTTCACTTGAAATTTCTCTCCATATCTTTCCACTTTAACCATTCATTAATTCAAATTCGTCCTCCTATTTTCCTTCTTGTCTTGTTTCCTCTCCATATAAAAAGTTTTCTAGTTTTTGTTCTTTTCTCTTCCAAAATCTCTCCAAATCTTTTGAAGGGTTTTTGTTTTATGATGCCTCTGAAGCATGCATATAGGCCACGGCTTTGCATAAGATTCATTCATGCACTTGCAATCCTGCATTGCTTCTGTTTCTGTTCATAGTACTCTATTTGCTTTTTGGGGTTCCAATAAGTTGGCTTATCTTAGTAATTACTGCTTAATTAGGTATATTTGTTGTCTTAGTTGTTTACCACTTAGTTATTCTTTTATCCTTCATTTTCAAAACAAAGCATTACCAGGCTGTGTTCACTGTTTCATATATATATATATATATTACCTTACAAAGAATTTACAACTGCAGTACAAGTAGCCAAGGACTTGTTTTGAGAATCTGCAGATTTAAGGCGTACTTGCTATTCTAAGTTTCTAACCAAGTATTCTGTCACTCTCCAGTTAACCTCATAGCCATGTTTTAAAGTGCCCATATTTGTTATAGAACACAGTGTATTTTAGCTAATAAATCAAGATTCTGACAATCCATCAATCATTCAAATACATACAAAGAATCAATTGTGGACTTTCACAAAGTCCCAGTACTAATACAAATATTTTCAGTTTTTTTTTTTTTTTTTGTCAATATTTTTTTTCCAAAACTCAAGTCCCAGCACTAATATAAATATTTTCAGTTTTTTTTGTCAATATATTTTTTTTCAAAGCTCATCTCTCTTTATCTGTTAGTGTCTGAAACATATGATCAATGACTTATAAAGAGAATTGTTTTACCACCTAAATTATATTTCATTATATCCTTTCTTTGTCAATATATTAATAAAACAATTAAAACTAAAACAACAATAAGACTATATGCACGTAAACAATTCATTAACTTAGATATTGGAAGCAAATAAGGGTTGATTCATATAATAAGTAAGTTGATTATACCATCAAAATTAAAAGGTTTAATGTTCGATCTTTCCACTAGAGAAATAAATATAACGTACTCATACTCGTACTGCACTTAAAAAAGAATAGATATTGGGAGTTCCAATTTGGGTTTATGTCTATCTTTCATGTTCCGATAGTAAATTTGATAGCAATATCCACCCAAATAAAAAACATGGAACATTAGTTAATAATTAGGTTAACTCCTTGTATGTGTAGATTTTTTCATCAACGTAATTAAAAATCATATGAAAAACATAATCGTGGATTTCACTACATACAAAATTCTATATATACAAAATCCGCTCAGAAGTCCAGACAAACAGGTGAAGTTACACCAAAGGGCAAAATCGGCAGATTAGTCATGTTAATGTATTAGGGCAAGCGTACGGACAATCAGCACCCATGGTGATAATAATCTCGACCATTTTCTTGTAAACAGAAGTTGTGGAACCGTTGGATTGTGGATAAAAAACCTTCCAAATTGGGAAATAACATACCAAATAAGCAAATTTGACACCTTTAAGGACTAGTCATTATTAAAAACTGCAGCTTTGTTATCATTTGTGAAAAATTTACTGAGCCAGATGAGTCCAATTTTTTGATTGCTCCCGAGACTTCCTAAAAATCTCATAGACAGTTGAGTGATTACAGAGAAGGGTAACTAAATGACCTCATAATTTTAGGAATCTCAGTGAATTACGTAATCAACTTTTTTAGTGATGCAGCGAACTGATTTGACAACTGACTGAACCGACTACTAAAAAACTGTCCTAGCTTTCCTGCAACACAAATCCCAGATTGGAAATCTCTGACTCACCCCTTTGCGTGAATTTCTTTACTGCCCAGATTGCCAGTCAACTGTTTTTTATCATTTGTATTACACGAGTATAATCTCATGTGACTGAATCTCTTGAATTTAGATTCAGGAAGCTAAGACGTGTAAGTAAGATGAGTTTATGATTTAATTTGTCCGACACAAGGCCAAATAAAAGTTTAACCTTGTTTATAGGATACTTATTTTTTGATAATGAAGGTTGTTTAAACAATGCTGACGATAGAGTTTAATTTATATGATAAGATGTTTTTTATATAATTTATTAGTTATGAATTCGAATCATTAGAGAAGCAACGGTTAAAAATTCGAGTTATTAAAAGAGCATAGGAAGAGATGGGTTAAAAAAATGCAAACTATTAGAGAATTCATGGTATAGCCTTGCATTAATCCGGATATGGTTTTCACTTCCACTCCCAACAAAAAAGGTTTATGTAGAAAATGATTCTTGAAGCAAATTATCAAAATCTTGCTGTAGGCATTATACTTTTTGCAATTATTTTTATTTATTTTTTAGCTCTCATACAATTTTATTTGGATTTCTAAGTCTTGAAACAACAAAAAGATTCTTGGACTAAAATCTAAGTTTAGTGCGTTTTCACCGAACTCTTTAATGTAAGAGAAATATTTATGTAAATTCGATCTTTGATATCATTTATAAATTTTATAGTATGAATTAATATATTAGAGGAAATAAATGATATCCGCGAATATAAATAAAATTTTATTATAACTGCAAAATATATAAATAAGGTTCAAAATCGTGTCTGGATAAATATTTCTTAATGTGTCTTGAAACCTTGTGACTTTCAAGTCTCAGGTTAAGGGCGTATAATAAACAGGATTTCGGAGCATTTAAATAGGTTGCTGTTGACAATATTCAAAGGTGAAAGTCCCGTTCAAAATCATCTTTAAAACAAATCCTAGTTCGTCAAGGATATTAGGCCCAACTGAAAATTAAAGGCTTTTCAGCCCGTAGCCTTGTTTTTATAGGGAACCACTTTTATGCAGGGCTACTCCCTATGGTCCAGTTTCAAATTTTCAACGTTACACTAGTACAGTATTTTCTATCCTACTTAGGACGACCTCCTCTTTTCTCAATTTTCTCCCAAGTAAAATCAAAAACAACATCAAGTGACAGAAAACTTGTTTTGGCGCATGATTACCAAATTACCCGTCAGGTTTTGCAGAGGTAAACTACTTTGTGGTTCGATACACGAGAATGAACGTGAACAGTTGATCATTCTGTTTTCTAGGCAGAAAAATCAGATAGTAAACCAGCCTTATCATCTATTCATATTCCGGTTTCATCGTGAAAAACGAAAAAATTTAAAGTTGTCCCAGAAATGCAGGGGGCCTTACCAGCATTCCAGTAACAAACACAGCCATGTAGCAAACTGCCAAAATCAAGCGCAAGACGTAAATGCAAGCAATTTTTGTGTTCATGTCCACGTGGAACACACGTTAGCCCAATTTCAGTCACCAAAACTTTTTTGTTCTTGGCATAATAGTCAAGAACATCATCTCAGAATGCGATATTGCAAACAACTTCTTAATGAACATGAGATTGCGCTTCTGTATCAATTCCCGTATTGGCACAGAAAGTGGAACATGAGATCATATTAGGAAAATCCCATTAACAAAAAATCCATAGCACCATCAAGCCAAAACGTAAGCTGGTATGTCTATAACACAATGTAGCTTATTCAACCAAACTTAAAATAGCAGTAAGCTGGTAGGCCTATAGCGCAATGTAGCTAATTCAACCAAACTTAAAATAGCAACAAGTATCCAAAAAAAATTTTGCATTGGAAAAAACGCATAGGCAGCAAAATTATTCAAGCAATCATGAAGGGGTAAAAAAACAGCTGCTCAGCTGCACTAATGAAGCCAATCTTTGAAAGAAGGAAAAACATGACAAAACGCAAAGTAACATCCACTCTCAGTGGCTATTGTGTTCTTTGAGATTATTAAAGCCAGTATGCTAATAAAAGATTTTAAGTCGAAAAATGATAAAGAAACCTAAAACCCCTAGCCTGCAATGTACTCTCCAAAACAATGCATAGCAGAAAACAAGGAGATATCAAAACTGAACTAGTACTTGTAGTCCTTCACATGGAGGCTCTCAGATGCACCCTCACTCAATGAGGAACCACCCTTGTACTTCCCAAGGGTTGCATCAGAGTTGGCTTTGCACCTGGCAAGGAGTGCCGCCTGGGCCTTGGGAATATTTTCCTCCTTTCCAGCCCAAGCCTTGAGGGTGCTCTGCTGCAAAGCACGTCCAAATGAGAAGGTAAGGGACCACGGTTTCTTGGTCTTAAATTTGTTCATGGCATTGAGGTTCAAAGTTGCTTCCTCCTCGCTCTGACCACCAGACAGGAACACCACAGCAGGAACAGCAGGAGGCATGGTGCGCTGCAATGCCCGGACAGTGTACTCAGCAATGACCTCTGGTGCAACCTTGGGGGATTCAGACCCAGGAGTCACCATGTTGGGCTTCAAAAGAGTTCCCTCAAGGAGAACATGGTGGTCATTCAAGGCCTTGTACACTGCAGCAAGAACACGTCTCAGTGACATCAGCACACTTGTCAATGTTGTGAGGTCCATCCACAAGGATCTCTGGCTCAACAATAGGCACCAGGCCATTCTGTTGGCATATGATAGCATAACGGGCCAAGCCATTCGCATTGTCATTGATGGCGAGCTGACATGGTTGATTGGGGCCAATCTTGAGCACTGCACGCCACTTGGCAAATCTCGCACCAGCAGCATAGTATTGTTGGCAACGCTGGGCAAGACCATCAAGACCCTGGGTGGTGGTCTCGCCATCAGTTCCAGGTAGCTCAACGGTACCCTTGTCGACCTTAATTCCAGGGATGACTCCACCCTCCTTCAAGACATCCACGAAAGGCTTGCCTATACAAGTGAATTAAATAATAATAATAAGATTCACATCCAGGAATTGGACTCTCAATCAAAATCAATATGTTGGAATAACATTTCCGAAAAGTACCAGCAGCAGTCTTCTGGTAGAGGGTTTCCTCAAAGAGAATAACTCCACTGAGACATTCAAGGGCACCAGGTGTGGTGAAGAGAAGCTCACGAAGAGCCCTCCTGTTTGTCTCAACATTTTCCACATTGATGCTGGATAGACGTTTGCCAATTGTGCCAGTTGACTCATCAGCAGCAAGGATACCCTTCCCAGGGGTGCCGATGTAGGTAGCAGTAGCAATGAGCTCATCTGAGAGAGTTGTGTTCATTATATATCACAAACAAAAAACACGGCTTATTCAATAAAGATAAAAGAAATTTATACATATATATCGAATCGGAGTCGACTATATCTTAGAAACGAAAGGTAGATACGCAGCGAACAAAGAGCACGATAACATAACAAAGAAAAAAGCACAAAAAACATTCAAGTAAAAATGGGCATGATATGAGTATTACGCAAAAACAGATCTACAAACTCAACCATTGAGCATAATCTAACTGCTTTTCGATAGAAATAAATCACAAATTAATTACAAGCACGATAGGAATCAAATATAAATAGAAAAATTCGAATATAGTAAATACAAAACAGATCCAGGGCAACTGAAAAATCTAATTGTTAAACATGATAGTAAGGGACATGAATCTAACAGACATCTGATAATAATGTATGGATTAAGTACAGTAATCATCAATTAAAGCCAGCAAATGCGGGGATCCATTTATTAATCTACGAAATCCAAGATCAAATAACAGGATTAATCAATTAACTAACTACTATTATTTAAACACATAACAGAACAGTCACCAACTAACCGCAGTTAAATTGGCTAAACAAATCCAAGGCAAAAATACCGGATCTAAAAATAGATGCAACAAGAATTTTTTTTTTTTTTTTTTAAATAATAATTAGGCAGACTTAAATTACTTTTACACAAGAAAAATGAATCAGGATCCAACATAATATTTAATGGTAAAAAAAAAAATAAGAGAATTTATTTTCGGGGGAGGAAATTACCGGCGTATTTGCCCTTGTAGCAAGACATGATTGCCGGAGAAAATTATTGGAAGCAAAAGTGATAAAAGAGAGTTTTTAGAAAAGTAGAGAGCAAAGAAATGGGGAAAGAGGAGAGGGGATGGGATGGGATTTTAATATGGGAAGCTGGGGGCTTGAGTGGGGTCACGATAAATAGGAAAATGACCGTCGATTTTATCGCCGATTTTCGACTCCCCTGTTGCGTATGGCGGTTTCTTCTGCATTTTTACCATTTTGTCCTCCTCCTTTTAACTTTTGTTATATTCATCATTAGCTGGAATTATTGCTTATTAATGATAATTTAATACTACTACTTTTACAGTTTCATTATACAAAGCTTTTAAAATATCAAATTATTTAATTTACGTAATTTTCTATTTCATTATATTGTACGATATAATTATTCGAAGCATTTGGTATAATTCTATCGTTTTGATTATAGATTTTTCTTTATTAATTCTATCGTTTCTTTTACAGAATTATTTTCTTAATTTTAAAATTTTATATAATACAAAATTTTAAAACATATAATATTATATTATACAATATTTAAAGTACAAGAGAATACCTCCCTAAAAAAGACGGTACAAACAATTTTCTTCCTTTATATACTATCTATTAATTTCTTGGCTTGGAGGAGGGTATACAACGTGGGGCTCGGTTTTGTTATCTTGCATAAGAGGGCATTAGTATTGTTTCTCTTTCTGTTTTTGCTTCTTTAGTTAGGTAATTCTCATGGTTATTTCTTATTAGTAATTACTAGTTTTTTGGCGAAACAAAAAAGGTAATCTTATAGCATTTCAACTGCATCTTATTTATCGTTACGTAGAATTTACTCCTTTTAGGTACCATGTAAAGAGATTTCTTTTTCCTTTCTCAGGGAAATTTTTATGTTTTATTTTTCTTTATCCAGTTTTCTAATTAATTAACAAGAATGTATACTAGTTTAGTGTTCATTTAACGAGATGTTAGTTGACTGTATGATAAACAACAAATATTTAGGATATTGAAAAGCAACATGTTTCTTGGTTTCCCTTAATTTCAAAGCGTGATAGTGCTAGATGTGTGCTAGTTGCTTTGTCCAAATTACCAACTCTTGTAATTATTAGTTAAGATCGGACATATTTAGGAGGTGTTTGGTTTATGGGTATGAGAGGAGGGAATAGGAATCAAAGTTAATAATGTCAAAAAATATTGTTTGGTTGAGTACTATGGGAATTATTCTATGGGAATGAAAGTGTTAGAAAATACTTACTTTCATTCCCTACTTGTGACATGGGTTTCAAATTGAGTAACTCATTAACATAATGAAACACATTCCTATTTCAAACCAAATAAGTAAGGGAGAATAATATAAATCCATACCAATAGTGGAGATTATAATTCTCATTTCGATTCCGATTCCCGATTATGAACCAAACACTTCCTTAATTTGTTTAACAAATTATACATATGAAACTGAAAAATAAAAATATAGGCAGCATGCTTCATTCAACGTGGAACAAACTGAAAAAAGGGAAAGAAAAAAAACCTTAAAATGTCCATCTTCCGAAAAAAATATATCTTTAAAAAAAAAAAGGAAAAAAAAGAGGTCAATAAAAAATATTCTAAAATAGAAAAATCAAAAGTCTTGTTTGAGCTGCACAAAATTCATAATAAAGGTGTTAAAGCGAAGTAGCATATTTATCAACCAAAGAAAAATCAACCTTATGACCCATAAAGCCATTCAAGAGCTTCCTTTTTTTTTTTTTTGGTTGGGGGTTGAAAGGTAAGTACGTAATTAACTAAAAATGAAAGGGATGAAAGATGAAACTACCAAAAAGCCAAAAACCACTAGCAGACTAAAGGGTGGGTGGGGAGGGGTCAAAACCATAGGAAAAACGGGCCCACTTCACAAGGGTTTTTCGTGAAAAATCCACCCCATAAAATCCTGTGGGAGGGAGCAACTTTTTGCTTGAAAAGTGAGTTGGGACTAGCGGCGGTAGTTGGATGGCAACATGAAAACCAAGAACTAACCTAAAAAAACGACGGGTTTGGTGGGTATCAATTTTTTGTTTTTTTTCCTTTTTTTTTTGGGTGGTAGATTTCTAATCGTGGAGGATCCGTTTCTAACTGCCTGCCCCTCGGGCATTTCATGCTCTCGCCACCTACCTCTCTAGCCATGCAAATATTTAGGTATATCTGATTTTTTATTTTATTTATAAATTTTTTTATATAAATTAAATTTTAGAAAATTTATGATATCAGTTGATGTAAGTAAAATTTTTTAATATTTAATTTTGACCATAAAATTTACAAATAAAATCAAAAATCAAATATATCTAAATATTTTCCTTCTCGCCCTCTAATTCAATCCCCATTCTACTATTTTCTTTACCCCCACCATTTCTTACATTAATCCTGAGAGTTAATTTTGCATATATTATTAGTGTAAAAAAAAAATTATTTTATCGAATATAAATATATGACAGATATGTATTATTTAAATTTTAAATGTTATTTTTACATATATGATATGTATTCATACTTAATAATATAAAAATATAAAAAAATTTGTATGACAAATATGTAATGTTTAAATTTTAAATGTAATTTTTATGAAATATAATATGTATTCATACTTAATAATATAAAAAAAATTTATACCGATAATATATATAAAATTAATCTAATCGCAAATGCACTACAATACTTATAATTTATGTCTTGGTATACGTGGATATTCTCGAACTAAGCAAGCCGGCCATTATTCTAGCATGTCTGGTGATACTTGTACAACGTCATCCCCCACACTTCTATTGACCATTGACATGGAGACTTTCCAACTAAAGTTTTCTATTCATTTAGTATTAGAGTAAATTTCATATGCATGGTTAATTTATAAATTTTTTATATTATTATTTAAATTTAAGTTGTTTTTGTATATATAGTATTTATTTAAATTCGATAATAAATAAATTTTTATATATTGATAATATATAAAAGATTTATTTTTTGTATTAAAATACTTTTTAGTATTCTTTTTTTTTTTAATTCATTTTTCTTTATTTTCTGATGACTCCATGATCAATAAATTATAAAAAAAAAAATATTATTTTTAAACTGTTTCGTTGTGACTTTTTTATTACTCATTAGTACTTCAATATATAATTAATTCTATAAAACTCATAATCGAAAATTTTATATTCGTCACCCACCAAAGAACCATAATTAGTAAACAGTTCATCATACAAGTTGACTCCTGTAACATGTGTTCTTTCATCCCTTTAAATAGCACGCGATATATTAAAATAGTGCGGAATTCTACAATTTCGTTGACAGAATTATTTTTTTGATTTTGAGGATTTGTACAATATAAATTTTTAAAATATATAATATTGTACTATATAAATTTTTAAAATAAAAGAAAATAGTTCCTAAAAAATGACTGTAAAATTTCCCTAAAATATATATATTTATTGGTATAAGACTTCAAAATTAGGCAGCACCTATCATGAAATGAAAATGTACATGTATCTAATGTGGAACTCATGATGGATGAGTTGTATATAATTATATAGCATGATACGCTAGACTTTAGAAAATTAAATTCTACGAAACTATAGTCAGATTATAGAATTAACACAATTATCAATCAATTTTTGGACCCAAAAAAAAAAATCGTTTCCATTACGGACTCTCATAAAAAGACTTGCTATTAAAAGCAGGCACAAAAAGTTTTTTTCTTTAAAATTTTCAAGGTGTCTACTTTTGACCACAAAACACAGATAACAACCCTAAAAAGTAGAACAAGTAGACAATATCTTCATGGGGTAGAAACTAATAATAAAAAAAAAATTATGCACGCGTGAATCGTGATCAGCTCAACCCTCTTTGAGTTTTGATCTCAAGACTTGAATTGCATAATGCTAATACGGAATCAGGCCTGATGGCTGATGGCTGATGGCCTAATATTGTTGAAAGTCACCAATGGACCAGGCCTGATGATAGCTGGTAAATGTCGCAATCTTGATCCTTGTTTGTCAAGTTAAAATTAGAAACATAACGAACTCCAAATTTCATGAAAAATAAATCTTGATTTTGAAGTTCAGTAGCTTCAATTTTCCTGAATTATGAGGGCGGGGCTTGTAAGAGTAATTCAGGTGGAATTTCGAAGCTTAAGTCAACAATATCTGAGGAGAAAATTTTAATGCAAAATGAATGTCAGAAATAGTAAATGAGAGTTGTAATACTAGAAGTTAATTGGCCTATGTAGTTAACGGGGTTTTGGGATAGTTAGTTGACCTTCGAAGGCCTAATTGCAATAGTTTGAATTTTGTTAGTGATTTAGTTCAAAATGATCGAAATGACCTTGTATTATTTGACTAAAAAGCAGCTGTGTTCTCAATGGACCCAAATAAAGCTCCGGCCCGGATGGTATGTCTCCCATTCTCTTTCAAAAATATTGGCACTTGATTAATAAGAATATTACTGATGTTGTGCAGTCTTTCTTCCATTCTGGAAATCTTTTGAGTGCTGTCAATGAAACCATCATTAGTCTAATCCCTGTCTAAGCATACTCCTGTGAACATCACTCAATACAGACCTATTGCTCTTTGTAATGTTATGTACAAAATCATTTCAAAACTTCTAGTTCAAGACCAATAAATTAAAACCTCTACTGTCCTTGTGCATTAGTAAGAATCAATCTGCTTTTCTAGAAAATAGACAGACTCTTGATAATGTTGTGGTTGCTCAGGAATGCCTGCACTACCTTAAAAACAGAAGGAAAGGTAAAACAAGTTTTTTTGCTTTAAAATTATATATGTCTAATGCCTATAATAGAGTGGAATGACCCTTTTAGCAAGCTATTTTAGAAAATTTTAGTTTTTGTCAGATTTGGGTCAACTCGATTTTAAAATGTGTTAGTTTTATTTCCTTTTCCTTTAACTTGAATGGTGACAAAGTAGGCTATATTAAACCCTCTAGGGGTATTAGACAAGAAAACCCTTTGTCTCCCTATCTATTCATTTTGTGTGCTAAAAGTTTTTCAAACCTGATTAATCAAGCTTGCAAGAAGAAGGAGATTACTGGACTGAAATTGTGTAAGAATGGTCCTGTGATTTCCCACCTGTTCCATGCGGATGACTTTGTCTTTTTTTGTACACATGCATAAGCTAAGGATGAGAAAGCTCGAAAAATCTTGAATGTAATTAAACAGTATGAATCTACTACTGGTAAGCATGTTAATCTTGACAAATCTTCCATTTTCTTTAGTAAGAACACTAGTGAGTGTGATAAGAGAGGCATTTGCGAGGTTTTTGATGGAGTTAAGATGGTCACTCAGGGTAGCTATCTAGGTCCTTCTATGGTTATTACAAAGTCCAAAAATCATATCTTTAGGGCTGTTAAAAAGAGAGTGGCAAATAAAGTGAGGACTTTGAAGCACAAATTTCTCAGTATGACTGGTAAAGAAGTGTTATTAAAGTCCATTGCTTTAGCCATGCCTGTGTATGTTATGTCCTGTTTTAAACTTCCTAAGAGTCTCTGTAAAAATATTAATAGTAATTTGGCTAAATTTTGGTAGGGGCTAAAGAGGAAGAGCATAAAATTCACTAGTTAAGTTGGAATAAGATGTCAGATCCAAAAGAGAGAGGGGGTTTAGGTTTGAGAGATGGATTCAGGCTTTTAATGATGCTTTATTGGCTAAACATATTTGGAGGATATTGCTCAGCCTAATCTTCTGGTTTCTAAAGTCCTTAAAACCAAATATTTCCCATTACCAGGATTTTTGATATCTCAGTTCCTAGTAGTGTTTCTTGGTTTTGGAAAAGTATTTGTGGTGCTAGAAAATTTCTATTTGAGGGTCTCATGAAGAGGGTAGGGGATGGTAATTCTATTAAGGTGTGGAGTGATAAGTGGTAGTTGGATTGGAAGGTGGTTTGATTACCTCTTCTAAACCGAATAAACTGTTGCATTGAGACTGTTAACTAACTAATCGGTGAAAATGATTGGAACAGGAGCTTGCTTCAGCAGATCTTTTCTCCAACTGAAGTCAAAATGATAACTAAAATCCCCATTTCTGTTAATAGGAAAACTGATAAGTGGGGATGGATTCATTCTCCTACAGGTACCTATACAGTACATTTAGCGTACAAGGATATCAAAAAAAAGGAAGAGATACAGGAGAAGAGATCCTGATCACAAAGGAGAATCAAGCAGGGCAAATGATCAAGCAGACCTGTGGAGCTTCACTTGGAAGCTTAATGTCAACAACAAAATCAAGAATTTTTTATGGAGATGTCTCAATAGAATACTCCCTACAAATTCAAGTCTTCACAGGAGAACAGGAAAAGGAAGCCCATTTTGTTACAGATGTGAGAACTTTCCAGAGACAATTGAACATGTTTTTTTCTTCTGTGAGATGGCCAAAGAAGTGTGGAAAGTATCACCTGTTAGTTGGGATGGCCTACTTGATGTCAGGGGAGGACTTTTGGAGCTGGTAGAACAAAGTGAAATCTGCTTCCGAACAAAGAGATGACCAGGAAGCAACAAATATTACAGCAAACATCCTTTGGCAATTGTGGAAAAACAGGAACAGAGGTGTCTTTAGAAATAATAGCAATGATTTTGGTACTATGATGGAGAAGGCTCAAAAGGAATGGCTGGAATACAGAAGCCTTATCATCTCTCCAATCAAAGTGACTCATTGGAAACGAAATCTTATGTACATCACACATGCAACTCAGGAAAGAATCAGCAGGGGGCACGGTGTCTGGAGGTTGCAAGTTCTGTCTACAAAACCAAAGATAGAACCGGGTATGGAATGCTGGTGACTGATATGATTGGACAGACAATAAAGGTATGGGCTAAAGAGAAGGAAGGCATTTCTGATCCTTAGTTAACTGAGGCAAAAACCATTAGAAAGCCTTAATTAATGTTAGATCAGAAGGTTAGAGAAAAGTGGTGATTATGTCCTCTAATAAGGGGCTAATCCACAAAATTCAAAAAAGAAATTGCCTAGATGTGAAGGCTGCTACTCTTCTGGAGGACATCTGTAGCTTAAGCTGCTCTTTTGACTGGTGTTCTTTTGTTTTGACACCGCCTAATTGTAATAGTAAAACTCAATACTTAGCAACTTTTGCTCTGTCTTTAATCTCTAGAATTCACTGGGATTCTTGTTTTCCCTAGTTGGTTAGCTTAACCAAATATGGGAACAAATCCAAAGTTGCTCCTTCTGTATATTGTTATATCTTTTGATTTTTAATATACTATATTGATTGTCATTTTGGAAAAAAATAAAAAATAAAAAAAATAAAGAGACTGATAAAGTTAGGCTGATATAGAATATACTCCCCCAGCCCAACTCAGAATTACTAAAAGCCATAAGGGCCGCCACAAAGCCCACAACCGTCCGTGTGGTTTGGTGATAGCGTATCTTGTTGTTCAGTCCAAAAGGCAGCTTTTTAAACCGTATAAAGAGATGATCGAAGGCCAACATCCATCGTCAGTTTAGGCCTTTTGGGGCGGAAACTGAAGGATATTCCCCAACGGCCCAATACATTGGAAGGAAGTTTTCTGCAAAAACACAGAAAACTATAAGCAAAGCGATATGCTTATATCTTCAACTAGAATAATTGACATAAATCAGTCTATTCTGTTTCCTCTCAACACTTTGATTCAATAGGAACCATATTTGGTTCGTTGAATGCTACATGCTACTTATAGATGACCCACTAAATAAAGGAGTAAGACAATTACTAAACAATGAAATAAAGAAAATTGAAAAGTACAATGAATTAAAGAAAATTGAAAAGTAAACTTTTTAATAGTGTAGTTATTCTCTTAAAAAACATTAAACAATACTGAATATAAAAGTCAAATATAGGTGAGCGAGTTGGTTAGAGAAATTGAATAATCTAGAAGAGATTGAATATATCTAATCTAACTATATATGAAGCATGAAAGTAGATGTAATGTCAAAATAATGTCAAAATTAATGTAACTTCTCTAAATCTATTTAAATAAATAATCACTTTACCCACTTTCTTTTTTCTATCTTTTTTAACTATCCACTGTCTTTCATCTTTCACTTTTAATTCCTATATCTTCTTTATTAACACACTCATTGAATGTATCTCAATTACTAGTTTATATAATTTTTCAAGATTCATAACTTGCCAAGGTTTGAAAGAAGAAACATTGAATAAGACACAAGAACAGGATAAGGATGAAAATTAGCCAATTAGGCGAAAACGGCTTGGTTTAATATCATCTATCAGACAATTGACAAACAATAAAAACCTTTTTCTTTTATTAGTTAGATGCAATTAATGTTTTCATTTCTTTTTATTATTATTATTATATTATTATTTGTCTTTTTCAAGTTTCCAACATACGTTTGCATTAATTTTGATGAATTTGGAATCAAACATTACCATGTTCTTAAATGAAAGACCAACTGAACATCCCAAGTAGGCAAGTAGGCAAGTAGGCAAGTAGGCTAACTATTCATGTGAGAAATCGAATCGTCTTTCTTTAGTTCTTTCAAGAATCGGGCAAATTAAAAGCTGAAAGTTGCAGCAATGGATGACAATATTAGAGCAAATGAATTCCATACTTATTTTTCAAAATTATATATTTAGGGATGATGCTTAATTAATTATCCGCAAACTTAGCTGATTTTTTCAAGAATCAGGCAAAGCACTTTTGTTTAGGAGCTATGACAGCAAAGCTTTGGCAAGAACTTTTCACTTGGGCTCTTGGGCATTTATTATTCGAGAAGCATTTTGAATAGTCTAATAGGCAGAGAGACTATTTTTCTGTTGAGGGACTGTTTTCAAATTCCCTGAACCTGAAGAACAAAAATCCACAAGCATACTTTTCTATTCAGAATGTTTCCTCATAACTTGGCCAAGGGATACTTTTATCTGTCCTCACACGAGGCAAATATAGCTTTTACACACTGTTGGTTTAGGCATACATTCTGTCTCCTTTTTTGCCTTTCTTGATCTTTTATGCTGTCAACACTTTTAGATCATATATTGCCCCCGCCCCCGGGAAAGTATTATACAGACAGAGCAAAAAGTTCGGGATTTTCACAACTCCAGCACCCAAATTCTATTCCTAAACTTCCCCGTACTGAAATTTCAATCATGATTCAAAGTTGTGGTATCGGTCGTGGTCGTAGTAATGACTTTCCACATTCAGTGTTAGTCGCGGATGGAACATAAATTTGTCTACAATCATAAAAATTAAAATGAAAATCATAAATAATTGTTTATAAATTACTTTTAAGGCATTAACTAGCCAAAAATAAGTCTTATACTATAATTTTAATTTAAATTTAAGATGTATATAAATCGAACGATGCATTGATATTGGATTGGGATATGTCATTCTGGATAAACTTAGCCGAGTCAACTCAAACTCAAGTCTTTAAAGCATTATTGCAATAGAACTTGCAAGGGGAAGACTTCAATTTCGGATTGAAGGTTCATGAATTTAATTTCTGTTCGATCATATGATTAATCCCCCGAAGTGTAAAGATGATTAACTCGCAAGAGACAATAACCAAAAGAAGCAACTTTTAACATGCAAAAAATCAAAACCTTGAAGAAAAAGAGGGGCCATGATGTACAAGTTTTCCCTGAACAAGAATCTCGATACAATAAAGAGGCAAAAAGAAAGTGAATAAAAACTGTACATTTCAGAATCATAATCATCCCCTTAAATTATATATGGGGAAATGATCATTACAACACAGAGGCAGTGCTGCAACTACAAGGTCAATCCAGTGAAGTAAAGGAAGGAACCATGAATATATATTATGGCAATTTCTGCAAATCAAACTCATTTTCTCTAGTCTCCTAACTAGGACTATCACATAATTTTGTATAACTTTTTTGATGGTTAATTAACCAATAAAACCAGTATTTATAACGAAAAAAAAGAAAACCACAAGATGAGAAAAAATGGAGAATATGTCATCAGTTAGTGAGAGGTCTTACAGGCACAAATCAACAAAGAGAAGCCAACCTTCTCATGTTCCTTCTGCTGCTCCAACATTTTCTCCTCCAACCACAATCTGCTATCCAGTCCACTTCTCGTCCTAAACAAGAAAACAGCATATCCAGCTGCTGACGGATTAAAATACCAATCATGAACATCCCACATCATATCCACCAACAATCCATCTACGAAAATTGTCTGATTCCCTCTAAAATATTCCACTGCAACCTCTTCACTTGAATCACATTCTTCTTATCAATCGAAACACATAATTCTGAATCCTTCGACCCCGTTTCTTCCCCAACGCATTTGATCACTATATCGTGACACGTTCCCGCATCGCAAAATTTTGCCTTGGTTGAATACAGGGCATTTCCGGAGAAATTTTCACCGCGAGAAAGCAATGAAAACTTTGCAAATTGCATATCAGACATCCTTTTTGTCATGTCTAATAATTCTTCTTCTTCTTCTTCCATTTCTCCAAGAAATAGACTGAGCTGGGAATTTATCCAAATCATTAAATAATATCCACTGACTGGCTCAGGCCCAATATCATAAGTAGCCTGAGAAAGATCCCAGAAGACTTCAATTCTTGAATTGCAACATTCGATTGTTTTTGTACCTTTGAGCTTCTTGAATTGCCTGGAATTTCTACTGAATTTGGACAGAGAACGCAAATCATCCGCAATGCTCATTGAGAAGCCTTGGCCTACTAACACATGCTGCACCATGTGATTTTAATAAAGAAATGCTTTTCTGCTGAGAGTTTGACTTTGTAGATACATGTAACCGCATTTTGAATCGAAGGAATCAAGTTTGGAGATAGATAAGCCTGATTTGAAGGCCCTGAACAATACGAATTCGAAATTTTGATTGCGTTCTCGCTGTAACAAGTTGTAATACTTTTCATTTTGGAGGGCAACACAATTTTTTTAACCAAGAAATTGATTCAAAAAATGAATTTGCCAGAATTATTGTGGAAGTGTGATTGTTGATTGGGGTCTATGGGAGGGATGTGAAGGAGGGTTTTTGATTTTATGATCCTTTGCTGAAGGAACAAGGAAATGGAAGATTGGAATTTGTAGAAGTTCCTTTCTTCTGCCAAACAGTTCTTTCTTACAGACTTCTTGTAAGTTGTAACAGAATAAAAGACCAGTAGAGAGAGACACAGAGATAAAAGGGCAGAGTGAAGAGTGTGTAAAACCAAGCAGTTTAAGGCCAGGTCTCATCATTCACATTACACGGCTCGTATTCGAGAATCGGAATGAGTTTTATAAATTTTTAGTATGAATTTATAATATTTTTATTTTGTTCTTTAGTTTAAAAATAAAATGAGTTTCATTAATGTGTTAATGAGATAATAATTTAAAACTTGAGTAACGAATACGGAATGAAATAAAATTAATCTAATACTTTCATTCGTATAAAATGATTCGTATAATATTTAATCGTACAACATCTATATAAATTAAATTTCATAAAAACAAACACCCCATTAATAAATACAATCTTATAACGTTAGTAAATTATGTGTATTTTATAATACTAGTAGTCTAGTAGTACATATTTTGGGAAAAAAGAAATGGAGAGCCGTATTACTTCAGACATAGTTGATTTAAAATTTTAGATTACAACGTTTTCAGTGACAGTTCATATGTGGCATGATGTGGAAATACGAATTAAATACAAATGAAAAATGATTGATATATTGTTATATGTTTGACCTGATCAGATATGTACGGATCTAAGGATTAATAAACCTTGTTAGTTTTGTTAATAACGTTGTCTTTGAACTAATCAAAGATAATCCACGTTAAAACGGAAGAGCAAGTAAAGATTAGGTTGTTACGTCCATTTTCTTATGTTCTTCTAAAGACAAACCAAATTAAGTGTATCGAACTGTCTTTTCTGAATTCTGATTGTTTCTTTAGGCAGATATTGGGTGATTATTAGGAGATTTTTAATTTTAACATTTTTTTTTTTTTTTTTTTTGGGAGATTGTTGTAAGAAACTGAGATTCTACTTCAATTACTAGTGTTTTTTGTATTTGGGATATAAATTTGTTATCTTAAATTCAATGACATTTTTAACTCCGAAGAGGATAGATTGACAGACACTTCGGAAATACATGTGCTGCGAATCATGATAGTAATATTTTGACGTAGAGAGTTGGGCCCAAATAATTAATAGTAACAGATCGGACAACCATCGACCACCACTAATGTTCCGTTTGTATAGGTGAATTTGGATCTGACTTTTAAAGCCAAGGGAATGTTCCATAAAAGAGAATGTAGAATTTTTTAATATTATATTAGATTCAAAAGTTTGTAAAGTATAAATTTTAGAACATATAATATTATAGGAAAATTCTACAATTTCTTTTAAAAAATCATTCCCTTGTATTTTAAATGTTAATACTTAGAGTACAATATCATGTACTTTAAAAATTTATATTGTACAATCTTTTAAAATCAATGAAATAATTTTTTAAAAATATCATAGAATTCTTCAATATTATATTATATAAATTTTTGAAATACGATAAGTTCTAAGATCGTAGAATTTTTCCAAACTTTAGTGGATAAAAATTTTCAATATGATTTCTCCTTACAAAGATTAAAATTTAAAACACAGGGATTTTGCTCATGCCTGCACCATCTTTATCTGTTTCCTCAAGCCACCCGACACATCAAAAGGGAATAGTTACAAACTTACAATATCAAAGTAATACTTAAAAATTGAAATGGATGGATGCTGAAACTCTGCTTAGATGATTGCACAATTTGACGAAATTTAATCACGATCAACCTGATCTTGTCCTTGCAAAGGATGGCAAACGACACAAACAGTGCATTTTAGCAAAAAATCATGAAAAAATCTACAATCATTTTAAGTATAATCTCAATATATTTTAAAAATTAATATTTGTGTACGTACTTTTGAAATTAACGGAATTGTTACCTAGACTTTTCTAAAATCATTTATTTGTTTACTTCGGGCAGTGGTATTTCATAATTACTCCAAAAGCTATAGCTAGCTTCTAGGTAATTTAGTATCCACAGGAAGAGTAAAAAGAGAAAAACAGAAATGGGATGTCATTAACCAGACGTTAATACGGATATTTAAACACGTATTTATGTTTCTGTGGATGGAATTAATATTATGGGGGAAATCTTTAATTTCCTCACCCACTTTTTCATAAATTTCCTTGTACTAATGTAGCTAACAAAGACCACAATTGAATTCCGAAATCAGGAAGGTTGTTATCAAAATGCAGCTTTAGGAAGGATTTGGTTTATGGATACGAGGAGAAAGAATGGAAATCAAAATCAATGATACTCTTAAATATTTTTTGGTTAATCATTATAGGAATTATTTTATGGGAATGAAAACGTTAAAAAATGTCCACTTTTACTTCTTACTTATTAAATGGATTTCAAATTTATTAACTTATTAACATAATGAAATTTATTCCTTATTCAAACCAAACAAGTAAAGAAAAATAATATTAATGCATATCGATAATAAAATTTATGATTCTCATTTCAATTCTCGAATGTGAACCAAACACCTCCTGAATTTTGAACGCAAACTTGAATTGTGTATTAACGCACTATTTCTTATAGAAACAGTTTTCTATAACAAAATTATGTACAAAAATGGAATTAGCGTTTTGTAACATCTTGTGACAATAAGTTTTCTAGTCTCATCACGTGAGGTTTCCCATCGTTTTCTCTTTCAAAAAAGGCAACTGGCCATATTTGGTTGGCAATAATTTCTTAAAACTAGTGATTATCTAGAAACAAACAAGTCGTCTTGCAAAATATTATTAAAAAAAAATGAAACATAAAAGAATAAGCAAGCTACTTTTCAAATATTAGACCAATAAATGTTATCTTGTTTGAAGCACGACTCACTCAAAATCTCTTGATTGAGGTGCTATTTTTATCTCAGTAACTGGTGGAAAAATTCATTCGTTTTAATGAAGTCATAGCCTCATAAATAAAATTTTAGTCCAAAAAAATTACAAGAAATGAAAATAATCTCTGTATAAATCGAACAACTTGTAATTAAGTTATTTGCCCGAAATGTCAAAGACCAAAAATATCCAGCAACAACTATGATTTTTTTCGTATTAATATAGGAAAAAAAAAAATTATTCGCTTCGTATTACAGAATAAATATTACAAGTTGTTGAATAATTAAAAAATATAAAATCTCACTATTTTTTTGGTCATATTAACGATTGTCATATCTATTTTATATTATAAAATGAATAGATAAAATTTATATAAATCGTGTACCTTTCAACTCACCTTCTCCCGCACAGAGACAGAAATATTAAAGCGTGACTCACATGATAAGTACTGCGTTTGCATAATTACATCTATTTCAATTAAAATCAGCTCCTTTCCTTTTCAATTGTAGCTCTTTGGGCTTCTATTTTGTAGAATTCAGGAAGAAAGATGCCTTTTGAATCATTCACAAAGACTAATCAAGGCTTCATTTCAACTCCAATCACTCAACCATTATGCATTTATCAATTTTTAATTTTTTTTTAAGGTTTTTGAAGTTTCACACCCCAAAATAACCCACAAATGCAAATCAAGAAATTTTTAACTACTTTTGTTTATAAATTGATTGGATAAAGTAATTAACAATATACCACTTGGAGAAAACTTGAAATACATTTTTTAGACAAACCAAATCGTTCTAATAGCAAAAAAATAAAATCCATGCAAATTAGGGAATGGAGTAATGATTTGTTCAGCGCTGAAAATGAAGCAACCTCTTGGGACCATAAACTGGAGGAGGAAGAATGTTTTGGAACAATTCTGAGGAGCATCAGTAGCCTTAAAAGGACCACAAACACCATGTAGTAATAATTTTTGGGGTAGATGTTAAATTGTTACTAGGAAAATAATTAGGTAAATTTGATTTTTGATCCTACTTGTATAATCTACAGGTTGACCCTATAATATAAATTAGATGTTATGAAATATATGATATTAATTGATATATAAATGAAATTTTATAAAATTTAATCATGATTGTAAGGTTTATAAATAAAATCCAACTTATGAGTCTATGTTACTACTTTTCATTCTCACTATATCACAAAAATACAAAGCATGTAATATTTGTGAGCCAGTAACGTAAGCTTTAAGTTAAAAGTATTGGGTTAATTTGTCCATTTTCAGAAGACTTGATTTCTAATTTTGCTGATGAAAAGCATCATCAGAAAACCACCCATGAGCAAGAATTGAGAAATGGGCGAACTTGTTTATTGCAGTTTTGCACGCCAGTGTACTGTCTGACTTTTTTTTTCCCATTTATTTTCATTTGTTCACTACTGCCTTGTCTCGGTGTAAACGAGAATAACCAATGATTTGTCATTATACAACTGGCCGATCGACGAAACTCAGAATCTTGCGATTCTTGCATCGGATGACCAGGAGGTCAGGTCAAGCCTATTATAGCATGCTATTGTTTCTTCTTAATTAATTAGTAGACAGCCATCTTCCTCAGCCCAACTCACTAATTGATTGCTGGTCTTAGTGTCGGAAAGTATTCTTGAAATACTAATCATTAGAAATATTAAAATAAATGAATAACTCGTCTGCAACTGTTTCTATTTTTTACAATAAAGTTTGTCTACAAACTTTGCATACTATAAAATGATGAGAAATATTACCAGTAATCATAGTAGAGCAGATGAAGCTGTAACAGTATAACCTGTCTACTAAGATTATGTCTTGAAACAATAGGAAATTAATTTTGCAGAATAGATATTGGCTGGTTTGGAAGGAGGCAAAATTATCGGTACCATTAGATAAACTGTCGGTCCGTGGACAAGGATTCCATTATTCAATTGGCTTCTAATACACCAACGAGTAAGGAGTAATTGGAAAAAAAATGAAAGAACAAATTGAATTGTCAAAAATTATTTTCTTCTACTAATATATTTGAAGA
Source organism: Cinchona pubescens (assembly GCA_025175665.1). NCBI lineage: Eukaryota > Viridiplantae > Streptophyta > Magnoliopsida > Gentianales > Rubiaceae > Cinchona > Cinchona pubescens. Next base: position 1,663,435 of record JANKKI010000129.1, on the reverse strand, counting down.
AAATATGATAGAGAACAGAAACGGGAAGACTTGGGCCCTAAGAAGCCCAAGTTTGGGACAACCATACGGGCTATACCCATTTTCTTCCTGTTTTATAAAGACAGGCTATATGGTCCATTAACACCAGAATTTTGCCGACTCCTAACAGAGGATAATGTCCAATTGCATGTATTCGTGGACTGAAGTTGAATGACATTCTTTCCAGATAGAGGCTAATGCAAAAATTGAAGGAACCTTCAATGGGCCTTTGATTGTTTGTTACTGGACGGAACTTTCAGCTAGTTGGGCTCATTCATTGAACCGGATAAAGTTAAAAATAAAAAAGGTATGTTGAGAGTGGGATTTGAACCCACGCCCTTTCGGACCAGAACCTTAATCTGGCGCCTTAGACCAACTCGGCCATCTCAACTTTTGTGAAGTTTTCCCAATGTTTTATATTAAACATCACATTTTCCATTTTGATTTCATTAGATTTATTAACTGATTAATATAAAACATTTATGGACTTAGGACTAGATTATGTAATTAGTTCATTGTATTACTAGGCAGTAACAACATAGATTATATTGGCATTTTTGCCTATGATAATAAACATTTTAATGTTTAAAATCGTTTGATTATTTTAACAAATTTTAAATTTTATTTAAATTTGATTTGTTTATATTTTAAATTAAACTTAAATGAACTTTTATTGACTTGAATACAAAAAATTAGTGAACTCTTTCTTTTGTTTAAAATTGACTTAATTATTAATAAACCAACCTCGAACCAACCCTTAACGAACTGAGTTCAATTCAATTATTAAATAATTTAAATTTATTCACATCGCTATTTGAGTTACTAAGTTTGTACACTTGTAGAGAATACATTTAATCTCGCCGCCAACAATACCCTTACTAGTAAGCGAAACATTAAAATCACTATTAAGTATCCTATCCCCTATCCTTGAATGGGTTAACCTCCCTTATTTTGAGGTACAAGTATTGCTGCTTGTAGGATTAATTAGTAAATAATATATCTTTTATTAAAGAATATAGATTTTTATTTCAAAATTCATTAGTGATAAGTGAAATGATTCATGAATTTATTAATTAATTCAAGATCTTTTGGCTAGTCGGTGCGGAATTTATACTTTAACACCCTATCTCACACGTGATTTGGGTTGGATATAAAACCCTGTTACACGAGGTCAAACGTAAAAAAAATCCTTTGGAAGGTGTTGGATGAAACCCCGTTACACATCGGTTAGATGTAAGAGATTCCGTTAGAAGGGGTTAGACTGAATCCAAGACACATGTGGGATATGGAACCTGTTACATGTGGGTCAGATGTAAGAAAACCCGTTGAAAGAGGTTAGACAGAATCCAAGACATGTGTGGATGGAAAAACACTTAAGGCTAACTCTAATACCAAAGAATATGAGCCTCTATCTTAAATCTAATTAGTGATAAGTGAAGTGGCTCAATAATTTATTACTTAGTTTAGGATCTATTGGCACGTGGGTGATGTCAGACGTAAGAGAGTTTGTTGGAAGGAGTTAGACAGAATCTTGTTATATATGCGTCAGACGTAAGAGAGATCGTTGGAAGGGATTGTACGTAACACAAGACACGTGTGGATGAAAAATATTTGAGGTTAGTTCTGATACCAAGTTAAAGAATATGAACCTCCATTTTAAAATTAATTGGTACTAAGTGGGTGGTCTAAAAATTTATTACTTAATTTAAAAAATTTTAATTAGTCGTAACATATTTGGAAGAGGTCATTCTTGCGAAACGATGACATAGGATTCCTGGGATATACATATACTGCAACTTTGAACTTTCAACTTTCAACTACCCCTTTTTTTTGTCTTGGTTGGCTGATATTATTATGATAAATGAAGTGTATATGACGAAGATTAGAATGCACATTATTTGACATAAGCTTAGACGACAGAAAATCTTGTTTAAGCCCATAGGAGATGGGAAAAGAAAAGAATCACCTCTGACCAAAGCCACAGCAATCCATACCATTCTGGCTTTAATTCTCATCTCTCATTAATTTCAACTCTAAAACAGTATGTATCCCGCCTACAATTTGACAAGGCACGTCTAGTCTGTTTCTAAAGTGGTGTGAAGTGTGAACCCCTTCAATCTAAAAAGGACAATCGTTGATTCAAGATGATCTAATACCTACAACATAAATTAACTTTTTCTGTTGAAGCTTTTGGTAAGTTCTTGTAGAAAAGTAATTGATGATAGTGACTTGATTTTGTTAAATGAACCTTGCATGCATAAATCAAGAGACTATTTAATTAGTACTCCTAGTTACTTGTTAGTTCTTGCTACTCAAATCAGTTGGGCCATGTGTTTTGTAAGGAGAAACCTAATCAAAGAATTCGGCTTTTTGACTCGGAGTACGTTGTTGAATGTTGATGAGGTAACCAATGATTTAATGAGGAAATACAAATACTAGTGCCCAACTGCCCATGCCAAGCCTGAAAGTCGGCCACTTAGACAAAGCCACTCCTTTTAAAGCCAACTTTCACTGATCAATATATATCAATATGGAGTGATCACATTATGCACTATGGAAGCTTCTTTTATAATTGAACCTTTTTTTGTTTTGGGTAATTTTGATTCCGATCAACACTCGAATACAAGATCTTTAATTCAGGAGACGATTCCAGTACCAACTAAGTTATAGAGGTCATTGTTTATAGTTGAACTTAATCATAGAACGTTAGAAGACAAATATTGATGGGTAGCCGGTAGAGTTAAAAGTGTATCAAGGGGCCTAATCCACTAGACAAAGTAAATTTGTCTTTTTTAATACTAGATTAATTCATCGAGCAGCAGTTAGTTCATACTAATTGATAATACATAAATTTGGTGGAGTGCTCGAAAACCTATAGGTACGTAATCTATACATCCACTTAGGGCAAAAGATGAACATGCCAACAATCGGCTTAATATCCATTACAACTTTTCATCAAATAAAAAAAATTAACAATAATGATGGTTGAAAAATGTTAGCTAGACTTTGTTTGTAAAAAATTTTAGATTACGAGATGACAACTCTCTTGTGGATAATTTTAAAAAGGTTTACTACTTTTCTGGCTATATTTTTTTCTCGACTCTCGCCTCTCCATTTTCCACTACTAGTGAAGACAATAATACAACATTAACTCCTAGGACGATCGAGTAGCTATCATTTACTCTCACCATAATATTATGGATAATTTAGGATTCTGTTCAGCAAATTATACTATGAATTTTAGAGATTTATATAATATAAAATTTTTAAAATATATAATATTATATTATATAAAATTTTACATTGTAACGAAATAATTTCTTCAGTAAAATGGTAAAATTATACACATAATTTTAGGCATGGTAATGCTACTAGTTTAAGACGTTGGTCGGCCAGCAAAACCCGGGACAAGAGAGTTCTCATCTTTTCTACGTTCTTAGGCTGGCACGAGCAATTGAGCGCGGCCCCAAACCAACGACTGCAAACAAAACAAAAGACAAGGCATCGAACAGTTGCATGCGTGTCTGCTCCCACCGATACAATTATGCTAACACGTGAAGTCCAAAGTCAAAACCTAGTTTAATCTGAGAAGCTTAGATTAGGAGATCATTAAAATGGACAAAACAAATTAATTGATTAAGAGAGAACTAGAATTGCACGTATGATGGAATTAGGATTAGGAGGGAACTGATCCCACTTAATAAACGTGTACAGATGGTTGGCGCGTGGAAAACAGCTGTCGGCCGTGGACCTGGCTACTCCAATCCTTTGACTAGTTGACCCGTTTCATTTTCACAAAGCTGAGAGAAAAAACGGAAAATAGGTAGATGTTTATAGAATTTGTATTGTGACTTAAATTTCATATATAAGTATTATTTTTTAAGTATTATCGATTTTTTATTTTTATTTTTGTTCTAATTTATTGTCTGACATGTATATTTTGCTTTATAAATATTATTATATTAAAATATACATGTTAAATATATAAAATGTAAGACAAAAAATTCGATATAGTAAATAAAGCATTTGATATCTTACGCCATATTCGGGACATCTAATAAATATTCTTTTAAAGGTTATTAGGATGTTATTAACTAGTAGAATTTATTTATAACCTTTTGGCTACTTAAATAATTGGATTCATACTTTTTGTAAACAGTCTTTCTTTATAATTATAGCTGCTTGCTCTATTTATACCACAACCAAAGTACCCCAACTGCCCTAGTAACCTCCTCACAAGTCACTGCATCACCACTCTCATCTCTTGCGTAATTCTTCCCTATACTTCTCTCTGCCAGACACACGTCTAAAAATGAGAAAAGGAAACCATATTAGTTATCTCACCTTTTTCCTCTTCTTTTTTCTGCTACTCGTTCCCCACTCAATTTCCGCTCGTCTTCTACAAACCAATCAAGGTAACGCTCATTTACTTTTAGTATTAGTATTTGTTTTGGCATTTTTAGTACAAAAATTCACATTATTAATGCATGCATAAATACATCTACATATGTATGTCTATGTGGTAGTGTTTTTATTTGGCATTTATTAATTAAAATTCCATGCAAATATATAAACATGCAGCTTCATCTTCACCCTTGACCACAAATGCGGAAGAGGACATGGACACTGTAAGAACTAACAACTAGTACTGTTTCTTACTATTAATTTAGTTTCTAATACTACTAATTAAATTGATTAATGTTTTTTTTTTTCCTTTCAAACCACCCCTCCCATGTTAGTACTATTTTTTTAGTGATTCGACCTCAACGTTTTACTACTTAAATTACACTTTATTATTTTGTTTAATAAGTACTATATATATTAATTGTTGGTGCTGCTGGTTCTTAATTAATTTGTTTGGTTTAATTTGTTTCTCTACAGCTGATGGGTGTGGAGGAATGCAATGAGAAAGATGGAGCTTGTGTAGCACGAAGGATGGTTGCTGAGGCTCACTTGGATTACATCTACACCCAACACCATAAACCCAAGGGTTCACCATAAAAACCCAATATATAGTATTAATTAGTACTTTAAACTTGGAAGGAATATACATGTAATAACCAGTATGGATAGTATCAACTATATATAGTTAAGCTAGCCAGCTGTAAAAAAGAAGAAAACTGTTATGAATTACTGTGATAGATATTTGTCCTTCTGCTCTCTCTCCGTTTGTGAAGTCTAGAAGGACACGAATATATAGATAAAAGACATGTAAATGGCATTAATTGAATCCTCTGTTATACTTTTTTTTTTTTTTTAAGCCCTGTTTCATGTGTTTGTAGAGGTCTGGGACTAATTTGTCATCATATCAAGCGTTTGCCTGTGTTTTGAACAAGGCAGGAAGGCTGCCATCTCCAGTTTTCCCATTCTTGAAAGGAAGATTTTTATTAGTGCACGAACATTGGGCTTTGAGGAAAATTATTTAGTCTACTTTTGTTTTTGAATAAATTATTTAGTTTACTTGGTGCACAACAATTCGAATTTCTCCGGTCATGATCTACACGGGGCGCCTTGAAAATTGGGTCAATTCGAATTGACCTGACACGAAATTGCTGAGTTGACTACAAGCATTGCGTGTTTTATGGATGCCTTCATTATTAATTTGACGATAAACCAAAATTTCTTGAGAAACACGTTTTGCGTTCGAAAATAGGATTTTTAATGCTCATGCCAGGAATATGGTAGATGCATATTAAGCAAACAGATTGAAATTCCCATTAATTATAAGTCATAGGTAGATGATTTGCTCCTTGAAGAACTTCCAAAGGGTCGAATAGTGATCCTTCAAAGATAAACAAATTTCTGGAAATTCAAATCTTACAGAATCTCTCTATATCCAGAGCAGACGTGAACTAATCCTTTATCCAATGAGTGAAACGTTTAGCTCAAGACGAAGAAGCTCTCCTGACCATTTTCGATAATTTGGAATCAAAAAAGTAAGTGCGAGACTGTTTCCTCTTCATTAACACATAGAAGAGAGACACAGAATGAAAGTAGGAAACCAAGACACATTCATCATGGAACGTAATTACGATATTTTTACTGTCATAAATTGGTTGTAGCAGTAACATTATTTATCATGAAAGTCGCCGAAACGTTATCAAGCGTTATAACAAGCAGCTCCTCAAACATAGTCTCTCGTTCACCAAAACACTCGTCGCATTCCCCAATTCCATGCAAAACATATAGTCTCTCGTTCACCAAAATACCTGCTAGTAGGATCGAACCATCCTCAAAATTTCTCACAAGTTAGATAAAAGAATAACTAGCTTGCAGGCAACAGCATTAAACATCTAGACCAGGAATGGAACACCAAATCTCCAACTTAAATGCCGAATCAGTTGCAAGTCTAGCGTTTTGCAGAAATGATAAAACTACATGGACAGTGTCCACCTTCCAACAAACTAACTGAAGTGATAATATGCTCCACATTCTCCAATCCAGTGAGGTATCCAAAAGTCAAAGTCACAAGTAATATAAATATTGATATTTAAGAGTACAAAATGATTTTACAGCAAAAAAATTATGAAAAATCAGAATACAGAACTGAGTCTTAGTAGCTTTCAGTAATATTTGCACAATACACTGCTTTAGAGGTCCATAAATACAACTTCGAAACAACAAAAGAACGAGGCAATAAAAGTCCCATAGTAATCCACAGATTTCAGATCAGAGGTTTTAAGCCTTGTGCAGAATGTGAATTGACTTTGGAATGGACATGCAGCTGGATGCACTCAGTGCTGCTTGTAGCAGATTCTGGAACTCAAGTTTGCATGAATAAAAGTTGAAAAGAAAGCATAAAAGACAACTCAACCAAATGAAAAACCGAAAAGGAAAAAAACACAAATATTTTACCATTTTTATATATTTCCTTAATTTTGAACCAAAATTGAAAAGAAAAACATAGAAAACCAGGAGGTAGCTTTTGGACCAGCTTGACACTTACAGGATGCAAGGGCTTACTCTCCATAGAGTCTCTCAAGAAGTGAACAAGAAAATATACTCCACTTGCTGGTTTTCACACACCAGGTCTATTACATCACCAAATTTTCACCTTAAAAAACCTAGTGGGTCTTTCCCTGAAAAAGAAAGTCAAATATTTAATCATGCATCAGAAAAGCCACAAATTCACAACTCAACAAGAAAGTATGTTCAAACGACCACTAAATAACACAACACAGTTGTATGCAATAGATCAGCTTGCAGGCATCTTTCTTCAATTATCAAAAACTTACTAGTTGATGTCCTTGACACATCCCAAATCAACCTTCGGATATACAGTTTGCATGGACTATAGAACCCTGGGGTGTATCCTCAGTTTGAATTCCAGTCTCGCCTTCAGGACAGGGAGCATTTGCATAGACAGCGCCTTTGAACATCCATTGGTCTCTTTCCTCACTGTAATAATCATCAAAAAGCTCACCACACAAAACACATAAACACTGACGTTCATCAGCAGGAACCATCTGCTCATTACATTCTGATCTCTTGCTAGGACCTTCCAAAACCCCTACTGATTTATTATCACTAGACAGGATGCCAGCATTCCCGGCTATCCGATTCAACTGAATTCAAATACCAATCTCTTGATTCTTTATTCAAATTGTTTTTATGTGTGTCTCGCAAAGCATGCCATTCCAAGTGTCTGTCAAGTAGCTCCTGAATTTTGAGCCGAAGGCCACATTTGCTACACTTAAATGGAAGATCCTCCAGAAGTTCAGCAATCACAGCTGGATGGAATTTCCTAAGAACATCTGGTTTAAACTGAAAACCAATAAGATTTTGTATGTCAGACATGGTGGACTGGGGCAACACATCTTTTGCTTTAGACACAGGCTTGGAAATATGCAGCTCCTCTTTTATAGATGAGGAAGAAAGAGGCAAGGAAACTGGAGATGAACTAGTGCTTGCAATTTCAAGACTCTGGTTCTGAGGTCGACCAGGTGCATCTGGTGTAAGAGAAGTTACTGACTCCATCTTTAATGCAGTTATCAATCCCTTCTCAACTAGTGAACTCAAAAGACTAGAAACTGGAGCAGAGACAGCACTGGTTGCATTCATTCGAAGGACTGTGCCAAGGACCCACCTCCAAGAGAGCAAGGAGATGTGCTGGGAGGCACATGTGGTCGATCAACATTCTTCTGAGAAAAAATTGAGGAATTTGTAATGTTTTCATGTGATGACTGACTCAAAACAGCAGGTGGTGAAATCCTGGGATCCGACACTGAAGAGTGGGTTGGAGGACGACTGGGTAGAGTAGGCTGCTTGCTAGCCTGATCCGAAGCAACTCCAGCATCCTGAGAAATTAGAGAAGGCAAGCTTCCACTAACAAGGCTACCACCAAGTATTCCACTATTCATTACAGCAGCCAACAAACTACTGGTGCTAGACTGTCCTGAAGATTGTATTATGATAGGATTTGGATCGTTGGAAAATGAATTTGTTGCCGTTGATGAAAGGCCTAAAGCTGAAATTTGAGGCAATGATGGTTTCAAGGTTTGATGAGTTGATTCAGACAATAAGGAATCAGGTTGCTGAGTAGAGGAAACATTATGTTTCAATTTACTAGTCGTAGTAGGTGTTACAGAAGACAAAGCACGAATACTTGGGGGCTGCTGTCTGTGAGAATTAGCAAGATGGAAGTTCCTAGAAAGAGACTGAGAATCATGAGAAAACTGAGGACGAGACCCAACATTAAGGTGTCCTGAAAATTGAGAAGCTCTTGAATCTGCAGAAGGCAAGGTTGGTTTTTGGTCATGCTCAGTTAGATGGTGAGCTACTGGACCAACACCACGTATTGAAAAGGAAGGTGAAGAATGCCGCTGATGCATGGGAGACTGTGCGGAGGGTGATGCAGCTCCGTGAGTCTGTCGCTGTTGTCCTATGGATCCCTTGGACCCCAATGTTGCACTTGAGAAACCATAGCCTGGTGTTCCAGTACTACCAGGCCCCATTTTTGACTGGAAAGGTGACCTGCCTACAGCAGTAGCAGTAGTTGCCAACCCACTAAGAGATGTTGGATAGCTTCCAGAATTCGTGTTTCTAGAAGAAAGCAAATGGCTAGTCCCCTCTGACACGACCGGTTCCTGAGACCGTGATGATGTTATTCGATGTCCAATAGCTATTTGGCCTTTCTGCTCAGTAGATAGAGAATCAGCTGAAGCTTCACTCTGCAAGTAATGTGCAAAACCATTTCAACAATAATCAAGCTTAAGAAATGCTTCAAAAATATCTAAAACTGAAACTGAATATCTTCCTAACTCTCCTATGCCAGGACTTCTTAACTTCAAAATAACAAAGAGAGAACTCCTCTTTATCAGTTGTGTCTGCCATAATGGACATATGGAACATGTTGTGCATATCATTTTCGAAGATTTTCTTCTATCATACTGTTGCAAGAGTAACCTTAACCACGGCATCATTCAGTCTAAAACACAAAGGATGATAGCATTCAAATTTTCCAGCAACTGATGATAACAGAAATCCCATATCCACATCAGACTTGATTAGTTGTGCCAGTTACTGGAAGCACTATTCTTGAGTTGGATCATTTTTTTTACTGGAAGAACAAGACTTTTGGTGTTACTAGCGACAATATAACCAGTATTCTTTTAGATGGGTTTACAAATTTAATATGCAATTGTTAGTAAATCATCAAATAAATAGAATCCATGACACCAAGTGTCAAGACAGTTATCCCAGTTATCCATGCACAAAAGGCAGGGATCCTGGAACAACTTCAATCTTCAGCAGAAAATAGATCTCTGTGAGTGTGTGGGTGTGTGTGTGCTTGTGCAGCATGCATTTGTGTGTGGAATAGTGGAAAGAATTAGCATGGAACACGGCATTACAAAGATTATCAATATTTGGATAAATAAGACATAATTTAACATCAAGGTGGTGTTGAACGATGTATGCTGTTACAAGTAGCTGAAATGACAACCATGTCAAGGCAATACCAGAGAAAAGTGACAAAACACGAATCATATTCCCCTACTGAAAAGTTCAATTTACTTCTTAGTACTTACTGTTCTTTCAGAATCATCAGGCGTCCAACGATCTCTTCCTGAGCTTATACTGACTGATTGCACTTTGATCATTCACCCTTGAGTTAATATCATCCCACATATATTCTTCTTCCTCAAAGTTCTTCCAGTTCTTTGTCATCTCACCGGTGCTTCTACTAGGAAAGCTGGGTCTGGGTTGCATAGTTGTATTAGAATTTGAAGACCTCAGGGCAGGATAACTTGGAAACCCATGCTTAACGTCAAAAGCATTCCCGTGCTCAGCCATTGTTGGTGTTGGTGTGATACTTCCATATTCAAACCAATGCTTATCAAGTACCTGCTCCTTAAACTTTTCACCAGCTCCTCCAATTCCATGGCGTGATTGCTTCGAAATGACAGAATCATATTCAGAGTCGTCAAATGCGGCAGTAATATGTTTTTCACGAGCAGCATCACTCAGTTGTTCTCTTTGTGGATGCTGAAAACCCTGCACATTCAGATGAACATGAAACCACACATCCAAAAGTGTAAAGCACAATAACTTGAAAATCGCATTTGATGATGCACCTTAAGACAGTCGGATCAGCCCATGGTCTTCCAGAGCCAACAGTCGGAGTTCTTTCAAGTCTTTCCTCGGATGAGTTTACCAAGTTTCCACTAATATTACTGGCAGAACCTTTTGGCTTCACAACAAGAAACCATAAAAATAAAATCTCGTTAAGCAGTTAAAAATTATTTTCCTTGAAAGGACATTGAGTAAGATGAGATTTAACATAAATAAATAAGTAAACAAAGGAACCACTAACAAATATGTACGAATGCACAAAGAACGTTGCAAAAGATATCTGTTGGTGAACAATAAAAAAGATATCGAACAAATTGCTAAGAGATGACAATGACAACATCTATTAGGAACAATAAAGGTCGACCAAGTTCTCCAGGAACACTTAAAGCTTGGATACAATAAAGCATGTGAATCCAGTTTTATTTAAACAATTACTTCCCCCTCTTAAGCATAGTTTATCAAAATCAAAATTTTGTTTTCCAGTATAACCATTTGTAATAGAATATCCTTTTTCAACTTTTCCTTTTTTTTCCTGGTTGGAGGGGGGAGGACAGAGGAATGATATTGCTTTCATACATTTTTTCTATATGGTTTGATAACTTTGATTTCTAATTTTTGTTCTCATCCCATGCTCATTTGAACCTCATGGGATTTGCATAGATATTGAAAAGTGTACGACACTTTCTAATCCATAGGCTAGTGGCAAAGATACTCTGTACGCGTGGGTAGGCACATGTCACAAGTTCAATTCTTGGTCATCAGAACACATTCAGTTACCAAGTTTTAACGGTGAAAGGAGCGGTAATTAACCACAAAGTTTCAGCAATGATGGGTGATTAAGCTGTGCTTTGTGCGACTTTCCCATCGTTTAAAAATAAAAGAAAAGACAAAAGAGGCATTCTAATAATCAATTGTACAGTCAACCAAGGAGTATCAAGCAAATGTTCTATACTCAAATGTCCAACCAGAAGACAGTCCTTACCCTATTGGACAGATCAAAACGCTGCCTTGCCTCTAAATTTCATTTGGGATTCACATGTATGCTATGAGCAGGGCGGTTTGCAGGAGCATCGGGCCGAGATGATGTTCCTGAAGACGAACCATTAACAGAAGGCACAAAGCCAAGTTCCTTCTCAATCATCTGAAGTGTTGGAGAAGGGAATACTCCTTTCCAAGTACCAAACAGATGCCTCATGCCAGGGTGTATTGAAGAATCAACTTGTCTATATGCCCTGCAGAAAACCTATAAACGCACCATGATGGCATCAGATGACATATACGCATAACAGTTCCAAGCATATAGTAATTTAGTTTGACTACTTCCATCACAAGATGAAAAACAGAATAGTAAGGATTACCCTCTATTGTCACGTTCATCAGCAACACTATAAATACAAGTAAATATCATGTTAAGGAAAATTGATTATGTATGTAAAGTGTCTAAAAGACAGTGATCAGTAATAAAAATGTAGATGTATTAGAATCTGACCTCAGGTAGCTTGTAAGCAAAGTATTTAATGTAACTCTCCTCCAATATTCTTCACGATACTGTCTAAAAGATAAAGAGATGGAAGCTTGTACTCACGAGGAACCTGTAAATAATTCCAATTATCAGAAATTAATGTATAGGAAACTTCACCAAACACAGGCAAAAGATACTGCATATAGCAAAAGGTAAATATCTCGTGACCTGAAACGAGAAACTTGGTTATATGAAACAAAAATCTAATAATATCAAACTTTGAAATCACTGGCTTAAATATTAATAGTCATGAACTCCACCAACTTATTTGGATGACCAATATAAGAGAAGAGAAAGAGCTATGAATAAAAGCAGTATCATCGTAACGGGAAAAGGGCAATCATATGCAGTCCTTTTGCTATCACTTCAGCTAAAAACTCCCAATAGATGTAACCCTGAACCAAATTCTCAAATCCTACTTTACCCCGTCCTTGTATGTTGACATCCTCTTGCGAACAGAGAATAACTTAGTGTGCTACAAATTGTATTCATTAAGCTAAAGTGATTAGCCACTCAAAACTGATCGATGTAGATTCAAAAATCAAGACATCCCAAAACTATCATATGATGATGTCTGATAATGACATTTGAATACCCAGAAGAATTTCCAAAATTTTCAGCTGATAAAATGCAAGTGAAAATGGCCAATATTGACATAACCATAACAGGACTTCCCAAAATAGGAGCTTTTTCTAGCAACAACCAACTAACAAAATGTAGTTGGTAAACACAAATGAAAAGTCAAAGGATACATCAACATCAAATATTCTTGTCTCCTCACTTTCGGGGAAAGGTACATGACATCACACTACTGTAGAATGGATAGATAAATCAGCTCAAGATAAATCCAGTTGCAGAGCACCATATAACACGAGAAATTATGCTAACAAATGAAACTACCTACATTGAGTACTAGTAGAAGAATACAAGATAATACAACCATGAGATTGCTACTAAAAATGAAAATGGAATAGAAACCACAGAGTTGCTTTAGACCAACCTTGATAGATTTCCAGGACAAAGTTAGCATAGTAAATATCGCCCCATGTTATTGGTGGCCAATAATTGTTACACGCGGAGTGAAATAAGTTCTTCCTTCACTCATTGAACCCAACCAAATTGATAAGGTAAAAGTGCCGAGCTGATCACATTGATTTCACATTGAAAAATACCTTCACGGCATTATTCACAATTATGGCTTAAGTTACATTCAAAATCATAGCAAAATCAAAACATAAATAAACAAAGTCATTGCATAATTATTACCACAAAACACCAAAATCACCTTGAAAATGCGATATTTCCATTAAGCACCACTCATCGTTACAAGTTTTCTCTACTATAGAATACACTAAGAAGTAAGAACATGGAAAGCAAACACTACTATAGCAGTAAATATTACCTACTCTAATCGTTTTTAAAAAAAAAAAAAATGAAATCTTTTTTCTTCTTTATCCAATTTTCCTATACAATTCAGGCAACTGTAAATACATAGAACCAGTCATGTTAGTCGTAATTTTGAAAATTGGAATCACCTCAAGGATATTGGCACAGACAGTACCCGCAATGGCCTTAGCAGCATGGACATTTTCCCCAGCAATAATAGTTAAATTGGTAATAATCGGCTTCGAATTGAAAGTAAGCTCGGACAAGGCCGTCTTGTACTGATTCACAAGCTCCAGAATCTGCTGTTGCGGAAAAGGTCCCCGCACCGAGTCTCTGCTCTCCGAATCACCACCGCTGCTGACCCGAAATCTCGTATCGGCAGCCGAGCCTGAAGTGGCGGACGGCGGCGCCAAGCGCTGCTGCTGCTGAATAAAGGAGCTGTTGGCCTTACCACAGAGGTGCGATCCAGTGCGACTGGGTCTTCGGAAAGCCTAGGTTTCTTCAACCCTAGTTCTCGAGATCTATCAAACGGTCTACGTGAACTCTCCATATCCATTACAATTCAAATGAAAAAATTACAGAATAATTACAAAAATCATAAACTTAAATTATCTTTGCTAATTACATAGTTCAATGAGCTATCGAAAATTGAAATCACATAAAGAAAATTGAGAAATACAACAAATTAAAAATATATTTACAATCGATTGAAAAAAAAAAAACTCTAAGCGAATGAATCTGATGTGGTGAAAAATAGAAATAAGTAGTAGTGGAGGAGCTGGAAAAATGTTACTGAGAGTCCAGTATATATGGCGGGCGTGGAAGACGACACGGTGAATAGAAGAGGCTATTATGCAGGGTTTTTTTTTTTTTTTTTTTTTTTTTGTGGGTGCGTGGAGTGTGCAAAGAGGGGGAGACTGGGGGAATGGGACTGGCGTATGGGTACGAATTGTGGGCTTTCGTTTATTGGGTTGGTAATGTGACAACAAAATAGGCTTTTGTCCTGGGCTGGATCGAGTTTTTTTTTATGTCTCATTAAGTTATTGTACATGTTTCTTTGGTACCACAAAAAAAAAAAAAAAAAAAAAAGTAGTTATTTATCATATTATTTAGAATATGAATGTAGTAATTTATTTAAATATGATATATGTAAAATAACAAAAGTGATGGAAAAATATTTTGACCACCACCAAATCCCCATATCTCACAATCCCATTGCACCGTGGCAACAGACGCCAAATTTCTTTCAAACACCTAACACTAAAAGTAGATTTTCCAACTGTCCTGGAAGCCACAATTGCACATCCATCTTCAGCTGTACCAAAATATCTCCTCTCCCCCAGCCCCCCACACACTCGATTTGGACCCATCTCCGCCGTCCCCTAACAAATCGCCTGCTATAAACCATAAAAAAATAGGGAAAAAGTCAGCAAACACACAGCACACACCAACAAAACAACTTGGCATATTATGGTGGGGGTTCTACCTTGGGCACTCAATTTCCTTCTCTACTAAGTTAGCAGTGTGACATAAATTGATGTAAATAAAATTATTAAATTTATAATAATTTTTGTTTTAACGTTTTCGTGTCGGTAAAATGTAGTACTTATATTATAATATGCTATGGGAGAATAAAAACTTGATATAATCCATTTGATGAATTTTTTTTTTAAATATTTGGTAAGATTAATTGATATGGAGAATTATTTAATGGATTCGGTAATGACCATTGTCACGCGGCTGAGAATAGTCTCCACCGACTTAAGCCAGTACAGTTTCTTTACTGATGCTGATATTTTTAGAGTTCCATGATCCATCCCATGTCGGCAATGCCTATATAAACTCAAACTACCCCCACTTTGTCACCGACCATTTCATTAATTTGTCACCTTACACCAAGAAACAAGAAACTCACCTCTCCAAAAATCTTCCCTTGTCTCAACAAAATGAACCCACATGATCATCAACATAATAAACCAGTCTCGCCTTTTATAGACTTGGAATCTTTCCAAAATCTTGAAGAAGAAACTGCTGTTGTGCCGCAGCCTCTAGTGTGTCTGCAGGGGAGTCTGGTGCCGCCGTTTCTTTCCAAGACGTTCGATCTTGTGGACGATCCTGCGCTGGACTCCATAATCTCGTGGGGATCCAGTGGAAATAGCTTCGCCTGGTATGGGACCCTGTGGAGTTTTCTAGGGAAATTCTGCCCAGGAACTTCAAGCACAACAATTTTTCCAGCTTTATTCGCCAACTTAATACTTATGTATGTATTTCCGCTTCTTCATACACAGGCTCCAAGATTATATTTTTTAAGTTCTGTAAAATTCCCTTTTTCCCTTATTTTTTTTGTATTTTTAATTGCTTTATAGTAATTGCTCTTTTAGAAAATTCTGTAATTTATTGTAGATCTTGTATTTAAACTCTGTAATTCTTGTAAATGTTGTAACTTTTAAGTAGATGATGCTGTTGACAATTCCGTAGCGGTTGTTATATGAATCTTGTAAAGTTAAGGCTGGTTTGTACAGGAACTCAGTAAAGAAAATTAATTTAATTTGAGTTTGTTCTGTTTAATATTAAGCTCAGCAGTGTTGATTTGTATTGGAATATTTTCTGGAGCCTTGAAATTCTTGAAATTGAGCTATATATTGAACTGAATTTTATGATTCTCATCAGCTACATCAATATATATACAGTACTGCTGAGGTGATACATCTTACCTCCTTGAAATAAGAACATCATTGGGAGGTTCATCTATTTTGCAGGTCAGAATTTAACATTCTTCTTATGTAACATATTCAGTTAAACAATCTGACTTGCAGAAAATTTATGTATATTATGATCTATTAACAGATGCAGTGATGATTAGTTTGTAATGCAGCAGTTTGCTGCTGCGATGAGATTCTACGGTTTGTTTTTGTCTTGTGTGATGAATGTTATTCCCGTTTGGGGATCCATGTTTCAGTGCGCCTTTCTAATTTGAAACCATTTTTGTCAATTATCATAGGGGTTTCGCAAGATTGATGCTGACCGATGGGAGTTTGCAAGTGAAGGTTTCTTAAGAGGGAACAGGCATTTGCTGAAGAACATACAGAGGCGCAAACCCTCTCACTCTCAGCATGTTGGAAGCTCCTCTGGATCATCTAGTGAAGTGGTCAAAATTGGATTGGAAGGTGAGCTGTAGAGAAATTAAGGAAAGAGAGGAGCTCAATGATGCAAGAGGTCTTTGAATTGCAGCAACAGCAGCGTGGAACAATCCAGCATGTGGAGGTAGTTAATGAGAAACTCCAGGCAGCAGAGAACAGACAAAAGCAGATGGTCTCATTCATGGCTAAGCTATGAAAAATCCAGAGTTTCTGGCTCGATTGCAACAAATAAAGCAGCAAAAAGCAATCACTTCTCCAAGAACGATGAGGAAGTTTCTGAAACATGAGCAACATGAACCAGGTAAAGCTGACTCATCTCTGGAAGGGCAGATTGTGAAGCATAGACCTGATTTTCGTGATCTGGCTACATCATCCTTTACTCCAGAATTCAATCCAGTTGCAGTAGAACAACTCCCTGAATTTCCTTTACATGGTAAGGGAGAAAATATTGGTTTAGAATCAGGAAATATACCATTCCATATAGGAAATATTGCTGCAGATGAAATGGTTCTGGCATCTGAATTTCTGGAAACTTATACCATCAGAACTGGCCGCAGGAGGTTTTTCAAGACAGGGAACTGAAGATCCATTGTTCAAAGGCAAGAATGTGGTTCTGCCAGAGGTGATGCCCAAGTATTTTGTCTCTTCTCCTGACGACTTGACAAATGAGAAGACCTTCCCCGGGTTCTCATCACCAGGTATTGAAAGTATGCTCAAAGAACAGGAACCATGGAGGATGGGTATTGTAGCTGGTACTGGTATGTCTTCTTCTAGCAATGAGCTATGGAATAATGCTGCAAACTATGACATTCCAGAACTAGAAGTTAGCAGTGGCTTCCCAGATTTCTGGGATTTAGGTTCTCTAAATGTAGCCGGAAGTTCAGGTGCCGAGAAGTGGCCAGGCGATGAATCTCCTTTTGGGGAGCTTGATGATCAAGTTGGCCAGCAGAAAGATGATAGTTCTAAGAAACTAGATCCATAGGGTTCTTCACTGGCCTCTTGGATCAAGTTATAGTTGATGTATGGGATTCTTCAATATCAAATGAAACTATTCATTACATATTAAAATGCTTGATTTTAAAAGGGTTTAAACTGTTTCCCTATATTTTTTCTAGTTTAGATATTGATTTTATGGAATTCATTTCTGCATTTGATTGGTTGTGCACATTTATAAGCATAATGTGCATAGTAGTCGTTTCCTGCTAACAGAAGCTTGTAAGTTGTGAATTCTGCAGATTCAGAGCAATACTGGACAGGTAGCAGCCACTTTTGAGGTTTGGTTGGATGAATTCTGCTGCTATGTCAAGTATTTGGAGACAAGATATCTTCATAAGAAGCATTGATGTCTTCCATTTATTTGATTTAATGTTGTTTCTCTTGTTGGTCGGCGTGCTTGGTCACTTACTGACATTTGGTTCAACTGGAATGCTATTGTTGTAAGCTTCCATTTGGTTATATTATCCGCGGATCCTCTCAACCAGTTTTACCTCGTAGCAACTCTGTACTTGTACATATAACAATTAAAATTGTTTTATCCCAAAATTCTGTACTCTTAGCAAATTCACCAAGATTCTCATTCATTCTAATAATACAGACCGGGTAGTATATTTAAATGCTAGTATCCTCCATTTGCCTTTTTCGTGAATGATTTTTCTTATGTAGCTTAGCTAAGTGCATTAATATTGGACTGAAAGTGCAGTTCGGCGAAGCAAACAAAATAACTTTTTTGTATACCCAGTGGCTTGCTTGACAGAGCTAATTTAGCAACATTTGTTTTCGTGGAAGACAAAATGTGGCTCCACAATGAATGAATACCAGTGCCATGATAATAGATAATATCTATACTTAGCATCAGAAACAAAGAGTAGTTTGAGATACAGTAGTCCAAGAACTTAAACAAAGTTTCCGTTTCAAAAATTCTGGAATGGGAGATAACCGACCTAATCACATTGGCCTTTATAAGCCAGTCTAAAGTGGGGACTAGAACAAGATATTTACATGCATCAGACATCCTTTTATAGAACAAAAAACCTAGAATTCAGCAAGTCATTTATGATTCTGTTCTTAGATATGCCATACAAGGTTCTGCAGTCCCCCCTTGAATATGCATTTCGCACTTCCCTATTCCTGCAATTTACTGAACAAAATGTGACCAAAAGTATACCATCTCATACTGCAATGATTTTAATAAGAATTTAGAGCCATTAACCACAAATCAGAAGGGCAAGGGCAAAAGATAAACAATAAAGAACTAACAGCGAAAAAGATTTTGGCATTGCCTGGAAATGGAAAATGCTTAAACATGAAGGCACTACTTTGCGCAAATAAGGCAAAAATTTACTACAAATCAAATTTCAGTATAAAAGATGCAAGTAAAACCAAGAATCAAAGCAGTAATATCAAACATCAGAAAAACTCTTAACTGACCATTGCTGCAACAATCAAAAACTCATGAAAGCTATTTCAGAGAGAAAGACCAGCAAATAGCAATTCCAACTCCTCCTCCTGTGATGTGGTTCTCTGCAGAAGAGAAAGGTATCCAAAATAGCGTCAGTATCCTGTTTCCATATGTTTCTTGTACGAAGGTAAGCTATGTAGTAGGCTGCATCTTGACAAAGCTTTCAACACAGAACTTAACTATACTCAGCCGAAAGGATAAAGAAAGTTGTTAATCAGAAAATACAGGAGTAGAAGAGTAAAATTGCCACAACACGAGTATGAGATAGTAGCAACACACTAGATATGAAGATCACAAGCTCATATCAATAAACTATCCTCTATATACAGTACAACTCTTCCGTTTTGGAATAGTTTTTCCAAAAAAGCTCTATGATTCGGTCATAAAGCCGAAGAACACATGTAATGTAATATCTATGTTCACGCATCAAAAAAGAAAAGAAACTTGGAGGGATTGACATTCAAGAATCTAAAAATATTGAAAACAAAATCAAACTTCCATGGAAGACAGAGAGCAAAAATGCACAGCAGTTTTGGTATTCAAATCTACCGTCCATGACGCCAGTTGGATGGTTCCTATACCCAAACATTGGGCTCAATTCATACTGAAAACTAGCAGAAATATGATTAAGCATGTGAATTTAATAGTCAAGTCGCTTACTTGTAAAGATATCAAAAGAGAACATCATCCAATTCAAAACAGGAAAAAAGCACCATAAAGATTGGATTTTTACATCAGAATTGACAGTACAACATCCAATTTAAATAAACTTCATGACTCAGGAGCATTTTAACCTTCCCCTTCACAATAAATCTATAAAACCATTAAGAAGCCATTACCTATTATCAAATCAAGTGAAAAATTAGCTACACTTGCACTGTATAAGGGGGACAAACATCGAACATGGATCTTTCTTTGCCAGACCAATCTATTGATTAATATAGTTAAATCAAAATCAACTGGGCTACTTCTATTCCAGAAAACCACCAATCCCCAAAAAAAAAAAAAAATCGAAAGGAAGCATAGAAGGTGAGGGAGTTTTGTGGTTGACCTGAATGGATAAGAGGTGAAGGATTTTATTCAAAACGCGCAAGCGATGAGTGGCGTAATGAAAGTGCTGTTTGGTGGAAGTTTGTTCATTCTTGAAATCTCTTCATCAACTGCTGCTTTCTTTTCTTCCAAACCCTTTTGATTCCAGGCTGCTCTTGCTTTACCAACCGCCTGATTGCCCCCCTCTTTTGGTTGCCGATTGAGGCCATTTGTGCCCTTTAATCCCTCCAAAGAATCCATTTTTGCGTAGCACCCGCCTTTAATATGCAGACAAAAACAAGAGAAATTCGATCAAAGCCAAAAAAAAATTATATTCTCGATTAGAATGATAAGTTAACTGAGGATGTTATGAGAGGGATATGGGCGGAGGCGAAGACGGCCCAGAGTTTCCAGAAAAGAAATCTAATCTGGGCTAATCAAAAAGTCAAATATTTAGGTAGATTCAATTTTTGACCTACTTATAAATTTTGTAATATAAATTAAATTTTAAAAAAATTATGATATTAATTGATGTAAGTTAAATTCTTTAATATTTAATTTTGATCATAAAATCTACAAGTAGAATCAAAAATCGTGAATCTCCCTAATTAGTTTCCATCCAAAAAACCTCTTTTTTTGTTCGAACATAAGCCGACACAGCATTCGGGCAATTTGAATTTTGCATGCACCTAAGGCCAATTTCTAGGATTAGTATCAAGCAAACGTGATAGTTTGGTGATAGTTTTTTATGACTTGAAGATACGTAATCTAGTAGAATTCAAATTTTTTTTATTTAAAGACAACGGAATTATTTTTTTTCAAAAAAAATTTGAAACAATAACACTTTGCCTCCCTGCACTAAATGCGTAATTACACATTATCTCCCTAAATTATAGAAAATAAAATTTACCCTCCAAATAACACTATTCCTCTATTACCAATATTAAAATTATTAAGATAATTTAGTTAAACAAATAAAATACCTTGGAACTATATTTTGATTTTTATAATTTAAATTTTGATAGTGATGTGATAAGTATTTAAAAAATCCCAAAAATAAACTATATAATATTGCTATGTAACCTATGTCAATGCATTTCGTGACTATATGTCGAATATAATATAATTGAACAGTTTCTCACATTGTCACTCATAAGATATCAATGTGTTATTATATTTTATATTTTTCTTAATTCTTTTAAATTATCGAAAATTAATAAAATATATGAAAAATTAAAATATGATACTAAGGTTATTTTAGTCAGCTAACTAAATTTTCTTGATTTTTTAAAATTTTTAAATGATGAATAATGTGAATTGGGGATAAAATGTATATTTTTATAATTTAGGGGAGCATAGTATACTTACACCTATTATATGGTGTAGAAGGACCATTTTGCAATTTTTTTTTTTTAAAATTAAAGCAAAGTGCGAAATCTAAATTGATTTGCAAAGTGTAATTACACTTTACCCCAGAACAATAAGTATAATTAGTCTCTTAACTATATAAATATACTCTTTACCCCCGATTTACATTATTCATCATTTAAAATTTTTAAAATATCAACAAAATTTAGTTAGATGACTAAAATAACCTTAGTATCATATTTTTATTTTTTATGTATTTTATTAATTTTTGATACTTTAAAAGAATTAAGAGAAAAATAAAATATAATAACACATTTATATCTTATATTTTAGGGAGTGAAAATGTGAGGAACTGTTGAATTATATTATTTCCAACATCGCAATATGCACATAATAGGCCAAATATTAGAAGTATAAACTAGACATCGAAAAAATCTCAAACTTCAATAAAAATTTTATTTTCATACAATACCTTTACAGAAAAAAATTTCATAAAAGACAAGCTTGTTTCCAAATTATTCTACCATTCAGTTAAACATTCAAATTCAAAATAATATAAACTAAAATCCAAATAGTTCAGAATTTTGACTAAGAAATACATTGATATAGATTATATTGAAATATTATATAGTTTATTTTTGCTTATTTTTAAATAATTATCACCTCACTATCAAATTTTAAATACATAAAAATCAAAATATAATATTAAGGGTATTTTAGTTATTTAACTAAATTATCTTAATCATTTTATAGTATATTGATAATAGATGAATAGTATCATTTGGGGACAAAAAACTGTAAGCTCCCAAGCAGTGGGAGGAGCCCAGGGCTTTGACCGCATGCCTGTTGAAGGATGAGCCGGCGACTCATAGTCAGTGGCTTGGTTAAGGGAACCCACTGGACCCTATAAGGGATAAGAATGGTAATGACTACACACTCAAAAAGAAGACATACCGCAAGGCAGCCCCCTCTCTCCCGTACTCATGAACATCTATCTTCACCAATTGGATTGTAAGATAAACTTATATATTTATAGTTTAGGGGAACAAAATATAATTACTCACATAGTGCAGGAAAGCAAAGTGTTATTATTCCCATTTTTTTTAAAAATTTTTAATATGGTGATTTCACACTTTATATTAAAAATAAAAAAAATGAACCAAAATTGATTACGTACTTTAAAAGTGCGTTATCAAATTAATTACACGTGCAAGAATCATAGTTTCAAAATACCCTAAACAAACAGTCACATTTACTTAATTCGAAATTTTAAAAACCGTCACATTCTAACAAATTGGCCATGCACCTAAACATATTGAAAATGATTTACAAATACATAAATATTTATCCTAAAATCAATATGTAATGACACATCCGTGAATGCAATGCATAAGATATTCTGTCTCTATTTTCTATTCAAAATTGAGATATGAAATTTTTTTGAGAATTCCTTACTAGGAAACATATATATAAATAAGATAATAGACATCTGTGTCACAGTTCCTGGAAAACTTAGCGTGTGGGATTTGTATTGGGTATGGGAAAAAAAACAAAAACAATGACAAAAAGGAATTTGCATTTGGATATTTTTTCATTTGTTATGTATTTGATGACACTAGTTAGGTATTAGATTTGATTTTAACGATACTCTTCACTATTATTCATTTAATTTTCAAAACATCAAAATATTTTTTGTGAATATTGACGATGAATTATGTTATGCAAAATTTATATATTGATAATAAAAATAAATTTTTTTATATAAATCAAAATTCAAGATGCTAATTTCCAATTTCCAACCATGTTTTGGTCCGAACATGTATTGTTAACAATGGCGGTATAAGTTTTTAGATTGTACATAGATTCTACATGCCCTCAAAATATTAGTCTTGTTAACAATGGGAGTATAAGTTTTTAGATTGTACATGTCCTTCAAAATATCAAAATATGTAGTATTTGTAAGAAAATAAATAACCAATAACGCAATAAAATTTATAATTTTTATTTTTTTTATCACAAATTACCTTGATTAATTTATACGAAATAGAAGAAAAGTATAAAGATTATATCTTAAAATTACTGTAAAATTTACATCGATTCACAAGTCACACAAGTGACCGATTTCAAATAATATCCACACATTAATTGATCCAAACCACTAAGTGCTAACTCCACAATTATTTTTCCCTTTTTCAAAAGTGATTTTCACGTTTTTAATGAAACTTTTGTTTACGATTTTTTAATCAAATTGCCGGACTAGTACTATATATATGTATATGTAGTAGCCATATATATCAAATCAAAGTAGTATGAAATATATTTATTACATC
This sequence comes from Cinchona pubescens, assembly GCA_025175665.1. NCBI lineage: Eukaryota > Viridiplantae > Streptophyta > Magnoliopsida > Gentianales > Rubiaceae > Cinchona > Cinchona pubescens. The sequence continues at coordinate 1,639,612 of JANKKI010000129.1, read as the reverse complement.
TATATGACTTACCTATAATATAATATATAGTTCTAGTATCCCAATTTAATTGGGTTTAGAAAATTATAATAATTCTAATATGTTTGGATCAATAACATATGAATAAGTATAAAATTATTAGGATTTTTAATATGTATTATTACAATTAAATCAACAAAATTAATTTATCTTATAAATTAACTCATAAGTATCAAATCGTTTTAACTCTTAATTAATTATCCTTAAGTATGTAATTATCAATCACGTTGGCAATAAATATAAATTATAATCCTAAATTACTATTGATTGGGTAAATTGAACACTCTTAATTTATCATTAATTTTTCGATTAATTATTTTACATTTATAGATCAAAATTGACTTCTAGTAAAATATCATGACCACCCACTTATAAATCAAGATTGGCTTCTAGTAGATATCATGATCACCCAAGTTTATGCGATCAAAATTAGCTTCTAGTAAAGTACCATGACCACCCACTTATAAATCAAGATTGGTTTCTAGTAAATATCATGATCACCAAGTTTATGGATCAAAATTGACCAAGTTTATGGATCAAAATTGACTTCTAGTAAACTATCATGATCACCCACTTATAGATCAAAATTGGCTTAACACCCAAGTGTTAAAAGATATGTTAGTAAAGTATCATGATCATCCAAGTTCACCCAAGTGTTAAGAGAAGATATGTTAGTAAAGTATCATGATCACCCTAGTGTTAAAAGATATGTTAGTAAAATATCATGATCACCCAAGTGTTAAAAAATATGTTAGAGGTGGTTTGACATCACTCATTCGTGATTTTGTTCTCGTGTAATTATTAACTTTTCACCAACGAATATCTCGATTAATTCAAAAATATAGATATAAAGCCAACTCTAATTGAATTAATCAATTTACTTCTTTCTAAAATACAACCCAATTTAAGATACTTATACACTCCCATTATAAGGAGTGGTAAACCCTATACTGATCATATCTTATCTTATTATTAAGTCATATTATATATGAGATCTCCCATCATAAGGAGTGGTAAATTCTATACTTATCATATCTTATCTTATTATTGAGTCATATTATACCTGAGATCTCCTAGGAGTGGTAAATCACATATTGGTCATATCTTATTATTTTATGATTGATTCATATTATACCTGAACTCTCATCCAGAGTAACGACTAATAGAGGCAAAATATAATAATACACAAGCCATCAAGAGTAACGACTAATAGAGTCAAAATATAATAATCCACAAGCCATCAAGAGTAACGACTAATAGAGCCAAAGTATAATAATCCACAATCCATATAAACTTATGATGTCGCGTTAAAATGATCATTATACTACTATTACAATGATTATACTACTATTACAAAGAGATTAATCCACTAGCAAATAATAATTCGTGTGAAATACTCGTAGCGGGTCAATATAATGTACTTATTCTCGTTAATATAAACATCTACATACAATTATGTGCTAATCCATCTCTGTCAAACATAACGATTACAAATATTCACGAATAAAATATAATTACATCATAACTATTTATGATTTCATATATATATATATATATATATATATATATATATTTCAAAAAATGTCATATTACAAAATATATATAAATATAAAAGTATAATTCTATCTTTAAAACAAATTAATTTTAAAACATCCACTAACAATATTATTCCCATTTCCCTTCAAATTATGTGAACGGCTAAACGAGCTCCTTTCAATGAAAAATATTTAAGTAGACCCGATTTTTGATCCCACATGTAAACCTTATCAATATAATGTACTTATTTTCGATAAGCATCTACATACAATTATGTGCTAATCCATCTATGTCAAACATAACGATTACAAATATTCACGAATAAAATATAATTATATCATAACTATTTATTATTTCATATATATATATATATATATCTATATATTTATAAAAATGTCATATTATCAAAATATATATAAATATAAAGTATAATTCTATCTCTAAAACAGATTAATTTTAAAACATTCACTAACAATATTATTCCCATTTCCTTTCAAATTATGTGAACAGCTGAACGAGCTCATTTCAATGGAAAATATTTACGTAGACTCGATATTTGATCCCACCGGTAAACCTTATGATCAAGATTAAACTTTAAAAAATCTTATTTACATCAACTGATGTCATAGATTTTCTAAGATTTAATCCACACCACAGAATCTACAAGTAGGGTAAAAAATCAAGTCTACTTGAAGATTTACCCCTTTCAATTAGGCCTGTCAATGGGTCGGGTCTAGACCCGAACCCGATCCGATCTGGACCCGTTTATCCGGATTTGGATCTATGACAAATTCCGATTACCCGGATCCGATCCGGACCCGTTTAGCTATTATAATAAACGGGTCGGATCTAACTAATTGTGTTCCGATCCTATTAAGACTCGGATCTGATTAAAATATTTAATATATAATAAAATTATTAGATATATATTAGTATTATTTTATATGTATATATACATATATGTTGTGTAAATTGCCCATGTAATTTATATTTAATATAAATACATGCATAAATATTAATTGTGAACTCAATACTTTTGTATAATTAAAAAAAAAAAAATTTTAATAAATTGTAATAATTTTACACATAATTTTTAAAAAAATTATTAAGACCCGGATCCGACAAGACCCGACAGATCCGGATCCGGATATACTTTTTGTAGACCCGTCCGGATCCGGAACTAGTAATATTAAACGGATTCGGGTCGAATCCGACCCGTTTACAGCCCTACTTTCAATTATGCCACAGGTGAGTATGCTATTTGAAAGAGATAGTGTAAAAACGCCCCAAATCCCACGGATGGTCGAAGCATCTCTCTGCATCGAGTCCATAGCATAGTGCTATGAATTCCTAAGTTCATATTTCTTCACATCACCCACTTAAATAATGTGAAGTAGTGTAGAAAAACATAGACCAAGAAATCTATAACAATATCTCTCTATTTCAGACATAAACCCAATCTATATAAGAATTTTCCTGAAATCTGAATTATAAACTGCTACTTGTTACAGAAACCTGTTATAGTTTCACAAAAAAAAATTGCATTGGGCATATGTAAATGTTGCATCTATTAGCACTAACATCATTGCTACTCTGTCATGGGAGAAATCGAACTTTATCAACAGTAATACTCTGTACATGTTTGAAAATTCGCTGCTAATTGCAAACTACAAGATCAGCAGCAAGATGCATGCCTAACAACCGTAAGTACCTTGATGTTTTTTATGCCTACCAGCCGTGAGACTACCACCCCCAACCAATTGAATACCTTTCAAATACTAAAGAATTACAATGTCTTACAAGTGGCAAGCAAAATTCGACTGATTTTGCAACTATAAGCCAAATTCTAATTACAGAGAACTTAATTACAAAAAATTATGAGCAAACCAGTGAGTAGAATTTCCACGCTGACACAGATATAGATACTCAGCTAAACAAATATTTCAGTCATAAGTATAAAATATAAGTGTTGATACTCGTCTCCTTTTAAAGCAATGGCATTTTCTTGGCAGGGGTAAAATCCATGTGTTGAACAAGCAATTGGAATTGATATGTACATGAACAAGCCGGCAGAAAATAAATATTGCACAATCAGCTTCAAGGATATCCCCAAAAAAGATGGCAAGTGTTGTGCCTATACGAGTATAGACACATTTCACAACTTCAAAACCTGCACTAAAAGAATTTAAAAATCAGGTAGGACACCTGGTAATTGCATGTTATGACCTTAATCACATAGTTTCTTTTATTGCCCTATTGTCGGTCACAAGTACAAAAGGAAAGAAAAATAGTCTGGCCTGGAAAACAAAAGATATCTCTCTTTTTTTTTTTCTTTTTTTTGGTTATAAATACATGTATACTGTAAGTGGAAGGATATCTTTTGATGGTAAAATTTGTTTCACAACAAAGAACAGATATACCATTGTGTTCACTAGCTTGACGAAAGGGGAAGCAAATATGGTAATAATTGAACAACAAACATAGATGCCAATGAGCTCTTACTAAAATCCTTCCAAATAAACATACCAGATGTAAGCGAGCAGCACTTATGCCAGATATCCGACAAAAAAATGCCAGATAGGTGCACATTTGGATTTCATGTGTTAAAATTCATGTGAGTAACATGTCTCCATGACCAGATTGAGGAACAGGGGAGTTTTTGATCAACGGTTTCAGGGATTCCATAATACTGGAAAAGGAAGGGCGTTTCCATGGCTCACTGCAAATTGCAAAAGTCATATTAGTAAAGATGAACTGAAGAACTCCAACCACAAAATATGGAACAACTCAACTCACTTTGCCCAACAGGCTTCAATAATTGCAATTATATGAGGATTCACATCACACGGTATTTCAAGCCTTTTTCCCTTAAAGCCCACAGCTGCCACAACCTGAGGGTTTAAAAAACAAGACACGACTGCATTATTCATAGCTTGGCACAAAATACTAGAAAAACTTAGATAAATGAAGAAATAAAACTGTTATAAGAAGCCGAACCACCATGGAATATGAGTGGAGAAATAAACATTTGCAGACAGTAACAAGGTAACGTGGAAGGTGACGGAAGATTTCATTAGACAACCGCAAAATAAGTTCACACCATATTTACAAGCAAACCAACAGCTAACCTTGACTTTTTTTCATTTTCTTTTCTGGATTTCAGCAAAATTTATGTTAGATAGTAAATCTACACACAAACACCATAAATTCAGCCTGGAACCTGAACCAGATCTATTTACTTGTCTGCATCTCACCAGCAATTTGACAGGGGAAAAAAAAAGACAGTTAATAACTCTTCCTCCATCCACAAAACAGTTAGAAACCAAATACTGATATAAAATTCTTTTTGCTCCTCTGCTAAATTTACATCGGATGTCAAGTTTATAAAAACTTAGGAAAAGGGACTGTTGGGTTGACAATATAGCCTCTAACATTTATGGACCTACTTCATGTCACTAACACCATAAATGACACCAAGCAAAATGTGGTTTAAGTTTTGGGATTCAATCACACCAAGGATCAAAAGTGTATAAGAGCACATCAATCCCTAGCATATGCAGTCGTGATGATCTCACTGATAGAGATGAAAACCAAACCTGCGCTGGATTTAAATTACTCCAGGGTTGTTGTAGTGTTGCCAGCTCCCACAAAATTATACCAAAGCTATATACGTCTGATTTTTCATTTGATGGTTCGTCACGAAGTACTTCTGGTGCCATCCACTCGGGCTACAAAATAATAGGAAACCAATTTCATTGTGCTATAGGAAAAAAAGATGCTGTCATTATGAAGTGAATCAGATGAACATTAAAGATTTGCACAACTTACGGTTCCAGCAGCAGACTTTGACGAGAGAAATGTATTAGCCTTTAAACGGGAAAGACCAAAATCACAAACCTGGAGAACAATCAGATAAAGTTAATTTTGAGAGTAAAATTATCCAAAAAAAAATACTAATAATAATAATCATTACTGTGGAAACATGAATGATTTGCAGCATATTCATCACTCTCAATTTCAAAAGGCCGTGTCAGTTATTCTGGAAAAAAAAAACTGAGAAAGAGAAACATAATTTCAAATAATCAGCCAAACAGTGCATAGAATGAATTGTTATAGCCTCTACTCGCAAACCAAAATTTTACAACATGAAGTAATTCAACTCAACGATTATCCCAATCTGACAACTTTATGCCACTGTGTTCAAGCTTACCTTGACCGTGTATTTCTTGTCAACCAAAAGATTGGGAGACTTCAGATCCCGATGAACAATAGGAGGATTATGTTTATGAAGATAATTCATCCCCTTTGCCTGAAAAGACAATATCAAGTCCTTAAGCTGAAACACGATCACAAAGCTAATAACACAGAGAGATAGAGAGAGAGAGACAGCACAAACCACATCATAAGCCATACACAACCGACGCCTCTCATCCAACACTTCTTTCGCACCTGGCTTATGCAAAAGTCTATATAAGGCTAGTGCTAATACTGCCTCTGAAATTAAACGTGATAACATTAAAAATCATGAAATACAGTTTCAGGTTCTAGAGTATATTGGAGCCACAACTGATTCATCTTATATGCAAAAGTTAAAAGAAAGGTCTGAAGCTAATAAAAGAAGGCACATTGATACCTTGATAAATATTCCGTGACTATAGACAAGTTTGGCGGCTTTGTGACAGCACCCATAAAAAGTACAATGTTAGGGTGGCGCAATCGTTTCATAATTTGAACCTAACCCAAACAAAAAGAAAAGAAAACAAACAAAACTTGCAGTGACAACAGAATATTGTGAGAGGGAAGAAAACACACATGCTCATACAAATGAATGTAGAGAATACCAGATTATGTACTCCAGCTTAGATTCAATTTAATATATATATATATATATTTTTGGGGGGGGGGGGGGGGGGAAGAAGGAAATATAGAAAGGAAAACATAGTGATTTTATTCCTTACCTCCCGTAAAAACTCATTGGATCGTTCTGCAAGGAAATCTTGCTCCATGAGAATTTTCACAGCGACATCCTGAAAAAACACACACTAGCAATTACAACAAAAATACCAAAACCATTGAGAAGAGGATGTTGCCAAATAATATTTGAACAGAGATCTCTGAGTTCTTATGGAAGTAACAAAATAAGGAACTGAGGGAACCTTAAAATGAATAGCATCAAGAGGGATCAGGTAAATCTACCCATGATAAATGTGCCAAATGGCAATAATATACCCATATAAACCATGAAATAGAACAAATCTTACACAACCATTCCAATCAGCACGGTGAACTGTACCAAAAGAACCTGAAAAATGGAACCAATCACACTGGTGAGTATAATCATCTAGAAAGTGATTTCTAAACTGGCATCACCGCCCTAATGGCCTAATGAAAAATCTGCATTCCACAGTGTCACTTTGACCAGCATAGAGAAAATACCAGCTCCGATTCTCTCTTTCAAAACAAGATCACTCCAAGCGATGTCCAAATCTTCCACATGATTGGCAAGGATAAGTTCTCCACTGGGTGCAACAGGAACCAGTTGACCTCCCTCAACAAACCTTCTATCTTTGATGGAATCCATCCTAGGCTCCGGTAGAGCTCTAGACGGCATACGCCCAACTGGGGGAACATGTTGCACAGCTAAGGCCTTATTGGTTGAGCCCATGATATTATAAGGGTTAGGCAATTTGTAAACCTGTGATGCTTTATTGTGACCCTTTATCCAGGCATTTTGTGGCGGGAGTGGTAATAAGGGAATTTCATGTTGATTGCTCGAACTAGGTACGCCACTGTTTCTGTCCATATAATTTTTATCAGTTCGTTTATGATATGAGGAGTCTCCATCATCATCAGCAGTAGCTCCTGCAATAGTCTCAAAAGAGATGAATATATTAAATTTAAGCCTTGATACAGACCAACACATGATAAGCCATACTAAAACTGTTGCATCCAACCAAAATATATAGGATATAGAAACTATTGATCTTTAAAAACCAATGTTTCTCTTTTTTTTTTTTCTAATCAACAATTAGTTTCAGAAAAAAATTAAAAAATACTATATATTTACATAAGCATGTTTAGGTGCAAGGAAAAAAAGATATATTCAAACCAAAAAAGGCATAAGGAGAACCTCTTGTGACTAAAGTTATAGTCCATTAGTTAAACAAACCTAATGGGTAAGTTTCTGACATTGATGAACTAAATACTCAAGCTAGCATCTTGAACACACATCAAAGAGCATGAAATATCTTCAGAATTTCCTTACAATCCAACTAATACTTCAGAATAACTAAATAAGTATCATGGCCAAAGAAGAAAGAAAGACTACACAATTTAACTTTATTGGCACTAGCATCAGAAAAAATACCAACTTTCAGCAAGAAAGGAATTTAGGAAAGCAAGAAAACAATATACACATATATAGAGCAGAAAATAGTACCAGTGGAGAAAAGGCAATGCCCAATGAAAAACAAATGCAGAAGGCAATGCCAAATGAAACACAAAATACAAAATCTCTGTCTTTTTTTAGAACATGAATGCCAATGCAATCTCCTAGAGAAGGGACAGGGAGCAAAGATGTACTGAGAAAATTTCACGATGAAGAAATCATTACCTGTTGAAGAATCATCAAATACAAGATTAAGTAACTGAGAATCAGAGAAATACTGTTTGGCCAGTGACCTGAAATCAATTGCAGTATCAACTTGTCTGAATCGAGTTAAGCACAATGGCGAAGAAATTGAGATGGAAGATGGACCATTCAACGATGAATCAGGCTCACACAAACATCCTGGATTTCCAATCAAATCAACTAGATACTCCCTGCAGCAATACCAATACATGTCACTATCAACCACTATCAAAAAACTTAATTTTATCGAGCACACGGATGCATCCACAATCAAACAAAAGCAGGGTAGTTGGTTATTGGTTTCCCTAAAACCAATCGCTAACAGCCATCAAGGTGTGAGGGAATCTCAACTACTGAAATGATTAAGTAAAAAGCATCTCAACTTCTGAAACTCTGATTAAGTAAAAAGCATGCACACTAGCAATACTTGGTCAAGTATAAGAACTACTTGTTCCAGCATTAAAAGTTGCACATATCATCTCTGTCCCGATTTTCTCAATCCAAAATAATGTCATTTAAATCCTTTATGAATAAGTAAAATCAGAAACTTCAACTTGACTGTTGATATTCTCCAGAAACCTCAAGAAACAATGTTGTTGGAAGATGCCAATAATCCCCTCTAGGCAGTTGAAAATCGAAATATCCTGTGAAAATTAAACACAATTATGTGAAAGTTGATATCTCCAAAGATCTGCTCCATATTCTCCAAGTAACAAGAGCTGTTGTCAGCAGAAAATTGATTTGGACGGGATCAAACAATACACATCGCAACAGAAAAGCTTTTCCAGCTTTCTTGTATGGATGGGAAAGACGAAGGGAAATTAAAGGAGAGTAATGAACAAAGCCAATAAGGGGAACACATATTACCAACTTGTCAAACACAAAATGATGAAGGAGGACAACAACATAAGAAATCGAAATTTCTCAAGAAATTTGTTCAAGAAGGCAAACGGTATCCAATTCTTCATATAGGTGGACCAACCTAGTGCAAGTCACATATGCCTAAAAACACATAGGAGGTGATGTTTCTTTTCATTTGTGACAGATATAGCATTTTGTGAAAATTGAACGATATAAAAGTATTACAAATGTCACCGTAAGTCTCAATAGTCCACCTGTCAAGCCCAAATCGAATAAGACATGAAGAAGCTTCGTCCCTAAAACAATTTTTGCATCCTTTTGCAATTCGACAAGGTAAGTCAATGCTGTCAGCCAGCACCTGCAAAAGTCATTTGTAAGCATGTGGAAAAGCCAATTTTATGAGCATTATACTCTGAATTGAATACGGATGAACCTTCCTGCCATGTATACTCCCTGGGTTTTAAAATGAATTAAACTTCACTGACAAAAAGTAAAACGAAGAAAACAATAGTTTGAACAAAAGGGGCATTTATCAAAATCAATAAGCTTAAAATAAATTGAGGAACATGAACATTTTTGGTGTAATACTCAATGTCAACCCCTTAATTTCCAAGATATTGTTTATAGAAGGATCCAATTGATCTTGTGTTCTCACTATTTCAGTTCTTCAGCAAAAAATAAAGCTGGAAATCTTAGGCAGTATAGAAAAAGAATGAAGCAAGTAATGCAGTTAAGAATTTTACATTCAATCTTTAAAGCAGACAAAACCCTGTCACAGCCACATCTAGAGATGTATAACATCCATTTCAAACAAAAGGAAGAGAGAAAACAATGCAAAAGAGGACGAAAACGAAGTACTAAAAAATCAAAATAGTGCGTACAGGAAAGTAAGACAGAGAACAAATAAATCATTCGCAAAAGAGATCACTTAGGGAAGCCAATTCATGCAACTGACAATGAATTTCCTCCAACTCAAGATGGACACATTAACTTTAATGGATGAGAATCAGATTTTTGGAAGCAAAAATTTCTCTTTTTAACTTCATGGACATAATTTCACCTACAATGCATTTGAAACTCATCTACTTTGAAATTGCTATCTTTATCCTTTATCTGGCTATGCAAGTCATATCACACTGAAATTGAACGCAGCTGTGCATATGCCTAAGGGGACAGCACCTAAAAGGAGAACTTCCAATTGTTGCTTGTTCACTTTCTGAGTGCTTTACATCTATTTCACAAAAACTTTACAAAAATTTAAAAGTACTTTACTTTCAATTAACACTCCATTCAAGCTGTGGACCAAGCCATTTTTCAAAACACTCACTCCTGTTCTCATAACCGGTTGACGTGCTAATTCTGAACTGACAAATTCAAAAGAAGAATAAAAAGATATAAAGAAAATGAAAAAGGTATGCATATTTATTTCAATAAAATATAATGGTAGTTATAACGACAAAAAGATAGTGACAAAATTATCAAGTATGTCTCGAGTCTAGAATTTAAGCACATACCTTGAATAACAAAGCCCGGTGTCTACAGAGGCCTATATTTTAACAGAGAGGCTACCAATTGGGAGTACAATGGACCCTAAACAATCCTTTAGGTCAACACTGCAGTCCTTCCATCTGGGAACCAAGTCTTCTTCACTGGTGAAAGCTGGACCCCTTGTGAAGGAACGAACCAAATTACAGAAGTGTTAAGACCACCAAACAGAGAATTCATGGTAATTTCTCAGCAGAGGCATCTGATACTCACCCCATATGATTGCAAACCAGCTTTGCAATCTGGTCAACAACATCTTGTGTGGTAATACAACTAGAGGACATGCTACGAACCCGATTCTGCAATTCCTTCAGGCTGGGATCACTATGCCTGTCAATGATAATCACCTCAACTGATGATATGTTAGTGGGATCACCAGACTTCAGCAATTCAATAGATGGAATACGACCACTTTCTTGCAGGTCGGAGCATACAGTCCATACATATGGATCCATTCCGTGAATTAAATAAAACCCATCGGGAACTTTGTCAAAATAAGATAAGCACCCAACATCAAGTTTACCTGAAATTCATAATTTAAAAAGCAGAAACCTTGGTTAGGAATTTGATGTGAAGGGTGGAAAAGGGGTAGATGGGAAAGGCAGAATGAACAAGGGAAAGATTTGGACATCAATTAAGCAGTATCACTAGAATACTGACAGCCCAAATGAGAGAACTCCATCACTTAGTTCAGCATAATGCTTACAAGAACTCAGTTCTTTTTTAGACAAAGAAAATATCAAATACCAATTCCACACATCCATGACATGGAGAAACCCACCTATCTTTTTTTATCCTTGCACATCAAATTCAGTTCTCATTGACTCCCATCACACAAACCACAGTTTTTTTTTTCCCTCTCCTTTTCCACTTTTCTCTTTTTCTTTTCCACGCCGAAAGGAAAAACATCCATGACAACACACTTCCTAGTCTTGAACACTACACTGATACAACCACTCTTACAACAATATAGACATACCAAAGATTACACAATTAAATCCACCATTCCCTAACTTAATCGACAAACTGGAGATCATGACCAGCATATTTCTGGCACTTGACGCCCTGGGTTATTGCCAATGCATCAGATATTTTCTATTGAAAGATATCACTACTGTGGCAGCACAGTTGATGGTATTATTTAGACTCACGACAAAAGAGCCACCACAAGAGAAGTTGAAGGTAGTAACAGCAATTGTGGATGTAGCCATAGTACATAAAACAGGTCAGGTAATCAAGTTTCAAATTATCATAAAAAAAAATAATAATAATGTAGACTGAAACGAAGAAAAGTTATAACTCCATATTTAAATACATTAACTCCACCATAAAAGAAAAGGATTCGAACAGAAAACAAATACTAGGAGGGGATAAATTTGAGATAAATATACCCAAAATCGATGTGACATGGCCTCTGATGACACAGTCGAAGCCGAAGCCCTGGAGGCGGATTCCTCTGGCACGGGATCCAAGAAATTGGGATCGTCAGCGCATGTGGCTTCCGAGGAAAGCCGAAGCGCCAAGGCCAGACAACCTGCAACTGGTAACTCTCCTCCGTCTGTTGTGCCCAGCTCTTGGACGACGACGACCCAGGGCCTACTCCACCAGAGACCCCCGCCGCCTTGTGCCTCAACTCGGCAACACCACCACCGTCATTCGTCCAATGCCCAAACACCGCCTCGTGATTCGACAGTGACGGTCCACCGTAATACTCACCGGAGATCGAACTCTCCCCAAAGCTACTCCCACTAGACTGCCTCTGTAGCCCTACTGACGCCGGAAACGCTGCCGTCGTCCCCATCCGACTCTGCATCTTATGATCAATTAAATCCCAATCAAATACGCCTCTATCCACCTTCCCTTTATTATTATTATCCCCGGAGTGAGACTCGAAATAAGCACCTCCTCCTCCTCCGCCAGTGACGGCGGAAAGTTTCGGCGGGGGGTCCTCGGGGGGAATCTGACTCAATAAAGTGTAATTCGATCGCCTACCTGGCATTTCCATCGAAAGTTTTTTGTCTCAAAATTTAAATCGACAAAAACCCTAAAAAGAAAAGCAGCCATTTTAGATAATAACACTGATACATACAAGCTCTGTACCTTGCGTGTGAAGAATGAAGAATTTTTCGTATATCTTTCGCTATCTTGTCGGAGAGAGAGATAACTTTTCCTAAAGGGGTGAGTATTTTCTTGGTGGGAGAATTTGGTAATTGGTGCTTAATAAATACGGAGTGTACTGCCAAAATTTTTTTAATGTTCTTATTTAATGCCTACACTATTTTCTTCCTATCTTCTTCATTAAGTAGAGGTGGCTCCAATTGGATAAAATTATTCTTTTAAAAAGGATTTTTATAAAAGAAAATATTTCATATTTATATTTTTAATTATTTTTTTATCTCACATAAATCACGTTAGTTATATTATCATAATAACAATGAAACGATATAAATCACATCAATGTATTATATTATCATGATGAAATGATAATAAATCACATTATTGTATCGAGTACTATTTCATTTTACTTTTAAATTTTGGATTTTTCATATAATCTTATGTATCTTATCGGTGTATAAATTATGTGCAGATATTTATCACATGTCTATTGTTGAATTTTAAATATCATTTTTGCATATGTTACATGTATTCAAATTTGATGGTATAAAAAAATTTTAACATCGATGATATATGTATGATTAATCCTTAAAATTTTATATTGTGCATCTTCAAACCATAAGAAATTGTACTATACATATTTTCAATATGTTGACAAAGAAATAAAATAAAATGAGGATACTTGTGTGCAATTACAAATAACTTGAATGCAGGATCAATTTTATGTTGATTGACGAGCTTGTGCCATTACCGTGTGTCTTGCTTTCCTTCTTATTTTGAGGAAGTTCCTCAATCAATGAATTTTTCAAAATAAAAATTGGTTGACAATAAAATGCAGTTTATGTGGTAAAACGTTGTTTTATGATTCACTAGAGGACAAATGAGATGGCAGGGTTTAAAAAAATATGAAAATCAGTTATTGTTTTCTTATATTCTTGTTTTGTTTATTTATGGTTGAAAAAATAAATTAGTAGTTGTAAACTTGTCATTTAAGCGTTAAGCCCTGTGTAATAGTTTCGCTAATCTGTTTACCAAAGTACTAATCATATGTCAAACTTTGTGTGCGATATGTGTGTAAAAACAAAATCAAGCGAAACAAAAATAACAGATAGTTGCAAACAGCAAAATTGTTCAAGTAAAAATGCTGTTACTAAACTCTCATATAGTTCAAATTTAGGTCACTCAACTATTATACTCAAAAAATTGATAGTTTAAGTGTCTAGATGTAATGTTATTGAGCCAATTCATACATTTAAGATGTTTACGACCCCTGAAAGTTGAATTTCAGGGATAAGTTGCTAAACACTTCAGAGAAAAATAATAGATGGAGATAATAAGAAAAAAAAAAAAAAGAATTAAGTTATAGTTCTCTTTGATAATATGTTATATCGATCTTTGATTACCTGATCAACAAAATAAGTTATTGTTCTAAAACAAATATTGTGTTACATTAGACATTTACACAATACACAGTTGAGATGAACTTTATCCACCATTTTTTTCCCTTTTGGTAATCCACCAAATTTATAATTTGCGGCTCAAAGCACTTATTCAAAATTCAAAGTGTGAAAGTGAAATTAATTTCCTACCTTGCTACCAACCTCTTAGGATTAGTTTTATTTCCACTAGCCTAGTCGGAACCTATTTGACTGGAATAATTTCACAAGTTTGGAATTTAAGTATCATCCTGATCACTCCGATGGCTATAAAATTCAGGTACAGATCACATAACTTCTAGCGGAGAAAAAATTGTCGAAAACATAACAATAACAATAATAATTATCGAAGAGAGAGATCAAATTCGATGAATCCATTTTTGCTGTCAAATTATTTAGTCCCTATTGGATATTATATATTGGTTTCATTTAGATAAATATGATTTATAATATTACTCTTAGTAGAGTAAATTATAATTAATCTCCTTGTAATTTGACTAATCTTTAGAGGTTACCTTTATAATTTGTAAATTTACAATTCACTCCCTTGTGGTTTTGGATTAAAGTGAAATTATTAAATATTCTGTTAAGTAACTGTTAGAAGGCTGAATTTTTTATTTAAATGGTTATTTTATCATTTCAAACCTTTAATCACGGTTAGTTGTGTAAATTAATATAAAATATAAACTCTCATTTCCGATAGGGTGTGATTTTGGACAGTGAAAAGGTAATATGATTAGGAGTACTTTGGATTTTTTTGCACAAATCTGTTAAATTTTTAACTTTCTATCCACTTTATAAAAAAAAAAAGAAAAGAAAAGAAAAGAAACTCAAACTCAAACCATAAAGGGGTGGATTGTAAGTTTACAAACTATATGGGGAAAATCTAAATATTAGTCAAATTACAAGGGGTTCCTTGTAATTATCCTTCTGAATATTATTTCGAATAATACCGTAATTACTTTTTGATATTTAATTTATGTGAGATAAAATGGTAGCTAAAAATGTGTATAAATATTGCTTTGACAACTGCAAAATATTATTTGAAAAATAATAAAAAATTTGCAATCTAACAACGAGTTTGGGAGTTTTAGAATGGAAAATAAATGAAGATAAAGTTAAAATTAGGAAATAAAATAATAGAAGATAAGAGATTGCAATTTTCTTCCATGTTGTTTGGGAGTTTGAGGAGGAAATTAATGAATTTATAAATTTATTCTTTTAGTTAAATGTTTTATTATGTACACGTTGGCGGGTTGATCCGCCACAGGATTAGCAGCAGGTTGCCCTGCGGATTCACCCTCTTCGGGAACGTTTTCTTACGTCTCGCACCCTTACTACATTTGTCGTTAGATCTCTTTGTACCTGTTTGAGAGTCCGACTTATTTGATCAGTTGCCCTACTATGGATTAAGGAGCTAATGTTTTATGCAGCACCACTGTCATGTAAGTTTTGTAAGAAGTTTCCATTTCAACAGACTAAAGCAAAGCAAAAAGTCCTAACGGTCAAGAGTCACCAAGGCCGCATAGGGACCAATGATGCCGCCCGTCTTCAATAAAAGAATCTCTATCAGACTATTTTATTTCAAATACTTCCCGGGAGTTGTCGACCTCTCTTGAGGGTCATGCCTCAAGCTCAAGCTCAGGGAGCACGAAAAGTTTTCTTTCCACTGAAACTTCTATTTACAAAAAGTTTTAAATAGTAACTTAAACTTTTATTTAATTTCTCTCCATATTTAAAAGGAAAACTTTTTAAATTATTTATTCCTCTATTTCCCTTTAAATTTTTATTTTATTTTATTCTCATTTAAAATTCCAAAAAAAAAAAAAAAACACACTTTATTCAACCGTTCAAAAAGTGCCCAAAAGAATCAGCCGGCCGCGTTCAATGCACCAAAATTGAATTTCATGTTCAAAGCACCAATCACTTTGTTGCTTTGAGTAGAGATTATAATTTCTATAAACAATTAGTACTATATTTCTATGTACAAAATCTCTATTGCATAGAGAAAAATGTCAATCTACATTTGAATCTGTTGTTGCCGCAAGAAACATATAAAATGTTGCTTTAATCGGATTCGGGGTTTCATTCAATGGGAAAACCACATCCTACTCAATTTATATAGTAAAAAAAAACATAAACATCAAAATATTTTATGGTATAAAAACTGAACTTGCTCATAGTTTTATGAAAGATGAGTGGTGGATTAAATATTGACCAAACCAAAACAGTTCAATTTTTGGTGTTCGATTAAACTGAATAGAAATCAAATTAAAAAATTGTCGATATATTTGGATTTGATTATTAAAGACCAATTACCGTTTAATTCAACAATCAATTAAAAATTGTATTCAACCAATTATTCAGTTAATCAATTATATTGATCGACTAAATTAACATTTTATTTCCAGTTTTATTTAGGTTTTCTTTACTTAACCAACTTGGTTCGATTAATCAAGTAACCGAACAAAAGTTTGATAAAATTTAGTGTTCTTAATTTATATTTATCATATTACTTTGTAAAATTTATTTTAATAAATTAAATATAATATAGATAAATATGAATCAAATAATTAATCTAAATTTTCTCGTATCCCACTATTCTCTTAGCGCGCGAGTTCTCGAAAAGACAGCAATCAAAAATGGGAGGGAATCAAAATGCGGGAAAGCGGCAAAATTACCAAATCTCATAAACACACACAAACTTGTATTCATTTCTCCCAACAACGCACACACCCACACACAGAGAATCGGAACAGATAGATCGAGAATTGGAGAAGAAAATGTGTCCATTCGCCAACAAACAAAAAGCCTTTATGTGCCATAATCATTCAGCCTCGCCACTCAGACAGGTCAGTTTCTATGTCGAATCGGTTCTATATACTATTGAAGCTTTTAATTTCCTTAATTTACTTTTAGTATCTGATAGCATTCTTAAGGCGATTGCGATTAGGAGAATCGCTGATTTTTTATTTTTTTATTTTTTAAATTTTTAAATTTTTTGTTATTAATAGAAGGACGAGATGGATTGCAGATTTAGGTGTTTGTCTAAGAAGATTGCTGAAATGAATGTGATGGTTCTCTGCAGCTTTATTTGGGAGCCTCAAAGACCTAGCTGCTCAGTAAATGCGTTAAAACTCTCCAAACAAGTATGTAGTAACTTGTTTGCTTATCGTTCTTTCGGTCATCTGAAAACTTGATTTTCTCCTAATAACAGTTCGTTTACAGGGAGTTTTATCTGTTTGCGGGTGGTTGAATTTTGATTATTGAATGAGAATTGGGGGAACATACTTTTCCCCGGTCGGGGTATTCTACAATTCTATTAAAATATGATCAGTTTATTTTACAGTTTAATTAAGATGTAATCCTTTTAGATACCATACTAGTATTAATTTTGTAGGCTTGTACTTTAACTTACAAACTTCTGAAGTCCAGGTATTGTACAATTTTCTCTCATTTATTTATTTACTCTTGGTCCTTTTTACTCCATTTATTTTTCTTTGCTCTGTTGTTTCTTGCATCTGGTATTTGGTAAGGTTTCATCGAGCTAAACTGGGATAGCTTACCCTGATAGTTACTCTCCTATTCCTTTTTGTTCCTTCAACTTAAACACACTCTCATCCTACTTCCATCGAGATCCATTTTTCTAATTTTGCTTCCATTTTGCTGCAACTAATTATTCATCAATTGCTCTGGAAGCAAAGTGGTAAAAAGGAACAGCTGTTACTATCTTTTTACTATCCATGAGCATCAATGTAGTAGAAACTTGAAAAATTAAGGATGTTAAGTGGCTCCACGCAGATACCAAATTTTTCTTAGGAGAAAAACAATCTGTTGAAGGCAGCAAGAATCTCTGTTTTGAAAAGTAACAACAATAGTAAGAAATTTTGTGGTCCTGTCTAATTCCTGCTTCTGCAGGCTAAGCTTTAGGGTTTGTCATTCTGACTGATATCCGCAACAAACTCATGTTTTCAACCTTAGCTTCAAAGTGGAACTGTTGGATCCCTCATTGCTGCTGAAGTTTTGATTTGTTACTGTAAGTTGTAAGGTACTATCACCACATAAAAGCTTCCAAACCCTGTGCATTTCTGGAGATTCATCGGTCTTACCTTGCATCACTTCCCCGATTGCTATATGTTTATATCCAACTAAGGAGAAGAAGATATGAAAAAAAACAAAAAAAGTAAAATACAAGAAACAACGGAAGAATGAAAATAAAAACTACCTAATTTTGCTCATCAGCATCAGTTTCATGAAGTAAATTAAATCTAAACAACAAAATTTAACCATCACCTTACACTTAAACATTCTAGATCCCTTGTGATTGTATTATCTAAAACCTGCTTCTTCTTCAATAACAAGTTCTTTGGTGCCATATTTGGCTATGGTGAGACATAAATGCCTAACTTTCATCCGTCCTTCCTTTTGTCTTAGTCAACTTGCTGGCTGGGAAGTGTAGTCTAGCAACAAGTGGTCGAGGTGCTCGTGTCTTCCTGTCAAATCCCCTTACACAGACAAACCCTAGCAAATGTAAAGGCCAGGGTGAAATAACTGGAAAATAACTGAGATATAAGCAGTGCCAATAGGAATAGCATGTTAAAACCTGGTGTTATACTATCTAACAATGGAATATTACTAAAGAAAATAAGTTGTGAACTGGTATAGCCTGGTGTTCTATCAGTCAATTTTGTCTGATTTCATATTTTGGGTTTGTTTCCCTGATTGAGAGCATTATACTGATTCTGTTAATAGATATTGGTCAGTGTATCAGAACCACAGCTAGCAAGATCAGGTGCGTTCTTAACATGAATATGACAATAATCATGTCTGGTTCTTTTGTGCTCCAATAGTAGATGGTTCTCTCGCAACCCTCTAGTTGAGATCCTGCTTTTTATACGGCAAACACTTTTCTCCTATGAGTCTAAGACTACATTTTTTAGAGCACATTAAATATTAAACCCATCCTATAAAACAGATGATGTATAAATAACAATTGGTAGAATTTGAGGTCCAAGAATCTATTTGCCAATAGGTGTCAGAAACTGTCTTTAAAAGGGCAATATGATGGGTGTTTAAGAAATGAAGGGAAGTTTCTTTAACAATTTAAACTAAGATGCTATTATGTTGTTGACCCACTCTTGAAGTGGCCTGATTTCAGGATATAATAGCTAATCTTCATATGTTACTAATATATGGTAAGTAGCAACCATGTCATATCAAAGAAACCTGAATGTGCTAATTTTTTGCAAGTACTTGTGCAGGCTATGTAATGGTACTATGTTAACTACTTGAATTTGAATTAAGCTGATGAAATAACTGCAAACAGAGTTTAATTTCTTTTTATACCTCTCCAGAAGCAGTATTGAATTTCCCCTTGTGAGAGTCCTATGAACATGAAAACAGAAATGTCATGTTCTCGAGCAAATATCTTTCATTATGAGTAATTATTTCTTAGTATAAAAGGCGAATAATTTATCAACCATTATTTACCTTTAAATATTGTTGGCATGGAAGTTCCAAAATAAACTGTTAAGAATACGCAAATTCCACAACCAATCTCTTGGCACATCATCCAATGAGATTGGGTTAAGGCTAGATTCATGGTCAGCAAACACCTGCAGTTAATAATATCCTTTTGAGGCTTTTAATCATAGAATCTATATTCTATAATATATCACTGTAGTGGGCTTTCATACCTCGTTGACTTGAAAGTATGTGCCATTAAGTGGAAAGCTTCCTCTCATAGCTGTTCGACATGGTATCTGTGGGTGGGGTATATCATAAATAAGCATTCTACTGCTGAGAAGTGTGTTCTATTTTCCTATGAGAAGCGCATTAAAAGGCACAAAATGGGATATGTCCTCACCAGTAGTGTCCCTCGAACAGTTTGGGAGTTTGCTTCACGTATGCTGTTGCACGAAAAGCACGTTTCCTGATCGCATAGTTTGCCAGATTCTTGAAAGCTGCATCTTCTTTCTGGTGGCTGAATAGAATTTACAGTTTCACCTGATATGATAGGTTCTCTGAGTTACAATTATAACTAATGCTTAGGAATCAATTAAAACATTTTTCAAATATCCTATTATCACATGTATATACACATACACACTCATATATGTATGTATGCATATATCCAATAAATCATTGATAAGCATTTTTCAAGCCTTCTGCTAAGGTTTTTTTTGAAGTTGATCATGTTCATTTACCTGGTGTCCATATGGCGAGAAGGTATGAGGATGGATCATCTGGTTCTCGTCGGTCAAACTGAAGTTTGAAACAGTAAGATAGTTAGAAAGTTCAGTTGGACATGATAGGGTGAAATTATATGTGAGCTGAGAAGCAGATGTAATACTAACTCCTTCCAGCAAAGGATGTGCATCAGGAAGTTCGTAGCTGTAGAATGGGTAAATAGTTAGGTATACAGAAGCCATTCATTTGAGTGTCATATATTAAGACAATAAGTTGAGCTTTTATTTGTTTTTCAACACTGTACATGTCCTTTAGTTAATGAACTGTACAGGCAGATGTTTGTGCTAAGCTTAAATGAACTTACACATGATGCTCTGTCCTTAGCCGGCTTATGTTCTTCAGTTTAGGCGTGGGGATTGAAGCAGCTTCTGGACGTAAAACCACTAACGCCTTTGACATTTCATTCTCTGAAGTTAAAACTACATTCTTTTGAATGTAGTTCTGCAGATTCTGATTTAACTCCTCGATGTTGAGTTTAATAGACAGGAATTTCATCAACATCTTCCTGAAAAGTGTCCTCAATGTCCATCTCTGGTACGTCTGTCTGTTCTGGCTCTGGGCTGGCTGGCTCTTCAATGATAGGACCACAGGTTCTGACTTGAGGCCTAGCTTCCAATTGTTGACTAGCTTGAGGTAAAGGCAGCAACAGGTGATTTATATTTTCTGCTGAATTTCCATTGGGTTCTTTGTTTTCTGTAGCATTGATGATGCTTTTCTCTTCTGGTGCTGGGAGGGCAAGCCTAGCACTGCACATAGAACATTCATGAAGTTTAAGAATACTATAATGTCACTACAGTCATTATTTTCCAGTTTTGTTATGTGGGAATCTCTGGTTACACTTCTCAATCAAGGTCTGGTGTTTTTCATTTTCTCCTTTGAGCTTATAGATAACTAAGATTGGTAAGGTAAGAGTGAGAATCCAAGAAATTTTATATTGGTCATGACGAACTACTAGGCATGTCTAGTAGTTGGTCTTAGATCAATGGGGGGCTCCCATTTGGCGTAGGGAGCCCACTTACCTAGAAAATAGGGTGGCATGATTTATAAATGAATGAGCCCCTTATGCCAAATAGAACCCTCTCATTGGTGTAAGACCAACTACTAGGCATGCCTAGTAGTTGGTCATGCCCAAAATAATTTTTTTCTGAGAATTATGGGCTGCATTTGGACATAAAGTTAATTAAGACTAAAGCCAGAAACTACCTTTGTAACACAGTGGACAAATAGCTTGAGAACCAAAAAGAAGCCTCTTGGTATATAGCTTTAAGTTAACCAACAACTTAGGATTGAGATCACATGGTTTATTAGTGATTTATTCCAATAAGCTACTTTAAAGTCACCTGGATCCTTCAGATGCACAAAAATAACCTTTCTGATCTTATCACAGATAATTTCATTAAAACTTGTAAGTTATTCTTCTTTAGTGTTTGTGTGTGTGTTTTAATTGATAATATAATAGAAGTTCGCATAGAGGGTCAAAAAGTGGAAAGACATATTAAGATGTTTAATGCCTTAAGTACAACAAAGTTGGTTAAATGATGGATACACCTTGCAAATGCACTTGCAAAATGTCTGCATTCTCCTCGCATGGGGCATGAATTGCAATTTGGCTTGCTTTTTGTGCAAAAAACCTGGCAAAAACAAGGAGAAGATGCCTTCAGCTTTAGTTTGGGAAAATTTCACCTTGTAATTGAATGGCATACCTTTCCGAATGTTATCATTTGATAATGCAGCTCATATCTGCAATTTATAGGCATCTTACATCAGCAAATCATATAGACTCATTGCTATCAAATAACCAGTACGAAAGAATTGTAAGTTTACAAAGTTCGTTGATCAAGCTTGCAGGGCTGAGAGTCTTGGCCATAAAAACTTTTGGATGGACTCCAGCACTGGGTACCTGTGCAACTGCATTGTTAGTTTCTGAGATGGAAAAAGGTAGCTGAGTGAGACTCTAAAACTCACAGTTCTAGAAGATGCAACTGAAGTGACTCTGGCAGTGGCTGAAGTGGAACCCATCCCAGTCTTACAGCGATTCGCCCAACATTTGTGTCAACCTAATTGAAGAAAACCAGAAATGAGTTTTCCTGGCTAAGTAAATCTTTTCCGATCTTACTTAAATATCTTGCTCATGTATTATCTTACTGGGAAAGCAAGATGGTGAAGTGTCAAAAGCCGCACGCATTCCACACTTTTTAGACCCAAGCCCCTTACACTTAATAGGTACTCTCTGCAATCATAAATATGATAAAATTGCTGTCAGTGCAGAATGTTTTTATGCACTGGCATGTAAAAGCCATTTGAAAAACTTACTTGGCTCTATCTGGTGGGACATCCCTTAGCCATTCCAGATCTACAATGCTTCCATGATCTCTAACTAGCCTGTTCAGAAATTCCTGCATGAATTTAATTTATCATTAGACAACAGTGATGACAAGTGGCTGACCGAACAAAGAGCGGAAGCAAGCAAATACTAAATTCCAGATTTTGTTATGCACGAATTAGAATGGATACTTTGATTCTCTCAGCCAGCATATTGTTCATTCCCCTCTCTTTAATGGTGTGGGCAATTTCCCCAACATCTGCAGATCTTACTGCTTCCCAATCCACCGAGTCCATTGTATCGACTGTCCTCTCTCTTTTCTTACCCTCAGACAATGCCTGCATTCTTAAACTATCCCAATCAACTGCATCCTTTTTCTCTTTTCCATTTCTTTTCCTTTTCACTTTGGATGTAGCGGGTCTCATTTCATCAACTGTCTCCATAAGATTATTGCAGTCAGCCAAATTCGACTCAACAGCCTTCTGATTTCTTGTTATGTGGGTTCTTCCTGAGACATCCAGAATACATTCTGAACGAACTTGGGACATTTGATACTTGTTCAATTTTGCAGTTATTCTCTTGTTCAACTGGCCTTCGATGGTTGTTGGGGGAGTTGGAGCTTTCACTTGACAACTTCTGTGCTTCTGCAAAACTACTAGCAACTACATTTTGAGATGGAGCTCCTGCTGAAGATTCTGCGGATAATCCACTTAGTTCAGTTACAGAAAGCTCATTTTCTTTGGAGATATCACAGAATCTACTATCTTCAGATGGATCAAAGTCCCTGAGCCCCTCATATCCTGAATTGACACCTAGATGAGAACTCGAATTAGTTTAATGAATGGTGGATTATTCAAAAAATTATCATAATTGATTTCTTACTTTCCAACTTACAGGCAATGCCTTCTGATTTTGTTGGCATTTCAATATTTGATGACCTCTTCCTGCTTCCTTCATTATAAACTC
Organism: Cinchona pubescens; assembly: GCA_025175665.1. NCBI lineage: Eukaryota > Viridiplantae > Streptophyta > Magnoliopsida > Gentianales > Rubiaceae > Cinchona > Cinchona pubescens. The sequence goes on along the minus strand of JANKKI010000129.1, from coordinate 1,615,932 downwards.
CATGCAAAATTGTTGTTCCTGCCATCTGTAACAGTTTTACAAAAGAGCCACAGGCACCATCTGCTGGTTCCAGGTGCTTCCGAGGAACTTTGTGAGTATGATTCAGCTTTGTTGGTGGTTTGACTAATACAATCCACAGAGTTGTGAGCAAAAATAACTGAATTCTGAGAAGAAATTACATCATCGAGTTCTGTTTGATCTCCATTAAAGCTTGCCAGTCTTTCATTGTCTGGAGACTTAAACCTATTAACATCTGGCTCATTGTACAGTTTTGGACTGCATTCTGAAGAATCTGAAGATAGGGATCTTGAATATTTTTCTGTTTTTGAGCCTGCAGATGAATTTTCAGAGAAATCCTTGGGATTGATTACTTCTTCAATGTACTTCTTGTCCCAGAGGGTCATAGTATCCTGTAGACAGCCAAGTTGGCTTGACACCTTTTTGTGCCATTCAATCGCGTCATCTGGATCCAGTACTTCTGGTCCCTCAGTTCTCTGTTTGCATGATTGTGTGTCATGCTGATGGTTCCCCGACTTAAGGGGGAATCTAGCAGCCATTGAGATAAAGGCAGAACTGCTTACTGGAACAGTGAATCCAAACTTCAGTTTTCGTTGGCACTCAAGCTACTACGATATTTTATTAGAAGGGTGTAACTTGATAAATTCAACTCACCTAGAAAGATGATCGGACACATTCTGAGTAAGAAAGACTCCAATTACAGAGTCTACAACTGATCCCTTCCATGGGGTGAAGCGTCTGTCTCCTGTGGAAGAAAAAATAACATGCTGCTCTTACATTTTTGAGATGACAAAACATTGTTTTTCCTCCTCAATCATGCAACGTTATATTGGAAGGAGGATATTTATCTTAGAGTCCTGATATGAACATTAGCAGTGTCGAGATGCATTGGGTTTCAACTCTTCTTGGAAGCTTCACATATACCATACTGTTCAATCTACCTAGAGTTTCCTTCAGTCAGCCGTTTCTCAGAACAAATTTGAAGTTGTGCCTTTCCATTAAACTGTTAGAGATGGTTATTAAGTGTTCCATTCAATTTTGTATTCTATGCAATACTTGAGTTTCTCGCTGTCCATTTACGTCTAAAGGTTTTCTAATTTCTTTTGTGAAAATGCTTGAAAAGCAGAAGAAGAATGCGGAGATTTTTTTATTAAGAGAGCTATTTACTAACCAGTTTCATTTTTGGTTGGCAAGTACTGATTTTCATTCACCTCTTCGCAGGTTATAATATAACCTCTGTTACAATATGTAAGCTTGAGCTATATGATGCACAACCAGTATCTTTATGCTAATCCCTCCTTTTCTTCCAAAGTATGTGCTATACCTTGGTCGGAGGTTCTTATCTCAGTAACCTTATTAGGTTTAAGTTGATATTTAAGAAGATGCACCAACAAGTTTGAGTCAAATAGTTTGTTTTTAGTTGACAGCACCAAGATTTTCAAAGTTCTTTATTGATTGACTTCTTCAAATTGTCTCTGTGCAGTAAGAGGTGTATGCTACTAAAAAAAAAAACAAATTGAGCCTACATACCTTGGACTAGATGCATCCTTGCAATAAATGAGTTTGCTCTTCCACGGAATACCTCCCGTTCATCTTCCCACCATTGTGCCTTCTGCTGATCTGTTCCATCAATGCCGTCATTGTTTATGTCTTCCAACAAAAGCTTCCACACTCTACTTGTCTCATCATCAAGGTCAACTTTGGGCCGTGGTCGGCGCTTCCTTATTTCAGTAAATGAATTATCAAAGGGTACGATAGTTCCATTACTCGGATAAACAACAATGGAATTCAGCCATGGATAATCCACTTGATACGCAACGAGTGCATTCTGTGCTTGGTTGGAGAACTCGCTATGTTGTCTTTCTATATCAATGCAGTTAAACTGATCAACCATGGGATCTATTTGAGAGTCATTTGTCCACATTAAAGATGGAGGACCTGCATCATTTTTCCAAGTGATAAGATTCCTTATAAGTTTTATTGTCCCTGGAAATTAGACACTTGAATATTGTATACATACCCATTGACATTGTGGCAAATTGGTGATAGTTATAGGCATTGGAAGAAGTTGCAAGAAGCAACAGAGTTTCTTTTTGGCCGCTTCTTTGTTGCCAGTCTTGCATGAGTGTTGGCAACCAGGGCATCATTGCATGTGTGTGGTCCTTGTAGATCTCCAGAAGTTGACATTCCTTTACTGGAGGTACTAGGAAACTGCCTGCAAATTTCATGAAAAGCAGTATCCCGAACCCTGGTTGGGCCTTTGGATCTTTTCTTTGTCAATCGTTCTGCATTTCCCAAAGTTGGGAGGTTCTTTAAAGTGTTTTGTTCATGCTGAGTACCATCAGCTTCACCTGCTGCTGCTACTGTTGGGTTGTTACTAGCATCACAATGAGTGGCAGAAATCCCAGAATCTGATCCCGATGTAAAAGCCTTTCTCTGAGGATCATTCAAAAGGTATAGGCTATCTAGACCATAATAGTCATTGGTACTGGATGTTGGCAGAATGCTTAAAGTTGTTGACTGCCAGTTTTCTGTCCTCTTTTTCTTGAACATTGCTGGAAACTTCATGCTCGGAGAATAAGTTCCTTCATAGTTGTAACCATATGGTGGAAAGAGTTCTTGGTATGCCTGCAAAGAATTGTAATGGGCCCCAGTAGCATTTATCCTGCAAGATTCTGATTCATCAGTTGTAGAAAATCGCTGTCTCTTTGATCCACTTGATTGTGTCTCTGGGGTCAAGCATGTACTGATGCAGCAGTTGCAATTACTTGAAGTCCTCGTTGTACATTTAGCATCAGACGTCATTTTCGAAAAAATGCTTGCAGCTTTGTCATGAGTTGCATCCGAGAAAACTATTTGACATTTTGCTCTTTTACATTCATTTCGATTACCAACCATCAATTTATCATGTAGTTGATCACTCATGAAGGAAGTTGAATCACCAGGGGCTTGACTTTCTTTGACCATAAGGCCGCCTTTGAGTGCATGCTCCATGGTATGTGTAAGGTCATAACCAATGCATACTTCGGGCTTTTCAACCATCACTTCCATTTCCTGTCCAAGCTTCATGGTAGATCTCGATCAAGACTGATCCGACAGATTGGGAACATGTGAATATGACTTGGCATCTGCATCTGAAGGTGGCTGTGTGGAGCTTTTATCTGGCATTTGGATTTCGACGTCGAAATTGAGTGACTTCTTGCAGGAGCTTCGCATTACCCGAACAACCTTTGGATCCGTTCTGGTAGTGTGTCCCTCTTCTGATGGAGTGGTGGATTGTCCGACCCCTTTTCTTCGGACATACTTCCTCTTAGGTTTTGGCATGCCCTCCAAACTAGGAGGCTTTACTTCCACATCTATTTCATTGGTTTTGCCTTCCGAAGGTGTATCCACAGGCTTGCTGATTGTATTTTTCCTAACATATTGCCTTTTAGGTCTTGCAATTTTGTCATGGCCCACATCTATTTCATTGGTTTTGCCTTCCGAAGGTGTATCCACAGGTTTGCTGGATGTGTTTTTCCTAACATATTGCCTTTTAGGTGTTGCAATTTTGTCATGGCCAGCAGGCTTTGGTGTTCTCTGATTATACTGTGGATATTCGAGTCCTTTTAGGTTGGCCTTCAACTACCACTTTAGGTCTGTGCTTTCTCCTCCGTGGCTTCAGTAGTGGTGTCTTGTTCATATCAGTCTGCTGGTTGCTGCCTATTTCAGGCTTGAAATTCTCCCCTATTATGGTGGAGATGGTAGAACAAGATTGATTCTCAACCAACGCTGACTGATTGTCTTCGACCTCATGCGATTCAGCCATTGTGGTAACTTCTTTTTGCATTGTTGTTTCATTTACTGCCACAGAGCTGGATACTTTCCCTCTTTCTGTTCTCTTCATCAGATCTGGTGTGACGGGCGAAAAATGGGATGAGACATGACTTGATGCATGGGCCATTGTTCTTGGTGGAGAATTGAGATCAATGCAGAGCCTCGTAGAAATTGCACTTCCACCTGCAAAGGAAATTTATCAGCGGAATGGAGGTAAACATCATCAGGATTCTTCTAGGGGCTCATATTATGCGATGATAGCAGAATCTTATTTCTTATTCCAAGCGGTTCTTCTTTTTAACATGGAAGCAGGCAGAACAACAGCAATGTTGTAGTGTGAACATGGAGAAACGGGGGTTGGTGGGCTGCAGCAAGGACTTCCAAGTGACAAGTGTGCATAATGGAACTTCTAGCACGCAGCTATGGAGGTGTGTGAATGTCCTTTTCTTCAAGTCATTTTTCATGGCTCTGGCTATATATTTTGTGCACACCTCCCCAAATTATGCATTTTATTGGAGATATTCATGTGCTTTACATATTAATAGAGTTATGAACATGGATAGAATAGCAATGTAGTTTCTTCATTTTTGTGCTTTTCATGTCAAAATTTTCAACCCTGTAGCAGGTTACCTCCACAAAATTTTACTTTAATCCACCATACTCTAACTGGTTTGTATTTCTTTGGCAACTTTCACCTGATTGACAGGGCAACTTTTCTGTGATAGTAGTAAATTGGTGGCAATAAACAAGTAGACTCACAATGAGGTCTCTCTGGAATATTTTGGAAGCTCAATCGATTCAAGGCATTGGCTTTCCAGTGAAGAACTTGTAGCTATAGCTGGAAGCTGGGTAAACTGCATCCCGAATGACATGCTTTCAGCATTTAAAGCAGTACTTTTACTAGCTTCCTCAGCAGCTTTGGCTGTGCCTGCGGCATGTGCGAGTGCAATCAACTCTTGAAAAGAAACGTTGCTCCATTTTTCTGCATCCTCCAAAGCAAAATCACGATAAACTCTGAGTGCATCTTCATGAAGTTGGGATGCTGCAGCTGATGTTGCTTCCAAATCAGCTGAATTTGTGGCTAAATTCACCCAATTGCTTTCTCCACAGCATGTGGCTACATTATGGACTTCAATTCCTTGCTGAAATTTGATAGATTGGCCTTCCTTCCCACACCCATCTGTTGCATTTTCCTCACAAGGCAGGGATTGTTGGGACAAATTTGCTTGCAGTCTTCCTAATTCTTGCTTCTCTCTGCAGATTGACTGACCTTCTGCTAAACTAGGCTTCGCATGGGGGTGGAAGGAATCCAGGAATTCTCAATGTCAGGGCCTTTTACTTCCACAGTAGAATTCTCGGGCGTTGCTTCCATTCTGCAAAAGCAAAACCCGGTAATTTTCTAATTTGTTAACTTTTGGAAAATTTCTATTTCTCTTCCCTTTTTTGGCAGAAAATACTTAGTTTTGAAGAAGTTAGGTGGCCTTTCACCATTTTAAAAGGTATTCCTGCTAGTATACGAGATAAAAAGTATGTAACAAAACCCAGGTGATAAATTGAAAAAAAAAAAAAAAAAAAAGAGGAAAATTTTTCTGAGAAGGAGAAATTAACATGCAGACTTCCAAATCTTATGCAAAAGCAGCCCTTTATAATTCTGAAATTTCGGAAACAACCCCAAAATGTGATTTTTCTGTGTAGAGAAATTTGAGATGTAATTAACAAAATTCTGATAAAAAATTGATTTTGATAGATTTTTACCAGATCAATATCAAAATTAGCTCAGATGAGTGAAATGTTTTCATTAAGAAAGCAGCAAAAACAATCTTACATGAAAGAATGCCTTTCTTTTTTTACTTTGGAATAGAGTAAAATTCACATAATTGAAGAAAATAGAATAAATTCAATGAATTCTTCATTATTATAAACTAACCCGAGATCTTAGTCGTCGCAGGAGATCTCACACAGGAGGCACTGGACGGCGGGAGGAAGAGTGAAGCATATGGACTGATGTTTTTTTTTTTTTTTTTTTTTCTAGAGGCAAAAAATTCCAAATGGATGAACCAGGAGAGCTTTTATAAATAAGACTGAAGCCAGCTGACTAGCTTACTTTCTGTTGCCGGTAAAACACGTAATAATTCATTAATAGCTTGAGTTTTCCATTAGGATAATAAATTATCCCACATAAATGACTAGTAGAACACACTAAATCTTTTATTAATTTGCTTAAAAAGTCATTTCACACTTGGATAGGTTAAATTGGTAGACTCTAATCTAACAATTTAACCGGCGTGTGAAGCGGCTTTTTAAATAAATTAAAATCACGTAATAAATCTACAACAAAAATTTTCACACCTTAAACATAGAAGCTAAATTGAGGTTATTAGGATTTTATAAATTTTATGATTAAAATTAAATTTTATAAAATATTATTTACATAAATTAATATTATAAATTATATAATATTTAATTTATATTAAAATTTACAAATAAAATTAAAAATTTAGTCTATTTATGTATTTTAAAAGAAGTTAATGAAAACAAGAAAAAGAATTAAAGAAGGAGCACAATTTTCGAGATTGGGAGAGTGAGGAGTTATTGACGCCGTTAAGTAATTTGCTTAGATTGATCTCATTCATCCTGGTTTTACGGTGCTGTGAACTGACGGTGTTAGTGGTCCCTGGTTTATAGTGGTGCATTCCTGCACGTTTTCCTACTACAATAGAGTTTGGGATGAATTTTATTGCGTTCGGTGCTTCATTTTATGAGTTGATGAGCCAAGTCAGAGGGTGATGGGCTGTGATTATGTACGCTCAACCGCGATGTATTGGTGTTGGAAGTAGTTGAGTTTTATTAGTAGCTTAGAGTTGTTTTTGGAATGAATCGACAGTAACGATGGGACTTCTATTCAAAAATCAGTTATGTACCGTTACATTGGAGGAATAGAAGATTTCGGCGGGCAAGCATGCCAAAACTCCTTAGTGGTATTGTGTGGCCCTACTGTCAGATTTTTAATAAATTATTATTATTGTTATTATCATTGTTATTCTATTTCAGAATCAGCGGTGACGTGAATTTAGATTTCACATGCACGTAGGGGTGTTTATGGGTCGGTTGTTAGGTTTTCAGATTTGAATTTTTGGATTAAAAAAATAAAATTTAACTTAATTTAATTTAATTAATATATCAACTTAAGTAAATTTAATTCAAGTATTAGTTGGGTGGATTATTTGGTTTAAAAATTTAAATTAATAAAAAAAAAATTGAAAATTTATAATTATAAATTCATTCAGTAAAAATATATGTTTGGTCAAAACTAAAATGGTTATATATCAAAAATAAAAGAAAAAAAGTAAACAATATGATAAATTAGATGATATTTCAAAAATAAAAAAGAAAAATAATATAAGGTAGATGAAATAATTAGAATAAAAATGAAATTTAAAAAAAATACATAAATGAATTTTTTTATTATTATAGTTGGGTTGAATTTTAAAAATAAAACTCAATTCAATCCTACTAAAGTCAGGTAACCTGACTTAAGAAATTCAAAAAATCAATCTATTTAACTCTAAATTTATTTGACTTAAATCGGATTTTCGGATTGGATCAAATTTGAATATCCATACATCCAGAGGATACCTTAAATAATAGTATGATGACATTAAAAAAAAAGAAAAAAAGAGCATGATGACATTACTATATTCACATGAGTGATATTCAATATTGCATATTATTCGTTACATGTAAATTTTTGAATGATGACAAGATTTACGAATAAATTTATAGACCAAGTTACATAAATATTTTCATTATAAGAACCATTTTCCTTGTTCAGAAGGGATAAAAATTTATATGCAACGAGAAAGACATTAAACTACAATGTTTCCAAATGAGAATCAAACAATGATTTTGTTGGCTAAACTATGCTATATAAAACACACTATTTTGAACATTTAATTGATAATTTTTCTCAGCATGAGCATGATTGTTTTGCAACTCAAATAATGGTTTTTTTTTCCATGTTTTTGTTTGTTTTTAAGATTAAAAAACAAAAAAAAAACCTGTGAAGTTCTAGAAAGTTGGCTATTTTAATATTAAAATGTAACATTCTAAAATTTGTTAGTTCTTTTTTTTTTTTTTTTCCCCTAATTGTTTGGACAATCATGGTCTAATTTTACTCTTCAAAATTTTTATTTCTTTATATTGAATTTCGGTACTCTTTTTCGTGTAAAAGTGTCTCCATTCAAATTGCCATTAGTTTGGATATTATTAAGTTATTTGAAATAATTATTATAATAGTAAAATTTTTGGATTTTATGTATATTAAATGAAAGGTAATTTTTGAAAATATTATTAAGGAATATTTCAAAATACTTTCTGAGAATAAATCTATCCAAATAAAAACAGTTTTTTAATTTTGTTATTAACTTTACAACTGTATAGTCATTTGTCATTACCATAACGAGCAAAAAAAAAATTTCTACTTTCCTTATTATGCATATTCTTAATTTAAGTTACTCTTTAAATCATGCAAAATTTTAATTAAATTCTATATATTTTGGGTTTGTTGAGTTATTACCAAAAAATTTTTAAAAAAATGGAAAGAGACAGTTAATTAATACACATCTCTATTAATAATATTTTGCTCGTATCACATCTTATATTTGGAAATACTTTGTCAGTAAATAATAAGAATTTGCATTTTTATCTTATATCCTTATATCCTGTGTTTACGTATACGTCAAATTATATTTATATTATAGAATTTGTCCTAAAAAAAACAAGAAGAATTCAGTAGTTGTTCCTTAATTAATACGAACTTATTATTTGGAATGTATGATTTATTTGAATTTTTCAATCGAATTACTTTTTTATTTTTCAAAATATGAGATTCCACTTCAAATAGAAATCTCTCATTGAGGAGTAACTAATAATCATTTTTGATCCATATAAAATTTCTCAAATTTTAGTGTTGACTTTTCTTCTTTAATTTCTTATTCTTCTAGCGGTTGTCGCAGTCGTGCCAACCTTATCCGAAAGTTTATGGACGGAATAGTATTAGATTTACGAATGATGGGTACATACACATGTAATATTTTGTAATTATATAAGTATGAGTTTTAATTTTTAAATAAATATTATAATAATATTTTTTCTTTACAAGGTAACTTGGGAAGAGTTGCTTCGCAGACTCATTTGCTTCGTTTGGATTGTGAATAATAAGTATTATTTGGTAAATAATATTTAGTTAGAATAATAAGCTATTTAGTTAGTAAAGAATTATCTAAATAATATTTTACACTATTTATATTTTATATTATTCATTATTTATACAATTTATTATTTTACACTACTTTATGTTTTATTTATTATTATTGTGTTCAGATGGAGAGATTTTGGATGGATTTGAATTTGAAATTCAAAACTATCATTATGTTATGGAAACAATTAAGTTAATTAATTTAGTTGGGATTTAAAATCTACAAATTAATGAGTGTGATTTTAATAGTTCAATGAGTGGATTTTAAATTCATCCAAATTTTATGTAATTTTAAATCTATCTCATTCAATCTATTCAGTTTAAATTTTTCTTACAATTCAAATTTATCCATCCAAATACAACATATTTATATTTTAAAAAATATTCAGTGAATAATTATGTGTAGGTAGTGGAATTAAATTTTTTTCCACAGTCCCTATTGTCGCGTAGGATCGTCTTAATCTATGTATAATAATTCTTAAAATTGTATATTTTTATCATAAATTGTGTTTTTTACAATATTTTTTTATATAGTTTATGAAATTCATCTTGTGGATGTAGTGATAATTCATCTTGTGCATTTGCTTTGATTCCGTGGTACATGTATTTAATCTTGGTTTAATTTGACTTATTTTTTATACTTACTCGGTTGCGTGTATATATATATTGAAAAATAGAGTTTGGTGAAATTTAAGATATGGTGATGAATGATAAAAGAAATTATTAAATCATGTCAACAAAATGAGGGAGGAAAAAATAATGAGAAAAACTAAAAAAAAGATAAACAAAGGGTATTTTTGTTAAAAGAATAATGAATGTTAAGTTGGATTTAACAGAAGGATTTAAATGTTTTAAAAAATAATGTTAAGTACGAAAATGATAGTAAGTATAAACATTAAGTGAGTGAAGTAAAATTAACACTTGTATGTATGCAGAGTTTGATAGCAATGAGGGTGAGTTGCAATTTTAGGTTTTCATCAAATAAGGTGCGTAAAATTAAGTGACGAATTTTTACAATTGTTATTTTTTTATTTTTAAATGAGTCCACCAAATAATAAGTATTCATTATTTTCAATCTAAATAATTATTTCGTATTCAAATATTTATATTTATTTAAAAAGTCAATATTATTTTTAAAAATTATAAAAGTTAACTGATGTCAAATAATATTTTATTATTTGTAATCCAGACGGAACCATTAATTTAAGGTCTTTGCAATTTTTATCTCGCCGAGAAAAGGGATTAATCCTTGGATGATTGATTCACTCAAAAGATCAAAACAGAAAGTGATGATCTTATTTGGTCAACATGATTAGTGGTTTGTGCTGTGGATTTAGAATAACATAAAATCGGATCTCAAACACCCACAGAAACTGCTTAATCCGTTCAAAACTCGTGACTCATCCAACGTACGTACCTAAGCTGATCCTTAAAATAAAATGAAATTAAAAAACAAAACTAAACTGACAATGGAAAAGGGAAATTGTCGGTTAGCCTCATCCGTCCCCACCTCCTCGTGACTCGCGCGACTCTCTCTCTCAATGTGTGTGTGAAACCGCGAATCTTTTTCTGCTTTCGCCATTCCATTTTTTCATTTTCATAGCTTTTGGCAGTTTGCATTTTCCCTTGCCGCATGTCTTCAAAAGGGTTGTCAGTTACACTTTTATCATTTGCTGATTTCAATTTTTTATTTTTTCCAGTTGATTCATTTGACTGGGGGAATAGGAGTAACTCTCAATGCAATAAATTTTCTATTCTGAATTAGTGACGCGTAGTCTGACTAGCTGGTTTGCACTTTGAAGCATTCCAATCTTAAAAATATATATATATATATATATATATATTTAAGAGAAAAACGAATGATAGTATAACGTAATAATAAAATACGCATAATAATAGTTTTATTACTATAAGACTCGTGATTAAGAGAAAAACGAATGTATAAGAATTAAAAACGAAAATAAATTTAAGAAATTAAATTATAAAACTAAATATTTGAGATTTAATATTATTCTTGAATTATTTAAAAAATAACTTACGTTCAAAAATTTTATAAGTTATTTTCAATTAGAAGAAGAAAAATTGTAAAATATTTTATATCGAAAAATATTTTCAGTCTAATCAAACACCCTATTTAATTCCTCCTTGTTTGCTTCTGATGATGGGTTGTTTAGCTAACATTTAGACCACGAAGTGTAAGTTAGGTGATAAAAGTCTATCTTATGATTTATTGATTATGAATTCGAGTAAGTATAAAGGTAAGGAGAAATTTTTATTTAAAAAAAAAAAAAAAACTAACATTTATAGTTGCTAGCATCATATAAGATTAAAAAATAATGTATCCTTGAAATTCAAATATTTTCTCAATTAATCAACTATGTGTTAGTATGATTTATTTAATTTTTCATAAATGTGATGGAATAATAAAGTTCTCACCAAGGACTAAAATATGGAAAATTGAAAGTTTAGAAAAGGGATAGTTTATTCTAATATCAATTAACCCTAAAATTTTTAAAAATATCACTTCCTCTAATTCTAGTTTTGTTGTAATATTGTCAATCCAAAGGTAATAAAAAATTACTTTAAGGAGAGAGAATTTTTTTATTTTAGTTTTATCTCTAATAACAAAATTTTAACTTGTTTTAGTGGTTGGGTAAAAAGGAAGAAAATTCAAAGCATATATACATTGGGTTGTAAACTTTTATGTCTTTTATCAATTAAAATCATATACATACATACATATATAGATATATATCAAGTTACAAGTTAATAATTTCTTATATAGAATATTGATTTCATTTTTTGTACAATATATGGAACATTTTTATGCGTTCCAAATTTTTATTCAAATAAACAAACACAAGAACATTACATGCACAAACTTTCGTACATAAACTTTAAATGTTTATCAAATCATAAGTTGTACTTTTTGTTTCGAGCTTGTGATTTTCAAGAAATAAAGGGATAGTTTATTCTAATATCAATTAACCCTAAAATTTTTAAAAATACACTTCCTCTAATTCTAGTTTTGTTGTAATATTGTCAATCCAAAGGTATAAAAAATTACTTTAAGGCCCAAAGAGAGAATTTTTTTATTTTAGTTTTATCTCTAATAACAAAATTTTAACTTGTTTTAGTGGTTGGGTAAAAAGGAAGAAAATTCAAAGCATATATACATTGGGTTGTAAACTTTTATGTCTTTTATCAATTAAAATCATATACATACTATATATATATATATATATATATCAAGTTACAAGTTAATAATTTCTTATATAGAATATTGATTTCATTTTTTGTACAATCTATGGAACATTTTTATGCGTTCCAAATTTTTATTCAAATAAACACACACAAGAACATTACATGCACAAACTTTCGTACATAAACTTTAAATGTTTATCAAATCATAAGTTGTACTTTTTGTTTCGAGCTTGTGATTTTCAAGAAATACTAATTACATTTTTCTATTATATTATATAGTCTTTTTACGTATTCTAATTTTTTATTCAACTAATAGACACAAGCATATTAAACTGCATACATATTTTTCTATATATTTTAATTTATTTTGTTTTTACGAATTTGATTCCCCAAAAAGCTATTAATTATATTATTATCTAATATATGGTGTGTTTTTAAATGTTTAAATATTTTTTAGACTACAACAAATACATTAACAAATATAGTAAATACAGTAGTAACTTGAGAGAAAAAAAATTGCTAGAAACTAAAATGATGCCAAGTAAAATTGTTAAAAAAATCTAAGGTTAGTTTTTGAAATTATCCTTTTTGCTATATAGCTAAAATACTATAGGTATAAATGTTATTTTATGCACTTTAGTACTAATCCTGGATTCCACTAACAATAGAGGGTTTGATAAGTAATATTTTTGAAATTTTAAAATTATTAAGGGATATTAACATAAAGTTTAGGAGAAGTATATAAAATTATTTCTTTCATAAATATATAAAAAGTGAAATTTCAAAAATTAGTAATATTGATCGAAAAACTAATAAAAGTGACAAAAATAATGGAATGAAAAAATTATTATTTTTATCCTCTGAATACTATAAGTGCTACGAGCGTATAACAACGTGATATATATATATATATATTTTAGGTTATTACAGACAATCTCCTGTCACTGTCACCAAATGATTGTCAAATTAACTAGTCTACTTTTGCTTTTCTTGATTTAGTTGTTATATTGATTTTTGCAAAAACAAAGCAATGCCGGACCAATAAGGATTGGGTCTTCAACCAATCCATTTTTGGGCATTCTTATGACAAATGTGCGGCACAACTTAAAAGTGGTCGCGCCGCAAATCTATGATTGAAAAATAATAAATATAAAAAATTTTATTTATAAAATAATTTATATAATAAAATTTTATTAAATTATCAATTTTTATGTTGACAGGTTTCATTTTTTAATTCACAAATTTAATAATATTTTAAGAATTTGATCAAAAAAGTGATATTAATTTTATATTTATATAGATGTAAGATAAAGATCGTACTATTAAAACAAATTAATATTGAAAAATTTTACGCGTTTTATTGACTTTCCAGTGTTATAGGATGTTACTTAACTTTTCATTGGTTCCATTATATCCTTCCAATTGGAATTGGAAAATCGATAATTCACGACAATGAACTATTTCCTACTGCAGTACCCTTCATTGGTTCAAAATGATCTGCACATTTTTATCCCTCTTGAAATTTTGGCATTATTTTGTTTGGAATTTAAGTTAGCCGGAATATCCGCATTTCGAAGCAACGAAAAAATATCAATATCGGCAGCGTAGAGGAGTTGAAGAACTTGTTTGAGTGGAGAAACCAATGATTTTCATTGGTTTTTAATGTGCTTAATTTGATGATGATATTAGTAGTAGGTTTTGGAAGTTGACTGTTCACCTGCTAAGTAGGCTTTTCTTTTTTGTTTACTAGTTTTTTTACAGTTCTGTTCTCTGACAGTAATTATTTGCGGTTGATGATCTGGTAAATCTTTCAAAACTTGTACTACTAGCTAGACGGTAGCATGTGATCGAAATGAATTGTAATACATTCCTCAAAAATATTAGATCATGATTATTTGTTATGAGCTTGTGATTGCTATTACTATAGGGTAACTATCATTGTCGGCATGACAATAAACACGATGGTTTTTAAGTATTTTTTTTTTATTTGTCACTCTTTAATATAATAAATATGTTAAGATTATTTTATCTATTTTACTCTTCATGCAAGTCCCGAAAAATAGTATTAAATTCATATTTTCACATTAATTATTTTCATAAACTATTTTAAAATTTGAAATTTCACAATGAACTAAAAAATTTTGAATTTGAATTGAGAAACTATTATAGAAAATGTGTTTTACTAGTTGGTCAAATATTAATTTTTTTAAAATTATGTACAAGTTTGACCGTGTCAAATAAAATAGAACGAAATGAGTAATTAGTGGTATTTTAATAGTTGCTCAATAATTAATAAATAGAATTTATTTGAATTGAATAGCTCATTTTATTAAAAATAGAATACTATTTTTCTCCAAATAAGAACTTTTTATTAATATTAATAATTATTTAATGACTAACATAAATTTTACCTTTCTGCCATTGCCACCCCTCTACCGCCATTGTGACTCACGGCTGCACAACCACGTCGTCGGGCAGCAGCATAATCAAGAATTTCGTATTAGGGAAGGCAATATTGTAGTAGCGTAACATTATGAAACTGAATTATCGCAGCAATAGCAATGCAGTACAGATCAATGAGTTTTTTAAGTTCGCATTCAATAAATACGAGAATAATTAAAACTTCACGTTAACAAAATGCGACATTAATATTAACTAACTTGTATTGGACATGGAACACAAAAAAAAAATTAGACAGAAGATCCGGTGCAACTAGATATCATCTTCACTATTCTCTGGCGGTACTTGCACGAGTATCATCACCCCAATGCCCAAGCATGCAGGGTGCCAACTGTGGCAACATAATATAAACAGCACAGCATTGACGGGGAGTACACATGCAGATAGTGGCTGGCAGCTAGCATCCATAGTAAAAATTTGGCTTCTCCACCCCATTTCTAGGATACATAAATGTATTCAATTCCCATGGGATTTGTCTTGAAATTGCCAATGTTTATCCGGGAGGAAGATCTGTTTATGCGGTTCTACTAGTATATAATATACTATATATTACGGTGATGAATGCTACACAATTGGAGATCAAGTTAATTAGGCTGCCCAATCAAAATTATATTTTCGTAAAAATTTGTATTTCTTCATCTTTATCTTTATGATCATTCAACGTTGTCTATAAAAATAAAATGACAATATGGATTTGGAACGTTTTTAATTGGATCGGATTCATTTTAAAACTTTTAGTGAATTAGGTATTTAAGAGGGACACCTAAATTGTGATTTGACTTTTTATTCTTTCATTTCATCCCCTTTATAAATGGGATGCAACAAGTTGGATTTGGTTCCTTACAAACCGAAAAGTTTCAAATTAGTGTTAGATTTTGCCAAACATTATCTTTTTATTTAGATGGGTTTCTATTTTACACAAGCATATTCAAATTTGTACAATGTGCCAAAATAAATACTAGCAAAACTCTCTTAATTAGTACGTATTTGCGGTTAATGAAATGTGTCCAAATCAATTAGTCCTTCAAAATATCTAATTTGTTGGGGAAAAGGTTTACACTAATGATGTATTTAATTTTTAAATTATTGATCCATTATCTTGCACAAATATATATGCATCTTACCCCAAGATTTTGACGAGAGAGTAATCTTGACCTACACAATTTAAATTAATAATTTGCTAAATGATAAATTAATAAAGGGTGCAAAAGTCACTCAATCTCACCCTGAAGTAGTGTGAGAAAAAAAATAATAATAGTGCTTCACCAGCCAAACTCTTTCTTTACAACTAATGCAAAACACCACTAATGTAATCCAATTGTCCAACCAACCCAATACCCAACCACCCCACACCCCCCAGGGGGGCAGTTCCCCACCATAATCTTTGGGGGTACTTATTTTAATTCACTCGAATTCTCCTTCACAGACGGAAAAGTATTTTGATCGTATCATACGCATATAATGGAGTTTTTCACTGGTCATATGGGCCACATATTTTTAGTACGGAAAGCTTTTGCAAGAATTCTTGCATTGTCCCATGTTGCAATTGCAATTTGTAATGCATGTCTAGAACAATAATTCAATTGCGTTGCCTGACTACTTTTTGGCTAATTGACAACGACGGGTAAGCATTGATTAGTAAAAAGACGTGGGATGGACCAGGCCCTGAATGGACCACAGCCAGAACTTGCGATGTCGAGTACACTTAGTCCATCTAGTTCGCTAACAGGGATTGGCTAAGATGATAACATTAGAAACACGAAATCTTATCACACATCCAGTAGTTCCAGCTTGGTGGGAAATAGACCTGGAATGAGGTAACATATCCTCCTCTCCAAAAAGATCACACTGACAGCTGACAAGTACACAATCATAAACAAGGTGGAAAATGGGACTAGGTAGTATATTCAACTCATAGTACTACTATCTCAGAAAACTAAGAACATCTTCTAGGTAAAATAAAACCTTTTATTCGCTTGAAAACCTCAATTTATCTAAAGGGAGAACAGGGGTTTCTGTTTCTCCAACCCATGTAAATTTGGTTCTGCAGCAGAATATAGTTGGAAAGTTCACGTTGATTGGTATCATTGTAGACCAGTGAACTATGAAGGCAAACTAAGACATAAAATTTGAAACCACACACTGATTGTAAAGCTCTAATTTTGTTTCTGAAAATAACCGAGCTAATGAAGTAATAGTACAAAATAATGTACAACAACAGGATAATCTGCCAGATAGAAAATTCTACCAGAACTTGCAATAATGCTCAGTAGGTGTAAATCCCTCTCTCCAAGATACATTCTTCTGGATTGTTAGTGATTTTCCATCACCGATCCACCATAAGTGATGCAGCACATTTCAGTTAGTAAACGTATGGTAATATCCTCCAAGGGACAAGTTTACAGTACTCTTTCCAGATTTCTTTATACTTCTGTGCACATCGGGCTTCATCTCTTCTCACACAGACTTTCTCTCCAAATAAGCAGAATAAGAAGATATACAGGGTAGAAGTATGGGATTGGGGAACTACAAAAGCATTAATTGACCTGGGAGTTAGTTTTGTGTCTATACATTATCGTGACAAAATAAGAAAAGGCAGGTACTGTTACCTTATACCACATGGTAAACTGAAGGATAGTGCTACCAATAGATCCCCAAGGTAATTACTGTGCCTTGCAATGCCCCTTCAATAAATTAAACAAGGTAATAAGTAAATTGGAGGTTTCAGGCCTCTACTTAGATGAACATGCAGGGCACCTAACTAAAATGGGTGCAAGCCTTTCTTTATACAACTCTATTTGGAATCAGTCATACTACCGGGAAATTGGGGTGGTAGAATAATAGCCATACTATTGAAACACAGGCTACCTGAGCCCACAGTGGAGTATTTCCTCTTTCATCTTCCTGGCTAAACTTGTTATCAGAAAATACTTATCGTATCTAAATCCATTTGTCCATACCATCTGTTCATCAGATCATAATGTAATTATTTGGTTTCATTTCACATGTTCTTATCCTAGAATTTCAGTTGTTTGAAACAGGTTTGAATTATATCATGAACCCTTCCAGCACCTGGATCTAATTAAGAAAAAACCCAAAACTCAAAAACCAATGAAGTTATTTAAATCAGGTTAGTTCCCAGCATCAAATGGAGCTGTGTAGTACATCGAGTATAGTCCTAATTTCTACGTTATGTTATAAAGGCATCTCTCCTCAAGTTCAAACTCCAAAGTTGCCTACCATCAAATTAGAAAAAAATAACTGAACAGTATTTGTTCGCCCATAGTGATTCCATCACATAAATTTCATAGGGAAAACAGCCAAATGATTAAGTTCAGGAAAGTAAATAGAAGGCATACCAGTAACCTGAAGCTAGCAACTTTCCTCCAATAACTTTTGGAGGCCTACCCCATATTGGTGCTTTCGGATTCTTTTTAAAAACATGCTTTTGTTTGTTGGCTCCTCTAAACACACACGAGATAACTTCCATCCAGAAAAGGGCACCATGTCAAAGGGCAATAGACATGAAAAATAAAGAATCACATAGGAATAAACAAACAAAAAAAATATCTGCAGTTCTTAATGGAAACTTTAAAGCTTGAAACTGTTTACCCCATAAAAAAGACAAGGCAATTTGCAATAACTGCAGCCGTTGTTAGCTCCACCTTGTTACCCAAGAGCCACCAAGCCTATAAAAGAAAAGAATTTAACTAACTATCCTAGGGGTTAAAGAAAATTACCAGTTTCTTACATTGAAATTCACCATCAAGGTAGAAAAACTAAAACAGATATCTGAAAGAACTTGATCCATAGTACAAGCAACATATAACATTAAAAAATAGTGATGTCAAAACCATGTAAAGAAGATCTTCAAACTAATTCTTTTGTTATCATAGGAATGCTATCCAGCATTAACATTAATGTTGGTTTACAAGCAAAGTTCCAATAGGTTTCTCTAAAGAAGTTCCAACAGTCATTCTCCGAAGTTCTGTCAAAAGATTTGGTATAGTATTTCAACTGCTCTCTCTCTCTCTCTCACACACACACGCGCGCGGGCGCATAAACACACACTCACAACAGGACAAACAAAAGAAAAAGATATTGAATAAAGACGGAAGTGAGAAAGGAATCTTGAGGAGTTCACAAGTTTACATGCCTGGATACTGAAAGTAAATGGAATCCAGACTAAATCTCCAAAAACTAGCATGAACCCCAATCTTTCGGCAATTATATCCCATCTGCAATGAACATCCCAGACATCAAGTAACAAGCTTGAACAATTCTAAAGGTGAATGACGAAGCAGAACATTTATTCTGGACTTCTTATATAGAAAGCAAATGTATAAAAGTGGCAGTATGAATAAAAAAGTTGTGTATGCCAGTAGAATTATCACGATAGCATATAACCGGGATTAAGCAGTATAAAAAAAAGTGGAGTATGCCAGTAGAATTATCACGATAGCATATAACCGGGATTAAGCAGTATAACAACTGGTTGCTATGTCACTAATTCAGACCTCAAGAGCAAGTGTACTGTAGCTATGATTTCAAAGTGTTGACCAACACCATCAAGTGTTCAGAAGGGGCGATGATAAGCTACTTACGTGGAAGTCATGAAATCTTCATAGAAAAAGTAGTCAAAAATATATAGCTGCAAGAATAAACATAATACGTGAATTTTGATAAATAATTTATCTTTTTACTTCTTAAGAAAAGAAATAATAAACTTCAGGAACATACCGTACAAAATATCTGATAAAGGATCATCGACTGAGATAAATTTGACTCTTGAATAGATCTTACAAGAATGGACAGATTGATGAGGAGCCAACCCATCATTCCAGCTCTGACAAATAGAAATCTACAGAAAGAAAGCTATAATTATTGCAACAAATGTTGCAGCCTAATGATGGTGGTCACTATATCTAAGTATAAAAAACTGAGCAACTTTATAATCTTGTTCTGAGCAAGGGGGATGTTTATTAGAATGTCCAAGTTGATACAACCATGCCCTAGTTTGACTTTTTTCATTGATAGTGTATGACAATTTAGTAACATACTTATCTGAAAAATGTTAAGTACTTGGTTACATATGAACCACATCATGTGTAGTTACACATCTACACTAACGGTAACATGTAAAACTAGATCCTTTCCAGTAATGGTGATAAAGATTTCAACAGTCACTGGTACAATATACATACTTGAGGTCAATGCCCAAGAATTGAGGATTCAGTTGTATCCCAAACCACCTGGTGCATGATATTTGAACATGAAAAACATCAAGATAGATGACTGATCAGATGGCATCTTGGAAATTGAAATACTGCACAAAAAAAACAGGAAAAACTTCCAGCAGAACTGCCATAACACTGGTTTAATATGCTTTTGGCCTCTACAACAGTAAACGTTAAGCATATAATTACTTTTATGTCTCATGGAAAATAGTTCATAATGGATAATCCAATTATTGGCAACACTGTTCCTTTAGAAAAATCAAGATAGATGATCGGATTAAAGCGAAAAAAGGGGATAGGAGTAGAAAGAGCAATCAAGAGCTGCACAAGAAAGCATATGACTTCAATTCAGGCAGACCAAAAAAAAAAAAAAAAAGTTATGCTATTATTGATATATTCTCTCATTTTACAATATAGCATATGCCTTTGAAGGAGTTCTCTGAACATTACAATAATCAAATTTTCCATATACACCTCCATTGATAACAGGTCAGGTGATACGATCAGATGGAGGAATATTCAGAGTCATGTTATAACATGAAGCCTGTTGGAAAAACCTTTAGTCAAAGGGCAAATGCTATTAACTGGTACAGCTAATGCAATAAAAAATCAACACCAAAAGTGGCTAGCAGCAACTAACACAAAGCAATCCTGTGCTAAGTAAATTTTAAACTTTTGTTCTACTTGATGTTCTTTCATTTCGCACTCAACCAACTTGCAATACCACTACCATTCTATACCGTCTTAAGTAGAAAATACTATAATAACAAGCAACAATTACCCAGCAAAGATCTCAAGTAATGCAGATGTAACTCTTTAGAAAATGTCAATTTGAAGTCACAACACCATTATCCCAATTTCAAACTCAACTTGTGAAACCCGTTAAAGAATTAAAACTGCCTTCATGGAGAAAGAAAAGGAGCATGTAGAGAAGTACAATGTTGACATGATTGGATTGTCTTATCCAAACAAGCGTTCACAAGCCACACATAAAATATATATTTCTGACATCATATAAGAGACAAATCATGCCCCAGCTCTACCAGCAATAAATTGATTCTTAAGCTAAAGAAATTGATTTTGAGAAAATCTGAAGAAATTGAGGACGAGCAGCTCCATTTTCTTAAACATCATGTGCGTGACTACGTTAAAGTAGCATAAAATGTATTTCAAGGAAATTATGTCGAATTTGATGCAATTGAATCTGAAACATAGAAACGCATCACAAAATAGTTAAATTTATAACAAACATTTTTTCCAAGTAAAAAATCCAGAATTTTGAGACAGGTCATTTTTTCAGAAACAGTTTGAGTTACCAGTCATGAATAAAGTTCCCGGTGACATGAGGCTTCAGAGAAGAGCTCCAATCATTAGACTTACAGCCAACCACATACAACAACAATGTCACCTGGCATTCACAAGCAAAATACAATTAAGAAAACAAAAATTAAATTTCACAAAGATATACAAATTTGAGACTGAAGCCTTAAACTTTCATCATTAGCATCATATCTAGTAGTAATTAGCTTTCATTCATGGTTTGTAATGGTCAACATTTGGGTTTTTTTTTTTTTCTTTATTACATTTGGTGACAATAAATAAATCATAAAACAAAAATTGCCAATTGGTGAAAAATGGAACTTACAAGAACACTATATACAAAAGTTGTTGACAAAAGCTCAAGCCCCCTGTCAGCTATTGCCTGCAAGACTCATAAATCAATTGGAAAGTATGTAGCTTCATTTGATATCTGTCAATCAAATCCAAAAGAAAGAATACTTACAGTAGGCGATACAATCTTGCCAAAAGGGTCCCCATTCCAAGAAGGGCAATCAAAACAAGCAGCAACAACAATCCTGCTCACCCCAGCAAAAAATTTTATACTGTTATGTATGAGTTCGTTTAAGGGGGAAAAAAAATCAAGTCTTTTTTTTTTTGGTTTTTACCGTTGCAGCGATAGTGGAGGCGAGACCCATCGGTCAAAGGGACCCCAGCAACTGTCTTTCCGGGCAGGATAGATCCGGCAATGGCCAAGTAAGTGAAGAACGAGAGCAGCAAACCAACCTATACATACCCCCCAAAAAAAAGCACAGTCCAATAAATGCAGATATTTCATACCGGTAATGTATATTGGAAGAGGTATAATATGTATGCATGAGAGATAGATTACAGACGGAGATCCAAGAGGGAGCCAGGGAGTTGAGTAGGGGATTCAGATCCATTTGCTGGAAGAATGTTTTGCTGATGATGCAGTTGTGTTCTGTTCTTTACTTGACTCGAAAGAAAACAAAGTTGGATGACAACTACAGACTCCGCTGCTCTAGCTCAATTTTATAAGATTCTGATGTGTTCGTTTGGATTGAAAATAACTTACTTTTAGTGTAAGTTATTTTTTTAAAGACATTAAATCAAATACTTACTTTTATAACTAAACTTATTTTAATTCTTTTCATTCGTTTTTCTCATTATGATTACTATCATTTAATTTTGAACAAAATCAATTTTTATTAATTACAATTACTTGTAAGATATTTATTACTATTGTTATAAGTTTTTAACTTGTATCAGAAAATTAAAGATAAAACCGTTAAAAATTTTATTTCAAAATATTTTCATTTTGTCAATGAACGGAAAATTTTATGGAAAATAGACTTTTCATGTAAAATATTTTAAGAAAATATTTTTCTCTGTTCGGGAAAATGACTTTAATAATTGTTTACCTTTTATATAACGAACACACCCTCTCTGTTCGGGAAACTTACTTTAATAATTGTTTACCTTTTATATTTATATTTAAAATATATATTTTTAATTTCTTATAAATGCAAAATACATTATTTTATTCCTTGACCTAATTATTACGAATATATTTTAATATGAAATAATCGCATGCATATTAAATATAATATATTCAAAAATTAATAATGAATAACTTTAAATAATAAATTGTCCTAAAAAAATGATTGAAACTATTAGAGTAGAGTTGGTCGAGGAAAAGTTAAGAGAAAGAGAAATAGGGGTGATGATGGTAGATGAGAATTTTAGAGTGATAGTGATAGAGGTTTTAAATAGAGTCGTTTAATGTTTAAAATTTGTGTATTGCTAATTTTGCCCATGAAAAATATAACATTCGATACACATGTGAATATTTCAAGGTAAAATATGCTAATATTGTATATAGTAACCAAAACCGTACATTTTGAATTTGTGAGATATTAAAATAAATCATTTTAAATATAAATGACTTAAAAAAGTACAAATGTTAAATGTGAATAACTAACATGATTATTTTCCCTTCTCTATTTTCTTTTAAATTTACTTTTAGAGTAAATCTTACACTTCATTTTTTTTTACACCATCTTGTCACATGTTATTTGTTTAATTTTAAAATGTCATTTTATATATATAACATGTATTTAAATTTGATGGTATAAAAAAAATTTTATATCAATAAATAAAATATTTACTCAAATTTCTTTTTTATTGGAAACTAGTAAAACAAATTAACACTATTGTGAGTGCAAATTTTAGAAAAAATTATAAACAAAATCAAATTAAAAAGATAATGACTGTTTAAAGGTGTATTGTTACTTGGTAGTAGTTAAAGCAAGTTATGAGTGGGAAATAGTAAAAGACAATTAAATTAATTACAAATTACATTAAAAGAAAAACTTTCTTATTAGTTTTTCAATTATTTCATTAAAACTATAATAGTCATTTAATTTTAATTTTAGCAAGATTAATCTCTGAACTAAATATTTGTATCTAATTTAATTCCTAAATAGCATATTCCTCTAAAACATAAATTTTTTTGAATTTTGACAGGTATTGACTATGGGTATAACTGTCAAATTATCTTGTCCTATGATTTTTGTTTTTTAAAAATCACTTCACTAGTCCTCCAACACTTTTATTAAAATTAAAATGGTCCTCCAACTTTAACTTTAGTTGGATTTGTCCCCGAACTAAATATTTGTGTCTAATTTGATCCCTAAATGGAGGCTACACCTAAAGTATATATATATATTTTTTAATTTTGACCTGTGTTGAATAGGGGTATAATTGTTCTATAATTTTTATTTTTAAAAATAATTTTAGACTTTATAATAAAAATACAAACATATTACATAGATTAATGACGATCTAGAGGTTAAGTGTTTAAAATTTTATTTTGTTGTTAATACGGGATCGAAACATATCGTCATGCTATATTCATTTTTTCTCAATAATTTCATTTCATTTAAATCAAAACTCTAAAATCGTCCTTATTTTTCTCCCTATGCCAATACACCAAAACTCTAAAATCGTCCTTATCTTTATCCCTATACCAATACACCACCAACGCTATCCCTTCATCCCCCAAGGACGAACATTTCTCATCCCCCATCTATCATTTTTCGTTGCCCCTATCATTTCCGCCGCAACTATCACCAATTCTACCCCTCTCGATTCTATCTTTTTAGCCATTACCGCCATCATCTCCTTCTTTCCCATCACATTTTCTCCCTCACGCTAGCCCTACCCCTTCGTCGCAACTATCACCATTTTATCTTTCTACCACTTTCCATCTCTTCCACCTCCAGTATTTAGACTTCTCTCTACAGCCTCAATTTATCCATTTCGAAGTACGTTTATATCAATGATTTCTTTCAAAAAATTTGTGATACAATTTTCTTGCAAAATGCTACTCGATTTCCTTCTCATTCTCCTCTAAATTATGACAGTGTGAGTTCAACAACAAAGACGTAATTATTTTATAGAGGAAACTATATAGTTCGATTTTGGAATTGGAAATAAAATCGAAATTATTTATCATTTGTAAAAGCTATCATGTCAGTTTATCATCAAATTTCTTGACATTTCCATTTCTAATGGTCATAGGACTAGATAATTTGATGATTACATCCCTAGTCAACATCGATTAAAATTAAAAAACTTTATATTTCGGGTGGAACCGCCATTTAAGAATTAAATTTGATACAAATATTTAGTTTAAAGACTAATCTGGCTAAAAATAAAGTTGAGAGAGCATTTTAGTTTTAATGAAATAGTTGGAGAACTAAAGAGGTGATTTTTAAAAACAAAAATTATAGGACTAGATGATTTGATGGTTATATCCCTAGTCAACAGTGGTCAAAATTTAAAAAATTTATGCTTTGAATGGAGCCGTCATTTAGGGATCAAATTAGATACAAATATTTAGTTTATGGACTAATCCGATTAAAATTAAAATCGAGAAATTATTTTAATTTTAATGAAATAGTTAGAGAACTAATGAAGTGATTTTTCCTACACTAAAATTACACTAAATGTTCATGAGTTATGTAAAATAGTAATTATTATTGGTTTTGGTTATTCTAGTTGAATTAATTGGGTTGATTTTATTTATTTATTTATTTATTTCAAAATTCAACACAACTAAAAACACGCTACAATCCACTTATAACTTTTAATCTAATGTAATTTGGGTTGTTTTTTGAAAATTTTAACTTAAAAGCCCGAAATCTCATATAACCCATTGAGTGACATTTATGTTGGGTTTAATTGGTTTTATATTACTAATTGGGTTGCATTTTAATTTTTTAACATAAAAATCTAAAAACTCAAACTAAAAAAATTCAAACCAACCCATAAACATACCTACCGATACGGTATTGGACTTTGTGAATTTTATTTTTTGATATTATTATGTGTCGATAATATTTTGACGATTTTCTTTTATCCATATTTAAGTGGGTAACAATAATGTGTAAGTTTGTAAATTAAGGTATAGATTTATTAATCACAATAATATGTATGGTGTCAAAATTAATGTTATTAATAAAATTCCGTTATTAGGTATGCAACATAAGTGTCTATCCCTCAATTACTCAATATTATCCCATTAATTTATTTTTACTTTCTAAAATTAAATTTATTTAAAAAAATATATTATTAGGAAGTGCAAAACAATTTGATAACAGAATATCTATATATATATATAGGTGATTTCCCCATATTTTCTTGAAATATATTAATTTAAAAACTTATAACTCAATTGTAACCACTCGTAAATATGTACCTAACAAAAAAATATGTATTTAATAAATTTTACTTTGAATTAATCAAAACATATTCTTATTACCTAAATGTGAAAAATTAGTTTTCACAAAAATAGTTCATAAATAAATTTGAATTTTTATTGGGCAGCCTTTTAGTCATCTTTTGAATATGTATTATAGCCCTATTTCCCACCCAAAAAAAAATATAAAAAAAATTGATGTATAGCCCTGCATACATCATATCACTGAAGCACCAAAATTACCTGGGCCTAAAATCAATTGAATATATTGCGGCCCAAGAGAATCCCATTAATTAATCCTATTAAATTTTGTTAAGGAAGAAAAGTTCAAACCCAGTTGATGTAAAGCTCGGGTTGGCCCAAACTACTGAGAGTCCTAATCAACACGCATAACTCAAAAGTCCCAACAAAGGTCAAAGGGTCGTCGTTCTAAGACCAAATAAAAGATTACTCATTAAAAGGAGCCGTAAAGCCCACGAAATTTGACCGGGCGGATAAATTCCAGAACCTGCGGATAAATTCGAATAAAGAATCTCCACCACTGACTTTGGTAGGCGTAGATCACACGCTTTGATTGCTGGCCACTTACCAATTGCGAACAGAAATCTTCAACTTAAAACCAAATAGGATTAGGAAATCGTTACAACCGTCCAGATCAAACCTAACCGCTTAATCCGAACCCTCCATACTCCAGCCAAACAGCTATAAATACACCCTTCCTCTCCTTCTGTTTTTTATCTCGTGCTTGGTTCTAGGGTTAGGTTATCAGGTCTTGTTTTATTGGTGTTTGGGGGTTAATTTTCAAATAAGTTGTTATAAATTTTGTTGATATCTGTCAAGTTCTGCGATCGATTCGATTGCTTGATATCGTGGTGGTTTTGCGATTGCTTGATATCGTGGTGGTGGTTTTGCGATTGCGTGCGGTGGTTGTGGTCTTGGTTTACTCTTTAATTTTCTTGATTTGTTGAGGAATTTTATGGTTAGTGTTCTTATGGATCTGTTTTGTTTTCGTTGTTTCTAGACTGGCGGATATTGTGCATAAGTGGTTGAGCCTCCTGGTAGGAATTCCAGACCACACCGGCGTCCTGTGATCTAAAATTTCTTCGAGGAGTTTTTTCCCCTTCTTTTGGCATTGAAAAAAAAAAAAAAACACGGTTTCTTCATCGGTATCTTTTAACATCTCTGCTTGCTTTGCGCTCAGGAGGGGTTGGTTTTTTGGTTTCGTGGTCTGGATAAGTATATTTCGTGAGTTTTCGCTTTCCTTACTTGTTTTGCTTGAATGTTAATATTTGTTTGCTTGAAAATTCTGGGTCATATTGTTAATTCCTCGTTAGGATATTGGTTTCAATAACTGGGACATAACTTGGATCTGTCGGAGGGTTTCCTGATACTGTCGTCGTCTATGTCCTTTTTAATTCCTTTATCGTCGGTGTACTTATCTTTTCTGCCTTAATTGTATCGTTTCTTCTTTTTCCTGATACAATTTGATTGTTAATCTCGTTCCTCTCTATGCTAGGTTCTTCTTGACTTGGAACCGAGAATCGTGTCTTAAACCAGGCTCTTTCTATTTGAACTTTTCTTTTACTTTAAGCATTGTTGTTACTATATACGTCAACAAAATTTATTTTCACTGAATTGATAACTATTTTTATGTTAACTGATTTTACAAATGTTTGTCTTATGTATGTATATACAAAAATTTTACAGATATGCAAATGCATCCATGGGGCAAGCTAGAATATTTTCTATATGGTTTTTGTTTTCTCAAATCCGAATTTACTGTACATTTTCTGCAGAATCATGAACCCGTCTAGAAATCATATTGGTATGTTATTTCTTGATAATAAGGCCAACTATAAGATTTGTGAGAGATGTCTGTAGAAGAGTTCTACTATCTTTGTTTTCCTTGTTGCAATACTGATTAAGGATATAAAGTGGTGGAGAATGGGCTTCACTGTTACTTCACATCTTGTGATTTAGTTTTTCCCCCTTCCTACACTTTGTATTTATAGTTTTATTTATTTATTTTTAATTAGACATTTCATTCATACTGGATTCCATACTTTGCAGTGAATATTACTTGTCTGATTGCCATGAAGTCCTGGATGCTTGCATGAAAAGTTCACAGTTTCCATGTGTTTCATAATTTGGTTTTCCTTTGGTTCTAGTATTCCACTTTTAAGCATTTAATATGACATGATATTGCCTAGTGATGCAATTTTTAACTGCAGTTTGTCACCTAAACTGGAATCGTTGTTTACTTTCCATGGAGGAGTTGGGATCTTTTTGTCTGATTACTGGTATCCTCTGTCTGATTACATGGTATGCTCCGTGGTATTGTTTGAGCCTGTTTTGGGTAAAGCACAGGATTGGTAGTCTAAAGTCTGTTTCTTCTTACAAGCATATTAAGGAGTCCCACTGAGCCTGCTAGGGGGATTGGAGTACTGACTTTGGTTCTAGATTCTCTTTCAAGCTCTGATGCTTTTTGTTCATTATCTGTGCTATGGTGCAGCAGCCTTTCTGTTGGACCTAAACTATTGGAAAGGGAGGAGAATGGAGCATCCACATCCCTGTCTAGATTGTGTCCAGGGAGCAGTTTCCCCTTCCCTGGATGTTCGGTTTGTCATTTTTTGATGGTTTTTTTCTTCTTTGATAAGTATTATACCAATTTACAAATGGTGTGAAATTAACTTGTTGAGGAAGTTTATGGTTAGTTTTCTACTGGATTGTTGTTTCCATTGTTTGTAGACTGCACGGATCTTGTGCATGGAGACTGGGCATGGTTTCTGGATTTCCTTCTCTTGATACTTGGTGTCCTGTGATCTAAATTCTTTTGGTGTTTTTCCCTCCCTTACCTGTTTTGTTTCTTTGCTTGAGAATATAAACACGAATCCTGCATTAGTCATCTTTTAACAGCTCTTCTGCCTGTTCTCTTTCTCTGTGCTCAGGAGGTTGGTATGTTGTGGTTTACGTGGGTGATAGCTAATATGTTCTGGAAAATGTATATTGGAGGGGTTTTCTCTTTCCCTACTTGTTTTCTTTGAACAACAATTATTGGTTTCTAGGATAGTTGTTAATTGCTCTGTGCCCTCATTTAGGAGCTTGAGGAGGTTGGATTCCAGAGCCTAGCACAGCTTAAATTGAAAAAATGCTGCATTCTACCATCCTGACATTAGTGGTTCACAGGAGTTCTTTACTTACCTATCATTGTTGCTTAAATTTGGCAATTGTTCTTTAGGAAATTTATTTGTCGAGGAAGGTTTATGGTTTTTCTCCTGCTGGATCTTTGTAGACTGTGCGGATCTTGTGCGTGGATGATTGGGCAAGTTATATCATTTTTGGATTTATTGTGCGTGGATGGGCATCGTTTTTGGATTTCCTTCTCGACACCTGGAGTGAAATTATTATGGAGTTTTCTCTTTCCCTACTTGTTTTCTTTGAACAACAATTATTGGTTTCTAGGATAGTTGTTAATTGCTCTGTGCCCTCATTTAGGAGCTTGAGGAGGTTGGATTCCAGAGCCTAGCACATCCTAAATTGAAAAAATGCGGCATTCTACCATCCTGACATTAGTGGTTCACAGGAGTTCTTTACTTCCCTATCATTGTTGCTTAAATTTGGCAATTGTTCTTTAGGAAATTTATTTGTCGAGGAAGGTTTATGGTTTTTCTCCTGCTGAATCTTTGTAGACTGTGCGGATCTTGTGCGTGGATGATTGGGCATCATTTTTGGATTTATTGTGCGTGGATGATTGGGCATCGTTTTTGGATTTACTTCTCGACACCTGGAGTGAAATTATTATGGAGTTTTCTCTTTCCCTACTTGTTTTCTTTGGAAAACAACAATTATTGGTTTCTAGGATAGTTGTTAATTGCTCTGTGCCCTCATTTAGGAGCTTGAGGAGGTTGGATTCCAGAGCCTAGCACATCCTAAATTGAAAAAATGCGGCATTCTACCATCCTGACATTAGTGGTTCACAGGAGTTCTTTACTTCCCTATCATTGTTGCTTAAATTTGGCAATTGTTCTTTAGGAAATTTATTTGTCGAGGAAGGTTTATGGTTTTTCTCCTGCTGGATCTTTGTAGACTCTGCGGATCTTGTGCGTGGATGATTGGGCATCATTTTTGGATTTATTGTGCGTGGATGATTGGGCATCGTTTTTGGATTTCCTTCTCGACACCTGGAGTGAAATTATTATGGAGTTTTTATTTTTTTTGTTTCTTTGCTTGAGAATATAATCACAGATTCTGCATGGCCATCTTTTAATGGCAAAAAGCAGCTTGTCCCCTCTCTCTCAGGTTGCTGTGTTGTGGTTCACATGGATGAATGGAGGGGTTTTCTCTTTCCCTAATTCTTTTGCTTGAACAACAATTATTGGTTTCTAGAATAGTTGTTAATTGCTCTATGCCTTCAATTAGGAACAAAGCCTCGCACAGCTTAAGCTTAAATTGAAAAACTCGGCAATCTACCATCCTGACTGGTTCCCTATTATTGTTGCTTAAATTTGACAATTGTTTTTAGGAAATTTATTTGTCGAGGAGTTTATGGTTAGTCTTCTCCTGGATCTTTGTTTTCATTGTTTGTAGATTGCGCGGATCTTGTGCGTGGAAGACTGGGCTTCCCTTTTCCTATGACACCTGGAGTGATAAATTATTTTGGAGTTTTTTTTTCCCTCTCTTACATGTTTTGTTTATTTGCTTCAGAAGATAATCACAGATTCTGCATTGGTCAACTTTTAACTGCTTTTCTGCCTGTTTTTCTCTGTGCTCAGGAGGTTGGTATGTTGTGGTTTACATAGCTAATCTGTTCCGGAAGAGGAAGAGTATATTGGAGGGGTTCTCTTTTCTTTACTTGTTTTGCTTGAACAACAATTATTGGTTCATAGAATAGTTGTTAATTGCTCTACGCATTCTTTTAGGAACTGGAGGAGTTTAGATGCAAGAGCCTAGCAGCTTAAACTGAAAACACAGCATTCTACCATCCTGACAGTAGTTTTTCGCAGGATCTCTGTCCTTCCCTATTGTGTTGCTTCAATTGCTTGAAAATTTGATAATTTCTCTTTAGAAAATTTATTTGTTGAGGAAGTTAATGGTTAGTTTTCTCCTGGGTCTTTGTTTTCATTGTTTGTAGACTGCATGGATCTTGTGGGTGACTTGGCATGGTTTTTGGATTTCCTTATCGACACCTGGAGTCTTGTGATCTAAATTCTTTTGGAGCTGTTTTTTTCTTTTCCGTACCTTTTTTTTTTGCTTGAGAATATATCAGTTTCTGCATTGGTCATCTTTTAACAGATTTTCTGCCTGTTCTCGTCTTTATTTTCATTGTTTGTAGACTGCATGGACCTTGATGGGAGACTGGGCATGTTTTTGGATTTCTCCTGGAGTCTTGTGATCTAAATTCTTTTGGAGCTGCTTTTTTTCTCTCCCTTACCACTTTATATATATATATATATATATATCACAGTTTCTGCATTGGTCATCTTTTAATGGATTTTCTGCCTGTTGTCTTGCATGTTCTCTCTCTGTGGATTATGTGGTTGATAGCTAATATCTTCTGGAGGAGTATATTGGAGTGGTTTTCTCTTTCCCTACTTGTTTTGCTTGAACAACAATTATTAGTTTGTAGAATTGTTGTTAATTGCTTTGTGCTTTTATTTAGGAGCCTTCATTTTGGAGCATGAGGAAGGAGGTTAAATTCAAGAGCCTAGCACAGCTTAATTGAAAAACTGAGTATTCTGCCATCCTGACATTAGTGTTCCGCATAGTTCTTTACCTCTATTTCTGTTGCTTCATTTGCTTGAAAATTTTGACGTTTGTTCTTTAGGGCCTTTGTTAACGCCTTTTTATGCCCTTTTTTTAGGATCTTTTGGTTTCAGGAACTGGGATGCGACTCTTATCCTTGGATACGTCAGTGTGTTGGAACCTTCATTATAGCTTATGCCATAGGGTTTCACAGTTCTTTTCTGGCTTTTATTATTCCTTTTTTCCTCGTATGGTTTTGGGACATCATTAATCTCGGTCTCCTTTTATTCTAGGTTCTCCTTGTGTTATACTGTCTGGGTCGAGAATTGTGGCGTATGCAAACAACCAGGCTCTTCCATTTGATTATCTATATTTAACCATTGTTGTTATACATTAACAATTTTTATTTTTTTTTCACTTAGAATGCCTAAATATTATATTTTTACTTTAAAAGAATCTTCTTTAAAAGAATTTTACAAGTGATGTCTATTGGAATATTATACAAGTATTATATAAGTATTTTACAGAGATACAAAAGCATCTATGGGGCAAGCAGGAATATGGAATATTTTCTATTGGATTTTGTTTTCTCAAATCTGAAATCACTCATTTGTTCTTCTGCAGAATCTCAAGACTTATCTTGACTCAATATGGTATTTCTTCCCCTTGTTTTCCTTGTTTTTAGGGCCAGAATATTGGCATTCTGATTAACGATAGAAAGAGGTGGAGAATGGGCATTTTTTGTTTAGGGCTCTTTCACATTTTGTGACTTAAATTATCTCTTAGGAGTTTCTTCCCTTTCCCACTTGTTTTGTTCTGAATGCTTGACAAATCACAGTTTTTGGGGTCATCTTTGATGTTTCCCTCTATGCCTGCTGTTTTTGTTCAAATGGCTTGAGTTCAACCACAATGTCAGAAGCATAAGAATGCTAATTTTGTCAATTTAGGTGTGCTCTTCTCTTTCCAACTATTCTAGCAATAATAAGACACAATATAAATAGTTATTTAATAAATGTCTTACGTTACGTCTGTCTGGTGGAGATCTTTTTAAGAACCAAAAAGATTTGTGCCAAAATAACAGATGCCAAGAAGGGAAAAAAAAATTGTGACTTCTAACAGTTTCAAAAGAAACAAAAAAATGGATTATCTTATTTAGCTTCTTTAGAAGCCTGTGCAAGACCTCAGCAACTTAGATTCAATTCTGGTTATTGTTTGCAATGACTCAAGACTGGCTTCTTTGTTTCCCTGTTTGCATTGATTTATTTGCTTATTAGACCAATTTTTTAATTAGATTTTTAACGCCTCTGTCCCTATTTTATTTGGGTTCTTGGTTTCGGACTTTTTCTTCCATCTAAGTTGACATGTCCTTTAGAGGAATCCTCTTCTGCCCATCATGTATTGTCTTCCCTTGATCAATTGATTATATCAGGCACATCACTAACACGTCTTTCTATTCATATTAGGTCCACCTTGCATATGAGTTGGATTAAAGAATTGTGTTGTGCTCCTAAACAATACCCAGGCTCTCTTATGGTTTTATGTGCTTGTCTTAATGTGCTGTCGATATTTTTCACCGTGTGAAGTCCTGGATTCTTCTAGTCTGATTGTCTGTTTACTTTCCATAGGGGTGTTGGAGCTGTTGGTCTGGATGCTGGTATGCTGTATGGTATCTTTTGAACCTGTTTTTTGATTGGTCTTTTTTGTTTGGCGACTTTGTTGGTGTTTGCAGCTAAGTCTGACACTTGTAATGTTACGTTCATAAAACTTGGTAACGAGTCCAACTGAGCTTCTAGGTTGATTGAAGTATTGACTTTGTTGTCTTTCCGAGGTTTGTGCTCTGGTATCCTTTGTTCTTTATCTGCAGCAGTCTTTGTTTTGGACCTAAATTACTGAAGAGGGAGATGTCTCTTATACATATTATATGGTATCATCTGTGTCATCTTCTACATTGTGTCAGGGAGAGTAGTTCTCCACTTTCCCTGCTTGTTTTAGCTTTTTATCCTTTGGGAAAAAAAATCAGCATTAGGTGTTTTCTCTAATGTCCCTGGCTCTGTTCTTGTCCTAGAAGGGCTGGGCTCAGCTACGTGGTTGGTTACATGTTTTTCATACAAGTTTTAGAAACCAAGACTGCGAGGAAAATTCATTGTTTATAATTGATTTGAGGTTAATTATGTCTCATGGCTTTCAAATTCTGCAATCCAGTATGATTTGTTTCAGTTTCTAGTATTTCAAATCATATTCATCTCTAGGCCTTTGCAGTTGTTCAATTTGTGATCTTCTTGATGGTTCTCTTGTGCTGGATTTGCTATTTCTTAGGCCAGGTCTAAATGGTGATAGTTTTGACTTCTGAATTCCTTGTTTACGGAGGGAGAAATTGGACATACTGATCAGTATTGGGGGAAGATGTGAATAAGAGACAGTTCAAGACATGGCAAGGATCTGAGATTCTTAACCCTAAGAAATAGCAAATTGGTCTTGGTCTTTTTGCTTAAAATGGATCTATTTTGGGATGTTCGTTAATTGGCTCTTCTGCTTCTAATTATTTTAGGGGCGCTTTGTTTTGAGAAGTTTGGTTGTGGCTGATCTCTAACTTTATTTCTCTTTTTGGTTCTTGTGTTTTTTGAACAAAAACAACCAATTGGAAATTATTTGGGTAATCTCTAACGGCTTTGCATCATCTTCATACACAGGATTTTGGCTTCAAGAATTTGGCAGGTCTAGAGTTGCTTTCTGGTGAAGAAGGTATATTAGAATAGTCAGACAAATATATTGGATACAGAGGAAAGAACTATCCATCCCAATTTTAATTCTTTCGTTTGGATTGACTTTTTTTCTTGAGGATGTTATCAAACATGCTCTCATTTTTTTTCATTTTAGGATCTTGGTTTCAAATACTTCGGATGTGTTTTTGCATACTGTGACCCGGCTCTTTTACCATTTTAATCTCTCTCTCTCTCTCTGTGAGAGTTCCAGTATATTCTACTTTTGAAGAATAGAAGCATTCAGAACATCATTAAGTTATCTAGCCCTGCAATTTGTATTGCAGTTCATCGGCCTGAATCAGGAGACTTGTCTACTTTCCCTTGGTGGAGTGGAAGGGTTGGTTCGTTCAGCTTTCTAATATGTTCTTTTGGTGGTAATTCATAATATTTGCTCCTTTTTGGTTTAATGCACAGGTGTGCGCGCCTTTTGTTTGATGAGTTTCTTTAAGATTCCAGTATAGTTTGTGAGATAACAGCATCAGTATAGTATCTTAATATCTGTATTATTGACAGCTTTCTGGTTTCAGTTTCCCTTTCTTAAGCAGTTGGAGTTCGAGGGCGGTGTGGCCAAATTTCTCTTCTTTCAAGTCAACTAGCTATATGTAGAGCCTTAATAATTCTTGCCAACTTCTGAGATCCTCCCATATTCGCTGTTTCTCTTGTTTTGTAGTGCAATTCTGGGCATTTGGATCAGCTTATAGTGAAAATGGAGGTCTTTCTTTTTGGTATATTGTTACTTATTTCTTGGTGGTTCCTAGTATTTGTTTAACCGTCCTATTGGTTTTTAGTTCCTTACTCTGAAAATTTTCCAAGCTGTTTAAATAAATTTTGAAATTACTTCAACACATATCTCCTTTTCTTGTCCAATGCTAACTTTTCTTGGATTTAAAATATTTGGTATGGCAGTGAATTGCAGATAGTTATTGTAGTCGGGATCTTTTGTGTCTTGATATTTTGAACACCACTCATATTTCGTTCATTATTCAGCTTCAAGTCTTCAACGTGACTATGCCAATCTAAGCAATTTTCTCTAATTGTCCATTGCGTAGCATAGATGACTTGGTTCGGTGGGTGCAGTTTCTAACAGCTGCTAATCTTCTTAAACAGGAATATTTTTCCTCAGTGACCATACCAAACTAAGTAATTTTCTCTAATTGTCCATTGTGTAGCATAGATGACTTGGTTGAGTGGGTGCGATTTCTAACAGCAGTTAATCTTCTTAAATGGGAATATTCTCCTCATTTCAAGTGGGTAATTTGGAGGTTTGATCTGCCTGATTTCTCTTACATTTCTTTGGTGGTGATCTTTTTCTTTCTCCTGTTTTTGTTTATGGACATGCTTAGTATTCCTTGGTTTTGGTATCATTCTGGTTTATGCAGTTGCTTTCTGGCTATTCTGGCCACACTTATGTGCACCTGCTAGGCAGATTGGATCCTTAATGTTCTCTGAATTGGTGATTTTGTTTGTTATTTGCAATCTTCATGGTGTTTTTTTGTTTCTTCCAGAACTGTCTGGGAAATCTTTTTCGGTTTATTTATGGCCTACCATTGATAAGATATATATAATTTGAAGTTCAAGAGAATTTTAGTTTACTCTTAGTTTAGTCTCCTGAATACAGATTTTCCCAATCAGGACAGCTTGTGTAAATACTTTGCGAGTCTAGTTTGGTTTTCTGTTTCTCATGTTTGCAGCGGTCTTTTGGACAAAGAATTGGAGGTCTACATCTTTTGTTGCATCCTCAGGATCTTTTGTTTATTTTTTTTTGTAGAATTCTTTCTTTTTGGTCCACAATGTTTTCTTTTCTCATCTCTCTTTAGATGGGATCATAGGCTATTTTTGAGTTCTGCAACAGTATGAGATGTTTGGGACTTTCTTGTCAGGTATTGTTCTGAGTATCAACTCATTCATCCTTCAAGAGTAGTATGCCTATAATAAAGCAATTGGCGAGGCCTTGGTTGATGACTTCGTACAGATGTGAAGCAGTTGTATCAGTGAAGTGATTCCTGACATTTACCTCTTTTTGTTGCTTTTGTCTTCAAAGCTGCTCTTATTCAATTCTTGTCCCCGGGTCCTTTGCATTGTCTGTATGCTGCCGTAAAGTCTCTTGTTCAATTCTTGTCCCAGCTCCTCTGCATTGTCTGTATCCTGCCATAAAGTCCGGTTTTTATGGATAATTTCTCTACTATGGGGATCTGTAACTTGGCTGTTGGGTCTTTGAAGTGGGATTTCTGAGTTGCTACTTTAGTAGGATGTTATCAAGTTTCACTAGTGCATGTTCTTATTGATTTGATTTTTACAAATGAAATGGGGTTGCTGCTGGACAGCATGTGTTCTTCTCAATTGTTGTGTTATCTTGTCGGCATTCCACCTCTTACTATCATATATTGTTGTGTAATATGAAGACACTGAATTATTTTCAGCTAGCAATTTTTGCCAGTGCAGGGGTTATTTTGGCGTCTCCACATTTCCATTAAGATTCGTCGGAGGTTATGATGAATGGTAAACTGTAACACAGTTCTGAATAATGGATTCTGAATTAGATTCTGTATTGGGAAGAACTGATGGGTAATCCAAGGTTAAAATTTCAGTATCTGAATTCTGATTTGATCTCTGTCTGAACTCTTAACAACTGATGATAGATTTTTGTAAGTTCCAGTAGCTGCTGTAATGATTATTAAGCTTGGATCTAGCATACTTCTACTGTTCCTGTAGTTGAATTCTGAGTTCTAGTAGCTGCTGTTATGATTGTTAAGCTTGGATCTTGTGTACTTTACCGTTCCTGTTATTGTGGATTGAAGGCTACGGAATCATTTTTATAAATCAAGTCTCTCTAATACGTGCTTATGGGGTTCTTCCCTTCCTAGTAATCCTTAAATGTTGAAGGTTGGTCCATAAGATTCTGTATAATTTCTGGACTTGCATCATGGTCTCAAAATTATTTTGTAGAAGGCTGCCTTTCACTACTTAATTTTCTCGGCGGAACAAAAATGAAAAAGATGAAGACAAATGAGTCTCGACATGAATTTTGGTGTTCCTTGCCTTGGTGGTTGGATCTTGAGTATTTGTATAGTGATGTTTGTACTCTGTTCCTTGTTTGTGTGTAGGTAACTCCTGTAACTCCGCCTGTGTAGGTATTTTTCTACACAGCCCGGTCCCAAGCCCGGAAAGAGGAGGAGGGCAGGTACTTTGTTTATACTTTCATTTGTGTGGGGGATTAAAAACAGGGAGGTGAATACAATTGCACGTTGGTGCATCTTTTCTCAGACATAGAAGCTGGAAAAGGAAGATGGTGCGGATGGTGACTGCCATTAAGGCGACTGCAGGCCAACATAGTTCATTATAATGCATACTCTATGATACAGATGTCTCTGGTAATGTATACCGGAACGGGTGTACGTATGTATGGCAGAATAGATTAGATATAAAGATCCAAGAGGGAGCCAGGGAGTTGATGAGGGTATTGTGTTACAAAGATTCAAGAGGTAAAGTATTTTGGTGGAAAATGTTTATTGATGATCAAGTTCTGTTCACTCTTCTGCTTAAACGAGTTGTAACTACCACAACTCAGCCGGTCAGTGCTCACCTTTGCTGATATTGTCGCTTTTCTTATATATATATATATTTTAACCCCCTTATCATCTCCTGTTGGCTCAGGAGTCCTCAATCAGATTTGGTATAGAATAGATTGGTAAAATGTAATTTTTTTTTTGTTACGAACAAAAAGAAATCCAAATGTTGGCATCACTTGGGACCATTTGGAGACATTTTTCTCCAACCAGGTTCTTGAGAATTAGTAGGGTAAAGAGGACTTGGGTTGACTAGCTTTTGATATGTAAAATATGAATTTTACCTTTTTGTCGCTTGTATCACATTTTCAGACAAATTTGGCAGACAAGGTTTGAATTTTCTAAATGGAGCCTGATGCTGTTTAAGTGTTAATTAAGATTCCTTTGTTTGCATGGATTTATTTTGGACCTTTACAAAAATTATGCTTCGTCGTGTTTGTAATATCTTGTCCAAATTGCTTGGACAGGTTTTAATGCTACCAACAATGGGTCCCATATATATTGCTACATTGGTGGAATAATTATTGCACTAATTTTTTACATTGGTGGAATGATTATTGCAGTAATTTTTTTTATGTGTGTGTGAGATAAAAATGTGATTGAAAAGTATATTATTTTTAAAAAAATAAAAAAAATTTCAGTCCAAATAGAGTTAGGGGTGTTTGATAAACATTAAATGTTTAAACTTAATTTATTAAGCGTTTTTTGTATTAAGTGTGTTTGATAACGAAATTCTCTTATCTCTTAAAGTATTAAATATCATTTAATTTCTATATAAAATTTTAAATGAAAAATTTATTACTTAATTTGTTGAATTTTTTTATTAATATAGTAAAAATTACTTGAATTTTTTTTATTTCACAATCACAGACTTTTTTATACATTTATACACATTATATTCATTCTATTTCGTACATAAATATACATTTGCACACACTATATTTCTTTTCTCTCACATATTATATTCATTCTATTTCATACATAAATATACATTTGCACACACTATATTTCTTTTCTCTCACATATTATATTCATTCTATTTCATACATAAATATACATTTGCACACACTATATTTCTTTTCTCTCACATATTATATTCATTCTATTTCATACATAAATATACATTTGCACACACTATATTTTCTTTTCTCTCACATAAAAATACACAATTGTACACATTATATTCCTTCGTTATCATATATAAATACACTTGAACACATTATTCTCCTCCCTCTCACACACAAACACACATTTTCATATACTATATTTTTTCTCTCTCACACATAATCACATAATTGTACACACTATATTCTTTTTCTCTGACACATAAACTCACACTTGCATATAAAACAACTATTCTCTCTCTCACACACAATACACATTTGCACATACTATATTTCTTCTCTCACATACATAATATTCATTATCTCTCACACATAGACACACACTTGCACAATGCCTTTTTTTCACACATTCCTTTTCCCTCACACAAAATTACACACTTACACGCATTATATTCTTTTTTTTCCAACACATAAACACACACTTGGGCACACAAAAATACACACTTGCGCAGACATTATATTTATATTCTCTTTCATATATAAATACAGTTGTACATAATCTCTCTTTCACACATACTCTATATTAATAAATTATTTATTTATATTAAAAATATAATAATTAAAATAATCTGTTATAAAAGAATATTATATTATTATCGAATTATATAATATATACGGATAAAATATTTCAATTCAGTACTGAAGTTCAACTAGTTATCAATAGATATAACTTTATGAAATTCAGATAATTAAAACTTCAACACATTTTCAGTATTCAAATTTCAATTTTATAGATTTTGTCCTTAGCGTTATTTTGAAATATTACAAAAACAAGGAAAAATTGCTGAAATAGTCCTTCATCTTTTTTACTTTATCCAAAATAAGTCGCTCAACTTTTTTGTAGCCAGAATGGTTCTCCAACTTTTATTTTCCTTATACCAAGATAGTCCTTAAAGAAAAAAGTTTTTATGGTGACTCCACCATAAAAGGACTTTCATGGCTAAAAAATAAAAGTTAAAGGACTATTTTGGCTAAAAAAAATTTTAGGAACTATTTTGGCTAAAGTGAAAAAATTGAGAGATTATTTTAGCAATTTTTCCCAAAAACAATGACAAATTTTAAAATAAATCATTACCTTATAATATTATATTTTAATTTTATTCTATAAAGACTTAAATTATAATTTTTTAATTTGTTCTATCTCGATAATAAATAATAATATAAGTGTACAATTCACAAAATTAAACTTTTTAAAGTCACTTTATAAATAACAATTAAATTGGAAGGTGGGAGTATTATTAGTAGTGAGAATTCTATCAATATATTTTTGTTACCTAAACCAACCAAGAATTGTGCTTTTCTTATTGGTCCAAGCCCCAAATTAATATTTCCTTTTTCTGTCAACCCCGCGCATCCAAAAAAAACCTTCCGCTCTCTCAAAATATATAATAAAAAAAAAAACCCTAGGCGCTCTCCGCTCCGCTTTAAAACCGTCGAAGCCTTCTCTTCTCTCTCTCTCGATTTTGCCATCTATCGCTCATCAAACCAGCAATGGAGTTTTGGGGTAACTATCTGTTTTATCCTCTTCCATTTTAACTTCATATTTCCTATTTATCTCTTTTTTTTTTTTTGTGGTTTAGTTCTTTTAACCGACACGTCCGATGAACTATTTTCTCGGTTTTGTTTGCGGTGGCTTGATGCTCCGGTTTTGATTGTACAAATATATATACAAACGAACGCGCATATACATTTTGTACATGATGCCTTAGCGCTCACTATTTTTATGTTAGAATTCTGAGTATTTATTTTCTAACTATGTGCGAAATGGTGCATCAATTTAGTACCATTTTATTCATGTTTGTTATGCCACTTTTATGGTTGCATTTGTTTCTGAACTGCTGTACTAGGTTTTTGTTGATCTCTATGTGCAGATGTGTGGGAAATGCTGGTTGTGTAATGTGCCGGTCTGTGACACATATATGTTTCACTTGGAAAGACTATGCATCAATATGGATGTTATTGTGCATATATCATTAGAACTGGTTCTGTAATTTATGAGTTACAGTGGATGTGTATGATGGAATGATGGAGCACATTTGTTTGGTGTTGAACCCTGAACTGAGCTTGAATTTTTTATTCCCCTGATCATTAGTGCCTTTGATATGAGGATTTATGGTTTTAGTGCTGTTGTATTAAGGGATTTTACATTCTATATTAGATTTCGTTTTGTTAAGGTTCACAGTTTGGTTGTGTGATGTTTTCTGATGCATAACTAATGATCGTCTGTCCCCTAGCACTCTATTGAATGTAATCTGGCTAAAGTCTAACTTAACATCCTTTGGTACATCCAGCTGCTGAGGTAAAGAGTGGAGCGACTTTGAAGGTTGAGCCTGGCAAGGGTATGGTTCTGCATCTTTCACAGGTATAGATGACTCAATAATTTTTTTGAAATTTGCTTATTTTTGCACGTTCAGCCTCTTCATCTGAGGTAGTTAAACTGAAATGGATTACCCTTTTTTTGGCAGGCTTCTATTGGTGAGGTTAGAAAGGAAAAGGGGGCTGAATCTATTTGTTTGTTTGTGAATGTGGACGGACAGAAGCTTGTTCTTGGAACACTTTTCTCTGACAAGTTGCCTCAACAACAATTTGACTTGGTGTTTGATAGAGGTTTTGAGCTATCTCACAACTGGAAAAATGGCAATGTCTACTTCTATGGCTATAAGGCTGATAACTCTTCAGATGAATATCCTTTGCATCTGCTATTTTAAGTAGCTTAGTTTCTCTATTAGGTGATTTGATAATTGTTTTCTTCATTCCACTGTGTTCGATTGTGAACTATTTTTGTCGGATATTTTTCCTTGACTTGAACATTTTTTGTCACTGAGGATGATGAGGGAGATTTTGGTTAGTATAACAGCTTACCCCTGTTTGTGCAAGCAGTTCTTTCTTTTTTTGGATGGTCAGTAGTAATATTTCTGTTTCTTATAATCAGATTCTTATTCTGAAGAGGATGTTCCCCTTGCAATTGCGACCAATGGTATGGAGAGTGCTGTTTTTGCTTGATCATTAGAGAATGAAGTTTACTATACCAAAATGATATACCTGTATGTCATCCTAATATTCAGGTAAACCTGAACCCAAGGTTAAGCAAGATAAACCTGCTGAAACAAAGAAAGCCAATGCTGCAGCTGATAAGCAAAAGGTGAAGATTGTGGAACCAAATCTGGATCTCCTCAAACACGATGAAGATGGTGATTCTAGTGATGATGATGATGATTTGAGTGACAATGATGATGACGACTCTATGGATGAGGTATTAAATTTGAAGTAATATCTGTTTATTCTCACAAACTCATTTGTGTGGTAGTTTATGGTTCTATTTGATAGACCATTGTTGACTTATTTGGACACCATATTTATTTATTTTGAGTTTGAAGAGCATTAAGGTGTCTTTGTTTCTCTGAATAAAAAATCTAAAACTTGACTATCCCTTGTCACACAGCCTTTTTATTAAGACATCAGGCCTTCATTTATGTCTCAGATAAAAGGTTCATATACTGGGAGAAAGACTAGCTGAAGCTTTAGGATAAGAAAACATCATTGGAGACTTATTGAGCTTGATGTATCTTTCTAGTCTGCTACTATTCCTAGTTTACTGTTGTTCTCAACCATGCCGTCGAATCCCTTTATTTTTTAACCTTCTTGAGTCCTTTCTCTTCTTTTTTCTTGTTCAGCTTGGTGGATTTGAATGTTTATCAATCCTGATGCCATAGTTGTTGGCTGATGGTTATGGTTCCCCCTATTTTTGCCTTTGCAAGGAAATGACAGAAATTGGGAACTTGCTTGCTTGGCTTGGCATGGTTTTTATGAACAGAAAATTATTTTAATATTTTAGGTTTCTTTAATTGTGACATTCATGTTTATGCATTTAGGGATAGGATCTTTGTTTGCAACTTGGTTTTTTGGACAAGAACTTGTGTATGTTTACCATCCCGTGTTATTGTCTAGGAAATGCACACAGTCCTGGTTAATTATTGTAAGTTGCAGTTTTTGCTGTGCCCACCTTAGGGGCTATGGGGTAATTGGTGCTAACTCAAATTTCTGGAAGTTGATTGGTTGTGATGGGCAAAATCAAGATTTTTACCATTGCCTTGTTGTTCTGTGAGATTTGACCTATATTTGTTGGTAGTACTCTGATTTTTGGCATTCCTTTAATGATTATGTAATTTGACTCTAGAATTTGTTGATTGTTGTTCTGTTGGAAAGTTTGATTAGTATATAGATTAGAATTAGCTGTTAATTTTAAAATTTAGATGTCATGGCACCGAAGTTTAAATATATATAGTGTTTTTATCTCCTAACATGGTAATCTTGTTATATGATCATTGCTTACGTCCCATGTAATTTTTGTGATTTTATTAAGGATGAGGATGAGAGTGACTCTAAGGGAGATGATGAGTCAGATGAATGTGATGAAGAGGCAGCAAAGAAGGTAGTTCTTTATTTTCACTTTTTGCTTCCTTTAGATTAAGAAGCATGAAGCATGGGTATACAATTAATATTTCTATTGGCTTTTATCTGTTTATTCAACTTTCTTTTGAAGATTGAAGCTGTAAAGGTTGAAACTGGAAAGAAGAGAGCTGCTGATACAGCTGTTAAAACACCCGGTCCTGATAAGAAAGCCAAATTCACTACTCCTCAGAAAACTGGTGATACTCTTGTCCCTAATGTGGTCATAGTTTCAGCGTGATTTTGTGCTTTGCATGTCTCAGAGAGTGGCATCCTCTTTGTGATGTTTTGGATACCCTTGCTCAAGTACTATTCCTTTATGGGTGCAGATGGCTAATAAGGGTAGTGGGCATGTGGCTACACCTCATCCTGCAAAACAGGCTGGGAAGAACAAAAATCAGCAGACTCCAAAATCTGGAGGTGGATCGCATACTTGCAAGACTTGCAGCAAGTAAATTTTTTTTTTTTTTGCCTTCTAGCTTCCTTTTTGGTAAGCCAGTTCCTGATATCATAATCTTAATACACTCGTAATACCTTACAGGGCATTTGGATCTGAAAATGCTCTGGAATCCCACACCAAGGCGAAACACAGTGCTGCAAAGTGAAGTCAGATTTCCAAAATGAAGAACTCAATGACCTGATGGAATGGAAGAGACTGTTAAGCTATTCTGTAGGCTGATTCAGCTGATGTAAAGTCAAGAGCTGTTAGCTAGGTTTTGCTTTATTACCTTTTATTTACTTTAGCCTTAGGTTAGACTATATTTGGTGGTATTACATTAGGTTAGACTATATTTGGTGGTATTACATTCGGATAACAATGATGGAACTTACACTCTGTTTGGAGGATT
Organism: Cinchona pubescens; assembly: GCA_025175665.1. NCBI lineage: Eukaryota > Viridiplantae > Streptophyta > Magnoliopsida > Gentianales > Rubiaceae > Cinchona > Cinchona pubescens. The sequence continues at coordinate 1,571,388 of JANKKI010000129.1, read as the reverse complement.
GTTTTTGGGGATTATTTTCTGATATGTTCAATTGAAGTTCCAATTGGCTTTTTCGGTCTTTTTAACTGGAGTTTATTTTCCGCAGCATTTTCAATGCTAATTATGCTCTCAAACGGCTTTACTGATTTACAGCAAAATTACCAGGTGCATGACATTGCATATATATTATTGCCCTGTGCCCCTTAACTGTGGTTTGTTGAATGGTATGCTCTCAAATTCCTGCATCAGAAGAGAATAAATATCCCCACTTGTCTAGAACACAGGGAAGGGTGAAAAGAACCCCCATCGGGGAGTGAAATAGAACATGAAACCGTAAACTCCCAAACAGTGGGAGGAGCCCAGGGAGTGAAATAGAACATGAAACTGTAAACTCCCAAGCAGTGGAAGGAGCCTAGGGCTTTGACCGCGTGCCTGTTGAAGAATGAGCCGGCGACTCAGACTCATAGGCAGTGGCTTGGTTAAGGGAACCCACTGGAGCCGAAGCGAAAGCGGACTGGAACCAGTTAAAAGGAACGCCTTGTTTTGGTAAAATCTGGCGACAATTAAGGTCCGATCCAAAATATCATCAATTTTCAGGTAACATAATTCAGTATCATGAACCTGCAGATTAGGAACTATAGTTATTGAAAAGCCACCAACTCCATTCTTGCAATTATCTTGGTCAATATTATTGCCGTGGGATGGAAGCAGAGTATCCCACCAGGGGTCTGTGGGGTCTGTGTGTAAGATATGCAAGCTGTCATGAATTCGGGATTATCATTCTACTTTCAGAAGGGGCCTGGCTAACCATAACAAAATTATTTCACAAGGCCATGACCCTGACATACAAAATTCCAATAAAACAAAGGTCGCCCGTGCTCATAAATGGAGACGATTCTCAAAAGTTATACAAACGTCAATATCAAGCTGCAAAGTTTACCAATTGCACGTTACTTCTGTGTGGTAACCCAGCTCAGACATGACAGTTCAGAGTAGTAATCTAGTTTACATTAAATTCTACCAGTAAGATTGTTACAAACCTAAAATACCAGAACCATGATACAGTTCAGTTATGGTGGTGAGCCAGTACCATGCACTGACCTTTCAAACAAAATAGAGTAAATGTGAGCTTTTAACAAACACTTGATCTCCACAAATGCCCAACAAGTCTCCAAACACAGCTATTAGCTTGTGATTGACTGAAACAGTGTTCCATAGAAGAACTACATTATCGGGAGCAAGCAGGTCAACTAAGTACCATTTCCAACATGATTTTTGTACAAACTTCTGATCCGGCATTAATAAAAGAAATACACAAATCATAGATTCTTTAAGAAGTGCAAGCATAGTTAGTTCTTTTAGATGAACACAACATGAATCAAGTACATGCCAAAGGAAAGACTAAACTAACACAGCAAGGATCGTGTTTAAGTATGTCTACAAAAACCTATTTCCTTGTAGCCACATTAATCACATTAAAGCTCTCTCCAGACCAAACATCAATATTACCACGGTGTCAACTGAAATTGCTTAATCACTTGACATGCAAAGTTGCTTCCCAGATGTGAAAGACGACCTGCACGCAAAAATCTCAATAAGTTGCATCGGAATGAGGCAGGCCTTTGCAAGCAAGAATATCAGAACCTGACGACAACCTGAACCAAACAATAAAAAAGTTCGATATTCCTCCGAGAAACAATTGATTTAAAAAAAAAATGAAATCACATCATGTCACAGCAGAGACTAAATGTGAGAACATCACCCACTTTGAGATGTTAACAATAGTCCTTTCGTGCCTTGGCTATTGGGCTACCAGAAAAGGAAAAGATCTACAACTTTCTTGTGCAATTAAAGCATAAATAAAGTTATGTGGACAGGTATAAACCACTGTTCCAGACGCGCATAAGAGGGTGGTGAGTAAATGAACCAACCATGCAGAGTGAAAGAATCAGAGCCAAAACAAATAATGTAGCCAGTGACCAGGATGAACAGTAGTCTAGAACGATGTAAAGGTATAACTAGTGATCTGCCCAACATTAACGAAAAGCCTTGCCGTAAATATAAGCTTGGGTTTTAAATTTTGCTTAATCAGGGTAAAGATCAACAAAGGGGGAAGTGATCTTTAATAGTGGTTTGATTAAAAAAATAAATCTTCAAATAGGATATAGGATAAAAGGGAAACTTTAAGGGTCATGGTACATGCATTCATGTCCTAAGGTGGACCTCCTTTATATTGGGACAAATATGTCTTTCTCTTGAATAGATAATTGGAGGAAAGGAAAGGGATTTTGCTATTAGAAAAGTCATAGCACAGCGAACCAGTGCCTGTAAAGCAGAAAATGAGCATTAAGCCACTTTAAGGTCAGGCCATCTTTGCAAAAGGTCTGAAATTAGGAGAAATGAATAGCTTCTTAATACCAAATCCTTGCCTCATTATTTTCAGTTAGGATTTTGCACAGGTAGCAGTTCATCTTGATGGTCAATCAACCAGAAAGGAGAATAAGTATTGGTGTAATGTTTCTTCTAGGAAACATAAGTATTCGACAAATCTTTAAGGTAGATGATGTGGAAAGTGCCATTCCTCACACGAACTCAACATGAAGGCTCTTCTCTAAAGAAAACTCCAAAAGCTGAGTAGAAGTAAAAATCAAAGGCCAGCAAGTCTCGAAGACAAGAATGCATGAGAAAATTATTCACTTACATCAGTAGCCGTAATTTCCACCTTCCTCTTGCTGGTGCTGATAGGCATCATGGGGCAAATGTTCCACCTTCCTACCAACATCTTCACCGCCATTATTGATGATGACATCACCACTGCTTTTTGCAGATTCTCCCTGCTCCCTTTCCCTGTTCCATTGCTCAATCTTTGCCCTTCTCTCAGCACTGCCTTCTCTAATTGGGTTCCTATTTCTCCTATCCCTAGGGCTGCTGTTAAAACTTTTAGTGGTCTCCCCATGTTCCTTTTCCTTGTTCCATTGTTCAATCATTTCCCTTCTCTCAGCACTTCCTTCCCTAACAGGACTCCTATTTCTCCTTCCCGCAGGACTTCTGCTTCGTCCAGCTTTTCGTCCAGGACTCCTACTTCTAGGCCTCCTGCTCCTATCATGGGAGTGATGATCGCCTCTTCTAGGAAAACCACGGTCACCACGTGGACGCTCCCCATAATTCAACTGACGTTGAGGACTAGCACTTCTGCTCCGACTACGGCTGCGCCTTCTCTTACTCCTCCCGAATAACTGCCGTCTCAGTTCTCTTTGACACAAAAAAAAAAAAAAAAAAAAGCATTAAGTGCGTCAATGGAGAGGATTCTGGATAATAAACCAAAAGCCACAATATAAAATGGACTAAAAGACAAACTAACCTATTTATCTTCTTCAGATGCATGAAATTGCAGTAGCCACCTCGATTGCAAACATTTTCCTCATACTGCCTACATGTAGCCTCGCGGAAATCCGTCACTGGGGAGAAGTCCACAATTATGGGACGGCCTATAAATTTCAAACCGACACCTTTTAGCAGTTAAACTAAAAGTACAACCCACCACACACTTTTGGTTAAGGAACTTGAAACAATGTTTCCACAAGAATACTTATTAGGTGACAAGTCTATCATACTTGGTAGCAATTCTGTGAAAAAATCTTAATCCTATAAAATTTGAAATTAAAATTTTGCTTCTTCATATTATTATTCCAGACAAATAGCAGAATTACCGGCACCAAATAAATATTAAGAACATAATATGCATAGCTTAAGATACAATTTTGTTCGTTTGTGATATACCCTTCATTTTGAAACAAATATAAACCACTATTTTCTTAAAAACATGGTAACTGAATTAATGTAATTTGAACATATAAAGTTGAAAACTAAGTAAACGAGTCAGGATACATTAAATAGAAAAAACTGAAAAATCAATAAATTTGTGCACTTAAACTTGAAGTCATACATCAAAACATTATGTAGCATGAAGTTCCCAGATGCTACCAAAAGCTGCTAGCTATTCCAGAGCCACACATGCTGCATAAAATGTTGTGCCATGAAAGTATGAGTACAGAGCTTTTTTCAAACAAGGAGGAGTAGCCAATTCATAGCTTTTCGTCTTCAATATCTTCTCTGGGAGCAGGTATATCTTATCTCCCTATACGGTGACGCTCATGCTCCCTAATACTCTTTCTTTACCTATGGCGAGATACTGAGATACATGATGCAGACATGACAAAGCACTTTTCTAAATAACAGTTACAGGCTGTACACTGATAAATAAGTTCCTGAAAAGATTCTAAATAGCATCCTCAAACCACACTGGATTCCCATATAAAGATGGTCACTACTCTCATTGTGGAAACTCTACGTATCTGAGTAACACAATACTACAAATCTGGGCACTATCACATAAAACAAAAACAAATCAAAATTGCAAAACAAAAGAGGAAGAAATCCTGATACTTTCAACATAAAAGTAATGAATATACTGTCAAAACAACGACAATAAATATCAAATAAATAAATAAATAAATACGAAAGGCTCGCCTGCATAGAATCTGCCACTAAGGATTCTGAAGGGCAGCGGCTGCATGATCTTCCTCTCTAAACTGCACATACACGTTACCAACCTAAAACAAAGTCACCAAGTTCATTACATTAAAACCCACCCAAAAAAAAATCCCATTTACGGGTATGTATCAGAAACCCTTAAAAAATATATATTAAAAAAAAAAAACACACACACACACACACAAATTGGGCGTACCATGTGGTCGGCCAAATTATCGCAAATATTAAGGTTTTGAATCTCTCCGTACTTGCTGAGCTCTTCGAACAAATCTTGGTAGAAATCTTCGAAGTGGTGTTGGATCTTTTTCGGGTCAAGGGGCTGGCCTTGTGGGTCAACACCGGGGGTGATCATATCGGGTCTCTGGTACATGTTGGAGAGCAAGAGCGTTGGGCTAATGCTGGGTTTCGTGTGGAGACGGGAGCAGCGGTCGCCGTGGCGGCAGGCCCCGATCTTGAAGTAAAATGGGCAGTTCACCCTGTCCTTTTCTGTCCCAAATATTGACGCTAAGCCTTGTGCTCCGCCATTTTCTACAAATTTGATGATAGTACCCCTGTACCTACTCTATACCACGAGGGTTTCTGTTTTTTGATGTTCAGTGTTTTTTAATGACGGAGAGAAACAAGGCCTGAGCGGGACCTAGGTCTTCTGTTTCGCTAGCTGACTTCTGATTTTAGGTTTTAGGAAGAAAGTTAGTGCTACTATTTAGTACGACATAGGACAAAGAAATAATTTTGAGGACATGGACAAACAACCAGCTGGTTTGCCCGAGAGGTTAAGGGGGAAGACTTAAGATCTTCTGCACACAAGTGCGCATGGGTTCGAACCCCATAGCCAGCATTTCTTTTATTCCTTTACAATTTATTTCTTTTTGAAAAAAATACTGGCTAAATTATAATTTATTTTTTGAATCGTTAAATATTCTGTTAAGTGATTGCTAGCCGTTAGGAGACTAGAATTTTTTATTTAAAAGTTTATTGTAGCCATTTGAAACCTTTAATCAAAACTAATTATGTATTTTAGTCGATATAAAATATAATTCTTCTCTTTTGGCGGATGGGTTTTTCGAGAGGCATTAGGACTAGGGGTATTTGAACTTTTTGCACAAATTCGTTAAATTTTAACTTTTCATCTATTTTATTAAAAAAAAAAAACCAAATCACAAGGAGGGTAAATTATAAATTTGAAAACAATAAGAATATAACATAAATATTAGCCAAACCACAAAAGGTTGATTATAATTTATCCAAAAATATTACTCCCAGAAGCTTAATTTATTTCAAGGAGTAAATGGAACTAATTCCTTTTTGGGCCCAACTGTTCACAACCTACATACATTTGGATTTGGGGGAACTAATTCCTACTCACCCATCCTTTCATTTAATCTGCTTATTCTGCCAAAATACCAACTAGAGAAGTTTCACAGGTGATGAATTCCATGAATTTTACATGAGCTGTTGGAAGGACAAGGGATAAAAAAGTTGATATGAGGAAATATAGTCAAAAGCAAAAAAATATTAAAGTAAATCAGGTATTTTTTAGTTTCAATTGTAAATTTCATGATTTGGATTAAATTATATAAAATAAGTAAGACCACTTAACGTAAACAAAATTCTAAAAAATGTAATCTTAATAATAGAATTTACAAATAAATTATAAAATTGAATCTAAAGCAAATATCGTTTCATAGCTAAAGTTCATTTACCTATTATCACAGGACATTGAAGTGGCAACTTTTTCCATAGGGGATTGAATCAACTTTCGACCCACATATTTCTCGTAGTTTTATAGTTTTGTCGATTGCTTTCAATACTCCTAATTCTGAATTTAGATTATTTGTGATTTGTCGTTATATTCCTTAAAAACATCCATATGAAAAGTAATAAGAAATGGATGCATTGCAATTGTGCGTGCTTTGATTAACTTATCGGATTCGGATCGATGATTTTTGAAGCTTCTACATTGAAAAGCAACCATCAAGAATTAATGTGGTAGTAAAAAAATACTACAACAACTTTAAGAAATGCAATAGATGAGTATTCACGAAATACGTCATCACCCTAGAAAATTATTGCAAAATGATTACTCATCCTCAGTCATCTTGGTAAACATTATATCATTTTCTTTGAGAGACAGTTTGTGTTGCCTTCTTGGAATGCTGTATCTAGAATCAGAAAATGCACGTTTGGATATCTGTTCGTTTGGTAGGCATAGTGTAAACTTCATATACCATTGAACTGAAAAACTTCAAATGCCCACATTCACGACATGGGGAAAGAAAATGTCCTTGCGGCGAAATGACTGCTAGCAAAGCAATTTAACCGAGATATATAACAGCGCATTGCAATCAGGCTAAAAAGACCTCACATAGATTCAAGTTCAACTGCCAAAACCATTAAATCTAAGTTTCACAGGATTAGATAGAAGTAGAACAGAATTTCCTAATAAGTGGACTAGCAGCAAAAAGGAGCCTCTAAGCTCGTCCTTGGTCCATCACATTAAAACAAAAGCTTAGCTAAGATTATTAATGAAAATGCCTCGATCGACGAGGCACCACTATTAATAAAAAGCTTGTCGATTGAGAACGTTCCTGTGTAGACTTATTCAGCCATGAGCTAAGATCCCGCAAAAAACTCCAGAGCAATAATAAAGCAACTCTAGTAGGGCTCAACTGGTGTGCGGAAGCTTGCTCCAGCATAAATAGCATCTGCGCCAAGCTCCTCTTCAATTCTCAAGAGCTGTAGGTCAGATCATAGTGAATTTTATCAAACTTACAGCGGTTAAAAAAAAAAACTTACAATTAATATTGTCAAAGTAGAGACATGCATGCAAATGAATGCTATACCTGGTTATATTTAGCCAGACGCTCTGATCTGCATGGAGCTCCAGTCTTGATTTGACCCTGAAAAGATCGACAAATTTGAAAATAATTGATGCAACTAAAAAGGCAATTAGTGAGAGGTAATTCTTATAATCTTAGTAGAAGATTACCGTTGCCAAACCAACAGAGAGATCAGCAATGAAGGTGTCCTCTGTCTCGCCACTGCAACCCAAAGAGCACAGTAATTACATAACCCTATGAACCAGTTGGTGGAAATTTGGGAAAACAGAGAAAAAGGTCACTTAGCAGTTTTCTTTTTCTTACCTGCGATGACTGGCCATCACGCCCCAACCAGCCTTCTTGGACATTCTAACAGCTTCAATACTCTCAGTTACAGATCCAATTTGGTTAACCTGTTATTTAACCAGTTAGTTATGTTCCTGACAAGTACCAACAATTCATAAATTCAGCCATAGATAATAATTCAAACAATACCTTAAGAAGAAGAGCATTGCAAGTTTTCTCTTTGATTGCCTTCTCAACTCTCTGCAATCCCAAGATAAATATGCTAAAGTAAAAATATGGCAGCAAATGCATAAACAGACATGTTGAATGAGCAACAAAGACCACTCTTCATTGTGGGAATGAAAGCCGCTGTCTTAGGAAAATAGGATAAAGCTAACCTTAGGATTGGTGACCAAAAGGTCATCTCCAACAATTTGTACTTTTTGACCTATTTCACTGGTTAGCTTAGAGTAGTGCTCCCAGTCATCTTGGTCAAAGGGATCTTCAATTGAAACAATAGGATACTCAGATGCGAATGACTTGTAAAGATCTTTGAGCTGATCGCCTGAGATCTTTTGTGAGCCATCATTATTCTGCAAAGAATAATAAAGGCTAAAAAACTAAAAACCACCAGCTATTACATACTAATGTATAAAACAGGTACCAAACAGGAATTATTCAATTCAAATAAAGTTGATTGCTAAACATCCAGGTATTGGCAGAAATGCAGGTTCACAGAATCATGAACTACTGAAAGAAAAGAAAATGACTCGAACTATTAAAAGGTATTGCAATGACTCGATGATCCCCTGGCCCAATAATTTGGCTCAAAATATTTGGCTGTTGACACTATAATCAGTGTCACTGTCACAATTTTTTGAGTAGCTTAAACTTCGGTTCCTAAAGCAGAAAAATAATGAATAAATAAAAGAAATGAGAAAAGATAAAGGTCATAAACAAAAAATCCACCTATATCATGGCAAATTTAGATATTATTTTATCCTTTTGGCTTACCAAAGAAGTCTTAAAAAGTTAGAAACAGCAATCACCGAGGGGGGGGGGGGGGGGGGAATATATTTACCTGTTTTTAAAGTTCTTATACACAAGAGACAGTCTGTACCATAAAAGACAGGAAGCAGCAACATCTTCCCAATAACAACCTGATGTGCAATTTCAAACTCTAAAACCGATCTATGCAAGTGATAATACACTGACAGTGATTCATTGATACTCCTTTTTATCGGTGTAACCAGCTTTGGCAATGGCTGTCTTAAGCAATTCAAGACCTTCCTTGTTCTCCTGAAATTCCACAAAGTTGTGAATATATGATAACCAACCTAAAATGAGCAGGAAGGATAACATAAAAGCCAATAACTCACCTGGATATTAGGAGCAAAGCCACCCTCATCACCAACATTTGTTGCATCTTGGCCATACTTCTTCTTAATTACACCCTGGAGTTAAAGATTGCCAATGGATGAGTTCATGTCAAAGCAACAGTGATAACTCTTCGAATGCGTCTCATACACATGCTAGAAAAGTATAAGAGACAATTCACCATAATAATTCCAGAGCTGCAGTATGCAAATGGCATATCTTTTTCCCTATACTCTTTGGCTACTATATTATTCAATTCCAAAATACCACTAACAAAGGGCAAAGATCTAATTTAAGTACCAAATATACAGGCATATGGATCAAGAGATAAAAACATATATTTACAAGACCTAAAATGACAGTGCAATCATTGAAGACTATAATGACTAGAGGATCTTGATGTAAAAGAATTCTTGAAATATCAGTAGAGGATTTTGATGCTGTAAAATTGACTATTTCTTGAAACTGCATTTAAACATGGAGGCCAGAAGTTGCACTACCAAATGTTAATCATAACCAGACATTAGAAAATGCAGTATGTCAAGCAAAAAAAAAGGGGGAATGGAAAGGAAATGTTAATGCACCTTCAAATGGTGATAGACTTCGACTCCCATCTTCATAGCCTCCTTGAAAAGAAGAAGCCCCAACAGGAAGAATCATAAATTCCTGCAACAACAAACTTGTGAGAAACTCAAACCTAAAAAGCATCACCAGCACTGAAGCATGATTGAGCAACAAAAGACAAACCTGCATGGCAAGTTTATTCCCAGCATGTGATCCACCATTAATGACATTAAATGCAGGAACAGGCAAGACCAACTTCTTGTTACCAGCCAGGTTAGCAATGTGCTGCATACGGGAATTGACATAACAAGATGTGGCTGTGTCAGAGCTTAGATGGTTACACATAATGTGCTAAAAAGGAAAAGAATTACACGGGTGCTTAATTCATAAAGACACACTAAACAGATTAGCTAAGGAAGATGTGCATGGGGATTCAGTAAAATCCGTATGACCAATCCAGACATACACCAGGCAAAAGAGATACTACTATTAATGTACCTTATAAAGGGGAAGATTCTTCACAGCAGCACCAGCCTTGCATAAAGCAAGAGACACTGCCAGGATGGCATTGGTACCACCAAGCTGAAATCCCCAATCAGTATATGTGAGAATATTACCAGAGAAGACTTAAACGAATAGACATAGGCAATAAAATACCTTTTGCTTGCACCAACCCCACTCATTTTGAGTACCATCAAGTTGCTGAACCATGAAATTGTCGATACCAGTCTGATCAGTTGGATCCTGTGCAAGCAAAAAGAACTTATTCATCGGATACAGAATCACTATTGATGCCCAGACAAGACATAACAAGACTTCCATGAATCACTCCTTAAAAAATTAGGCTTAATTTAGCAGCTACACCCTTTATGAGCTATAAAGGTAAAGTAACAACATGAAAAGTTGAAAACACTTGCAAGAATAAAAGAATCAAAAGCAGAAGTTTGTACTAGAAACCAACCTTGCCAATAAGTGCGGGGCCAATAATCGAGTTGACATTGTTAACAGCCTACAGAAAATGAGAAAACAGGGTTTAGATATATCAGCATTTCAATTCCCAACTACACATGCAGTGCCTAGTTACAGTTACAGTTACCTTTGAGACGCCCTTTCCAAGGTAGTCTGACCCTCCATCTCTTAATTCGAGAGCTTCATATATACCTGGAGGCAGAGAAAACAAACATCAACCAATCAACCTACCCTTTTGTTTTCCTCCCACCATTTAGTCATCTACTGCTTTTCGTCTTCTTTTTCTTAATTGGGAAAGGAGCTATAACTTATGTACAGTATCAGTGTTAATTACTGCAAATAACATCTTCTCTATTTACCACTAATCAACATTTCGTTCTGTTCCTAGTTAGTCATAGAAGGAAACAACTGTGTTATATACAATTCGAATACATTCCCAGAGTTTCGATTCCTGAACTAATATAACATAATCATCATATAAACAATTTTCCAGATTTTAGCATTATACTGTATTCGAAAAAGAAGCAAATAATGCAATATCCATGTTAAAAAAATGAAACAGAAATGTACGAAATGCATGCTACACGAATGACCAATGATATCAGAAACATAACAAATATCATAAAAAAAAGAGAAATTACCGGTGGAAGCGCCGCTAGGAACAGCAGCTCTGGCCCACACACTGTTGGAGAGATGCACATCAACCTATATCCCACATAAATATAGATTACAGAGCATTGGAATCACAATCCAAACAATCCCTCAATTAACAAAATAAAATAAATAATATAGCTTATTATTCGAGTAGATAAAACAGATCGGAAAATAAATAAAATTGAAGAATAAAAAGGAGAACGGAAAAAAGGAATGTTACCTCGACGGTCGGATTGCCACGGCTGTCGAAGATCTGACGGGCCTTAACGGAGACGATTGTTGGCATGATGATGAGAATTGAGGGAGTGTTTAGATCTGTGTGAAATGAGAAAAAAGGAGAGAGGTTTGCAGAAAACAGAGGTTTTGGCTCCTAGTATTTGTAAAGAGACTTGGGCTAATCAGAACCGTTTGATTGATATACCCACCCTGATTAATGCTACTCGTTCCGCAAGTAATCATAGGTCCCTTAAAAACCTCGGGCTACAACAACAACTTTCCCAAAAATGTTACGAAAACCAAGTGCCCAACTACACTTCCTCCTCGTCCACGTCGAAACAAGCACTTGCCATCTGTATTTCCAGTTGGTTCTTCTAAGTTGCATAATGTTTTTTGTTTTTTTTGGGTCGCAGTGAATAAGTTTTGGTTACTCAATTAGTATTATAACATATGTATAATAATTATTAAAAAATAAAAAACTTTATTATTTTTTTAATTATTTAACTACTTATAATATTTATTTATAATAAAGAGCGAGTAATAAATAATTTTTTATTTAAAAATGCAGATTTTAGTAAGTAGGAATAATTATTTTTGTTTATCAAATTTTGTTTGTAAAGGTACTTTAGTAACAATGGGAATCTATACCGGACCTTATTAACAATAGGAATCTACACCGGATATAATCTATGATATACATATAGTACTAAAACTAAATCAATTTGGCGAAGGAAAAAATGCATATAATGGTTTACACGAATTATTTTTTAATATAGGCTGTGTCAACTCGTTGACATAAAAATATGTGATGTATGTAAGTTATTATTTGAAAATATTATTTTAAGTAAGAATTATATTGACATATGGTCTAAATAATTAAAAATATTGTTAAAATACGTGTTTAACTAATGAACAATCCTAACTAAATTTATTTAAAACTATTGGAATTTTGTATTAGTTCTTGTTCGAAACGTATAGATATAGTAGTTAGTATCACTATTAGTGAAAAGGAGATTGTTTGGTTATCTCTTTACCTTTGAAAAAAAAAATTCAAAAAAAAAAAACGTTATCTCTTTACCTATAATAACCCTAAATTAGTAGTTATGACCTTTGTTTTCTTATATTAGTTGATGATGTAAATGATGTTTGTCATTTGTTCCATCGCAAAAATTAATCTTTATTGCTGTTCAAAAAAAAAAAAAAGAAGCATCCTTAATGCCTTCTGTTTTTCTCATATGGTGAATTTTTCTATCTTTATGAGTCACGAAATCACGATCCGGAATATCATGTCAAGAAGAAGAGAATTAATAAGAGTGTTAAATTTAAAAGTCAAATATCTAAAATGGAGTATATTTTATTTCCATTTTTTTAATATCACCGCAAGAACTAACTTCAACAAGTCGTAATTACCAATACAAGGACCCCCGCCGGACCGCAAATAAATGAGTAAGAAAGACCGCACAATTTATTGAAATAAGAAGAAGATATTAAAAAAGCAGCAAAATATATGAGACACACAATATTGAGCAGGTCAGAAAAATTATCTAGTTGTGTTAAATATTGACTATGAAACTTTTGTTTCCATTTAGATTTTTTAAATTTTAAATTCTTTTAAGGTACTTGTAAATTACGTAATTTTAGTTATAAATTCGAGTTATTAAGCTGAGCTCACTAAAATCTTCCTGCATTTGATTCCCCAAATAAGCAGATGCTTTGGTTTTGTTTCTTATTCTTACCTATGCTACGAATTGGTTTAAATTTCTTTGGGTTCTAATGTTGATCCAGACGAGGCGGCCAATGGTTTGAATTTCGGTTCGACTTTCAAAATAATGCTTGGGAAAAAAAAAAAAAAAAAAGTTTAGGATATACTATGAATTTAGAAGCAAACGAGAATATTCGACGCGTTCACAATAACCTCCCTACACTTTCTTCTCTTTTGTAGCAAAAGTATGAGTTAGGGTACTATAATTTCGAATATTTGATAATATTTTGTAAATATAATATTTTATTATTTTAACAAAATTATTATTTGTAACTATTATATACTATATAATTTAAAAATATAACAATATAATATTTTAGAGACTATAGAATTCTCCTTTTCATATAATAACCAAAGTCGGGAATTGAAAGTAAAAGTAGTGCTACTTATCGGCATGATTCTCTTTGCGCATGGTTTTACAGGTCATGCTTGAATAAGTTGACACCTTAATTTTGTTCTCTTAGATGAATATATTTTGTTTCATGAAGTCAACTTTCCACGTCGAAATCCATAAGGTTGATTAATTTTAATACTCTTGTTTGGAATATATTAGTTCAGAGGCTCTCACTTGTTAATATTATGGTGGAGTCTATTTGCTTTATTAATTTTCTTTAATTATCCAAAAGGAAACCACTATTAATCGTGTGCTGATAAATCAACTGAAAGAGTGAAAGTACCACTTTGTTTGGTGGCTGGCTGCCATCAGGCGTGGTAGGTGGTGAGGTTCTTCAAAGTGGTTACATTTTGTGGAGGTGAATGTACTATTTAAGTAACGAATGAATATACATGAGGAATTACGGACGAACCACTCATCTCTTAGGACAGGCTCAATATAAGTTCTACAATTACCGTTAAAGATCAAGTGTTCCTAAATATTTCCCCTACCCATACATGCTTCAGGTGTTCTGGCTACTATCCATTGTTACATTAATAATAATAACGGAAGATGAAGAAGACTGATGAAGAGGAAACAAAAGGGAGAATACAGTCACAGAGAACAGAGAACAGAACAAATGATGATCCATGCAAAATAGAAAAATCTTCCTCCTAACACAAATTTGTTACTAATTGTTATACCAAGAAAGCAAAACCTTCCAGTGGAGAAATCCAGTATAATCAAAATAAAAAGAGCTTTAACATTGTAAATCCCAAATAAAATTGAACTTCACAGAAAGAGATTATAAAGCAAAATATGTGTGCTAAAACACAAGTCTCAAACCTTGCTCTACCACAAGCAAAACTACCTTGTGCACTAAGAATTTGTTTCAGCCATACCTGTTTAGTTTTAATGTAGGCAATATCAGACACAAAAACATGGTAATGCGACAAGTTTCCAATGCCAAATCACCTACAAAGCATACGAGTCGCATATCTTCTAGGTCCAGGCCATAATCTCAAGTCTCCCTTCACCACACACTATTTAGGCACCTCGAGTCTTTCCGTACAAATTACCTCTTAACATTTCCATCGACTGAATTTCTCAAAATAATATTCCAACAATGTCGGAAAATCAAACAAATTAGGTTTTACAGCTTAATTATCACCACATATTGACCCATTCAAGAATTCATCAAATAAGTTTTTTAATTCAGTGGCAGAGTAAGGCCATGGTAGGGCATAAGTCATCTGTTCAAATCCGATAAGGGCTCCGGTTTTTTCATTTAATCAGACAATCATAAATTAAAGTGAAAAAAAATGAAAGTAAACAATGAAATCCTAAATCACACAATGAGCAACAGAAATCACACAACATTCCATCTTCTAGTACAGAAATAAGAATTCTCAAAGCTCTTCTAACCCTTGCATTTTATTCTCAAGAAAACATAGCATTCCTCGTCATTTCAACATCCTTAAACAAAACAAAAATTCATGAAAGAAAAATGGAACAGAAAAACTTCAAAGAACCTTGAGCAAATCCTCGGCACTGCTAACATTGAAAGCACCACCTTCCTCCAAATTCAACACCTTGACAACACCATCTTCCACCAACATGGCATACCTTCTAGACCTAACTCCCAACCCCACAGAAGTCAGGCTTATCACTCAAATCCAGCTCACACCCAATAGCCTTCGTCAAAACCCCATTTCCATCGCTCAACAACAAGACATCATCGCCACTGATGTTCAAATTCTCCTTCCACGCCTTCATCACGAAGGCGTCGTTGACCGAAATGCAGGCAATGGTGTCCACGCCTTTGGACTTGAATTCCGAGGCCTTCTCGACGAATCCCGGGAGGTGTTTCTGGGAGCAAGTGGGAGTGAAGGCCCCCGGGACGGCGAAAAGGATGGCTTTTTTGTTGGCGGTGAGTTCGGAGATGGAGACGATCTGGACGTCGTTGGAAGGGTCCAAGTAGGAGAGGGTTGCGTCAGGGAGCTTGTCCCCGACGGAGATGGCGGCTGAGATTTTTGTAGGGATGGTGGAGAATCTTGGGAGGGGTCTGGAATGGCGGTGGTGGAGTTTGAGGGGAAGTTGGGAGATGGCGGAGGAAGAGGAAAAGGAGGAAAGGGATTTCGAAGAGAGGAGAGGGGAGTGGGGTTTAGGGGTGGAGGACGAGAGGAGTCTTGTGAGGCTGAATGTGGTTGTTGCGGCTGCCATTGCTGCGGGTTAATGCGTTACTGTGTGTGTAGTGTAGACTAGTGAAGATTGTATAGAGGAATTGGGCGGAGGGAATTAGGATTAGAAGAGGGGCCGATCGATTGCGATGCACGCAGCGCACGCTACTTGGCTTGTCTGGATGGAATAGTGGGGAATTGGGGTATCACGTGACCTGAGGGAGAGGGAAAATGCCAAATAGTCACCTATTACAAATTCGAAATGACTTACAAAAACACAAATTCAGCATCTCAACCAAAAACCAGAAATATCAGATGAGTTTCAAACGAAAAAACAAAAATTAAGAGGACATGTAGAACTTCAGGGGCTTTAGTGGACTCTTGCTAAGTTCTGTTGAATGGGAACATATGACACCAGAAAATATCAATTAATATCATTTTAACTTATAGAGAAGTGTACAAGAATGAATAGCTAAAATATACTATACAGTTTCAAATTAGAACAGTATGGGGAAGACTACTTTGATGCCTCCTCTACCAAACCAACCTACACTTTGGCAACAGCAGAGAGGTCCTCCTTCATGCTCCACTCATCCACTCCTTTGATACTCATCTCAGAGCAAATTATCTCGACCTCTTCTAATCTCCCTTCATGTCTAAGGCCAGAGACTAGCTCGTTACAAATAGCGTTAGTTGGGTAAAGATTATTTTCAAACATTTTCCTGTACCAAGAATATGCCCCTATAAAATCCTTTAGCTTGCAGTGTCCCCCAATAAATGCATTGTATGTCCCTGCATCAGGAATCAATCCACGAGCTCTCATGTCATCGAAAAGATCCTTTGCTTTCTCAAGCTTGCATTGCTTAAAGCACCCCAAAATCAAGCCATTGTAGGTAATCCTATCGGGAGGGATCCCTCTTTCAATCATTTCATTCTGTAAAGAGAATGCTTTTTCAACCTCTCCATGCTCTACATAAAAATGAATGAGCTCATTTAAATATATACAACTCGATCAGGAATCATATTCATATGGGACATCTCTTGTACAATTTTTTCTATCTGCACCAGTCCTGTTTCTTCTGTTTTGCATTTAGCTATTAGAGGAGAATATGTCATTAAAGTAGGAGTTATGCCCGATGCTTTCATCTTGTCATATAACTCCATGCTCTTATTGGTGTCCCCAGCATAGCAGTACCCTGATATTAAGGAATTATATGTGATGACATCAGGATTTAGACCCTTGCTTGTGATCTGCAAAGCCAATTCTTCAGCTTCCATCGCCCTACCCTTTTTGCAGAGACCATTAATCAATGTATTGTATGTCACAATTGTTGGGGCTATTTCACTAAATATCATCTCATCAAACAACCTAAATGCCTCTTTCATCTTTCCTCCTGTGCAATAACCATCTATAAGTACATTATAAATTTGTGCATTTGGCAAAACCCCTCTACCTATCATATCCTTTAAGATTACTTCACCTTCAACAAGCCTACCAAATCCTTGCATAAGCAATTCACTAAAGAACCATAAGTAACAATGTTAGGATTCAATTTATTGCCTTCCATCTCCTCAAGAATCTGGAAACACTTTTCGAATTGGTGACTTCGTCCATAGCCCTCGATCAGGATGTTATATGTCTGTAAATTGGGGCAAATTCCCTTCTCGGTCATCGTATTAACCCATTTATTTGCGTCATCCATCTTAGACAGATCACAGAACTTATTGATCATGGTGTTGAATGTGATGCAATCGGGCATCACCCTAGCATTTTCCATTACTTCAATAGTAGTAAGTGCTTTTTCCACATTGCCTTCCCTGCAATACCCATTCACAAGGGTGTTAAATATCACCTTTGTAGGAACAAGCCCACTGTCCATCAACTTCTTCAATAATTCCTCAGCCTTATCCATTTTCCCTTGCTTGCACAATCCATTCAACAAAATGCTATAAGTATGCTCATTCAATATCACCCCTTTCCCAAGAGCTTCTTCATACAAAGCCAGCGAAGCATCCACATTTCCACACCTTGAATGCCCGTCAAAAAGTATACTATAGGTAAACCCGTCAAGAATAAACCCATGAACTTCCATTTCCTCCAACACCTTTTTAGCCTCCTCCATCCTCCCTGCCTTACAAAGCCCACTAAGCAAAGTATTAAAGGTGACAATATTAGGCTTCACACTATCATTCTTCATCATCTGCCTCAGATTAAACGCCTCCACCAAATTCCCTGCTTTACAATATCCATCAATGAGCGAATTATAAGTCACCCTATCAGGCATCACTCGTCTGTGAACCATTTCATCAAGCAGCTTACGTGCATCCTCCACTCTCGTCTCTTTACACAAACCTCCAATCAGAACATTGTACACAAACCCATTAGGATTCAATCCACATCTTTTCATATACCGCATTTTCTCCAGCGCCCCTTTCAAATCCCCCAACTTCACAGCTGATTGTATAGCCTTCCCATAGCTAAACTTATCAACACGAATGCCCTAATGAATTTACAGCGTAAGAAAAAACCTCGAGGGCTTTACTATATTCCTTCGAGGTAACCAATAATTCAAGATATAGATTAAATGAAGAAAGCGAAGGAAAATTACCATCTTCTTTGATCAAATTATACAGTTCCGAGGCCTCATTGGGGAGCTTTGAATCAGCATAGAGCGATAAAAGCATGTTAAAAAACACGGGTTTAGTTGGAGGTGGCGAAGAGGAAGAGAAGAGTGTGTAGAGTTGAGAGACGGAATGGGAATCAATGAGGGTCTTGAGGTGCCTCTTTGCAGTTTCGGTGCGGTTCTGCTGGAGTAATATTCGGAGATTCCGTAGCTGTTCTTGGAGGTTTTCGTTGGTAGCCACGGCGGCTTCATCATTGGTGACGGAGGAGGTGGCGGTTGTTACATTTTGGGTAGGTGTGGGTGAAGAGTGGGAACAGAGGAATTTGCAGTGCTGAATGTTGTGGCTAAGTTTGGAGGCAAGACGACGACGGTGGATAATACTAACATGTTTTGCCATTTTCCCGCCGGTACTAAGTTGGACAAAAAAATTGTCCTCTCAGTTACTTCTGAGATTACTATTATTGTAATGTCTAAAGAGGCTTTGATTTGTCTCGGCCATTTCAGTCTGATTATTATTGGGCTTTTTCTATTCCTTGTTTTTCATTTTAGGTCCTGGATGACATGGTATATTTGTCTATGGACCTTTTCTAAAAGGCCCAAGTCAGCATGAGACCAAACAATATGATATTTGACCGTCACTGAAGGTACAACCACACTCTTAATGTTCACTTGTATAAATCCAGAGGGATTGCTGCTCAATTAATAACTGTGCTTTGATAGTAGTATGATGCCTAAATGTCTATGTTGTTTCCATAATGAGCAACTTGGGATTAATGAGAGTGTTGTTCTCCGACGTGAAAAATTCTTTGCTATTCATTCTAAATTATGGAATGAATATTACAGATTATTGAATGATTGAAAAGTAATGAAACCTACTTATTTTTTAAACTTATTTCAACAACTGTTATACTCATTTCACATTGTATACTTAACCTCTGATAATTGGATCAATTAGAGTCGAGCCGCTTCGTCACAAAATACACCAAAACAATAGAAAGAAGAAAATTCTATAGTCGCTCAAAGAATAATTATGTTATATTTTAAAATTTTATACAATATAATATTTTATAAGTAATTTAAAAATTTATAATACTCAAATCTTAAAACACAATGAAATAATTTATAAAGATCCTTAGAACTTCCCATAAAAAATTTGCATGTCAACTTATTGTTCTAACCTCATTAATAGGGTCGTTGGAATTTGTGGCAATAATTTAATTACCCTTCAATTGGTTAAAACTTTTAGCACGCACTATAGCATCATTAATCCGTAAAAAATATTTAGGTAGATCTAGTATTTGGCCTACCTGTAGACTTTATGATTAGGTTTAAATTTTAAATTTTTTTTTTACATCAGTTAATGTCATAAATTTTCTAAAATTTAATTTACATCACAGAATATATTATTATAAGTGAGATAAAAAATCGAATCTATTTAAATATTTGCTTTAATCCTTTACGACAAGTCAAATGACTGTATTATGAATATTCTGTTTTTGACTGGTTATTAGTGACTGCTCTTTTACGACATGCATTTATTTGAATTGACAATTTATGAATCACTGTTTAGAAAGAGTATTTATGGAGATGCATCAATGGGCAAGATGGCTATTTGATCAACCTTTTTTGTGAGTTGACTGAGTTCAGTAACGTTTGACCATAAATGGAGAACAACTTATGCTTCACAATTCACATTTCAAGAAATTATTCTATTTTAGCCCACAATATTGTGCACAGAAACAATAAATCTGACTTTAAGAACATTTGCATAATTATTGAATATAGTGATAACCATATCTTGTTAGACAATCTCACTATGTAATGATGCAGCAAAAAATGTGTTCTTTTTCATTTCTCAAAGAGTTTATTGCTAAAGGAATACTTTAATATGCTAAGAACAAGCGATCTTCTTGATGAACTACTTCTTCAGTTTCTTCTTTTGATGCTTTGATTACCTATGTGAAGCATTTTGTTGTATACACAAGAACAAATCATTCGAGGCATTACTCGAGTTCTTATGCCTAACCTAAAAGAATGACCATCTTTGTTCTTTTTACAAGTAAAAGGCATCCAAGTTCACAAAAAAAAACAAGGCAAAGGACAAAATTTCGTAGAATTGGACAAAAAATTGCGAGGAGATGTTGCTGAAATCGCCACTTTTATACGAGGTGCTGAGGCAGAGAGGCACAAGGAATGGTGGTAAACTGAGAATCACTTCCAGGTCCAGAGTATCATTGTGAGTTGGGAACAAAAGTTCCAATGTAACCAAATCCGGCAATGAAGAAGGCAATTGCTTGAGTGAATAGATATAGGTAATAGCGGTTTTTCCCGAATGCAACATCGTAACAACCGCAAAAGAAGAGGTAAATACCCGTCCCGAGTTCTAGCAGATGAAGTCTGTTGATAATGAGAAGATATAGAATAGAACTCATCAATAATAATCGTAGGACAAAACATCCTTTGCATGCTATGTTCGAGAAATTGTACGACAGATTCCTACCTGTCTCCAATCCTAAAGCGAGGTTTTCTGATTGGTTTTGCAGCTGATCTGATCTTGAGGGCATCCCCAAGTTTCTCAGTAACAACCCATTCATTCACTCTACTAGACTCCAACAAGCCGATGAAGGTTGCTTTTGTCCGATGGAGAGACATCACATTCTCAAATAGGATCCAGAAAACCATCAAGTGGAGTGATCTACATTATAAAATGCTAACCACATTAAGGCCGCCAAATCTCAATATCATTTGATTAATACTAGCTAATAAAAAGTATTAGGCCTATTATATGAATGCAATACAGCTGAAGTAGACGATGAAAACAATTGTTAGGACAAAAAACAGACCTTGGAGTTCCAACTGCATTGAGAAGGGTAATGACACAAGGAATATAGACCGCTCCCCATTTCGGAACCTGAACTTCAGGTACCAACCTATCTAACACAGTGGCTGGTAAAATGACACAATAGAACACAAATGTGACAATGTGGGCAATGATCTTCCTGACGAAGAAAAAGCTGTAAATTACATGAACTTTCTTCCACAAAGTGACTTTCTGCAATTAGAAACAAAAACATGAATAAAAACCAACTGGATTAGGCATGTGGAATGGTAATGGTCAGGTTCATCAAAGGAGAAATCCGGTAGGAGAATCAGGGAGAGCGTGGCTAAAGGAACAAACCTTGTTTCTTATAATTTCCATCACCATTTTCCTGAAAAGATTGGCAGGGCCACACGACCAACGATGCTGTTGATATCGATAGGCCTTAAAAGTACTTGGCAATTCATTCTTTACCTATATTAAGGAACATAAATAATGTTGTTATAGACTATTAAGAATTCAGAATGGTTCTGTTCCTACTGATACTTCTATTCTTGGACAGCAAAACACAGACAAAGCTCGAAAAACTCTGTACCATTAGAGAACCAAGGTATACAAACTTCCAGCCTCTGAGACTAGCACGGACAGCCAAGTCCATATCCTCGACTGTTGTCCGATCCTTCCAGCCTCCAGCCTCATCAATTGCAGTCAATCTCCACACACCAGCAGTTCCTGCATTGCACCAACAATTCTTTTTTAAAGAAAAATTTGGCATTTTTAGAGACTAACAAGTCGATATATAATTAGGATTGATTCGATGTCTACACAAACAGGAAAGGAATGTAATGTTCCAAAAACATCAAAATTAAGTGGACATGCTCTATCACTTAACATAGTGTGTTTAATTTCACTTATAAATACTACAATTAATTACTCGTTAACGGGGTGAGAATTACTACAAAGGAACAATGGTTTTTCAAAGTTAATCAGTACCATTGAAGCCGAAAAAGGCATAGGTGGATGATCCCACTTCTTGTTCCACCGTGAAATGATAGTCCAACGACATTTCTTGCATTCTTGTCATCAAGCATTCATCCGCATTCACTGCATGACCAATCCCAGCCACAGACCATGTGCTATGTCAATATACATCAAACAAATACTAGTATAAATTACTAATAAAATCAAGATTTTATTTTTTCACGACTTTTCATTTCTATAATTGCTGATTATTCTCATTAATTGTACTGATGTAAGTAATCAAACTACAAGAGAGAATAGCCGCTGAAAAAACAGATGGAGGTGTCGGTTAATTATGTGCGTTGAGGTCCACCATTAAAACAGCACATGGATAATCTTTGAATAATTCTAATTCCACGGATGCAATTGTCTGTAGCAAGCAATGAGAATGAAAGATTTGTGGGCAAGCCTGGCTGTGTAGTTTGGCCCAAAATCGAACACTTCATACTTGGTGGGTTGTACGTCGACAGCTTTTCCATATAAAAGCTCTAGGTGGTAGGGATATTAATATCCATCTACCACTCATCTCATCAACCAAGTACCTTCTATCGTTTTTATCACTATTTCTACGTGTGCTTCTTCCTCTACTTTGTTTTTGTTTCATCACACATATCATAATTTAGAATTTCCAGAATAGCAAAACAACTCCAAGGGAAGAAATTCTTATAAACACTAGATTGATAATATAGTATTATAAATTTTTGATCTATATAAAATTATACCATTCAACATCACTTTAATATAGTATTGTTGAATGACGTGATTTAATATAGTAAATTAAAAAATTAATGATACCATATTTCATGTAAGAATTTATCGACCAGAAGTATCACTCTGGACTGGATGGGCTTGTATGGATGTTGGGTCCAAATTTCCTGGGGCCCAGAACATGATAAATCTGAACGTGTCGAATTCCAAAGGGCCAAAAGTAAACAAATATGGAATGTATCTTCCAATTTTTAAATTGTACTAATGCATTTTTTCTGATAAAATATAGTACTACTATTCTACACTTAAAAGTCATAAAGGGCTTACCAAATTTGCTGCCTTGTGTGAGTGAAGACAACTTGTATATTGTCACCGACACTTTTGAGGTAATCCAGTCAGAGATACTAAAGTCTACGTAATCACTTAAATTGTAAACAGAAGGTTGTTGCTGTTATATTATTGTATGATCTCAATTACTAGGTCATTTTGACAAACTAAAACTAAACAGAACTTTTTTTTAATACATCAATCACAAGTAATCTACAAGGGAAAGACCTAAAAAAAACTATTAGGGAAAGGGAAAATGGGATATCCAAGAAAAAAAAAATCAATTTTATTATTAAAAAAACTAGACTTGTAACTGAAGAATAAAAAATCTGATGATGTGAAGAAGTGGAAATTAAATTACCGAATTTCCAACGAGCCTGAACGAGGGCAAGTTGTGGATTGTGAACTAGGAAAGGGATGGTTCGCCAGAGAAAATCAGGCTCAGGTTGAAAATCTGCGTCAAAAATAGCTACATAATCACATTGCTTAACGTAGTGATGCTTCAATCCTTCTTTTAAAGCTCCAGCTTTGTAACCATTTCTGTTGTCTCTAATTTCGTACTTAATATTTACTCCTTTGCTAGCCCATCTCTGACACTCATTTTCCACCAAAGCCTGCCATTTAATGCACATTGCAAAAAAAATAACAAGAAAAATATCAGTCAATTATGCAAACCATAGATGTCTTTAAAAAATGAGTATTTTTTTTAAGATTCCAAGATTATTACGACTGGTTTTTTGTTTTGATCTGGGATTATATTTGTGAAAAATTTTACTACATTCGTCACGGAACCATTTGATTGTAATTTAAAATTTGTAAAATATAATATTGTATATTTTAAATCTTGTACAATATTTTAAAATTGACGGGAAAAAAAAAAATACATGTACCTTGATAATGGGATCTGTTGAATCGTCAAGAACTTGGATTATGATACGATCAGATGGCCAAGAAAGGCCGCATGCAGCTCCAATTGAGAGCTGATACACCTGTATATGTATATGATACATGCATAATTTAATTTTCTGATGAAAAAAATGTATATCAGAATGGTATAAAAAAAATACAGAGCAAAATAGGAAAAAGGAAATGACCTCTTTTATTCATTGTACATTGGGATTTGAACAAGAACCATAGGATAAGCTGAATTACCCAACTCCAAATCATCTTTTAAAGGTTCCCATTTGTAACGCTTTTCTGGCTTTCTCCCAAATAGCTTCACGAGCAAAATGACTACGCCCATATACACTCTTTCGACAAACATCATTACAGACATCATCAAGCAAACCAACACAACAAGTTTAAGGAGCGGGACGATCAATGGAGCTTTGATCTGACCCCAAATCACGCTCAAATGCTCTGTAAGATCATCTCCACCACCCCCTACAAAACCATCTGGAAGAATTGTGGTCGACGAAAGCCTATCCATTTCTCTGTTTTCGAAGCTCAAAAACAGAGTATGGGTTAAAAAAAGAAACAGAGGAGGTTCTGACAGACTTGTGAGAGGTAATGCAAAGCAATAGATCTATATGGCTCGACGTATATAAGCTTTCCTTTGCGAAAAGCAAAAGAATAGTGTAGTGTAATTTAGAATTTCTTTTTTGCCATTGCCTTGATTTTTGCTTCTTGGATACGCAAAACACAAAAATGTGGCAGAGCTGGAATGTCAGAGACACTAGCTCAAACCACCACCCAATATTTTTACAAAGACTACAAGATTCTTCTTGGCTAAATATCTATCGCAAAATACTACTATTACAGTAAACCCCTTTCAGACATTTAAAAAGAACATTTGGAATTACTAAACCTTCCTAAATTTGATTCAGGAAAAAAACCATGTAAAAAACAAAAGGGGCGGTTTCTTTTCTTTTCTTTTCCCTCTCTCTCAGGATGCACCAAAATAGCAAAGCTTTGAAGCTTCTGCCTTCTGTAATCAAAAGAAAAGCAAAAGCATAACAATGGCTGCAAATGTAGGTTTGTAAGAGGTGAGAGAGGGAGAGAGGGGGAAAAGGTGGGAGAGAGAGGACAAAGAGAATCACTCTTTATAGAAGGCTTGTTTTGGCTTCTGGGTTGAGTTTGTTCTATTCTTACCTCTTTCCATCTCACCACACTCTGGTATACTCATTTTTTCTATTTTTACCTCTTTTCAACTCACCAAACTCTTTCTCATTTCTTCTATTCTTAACCCTTTTTTTATTTTAGTTATAAACTCCTCTCTTTTCTAGTAATATCGTCTAGAAGTTAAAAACCAAACCCAACAAATGCTTTTATTTTTTACGTTATTCTGGTTCAGGTGTGCGGTTGACATTTAAACGTGCAATAATTAAATGACAATGTGAAACTCACCGCCGGCGGTTACTTGTAGTTCCCGGCAGCATGCATGGCCTCCGACCAATTGGGTCAGTCAGATAATTCATTTCTTGTTAAAAAAATCCTACATGTATTATTATGTGAAAAGAGGCTCCATGATTGAATAATGTTTTGGAGGTAATAACTTTTTTTTTTTTTTTTTTTTTTTTTGAGTCATTAACGTTTATGTTTTTAAAATTTTTATTTGGGAAGAAGAATAAGAATTTATTGGAGAAATTAATGAAGGGAACCATCACATGAATGGTAAAATTTAGGGTTAATTACACTTTATCTCTTTTAATATTGACATATTGACGTTGTCTTAATTTGTTTCCTATAAAAATTTAATCATCACTTTATCCCTTTGACTAACTGTTAACATGAATATTTAGTTTAACTAAAATAACCCTAGATATTTTTCTTGATATATAGACTAATTTACTATTTTGAAGCAAAAAAAATCTTATTTTATTATTACCCATCTATTTAAGATAAAAGTTACCTGTTGCGGAATACAACTTGAAAAATAAGTAAAAAATTAGTTTGGTATATAAAAGAGAGAATAACCTCAGAGTGAAAGGAAAAAACTCCAAAGAATGAATAAGAAAAACTTTAAAAAATAATTTATATTTTGATTGATTTATGCTTCAAAATTCAAGAAATAAAGTACCTATTCTGAAGAAGAGCAATGTGATAATGACTTATAATTAAACTTGTGTTTAACATTTAAAAGTTTATTTTTTATTTATTTTTCCCTTTTATATGTAAAACTAAAACTTTTTTTCATTTTCATTTTAAGCATGCCATGCATGTGCTATTTTTTCCTCTAATTCAAGGATAATAATAGAACGTGATATTTCTTTTGACACAATAATAATAAAACAATCTTATCAACTAAATGTTGGAGGCTATTTTAGTCATTTTGCTTAATTTGACTAACGGTCTAGCTAATTATTTTTGTAACCCGTTAGTTAGATGTGCAGAGTGATGATAAAAATTTTATAGGGGACAAAATGAGACAACTCTAAGAGAAAAACAATAATTAACTCTAAATTTTATTTTGATCATATTAAATATTTTAATAATTATTTAAAAATTAATATGCTTTTCCTATTTTCAGAAACATGACTCTTTATTTTTAGTAAAGTGAGTCACTTTCTATCATTAATGATTAAATAACTACTAAAATCTCAATAATCACCATAAATCTTATTATATATGAAGCGATTCCGGAAGAGTTATGGCGAAATGACAGAAGTGGCCTCCCACTGTTGCTGTCTAGGTGACATATAATCTACATGTAGCTCAATTGCCTTTTGGATATCCAAAAAATCTAGTCTATAATGCAACTCTTTTCTTCTTAATCGGTATATTTTGCTACATATCATGACTCGATTTTAACTCTACAGACCTTTTTTTTTTTGCCACCGGGGGGCCGGGGCGCAAGACTAATACCGACATTTGTTGGCCCAGAAATCAGAAGGAGATATTACTTTTAATTTGGTCATTGAAATATTGAGAATGACTCGATTAGAGTTTTGAAAGATAATTCTATCAATTCACATTCCAGAAATTTCATTAGCTTCTACTATTAGCTCTCTTAACTCCAATAAATGTTTAACCAAAAGAAGTTAAATGAATTAAAAGACACAAAAAATACAACTAACAATAGAACATTTCTAACATATGTCTCAAGACACTCGCGCTTATTGGGCTAATAGCTAATTTTTCTCGAGGCTCTCTCCCTTTCATTAATTAGATGCTTGCCAAATAGAGTACTAACCTTCGTTAGGATGTCCACATTGAATTGTTAATTTCGGAATTTGCTTAACATTGAAACTACTCCTAATTAGTGATTTTGGAAGACTCATTAGATATTAAAGGTTTATAGTTTACAGAGTTTTCATATAATTTGGTTTGTAAAACAGTTTTATTTTCCTAAAATAATTAAGCACTCTATTTTAGTATAAATTATTATACTACCTTTGTTTCCTTTCAAATGTCATTTTAACGCAAAGATTAAGATTACTATTAAATAACTTAAAATTTAGTTAAAACTGATATTATATGGCTAAATTACTCTTTTGACTAGTGATAAATTAAAAGAGTCCTAATATTTATTACAAGTTGAGTAATTAATAGAGTTAGAAAGAAATAAGAGTAAAATTGGTAAAAATTAATTAATATTTCATTGAATTTCTAAAAATAACACTTAAAATGAATATCTTTTTTTGCTGAAGTGTCATTAAAAAGAAACAGAAGTAGTACTTGTTAACGGATCAAAACCATTTTTATAACTTTTCATCTTTAGACCTACACAATAAATTAGGTCATGACCTAGACATTTTTGCTTAACTTAATAAAAAATTTACAAATCATCTTTTTGTTTATTGCATTGAATGAAGACAATTCCACCAAACAGGGAAAAAGTAGAGAAACGAAGGTTTTTTTGTTTAAAAAAAAAATCACCTCTCCTCCCTATCTTCTAGGGACTCAAACATATGACCAATAGGTCATAGAAGAAACGTTTTACTACTTAAACTGAGCTTTATTGTCAAAGTCAAAGAGAAATGAAGTTATTAAAAGCAAATGTCATCATGTTAAAACACAATAACCATGAGACTAGTATTAACAGAAATTAACTACTAGTATAAGTTACAACAATCTCACAACAGATATTGTGTGTCATAGTCATGAACTATCAAAAAATTATGAACAAATGTAAGATAAAGATATCTCTCAAGTTTATGATCAAGCATAATTTTCTTAATTCTCGTGTCATTCTTATTATAGATGTCTAGTATTGGAACCGTTGACGTTAATGAAACACATAATGGAATACATTAATTTCCAATAAATTTTGATCGCGTGGACTTATTGAATCTCAAGAACTCGGTTCCAAATTCACCTTTCGGTCTATAGATGGGCGAACTGTTAGTCAGCATCTGTGAAACGGTAATGAGCAAAAAATGTATGGCTTAACAAAAAGCAGTTTGAAGATAGTCATTGTTGCCTGTTAAAGAAACTTATCTCATCTTGTGAGATAGTTGACAACTAGGGAAAACCATACTCATAAACGATATTATTTACAAGTTAATTGGGACTTAGAAGGGAATATCGTACAACTTCAACCATCTTTTTCAATAAAGACATTAATGGTTAAAATTCTCCTCTGTTTGTTTTTCATTTTTGTTTAGGTAGTATTCTTACATCATATGTTCTCAAGTTGCTTTGCAAAAACAAGAAGAAACGAGATCAATGATGGGGGAGTAAGCGTAAAATGATGGGAAAACAATAAACCTCGTGCATACTCGTGTTCAATACAATATAGGGTGTGTTTGGATCCATGGAATTGGCACGTCCAATTCCACTTCTGTTGTTTGGATGCACATTTTTGAAGTGAATTGGAATTGAATCCCAAATTCTTGAGGGGCCAATCTTATCATATCACCAAAATCGCTTACATTTACATATGATGAAATAGTTCAAATTGATTCTCAAGAAATGCTTCTTTTCGATTCCTAATTCACAATTCTAATTTGTAGTCGGTGCACACAAACTTTTTACTTTCGAACCTCCTGCCTATATGTATTCAAGGCTCGCCCTCTGACGACAACAACTATATCCTCGTAGGAATGCAAGTGGCTAAATAGTCCCCTATACGGCAAGCGAAAGCCCAACGAATGTCAAATGCAAAACCCCGCATCTCAACATACCCCATTGAAGATGAGAGTGAGGTACAACAAGGCCATTTCTATCCATCGCCCTTCTTCTCACGAAGCCGGTGACGATTGAGGTGAAGCTTTTGTAGTCTTCGGGTCGAATTCTTTAGTTAGAGACCACCAAAATACTCGTATCAATAGAAATCGTAATAAAAAGTTATTAAATTTTCAAGAATCATTAGGAAAGGGAAAAATTAGTTCGAATATTGAATAAGGAGATGTTTAGTTTATGAATATGAGGGGAAATAATGAAAATTAAAATTAATAATACTCATAGATATCATTTGATCGAATATCATAGAATTTATTTATAAAAATGAAAGTGTTAAAAATGTCAACTTTCATTCCTCATTATAACTTAAATTTCAAATTAATAAAGTCGTTAATATAATGAATTCCATTTTGGCTCAAAACCAAACAAGTAAGAAAAATGACACAAATTTATATGATAATAAAATTTATAATTTTTAACATCTCCTAAGTAGTTAATAAGGGAGGTATTACAATCAATAGAAGCTTGCTTACCCAAATGTAGTAGTCATTCTTAATTAGTTTAGTAGTATTAAATTATAATGAGAGGTGAGTTGGAGGCATTTCTTTGCGTTTGTGGCGCGTGCTGTGTGCCGCACGTTTCAGTTCGCAGCTTCTATAGACCATTACAGCTAGACACTAAACAAACAAACAAGACATGCTATGGGGACTTCTCACCAGTTGAGGTGAGGGTAGTTGCACAAAATTCCGCCCATGCTCTCAACATCACTCAACGCGCAAGACTTGTCGCTGTTACAATACCGGTTTTCCCGCACCCTCCCTTCTACTAAAAATATACTTCGTAGTTAGTGGAGAATGTATACATGGGCATTCACTTATTTATTCCCTCGAATTACAATTCCAATCATTAAACAACAAAAAGAAATTGTAGAATCTTTTCTCGACTCTTTTTTGTTTTTTTTCTTCGGCATCAATAAGTGGCACGGTCTACAACCTTCTGAGTTTTCAATTTAAACGTCAATAAAAATGGGCAATGAAATGCATAAATTCCTTATAGGGGTGAGACGAGGATTTTTAAGCAAAAACTCTCATAAGCTTCACAGAGTTAAATGAAATTATTATTCAAAAGTAATCTAATTTCATTTAAGACATCCTCTACTAATTTATTGTGTGCACCAAAGTATACGTTGCAATAAAATATAATGGGTGTGGCCTCCATGACCAAGCCGTAAGTCTAACAATTACGTCTACACACTTTGTATCTTAGTATACCGTAAATCTTAGCGTAAATAAGAATTTTTGCATAGGAAAGTCAGGGTAAGTTGGGCCGTTGGCCCGTTTCACCGCATGCATCTGAATCCATAAGGCCTGGGTCTTCGCAGCCTGTTACCAATCCGAACTCTAGAACGATGAGAAATTGACACTATTATGATGACATTCGACTATTACTTGCAAAAGTAACAATTTTACTAATTACAAGTACTATGGATTTTTAGTTTTCCCCTTTTTAAGTAAGGAAAATATTTCTATAGATTCGATCTTTGATCTCATCTATAAATCTTATGGTCAAAATTAAATTTTATAAAATCTTACTTACATCAGTTTATATCATAAATTTCATAACATTTAATCCACACTATAAGATTTATAAATGAGATAAAAAATTAGATCTACCTAAATCTTTCCTTTTAAAGTAATACTACTTCTTCTACAATGGTTTGACTGTTAAAATTCTGGTAAGCCAAGTTTGGTAGATTCTCATAGCTGACGTGTAACGAAACGATGTTATAACTGTCTACTTACTTCCCGTTGAATTATTGTGATATTTATAATTAATTAATCCTGAATTAGACACCAGACCTTTCTCAGATTCTCATTCACCACCTAATTTGCAAATCTAAATATTAGTTTGAGATATAGCCTCCTCACCTTTTTAATTAAAACAAATAAAAAAAGTGCCCTTCAATAACATATGAGGACTTTTGGTATTCCAAATCAATTTATAATAGAATGTCGGTATATATATATATATATATTGTCAGATATTCTCTCTGGCTAATTATTTTTCGTGGCCTCTTTGGGCTTTTGCGGCCAAAGGAGATTGAACTTAGAAGTTTTAGCGACTTTTTCTTCTGTGAAATGATTTATAAAGCTCATCATAAATATAAAATTAATTTTTAAAGTTAATTAATATGATAAAATCATATTAAATAATCAATCTTTTGATTTTTAAATTTTTAGTTATATTTAATTTTTTCTTTTTCGAACGAGTAATAGTAGCATCATAGATGTTGTGATTTTCAAAATCATAAGAATTTATTTTAATTGATGAGTGTTTAAAAATTAGAGGGTGAGGTCAACTTAAAATTTAAGAGGTGAAAAATGAGTGTTGGGAAGAGTTTATAATTTATTGAAAGATTACAGTTTGTAAGACAACATCTAGTAGTTCAAATTGTAACACTATACTCCTCTAATAATCTAGATTATGGTGTGGGCTCAAGTCACCGAGTGATAGATAGAAATTCACTGTAAATCTTCTTTTAAAAATTAAGAAAAAAATTACAGTTTGTAATCTTTCTATTTTTCTTTTAAAATTTAATGACAAATCAATATTATTTTTACTTTGTCTTTATATAAATACAATAGTAATAGAAAAAAAACATAAAGGTCAATAAGCTTACAAAGCATTCGAAAAATATGAGACGACGAAGAGCCAATAAAGGACGACGTCACCTTTCTACAACGTTAACTTTATGCTAAAAACGATAAAACGATAGCTCGATCTGGTCTTAATTCTTTGTTCAAAATCGTGATTCATGCAGGCCGAATCGCTGTCAACATGTTCAATATTCGAATAACCGGCATCTCATGTAATGTAAGTTGTAACCCACTAAAGTAATCAAGTCAATGGCAAAACAATTTCATATTGGTTCAATCAGTTGTACGTAGGCTTTGGATAATTTTGTCGGTCATTTGAACTAAGTAGTAGTATTTGGAGCACAACGTTATAAGGATTCGATAATAATTTAGCAGCCAATTTACTTACTAGTTTATGTTAGATCTTCTATCATGATAGAGAGTTTTTGTAGAAATGATTGATCTCTCGAAGAATTTGGGAAGTATCGTTTGTCATTACAGTCCAGAACCCTTCAATATAGTTTTGCTTGTGGTACGCGGACCTGGTCCTAGAATTTCAAAATTCCTATTTGTGTTCGGTCAACAAGATGGTTAATATTAGAGATCGAACGTAATAATCTCCACCCAAAAAGTAATGGCTAGAAAACAGAAATTCATAAGTTGTACTCGACAAATTCTTACATGAACTCTGTTTTAACTTTATTGGTAGATTTTATGGTTTCAATAAAAGTTAAATGAGTGAAATAATGCTTGTTAAAGTAAGTAAATTTATAATGGATCGAGTCCATATTCTGTCTATATAGGAGTAAGAAGAAAATGAAAGAAGACTTTTTTTTTTAAGTTAAAAAAAAGAAGAAAAAGAAAAAGGAGAGTGTGAGCAAATTTACTAGAGCCAATATATTATCTAATTAATAGTGGATTAGGCATATGTGAAATCAAATCCTAAAAGGGAGGCGAAAGCCAATCATGCATCGGAAAATTTGATGAACTATCAGCATCTGAAGAAAAGCAGAAGTACCGTATACCCCAAACAAATATTGCAGATAATATTTAAAATGGATATGTGTCAAATAATTCAATGAAATAGTATGCTCTAAAGTACCATATACTCCAAATGTTCTAAAGCAAACGTCACCGAATATATAATAGATTGGTTAACGACAAGCTCATATGAGTCCCTAATACCATTAAAAATACATAAAATGTGTTTTCAACATTTTAATGTAAGAATGTGTTTGTAGTGCCAACCGACGACACTAAAATATAAAGATACGCAAACTAATTATTATATAAATCCCACTTGCAAATTCTCTTGTAAAACGGTTTTTCTTCTATCTATTTCATTATTTTGTTCCTTTTTGTTCATTTTGCCAAAAAAAAATCTTTTTGGCTTTTCATGATAGCCCAGAAAACGGGAGAATATGGAGCGCGAAATTTCCAAAATTTTCAGATGACAATAAAATGACTGCTTTAGATTTTGCTGGAAGCATCCACCCAGATTATGGTTAATCCTGCATTTCTTTGACAAAAACGTTGTTTTGCACGCTTTTATCATTGGACAACAAAAACGACGACAACCCCAGGAGGAATATAATTTTCAACAAGGCCCAATAAGAGACGGTGCCAAAGCCTCGAAAATAGGCCCAGTCCAATAACCAAAAAGTTTTCAAAAAAAACTTCAAAAGCATTGTTGAATGGAGATGCGGGGTATCGATCCCCGTACCTCTCGCATGCTAAGCGAGCGCTCTACCATCTGAGCTACATCCCCTTAATGTTGTATCTTTCAAAGAATTAATATTTAGAATAAGATGAATCAGATAACCAACCAGTACAGTACCCATATTTATTACCTGCCATTTGCTAAAGGATGATTGTAAACTTGGCTTCAATTTACTGAAAAATAAAATAAAATAAAAAGGGACAGCCAAATTGTTACTGCGAGCGAAATAATTAGGCTGCCCTGCCAAGAAAAGAAAACTAGAAAACCACAAACTTTTACGTGCCTCCAAATTGCAAGTTGGAAAACGCCTTCTCACCAACTAACAAGATAAAATCAAAGAAAAAAGTTCCATAAAAAAATAATTATTACACTACGGTGTGTCCGTTTGGACTGAATCCCTTGGAAAATATTTTACGAAAAAGTTTATTTTTCTATAATAAATTTTTTGAATGAAAATATTTTTAAATAAAAAATTTTAACATTTTTATTTTTAATTTTATGAATACAAGTTCAAAAAATTTATAACAATGGTAATAAATACCTTACAAGTAATTGTGATTAATAAAAGATTGATTTTGTTCAAAATTAAATGATAGTACAATATAATAGTAAAATATATATAATGATAATTATATTAATGTGAAACTCATGATTGAGAGAAAAAACGAATGAAAAAAAATTAAAAACGAAAATAAGTTTAGCAAACGAAATTCTAAAAGTAAGTATAGATTACTAGATTTTATTGACTATTGAATTAATTATTTTAACTTACAATTTTTTTTCGTAAGTTATTTTCAATCAGAAAAAAAAAACTGAAAATATTTTATATAAAAAAATATTTTTTAATGTTGACACCAAACAAATTTCTAAAAAATATTTATTTTCATTTCAAATAAATATCAATTCAATTCAAGAATAACCAGTTTCTTTTCGATGTGCTCGAGCGTGTCTATGTTGTGTGTGTTCACCTCCACTTTCTCCACCCGCTTTCTTCCCTCCTCATCTCTGCTTACTCCTCTGAACGTCACCGTTTCCTTGGTGTCGTCTATGGGACTGTTCATCTTCAACTTATTAGTTTGCCGTCGAGATAACTTTCACTAATAAAGTTGGAGAAAATATGTTGTGGGCAGTCTTAGTGTTTGAGAGAGTATACAAAAACATGCTATTTGGGTTACTGTGAAAATATATAGCATGGATGGGTACTAGGTAGAGGTTTTGAGCTGGGGAATAGCGGGGTGGCAGCTGGCGGGCGGAGGTGGGGGAGAGGGCTAATCGCCACTTGTGGGCCCTGGCCGCGTGTCTTGTTCCTGTATGCGCCTGAAGCGAAATGAAATACGCCACTCTGATTTAGTCTCGTGGTTAATTCTTGGAAATAAATTGAGATACTGTTGATTATAGAATTAGCAAGCACATTATTAGAACAAGGTAGGAAGTTCATAACATTGGCAAATTTCATCAAACACAACAATTCCATTCTTTATTCTAATGTCATTACAAGCCACTTCGGTTTTGTCTATATATATTGAGTACAAAATATCTCCAACATTTTCCCACTACTTCGTTGACAACCAACGGAACTGCTAAAATCCATCAAAATCATGCATGATTTTCAATTCATTAGTTAATTAACCTTCGAATGAGGATGAACTTCAATTCTCGCAACACCTTCCTCAGCAAGCTTAGGAGCCTCAATTTCACCCACAACCAATCCACCAACTCCATCGTCATCACCATTTTCTCCCACCTGCTGCTTCACCAACTTCTTCTCAGCTTCTTCATCCACATAATTCGGATCCTTCTCATCAATGGCTGGCGGGAAGGCCATCCACCTCATTTTCATCAGGGCCTTCCCAAGAATATTTCCCTCCATGGCCCTTCTTGGGATCGTGCTTCAACGGCAGCCCATCTGCAGGATGGCGATCCATTCTCTGCAACCCTTTGTCAATCAGCTTCTTTTCAGTATACTTGAGCGTATCAACATCATGGGTCTTGACTTGGACTCTCTCCACATGCTTTCTTCCGTCTTCCGCTCTGCAATCCGCTCGGATTTCCACTTTCTCCTTGTCCTTGTGAATAACGGGCTTCATTTTTTCTTCAATTCAGATAAGCTGATGATTGCTTAATTTGCTGGTTTTGCCGAGTAACGAGACATAGTATAACTTACAAGTGCTGTGGATTGCTGTGTAATTGATTAATACTCCTGATCTTGATAGATATTAGTGTCAATTTATTTATAGATTGGGAAGAGGATGGTTGGGAAGGTGCTGGATAAATGTCTATTAGGACCAGCTAGAAGGTTCCTTGTGTTCTAGATTCTTGGAATGGAGCACCCATTAGAAGGTGCTATAAGCTACTTCAAATATGCAAAGTCGTCGTCATCTTTTTTTTTAAGTTTTCCCATTTTATATTTCCTTTTAGAAGGAATTCTTTCAAACATAATATTAAAATTTGGTATAGTACTTAGTGCTATAGAGAAAATTCTCGATAACAATTATTTATTATAAATTCGATATCATTAATAATTTAAAAATTAATTATTGATGACATAGGTTACTAATTTTAAAACAATAAGAGTGACTATAATTTTTATATTTACGGAATAGTGCTTAATTTGTGATATCAAGTTGCACCAAAGATTTTATGTGCTTATCAAAAAAAGTTGTGAGCAATCAGGATGTTACTTGATAAATATTTAAATTTAATTATTTATGTAACACCACTCCCCAGAAATAGATTAATGAAGATGTTAATACGTTATAATGGACCTAGTTTGATTCGACCCAAAAGTATATTGAGATAGCCCAAAATCGCTTCGGGAATGATAGAACTAACCTGAAAAATCCAGGTGCAGTATGTCCTGTTCAAACTTCAAACTAATGTAACTAATATCAGAGAAAGCTGTCTTGTAGGTTGATCATCAGAACATCAAATACAGAATCCAATATAATAAAATGGAAAATACTATATTAAACAACAACAATGATAATCAAGTCTCATGTGTCTACTAAATGACACAGCTATATAATGCAATATATTTCATGAAACTACAAGATAAAAGGACTAAGATTTGGACTCCTTAACTACCCTGACAGACTCTATGCCTTACTAACTGGACCTAAAATCCTGAAATTCCAATCAGATCATTCAGTATGCAGCCAAACTGTCGAGCCAGAAGCGATCGACAACGTCTCCTTCACTGCTTCTCAAATGTCACAGACACATTAATATCAGGAGTTGACCTCCTCTGATCTGGTGTACGAACTGAATCGTTCCAATCAGACTTATCAGTAGATGTTGAATTTGGATTGTCTGTATTGCTTGTGCTGTTATCTGCTACAGATCCCCATTAGTTTCTTTTTTGATGTGAGATGTTTGGGCAAGGGAAATATTGCTTTCAGGTGGTGCTTGTAGCGCTGGTATAGCTACTGTGACATCATCCGGAGCACCATGCATAACAGTTGCGGCTCTGGGTTCAGAATTGCGCTTCCTCCTCTTATGCGTCTTAGAACCATTTGGCATGAAGCTTCCAAGCACCATCTACCAAGAAGACAATGACTAGTATGAATAATGTGATATCATGTTTAATAATACCAAGTTAATGGAATTCACATTTGGAGAACTATATGTCAACTAGCAATCCTAAGTTATTCTGCAAAGCAACAGAAATTAAAACATCAGTAAATTTACAGAGAATGAAACTACAGAAGTATGATTTTCCATCAGTGAGAAGATATTCAAATAAAAATGCCTTCAATGTGGAAAGGCAGACATTCACAAGACAATGCAAAAAATATTTTAATGTATTTTGTCTTGGCCAATATATTGGAATGGGATGTCAGACACAACACGTCCAAAGAACCCCAATGATGGCCTCTTTGATCAAATGTCTATGTGGAGAAATTTAGTCGCATATTCACAGCATCATGAGCATGTAGCGAGTGATTTAGGAACTAGGGAGAGATCATTCTACTCCTTTTCCTTGAATTTATTTCCACAAATGTATGCTTAAGAACGGTAAAAATAAGATTGATGGTGTCTGTGGATTGAATGATTGATCAATATCTCTGAACTGCAATGAACATAGTGTACCAATAGGAATGTCATTCAGTAAATTGCAGAACGGTGGAGATTTTTCAGTTTAAGCACACAAAGATAGTCCTACATGAGTACATTAGGATCACAAATAGATGATATAATAGAATGCACTTGAGTATCTTAAAGAGTTCAGTTTTAACATGCTAGCTGCTAGGGTCTCCTTAGCTGATGTTAATATATGCTAATTCATTCATGTTTTATATATGCCATATCCTTGTCATCCCTTGGACATGAAGCACACCTCAGGGGTAAACAAAGAGTACAAGTATGTTGTGAGGTAAGTAATTGTAATATTGTAACATGTTACGAAGCTGAAGAGAAAACATGAAGCCACTCTCTCACCATAAAGAAAGTCATAATACTTAAGGAATGGCGGATTAGGTAGATGTGCAATAAACAGGATGTGTATCAGTTATGTAATAATATCTTGGCACAGAAAACAGGCCTACTTGGATCGGGCTGGCAGCCAGAAGCAAGCCAGCGACTCCACCACCAATCACGCGACCATCAGGACTAGATAGTGTGACACTTAATCCACCTGTTCGGCTTTTCATGCCATCATTTTCTGAAACTGTGGATGATCCAGTTAACGACAAAATCTCAAAAAGGCCCTGCATTTATTTGGACGTGTGTACGTCATCAATATCAAATAACCAGCTCATCACATAAGTGAACAAGTTCTACTTGGCAAAATTTTAAATTAAATGCAGAAAAAAGGTAAGTGAACCGCTAAATTGAAACTCCAAAAACAAAGCTCTCTTTTTTATGAATAGAGAGATCAGTTAACAACAAGTACAAAAGCTAAATTCATGCCCAACAAGATACTGTTCGTTAACATAAGATGATCAACAATCGTAGGATAAAACATAGACTCAAAAACTCCAGAATAATGTTCATCATTCAAATGTGAAAAAACTCCAAAATAGAGTTCCATTAATGTACAGAGATCAATTAACAGGAAGCAAAAAGATAACTTCACATTAAAAAAATAACAAGATACTGTTCCTGCAACGTAAGACAACCAAGTACGGTAAGTGAAAAGATAGACGCAAGCTCAAAAAACTCCAAAATAATGTTCCTTTAACGTAAGAAGATTGAACACGGTGACTGAAAAGCAAGATTTGAACTCAAAAGGCTCCAAGATAGTGTTACATAATATCAATTCAGAGGAAGAGAAAGAAAGAACGTAACTGAAAAGCTCTGTGTTTTTTAGTGATACACATCACGATATCCACAATGTGGTGTGGAATCTCAAGATTTGATACAATATTTCAAGGTTAATTCTGATGGAAATTTCTTCTCAAGTACATTAAGAATAATATGTTATTGCATTCAAAATTCATGTCTCCCTATTTCAGATTATTATTGCTGCCTTCTAGAATAGAAAATCTAGTCACAAAGCCAAATAACACTTAAAAGAAAGCCTCTTATAATGGCTGTTCTAGAAATTCAAGCTGCCAACAATTTCTCCCCACCAGAAAGTAATTCTACCATTCATAGGCCTAACTAGATAAGGCTTAATATTTTTTATATAAGTTTGCCCTTTAAGATATCATGTAAGATTTCTGTTACCTAAATCCTGTTACTCTAATGTGAAACTGACTATTATAGCAGAACACTTAAGAGCCTCAAACTATTTATGTCTCCTGTCAAGCTCACTTGAACTTTAGATTACACAGCATGAGAAATGTTAATAAGACTGGAAAGACAAAATGGTGAACTACACCAAAAGTTCATCTGGCTCAAACAGTCACGGTACCTTTCCAAAACAAGGGAAAAAAATGAACACTTAATCAAGCTTGATGGACCATAGAGGCTTTACAATCCCTTTACTTTTAACTATCTTCGTGTCTGAAAAGTTTGCTATGAAAGCAGAAACTTGAGCAAACTTCCGGTGGTACTCAAAGATTCTAACAGTCTAAACACAACAAAGCAAAAGACAACTAGACAAATTAAGCATGGGATTATACTCAAGAGCCACATTCCCCTTTGTAGTTTAAATTCTCTAGTCCACACAGCAATGATGATAGTGCAACTACAGAAGAACAGAGAAAGAGATAGAGAGGCAATGACCTAGAAATGAATGAACTCATAACCTGAATGACAAAACTGGCTTGCATCATTTGTAAAAATATCCAAACATAATGCAGCAAAGATTTTTTTGTTAAACGAACCAATTTGAACAAGCGAGCGAAATGTGATGCAGCATAGAAATAATAAAGAGTAGATAAAAATTTCCATAAGCTATGGATTGAATGACAATACCTCAAATGATTTATAAATCAAGATACCCCCGGAGGAACCAGGCTGGCGGATTGTAACACTGGAAATAGTTCCATTGGCAGAAATAACACACAACCCCCGAGGACCCTTCTGCGCTATTGAAAGGATCTTCCCTGCAACATCCTGCATAAGAAGTAAATCCCATAACTAGATCAAGTGCAAGAATTTGTCTTCCTTATATACAATTTTTTGAGGGGGGGAAAAGGAAAAACAAAAGATAGATAAAAAAAGATAACCGCATTTATTTCATTACCTCTCCTGGAAGGACTTTCAAGACATGCGGTGTAAAATCCCAACCTGCTGTGTTTGCCAAGAGTTCACCTTCATAAATCAAAGTAACCTCATATTAGAAATGACTACCATAAGATAATTCTTGGAATAAATCAGCCTACTTTTTCAATAATGGGAAAGGAAAGCTGCAAACTTTACCATTCCTAAACATCATAAAGAGTACAAAATCATTGAAAAATCATCCCAGAATCACAGTAATGTGGAAAGTCCCATAAGAAAATGGCTATGGAGCAGCCCAAATTCTTGAAAGTGTTACCCTTCAATCAAATCAAGTACCAAATTGAATAAAAGAAAACCGAAGAGACTAAGGAAAACAAACCTTTTTTTTTTTTTTTGAAAAATGAATAGAATGCATGTTGGTCTTAGAAGCTCACCGAAAGAAACAAGGAATTGGCAGTTGCCAGAACCAGAAGGTCTGCCACGGCCCCTTTTTGATGAAGAAGTTTGTGTTGTCAAAGGAACTATCAAGTTTCCTTCGGAGTCGTATTTTCTTGGCCTCCCTCTTCTCCTTTTTTCCCCGAAGACCCCAATCATCAATCCCATATCACCACCACTCCCAGAAACAGCACCACCACCAGCACTGCCTCCTCCTCCTCCTCCTCTTCCACCACCTTCCACGGTGGCCGAAGTCTGTCCAAGGCTTTTCTGCAAGTTCATCATCACCTCTGGCGGTGCCACCATCCCTCCACCACCACTGCTCACTGGTGGTAGTGACTCATCAATTTTCATGGATGACCCGGAATCAGTGGTCTCTTTTTCTTCCAAGACCATTTTTTTCTCGAAACAAAAAATATATATATATATATTTATTTATTTTTGGAGTAAATTATGTGATGTAATAGACACTAGTACGAGGAGGGACTAGGGAGTTCAGATCTATATGTAACATCTAGCGAGGGCGCTCGGAGCCGGGGGCGTGGCTAATGTAAGGGACTTGAGAGGAAGTTTTGAAAGAAGAGTTGATGAACAGATGGCGCCAGAAGTACTTTTTGTTATCTATACGACTTTTTCCTAGTACTTGAAATATAATTAAGGAGAACCAAAAAAAAAAAAACTGTTGTAATACTACTAAACTCTGGTAGGACCAGAGTTTAGGAGCAAATTGAGTCAAGAGGGATACCCAAATCTGCCTCGTACTTATAGGAGTATTTTGGGCTTTGAGGATGATGATAGTAGTAGATACAAGGATTTGCTTTCCAATTTTATAGATTTAGATTTGTGTTACAAATTATCTTTTAATTATTTGGACTAAGATAATAAAATAGACAAAAATTGATTTATTATCTTTCTTTTGATTATTTGGTGTAATAATTACTAAATCTTTTGTCATTGGGTTTTTGTTCCTAATCATTGAATATTTTGAGGTTATTAAGAAATTAGACAATATTTTATTTATTATCTTTTTAGATTATTCGATATAATAGGTACTAAATCTTTTTTTTTTTTTTTTTTAAATTCTATCCTGATCTTCAAATATTTTGTGGACAACAATAATATAAACATTAATTTATTTGCTCTTTTTGAAATGTTTGATACAATATTTACTTCTAAATAATTTAATTTTGAATTTATATCCTTATTTAAAAGCTAAAGCTAATAAAATCTTTTGAGATTGTGAGAAGCTCTTGATTATTCATTCTAATCTGCATTTTTTTTCAAATTTCTTTGAATTTGAAAATTTTGGAAATATGATTAATTTGTTTGCTTTTTGTTTTTTTTTTTAATTTTTTTTAGTTGTTCAACAATTATGTCGTTTATGACTTTGTAACGGAAGATGGACTACAATTAGATCCCGCTATAGCTATAATGTATTTAGAGTATAGTTAGATTACAATTGTCCGCTATTGCGATAAATATAATAGTAATCTTTTTATGTTAATAATCATAATTGATTTGATATATTTTTTGAATAATTATATACAATAAAACTATTAATATTTTATTTTTAAATTTAAAATCCTTATTTTAAAAGCTCAAGATGATTAAACCTTTTGAGATTAGGAAAAACTCTAAGTTAATCATTTTAGTCTGCTATTTTCAAATTCTTTGTATTTGAAAACTCTGGAAGTCTCATTTGTAATTTTTTATATTTTTATCGCTTTTGAATTGTTAATAATTATGTAGTTTGTGATTTGTAGCGGATAGTTGATCACCGCACTATAGCTGTAACGTATTTAGAGCGTAGTCAGATAACATTTGTTTCTAATACGAAAAATGCAATACTAACCCTGTCGTATTTTAGTCATGTTGCTTTTTCTATTTTGATTTGTTTCAAATTATTTCTCACACCTTAAAGTGATACATATATAAAGACTATTTTACTTATTTTACCCTTCATGCAAATCCTATAATAATAATAACAATAATATTCAATTCATGTTTCATCATTTATTACTTTCTCAATAAGCATCTCAATAATTAAAACTCTAAAGTTATCTAACAAATTTTAAAATTGAATTGAGGAACAATTATGAAAAATATATTTTACTAGTCGTTAAATATAAACTTTTCTTAAATTATGTGTAAGATTGACCGTAACAAGTAAAATAAGAGGGAAGAATAGTAATATTTTATAGGTTAATAAGCATTAATGATTTGCTATCTTTTTTAATATTTGATGCAATAATCACTACTAAATATTATATTTTTATAATTTTTATCCTTATTTTAAATCTAAAGATAATAAAACCTTTTGAGATTTTGAGAAGCTCTTGATTAATCATTGTAACATGCATTTTTCACATTTCTTATCTTGTAATTTACAACTTTGAAATCTCATTTGTTGCTTTTTTATTTATTTATTTATTTTTTTTTTATTTTTTTAATCTTTAAAAGATAATCTACAGTGGATTTTTATCTGACTTGAACCCAATCGTTTATGAGTTGTTGTTGTTTATGTTTTGTAATAGATAGTGGGTCATAGTTAGATCCCGTTACAGTTACAACGTATGCAAT
This sequence comes from Cinchona pubescens, assembly GCA_025175665.1. Taxonomy (NCBI): domain Eukaryota; kingdom Viridiplantae; phylum Streptophyta; class Magnoliopsida; order Gentianales; family Rubiaceae; genus Cinchona; species Cinchona pubescens. The sequence continues at coordinate 1,528,116 of JANKKI010000129.1, read as the reverse complement.
ATATAGTCAGATTTCAATTGTCTCTAAGTGCGATGAATATAATAATTTATTTCATAAACATATATGATTTGATATTGTTTTAATTATTGGTAATAATAACTATTGGTAAATATTTTATTTTTAATTTATAACCTTATTTAAATGCTAAAGATTAAAACCTTTTGAGATTAGGAGTTAACCTCTTTAATTAATCCTTTTTATAAGCAAATTTTAAATTCTTTGAATATGAAAACTTTGGAAATCTCATTTGTTACTTTTTTATCGTTTATGGGCTATTAAAAATTTGGTCGTTTATGGCTTCTAGTAGGGAAGAAATACATTAATGTTCTGATATTCTAAATGAAATAATCCTTGCACAGTGTTATTTTATTTTCGTTTTCAAGGAATCATTTAATGACAACAAGTTTTTAAAACGTGATACTGAAATATTATCCATGAATGTTCAATATTCTAGTATTAAAATATGCATTATTGACTATAATTTTGAACAAAAAATATTCTCACATGTAAAAAATCAATATATTTGTATGCAACAAAAAATATCTACAAAAAGAAAGATCATTAATAAAATTGTTAGCAAAATTATATAGATAATATGCATATTTTATGTTTAAATCAATATCTAACATATGGTTTCTATTTTCCTTCAAATAAATATTTGAATTGCCTTTTAATATATTTTAAAATAAAAGAGGAAGTAGTGCCATGTTAAGGATGGATTGAAGAAACTAAAAGGTGCAATTAAGGGCAAGAGTAGGAGCTTACTGAAAAACATGCTAACCGCTTAAAAGCGGTGACACCGCTTGATTGAGTGAAGCGGTGACGTGCCGTTAAATGAAAGAAAGAGTTGAAAATGTTTTTTTGGAGACGAGAGGAAAAGCAAAGAATTGGGCGGTTCAATGATTTTGGGACTTGAGGCCTTTTATTTTATTTTTTATTTTTAAAAAAATATCAATTTAAATTCTCGCATAAAATTTATTTTTCTAACTTTTTTGGAAGTAAAATTATTAAATAAAATTTTTCTAAACAATTTCTTCTATATTTCTTTCTCAATATAAATAGCTAGTCTATTTAAGGTGTGTTCGTTTGAATTGAAAATATTTTCTTAAAAAATAATATTTTTCTTGGAAAATATTTTATATGAAAAAATTCATTTTTCATATAATTTTTCGGTGTTCGGTTGACAAAATAAAAATATTTTAAAATAAAAAATTTTAACAATTTTATTCTTAATTTTATGAATACAAGTTAAAAAAACGTATAACAATGATAATAAATACTTTACAAGTAATTGTGATTAATAAAAGATTGATTTTGTTCCACAATTAAATGATAGTACAATATAGTAGTAAAATATGCATAATGATAGTTATATTAGTGTGAGATCCATGATTGAGAGAAAAACGAATGAAAAATAATTGAAAACGAAACAAGTTTATCAAACGAAATTCTAAAAGTAAGTATTTGAGATTTAATATCATTCTTGAATTATCCAAAAAATAACTTACTCTCAAAATTTTCGTAAGTTATTTTCAGTTAGAGGAAGAAAAATTGAAAAATATTTTACATTGGAAAATATTTTCCGGTAAATATTTTCAATCCAAACGAACACACCCTTAATATTTTTTTCGACACATTTTGTTATTCTAATGTAAGAATTTTTTTTTATTTTAATTAAAAAAATCTCCTAAAGGACCTTATATAATAATAGACAATATATACACGAAGAAAAGAATCAACTCTTACAAATGAAGAAAACAATAAACTCTTACGGTATAATAAAGTGTGACAATTGAAGTCCTATTTTCTATTTGTATAATTTCTCTTAATAATCTTTTATTTTAAAAACAAATATAAACCATCCACATCAGAGTAATTATTCTATTTTAAGGATTTTTCAATATTAAGGCATTGATGTTCCAAACTTTCATTGTATGTGATCTTAATTTTTCAATATAAAATAGAAAATCAAAATATTTGCACATATTTTAAAATTTTTAAATATACTTTGAAGTGAATTTTTTTTATCTACTATGTAAAAATGATAATAATTAATTCTAAATGATTTTTTAGAAGAATTTTTCTTTTATTTTAATATGAATATTCTTATCAAATTGTTTCAGAGTACAATCATATATTTATTATGCAATTTAGATTTTATGTTTAGGATACTATCCAGTGCAACAAATGAGTGAAGTTAAGTAGTACGAAAATAATTGCAGATGATTTTAATTGGAATACTAGATCTCTTGACGAAAAGAATGATGAGATATAAAAATTAGAGTTGGTAAAAAGTAAAATTAGAAGCAATAATAAATTTAATAGTGAGATTGGAACTAAAAAACTAAATTAATAGTTGTGAGAAATTGGGGAATTATTAGATTGTTGTTGGTGAATTAATATAAAATTTTGATTATTTAAAAATAGTATTTTATATGAAAAATCCTTTGTTGTTGTTGTTGTTATTATTGTTATAATTATTCCTAAAATTTTGGGGTCTCAAATTTTTAGGGATCTTGCTTTAGTTGTCTTACCCTTGAACCACCCTGCTAAGAACTAATTTTCTGATATTTTAAAATGGAATAAAAATATGATTTCTGATATTGAAAGTAAATATTTGTTGCTTGAAAGAGAAAAATAATATATATATATATATATATATATATATATATATATATATATATATGTTCAGAATTCAGTCAAAAGGAAAAGCAGTATTGCTGCATTAAAGAGGTTCCAAAGTACAGTAATAAGCACGTACGGTCCTTGAGTAGTCCAAGATTACCAATTACTAGTAGTAACTAGTAAGTAGTCTTTCTTCTTCGGGACTAATTTTATTTTATACGCTCAATTTATATTTGATTCTCATTTTATACTTTAAATTTTAATTTTGGATTCTTTATATTTTAAACTTTCAAATTCGTCCTACTTCATTACCTCTTTTAATACTGTCTAAAAAATTAATAAATTTTTTTTGTATATACGATAAATTCAATAAGATAAACAACAATGTTTTTGCATACAAAAATAACGATTCCGTTAACTTTTTTGACGAGGTTAAAAAACAGTTAAAGTGGGACAAATTTGAGAGTTGAGGGTGTAAAATATCTAAAATTGAAATTCGAGGTGTAAAGTAAAAATTAAGTATAAGTTGAGGGGTGCAAAATGGAATTAATCCTTCTTATTCAATTACATTAGTGCAGCATATTTGTCTTCCGATACATTATTTATGCTTTTTCCCAACTTGTTTTAAAGGTAAAAAAGCTAAAACTTTAAAAACAAATTTAGAGTTCCAACTTCCAAAACAGGATATATTGTTGATAAAGTAGCTATAGAGCTCAGACAGACTGTTAAACTAACTTTAGCTTGTCAAAGAGTGTGGACTTGAGAAAATTACATAATTAACTGGCTATGAATCTTTATGAAAAGTAAAATCCTAGTATTTTAATAAACAGAAAATAAATAGTAGCAGCAAACAACTACAATTTATATTTTGTGGTTTTTTCATGGCGTTAAAAAAAAAAAAAAAAGAATAAGAAGAAGCTAATGGAATAAACATGAAACAGAACTGATATTGTGATAATTAAAGAGGGTTTCATTCAAAAGCAGAACCCTTTTCGGCTAGCTTTTGGAATTCGGACTTCATTTAAAATACAATCTGAATATGATCGACAGACTAGTTTTAAATAAAAATACAGAGATGATTAGATGTGTAAAAAAAGATAATTCGAATATAATCACATGTTAATTTTAAAGAGTACTTCATTTAACTTTGGTCAAAATTATCACCAAAACACTTAAACCTGATATTCTTATTAAATAAATGTTTCTCATGATAAGTACATTTTATTTTCCATAATTAAGAATTGTTGAAATTAACCGCTTCTTTGTCACCGAAATATTTCAATGAGTCTATTTCTTCTTGCCGATTGCCATTCCTTTTTAATTTTTTAAAAATACTACTGTGAGTCTTGATGATCGTAAAGTTTGTTCCGGCCTTATGGCCTTATGGGCTAGATATGGGCCTAAGGCCCATTAATGAAGTTCTGTGAATTATTTCACAATGGAAGTTGCAGCCCACTACTTCTTTTCGTTAGTTTTACTTTTCTTATTGTGCGCGTGATTATATTGATTTTAGAGTAAAAGACAAATTTGGTCTTTTATTTTTACGACATTGATAATTTAGTCTTTTATCTAACGTAAATACTAATTTAATTTTTCATCTTGCAAAAATTAACCAATTTAAGATTGTACCAGAAATTATGAACAAACTAATAAAATTATTAACAACATATCTATTATAAGTTAACATCTACGTGATTATCACGTGAATTACTCCGTTAATTCGTCCAAGACTAATTTTCATTAAAAATTTTAAATTACTTAAATTTTTTAAAGAGGAAAAATTAAATTAGTCGACTATAATAAATAAGATATCAAATTTGATACCCAAACATAAAAGACTAAATTATTCATTTTCCTCTCTCTCTTTATATACTGAGATTTGAACTTAACGTGGGTGGCAATTCTAATGAGGCAAAATAAAGAATAAGGATTTTTTTTTCCTCCTCCACATATTACATACACATGAATTATAACGACATAAGAGGAAATTTTAAGGTGATCTCTAAACGTCAGACAAAAGGCAGTCAGAATCAGAAATTGACTTCAAATTTGGCTGTGAAGTCCGCTTTAATACACGTCCAAGTTCCAACTAAATTCATGAAAGCAACATGAACATATTCAAATTATAGCATTCGTGGCGTCATTGTATTTGCTCTCAAAACTCGTTTTGTTGTCTAGGTTCAACTCAATTATGTAGCTCATTGGGAATAATCTTTTTCAGATTAGCAATTCTAAAATTCTTATTATCTACTTGTTGATTTGTCCAACAACAGGGAGAAAACCGAAAACGGCCACCATAATAAATTGTGCCGTCTCATATCACACATATAATATTAGGTGGCATCATTTGTTTGGATTATGATAATATTATAAACAAATGATGTAAATATTTAGATGATCACAAAATTCACAGATTAACCCTTAAATTGATCGGTCCATGTTCCCATCTTCCTTCTAGATAACATCGAGTTCGGCTCTTTGTTTCTTCAAAAGGCAAATTGATAATCACCAAAAAGGAAAAGACAATTTGGTATCGAATTTTATTGGTAAAAGACCAATAAGTGCTGAGGTGGAGAAGAGGGAGGGTAGGAGAGTTTTGAGGAAAATCGAAGGAGAATTACACTCGGACTAGGAGATGAGAACAAGAAATTTTGACGCGCATAGTCAAATGCATTAGTATAACGTACCGATAGTTATTAAATTATTAAATTGTTACGTAAAAAATTATTAAATAATATATACCATTTATATATATATATTTTTTTGTAAATTTAATTATTCAATTACTTTAAATATGTGTTTCAAATTATTTATATTTTTTCATGACAAACTAAAAGTAATTTAATAATTAAATTTGCAATTTCAGTGACACGAAATACACACTTAAAAAAGTTCAGTAAATAACATTATATGAAACAATTTAATAATTTAGTATTACTCTTTTTTTTATTATTGTGTATTTGTGTTGGTAGTAGTAGACTAGTAGTTCAATCCAATGCTCATCATTAGACAATAATTGATTGTAGTAGTAGAACTTATAGAGATGCCTAGCATCATCTCGCCCAAATTTGCATTTTCCAATGACAAATCAAAATCCAATCCAACTGTTAATCAGCTTGATTAAAAGCATATGCCCCGGAATAAAAAAATAAATACTGTATAATTCCGCTTTAATTAATCTTCCATGACAGCCACAAACAATGCAAACCATAGTACTTCCAAAACCCCCTATTACCCTTTTATCTTTTTTATTTTTTTTGGGGCAAAAAACGACACCCTATTATCTAATCCTACAGTCAGTCGTACCATAACACAACCGCAAAACGACGACGTGTTTACCTGTTTTACGAATTTTAAAAGAATTAAAAGATCCGGTAGCATATGAATAATCCGAAAACTTGAAACGCTACACTTCGATTCAACCGAGTCTTGGTCGTACGTTAGTTTTGTCCTTGTTCGGCTGTTCCGACATCCCACTTCGCATACATAGCAAAAGACGACTAGTATTATATATTTGATCTGCGATCTCAATCCTCGAAGCAACGGCCATTTTTGCTGAGTTTTTCTCTTCCAGCTTCTCCACTACTGTCTACAGAACAGTAAGTGTACTTTCTTTCAAACTCTAATTACTTTGCCTTTTTTTTTTTTTTTTTTTATTTTATGAATCTTGCTATTTTATGGTTTGATTGGTAGATATCAAAGATCAACAATAGCTAAGAGATCAAGTTAAAAGATCTTGGTTGTACTAAACTGAAAGTAGTACATTAGTATAGATTTTTCTTGTAGCATTTTACTACTAATTTTGTGGGTTGGGCTAATTTTGAACTCTATTAGTAGTATAAAGGAGATAGAATGAGGAAATGTGTAGTCTTTAGCTGATGAAAATGCTCATTGGGAACAAAATTTTGTTAAATAAGTCTGTACAATTACGTAGTTGATTCTTGAAATTTTTGTGGTAAGGATGGTGTAGATTGAATATTGATTGCATGTTTCTTGGTTTTTGGAACAGGAGCTCTGAAAATGGATTGAAGTGAGTTTGGTATATTTCTTTGTGTTTTTGTAGCGGTAACATGGGGGGTGAGACCAGGGCTGAGATGTTGTTGAAGGGTTTGTGGAAAAACTCGCGAAAAAGCACGGTAACTGGGACGGAAAAGAGTGTGATTGGGATTTTGTCGTTTGAAGTTGCAAGCTTGATGTCTAAATTGGTCAATATATGGCAGTGTCTAGAGGATAGACAGATTCTGAGATTGAGATGAGGAAATTGTGACCTCACTTGGTATCCAACTGTTCATCTCCGAAGATGATTATTATCTGATGGATCTTGCTTTCTTGGAGGTCATGGAGAATGTGGGATGTGTGGCAAGAAACTTAGTTTTGCTTGGAAAAAGATGTGCTGACCCTACCTATCACCATCTTAAACAGGTTTTTGATGATTCCGTTGAGATTGATCTTAATTGTTGTGTTTGGGAATATAGGCTCAAGAAGATGGAGAGGAAGGTGAAGAAGATGGAAAGATTTGTTGCAGCCACTTCACAGCTGCAGCAAGAACTTGATGTACTGGCGGAGCACGAGCAAGCCTTGAGGCGGATGAGGGCTAATCCTGACTCAAGCCGGGTCAAATTGCTTGAATTTCAGCATAAGGTTACATGGCAACGTCAGGAAGTGAAGAATCTCCGCGAGATGTCTCCCTGGTGTCGAACGTATGACTACACTGTCAGGCTTTTGCTTAGATCCATTTTTACCATTGTTGCGAGGATCAAATTTGTCTGTGGGATAAACCAGAAGGGAGCTGTTGAGGAAATTTCTAGTTCTACACAAATTAGTGACAAATGTCTTGTTCAGAACAATTCCTTATCTGCCTTAATGCAGTCTTCTGTTCATCCATCTGAGAATAATCTCTCCGTGTTCAATTCATGTCAATTAGGCAGATCCTTATCGAATTTGGGCCTGGCCGGTGAGAAGAACAGATCAAACTACAGAAAGTTGTGTTCTTGGCAAAATACATCTACTTTTGGTGGAAAGCAGCAGCTGAATTGAACAGTACGATTTAGTCAAGTTGGCCCTTTTAAGGTATGCATGACAGGATGTGATTCACCGGTTGTAGAAAGTTTCATAGCTTCAGGTAGTGACAATTTAAGGTCAGATGATACTTCTCATAAAGGTTTTGAAAAACTGAATAACACCAAACCTCTGCCTTTATCATTCTGTAGCACTTTGACCGCTAAAGTATTCTTCTTAAATTTCAAGCATAAACAGTGGTGTTACATGCACCTTCATCTACTCTTGGTTATGCTGCTTTAACTCTCCATTATGCAAATATCGTCATATTGATAGAGAAGTTAGTATCATCGCCTCGCTTGCTCAGCCTGGATGCTAGAGATGACCTATATAACATGTTGCCTACAAGCATTAGAACCTCTTTGAGGGCAAAGCTAAAAGTATTTACCAAAAGTTCTGCTTCGTCTACTTATGATGCCACCTTTGCAGCAGAGTGGAGATTAACATTGTCAACGATATTGGACTGGTTGTCTCCCCTTGCTCACAACACAGTAAAATGGTATTCTGAGCGTAACTTTGAGAAGCAGCACATGACTTCTGGAAAACATGTGCTTTTGATTCAGACTCTTTACTTTGCAGACCAAGCTAAAACAGAAGCTACAATTACAGAACTTCTCATGGGCTTAAATTACCTTTCAAGGTTCTATAAGGAAGTTAATGAGAAACCTTTCCTGGATTCTTCGTGCAAAAGGGCTTCTGATGCCAAGAGCTCTCAGCTTTTTGTGTTTCACACGATATATTTCCAAGAGCATGATCAATCACACGGCATAGATGCTGGTCAAGCGTCCTAGTTGACAACCTATAACAGAGTTCATGATAGTTTTTTATTGCTGGTCGAACTGAAATTGGTTTTGCTGACTTTGGTGATTATTCATTTATTTGAAGACATTCTTCCAGCAGCTAAGCTACTATTTTGGAGTCTCAGAAATGCTGGTTCATCCTTTGGACTGAATCTTGAATTCTTGGTTTAGGTGAGCTACTCCGTGGAAGAGGTACTTGTAGATTGTTGATATGCTGGCATCATTATGGTCTTTTGGCCACTATCTAGTAAAAAACAATATTGCAATATTAAGGTCTTGGCAGTCTCCAGAAAAGCATGTAATCCATGTCATGACTAACCCCACCCCCCTCCTTTTTTTTTTTTTTGGTGGTTTTGTTTTGTTTTCAGTGATACCTAACCATGTAATCCGTGTCATGACTAACCTTTAAAAAATAATAATGAATAATAATAATAATTACAGTTATAGCACTTTACTTGCGTTTATCCTAATTCATTATCCCGTTATGATGAATGGTGTGTGGAATTCCTGGAAATATTTATATGTTAGTTAAGTGTTAGAAGTTTCTGAGAGTGCAAGTCAATTGAATTCTGCTTTGTGCTTGAGCATTCCTTGAAGCCTGAGGAGTGTTTAAAGTTGATTCATTCTTTATTCTACAAAAGGCTAAATTTATAAAACATTTATGGATGTAATCGAATTATAACATTGTGTTTTGAAATTTTATACAATTTAAATTTTTATAAGATACAAGTTTTGAACACAAGGAAATAATAATTCTAATGGAGCGGTCAAATTTCCCTAGTTTAGGATACTTTTTGATTTAGCAAGAGGGTTAAGTTTAGAAAATTTGATTGGGCTTTTTAATCTCATCACTGAAAAACTTTAAAAAAAAAAAATAAAATTGGGCTTATTCTTGCCAAGCCCACTCATACTTGTCTCTCAGTTGTGGTCCTAGCCATCTAGGCCATATTACCCTCGTGGACAGCTATATCCCTGTTTGACCTGTAAAAATTTTTTTTTTTTTTTTTTTTTTTTTGGGTGGTTGGGGGAGGTGGGGGGTTGTTTAAATTGACTAATGATTCATGAATCATGATATTGGTAAATAGTAGTAGATAATTTTTAAGAAAAATGAGAAGATTACATTAATAATAAGTTATAATAAGATTTAATGAGTAATGTTTTTAATTTTAAAAATTATAATATTTATAATACTTACTACTCAATTCCCAAAATTTTTCCATAACCTAAACATCAAAACAATCTGAAAATCAAGTTACATAATCTAAACATCAAAACAATCTATACGTAACTCTTACCATTTAAGTTACTTTACTAGTACATGAAATAAAACATTTCACATAGCTTCGCATAAATTAAACCATAAGAAATGTGGGCTTTCGTGATATCTAGCTCTCGTAATTGGGACGATTTTTGGATATTGGTATAGCAAACCAATGGCTCCATTTTTCGAACCACAACCCCCATCCTCTCTTTTGTGTCCCTAACTTTATCAGCAACGCTAATATGGACATCCCACTCAAATTCATGCACCAAAGAGCCCAAAACAAGGTGGAGCATGCGATGAGCTAAAGGAATGCCTGCACAAATCCTTCGGCCAGCACCAAATGGTAGCAACTCGAAATTGTTTCCTTTGAAATCAATTTTCGAGTCAAGATACCTTTCGGGCTTGAAAGAGTTTGGATCGGGCCAACACTTGGGATCCCTTCCGATTGCCGAAACATTCACGAAAACTTGTGTATCTTTTGGTATGTCGTAGCCCATGAAATTGGTGTCCTGAGTAGCTCTTCGAGGGACTAAGAGTGGAACTGGAGGATGTAATCGAAGTGTTTCTTTCAAAACTGCCTGTAAATATTTGAGGTTTTCAATATCCTCTTCTTGGAATTTCCTACCTCGTCCAACTACCTCGTTTAGCTCTTTTTTGAGTTTGGACATTGTACATCGAGGGATTGCTCAAGAGCTCTACCATGGCCCATTCCGTTGTGCCGCTTGTTGTTTCGGAACCCGCAATAAATACCTCCTGCACCCAAGGTTAATGCAATTATTAGTGAAATCCACAAATGTTTCTAGCACTCTTTGAATAGGAATGAAAAATGCTAAGAAATTAAGAGAGATAGGAATTGGAAAACGTCATTTATTTAGTTTTCAAGTATTAAATTAGAAGCGGTGCCACGAATTTTGCATTAATTTTTTGTGCCACATAGAAATTATTATATAGTTCCAACTAATTCCGCCAGCCTTTGACCTTGAGGTTTATAGGGTTAAGGGTAAATTACACTAGAAGTCCGTGAACCACTTAAAGGACTTCTATTCAATCCTAAATCTTCTAAAAGCTCTTGTTAAGTCCTTAAGCTTTATCTTATATCGTGCATTGATTTGGCTCCTTGCTTGTAATCACAAAATCAATTATTTAGATTATGGCACAAATATTCTAGTTTAATTTTGACGATCACTAACACCCTAAAAGACTTCATTCTAACAAAATTTCTATATATTTAAGAACAAGTCATAATCAATAGAGAGGATCACTTTTTTATTTTTAAAAATAAAATAATATGTTATGAATATCAATTTTGTTTAGCTTTTATTAGAGGAAGGGTATATCAAGAAATAGCATGTATGCTTTATATAATAAATTCGTACTGTATCTTTGGTTACAATTTTAGAAAATTATAAAGTTATACGAAAGAACTATATAGAAAGTTATAGATTGTTTGATATATGTTTTAGTAACGTTCAATTATTGGTGTATTGATTTCTTCTGTGAAAGGGTTAGGTCAGATTGCGATAGTACAAAAATCAATAATTACTTTATAAAATAACTTCAAGTACTAAATTGGACCCAATACTTGAAGATGGAGGACTTGGATGAAGAAGTTGAGTGTTCAAGGGCTGATCATAATGTTTCAAAAAAGTAGAAGCACTTCTGGAGTAGTTTTAGAAGTGAATTATCTTTTTTTCTTCTTTTTTAATCTTCTTTCGAACGATACTGAAAGAAGGGGGGGAAAAAATATTACCATAATGATAATATTGAGATCGTGCTCTGAGATTTTAGCTGGCTCATCCTTCCCATTGCCTTCAAACTCCAGCAAAACTTCCAAGAAGTCTTTCTTTCTCTGGCCACCGCCCTTTGGCGTTCTTGCAATCTCTCTTCGACAAACTTGGAAACAATTTGACAGGTTTTCCCCATGTCCCTATCTGTATTCCTCCTTAGCCCTTGCGGGTCAAGCCGCCTCAGACAAGGGAACAAGTCAACGATATTTGGACGACCCGCCCACTCCATCAAACTCACCATCGCCGAGAAGAATTCCATTCCCTCCTCCGATTCCGGATCAACCAAATCCCTCGACAACATTAAATTCCCAAGCATGTTAAACGACGCAAGAAACACAAAACGGCCCAAATGAATTCCTCGCCACGATTCTTCCTTTCTTGGACCAGCTTCTTTCTCTATCCACTTATGATACCATATCATCCATGCATTTCCTCCTTATTTCCACGGTTTCGTTGATTCTTTTGTTAACCAACATTTCCACCGTCATAATTCGTTTCATCACGCGCCAATAGCTTCCGTAAGGAGCTAATGACAAGGAGCCTTTGTCGAAGTCGTGGGATTTCATGGCTTCGGTCACTGTCCTTTCCACGAAGGAGATGTCGTGGTTCTTGAACAATTCGGCAGCTGCCTCAGAACTTTGTACGACCATTGTATTTATGGCACCGATCCTTAGCCAAATAATGGGACCGTACTTTTGTTTTAGCCCGGCTAAGGTTTTATGCGGCATGGCTCCGAGGTCGAACATGTTGCCGAAAATTGGCCATCCCGGCGGTCCGGGTGGGAGCCGATTGTTAAAGCTGGACTTTTTACGATGGTGGAGAAAAAGCAAGGCGGGTATCAGAAGGGTAATGCCCCAAACAAGTTGGTGCCAAGAAAACTCCATGAATATTTTGGAAAATACTGAAATGCTAGACGGGGGATGAATTGATTCTTCACAGAGCTATAATGTAGGAGTACTTGTATTTGTATATATTAATAGGTGACTGAGTTATTTTATTAGGCGTTTTTATTAAATACGGAGTAGTTCGTTATGCGGTCGGTGTTCAGTCCTTGACTAGAGGAGATTTAATCATAGTTATTAAACCTCCAGAGGAGTGAGGGAATCAACGGGTTATTAATTTAATGTGTGAGTTATTGATTTAATTGATGGATTACTTAAGTATATTTTTTATTAATATATAATATCTATAAATTATTAAATATAAGATATATAGTAAAAATATTGATAAACACATGTTTTATTAAAAACTTTTATGTGTATAAATGTAACTTTTCACCTGAAGAATTAAAAAAGCTATAATGTATAGAGTGGAGTTTAAAAAGTATATAAATAAAAAAGAGACATATAATAACTAAAAATTTACATGGTTAGATGGTAAGATCTTTTATTATTATTTAAGAGATTTTTGGTTTAAAACATTTGACAATTATATTCAAAACTTGACAATTATAATTTGGTTTTTTCATCAAGGAAACAAACCCACCGGGTTTGGAGAATTTTCAAGTTTACTAGTTGAACTGTCAGATTGCACGAGTTCCTTTCTTGTCCGATCATCAGAGGAACCCAACTCGATATCAAGATCGATTCACTGATTGAACTGTCGGCCTAACTGAATTAATATTTAATCATCAATGGACGGCAGGTGAAATTTAAAAAAAAATAAGTACTTAATAGTTGGCCATTTATGGCAAACTAAATAATAGAGGCAGGTGGTTAGTAATGAATACTTCATTCGTCTAAGATTGTGACACAGATATTAACATTGTTAATATTAAATAGTTTAAATTTTGGATAAAATTGATTATGTAAGATTAAATTATCCTTTTAACTAGTAATAAATTAAAAAAATTACAATATTAATTCTCTTCCTCACAATATTTTCTCTCCCTCCATTTTCATGTTCAGTAATTAATGGAATTAGAAAATTATTGAAATAAAAATAAATCGGTAAAAAAAATTAATATTTTATTAAATTTATATAATGACATTTAAAATAAAATAATTTTTTTTTCTAAAGTAACACTTAAAGGACATAGTGTTGGCCCCAAAGCAATAACCTAAGAGGAGGTGAATTAGGTTGTATCTAAAACAAACCTTTTTATGTGTTTAATAAAAATTCAAACTTTATGCATCAAATGAAAACTTAAGCACAAATGAATACAATAGATATTCAACAATTTAAGCTTAAAGAACAAATAAGAATATTGAAATTAAGATAATCAAACCAAACTCCCAAACTTCTCAAGTTTGGAACTTTCAACTACAAAGAGCTTCTTACAAGGCAACTACCAAGTTTACAACTTGAAGTTTAGCCACTAAAAGTCTCTTCAAAGTAGGTGAGACAATAACCTCTTGTACCCAAATGAGGATCACTCTTGCTCACACTAATTACCTTTAGTTGAGCCAAGAGTTTTACACTCACAACCTCCCTTTGTGTATACAATCGTTATCTCTCCACTCTTACACTTGAAGAACTCTTACACTTCTAAGCTCTTTTCACAAAACTACCTACACTATTACAACACTTGTTCCCACTATTTCTCCCAAATAGCTCAAGAGTTATTTGTAATTAATGTAGAAGTCTTCTTTTAATTAATTCAGACTTAGGGGTATTTATAGTTGCCAAATATCTGCTTCCAACAACTTCCCAACGGCTATTTCCTGTTTACTGGAAAACTAGCCGTTGGACCTTTCGGACGGCCGACTCTTGCTGTCTCTTATACAAACTAGATGTATAAGAGACGGCTGTTAACTATACACATCTACGATCGACACTGCGTCCGTTCTCTGAACGTGTTCGAAGAGGACGTCCGAGGATGCGTCCGAACATGAGTCCGATCGAAGTAAAGTCTTCTGGAAATATGATCGGACGCTGTTTTTCGTCCGAGACTTGCTTCAATTTCTTTGTGTCGGACGATTACTATCGTCCGAAACTCTGTCTTTCGGATGACAGTCATTTGCGTCCGTGGAGTCTTCTGGTTGTTTTGTTTTTCTGCACACTTTTCAAATCATTAGTGCGATTTGGTCATCATCAAAACATGATTATCATAACGGGGGTTCAACACATAGAAGGAGTACATAATATAAGGATCGAGTTCCACTTCCATTCAATTTTCTTTAGTACACCACTAGATTCACGCCATTTGTATAATTAAATAACAATCGCCTAAATTATTTTATCTTAACTAAATTTTCTAATTTTAGTTAAATTAGTCAAATGATAATCACTTCCCTATTTTGATGCCAAATATGTAGGATAACTACTATCCATTATGCTAGTTGACTACAAAACCAATTAAAATCAAATTATATGTGTGGTTGAATTCTTTCTTCCAATTTTTTAATCCTGCCGTGACACTCTATCTTTTCCCAATCAAGCTCAGGTAGTACTTGTAAGCTTTCAATGTTTTAATTCCGTCTTTGTTCTTGTTTTTTGTTTAGAACTTTGAGAAGTACACATTAGAAGTAAAAGAGCTTGATGTCAGTTTTCTATTTTTTTTAATTATTATGAATAATTAGAAGACAATGAAAACAAAAATTGATTGTTAATAAACATCAGACCAAAAAACAGAGTGAAAGAGAAGAAAGATGTTCAAATTCACGGACTCTTAGATGGGAGCGTGGAAAAGGAATAAATGATTGTAATATATGTTGTTGATGATGATGGTAAATGATTAATGCAATAGGGAAGTGATTTGAAATTATAGGGTTAGTAAACGTCTAAATGTATTATTTGACTAATTTAATTGAAGTTAAGGAACTTAGTTTCAATAAATCAATCTAGGTCATTGCTATCTAATTATACAAGCAACATAAATCTAATTATACAAGTAACATAAATCTGGGATGTATTGAGGAAAATTGGAGGGATTATGCATTGGAGAGGAACTTTTCCATAATATTAAGGGAATTCTACCGTCACGGCGGTAAGAGAATCATCCAACTAGTTTTAAAGATTTATGTCACAGTACAAATTTTTAAAGATATAATATTGTATTATATAAATTTTCAAAACACAATGACATAATTCCATCACACATCGTAGAATTTTCTTTTTATATAATGAGTCAGATTTAGATGTATGTTAAATACTCTTTATTCAAATTTTAAATATTATTATTACACATTTAGCATCTATATAGACCCTATAATATAATATTTTTTTTTACTCATATATAATATAATTACTTAAAAGTCTTAAACGAGTACTTCTTGCAAGCCAATGCCAACGAGAAAATACCTTACCTTGGAGTTCCGACTTAGGAGCCCAATATTGGGATTGGTATCTGAATTAATTAATTTGATAAAATAAAGAAGATTTTTGTTTTGTATAACTCTTACCTTGTCCAGTCTCTAGCTAGTCTGTAAATTTGAGATGGTGAACCACCATAAGATTCGTATATAGAGTATAGACAGGCTTATTTACTGCTACAAACAAAACTTTGTTGAGTTTCGCTTAAGAATCTTATAGAGAAGATAGATGGTGGTCGAATAGTATCTTCGATTTAATTACTCTTAATTGTCAATTTTTTGTATGGTATTTAGTGATTATTCGGTTTATTACTACTGGCTACACCACTTTCATATGAGAAATTCTTAGATAGATCGGATTCATAATATATTGTCATATATATTCTTTGATTTAGAAAGAAATACATCACCTAATATCAAGTCACACCATCTGTAAATGGTACTTCTTTCTAGAATCTGGTGGTACTATTATAAATCTGGTTCATATAATAATTTTTTCCTCCACCTATAGCCAATGGCAATGTCTTGGAACAGTTGGCGTGGTACGTAACCAAGATAATGCGAGCTACTCCACAGAAGAGACACTTGTAAATTGTTAAAAGTTTTGTTACTTTTATAATTTCTGTCATAATTTGGAATGAAATGTCAAGAAACAAAAAATTTAAGTAGACAAAGTGATTAAAAAAATTAATTAAGAGTATAATGTAACAAATAATGACAAATTTAATGAGAGGCAAAAATGAATTTACTCTAGACAAAATAATTTGATCGTTTTCAACTCTATAGTCGTAAGTGGCAGTCGTTACTCTTTAGAAGTCCTCCATTCTTTCTTTTTCTTTTCATCACATCGGGTTTTGATTAAATCTTCGAAAGCTATTGTTTTATTTTTTTTAAAAAAAAAGTAACAAAATTAGATACCCAGAAGACAACCACGAGATCCCTCAGCCTAAATGCCATGCATGCTGTATTGCTGTTGTTGACTTCCTTACCAACTGCGGGCGCCGGCAAGGCTCCAACTGATTCTAACCAATTTCTTAAGCGTTTACTTATAGATAACTACATATAACAAATCTACGTCAAGAGATTTGTTGTTTCTTGCGTAATACCTTTTTTTTTTTTTTTTTTTAAAGTTTTTTGAAGCTGTACGAGTGTTGAAGTCGAGGTTAAGAACACAAAGCTTAACGTTACTCGGGTCTTGGTTGACTTTGTTTGTAATCCCAGATAAAACGCAGGAATCTGGTGGAGTATCCAACGTAGTTTTGTTTGGAAAATAGGGCCGGTATTACTTTTAGAAAGTAATGTAACAATTTTTTCAATATAATATATATGAGATAAAAAATTAATAAAAAAATACGTCTAAAATAATTATACAATATTATTTAGGTCATTTTCTTAACTACTACTAATAATTTTATTACATTAATAGATCTAGGAGCACACTATATTTTATCAGGCGCTCTCTTCTCTCTACTTTGTTAAGAAAACTAGTGGGTGAGGTAGCGTAAGGTTGTATCGTTAAGGGTGTGTTCGTTTAAATTGAAAATATTTTAAAAATTTTTTTTTGGTGTTAAATATCAAAAAACATTTTTAGATATAAAATATTTTTCAATTTTTTTTTCTCTGATTGAAAATAATTTACGAAATTTTTGAACGTAAGTTATTTTTTAGATAATTCAAGAGTGACATTAAATCTCAAATACTTACTTTTATAATTTCATTTGCTAAACTTATTTTCGTTTTCAATTCTTCTAGAATTCCATTAGTTTTTTTTACTTAATCTTGGGCCCCACGCTAATATAACTATCATTATGCATATTTTACTATTACATTGTACTATCATTTAATTTTGAACAAAATCAATCTTTTATTAACCACAATTACTTGTGAGGTATTTATTACCATTTTTATAAGTTTTTAAAACTTATATTCATAAAATTAAAGATGAAACCGTTAAAAATTTTTATTTCAAAATATTTTCATTTTGTCAACCGAATACTGAAAAATTATATAAAAAATGGATTTTTCTCATGTAAAATATTTTCCAAAAAAAATATTTTCCTCAAGAAAATATTTTCAATCCAAATGAACACAACCTAAGTTATTATCCCATCCGAAAATTACTTATAAGCCTAAATTAGAATTTTTAATTACATTTTGGACTCATGATCTGGTGATACATTAATCCGGCAAGCTGGCAAGGTATGTTGGTATTGATGCTTCATTTGTACCAAGGAGTGTGACGGAAGAAATTGATCATTCTCTTTGAAGTTCAATGTATTATAAGTTTACAATTGGAATATCTCATTATTTTACATTTGCTACTGCAAAAGGCAAAAATATGACAGGATTTACACACATTTGATGTTGTATATTTTAAATCAAGCTTAATTCGGATTCTATTTATTAATTTGTATTTTACTTAGAATTAATTTTAGAAATTAATAGTAGTATAGAATTAGGAAATTTGGTAGAATTGGTTTAGGAAATTTGGTAGTTTATTTGGTTAAGGGATTAGTTTGTGGATTGTTTATATAAAGGGTATGATGTGTGCAAAGTGAAAACCGCAAGTTTGAGGGTAAAGTATTTTCCACCAGAATTATTTAATAAAATTCGAGCCTCCAGATTGAAAATGTTGAGCTCAAAATTGAGAATATAATTTAATTCCCAATTCAATTCACCTCTTGTGTCTTATTGGCTTATTTTATTTGTGGGTTATTTGATAGGATTTAATTCCTTCATTTGATACTGCAAGAAGGCAAAATATGACAGGATTTTCATAGTCCTTAGTAAATATGCTATACGTTTACATATTGGAAATTATTTCAGCCTTTGTATGGCACTGGTATGGCCTTTAATGGTACTGCTTTCCTGAGTGAAAACCCCATCTTTTCTCCCATGTCCAACTCTGCCGGTTTAATCCCATCAGGAAGGACCCAATCAAACAAGTGCAAGATTGTTCCTAAAGCCATTGGCAGCACACGAGAGGCAAGAGGAACTGCCGGGCACATCCGCCGGCCAGATCCAAAAGGTATATACTCATCTAATGGTGTCCCTTAAAATCTCTAGCATTTTGCTCCAAGAACCTCTCTGGCTTGAATTCTAAAGGATTTTCCCAGGTCTTTGGGTCCCTTCCAATTGCCCATACATTTACTAGAATTTGTGTCTCTTTTGGAATATTGTAGCCTAGCAATTTGCACGAGTCCATTGCCATGTGTGGTACCAAGAAAGGGAGGGGTGGATGTAACCTTAGCGTTTCTTTCACTACTGGCAACATTGAGATATGGAAGGTTATCCAAGTGTTTCTCTTCTAGCTTTTTCCCCGGACTAATAAAGCTTCTCAACTCGGCTTGGACTTTTTCAAGTGTTTTTGGACTATGCAGAAGCTCCGCCATTGCCCACTCTAATGTGCTAGTAGTGGTGTCTGTCCCTGCTGTGAACATTTCCTGAAAACCAAAATTAAAAGAATTATGCAACAGGAAAATTGGTAGTTTACAGAAATTTTTTTTATTTGAATTAGATCTTTAATTTGTATTATAAACTTTTTGACGTGAATTAAAAAGTCTATGTATTATCACATAAATTGAATTCAAATTAAAATTTCTCTAAATTTATCGTATAATTAACAAAGTGGCATTCTCACTCTTATACTTGTCCTTAACTTTTAGGCAATAGCCAAAATTATATTTTAAAACTAGAAACTCTTTCAAAAATTATAAATGGTTGTGATTTTTAAAATCACATTATTTTTGTAGCTATTTTGATTTTATGCAATAGGAATTACACTAATTAATCTTGTATGATAAAATGTGATATTGAGTTTTAATGGTATGATAAGATATTCAATTTTCGATTAAAACGAGAACAATAAAAAATACTAAGAAATGAGGAGATATAAACATGACTTTAATAGCAACTCACAAACACTATGACGTTGACTGTTGTGGAAGAGAACATGGGAGGTCCGTCAACACTATCCCCACGGTAATCCAGCAGAACATCCAAGTAGTCTCTCCTCTTTTTTTCATTACTATGATGATCATCAGTTTCATTCCTACTAATCCTCTCTTTCAAGTACAACCCAGCAATGTCAAAGGCTTGTTTGATATGAAACTGAGTCAATCTCCTCAAACCCTGAGGATCAAGCCACTTTAGCATCGGCAAGAAGTCTGCAATATTGGGCTTTCCAGCATATTCCATGACTTTGCCAGCATGGAGAAAGAACTTCGCACCTCGTTCAGAGTTTGGATCCAAAAGATCCTTAGAAAACATGAGATTTCCCTTAATAAGATTGAAAGCCATCAAGAAAAAGAAGCTTCCAACATCGATCCCATTAGTTCCAGAACCTCCCGCGGCTTCTTCGATATATATGACCATCTGATCAACGCATTTTGCGCGAACACCAACGGTGGCATTGAGCCTGCTGGTTAAAAAGAACTCAGTGGTGCACAAGCGCCTCAGTATCCGCCATTGTGGACCATATTGAGAAGTTATAATAGAACCCTCGTTGCCTATTTCTCCTTTCATAGCCTCGTATATTTTTCGTCCAGCCAGAACGACGTCGTGATTCTTGAACATCTCGCCAGCCACTTCTTTTGATGATACGACGACGGTGCACATTGAACCTAGCCAAATAGTCATAATAGGGCCGTGTTTACTAGCCAATTTGGCAAATGACTCGTGGGCTGACCATCCCAATTGAAATATGTTGCCCACCACCGGCCACCGCCTTGGCCCCGGTGGCAACCTCCCTACCTTTTCCGAATGAAAGCTTTTCCGTCTAGATATTTCAAAATAGCCCATGCAACCAATAGCAACAAGGCTACAACCAGTAATTCTAGTCCCATACTAGTCATCTCACAACCCATTTTTTCTAAACCACTTATTGATCAGATAAAGGATTACCGATTCATTGATAAAAGGGTATATAAAGAGTGAATATAATGCCAATGAAAAGTATTCTCACTGCATTTTAAGCTGTACTTTTTGCTCGTCCCAAGTATGAAGCCAAGTCATTCAATCGGCCGCAGGTGCCTTTTGTCGCAAGTAGGCACAACATCTTTAGATACTCTTCAGCAATCAGCAGTTTTTTCGGTTTATTCCTAAGCAACCTGTGGAAAAATTATGAAGCGAGCCTCTCAATCAATCAAAATACAGCCTAGTGTGCTACATTTGTCGAAAGACTGATAATTAATTATATGCGTACGACGTAATACCACAAGCACAACATCTCTTTGTTATGTTGGGATATTACTCATTCCATTTCCTTGTAAGTGTCGTCTAAGATTATGATGTACAGAAATTAAAATTATTATTAAATAATTTTAATTCTTGGCAAAATTCAGTCCGTATAACTAAATTGTTATTTTGATTAGTAAAAATTAAAAGAATTTTAATATTAATTCTCTTCCTCACACTATTTTGTCTCTTCTCATCTCATCATATCCCTTTATTTTCAGACATTAATAGAGTTGGAAAGAAATAAAGGCAAAATTGATAAAAAAAAAATTAATATTTTATTTTGACTTCTAAAATAACGCTTAAAATAGAATTAAAGTGACATTTTAAAAGGAACGGAAGGAGTATTAAAATGCATACATACTTGCATAGGGAAGTTAATTTCTGTTGCTAGATTTAGACCATATAATAATTTTATTTTATTTTTATACATGGAATCATCTGTCCAAAAAGTTAAAAAGTCTGTGGAATGTGAAAAGAAAAAACGAAAAGGTTTTAAAAGTTTCAGTGGAAGCATTCTATTTGTATTTTATGTAGGATTGCCTAACATTTCTGCTTATCTTTAGTTACAGAAATCCATTTTCGAAGAATACAATGCATCATATAAACCTATAAAGATATACCGCATCTGATTGGAGTTTGTTTGGGCTTGAGAGGATCTTGTTTTTCAGGCTTTAGGGCATCTATATTGATATTAAAATGTACTTCTAGTTTGTTTGAGGCTTGAGAAGATCTTCTTAATTTGTGTGAGATCTAAGGAATCTTGCAGTGGTTATTCAATACAAGGATGCTTAATTTTGTTACGATGTCGATTATACAAAAATACAGCAATATAACACAAATAAATGAATACTTAGAAGTTGGGTTTGAAATCAAAATGTTTGAGTACGTCCTTAGTAATTAATCAATTAGATACATACTCGAATTTTGTTAATTGTAATGGTCTCTTCGTTTGAATGAAAAAAGTAAATGCAGTTTGCATATATTTGATCTTACAAAAACGAATTAAACCAAGAACTTCTTCCTCTGCAAATCCATGATGAATTTTGCTAGTAACTAACTTGCAGAAAGAAATCAAACAATGGTCTATCACCTTCATCCGTAATAGTTTAATTAATCGGCTCGAGTAACAAGATGTCTTGGGGTTTGTAATTTGTACTTTTCTGCCGCAAAATAAGTTCAATCGAAAGCCTAAAATATAAGTTTAGCCTAAAGTAAAAGGCCTAAAATAGAATTTTGCCCCAGGGAACAAAAAATATATTGCAGGCCTAAAATATAAATTTAGCCCAAAGCAACGAAACATTCTAAACATAGAATTTGGCCCAATGGAACAAAAAATATATTGCAGGCCTAAAATATAAGTTTAGCCCAAAGTGAAATTTGGCCCAAGGCAACAAAACATTTTGCATTGCCGAGCCTTATGAGTTTGTCTGCTAAATAAAACTTTCATGACATCAGTTATACGCATCACACGCCTTACAAGTAGCAGCATATTTCCTTCTTCGCAACTTCTACAAAATCAAATGCTTATTGCAATATAGCATCGATCCACCGATGGATGGTGATAAGACTCATAATTACAAACAGATTTGAGCCTTTGAATGATACGAATGATACAAGAAAAGATACCAAACAGATACAACACGAGAGATAAACGTTTCTCTTATGAATTATTGATTATGAAAAAATACCTGCATTGAGGAAGTAACTTTGCACAAGCCTATGTATCTAGCTGCTCTACACAAACTTGTTGTCTACAGAAAAGCAACCGAAAAGTAAAGAAGATCTAAGAGTCATATAAGTTGTAGTTGCATATTTATGAAAGGATGATGTGTTTTGAAGTAAGAAAACAAACCTTTTGCAGTAGTACATTTATATTACTAATTCCCAATCTGCTGATTAAGAAGGGGACGATCACGATCCCATGCACTAATAAAAAAAACATTCAATTTGTCAGTTGGGGGATCATGTAGACCCGACTGTCATTCCCGTCTCCATTAACTAATATATTCTTATATCTATTTCTTCGACCGACGCAATTTGTTTGTCAATTAATTTTTTTGATAGGCATTGACAATTTTATATTGTTGATTCAGGAATCGGGATGAATTGTATATTCATCAACTTTGCTGAATTTCAATCCCAAAATCCCCAGTTTATTTGTTCTTCTAATCCCCAATGAATAAAGGAAATATCTCACATATGTACACACCAAGTAATACTATCTTTGTATAGACTTTGGTATGGTATATTCCTTAAAATGATATAGCCAGAATCCAAAAAACTTGTCTCCATAATTACACATATTTGAATAATATAATTTACCCAATAAAATTTATATCATATAATATTATACTGTACAAACAATCTTTTTAAATATATAAACACAATTTTTTTGAATATATTTCAACTAAAATATGAACTAAAAAAATACATATCAACATATTAAATGACATGTTTAATATTTATAATTTAACTTGTCTCATTCACTAACTTATTTGTGATTTCCTCAATAATTAAACAAAGCAAACCACCCCAACTCCATTACATCCTTAACCCACCCACAGATTATCCATCTATATCTTGATTTTGATTTAGTACTAGTGTAGTTGATGTCATTAAGGGTCCAGAATTGGATTTTGTGGAGAGGACAACTTCGTCCAATTAAACACTCGAACACAACAAATTTCTTCATGACCCACCAAAACCTCACCTGGAAACCCGACCCGGCTTATGCACCTCCAGCCTTCAGGTCTAGGGGCCCATTTTATTTCTTACGCATTAAAAAAATAAAAGAGAAGAAAAATTTGCTTTCCAATTTCCACACAGTAGTCACTGTAGATTCCACGCCGTCTTCAAAATGGCGAGAGAAAACGGTGAAATAGTCTACAAAATTTACCGAGCTTTGACTTGCGGTCTATCTCCGATGATAAACCTCCACCTGCGGTGGCGGAAATTCAAAGGCCTAGAGCATCCGATGCTAAATACTGATTTAGTCTAGATGTGTATAAGACAGATCGCCCCGTACAGATAAAGGTTTAAGATGTTGTTATATAAAACTTTAGGTTATTTATTACTACTTATTATTTTGGGCCTTTTGCATTTAAAATCTGTTACGATGAATTTTTCTCACGCTATAATGCTTCTGTTTATATTTATTTCGATTATTGAATAGGTGAAGGAACGGCTGCGATTCCGGTGATAAAATGCTGTGTAACGAGGAGGCCGGATGTTACCGTCTTGATGACGTCGACGACGGTGTCGGCATTGTAAGTTCATTTTCGAATTACTTAATTAATTTGACTTTGAATTTTAAGTGCTGAAGTCTCGTACCTTCGCCTTTTGTTGTTTGTAATTATTGGTAGGAAATCTAATATTGAATTGATAACAACCAATCATTGAAGTTTGGTGGATAGATACAGTTACTTTTTGAAGATTATGTGACCTCTGAAGTGATTTTCTGTGGCAATAAATTAGTACCATTAAAAAATTTGTTATGTTGTGTTTGGATTGATGGATTTGGAGAAGGATTTGAAATCCATCTATGTTTGGTAGGGATTTATAAGGCTGAAATGGATGAATTTCAATTCTTCCAAATTAAAAAGTGTGAAATAAAGGATTTCAAATAACTTTCTCATTTCAGTGGATTTAAAATTCATCCATTTTGACTTTACAAATCCCTCTTATAAACAGGTGGATTTCAAATTCTTCACCAAATCTATCGATCCAAACACAATGTTATTGAAATGTATGTCATTTGTTCTCTGCAAGTTTATATTCAAAGGCAGAGTGATGGCCTTAATTCAGAAGAATTAGAGAGGCTGTTATATTCCCTGGGAACCCTGTGAGTCAGAATGATTATGACTGCCACGTGTGAGGAATAAAATCCATTTCTACGCAGTATGTGGAGTAAAATTGTGTATGAAATCTTAAATTGAAAGAGATTTTTTGAGTAGGACTTAAAAAACAATGGTCTGTGTGGGCCTTCATGCATTTGGATGCTTCTCTTTTGTTTTTCTTTTTTCCCTTCTGTTGGATGTTTGAAATGTGGGGCTCGTGTTCTATCTCAGGACGCAATTACATGGTATTATGATTGTAATACATTAGGAGTTTCATAATTTTATGTCATTCTCATCAAATATGTTTTAGATTAATTTCAATACCAAACGTGTGGTCCTGCTTTTTAATGGGGGACAAGGTAAGGAGGTCTATCTCAAAGTTGAAATATATTTTCCGTTCACGTGACTCATTTTTATATGTATACAATTTCTTATAAAATGATAATGATGCTAGGAACAACCAAAGGGAGTAAGAATGAGTGAAAGAAGATAAATTACAAGCCCAATAAATTTTTGTTTCCTTCTGTGTTCATGTTTTGGCATTAAATTTATAGCATCTTACTACTGCGTCATACCTGCTAGGACAAGGTGGTCCTGCCTCTCTGACTGTGTAGTGATGTTGTTGCTACAGCATGAAACTCCTTTGAAGCCCAATGGTCCTGTCTCCTTGATGGGATATTGATGTTCATGTTTCCAAGGTGGTAGGACAATATAATTGTTAAAGATGACAGCCAGGGATGAATGGCGGCAAAATTTGTATATTCATAAGAGATATAATTGATCGTTAGAGCCATACTTCGAATGTCACCAAAGACACTTTTTGATATTATATACGCATTACCACATCGTCGTCACCTGATTATTGGCGCATAGGGTATTGCCAGCCTTTTCCAACTCAGATGATGTGTTTGTTGTTCGTACTAGGCTGGATCAGACAGTTTGGATACATAAACGCACACTTTTTGCTGGTTTAGATATCTTCCACTGACACAATGTCAAGCAGTGGTCCTCTATTTGATGAACAACTGTTCAACCTGTGTCAATTAGATATGATGTTTTTGCCACTGCTCACCCATTTTCCTCCATTGAGATAATTGTCATTTTGGTTTCTGAATAAGTGAAAATTGCAAGAAATATATTTAGTTCTGCTTTACATGACAAAAAAGATTCTTAAATAAACCAACCTGTTATTTTTTCTTACTGACAAGGTGTTTGATAAGTTGTATATTAGAGGTTGAGAAATGATTAAATAACGTGTCATGTAAAGTCTTAATCATTTTAGGCATTACTCGAATTTTAGCCAAATGAAGTACTGTGGTTGACTGACTGCTTTATTCCTTGTGCTCCTTGGAGAGAAAATTTTCAAGAACTTCACTGCGTCATAGTGTCCACCAGTTACTATGTGCTTTCTACCTTTCACCTTGATTTGTTTTCGGAAGCTTTATCTGTTGGTATACCTTTCGGAACTTGGTTGGCTTCTAGTGAGGTAGTTGGTTGGGTGTAGAATCAATATGACATTAGACTAGTAGCCGTAACAATACTTATGCAAATCTTAACTATGCTCTTTGGTTTCTCTTTGTATTAGTCCTGTCTAATCTGTGAGCTATGTTCTTAAACTGCTCAGGCAACGAAGGTGAATTGGTTCTTAACTCCTGTTATACGTTTCTTAGCAACTTACTACGTGGCTTATGATAACTGAAAACAATGACAGACCACAAGTTTGAGATGAATAGAGACATGGTTTTATAGTTTATTGTGGACTGAAGATTTGGGCATCGGCCATTTATCATGTTCCTGACAAACTAGTAAAGAAAAAGATCCTAAAGAAATATATGCTGGCCAGCTGTACCTAAAAATGGTTGAGGGGTTGCAAGCTGATATATTACCTGGGCTTTGGGCATTTACTTGTGGCAGAAGAGATGTGCTGATCTCTCAGTACCGATATGTCTTCCAATCACATGCAACAGACTAAATTGCTTCTTGATTTTCTACTTGCCTCCAATCATATGCAACAGACTAAATTGCTTCTTGATTTTCTACTTGCCTCCCTATTGTTGTCTTGCCAATAATACTTTTCCACTGGCTACAAGAGAACAATTTATGGATAGCTTTTTTTTTTAATGGATCTTATGTCTACTTGCACATTTACCTTTTGGCATGTGCATAGCACTTGACAGTAAATTAATTATCATTTGTTTTGTATGACTACTTAGCAGTTAGCATTGGAAACAAAGTAACTCGGTAATAGAGTAGAAGCTGCGAGTACGGGTTTGTAAGGAGTCCTGTCTCTTATACAAATAGATCTTAAGAGATTTTGGTTATTTTGAATACTTTCTTTAAAGAATGGCTACTGTATCGATGAATGATAGGAAAGATATTATAGTGTAGAATACATAATAATTTTACTTGATGAAGGGGATAATAGGTTTTCATTTCAAAGTTAACGTTCAACCAGGTGGGCCAGTATTTCTGGAGAGTCCATCCCCAAAAAAACGACTTCCTTCAAAACCCGGTTCCAATACTAGAGATGACAACAATACTTTTAAATAAAATATTTTAATTTATTGTAGTTGTTTTCAGTCAGTAATTTCACAGGACAGAGGTCAAAGACCATACTCTAGATCAGTTGTAGAAAAGGATTGCATCATGGCCAGCTAATTTAAGAATGTTTTTAACTCAATTCTTGCTGTTGGATCACTTATAATTAACAGGAAATTACATGTTACCCGTCGATGTTTTCTTGTTTTCTTTATTCATCTCCTTTTTTATTTTATTTTATTTTTCTTTCCCTGCCAACAAACAGTGAGGTCATAAAGAATTGGCTTCCCACTAATGTCATATATCAGGTAATTCCAATTGTTTGCTATTACGTCTCTGAGATACTATTCGAAAGCTGTACATGAAGTGACCTGTATTCCTCATGAAATTAAGATTGTTTAAGATCTTAAGCAAACCATGTGCTTTTGTTCATCACAGTTTTCAAAATGTCCCAGTTAAAACTGGAAATATGGGTAATATCTAGTTGGTGGTATGGTCCTTTTTCTTTTTGCCAGCATCTCCTGAGAAGTTGCTGGCATTTTCAGTTTTCATGCTTTTGTGCACTTCAGGACTCTTGTTGTTTCTACTTTATTATGTTGTTTCCCCATCTCCTAATTATGGATCTTTATCCGGGGACCAGTTTGCTCCACTTGATACACAGGCTGCTGTGGAGGCTTTTCTATCTTATTGGAAGCCGAATGCAATCATGCTAATGGAAAGCGAACTTTGGCCAAACCTGATTATTGGGGCAGCAAAAAATGGTGTAAGCAAGCAATTTCTTCTTATAATAGACATGCATTTGAATAGATTTTGATGTCTGTATATGGTTTTGCTTAAAAATGTCTCTATATTTTGGTAGCTTAGTAGTTTCTGCAAAAGTCCAAAATTTTCACCTATCTAGCCTAGACTGAGCATGGTTATCTAGTTTGGTATTGGAATACACAGTATTTATTCCTGTGAACATTACAAAGGTGTATTTAGGCTGAATTTGGAATTAAATTGGTTATGGATCTGGATCGAAGTTTTCCAAAAAATGATGAAACTCTAAGCCGGAAACCCAAGGAACAAATGATAGATAACCTTTTTTTTTGTGCTTTAGAATTTGTTTTTGTGCTTTAGAATGTGTGTTTTTTGTTCAATTTGTTGACTCCTGCATCTTTCTGTTTACCTTCTGAAGAAAATAACATGTATGTAAATAAATAAGTGCTATATATTACCTTATTCTATCTCTTTCTTTTTTTTTTTTTTGGGGGGGGTGGGGGGTTTGAATAGGATCCTGTCTTTTCACTGTGGTCATTTCCCCATCTTGAGGGATCACTGTTTTTGGGGGTTAGTGGCATCCATTACATATGATACCATTTGGACATCCATTATTTAGGACATTATTCAAAATAATATTTGGAATAAGTACTGTAGTAACTTTTTTAGATGTGATAGATGCGAGATAAAGGGTTGTTGAAAACGTGTTTGATTAATGATTGCAAAATATTATTGAAGAATAATGAAAAAAAAATAACAATCCAAATGGAGCAATTAATATTAAGCCTATTATTACGTTATTTTGTACCTGTATTTATGCCAGCTATTTTATATTCAGATTGCACTGGCGTTGCTAAATGCACGGATTTCTGCTAAATCTTTTCGCCGTTGGTCTCTACCAGTGATTCTTCCGCTGGCTGCATTCTTGCTCTCCAAATTTTCCCTGATAGTTCCACTGGTTTGTGCTCACTGTATATATCAAGTATTTTGGTCTCCTGACATTGCTGTAATGATCTTTTTGAAAAATATGACCTAAATACTTGACATCTTCAACAGAGCAATACACAGGCAATTCATTTTCAGCTGTTGCGAGCTCCACCTTTTGTCATCAACTTTTCTGGAGACCTTAAATATGGTATGCTGCCATTTGTAACTGAAACAAAAAACTAAGCAAATCAGTCTAAATTTTCTATTTTGAAGACCTTACACATTCCTCCTATTTGCTGCTTCTTCTCTTCCTGTTCAAATTTTTGCTGTATATGTGTATTGCATAGCTTGTAAAAGGTGTATAGTTGTTGTTTCTGGTGCATAAACTAAGCAAAAAACTTAGAAATAGTTTGAAGACTAATATGGGATCAGCCGCAGATGTAGTCGAGGAAATCATTACAGTGTAAATGCATCCATGCTTTGAAAATTTAGAATATAACCCTTTTTCTATCTTTTGAAGTAGAAGTAGATGTCTCACCTCACCTAGTGCCACAAATTTTATTTTTTGCAGCTAGCAACTTGAGAACATCTGCAGCATGTTTTAGCTGTCAATGATAGTATGTATCTACATATTTTGTGTGTACAATGATGGTTATGATACTTAATGGCAATTGATAATTCTACTGACTTTGAGTGTGCACTTACCACATCCTTCAGCCATAGAAGACACCATCTCTGAAGGGGATCATAATTTGGAAGAATTGCAGGAACAGCTTAAACATAGAAAGGTGTGGATGGCTTCTTCCCTGCATAGAGGTGAAGACAAGAGTAAGTTTTAAGATTTACACTCCTCAATCACTCTTTGTTATGTTGATTGATCATTTGGGATTTTCATCTCTAGATTTGAAGGCTATGAAGTTTAAGATCTAGTGTTTCAGGAAATATAATAATTTGGGAGGAGACCCGGGGGGGGTTCCGATTTGTTGCTTCTTTTATATTCTTCTTGGAAAGCTAGGATTTGAGCGTTAAATTAAAATATATATATAAGTGTGTGTGTGTAATTTAAAAGCCATCAGCTGTGAGATACTGCAGGATAACTTGGAACTTGTCATGGAATTGAGCGGTTCCTGCTATTGTAGAGAGTTTGACTGCAACTAAAGTTGAGTATTTTGTTAATGAAACTTCAGTATATTGATCTGCAGTAATGCTAAGAGTTCACAAGATGCTGAAGGAAGTTTATCCTGATTTAGTCACCATCATAGTGCCTCGGCACCCACATCAAGGTCAAGTTATTGCTTCGGTATGATTCTAATGCATTGTCCATAGTCTTGCTATGTGAGCAAAATGTTATTGTAATCTATCCAATTATTCATGGGTGAAAAAGCATTTCCATCGCCCTTTTAGGTTATGATCAAGTTTTCATTTACTTTTTGCTTATTGGAATTCCATTTCTGCTCGCCACACTGTAGGAGTTGCAGAAAAAAGGAATCAGTGTAGCAGTAAGGTCTCGTTGTGACAAGGTTTCGCTAGAAACAGAGATATTTGTGGTGGATACATTGGGTTTGTCTCCTACTCGCTATATATTTCTATTTAAACCTAATACCAATTTGAAAACCAATTATATTCTTTTCAAATACTGAAAGTTGCATATCAAACTGAAGCATTTATATTGTCCTTAGAGTGATTGGTTTTTACAAAAATATAACTTTTGTGGGTGCTTTTATTTCTTGGTTGTCATACTCCATTGTGCTTTGAAGGTGAACTAAGGGAACTCTATAAGTTGACTCCAGTAGCTGTAATTGGAGGTTCTTTCTTACCTGGTTTGGCTGGTCATAATATTTCAGAAGCTGCTACTGCTGGCTGTGCTGTTTTGACCGGTTAGAGCTTTACACTGATTCCTGACACTCCTTTCTTACCTAGTTCTGAACTTACCAATATGTTTCCTGTAACTTTCAGGTCATTATCTTGGCCATTTCGACCACATGGTACAAGAAATGCAACGTCTAAACCCTTCATCAGTTCTGCAGGTCAAGAAAACTTGCTGGAAAATATGTAGCATTTGTTGATTGCATGTGACATGAACCATCAATTAGCCTTCTTAGTTATTGAGTTTTTTTTTTAATTTTTTAAGGTGGTGGGTTTAGTTATTGGAAGTTGTTACTTTATCTTGATTATGAATTTATGATAACAATTGATACACAAGGTATGGTGTTGATTGCTAATTATGATCAAATACACGCTTGGGATGATAAAACTCTATGTTACAGAGTTTTGTTCCCTTGCTGTAGGGAACCAAAGTTGAAACTACTGAATAAGGGTGAGGGACAAGTTAAGAGACGGTTATATTGTCTGAAATTAAAAAGAAGAAAAATAATATTGTCTGAAATAAAGGAATGAATAGAGAAGGGGAAGATAACTCATCTTTTTGGTACAGATCACAGTAACCAAATTTGACCAATGCCATAAAAATGATGTCTGTTTGAATATTGGTGGAGACCATAGTATCTTTGGTAAAAGAAAAGACTGCCAACCCACCATGTGAAACAAACATCATCTTTAAGGGATTGTAGTTCTAGTTGCATTTAGCATTATAGTGATTGGGACTTTCAGACCAGCATATATTTTGGTGTTAACAGTTGTGTTCTAGTTGTATATACCCCACAATAATGTCCCCCACGCCCCCCAAATAATAAGATAAAAAAAAATGTTGCTTTAGAAGCAGTAGAAATTTAGCATATAGCAGGTTACCATGTTGACTTTTGTTGAAATACATGAAAAATGACATGTCGTGAATTTAATTTTTTGTCTTAAATTCCTCTATCATCATCTTTTCTTTTGGTGGCTTTGGTGACACTACTTTGGTTCTGCAGGTTTCTGGAGACATGCTTGGAGAAGCTATCATTGAGCTGTTTGGTAATACCAAAATTCTGGAAGCTCGTCGTACGGCTGCAAAACAAGCATATCATGCCCTGTCAAGTGGTGTTATTGAAAATATATGGAGTCTAGTACAATTCCACATTTTAGATAAAAGTGTGCCAAACAGATAGTGCTAGATAGTCCAATCTTAAGGGGAAGACTTCTCTACTCCACAATGAACTTCATACTTGATCTCCATTTCAAGGGGGCAGTGGGCGGGATACCCTTGTATATATGCCCTTTTCCAACCTTGGGGCTCCTTTTGCCTGTAGTGAACAAGAGTGTTGATGATAACTTGAACTCTCAGGTTGCTTAGACTACCTCCATGAAGGATTTCTCTTTACGATGGAAAGCTATTAACCATTCTAATACACATGAGTTGCGGTGAATGAATGGAAAAAAGCACCTGAGGTAATTTCCTATTTCCTTGGTAATTCTGTTGTTCTCTGTTGTGCATTTTTGTTTCTTTGGGTCAATTTTTGTAATACAGACGTTTTTGGTGAACTTGTCAATTTTTAACTTCTGTTGGACTCCTGCATTTTCTTAAAATTTATTTAGCTTTTTCTTTAGCACCAAAAAAGTTCTTTAGGACTGTCCTTTTTACTTTTTATTTGTTTCTGCTCCTTTTTAGCCTAGAGTTTTCTCCTGTAGACATTTCTGAAAAGTGACCCCGTAGATGCTTACTTTTGACAAGTTTATTTATCAGAATTGACACAAAGCATCCTTTAATTTCCAAAATAAAATTATTCTATTTTATTAGCTTTCTTTTCAAAATTTTGAAGATTTTCTAGTGAATGGGTAATAGACCTATTAAAATCATACTTTTACTGGATTCTGTTTTGATTTCTTTTTCAGGATAAAATTGAAATTGCAGGTGGAAGAAAAATCCCTGTATTGTGTTGAGCCAATGGACTTGCAAATGCACATGCCCAGTAAAAGATCACTTTACTGATAATGCCAATGAGAAGAGTATGCCGGCAATGGAAGAGTACAAGCTAAATATTGTGCGCTTTCCAGCAGCTTCTGAGTTTCTTGCTTCAATTTTCAAGCACAAGAAAGGTCTTCCTATCTGGTTGAACTTGCACTTTTATGTGAAGAGGACTGCGGACCATCTTAGATCCTGTTACCCCTTCCAATGGAATGGATATTCTAAAATCATCATGGTTGAGCCCATTCTTGTTGTGGTGAGACATCACAGTAGTGCAGGAGAATTGGCCTATATCATTACCCTGACTGTAGATATCTTCTTCACATAAACTTGGTGGACACTCCATGCTCCTGTCATTGCTGTTTGTAACTTGTTTTTACTTGTTTGCATCAAAGGGGTATTTATTATTCCTCGTGGAATTGTTCTGTTTAGTAAATCAAAATACACTTCTGCAGACTCTGAATATACACTTTTGGATTCTGCAGAAATGTTTGGGGCTGCGTACCAAAGGAGTAAACTGTTAATAGAGGCTGACAGATGTAGGATCCCTTTCCTGTTGTGACTGGTAATATGGAATTGTTTTTTAATATCCATTCCAAGCCATAGTTTGAGAACTTTTGGACTGATGTTGACTCCGAGTGGAAGTGATAACTTGTTAATTGCTGCTAGAATATTCATTTACTTTTGTCTCGATATGAATTCGGGGTTTAGTAGATTTGCTTTAGTAGATTTGGGCTCTTAATGTCAAGATTGCTGTCACTTCATTCAGTGTTCCTGTTCATGTGAAACTTTGGTAATGCTATTCTTATTTAGAGGAACATTAATTGTTGTGAAAGATGCGGATGTAAATTGATTTAACTCATTAATGTAATAAAACAAATTCCAGTTCCAAACCAAACAAAGACAACGACACGTATGACGAACCCATCCGATTTCATTTCCCAAAAGCGAACCAAATAGCTATTAAGATTGTATTCATGGCGGTTGTCCACCAGGCTCGGTAAGACGATAACCTCAGGTGAGGCCATCAATCGGTGACATAGCTATGAATCCATGAATCTTCCTTGAATACTGAGCAAATCTTTCAGCTCATGGGAAACTTGTGGAAAGGAAAGTACGACAAGGAATCTATTCTAAGATTCTAAACCAAATCAGGCTGTGTTAAACCAGTCAAAGATAAAGAAATATCCATAAACTATGGTAGGAATACTGGAATAGTTGCAAGAAAATATAAAGGTTAGTGATCCTTTGGAGCAACTACTTACTTGTCCCCTGTTCATTTCTCCAAAACTCCTCATGTTTTATAGTAACACTATTTTAATGCATCACATTATCTATGATGCTTTTCCTGACTAACAAAATTTACAACAAAGTTGAGCAGAAAACTGCGAAGGATGGAAATTACATCATCACTAAATTATTTCCATGTAAACTATCAGCTTTAATTAGACAATACAAACTGCTATAACAATAAGCAAGCAAGCATCGTCATTGAGGTATGACACACAGATGATCAGTTGAAATGGATTTAGAGCAGCTGAGATTGGCTGGCTCCGTGTTATATAGAAGTTAACTTGGCAAGACATATCTGCAACAACAAAGGCTCAAAGCCATGTAGAGACATAACTGAGATAGATAGCCCCAAAAAACTAGCTAATGCCTCCTGTTTGATCAATCAGTGTACCAACTTGTTCTCCACATAATGCTCTTGATATATTCCCAGGTTCATGAAGATTGAAAATGACAACTGCACAACATATTTTTTTTATTGGAATTAGACACAATGCAACACCCGACCACAGCAATTTCAAGACTCATGAACAGAAAATGAACTTTCCATATGAAATCGAACTCCACCAGTTTCAGGAACTTAATTTAAGTGAGCACATGAGAGATATAGTACAGAAGACAATAACCGAAGCGAGGTGTAGAATGAAAACACCAACCAGGAATTCCATTATCCTCACAGGACCTTATAGCCATTGTGTCCATTGGGCAAGCGCCTCCAGAAGTCAACTCCGTAAAGGAAATATGATCAGCTACAACATTGTTGTTTCTAGAATCACAAACAAACACGCCATCTACATTTGTACCCTTTAGAACAGCATCCGCGTTAACTGCAAAAAGATCAATGCAAAAAGTTCTTTCCAAAAGGAGCAAAACAAAGAAGTTGGAATTCAGGCCTAAATATTAGACTACCACTAAAGATTTAGGGAATAAATAAGTTCATACTCTCTGAAGCTCTGAGAGCCGCAGCCAGATCAGTTGAGAAGAGGGGATTCCCTGTGCCAGCTCCAATACCACCAAAAATCACAACTCTTCCTTTTTCAAGATGCCGGATAATGTCGCCCGAAGCCTGCAATATGGCTCAGCAACCTCAGGCATTGAATATGCACTTTGGACACGAGACTGCACACCCAATTTCTCAAAGGCTGACTGTAGCAGTATAGAGTTCATCACAGTTGCCATCATTCTGGTTACAAGTTGAAAATTTGAGTCTGTCAGCCCGTGCTACCGAAAACCAAAGACCAAAAAGCTCAGCCATGGATACGATCTTTCGATGAATTTCATTAGCGTCCAAAAATAAGAAGTTAACATTCAACCATTATATTGAAATGGAAGAAAGACACGTACTTATTCATAAACACGAGATTACATTCAAAAGCCAAATAATTATGTGGACTATATAAGAATCAACCCTCTAAAAAATAATACTAATAGTTCATGTAATGATTTTAGGACAGTTTACAGGATAAACTTCTGTAAAAGCCACATCGAGCGCACAAGAATTTGCTTACTACCACCATAAACAAAAAAATAGAAACTAGGACGTTTTTTTTTTTTTTTTTTGAAACGTCTAATTGCAAATGAACATATATCCAGTTCAGAAATTACCCGATTTGGTATGCAGCGAATCTATCTAAACCCGTAGATTGTACCCATGTGTGTCCACAAAAGAAATTACGGCCACCAACAACTATTGCCACCTAAAAGAACAATTCAGAATTTGGCTACATGGAATAAGAACACAGAAAAAGTTCCAAGTGCAAAATACAAAGCTTTCTAGTGGTACCTCAACACCCATACGGCACGCCATTGAAACTTCTCTCGCTACCAGCATGGCCACCTGGAATATCAAAAGAAACCAGTTGAGCTTGAGATTAACTAAAACATGCATAAGTAGTATTTCTGTTTTTTTTTTTTTTTTTTTTTTTTAACCCATGATAGAACAAGACACTTTATTCAGTTTTTTGAAACATAAATTATTTGCGGCCTTCTGGTTAACTAGAACATGAAGCTGATCCTTTAGCATTTGTATGCAATCTGGAAACGTACATGTTACAAGACTGTTTTCAGATATCTTGAGGAAAACTGTATATTGTGCTGAAATTCTTGGAAACTCAAACTAGCCAAGGTAATAACAAAACAAGATACTTTATTTAGTTTGAAACACTAATAGAGGAGTTACTATATAAATGAATAAGGTTTGCTGTCAACTGCTGCAAAGTGGCCACAGCATCGAAAATTACCATTCACCAAGACTTCACAATGGATAATCACCCTAGTTATGGCCTGCCTCTTATTACTATATAAGATCTTATAAATCTTAGTCTGTAACTAATCCCAGCATGAGTGCATGATTCACAAAACTTACTTTTGGAGTGGTGCAATTCATTAACTGAGTACTTCGGATGAGATGGTCATTCAGTAATAGGGAAACACCCAACTTTTAAATGGTTGTGTCTTTCATAAGCCAGAATCATCCAATAAAATCTAAGTGATGTCATTTTCTGAGGGCAAAACTACAGAAGACACTTACCCAAAAAATTACGTGATAGGGACATTTTTAGTACAAAGTTATGCAGAACTTGATATTTTGCAAATTTCAATGAGGATTTCCTTTACCCTTAAATTCAAGTCAGGTTAAACAAAGTTAAAGTCTACGATAAAGGACTGGTGATAACTTATATTGTCCACCTGAGGAATTAAGTAAAGACATCATTCAATTCAGTTCAAAGCATTCCAGACTAGAATTAGACCTTCGGATCAATATTCTGCGGCGCTGTTCCAGTTAGAGTGCCACCACTAATTTTGAAGACTACCCTTCGCCACCTAGCACTAGTAGTTGATTTTGACTTTATGTTAGTAATCTGAGCACCAGGACTCACAGCTGTTGTTCCATATCTGTCCACAATTAAGTACCATAAAGAACAAGGGAAGAACGTCAACAACAATTAACACTAAAAACATACCAATTTTTTTACGAGGGAGAGAGAGAGAGAGAACAAAACAAAGCAAAAAAAAAAAAGAGGTCTTAAGGCAACTGAAGCATTTTGTAGACCGAGAAAAGATAATTTGATAAAGTAGGTTAAACATAAATTACAAGTTATCCCATTTAACACACATAGACTACATAAAGTAGTAAAAGTCATCACACGTTCAAGATGGCACTTTCCACTTAGATATCCAAATCTAGAACTCATTATCCAACATGATTTTGATGCAGGTAACAAGATTAACTCTTAATTGATTTCATCTGTGCAAAGTGTTTATATACAGTAGTGTAGATGGAAAACACTTTGAAAACCAATGGAATGTACAACGACCATTCAAATCAAACCAATTCCAGAATTATTAGCTCCATATCTCTAAGATTTAATTGCTTAATAACTAAACAATAAATTTCACAATCTCATCAGACAAGTATCTAACTAAAGACCAGGTAATTTTAAATTATATTTCAAAATTAGGCATTTTTTCCTCAATGGAAAAACAGAATAAAATGCAATAGCCAATACCTCTTAGACTGTTTAACTGTATTCGCGGAACCTCCAAGGGACTTTTCATCGTCTGCAGCTGCAACCTTTCCGGACAGAGAAAAGAATTCCCAACAATCTGCTCCATCTGCTTAAACCAAGGCCAGTGGCTGGCCGAGACACCGCCATTGCTCAACCGATGCCTCTCCAATTTATACCTCTTCTTCAAATTATCCACTTTATTCTTACACTGCTCCACACTCTTAGTCTGCTTCTCGCACCTATCGCTCACCATCGCCGCCACCTCCTCCCAGTCTCTCCCCCTCAAATTCCCCCTGTTCAACAGCATAAACTTCTCCGTGTAGGCGTCTAACAAGCACGCTATCGCCGTATCACTCCATTCCTCCCTATCCTTCCTATACTCAACTCCTCCTCCTCCACCTCCGCCGCCGTGGCCGGTGGCGGAAGAGCTCACTCGCGGACGCTTGTAGGAATAAGGCGTTCCGCTATCGCTGACCTCCTCTCGATCCGTTCGCTTGTCGTTCGGAGTATGATGGTTGTTGTGCGGTCGAGGTTTGTTCGGATCGTGATCGTTGTCAAACGGATTCGGGTCTGAATCGTACGGGTTCCGTAACATTGACGACGTGAAACGACGACGTATTATTGTTAACGATGAGTTTTGGATTTGGTTGGGAAGAACAGAAAGCGCCATCACTGTAGCCGTCGGCGTCAGCCGAAACGACGTCGTCATCGTCGTCGTTAGGGACGGAAAGGTTACGGTGAGTGAAGGACTGACGGTGGTGGATTAAGTTAGAAGGGTTAGGGTTTGATGTGGTGGCGTTATCATCACCGAGGAGAGAGAAATCATCATCACAAGAAGCCATGGAAGGCGGAGTCAACCGTTAAGGTTAGGTTCTGTCTGCGGACGGACGTGAGAGTAAACGGCGTCACGGACGTCTGCTCTGGGTAAG
The DNA here is from genome assembly GCA_025175665.1 of Cinchona pubescens. Classification (NCBI taxonomy): domain Eukaryota; kingdom Viridiplantae; phylum Streptophyta; class Magnoliopsida; order Gentianales; family Rubiaceae; genus Cinchona; species Cinchona pubescens. Next base: position 1,489,459 of record JANKKI010000129.1, on the reverse strand, counting down.
TTCGCCGTCAACCGTTAAATGCTGCGTGACGAGTCCGTTAGGTAGCGGTAGTAAAGAAGTTTGGCTCACGTGCGTGGGCCCTTACGTTACAAATTTGGCAGCCGTTTCTTTTTTTTTTTTTTTTTTTCTTTTTTCCCCCTCTTCCTGTGTATAAGCCCACCACAGGAAGAGGTTAGATCCACAACGCCCTCGCCCCACCCCTTTTCTTTTTTGCGCCCATATGCAAAATATCTGCCCGTTTTCTTCTTATTATGGAATGACGCATCTGTCACTTGGTCCGTGATGATGGCCCATATATGTGTGAAGACACCCATTACTGGTTTTCGGCCCATAACTGGTTTTCGCCCCATACATTTATCACAAATTTAATGAGGCCCAGACTAATTGCATTAAAGGAAAGTAAAGAAAAAACAATCAATACGTCAACAAAAGATAGCTTGATAGTCTTGTCTCCATGAAGAGAGTTGATTACTACTACTTTATTTGTTTCATATTTTTGACGTCATTTCCAACATAATACTTTAACAAACATCAGGGAGCAGAGCCGCCACCCTACAATTTGGAAAATTCATAAGAAAATTTAAAATTTTTCATTTTGTCTCCTTAAAAGTTTCTAAAATTTACATTGTCTCCTTCTCTAAGTAAACTTTCAAACTCTGCCACTGGCATACATTTCATCAACAATAGATAGATGAATATACATCAGAAATTCAAATGGAAAATATGTTGCCTAGCAATAAAGGTATTGGTACAAACAAAAAATAAATAAATAAAAATTATTGGTAGCTTCATCAAAAGGGTTATGAAATCTATTTTTTAAGTAAATTTTAGAATTATTAATTAAACACATTTTAAATACTATTTTATCTATTATATATCATATTTTGAAAAGTAAATATATTGACTCCGTTTGGTTACCAAATAATAACAAATATTTGTCAAATATTATTTGATCAACAGCAAATGTTGTTTGGTCAAGTAATAATTATTCACCAAATAATATTACACAATATTCATACTTTATCTTATCCATTATTTGCACTATTCATATTGTAAAATTATTTATATTGTAAAATTTTCACAATTATTGTTGTGTTCAAATTATTGAAGTAGCAATGCTGTTAAAACCAATAAATTAAAAACAAGGCGAAAGAGTTATTACTGCTATTAATTTGAAACATAAGAAGTTCGAACCTCCGATTTTATGTTAAACTTCTGAAGTAATTATTAAAATGTCTGACAGATTCTCTGTATTAAAGTTTATCTTCCTCTTTTTGTACAACTTAGTGCTCCCTTGAACTTCAACTTCACGAGTTGAACAACAAATATTCTTTTAAACGGTATGTTCGTCAAGAAATCTACTTGATTCAAGCTCTTTACAGCCGAAAATATAAGAGATTGTAAGTTTTGCCTTTGTCCTACAAAGGCAATTCATTATTTTTGCCATTAAAGCTTTTTAAAGAAGATAAATTAAGGTTGAGAGAAATGTTAAATAAGACAGATTTCGAGTTAGAGATGAAAAATATTGAGACTTTTTTACCTTTACCTACCTTTCGTTTAAACAACAATAGCACTATGGCAGTTTCTTCCTTTTGTTTTCAAGCATCTGGCTTTGACGTTAATAATCTTCAATTTTTCATATGTGTCCTGATATTGGTTAATAATTAGCAATATAGAGGACCAAATTGATTTGTGTAGATGCTATGACACAAAGGAACCAAATTAATTCATGCCTTAAATATAAGGGACTAAAATGGTATTTTTCCTATTAAATAAGTATTGTTCGGATTGTAACTTAGTTGTTCGACTCTCTAAGTACTTCAATTTTTTCAATTTTTAGAAAGCTAAATAATAGGATCATAATGTTTAATTACTATATTTATAATTATTTTGGATTAAAAATGAAAAACAAATGATAGGTATTTATTATTTACAATTCAAATAAATATTTTGAAATATTATTTTGTATTCAAATAATTAGTTTATTATTTAAAAAATTCATATTATTTCCAAATACTACTAAAGTCAAATTCCAACTAACATTTATCAAATAACAAACAATTATTTGCTATTCAAACTGAGCGATTATTATTATTATTTAAAGTAATATTTATAATAACATTTTAAATAATAAATATCTAAACAAAACTTTTGATTTTTCAAAAAGTAATGATGTAAAAATTTCAAAAATTCCTTTACATCATACTTTTTATGTGTGTGTGTCATAAGGTTTGGGGGAGAGACAGAGATCAGCCTCATGAACTTGTTAGGAAGGACCCTGAGGAGGTTCATTGCCTGTCGACAAACGATTTCTAGAAGGCAATATTCGTCCCTACTGACTTCCAACTTTTTACGTTCCTCATTGTCAATAAGAACATTTAAGTTTAAAATTCCTAATTTTTAAATATATAAATTTTTTTAAGAAATTTAACTCAATATTTATTATATTTTTGATAAAAATATTTTTATTTCTCTTCTTAGTTTTTTTTTTTTTAATTTTTATTTGATTCATTTTTTCATCTCTTCTATTTTATCGACATAATTTAATAATTTTTATCATTCATCACTATATTAAATTTCATCAAATTTTATGATACAAAGAAAATAAAATATTTTGAATATTATTGAACAGAGGATAGAAATTTCGATTTAGGTAAAAAATTTAACATCTTTATGTTTGATTGTTATTTAAGTATTTAAAAAATAATTTTAAAAATTAAACCCAATGTGATAGTGACGTAAATATTTCGGAATAAAGTGAAATTAAAAAAAAAACGATTTCTAAATAGAGAGAAATACCACGGCACCACCCACGCGCTAGATGCCTCTCTCTTTCATTAAGTGCTTGTATTTGCGTTCAAAGTCAGAACAACAAAAAGTAGCATCACAACACATAGCAAAATTCTATTTCCTTACTTGACAAAGCCCTCTTCAATTCATCAGAGAAAGCTACTCGCCAAACTAAATAAAGAGGGTTGGCAATCAATTTCCAGAAAATTTGAGTAAGAAGCCAAGAAAATCAAGAAAATGGTGTCGCATCATTTGCTACTGGAAGAACCCATTAGGATGGCCTCCATCCTCGAGCCCTCCAAATCCGTCAGTTTCTTGATTTATCTTTTCTTTCGATTTTTTGTTGTGGATCTAACGTTCTTTGGTGATATTATACAAAAAAAAAAAAAAAAAAAAGAAGAAACACTTGCATATGATTCTTGAAGAACTGTTCTTCTAATAATGATGTGATGATTTTGGGGCCAGAGTTTTTTCCCAGCAATGACAAAGATCGTTGGAACACTGGGCCCACGTTCTCGATCTATTGAAGTTATATCTGGCAGTCTTAAAGCTGGAATGTCTGGTAATTTTTCGGTTTTTCAATTTTTTTGGGGGTCCATTTATTAGTTTTATAGGCAACTCAACTTGAGAAAACCTGTGAAGTAGACTTTCAAGGTGGGCTGTATAGAATTATGCATGATGAAAAACAGGGAAATTTAATAAGATACAAATTTTTTTTCCTGAATTTTTTAAAAGGATTGGAATGTGATGTGTGGGGAGTTGTATTGTTTTCAGTGGCAAGATTTGATTTTTCATGGGGAGACAGAGAGTATCATCAAGAAACATTGGAGAACTTGAGGGTTGCCATTAAGGCCGCAAAAAAACTATGTGCTGTAAGGTTTACTATTTATTTTTATGTGAAGTTGTATCTATTGGGTTTGCTTTAATTTGCTTTAGTTGATTTGATGGACGCTGAGAGACAGTCTTGAAAATACAGTTGTTGTTGTTGTTGTTGTTTTTATTTTTATTTTTTATATAATTTTAAGTTCCAAAGGTTATAAATTTCCAGTTCCCTGTGGTGGGGTTTGGGATGGGAACTCAGCTGATTTTGTCAACTTAAGATTTCAAAGGCCTGTAATTGAGTATTAAGCTACATTGGAGGCAAATATTAAAAATTAATTTTAAATATCTCGTCAGGTGCCTAAAAATTTACAGGGTCTGTGGAGTGGACACCAAATTCTGCATTTTCCCTTCTTTGTCTATAGTAGTCCTCTTTTGCTTGCAACACAACTGAGGATATTAACATTAAAAAAAAAAAAAGTATGGCTTGAAGCCCTGAACTTCATGCTGTTTTCCTGTCCCAGTGGTAAAAATATTAAAGATTTTTAATATCTTATTTTCAGGTTGTTCTTGAGGATTCTGGGGATATTAATAACCTTACTTAACTTTTATTTATTTATTTATTTTTTTTGGGTTTCAAGATTAATGAAGTAGACTACGAGGGGGAACAGATATATGATTGTTTCATGACATCAAGTTTGAGCTTTTTCCATGTATAGTCTTCTACAGATGCTTGAATAGATGTCTGTATTTATCTATTGATCTAGCAATCAACTGCAGGTATTACCCTTCGCATGTAGACAAAGAATTTAAAAGGGGTATGATTTTTTGCATTGTTTTCAGGTTATGTTAGATACTGTGGGTCCAGAACTACAGGTTGTTAACAAAAGTGAGACTGCTATTTCACTCAAGGCAGATGGAACAGTTATCCTCACTCCCGATCAAGGTCAGGAAGCAACTTCTGAAGTGTTGCCCATCAACTTTGCTGGACTTTCCAAGGTTCAGACGTTATCTCCGTTGTCATTATACTCCATTTCTTTGTTGAACACTTCACCTTGTTAAGTTCGTTCAGAGGGTAATATGTTTGTTTCACTTACCTGATTAATAAAATAGGTGAAATGAAATCTCTGTCTAAAGTGGTTTACCTTATGGAAAAAGTTTTCAATTTAGTAAACATTCCATTATTAAGCATTTAACATGGATGCTCCACTAGGTCTCTGTGATGCATTGCAGTAATTTAACTGCAGCTTGCAATTGTATAATGTTGCGATCATGTGCTATTTATATGTAAACAAGCATGGTAATTGGCACAAATACAATAGATTAAATAGTGATCTTCCTTAAACTTTGCTTGGTGGAAGTTAACATGCTCTGGAATTAGGATTAATTATTTGAATTTGTATCCGGTGATTAATGAACTTTTGTGTTTCTTGTCTTGTTTTGATTTGCAGGCTGTGAAGAAGGGAGACACCATTTTTATTGGTCAGTATCTGTTCACAGGAAGTGAAACAACCTCAGTTTGGTTGGAAGTACGTATAAAGCCTTTTAAATTCAAGCTATCTTTCTGATTTAATCTGCTAACAGCAAAGAATCAAGCTATTTGTACCTTATTTTGCTTGATTGGAGTTATTCTTTTGATTGAGCAGGTGGATGAAGTGAAAGGCGACGACGTAGTATGTGTGATAAAGAACACTGCAACACTGGAAGGAGCATTATTCACGCTTCATGCTTCCCAAATTCGAATTGAACTGCCAACTCTCACTGATAAGGATAAGGAGGTGAGCATGAGAACTTTTGCATCAGTAGACTTTTTGCCTCTTCTTTGTGAAACCATAGCTGTGTTGTAATGAATAATCATATGCATTAGTAAGGTTCCTCCTCGATTTTTCAATTTAGCTGTCAAAGATTGTCATTGTTTTAATGTAAAAGAGATACTACAGTGGAACCTGACTCTTTTGGCAGTTTGTACTCGTTTTTAGTTGCATGATTTCTTTAGTTTTTGTTGTTGAGTGGGTAGCAATAAAATTTCTTATATATCTTGTCAGGAGTAAAAAGAGTCATAATTAGGTTGTAGAACAATTGTCAAAGACTGAGAGTTTTTCATATTATATATAATCCTTTTTCAGTTATATGCATCATTATTGAACTCCATGCATGCTATATGCAGCTTTTGCTTTTCCCCTCTTCTGCATTGCTAGGGTGGGTTTTGAAGTTTTGGGTTGTGCATCTATGAGTCTATCTCTGAAGAATCATGGTCGTGTTTTTGGCTGAAATTTTATTTGTTTGGAAGCACTTTGAATCCTGTATAATTTGACTATACAGCCTATCTTCTTTGTTTGCGTCTTCCCACTGTCTCCTCAGCTAACTTGAGTCGGTATGCACTTTGGCCCATTCTTCAATTTTATTTCAGATTATAAGCACGTGGGGTGTTCAGAACAAAATTGATTTTCTCTCGCTATCGTATACACGTCATGCAGAAGATGTTCGTGAAGTAAGGTTTTCGATTCACTAAGATTTTAGTATTTTTTGTTATGTTACTTGGTATTTCTCCTCATAATTGAGCCATCTAGGTGTTAGATACTGAGAGAATGTTTCATATTGTCTTCAAATTCAGGCTCGTGAGTTCCTATCTAAGCTTGGTGATTTGAGCCAGACACAAATCTTTGCAAAAATTGAAAATGTGGAGGTAGGTTCCTCACGTGTAAGGACTTAATATTATGAAGACTACTGGCAATTTTGCAAGAATTTAGTGGTTCACTTCTCTCTCTTCTCATCTCTTTAGGGTTTGACTCATTTTGATGAGATCCTTCAAGAGGCAGATGGCATCATCCTATCCCGTGGAAACCTGGGCATAGATCTTCCTCCAGAGAAGGTTAATTTATATTTTCCTGTAGAGTGATTTGTTTTTTTATGCATAATATGGTGGTCTTGCAAATTAAAGATCTTCCATCTGTATCTATATCCTGTCCCACTAGCAAAGAATTACTAATCTGAATGCTGGCTTCATCTTTAAATTGCTCTGTGTTATTCCAAGGTTTTGTAGACACATTTAGTAACAAATTCATCTTAACATGCACTGTGAAGTTGATAAACTTTATTATACCTTACTGAAAGGTGGATGATTTGTGTCCAAGTACAAACTGATTGTACTGACTATTATTGTGCTTTGGATGGTAATGTATAATTAGATACAGTTGGCTCTGGAGTGGATGCTCATGCTCCTTGAGTTTAAATTTTCTGTTACCATGCAATTGCTAAAAAACTATGGTGATAGTGTTAATTTTGTTATCTAACTTTTGTTCTGGAAACCTGTTCCTTAGTGACAAACGTAATGCATTCTGCAGGTTTTCCTGTTTCAAAAAGCTGCAGTTCATAAATGTAATATGGCTGGAAAGCCAGCAGTAGTAACTCGTGTTGTTGATAGTATGACCGACAACCTGAGGCCTACTCGTGCTGAAGCAACTGATGTTGCAAATGCTGTATTAGATGGTAATTTGCTGATCTAACTGGTGGACCTCAGTTCCATCATTGATTATGTTTATGTGACGTGAAAGATATTTCTGAATGGTTATCTCTGTCCTTTTTTTTTTTTTTTTTTTTTTTTTTGTTTTGTTTTGGGTGATCAAAGGTAGGGGTCTGGCTCTATAGGTTTCCTTTATAGTCGAAGCAGCATTCTTACCAGTTTGTGATGAGGCTGTCATCATTCTTTTTAATGATTTAACGTGCAGGAACTGACGCAATTCTTCTCGGTGCTGAGACTTTGCGAGGATTATATCCCATTGAGACTATTTCTATTGTTGGCAAAATATGTGCTGAGGTAAAAGTTATTGGGTATGAGTTATAAATACCGTAGATGCTTCTTATGTCAAAAGAAGTTGGATATGGACTGCTGTTATGCTGTGTTGTCTCTGGACTAATCCTAATCATTGCCCTATTTTGCTGTCTAAATCCTCTGTTCATTGACTAAAATGTCTTTTGGTTGGCATCTTTGTTGAGTGATATGTCAGATATAGTTGCCTTTTGTAGTTTTTTAAAACTTGTTAATGTGTTGCTTTTGAAATGAGTCTTTTAGCTGCAGTATGCTATATTCATTTTGATATATCTCACATTACTACTTGGAGTACGCATCATTTTAGTGGAATAGAATGTTATTCATCAGATGAAGCTTGTGGATAGTGTAAGGCTACAAGTAACTTGCCAGAATTGTGTTCAAGTTGTTTTTGCGCTGTCATGGCTAATATTTTGTTTCTGTGACTAAAATTTGGCACTATTTGTTCCTAGCAGCAACTGTTGCTGTCTTTCAGTTATCCTCCTGTATCTAGCCCGCCAGTGTGCTAGATGTGCTAAAGCTATGATAAAGTTTTTTGTTTTAATTCATCTGCATCTATTATCATTTGGTTGGATGCTAGGTTTGGTCTATATTTTTGTTGGAAGCTTTTCCTTGTGTGGTTCTAAATTGTTGATCTTCCAATGTTGGGTGCAGGCCGAGAAAGTTTTCAATCAAGATCTGTACTTCAAGAAGACCGTCAAGTATGTTGGAGAACCCATGACCCACTTGGAATCCATTGCTTCCTCTGCAGTATGCCCTTTTCATTGTCACTTGTTTTATACTTCATCCTTCCCTTAGTGTAGTTTCTTTCTTCAACCACTTTAATGCTCTAAAACTTTGAATTTGGCGACTCATTCTCTGCCTCAAGGTACGAGCAGCTATTAAAGTCAAGGCATCTGTTATTATTTGTTTTACTTCATCTGGAAGGGCTGCAAGGTATTGTTGCACTTTACATTTTATTCATGGTTTTTGTTTTCTTGAGTACTTCAGCATTTTGTTTGTTGTCATTCAACTTTTCAATTGTTATCTTGGTTTAATTGCAGATTAATAGCGAAGTACAGGCCAACAATGCCTGTACTATCTGTTGTCATTCCTCGACTAAAGACAAATCAATTGAAGTGGAGTTTCAGTGGCGCATTTGAGGTATGTATTTGAGACATCCTTTTCCTTAACTTGAAGGGAAATTGCTCGAGATTAATTCATTTGATGAATGGTAATAAGTATCCAGCACAGTGGAATTTGTTTTAGTTTCTAATTGTTTACTTTTTACGGAGGGGGAATGGTTTCAATGTCTTTTTATTGACCTTTGTACACGGTGAAATGTTTTTAATTTCTAATTTACTACCGGGAAAACCAGACTTGTGCAATGTTCCAACTTTTCAAAAATGAGAAGAATAATGATTGGGAGCAGTTATGATGTATTTATTGGTAATGGATTAATTTGATGTCTCTTAGTATGTTTCTCACGGTTAGTGTTAAACGAGGGCAAGAATGAAAATGTAAAAAAATGATAGTACAAGACAGAAGGGTCACACCAGTCCCCTGCTTCTACTTCATTCTTCCATTTATGTTTGTGCATAGGATAATGGTTTCATATCCAGATGATAATTTAGCAGTTTAAAAAAATTGAATCACTAATAACTTATAATTGACAGTGTGAGAGATTGCATCTTTTAGGTACCCATTGTTTCTTTCTTCTTCTTGCTTATCTATTATTGTAATTAACTACCTAGTCTTTTTTAATTTAAATTTGATATTTTGCCATTTTGTCTCATGGTTTTGCATCCTGGCTAAGGGTACTTTTGTTATTTTCAATCTCTACATTTTCAGGCAAGGCAATCACTTATTGTCCGGGGTCTCTTTCCTATGCACTTGCTGATCCTCGACATCCTGTGAGTTTTTCTTTTTTCACCTTTTTCTTTCCCCTTCTGATCTGATGCGAACTAAAATATAATTGTATTTCTAGTTCCTGAAATTAATCTTTTTTGCAGTACGTTTATGCAGAATAGTTTCTAATTCTTGAAATTAACCTTTTGCTTTCCCCTTCAGATTTTGATAATTCGTTCTGTGATGTAACATTTTCTCTATGGGAACTGTATGGTTGCTATTTGCTTGTTGTTTTTGACTAGCGCTTGACTTGTGTTCGGCCAGACTTACTGTGCAAGTACATGCTTTACTAATAGGAGCATTGTTTTGAGAGAGAGAGAGAGAGAGAGAGAGAGAGAGAGAGAGAGATGGAATATTCATCTGTCCCTGGTTTATGTTGGACTCTTCTGTTGTTCTGTGTGTCCAGTCTCAGTGTAGACAATCACAATCCCAACTCAAGGCACTTTGTCTGTGCTGGGCATATATGGACTTCAATCACTTCCAATGAAGAGCAATGTTACAATCCTCTCAGAAATGTGTAATTCATGTAACTATGGCCATCAATACAAGGCTTTGATTATTTGAAGTAACATTTTTATTTTTAAATTCTTTGATCACTTAATTTAGTGAAATGTTGCTCTTGTTTTTCAGGCGGAGTCTACAAATGCAAGCAACGAGTCAGTTTTGAAACTTGCACTTGACCATGGAAAGGCGTCAGGAGTAATCAAGTCACATGACCGAGTTGTGGTTTGCCAAAAAGTTGGGGATGCATCTGTCGTGAAGATTATTGAACTGGAAGACTAGATGCTTAGATTACGCTGATTTTAAGCTATTTTTGCCCTAAATTTTTGATGTATGGTGAAGACAGGCTGTCACTTGCCCTTGTCTTCAAGCAGCAAACCCCGGGGTTTAGTGGACTGTATTATGAATACATGCATATTTTTGCGTGTATGCCAATTTTTCTTGGTGGAATCTGTAGGGCCGGATTCCCAACTTCTAAATAGCAATATGTAATTTGTTTTCTTTTCTATGCCGACTCTTTATAAGTGTTGTTTCATCAATAAGTAGATTGAGGCTTTACTTGGAGCCTGTTGATTTGCCAAAATCTTCCTTGACATCATGAAATGTCATCAAATGGTGGTTGGCATGGCAGCATGAGCGTAATATTCAGTGTATCAGCAGTGTTTACTAGCAAGAAAAACCATTGCTAGGTGGCCAATTGTGTTGTAACATTGGTATGAGATCCAGGATACCATATATCTGCTTCAAATACTATTTAGTTAAGACAGTCTGCATAGATTAGCTGAAGCTCTGGGGTTGCCCACTCAAGCTTTTATATTAGGAAAATATTTAGGTAGATCCGGTCTTTGTCCCCACTTGTAGATCTTGTGGTCAGAATTAAATTTTAAAGAATATTGTTTACATCAATTGATGTCATAGATTTTTTAAAATTTAATCCACACTACAGGGTTTACAATTAGAACAAAAAATCGGGTCTACCTAAATCTTTGCCTTTATATTAAACTTATAGAATCCACGCCTTCCATTTGCAAGAATCTACCACAACCTTTGGATTGAAAGACTTGCGTTCGACTAACCTCTTAAGAAGCCAATTCCCTCTCTATATGCATTTCCAATACGTTCTACCTTAAAGTTGGGCGTAGTAACTATGTCTCGCAACAGTGACATACTACCAAAAAACATTTATATACAAATAGTGAGAAATGTTGCATAAGCAGCGCCCATGGCCTAATGGATAAGGCGCCTGACTTCTAATCAGGCGATTGTGGGTTCGAGTCCCACTGGGCGTGCTCTAATCTTTTCCATTGAAGTTTTACCACGAACTAATACGGAATATGGACAAGTGTCAAATTGGATAAACATTTAAACATCTTACTCTTGAATGCAGTCGACTAAAAACAAGCAGCAATAAATGCAGATGACTAAATCTTAATTTTGAATGCAGTACCAGCAATAAATGCTAATTACTCAACATCTAAACTCTAAAGGAGAACCATTATTAATAAATTAATTAAACACCTTTGACTTGTTTTAAGAACCAAATTTGGAATTACAACATCAAACATCTTTTTTTTTTTTTTTTTTTTGACTTAAATTCAAATACAACAATTGGTTATCAGTTGTCTAACCTAATTTGGTAGTAGCACAGTTTTCATCTAACCTAGCAGCTAGCATACATTTCATCCTGTAATGGATGAAGGGTCACTCTTTCTTGAGGGGTGGTGAAAAAGATCAAGCAACTCAATTTCCTTTTCTCGAATCAGAAGGGCCATTCTTTCATTCTCCAACCTCATTCTCTCATTGCTAAGCTTGTCTCTCTCCATTTCCCTTTCTTTCTTGCTAGATGTGTAAAGAGACAGAGACATTTCAATCTCTGCTTCTCAAGTTCAAAGGCTTGGCGCTGGTATCCCACGTGCTGCTGCTCCAATTGAAACAGCCGATTTCTTATCCACTGCCTTTTCTCCAGTGGGTTCTTGGTCTCATCTTGGAATACATTCACCAATTCAGTGCTTGCATTTGTTGGATCAAAGGCGAATGGAATTCGCCCTTTCGCTGCCTCTTCCTCGAGCATTTTTCATCAGGTGTGTCATCCTCATCCTCATGGTGGCCGTGATGATGAACTCTTGCTTCGCCTTCAACTACATCATCCTCATCCTCCTCATCGTCTTCGTCGTCATCATTGTCATCGTCATCCTCATCATCATCATCTTCTTCTTCTTCGCCACTTGCCGCTTTTGTCGTTTTAGATCCCTCCACCTCTCCCCTGACTAAATTAGGTGCAATCGAGACATTTTCTGATGAGTGCAAACACCTTTGCTGCTGCTGCTGCTGCATCTGTGATGATGATTGCTCTGCTCCTCGGACCTCGGGCAATTGTTGAGCACCACCACCATGACCACAACTATTATGATAAGCACACATTTCTCTAAAGAACAAGTGCTTAGAGTTCAACAATTTCTTGACTTCGTCCTTCATTTTATCGGACAAATGATCCATTGAATCAAGCAAATTCTCTAGATTCTCCACAACCTTACAAGCAGTCCCCTTTCCAAGAATATCATTCACCCTCTTATACCTCTTATTCAAATCATTGAACTTGTCTTCACATTGCTGTGGAGATACAAAGAACCCTCTCTCCATCATAGCCCTTGAAACAGATTTCCACTTTCCCTTCTTTTGCAGAACACCCCCAGCACTACCAGAACAACCCTTCTTATTTTTCCCAGCTGGATCAATATTATTCCCATCAGAGCCAGCAGCTCCCTCATCACCAATGTAAAACACCACCATTATCAATAACCTGACCATATTATCAGTCCATTTCATTCTCTGCCAAGGTGACATTTTCCTCTTCCCCTCAGTATCTGCACTGTTTTCATCATCACTAAGTGGTAAAGATTGGTTCTTGTTGGCCTTACCAGCAAAAGGGTAGCCTTGTAATTTCACAGGAAGATGAGCATTCTCATGGTGCCCAAAGGAAGAAACAATTGGGGGATGTGGTGCTGGTTGAACTGATTGCTGTTTCTGCTGCTGCATGTGTTGTTGTGTGTTGTGTGTGTTTTGTTGGGGTACTTGATGGTGCAGTGACATTTCTAGCCCTACCATTCCTGAACCCATATTTGAATACATTCCTCCACCAGCCATACCATTAGATTCCATACAGCTTAATTAGAAAACCACTTTAAAAAAAACAAAAAAAAATCAAATCTTGAACATCCAATTTACAAGAATCCCATGATCTGATGAAGCAAGAAGACTACAGAGAAGTATATAAAAAAAGTACCCAAGAATATATGTTAGACTTCTAAATACCAGGAAGTAATTCCTCTGAGGTGTTTTAAAGCAAAGAAGAGAGATAAAGAATTATAAAAGAGGAAGGAAAAAAGAGGCGCAATACCAAGAGTGATATATACAGTAATACAGATGGATGTAGACAGAATATTTGGGGGGAGAGGGGGGCGTAAACAGGGGAAGAGAGCAGCTGGTTTTGGGTAGTAGATAGGGCGGGAATGGGATGATACCAGCTGGAAGAATAAAAAGAAAACTGCCCATGGTTTCAGCTTTTTTATCAGCTGCCCCTGCATGGTAATGGGATGGGAATTGGGTAAATGAGTCCACAGGTTGTGCAAAACTGTCTGATTTCTTGACCGTTCTTTTTCTATGTTTGATTGAGTAATGAATCCTAGCCGTTCATTGTGAGGGACGTGGCAGTAGGATCGGGTGGTGGAGGGTAAAACAGTGTGATCTGATGTTTGGGAAGGTCCTAAGAGGTTTTATCTTTTAGAAAATTCCACTCTTTTTTTTAGTAAATTATTCTTTAATATTTTAAATAATTATATAATATTATATTATATATTTTAAATATTTATATTGTATAAAATTTTAAAATTAAAGAAATAATTTTAAAAAAAAATTATAGAATTTTTCTTGAACTTTTTCCTTAGCAACAATTTCTTTTAAAATTTTAAAAAATTAAAATACTTTATTTATAAATTAAAGTATGTAACCAAATATAAACCACAAGATGTACAGTGATACCATACACTTTCATCCACATCATTGTATTTGAATAGATGAATTTAAGTAGATTTAATTTGAAATATTAATCTATATTAAATTATTTAAATAGATTAATTAATTTAATTATAAATTTAAAATTACTGACAAATAAAAACATAATTTTAATAATTAAATAAAATTCACTTAAATTTTATATTAATTTAAATCTACTAAATTTAAATCCATCCATTTAAAATATTTCCACGGATTCAAATCCATCCATTCAAAATTTTCCCTTTATGTGTGTAGTTGTTTTCTTCATTGGGCACACTCAAAAGAGATCAAAAAGTACCTGGGACCCACACAATAAGTAGAAGATATTTGGTGCGGGCTACCGGATTGCGGGCTTGGACGGCTTTCTTAATCCAAATTTGTCAGATGAAAGAATTTGGAACAGCCTAAGTGGATGTTAGCCCAACATACGAGTGACCCAACAAAACTTGAAAGATGATGGGCCCTCGACGAAATCCAAATTTAACATGAAGCTTAACTCTTGGGCAATGATATTGCCACAGCACAAATCTTAATGCCACAGCAATTTTAAGTTACTTGACAAATTTACCCTTTCGTATAAGCAACACAATTCTTCTACACCCCACCAAATAGGTACAGACTTCTCTCCCATTGCTGGTCATCACTCCCGCCACCACTACCTTCCATAGCTGCCGATACCACCCTCAACTCGGCTACAAGCCAACCCCTACCCCTTTCTATTTCCCACATTTCAAAGCTTTTTTCTCCATCTTTACCATCATAGTAACCCAAGGTCTTTTCTTTCCCTTTGATCTCCTTTTTTTTTTTGCAACCAAACAGGGAAAAAAAAAAATTACTTATATCAAGTCCATCAGTTCAAAACTTATCAAACATATAGAAAGCATCAAAGTCAATATTCACTGTGGATAGTAAATGAAAGAATGATATTATGAAACTAGATATTTTACTGTCAGAGAAAAAAGGAGTGGTTGAAAAAAAAAAATATTTCTCCATTAGTCTTCCAACAACATTTTCGTTGGTCTCTATGACATCTGAATACAACAAATATTGTGTTTTTGATTCTATTGTTATATCCTCAAATCACTTGTCATAATCTACATTTACTGAGGATGGAAGATGTGGGAAGGGGGCTTGGGTGGGGATGGAAGAGAGAAGAGAAGCGGACAACAGTCGAGTGGGTCTGAGAATGTGAGGAGATAAGGAGAATGGTGGTGGATCCAGAGATGAGAAAATGAGAAGTGAGAGAAGAGAAGGCAGAAGGAGGAGGGAGAGCATGGGACAAGACAACAAACAATCAGAGAAAAAAATAATGTGGGACCAAGAGAAATAGTGGGAGTGAAATTGTGCTGACCTGTAAAGGACACTAACGTCATTTAATCAACATTGCTGTGGCATTAAGGATTTTACTGTGGCAATATCATTGCCCTTAACTCCTTAACGCCCATAGAGAGACTCTCTCTTGGAAAAAAGAATGAAAATTGTCGTTTTATAGGTCTTGATTGGACATTTTTTTTTTTTTTAAATATAGATCATTATAATATGGAGAAATTTAGATTTGGGTGAGATAAAAAAATAAGCTCACACGTAAAGCCTATTTTTTTATTTATTTTTTGTCTTATTCGATTTATCTTATTATTATTATTATTATTTTTCTTGTGTTTTATCATTTTCTTTCTTTCTTCTTCTTCATATATATATATATATATATATAAATTTTGAAGTTTTCAAAGATAAACAAAACTACTAATACTTTCTTTTCCTATAGTTCTAGTTCTACAAGCTACTGACGTGTACTCTACATACATACACTAGGGAATACGTAATCAAAGGGTAATCAAAGGAAAACAAAATTTCTTTATTTACGTTCATCATTTCTAATGAATTTTATGGTGCTCGTTCATATTCAAAATGTCTAATTAACCTTCTTTGGCACAAATTAAATATTATATATCACACAATTTGTATTCCATTTTAAAATTCTTTCCTCCATTCAATTTCTTTAAGTGTGTTACGATGTATTATTTTATTTTATTTTACCACTTTAGATGCACAAATTCCTGTGTATCTAATATCTATACCAACAATAACATTTCCAATTTAGTAATTAATTTCATTTTTTGTTTTAAACTACATCTCTTCATTTCCTTTAACATTGACCCAGATTCAATTAATACCTAAATTTTTTTTTATTGTCTTTTTTTTTTTTTTAATAACTAAGATATTGAGATAAAAAAAAAAAAAAATTGAGTCATTTGTTATCTACAAATTTTTTTTTAAAAAAAAAAGGAAAAAAAAAGTTCCATTAATCCAACCTCCCTGAGTCTGGTTCTTCACCACGTCCTTCATAAAGCACCTTCCCCAAGTCTCCGCCAACTTCCACGACCGCACGTTCACGGCGTCGCCGCCACCACCACCATCATCACCAAGCAACGGAGAATCATGATTTGACCACCTTACAACCCCGTTCCCAGAAAAAGGGAAAGTCTCCGATATAAATAGAAAAGGAAGATCAAGCAATCTATGGGGGTATCGCATCGTTATCGAACTTAACGGAGAACGGAGCGGCGAACGGTGGACCAGGTCTAGGGGACATACCGGAGAGTTGCGTGGCTTGTGTTTTCTTGTACTTAACACCTCCTGAGATATGCAACTTGGCTCGGCTCAACCGCGCATTCCGCGGCGCCGCTTCCTCCGATGCTGTCTGGGAAGCTAAGCTGCCACATAACTACCAACAACTCCTTGAACTTTTTCCACCCGAACGCTACCAAAACTTGTCGAAAAAAGACATCTTTGCCCTTCTCTCCCGCCCTGTCCCCTTTGACGATGGATATAAGGTATTCGCATCTTTCATTTTCCATTTTTTTTTCCTGCTTTTAATTCTCGTGGTTTCTTAATCTGTTTAAAAAAAAAAATTTTTTTTTAATTGTTTATTCTTTTCTGATTTGGATTGCAACTGCATTGCATTTTTGTGGGTTTCTCCCCTCCCCCCGTGTTTTTGAGATTGGTGGTTGTGGAAAACCATTCCCTCTGAATTTCTATTCAATTGATGGTGAGAATAGGATTTTGCGTGTGCAGGTGAAAAGGGTTATTCAATTTCATGTAATTTTTAATTATTTGCTATCTGTTTTGTGTGAGGTGTGCATTTGGTGGCAGGTTTCTGGGGAAACAATTTGACAGTGAGTTGCGAGTGCAATTTGTTTGTTGATCTCTGGAGAAAATTTTATCTACAACATATATATATATATTTTTGGAGGGAAGCTGGATTTTGTTTATTTTGAGGGAAAAGAAACTGAAAGTTACATATAAGTTTTTTATTTTGCAGTTAGGATGATTCTATCTCTAATTTACGTGGTCCTTTTGACCTGGGAGAAACTACAGGAAATATGGCTGGACAGGGTGACTGGAAGGGCTTGCATGTCAATCTCTGCAAAAGCGATGACAATTACGGGGATTGAAGACCGGAGGTACTGGAACTGGATTCCTACCGATGAATCTAGGTAAGATTCAGACTGATAGTCATTCAAAAACGGATCCTTTTGTGAAGTTAACCATTTATTCCTGGAAGTTGAGATAGATGGTTCCGAGATCATTAAAATTGATTGATGTACACTGCGGTTGGTTTTTTCATGCAGGATTCATGCAGCCGACCTTACTTAGTGGGATTAAGGCTTGGTTTGTTTGTTTGTTTGTTTTGTACACTGCAGCTGGTTGTTCACGACTTATTGTATTTTCCATTGTAATGTCCTGAGTTTTGTCTTTTCAATCAAATAGTTGTTTCCTAAAGTCTAACTCAATGATGTTTTATAGAGTGGGAAATGGTTGATTAGATGCTCATTATTTTATACTTTTCTCCCTTGCATCCTTGCTTGCTAAGTGATGTGCACAGTATATCCATGGGTTTCATTCTGCTAAAGGTTATTTGTCTCTTTGGAAGATATGTGAATTTTATGTTTTTGTTTGGTATCAAAAAGTGTTTGGGTTATTTGCATGTTGTGTGTGGCTGATAAGGCATTGCTTTTTTGTTATCTTCTTTCTCGATTAACATTGCAAATACTGTAGTTTAGCTGTCTTGCTAGCTGATCTAGATTGTGTTGTTGACATCTACAAAAACCCAAGAGTCACTCCCCTGATAACGTTGACAGCTCCGACCAGGAATAAGTGTTGATCTTGACATTGAGACCCATAAGGTGAAATGGGTCCTAGGTTATAAGCCTGCCACAACTGAATCACTGACATGAATTCCTTTTTCTTTTGACATTCACTTTTTGAAGGATGGTAGTCCATCATGCTATTTCCTCAACTTTGGTAAAACAGATTTCTGTTGGACTTTCTATTACTGGTAGCTAAATCTGCATCCTGCAAATGAGCTGTCGTGTATTTGAGTCCTGTCCCTATGATTGATGTTGTATATCTTTAGCTCCAGCTGTGAAAAAAACAAAGAGGGATAATTGGACTCTGTAATATGCTTTCAGAGCTTTGCCATTGTAAATGGACATCAAGGCTGTTGAGACTATAGATACCTCACGGTCTCTAGGATGCTATATTTTTTCTTGATTCTAGATTCCGCATGCGATACTAAAGGACTTGTAACTAACAATCAAATATTTTATCTTTCTTGGGATGGGTGTTTTAGGACTCGAGCCACATGTCCTTTGCCATGTCTTGCATTCTATGCTTGGTTTTGAGACTTGAAAATGCGTGTTTAAATATTAAAAACGCTTCCCTATATAGCGCACCTTGATGTGTCTTCTTGTTCCTATTGATTGTGGTGACGAACTCTGTCTTAAAATCTGAAAAGTTGGGCTTGCGATTTAAAATATCTAGATAAGAACATGTTATCTCTGCCACTTCAAACTACTCTTACAGTTGATTTTAGACATTATAGAATCTATTTCATTGTTTTATTAGCAGAAAATAATGTTGAGCTGAGTTGTAATATCATTTTGTTAAATGTTGTTACTTTGCAGATTTCAGGTTGTTGCCTATCTTCAGCAAATGTGGTGGTTTGAAGTGGTTGGCATTGTGAAGTTCCCTTTTCCACCTGATATCTACACTTTGTCATTTAATGGCTTCATCTTGGAAGATCTTCTAAAAGGCTTTTGCGACGTGTTTGCTATGATCATACTCAAGGATGGGATATAAAACCAGTACGATTTGAATTATCAACCTCAGATGGTCAGCAAGTATCACGTGAGTGCTGTTTGGATGACACTGAACAGGATGAGGCAACTGGGAGCCAGAAACGTGGATGCTGGGTTGACTACAAGGTTGGTGAGTTTATTATCAGTGGGTCTGATCCTGTTACTGAGGTTAGCTTTTCTATGAAACAGATTGATTGTACACATTCAAAAGGTGGGCTCTGTGTAGATTTGGTGTCCATTGTCCCCAGTGATTTGAAAGTGTGCAGAAGAAGAGGGGTTTTGAAGTAACTGTTGCTGGCATATTGTCTAGTTTTTTCTGTGACCCAGAAGTTTTTAATTGGGGTTTTGTCATACTGCTTGTACACCTGAAAGCATTTCACAGTTGTGATCATTATTGTTTTGCTGAAGGTATTGTCTTCTGTCTGTGAGGACTACCACTTTTTATTTGGTCCAGTTTAATATAGCTCTTTGCAGAAGACCTGGAGCATTCACTCTGTACCGCTTTCTTCTTTTAACCAGAAACATTTAAGCTTGCTAACACAAATGATATTGAACAAGGTTGAAAATTATTTTTCTATGATTTGATTACCCAATACATCCCGAAGAAGGAAATTTGAGTGTCTCATTGTTATTTCAAATGACCAAAAGAGGCATTCCAGAAATATCTTGCGGTCTTGTTCAGACAAGGGGCTGAATGCTGATCTGTTTAAGCTTTTCTGTCACCTCAACAAGACCTGGGGCTGATCTGTTTAAGCCTTTCTGCATCTCTCTAGTAGCACTCTCTTCTTTCATTCCACAAGAAGTTTGCAAATTTAAGGTTGCTCACCCTTAAGAATAATGAATGTAGTTGGCCTTTACTATTTCACAATGTTGCATTATTTGTTTGACACAGTATTGAATGTCATATGAAATGGATTGTCCTGTGGGGAAAAAAAAAACAGACCAAAAGGAGTAGTGAAAAGTTTTCTCTTTTTCTGTATGTAGTTTTCGCTTTCTTCCTTCCTTATCAAGGCTAAATGATCCTGGTGCTTTTGGCAGCAATTTTGATGTTCTGGGCAGCTGAGTTTCTTCCTTTGCACATCTTTAGTCTCTAGTTTTTTATACTTGCTTGACTTTTTTACTTTATTATATCTGATGTACAAAGTGGTGATATTTTTGCCTTGATGTTCTATCCTACATCTCTCATGTCCTTTCGTTTCTTTTTTGGCTTTTGGCATCTGTTGGAAAATATTTATTGATGGCACCATAAAATTGAAAAAATTTGTGTGTATGAATGGTGTAAATGCATCAAAGACTTGATACAGTGAGGTATCTTTGAATTTCTTTTACTTTGTCTGTTTATGGCCAACTAGTGCTACTATATGCAATGATGCAGGTAAAGAAGGACGCAAATAACTTTACACTTGTTAGATAGACAGGCATTCAACTTGGTGTCTGGACACGCTAACTTCGTACGGGTAAAACTTAAATGGATGTGGATTTATGGTCTGTTCTGATACTTTTCCATTAACTATTAGTCTTCTTTAGTAGTGGTAGTACATTTTTGGTGGATCATGGATGGTCCTGGTTCTGCGCCGCCTCAGTCGTGAGTACAAGTTTACGCTATCTTGCATTTACTCCAGACGACTTTGCTGTAATGTAAGCAAGAAGGCCCGGGTTTTGTTTTCACTCACTGAATTTTGAATTCTTGGTAGGTTAGAGTATGCCCAAGGAGGACCACATATTGCATAGGTCCTGTTTTCATATGCTTCAGCTATCTTTAGAAGTTGATTATGGAGATAAGTGATCATTGAATTAGATTGAAAACATGTTTTACTCGAACATTTTGGAAAATCTTCATTTTCTCCTTATTAAAAGCTTAAAATGTGGTTTGGAAAATATTTAATTTCTTATGCTGAAGTGGTGCTATGCTAGCTGGCTCAGTTATCTAGTAGTAACTTCTAAACGTTGGAGAGATGGTCCAATCACCGGTCTCCTTCAGCTTATGCCGAAACTGCCAGTATCTCTATAGGGTTGCAGACTTCCAGTCTGCTGGCTACACTGAAGCAGGATTCTACTTCATACAAAGGCTTTTTTTTTTTTTTTTTTTGACACCTGTTTCCATTATTAACTTCCCCTTATAATTCCATATTTCCATTCCTATATTCTATGGGGGTCCCGGACCTCCTATTAGCCCATTGTTTCTTAACACATGGGCTACGCTTGGGCCGTGATATTGTTAGCAGCAATGGGTCCAAATTGGCCTAAAAATGTGATTGTTCACACACAATTATTCGTGATTGTTGACAGATAAACAATTATTCGTGAAGTCACACACACCACTTTCTTGTGTGATACTTTTATTCCACAACCATTAACTCTCGCAGGCTTGCACATCGAGTTATCTCCAATTCCTGTTAATCATGAGGCCAATAATTAACAGTACGCATCTAAAAATGGAATTTTGTTTGGCCAGCATTGTTAAATTAGGGTTGTCAAACCTGTAAAAAGGCTTTCTATCTATTCTTGTTCAGAACTATCAAGCACATATGGATATGCTTCAATCCGAATTTATGTTACAAGACTTACAGTACTACGAATTTAAGATGGTTCAATTATTGATCATCAGTTGTGGCTAGCCAATGGGCTATAATACATATACTAGTATATTTAATTGGCAGCAAGATCCGATGGATGAGTAAATATTTGCAGCGGTAACAACTGCTACTTTGGCCAAATAGCCTGTCCTCTAAAAAATCATTCATCTCATAAATGGAATCAGTTGCAAATATCAGAGTGATGTGAGTTTGAAGTCGAGCAACCATCACCTGAATGTTTGGTGCTGATAATCAAAAAGTACTATTTTTCTATTGATGTATCCCTTTGACTGCCGAGATGGGGACAAAAACATGTAACCCTTTTGAGTTAATTTGGAGTAATAATCATCAAGCTTGATAAAATCATTCAAGGAAGCTTCAGCTTATATTACTGGCCACATAGGATGGAGATTTATTGTTATCTTTAAAACGCCAGATTTACAAGTTAACAAGCTTAAAAACACGTAAACATTAACACAAGATAACAAACAAAACTTGCATTCCTGTACGTAGTGCAAGTGAAACGTATTAGTTAGTTAATTCAAGTGTAAGGTGATCTTTGAACTTCTATCCAGCTCTTGTACTAATCTCTTGTTACCGAGTCAGGAAATAATAAAAAATAAGTAAGGTCATCCTAATTCGTAATGTAGTATTAATTTGTGAATTTAAAATTTCATTTAAAGAAATTGGTTATTATCTTAAAATGGATTTTTAAAAAATAAAATAAAATGGAGGAGTACAATTCAAAACAATGACAGGTAAAAATACAGATTACGTGTTCTGAATTTCTGAGTCTCATTCCATTACATTGTTCTTGCTTTTTTTTTCCCCTCAAATCTAATTAAACTTCAAGTTTATAGAGAGCAGTATCTCAGTATGTTCTCACGTTTCACTTTTGGGATGATAACCCCTCTGAGTAGACCTGAGCCTATTCATTGATTGCTGTTTTCAGAGTATAAAAAAGAAGAAGAGAAGAGGTTGAAAGAGAAGGTTCAGCTTTACACTTCACTACTACTACTACTGCAAGTCAATTAGTACGTAAATTAAAATAAAATAAAATATAGGATGAAGATCTATGATGATGATCGAACTGATCAAGAAGCCTTGTTCAATTCTGTTGTAATTAAATTCCTCTATGGATCCACCAAATCTACCTTTTTGTGTGGATTCTTTGAACTTGTCATGTAGTGGATGCTATCAAAGTTGTGGCAGTGGGGGGATCAGTATAGTAGTAGTAATTGTATTGTATGCATGCTAATATCTTAAGAAGCTCAATGTCGCATCTTATGTTATCTTTTGGCCTCATCTCTATTATCGAAATGTTAGTATTAAGAGGAAGGAAAGATGCAAAGAAAGTAGTGGCTTTTTTTCTTTAAAAAATTACTTTTAAAAAAATGATACGAGAATACAAATATGATTATTTTTATTTCTCTAAGTCAGGACAGGTTACCGGGTTGTAATACAATTCATCTATCAAAATAGGAACGTAATATTGCGAGAATCGAGCTTTGAATCTTTTCATAATATCGATCTCCTTAGTATGGGCCAACCTGTTGGCAGCAAAGAAAGTAATAGTAAGGAGGCGTGAGAAAGAAAGAGAACCAAGGCATATAATATATTGTCAGTTTTTACACAAGCAAAAAGAAGAAGAAGAAGCAGAAGCAGCAGCAGCAGCAGAGGAGGTTCAGAGGTGGACCAGATCGATCCTTAGATTTTCCATTTTCCCCTTCCTTTGTCCAACCGACAACATATGCTGTCTGTCGCTCTCTCTTCCTTCTTTATTCTTTTCTCTCATGTTCATCATGTATAGTACTCCTACTGGCTACTACTAAATACATAGCACACGCAGCAGAGGGAGGGAAGCCTACTACGTACTACTACTATTTATGAGCTGCACCCAAAAGTGAGGCCAGATAGTTAAGTCTCACTCTTACAACAAGTCGTCCTTACGTTTCCCCTTTTTTTTTCTGTCTTTTATTTTATCCTATCCTCTATTTGTGTAGTGTTAACTGAGCTTGCACCAAAAGTGTAGTAAAGAACCCTACACCGCTCACCTCCATTTCACTTTGTTGCTCCAAAAATTTTACTACTGAAAAGAGACTTTCTTTCTCTCTGTGGTCCAACCCAGTACGTAGTACTCGACCATTTTCAACAATATCAAGACTACTACTAGAAATAGTAGTATATATTAGGTAAACTTGTTCTTGGATTTTGCCTTGTGAGGGTGAAAACAGCCAAATTAAGGAAAGGGAAAGAGGGTTCAGAATATGGACTGGAATGGCAACAATCTTAGACCACCCTTCATTTCTCGACCAGCTGATACTTCTTTGGGCTTCTTCTACAACTACAATTATGACCCTTATCAAGGTGACTACTCAATATTGTCTGTGCTCTTTTAGTACCCTTGTATTAGGTTAGTTTATAGTTCTTTTGAAACATGTGTTCTTCAGGTTAAGTTGAACTTTTCTCCTTTTTAAAAAAAAAAATTATTTATAGCTATATAGATCATGCAGTTCAGAGGAATGCATAACTCTGCTAGATCTTTTCTTAATTTCTGTGTATATAGGTTGTAGATATTTAGATAATATGAGAAATTAACATAAACTTGTTTAATTTATTTGACAAGAGCTATGTTAGCTGCAAATCCTGCAATGTAACAGTTATCAAATGTCTGAACTCCGACCCATTTTTAGATTGCATTTATATGCTAGTACTAATTAGTAGTAGTAAAAACTAAAAGAATGATGTTGTCTGGTCGAAAACTCTGAAGAATGAAGACATCTTTTTGTTTAACTTTTCTGCTGTTGGTTGTTTGCAATTTGAAGTCATAGCAGAGATGAAGCATGCGATGCAGACACCACATGCAGGACTGGATTCAACTATGGACAAAAACTGTAGTATTATTTATGGGAATAATATTCAAGATTCAGAAGAAGAAACGACTGACAAGTGAGCAGTTGGAGTCATTGGAGAGTAGCTTTCAAGAAGAGATAAAACTGGATCCTGACAGGAAGATGAAGCTGGCCAAGGAGCTCGGGCTTCAGCCTAGACAAATTGCAGTTTGGTTCCAGAATAGAAGGGCTAGGTGGAAAGCTAAGCAGCTTGAGCGCTTGTATGATTCACTTAAACAGGAACTTGATGTTGTATCTAGAGAGAAGCAGAAGCTCCAAGAGGAGGTTAGTCCAAATTTTAACTTTATGATTAATCTTTCTTACATCAGTTATAAATTTTTTTAGCCAACAGATATATAACATTTGATACGTGCAAAAATAATATTCAAAATCTAAACTCGATGGTGTAAAGGGACGTGTATGGAATATTAACTCTCAAAGTTTATACCTGCTCCGTATTCAATATTCTTCTTTGCTTTAGTTTTTAGAACAAGAAAAAGGGTAATTAATTAATTAAGATGATGAATGCCCTAGCTTTGAGTGACTTCAACACTGGTTATGGTCATATTTGGACAGGTTCTGGCTTTGAGAGCCATCTTAAAGGAACAAATTGGAAAGAAGGCAGTTAATTCTACAGGTCAAACAGAAATATCTGGTGAAGAAACTGTAGAAAGCACCTCCATTCCGCCATGCTCTAGCAATAGCAAGCCTCGAGGAGGAAACAATCAGCAAATGGGTGAGTGCAGCTACGTGTTCAACGTGGATGACTATAACACTGTGATGCCGCCACCTTATTGGGCTGGTCTACCTTCATATCCATGAAATCATCAAACTGCAGCTTCATTTACTAGTAACGTCGTTGTTTATAAATAGATGTTGTTCTGTTTCTAACGTTAATAGGTGCTAAGTTCTAGCGACCGAGATTAGCTTTAGAAGAAGAGGAAACCTAGTCCTTTTGCATGAGAATTTTACTCTCTCTATCATCCAACAAAAGTTCTAAGTTAATTTGATGGGACTTGCTCCGTATATTCAGTCTGACACACAACATTGCAATCAAGAGGTTATATGTCAAAAATGATTGTTGTTCTTATCATTATAAACTTTGACATCATTTCTCTAATTATATTCTTTTAGCTTCATTAATTATTTAGTATATTAGCCAATTACTGTTGCTGCAGTCTTCCCTAAAATTATAGGATCGGAAGATGATTATTAATTGGATGAAGGTTGGGGTGAATTAATATGTCATTATGTTTACCTTTCTTATAACAGAATACCAAACAAACAGACACGAGTTACGTCTAATTAAAAGACACTAATTTATTTCCAAAATCTAATTAGATACAAATATACAACTGAACCCTTATAATTAGATAAGTATATTTTCGAATGTTAGACTCGTACGGACAAATGGTATTATCTTCTTATGTATACTCGTAGTGGTTAGTGCATTGAAATTTGCCCTTACATTTTGATATTGCATTGACCTCCTATCTCAGTCCGTTACCTATGCAAAATAATTTAGAAATTAAAATAAGATGTTCTTCTAGCGTAAATTTTAAAAATATTTTAGATGTCTATCATACTAATAATAAATTTTAAAAGTATTCTATGTAATTACAAACACCCCAACACCACAAAATAAAAAAAATAAAAAAAAAAATTATAACCTCTGACTCCAAATCCTCTCAAATATTGCTCACCCATTGTTCCTACGACACAAATGTTTCCAATCCCGAACTAAAAAGGCACGCCTGGTCTACACCAATTTGATTAAAATACTGTAGTCTAGTAACAGTCATTATTGTTGAAAAAGAATACAAAAGCTGCAGAAGAAAATTGCTCCTACAATTCAATTAAAACTTGCTTTAGCTTTGTGGGAATACTAACATAATTTGTGCTACTTACCCAAAATTAAAAAAAAAAAGTGTAAATATTTTGTGGTAGCTTAAATTTTGTTTTTTGGGCCTCTGTTCGTAAGCCCGGAATAGAATCAACGCGTTAAGCAACAGGTTTAAGACCGCCAAAGGCCCAAAACTACAGATGCTCTAGAGCCTGTCTCTTCTAAACGTTCAAGGTCAGAGGTCCACCAAATATGTCACCAGGTGAATAACACAAAAAACGATGGACATGTAGCCCAAGAAATTGCCTATCATTTAACCGAGATATTTGGTCAACCCAAGGAGAAAAACCAATACAAGAATATACAGTGCCCAAGTCCAAGAACAAGAAACGTCTGCTCACAATAGGAAGATATCTACCATGTCCAGGAATTTTGCCCATCAGTTAGGAAAGCTAAGGGGACTCGGATTCCAATGACTAAGGAACACTAAAATTCTTTCCCTTTCAGATGTATCCTTCTGCATTATTAGAGCTGATGAATGCAATTACCAAAATAAATCGCTGTAAGCCCAACTTAAAGCAAAAATTCATTAGTCATCTAGGTAAGTCACGTATTCAACACAACAAAAGTATTTCAAAAATGCAATTGGAGAACTAGAGTCAAATGATTCAAACACTATCAAATAGTGAAAATCACACACATAATTCCTACTAAGATCTTAAGCAATGAAACAACAGAGGACACTTCAACGCTTTCCACCACCACCTCCAAGCTTAGGACCTTTAGGTGCAGCACCCTTAGGCACATTCCCTTTGCCTCCAGCCTTCTGAGACTTGGCCGTCACCTCAGCTTTCTTTGCTTTCTTCTCATCTTTTGTCTTCTTGATCCTTTCCTTGATTTCACTGCCCAAGAAAAATCAAAATCAGCTGACCAGAGGATCACATACACTTACAGCAAAAACAGAAATTTCTAATCTAACTGAATGCGTGTTTCCAACAGATAATGAGCATCTTACTCGGGAAAAAAAAATGAAACAGATCATGTGCATCCTTTTAAAAGCAATGGTTTGAAACTGCGAGGAAACCTGATAGGATGATAAGGCTTTACTAGCCAAATGTTATACCAAGTCTAGATCTGCTCAAAACAGTCCTGGAAGAGGGAAGCAAAAAAGATTTTATACTTGGCTTCTGGGACAGGAGATAAAGTTTGGGAAACTAGGCCATGAGAATTTTAATTTCAAGATGAGGATTGCTGTGACTTTATTTGAAAAGGGAGAACATGCTCTGGCAAGATAAATACTGTTTACTGTCAAGAGACATAGACTTTTAGAGCTCAAGTCTAAACAAAACAGATAAAATACCCAGAAGTATAATAGAACCAAAAACCAGTTTTTCTGATCCAGTCCCATTCAGTCAGCTGGGTATAGCCAATTTTGCCTGGTTTTCAGAATGACAATTAATACATATCACTACAATGAGCCAAAACACATGGTCTCAGCGCCACATATGGACAACTAGAACAAAGTAAACAACAGAGCTTACCGGAGAGCAGCCTCCCTCGCAGCATCTCGAACCTCTGCCTTTTCAGTTCTTCTCTTCTGAATAACCTCCAAAGTTGCACCGACAATTGACCTGGAGTATGGTTTCTTTGTGGTACGTCTCCTCTTCTTCACAGCCTCTTGTGCACTATCCTGAACATTCATGAAAACAACCAAGTTAACTAGAGAACGAGTAAGACTACATGGTCAGCCTGGAAAAAGGAGGCAAAATACAGAATAGGAAATTGCGCCAGAAGATGTGCCCCAAAATTGGTAAAATTTTACAACTTAACCTCCCCAACCAGGAACTTAAATAGTTCCATTCCACTGCATCAAGTTTTCTCCTTAATAAAAGGCAAAACTGGTGTCACATGTGTTCTTACCTTCTTATGCTGTTTCCTGTACATAGCTGTCCAGGTAAGTTTTGAAGGCTTCAGACGATTGTGGAAATATCTCTTGCATTTTGAATTGGCAAAGAGGAAGACCTAATGGAATATAAAGTTAAAAGATGGAAAAGAATTCACCAACTACTCCAACAAAACTAGGGAAAGTTCAAGTGAAATACCTGAGAATCTGATCGAACAAATCTGATTCCTTTCCCAGGGTATATCTTTGCCCCACTGAAACGACAGAGTTCTGTCCTGGAAACAGCAAAAATTAATCATGTCAAGAGATATTATAGAGCTGAAAACCAAAAACGAAACAAAAAACATGAGAAAAGAAATAAGCGGAAAGCATGACATGAAACACCATTGGAGAAAAACAACAAGGGCGCAAACCTCAGTATTATATAATTCCACTCACACAACTAGTGTCAATTGAATTCCTTGATCACAATGTCTTCCCATGTTAACATACAGCATTAAGCACACCGAATCTACTTTATTACTTCGTTAACAGATTACCATTTTAAAGTGAAGTCCTTTAGGATATTAATCCAACACCTGCAATCCAACTATAGACAAAAGATTCCGCAAAACTTACACTAAGCATTTTTCTTCACAAGAACTCAGAATCTAAAGAAATAACGACCGTCTAATTTTCACCAAAAAAACAATATATATATATATATATATAAAGAACTGCAAACTGCCTAAAGACCTCAAAACTTTTGCAACCTAAAATGCCGTTATCATTCTAAAATTATAACTAAGCCGAGAACGATGTCCAAAATGCTTTTGTAAATTGAAGAGTTTTAGGTCAATGCTATATGGCTGTCTCTACTATGATGCATCTTCCAATAAATGCAGCAATTTTCTTACCCAAAATCTTCTAATTTAATCTAAATCCCCCATTAACATGTATCAAAAGCGAGCATCAACATTTAAATTAATCAAAACACAGCAATTATTTGGCCAATTATCAGCTAAAATTTGACCGGAAATAAGCAAAAATTTGAAACTAAAATAAACAATACATAAAATATGATAAATCGGAAATATGCAGATAAAAATCAGAGAGAGATTATACTTGAGAACCATCGCGATTGGATGATTGGAGGTATAGGGTTTGGTGATGGTCTTAAATCGCCTCTGCTGCGGAAACCCTAGTTACGAACCCTTTTATGTGAATCTGGATGGATGGAAGACTCGATTACTCATTGGACCCACTCGCTTTAGCCCAATGGTGAATTGGGTTGGGAATCGGAAAAATAATAAAGTTTTGTTTACCCAATTTTTTATGGTGTACCCGATATTTAAGCCCAGTGTGTCTAGACGTCAATGAATAATCCATCGTTGTGGATCATGTTGGGCCCAAAGTCGATGGATTCATAAGTTGAGCTTTATTAATGTTTAATAAACAACTAAGAAGCAAGAAGCCAGAAAAAAAGAAAAAAAAGGACTAATTGTAACCGTATTTTTTTTCTCATTTATTTTTGTTATTTATTTTATTTTTCCTATATATGTATTATTAATTTTTGCTTAATGAAATATAGGTCCTAAAGATAAGTGCAATTACTATTACGTATAATCAAATGGAAGTATAATTTATATTATAATTCTTGAATTATTATAAGATTAAAATACTACAAAAATTCTAAAAGAACAGAGTAGTAATATTATATATATAATAGTATAGCAGATATTTTATTACATTATTTAAATTTAAAAAAAAAAGAACAAGAAAATTCTATTTTAGTTTTACCTATTTTAAGTTTTTGTTCAAGATATAAATTTTTATTTTTTTATTTTATTATATTAACCGAATGTATCATGGATAATTTGTTATTTTGGCTGCATATATGATTATATATATAAATTTAAGATTAGAAATAGAAATTATTATGAATTGAGATGTAAATTTCCTGTTGATTTGGTTTAATTGGGGAGAGAACTAAGAAATTGCATTTTCGAAATGAGTATATTAGGAATGGTTGCAAATTATTTTTTCTGAAAAAATATTTATGAATTTTGGATTGCTGAAATTAAGGTTTCTCAAAAAAAAAAAAAAAAAAAAAAAAGGTAGTTGAATTGTATGGAGATGGTTGTTGGCAAAGTTCCGGTCGGCGAGATGGATTATTGATCTGACTGGATCTGTGAAATAGATCCATAGCCTGGGGAGGGGCTACAACGATCGATAGTTGGGGTGCTTGGTGGTTGTTGGACTACAGTCGTCGTCAGTTGGGGTTATTGGTGGTTGTTGGACGGCAGTCGTCGTCATCAAGCAGAGAGAAGGTGAGCCATGGTTGGCCATGGTGGTTGTTGCTGTCGAGAGTAAAGATTGGAGTCAGAGGAGAAAGGCTAAAGAGATAAAATAAAAGATTAACGGTGGTTGATCGGAAATATTTGAATTTGGCCAAAAAGGTTAATCGGAGAAGTAACTAAGTCGGGGAAGATGATGGAAAAAATTAGAAAGTTTTTAAAATTACAATATTAATTCCTCTAATTATATGATATTATAGTATGACTTGCAATATTTTTAACCTACGTCTTCTTTTCAACTACCAGACGAGACAACCTTGTAAGGTCATTAGTAGTCTGTGAAATTAGAAGAATAGTCCCACAGTTTGGAAAATTATGACTGAGACTTGAAAATTATTTTTTAAAACTTCAAATTGACCCCTAAAATTTTAGTATAGCTAACAAATGATATCCAAAGACTTTATAAGATATACAAAGATTTCCAAGTGACTTTCGAAAATTACCAAAGTAATTATCTAAAAACTCTTAATAGTTTTATAAAGTTACCAAAACACCGTGAATAATTTTCTAAGTTTACAAAAATGGCCAAATACTAATACTTTCTAAATTATTAGTGAGGTTCTAAAAAGTTTTCTAGTGACGTTAAGAAAACTCAAAATATTTTGGAAAGTTTTAATAAAGTAAAATATTTTGGAAAGTTTTAATAAAGTACCATAAGTTTTGAAAACATGACATACAAGTATTTTGACTGGATAAACAAAATAATTTGAATATTTTAGCTAAATGAATATAAATATTATTTTGAAACCATCACGAGTTTAATTATTTCTAATATCATCAATTAATACAAGGATTATTTTAAAATAAATATTTTGAAAACATGTTAAGTAGTTGAGGTTATTAGACCTTGATTAAAAGGGGATAATTTTTATGGAATTTGCTATACGATTTTACATGGTTTAACAAAAGAATATTTGTTTGAATTATTACTAATAAAGCATTATGATTTTCTTGTAAGGATTCTCTACAAGGAACAAAGGCAAATAAAGACACGATTATTTGACTGTTTGAGGTAGGTGGTACTTACTTTTGTATATACTTTTGAAGTTGTGTTCCTAAATTATGTGTTTTAGAAATTATTTTATGACTGTACATAATTTCTAAAAATTGTTTGTGAAAATGTATTTTTACCCAAGAATTATTTTGCTATGAAATTCTGAATCATGTATGCTTATGTGACTGTTTGGTTTTAAAAGTTTATGGAAATGCATTATTACGTATATTTTTTATTATGCGTGACATGTATGTATTGTATGGGTAATGATAAGATATTATAACTCTGAACAAACATGAAACAGTCAGTAGGGGTTATAATTCCAAATTAGAGTCAGTCATGAGAGACTTGGCAACACAAAGTCAAGAAAGATTTGACAATAAAGCCAAGAAAGACTTGGCAATGCAAGAAGAAAGTCAATAGGAATTGCAGAATTTTTTGACAGCCTTTTCTAATAAAGTTAATCACTAGGTTGAGTACTCAAAAATCGACGACTGCTTGTTAGTTTTGAACCATTTAAATTGATACATGTTTTATGATATAAAATTATACATGATGTATGTTACATGAAAGTACAAGTCATGAAGAAATGTTACATGATATATAAAAAATGTCACAAGTGTGTGACTTATTCCGTTACAAAAATGATATTATATATTTTACAAGAATGATTTGGATAAAAATATGAGCATGTGATAGTATGATAGTATGCATGATTTGTGTGTGTATATACATATATAACATCATGATTCAACAGGAGTAAATACTATTTACTGGGTGATTTATCGCTCACCCCATATTTCTTATATTTTTGTACAGAAGACAAATACAGGTATGTATTGGTTAAAGATAAGAACTAAGCGTTCAAGAGTAAGGAAGAAACTTAAAGCGATAACTACCTTAGAGATTTGTTTATAGGTTTATTCTACTAAGTTAATCATATGTACTCCTAATGATTATCCATATTTAACGGTTTGTACATTTGTTTATGATTTGGTAAAAAATTGCATTTTTTCAAGTTCATATATTTTTAGGAATTGCTTCCGCTATTATAGCCAAAATCTATTGTTTAAAGCGTACATGCTATGATATCTTGTATTTTTGGGATTTGCTTTTAAGGATACGGTGAATGACATATGTGTGGCAAGTATGGGTCAGGAACGTGACACTAATATCCAAAGAAATTAAGGCAAGAAAATAATCAAATATCATACGTTCATAGAAAAATTCTTACTTGGATCTGATCATGAACCCTTTCATCCATGTTGAATTATATCACCTAACATCATTCCCCTTAGTGGATGTGACTCAACATGAATCAAGAGTTATCCATGTTAACCTATATCACTCCACATAACGGATATAACTCAACATAAATTAAAAAATTTATATTACATCCTAGATCAAATGCTTATATATAAGAATTTTCCTATCATCATGTCAAAAATTAAGGTTCCTTAAAAAAAAATGTCATAAATAAGGATCCATCAACTGATACACGAAATAAAGGTTGGGATTGTAATTCTTAACACATAGAATATATTATTATCTATGGTTCTTCTAATAACAGCTTAATATTTTGCGACTTGCTTATCTTCTTTACTAAAATTTTTGTTTTAATAGAAGAGGTTAACATCTAGATTGGACCCTTGTGCATTTTACCACGTATTAGTATGTTTAAAGTTTGTTAATTAGCAAAGTTTTTCTCTGGTTTTGAATGTGAAAAATTTATGTGTTGGAGAGATAACCTTCTATCAAGTTGATCAAAGTTACTGACAGTGACGGTATTAACCTGCAAATCTCCCTTGCATAATGAAGGACCAGGGGCTTCGATATAAAAATAAATAAATAAAACTAGTGTTGTAGGTTGTGATTATTGATTGAAATATGTCCAATTTTGATCAAACACTTATCTATTACGTAAATTATTTTTTCAAAAAATAATTTAAATTTAAAATCAACAGTTTAATTAGATGAATGTACGATTTTAATATTTTAATTGCAGCTATCCTTATGCAATTCAGTATTACCATAATCCTCTCCAAATTCTAGTTGAAGCAAAGATCTTTTAAATCCACTATCTATATTTTGTGCAATGTGATCCCTCCCACATCGAAAGTAGAAGAGAATATTGTATTGTTTATAATATCTTGAGTTGTGAGTTATTATAACTTGATTTAAATATTTTAAATCCATTAATTTTCTTTAAAAGTTGTTGGGCAACTCAAAGTCCGGGTTGTTAAGAGCGAATCTTGTGTGGTATTACACATGTAATACTAGTACATATATTTTCGCAATAATGGTATGTTGAACAAAGATTGTCACTCATCATCCTTTAGTCATCAATGCATCTAAAGAAAAAACAATTTACTCGAGGACAGTATAGAAGTCTTCTTATTCCCAACATTCCATGAGATTAATAACAATGATCCACTTACTACTTATTAATATACAACTTAAACTCGGAGCTGGCTTCATCCTACTTGTTTTTGGTCACCGACAAAGGCATCATACCATATGACTAATGTCTATGCTTATGATTATATATCATCGGAAAATATACCATTAATGTCTATGCTGAACCCATATGATTATATATCATCGGAAAAGATATGGGGAAGCGACCCTTAATTTTTCAAGCCAAGATACATATTATCATTGTAAAAAGAACAAGATTAGAGGGCCTAATTCTCAAGTCCTACTCCACTCGAAAGAACTGTTCTAGCATATTAAATGATTGCCTTTTTTTTAATAAGAAATTTAAGAGTAGGGGCGAATCCAAAAGTTAAATTTTGAGAGGACAAAAACTATAGATACATATTCTTGGAGAGACACTTTTATAATTTTTATAAAATTTTACGAGATAAAGTCTAATTTTTTAAAAAGGAGTTATTGAAAATTAAAAAAAAATATCAAGAAAAATAAAATATTTTTAAAACTCTTGGGGAATAAGATTGTATAAATAAAAAATATTTTTTTATATTTTTTAAAATTTTTGGAGTACAAAGTCTAATTTTTATAATAGTATAATAATAATTTAAAAAATTTTAAGGAAAAAAAAAACATAATTTTAAAAATCTTAAGGGCGATTACCCCTCCGCACTTCCTATGACCCGCCCTTGTTTAAGAGGGTAGATTAATTACGAGTACATATATCTGGTCGCCTTATTTTATCGTCTGAGCAACCCAAACAGCTAGTTCAGTAAGAGTTATATCATGCATGTTCTTTGAGCACTACGGTGACCCATAATGATAGAGCAAACATGTTAAATGTCCATCTCACGCACTTTCTTCCTGATTTCAGGTTCCATTCGTTTCCCAAGTCCTATTTGACAAGTTTTTTTCATGTTTTTTTTCTTCTCTATATCTCGATCATGTGATGTACCAATCCAATTTTGGCGACACCACAGATTGATTCATATTCCCTGCGGGCGGACCCTGCGCGCCTAAGAGGCAGTCAACATGCATCTAATTACTAGCAAGTACTTTTGTCATGTACAACAAAATTGGGAAGATATTTGACAGCTAACAGTTTATTATCTCTCTTCCTTTCAGTCTTCGTCTTCATGTACTTTTTGACAACAGGAATCTCTATTCTCTTGGACCGTAAGTCATGTGAATATTTGGTGAATAACATCCTTCTTGTGTAATCATTGAATTTACAAGGTGGAGGTATCTTGAATGATGTACTAATTTCATTGATCAATACATTTAATTACCTTTAAATAATTTTCTTGTTTAATTACAGACTAAGTAAACACTTGAATGTTTTAAAATTACAACTTTACTTTTCGATTTTTATTATTTTTTAATCATCTCATTTGTTAATGCCCTCCCCGCGAGTAACTAAATAATCCATGGGCTGTTGTTAAACCATCCAAATGCAGTAAGGGTGCTTATTCAACCATAACGTATTTATCAAACATTTGTGTCGTGAGAATAAAAAACAAAACATTTACCAGAAAGACATTCACAACCAAATCAACAAAACAACAATGACTGGACATTCCTGAGAACAATCCTCACTATTGTTGATCATACTGATTCGACAGCCACGACGGAGCACATGGCATTCGAATAGGCCATCTGACACAGCCGGTATCATGCAATCATCCATTGTGCATTTGGAACTTGGAAGCATGCAAATTATTGGATTGGGAATATTCAGATGAGATAATGTGGTCGAATAACATCACGCATAAACAAGCCTTTTACTAATAAAAGATCCACAACCAAACAGAGTCACAGGGAACCACTAACACCACTTTGGAAACCGCTGAACAAAATGGAGGTAAAGGATGTTGTTAGCACTGGCTAACTCACCAACCTGCTATCTTTTTTCGGCAAAAGATGAAACTAGGTGGGGTGGTCAATTAGGCATTGGCCAACGCCCAAATCTGCTGCAGCATTTCCATTATTGGTCGTGTATCTTAATACTACTAAACATCTACTTTAACCAACTTCTTCTGCAACAGGAACTATACTACTACTGGCTGCTACAGAAATCTAAAATTCCCATGAATTCATGATTGTGTATCATCTTCACGCTCTTCTCTATTCCTACCACCCCTGTAAGTATCAAGTGATTAACAAGTTAATAAATTCTAACAAGAAGCGATTATTTCTCAGTTTATAATGAAATATGTAACACGAAAAGTGTGGCTATATATAGTTACCCATTGTGATTGCACTGGCGAAAATTACACCAGAGAGGATGAACACAATGATTGAAGCTCTCTTCAGAATTGCAACGAGTCTTCTTATGAAGAATTGGCCCCAGAAGCCAGCCAGGACAGACACACCCATCAGGTACAAAGCTACAAAACCAAACTGATTACGTGAACATTTGTATTATCAGAGTAAATTACAGTAAATGTGACAGGCTGATGATAGCTATTTCGGGAAATAAGATTATCATTAGGTAACATTTTTCAAAGATGATGAACAAAGTATATACCATATGGAATAGGGAACCTATTTAGGAGATAAAACTCCACCACGGATAAAGATGATGAGAACATCATCACAAACGTCGCAGTCGCACTAGCTACCTGTAAAGAAAACAAACTAATATCATAATTTCGTTTTGTCCAAATTTCAAATAAAAATTACTATAGCAGCCAAACTCCTTCAAGTCATCAGCCAGTGACACAAACAGGATATCAAACTTCCTAGTATTTTCTAGTGGATGAATTGATGTTGAGCAAATCAAGCCGCAAGTGTTTTTAGCACAATTTAGTGGAGGGGAGAAAATTGGAACAAGAATGAGCCACAAATACCTGAGGGATGACACCAATTTCAAGGAGGAGAGGCCCTAAAATGAAGCCACCACCAGACCCCAACAACCCTCCAACAGTACCTCCTAAGATACCACAGAGGGCACAGAATGCAAGATTTGTCGCTGTCCATTGGATGGCTGCTTCACATATTAAATCCTGATTCCCTTCAAGTCTCCTTTTCTTGCTTTCTTTATACAATTTAACACACTCGAACCCAAACACTACAAGGGAAACTGGGACCTGAAATGTCAAAAATTAGAAACAAAAGGGATCCCCGAATTGAGCTCATATTGTTAGTATGTTATTCATGTACCTGTAAGATGTTGAGCACCCAGTATATGCAATGTGCTACAGGGAACCAAATCATTCTGCACGAAATAGTTGCAAATGCATTCATAAATCACAATTAAGCAGAAAAAACAAACATTTGATTAGATCGAATGGAGGAAGGTAAGAGTGTCATTTCACTTGCCTTCAAAACCTGAAGAAGTAGAAAACAGATCCATACTAAAACCAGCACCCCAAATTTCTTTAGATTAAGGTTAAACCTCATAATTTGCTGAAATTAAGGTAAAAAAATAAAGTGAGATTACTTACAATTAACCAATTGAAGCTATTATGAGAAAAGGAGAAAAATACAATTACTACAATATGCTTGCTTTACTTACCAGTGCTGTTTTTTCCTCTTTAGGGACCAGTGGCTCGTATTCCGTATTGATTAAGACTGATTGAAAATGTAAAGAATCAAAATAAAATGGTAATTAAGCCATCAGCAGACGAAAATTATCTTCTGTTGATCTTTGCAATTTTGATATTTTTACCAAATTCAAAGCATTATCGGAAATAACTTACTTTCCCCGCGAGAATTAACAAGAGTCTTTTCCTGTTCTGCAATCTCTTTCTACAATTAGCCCAAAGAACAACTATTAAACATGGTTAGTGTTGGTTAGTGTTACAAGAGATACTTAATTTTTCAATATTTCTCTAAATGCAACGTTTGTGCCTGTTGCCCCACTAGGTTAACAACTAAGTGCAAGTAGCAAAGAGTTATTTATATTTTTTTTGCTAGGAGAGAATAATTTATACATAAATTCAGAAATTTACTGAAAAACAAACAAACAAACAAACCAAACCTTCATGATAGTTTCTTCCTTCCACATCTCAATCCCCTTAAAGAAAGACCTTGAGGAAGTACCTATTGCCAACATTATGAAAATAATGACTGAGAAATCAACAATTAATCATTGCTTACCAACAATGAGTATCATAATTAATGAAATGCTTGGGTTAAAATAAATAAGAAATTGAACAATAAACATCCAAGTCTCAGTCACCAGAAATATACATTAGAAATTAGAAAATAGATTAACAAAAAACTTGTCATGGAGCATAAAAAATATGAATACCTATGAAAAGAATTATGATGAGAACAGTGATGAGCCAATATGGGAATACAACACTTAGAGCAACTCCAATAGTAATGCCAAGCATAAGCATGGGCTGGAATAGTAGGGCCAATTCATAGTCAATAATTGGAACTTCTCTGCATGGATGAGGCACCCTCAAATTGTACCAAACTGATGATGCTGATGCCCCCATTATCATACCTGTTACATAATTAACACGATCTCGGTGAATAATGAGCCCCAAAAAAAAAAAAAAGAGCGAGAGAAGATGGGGGGAGTTGGGGTGGAGATGCCAGCGGAGAGTCCTAGATGACATATAGCCATGAACCCAATACAAGAGAAAAACTGCATTTACTGTTTAATTGTTTATCAAGAAGAGTAGTTGAGAATCTTGTTTAAAAATTTGAAAAGAAAGCTACAGAAAGACATGAATTTTAGATGGAGAGAAATAGAGAGAAAAAAAAAAAAAAAAAGAGAGGAATATTTACACTTAGAAATGGCAGCAGCAGACTTGGTATCAAATCCCACAATAAGAGTAAGCATGGGAACAAAAATGCCTCCCCCTCCAACACCGCCCACAGTTCCACATGCTGATCCCAGAAATCCTATTATTGTTGCCAGTATAATTCTCCAACTGAACCTCAACTCCTGTCAATTAGCAGATAACAACAATAATTAATAATGAGACATTAATAATTCTTAAATATACATGAGAAACATGCAACAGCCAAGAAAAGGAAACAATAATGTTCACGCAAAAAGAGTCCACGAAAAAACACCAGGGGACGACCGAGAATAAGACAAGATGGTGAGACTTACAGGCCAAATTCTTGATTCAGATCCATCGGAGTTGTTTGATGAAGAAAGAAAAGATGGTGGCGAAATCGGAAGACTAGCATTTGGAGTGCTATTGTTATAAGTATTAGTATTAATGAACAACGCAGAAAGTATAATTACAGCCACCGAAAGGGGTGTTAACAAGTACGCCACCAACCCTCTTGTTGCCATAACACCTTTGACACCTTTCTTTCTGCCCCCGCCCTTTTGTCTACTCTTTTCTTACGTTAATTTCTTCAATTCTCCTCCCTCTCTCCCTAAATTCTCAATAAAAAGAGAAAGATCGAAGTTTACAAATTATAACCCCTCGCAGTCAGCCAACTTTCTTTATTTATATACAACTATCAATCATTTATTTGGCAAGGACAAAAATAATAATAATAATAATAATAATAATAATTTCCTTTTTCTTTATTTGTGGAGAAAGCGTAGATATGTGGGTGGGTGCACACGTAATGTAGAAAATTCTTACATGGATCCGATCTACAGGTAGGATGGAGCTCTTGGTCCATATTAATCAACATCATCCGAAAGAAGTTTATTTATAATAAATTAGAATGATTTGGATGAATATGGATCAAATGATTTATTCCACCCATTTTGAATTGAATCAATCATTTAATATTTAGCAAGGACAAAAATAATAATAATAATAATAATAATTTCCTTTTTCTTTATTTGTGGAGAAAGCGTAGATATGTGGGTGGGTGCACATGTAATGTAGGAAATTCTTACATGGATCCAATCTACGGTAGGTAGGATGAAGCTCATTTATAATAAATTAGAATGATCTGGATGAATATGGATCAAATGATTTATTCCACTCACTTTGGATTGAATTGTTGTAAGAATTTTCTCACGTAATAGAACAGGCTGGGGAGAGGTGGCAGTTTTTTGTTTTAAGGAGAAACAAAGGGTTAATTGCACTATGCAATCCTAAACCTTCACTTGTTTAAATTTTGCTTTCCAAATTATTAATTTTATTAACTTAATTTTTATACTATCAATTTTTGATATGCCGCTTAATACTTACATCACTTGAAAGTTCGTGAACTCTGAATCTATATTTTTGTTAAAAATACTTTAGTACTTATACATGAATCAAAGTATTTCATTCATCACGTGTTAAATTATAGATTAAGTCTTGCCAATCAAAAATAATTAAAAAATTACTAATTTTCAACCGATTTCAATAACGCGCCATGATAGTATGAGGTACTAATGTTTTTAAAAATTGATAATTAGGGGACAAAATATAAATCAGTGATAATTCAGGGTGTAATATTGCAATTAATCCGCAAGCAAAATTATGCAATATATGTGCATGGTGACTACAAATACACGTGGCTTGATGGGAGTGGTTAGTAAAGTTGCAACTCAGTGTACAGTACTCTGTCTCGCACGTGCGTGCACAGGTTTGTGGTGGGACCAGAGATATAGTACACGATTACAACGAGTTAGTATTATTATAATAAAATTAAAAAAAGGTATTATTAAAGTTTCGGTGGATCATATAAATCCTTAGAGAATGTCTTCTTGTCTTTCATTCAAGGTCTTGATTTTTTTTTTTTCGTATTAATTCTAGGACTTAGATAAAAAGAAAAAAAAAAAAAAAAAGTCAAGAGGGGTCCAGAAGTTTGTGTGAATATGTGATGCGAGGCATTTGTGGTTGTGATTTCGGTTTTATAACTTAGATGGTGATTGATTGAGAGAGAAAATAAAATCTTTGTACTAAAAAAATTAATTTCTGGCAATGGTACGATGAGACTTCGATATCTATAGTTGTTTTAGCCATACGTTAAAGTTGAAATAGAAAGAAAAACAGGATTTTTCCTCCTAATAAATCAAATTGAATGTATTGATGGAATATTAATTTGCAGTTTCTACTTTTAAACCAGTAATTGAAGTTCATAAAATTCAAATCCTTATGGTTTCTGGTGAATTGATACGAAGAATATGCGAGTCTGATATGGATACTTTCTAATTTCTATTTTTTTTGACTAATTTTATTTTACACCCCTCAATTTATACTCATTTCTCACTTTGTATTCCGAATTTTAGTTTTAGATACTTTGTACTCCCAACTCTCAAATTTGTCTAACTTTAACTCCTTGTTTATTCTCGTCTAAAAAGTTAACAGAATGATTTTGTTTTTGCATATAAAAATATAATTGCATATCTTGTTGAATTTGTTATACATACAAAAAAAAATTCATTAATCTTTTAAACGGTATTATAAAAAGAGTTGAAGTAGAACAAGTTTGAGAGTTAAAGATGCAAAGTGTCTAAAATTAAAGATTAATGTACAAAATAAAAATGATTATAAGTTGAAGGGTACAAAATAAAATTAATCCTTTATTTTAACATTCAAGTTCATTAAAATTAAGACTTTTCTAACTAAAATCATATCTAATTTTGGAAAGGAAAATCGTGTAATAGACTACAAATTTAATATTACGTGCCAAAATTATATATATTAAATTACCAATCCTAATTTTAAATACTTTGATCAAAATTTTGTTCATTTTTATAAGAGACTAGGATCCTATTGATCATTTGATCAATTTAAATAAAAAAATACTGTTTGAAAATGGAAATATTTAAGAATTCAATCAACTTATTTGTTATGTTCGAGTTTCCCAAAACAATAAGACGGACAAACATCTTTATTCTGATCAACACCCAAAAAAAAAAAAAAAAATCTCTTTCTCCTCCAATGATGTCGTGTTTTCAATTGCCGGACTACATACTTTGATGATCATTGATTCATTTTGCTTTTAAGGTTTCTGATGTATTTCGGTATTGGTGAGAAATCAAGATCTTGTCTCGGTTATGGTAAATTTTTCGTTGAGCTCTACGTTAACCAATACCTTTACCGGATATTCCACCCCGCAACCGTTTGTGATTCTTTCGAAAATTCATTCGAGAAAATTTATTTTATTTGAAAGAATCTTACTAATTAAGAGTCAAATATCTGTAATTGTTTAAGAAACTTAATTACTCTCTTGAGCATCTTCCTTATTCTACTTGAACTGAATTTATTACTTTTGTTTTTAAATGAAACCTCCTTTTTTGGAAAAATATAGCAAGCATAAGCTTTCCTTTTTATTTCCATGTACGGTTTTCTTCCTCTAAATTATTTTAAGAATCTAGTTCATCCACCGAAAAGTATCCTTGATTTGAAATACTATAAGTTAATTAATTTTTTTTAAAGAAAAGCCAACCACTTTCATTAAGAAACAATGTCTAATGTACTTAATTCATTGGTATTTCCTTGTGTAAAGATTCATTGTGTTTTCAAATTTTATCGTTTAAGGAATTTTTTTTTTAGTTTACGTAATCTTTTATGGAAAT
This sequence comes from Cinchona pubescens, assembly GCA_025175665.1. NCBI lineage: Eukaryota > Viridiplantae > Streptophyta > Magnoliopsida > Gentianales > Rubiaceae > Cinchona > Cinchona pubescens. Next base: position 1,447,020 of record JANKKI010000129.1, on the reverse strand, counting down.
AGTCCATCAAACAAAATAATTCCTAAAATTAGGAGAATTTTCTTTTCGAAAAATGATATTCCTTATATGAAAAAATCTTATAGTCACCAAAAGCTTTTCATTTTTGGAATCAAATCCTCTTAATTGAAAATATTCTTGTCTGGATTAATTTTTTAAATCTTACTTAGTTGAAAATATTCTTGTTTGGATTTCTAGTTTCCGAAACTTCAAATATTTCTTCTTGAAACCTTCCTTCAAAATTTTACTTGCTCCTATTTAGTATTTTAAAATTATATTATGTCACCTTAACTCGTGTATTGTCTTTCGGTTCCATAAAAATCAACACTTCAGCAGGATGCAGCTTCCTTAATGTCTTAAATGAAACGATCTTGCTTTACTATAAATTATGTTCACATCCCCTACTTCTCCAAATAAATTATGTTCACATAACATCTTTCCTTTTATCATGTTTCATATATCAACCACGGCAGTAATAACATATATTTATAGAGTAATTAAAATTATTAGATTCCCACAAGGAATCGGCCCGACCAAATTGACTAGCAATTAAAAATTAAAAACAAATCCTATTCAACTAAATAATCAACTGGGAAACTAATAAACAAATTAGACTTTGGTTTAATTTTCTACAAGTAATTATATATTAATACTCCCTAATATTAAAATAAATATTATAATCGATGATGAAAAGGGAATTATTATTTTTAATTTTATTTTATAATACGATTGAGTAATAATTTTTTTATAAAAAATTTAGCAATTGGCCCCAGACCTCTTTCATGTTTTTACATTTGTGATGAGTTTGTTTGGCTTCAAGCGTACGTGTCATGGATGGATTCGTATTGACCTAACACCTCCCACCATTTTTTGCTACTGTATCGCAGTGCCTCGATAACGCTAATATACATCCACGTGGATCGCTGGTTGGCTTGTCTTAGATCAGTTGAATCTGAAATAACACACTATAAACATTCCGCCCAATCTCTCTCCATGCATTATTTGCCTCGAAGTTTCCACCAAGCATTTTTTTGTAATGGTGAGTGTAAATATTTAGTTAGATTTAATATTTAGTATCATTTGTAAATTTTGTGATTAAAATTAAATTTTAAAAAAATTTATTTATATCAATTAATATTATAAATTTTTTAAAATTTAATCCACACTATAAATTTATAAATAAAATTAAATATCTAACCTATCTAAATATTTGCCCATGATCTATCCATTTCTACTTGACAGTGTTTCTGTTTTTGGTTGAATTAGTAGCAAGTTTAAACAAATATTCTTTTGTCTTCTTCTCTTGCAACTTAAGTTCTTTGCCATGGAAAGACAAAATATATACTTAGTCAACCAAATGCTCACAACTCTCGAGAGTTAAAGTGGGAAAAGAGAAATATGCACGAGTCCTATACATACATATATCCATTTTGAAATTCTTTATTATACAATCCATAGTGAGTATTACATGCCTTAGATAATTAGAAAGTTATAAAATTAATATACTTTAATTATTTCAACGACTATCATATTTATTTTATATTACGAAATAAATAATTAAAATTTACTTCATTCACTCTTCAGCACCCTAAAAAGAAAAATTTTAGCTTTCGGAGTAATAGTGAATAATTCATGGTATTGCATTATTGTTTTTTATTTCAGTTGGGCAAATCATTTTTTTGAAGAAAATTTTGTTTACTCGTGCACCATTACCTTCTTTGGCCTAGTGATTAAGCTGTAATTGGCCGCCACATTAAAAGTACTTTTCGTGTGTAACTATTTGCCGTGACATCCTTTGCTATAGTTGCGCATGCACCATTCCAAGTTTCCAGTTTTGAATACCCTCGAATGTGATCATGAAATTAATGAGTTTTATTAATTCTACCGATATTATTAATTTATCAGTGACGAAACGACTACGTTTGATTTTTCATTTTGAAAAAGGACAAAATAAAGACAGGTAGGATGAAAATAATTTTGATCCAAATGTATTTTTTATTAAATCGAAAATTTTGGATAAGATCGATGTTACGAGCAATATTGGGGGTGTTCAAACAGACAGAATTGATCATCACCAACTAATTCCCATTATTGTACTTTTTTGCAAGAAAATTCTATGGTATCCTAAAAGTATTATATTATTATATTTTGAATATTTATTCGATAATAATAGTTTAAAATACTATACCTTAAAAAGAAAAAAATAATTGCCCAAAGTTATATGTAGTATCATTGAAGCAAAAGGGAAGAAGGTTTAGACCTCTTATCAATATTAGGAGTAAGTTAGGGGTAAGTCTTGAGTTATTTTGTAATGTGAGATAGCCGAAAAGTAATAGAGTATGATCGTCATTATCATTTAACGATTAGAAATATTCATTCTCACGGTTAGTGTTGCGAGTTAACAAGAGAATTATTCATAGTGGTTTTTTATGAATAGTACGCTATACCAGAAAAGAAAAATGTAATTGATCAAATAATGCCTGATACACTACAAACCGATTCATTGTTTGTCGGGCAAAAAGAAAAAGAAGATAGAACTCAATGATTTCTAAAATGACTAGTATACAAGCAGATTTTGCATTATAATGATCTATATTTTAAACTTCACGGCTTCTATTATTCCCAACCCTTCTAAAACAAACAGGAGAAGACAAGAAAGACATCAATCACAGAAAAACTCTATCAAGATGGCTGGCTACTTTGGATGAATTTTTTTTTTATTTTTTAAATAATGTTTTACAATCATAATTTAAATAGTCATATAATAAATTCTTACATTGACTCGATCCATAGTAAGTGGTATGAACTCTTTAATCCAAATTGAACCACATAATTAATCTTCCATAATGATATGCATGAATTTAGATCAAAAAATTTATATCACCTATCGTAAATCGGATCTATTTTAACAATTTTTTCCTTCCAATCACCTTTATCTCACATATCACATCATACCTGAAATAGGCTTATTTGGTATCTTTAAAACTTTATCACGATATATGTGCCTGCTCTTGGGCCTTTCGTTCCGATTTATCAAATTGCACAACAGAGGCCCCAACGTTTGAATGGCCCTTTGACAAGGATAATAAAGAGAAAATGGTTTTCCATTTGGGCCGTCACCAAGCCCATTGTGATGCGCAAAAACTTTCCTAGTGGATTGACGCTTTGACTTCAAGACTACGATGGAAGCATTAATAGGAATGAAAAGTTAAAAAAAAAAAAAAATTACGTTGAAAGTTGAATCGTATATCACAGAAATCCATCAGTTGATTTGCTATATGCAAAATTCTACTCCCTGTTTCATAACAAGTATTATTAAATTACACAAATTTAAAAATAAATAAATAAAATGCTAGCCTAAATTATCTTTGTATATCAATATTCAACTACTATATGATCCCCTCCTCCTCCTCCTAATATGACAATAAAGGTTAGAAAAAAAAAAATTTAATTTGATACAAATTATCAAATACAAAGAGTTGTAGCTACTAATCAAACCCTCTGTTGGGACTTGGGACATCTCAATTTGGTATAAGCACTATGCAACGCCAAGGATCATCTGATGTGTTCATCTGTCAGACTATTCAATGACAATAAATTTTTAACATTATTTTAACATTACTAACAAGATTCGTGACACTCCGCAACAGGATGAAGATGATGAAGAAATTACAAAAGAAAATTAACGAAGAGAAATGCAACACGCCCACCAAAATTGAACAATTAATTCACCATGATATTACACACAAACAACAAAAACATCATGGGAGCATTTTTTTCTTTTTCCCAAAAAAAAAAAAATGTTATTAACTCCAAAGAGAGAGAAATACAGTTCTAACATCAGCAATCAAGTCCTGTGCTTGTCCGCTCCACCTTAACAACCCCAACCCCTTCCTCGTCCAATTTTCCAGGATCCTCAAACGTCTGCCCAGACGAACTCATCTGATCAGCATTTTTCAAGTACGATGCCGCCTCTCCAGCCGGAGTTCTTTCAACGTCCACCACATACCTATCAACAACCCTCTTTGTCCCGCCGTAATCCCCGGTAGCATCCGTCTCCGCCTTTACGTCCGATGGATGTGTTAGCTTCTCCTTTATAGCATCTCTCACGCTCCCAATCGCGCCGAAAATGTTGCTCGTCCCAGCAATTCCCCTGTCAATATTAAAAAAAAAAAACAATGTTTTCTCATTAAAATTACATTCGAATTATAAGAAGTACAACCTAGAATTAATGATCATTCTAGAGGCGGCATGAACAGATAAATTAATTAAGTGACCTGTCAGCTGCAGTTTCGCGATCTCCCTCTTCTTTGAGCTTCAGCTCTTCCATTCTTCGTCTAGCATCCTCCTCAGTCAACTCATACCCTTTTCCTAACAACATTCACAACCATATTAATTAAATTCCTGTGTTAAAATAAAAGGATTGGAAAGGAAAGAGGAGGAATTAATTATAAGAGGTAATCTTTTGTACCATAATAGTAGTTAAAAGTACAAACTCTTTGTGCATTTAATTTCAAAGATTCTAGTACAACTACAAACTAATGTACAAAACAGACGATTGTAAATACTACAAGCTAACTAGGCTGATAAGCGAACAAGCTGTGAATGAAGATGAGGCTATAAACGGCTCACCTTCCCAGCTTCTGCCGTCTCTACGGCCTTTTGCTCGGCCTCATCTTTCTTTCCAGTCAAGTACCCCATAGCTCTCCTAGCAGCATCGGCAGCGGAATCCTTCAATTCACCCAGCTTACTAATACTAGTGTCCTTTCCTTCTTTGGCTTTCTCGGCAGTGTAATCCTTGTACTCTTCAGCTTTCTCCACACTTGTATCCTTCGCTTCCTTCGCTTTCGCCGCTGCATAATCCTATGTGTACTCCCCTGCTTTCTGTGCTGTAGCGTCCTTAGTTTCCTCTGCCTTTTCAGCTGCATAATCTTTATATTCACTTGCTTTCCCAGCCACCGTGTCTTTCGCCTCCTTCGCCTTGTCAGCTGCATAATCTTTATACTCTCTAGCTTTCTCAGCCGTTGCGTCTTTGGCTTGTTTTGCCTTATCCTCGGTAGTATCTTTTGCTTCCTTCGCCTTCTCAGCAGCAGCATCCTTGTACTCTCCCATCTTCCCCATTGTGGAATCTTTAGTCTCCTCCATCTTCTCAGACGTACAATCCTTGTATTCTCCAACTTTCTCCCCAGCTTCTCTTGCCTTTTGGGCTGCTGAATCTTTCGTCTCCTTTGCCTTCTCAGCAGTATAATCCTTGTACTCTCCAGCCTTCTCGGAAGCTTCCCTAGCTTTCTGTGCTGCCGAATCTTTCGTGTCCTTTGCCTTCTCCGAAGCTTCTTCCGCGGTTTCCCTAGTCCTCTCGGCAGTCTCGTTCTTAGCGAGACTTGCCGGTTACGACCTCCTTGGCATGCTCGATTGTACCCTGAACCGATTTCAATATACCACCAAGAACCCCAGTTCCTCCTCTCTCTTCTCCTCCATGTCGATCATGGAATCTTGGCTCCTCCTCAATTCTGTCTCCTTCACGAAGTTCCTGCTTTCTCTCTCTATTCACATCACTCAGCTCATCTGCAGCCACCCTCGCCGCTGCCTCGGCTCTCTCTTCCTTAGCTGCTTTGCTTGTCGCCATAGTTTGATAATATTAATCTAAAAATTAATGCAAAATCCTTAAAAAGATCAAATAGACTTATCCGATACTTTAATGTGTTCCGCACTTTTTTCCTTTATCTAATATAGGTCGAGAATCAATATAAACATAAGCTGGTGAAGTAGTTGTATGCGGACACATGGATGGTGAATCATTGATACATTGCCACGTGTGTGGTGGGAGGACACGTAGCTGCCTGAGGTGAGGAGACGCGTTAGCTAGCATGCATGCATGCGGCAAACAGACAGGCGAAGTAATGCATGAGTGGTACGTGACTTATTTTGGATAAAAAAAATTTAAATAACTTTGATCTATAATAAATTTTTTATTATTAGTTAATTAAAAACTAAAGAGTTCATATCTTATTGCATAAATTCATTCACACGCTGGTGAAGTTTCTGGTGTTGACCGAAGTGGGTGGGTCTTATCCATTCAACGAGGAAAATTCTTTACTTTTTGACTTTTCAATTTGATTGTTCAGCTACTAGTCCAATGTGTTGGGGCTGAAATTGGGCCTGGGTCAATAGCCTAGACTATAGTGCATAATCTCGTACACATGGGCGTTATAAACTTCATATCCAGTCCCACCTCAATTTTTCCCCCCCTGCCAAAACCCCCACCAAAATTTAACTATCTGTGATCAGAAAGGTAGAAAACCTACCTTTTAATGACCTGTAGGCCCATTAACCAATGCTATTATTGTAATGGGCATCCACTCATTTTCACAAACCTCTAACTAAAGACATATCAAAAAATAAAAAAATAAAAAAAAATGAAAAGGAAAAACCTTTGTGAATCAAGATACGTAATAGTAATTATTGTACTTCGACATATTAGAGATACAAGATTACAATATCATTCTGCTCATCCACGAAAGAATTGGTAGAAACATATTAATATACTTGCGAATTACACAACAATATAATATCTGTTACATCATTCCGATTAAAAACAATTGAAAGATAATAAATTAATAGGCTTAGAGATCTCTTGTCCCATGAATGCGCAAGTTGAGTCTTCTGAGCCAAACCGAATGAAGAATCATGTGAAACACATCATAGCGCTTGGGAGGAGAATTAACCTCAAAATGCTGTCTGATTTGTTTACCCCTCCTCTGCATTCTAATGTACTGTCTAGTAGAAATGCTCGTCAGAATTTTCTTTAGGTTCGGAATATCCTTCACATGAATTTCAACTGCGAACGACTTCCAATTCAGGACATCACTAAATGGCGGCACATAATGGTCCTTGCGTGGATGAGTACAGGAACACAGCCAGAGTAAAGTGCCTCCACCATTCTTGGGCTCGCAACCTCATAACCACTTGGACAAATGCAAAACTTGCTCTTCTTCATCTTTCCCAAGTATGAAACACCCTTTGGTAAGTACCTGTGAACCTGAATGTCTTCATCTTTGTTTTCCCAATGCTCAAGGAGCACAGGCCTGATAGGGCCGTGAACCCCACCAGCAAAGAATGCCAAAATTGGTCGCTGAGAGGGTGATGGACCGCCGATTAAGCCTTGTAATGTACCACCTGGAAGGTGTATCTCTGGAAAGGAAACATCTTTTATAGGAGATTGAATCCTTCACAGGTATTTGCATTACACAAAGCACGAATCGAGTTTTTGTACAGCTCAGGAACTGATGAGGAAAGTTCAGGCCCCTGCAATATGCAATCAATGGATAACAAAGGAATTTAGATTTGATATCATGCAAGTCGTGAGCAACCAATAAACAGAACAAATTCAGAATTCATCTTTAGCTAATTTACCCAATCATGGCAAGAAAGCATCAAGTGATCTGCTCCGAGGCTTCGATTCCAGTAAGGATATTTTGTGGAAACGAGGGTGACATAATCACTAACTGTTTGTTTCATTGGTTTCCAATGATCCTTCAGTTTTTTTTCATATATAAAGTGGACAATTGCTGTTACACTGATTGGAAGGAAGTAAACATGGGCCTTATTGGGGTCTCTGGTCCTAAACTTCGTCATCTCCATTTGATAAATAAAATTCCCCTCCATAGAATATATGCTTTTACAAGGACCGTTGTGGAAAATAGGAGGCTCTCCTTCTTCGTACACATATAACTTGAACTGCTTTTCCATTTCCAAGTAGCTCCTGAAATGATTCGAGGATATATAGATTAATATCAATTTAGCAGGACCCAGAAATAATCGATACTTTTTCAATTCCTAAGATTCAATTAAGCTAATCACTTGGACAAATAGATGGGATAGTATCTAACAGAATACCAAGAAAAAGATAAAAAACACAGCACAATCAACCAATATACACCCCACCAAAAAAAAAAATGAAATAAAAAATAAGGTATATATCTAGTTGAACACAATACTCTACAGCAAAAGAATTGAGCATGCATCGATCTGTACTTACATACAGCATATGTATGATCATATTACTTCTATACAAAATGCTTTGTTATATATATATATATATATATATATATATGTATGTAAGTATAGATCCTGAATATATATATAAGATGGAACAACAGCAAGAAAGATAAATTTGAGTACTAAGCCCATACTTTTAAATGAACTTTCGGAAATATCAACTTAAATTATGCAAAAAATGCATTAATTGTATAACCTATCACTCACACAATGGAAACCACCAATCCTTGCATCCTCAACAAGTTATTACCAAAAAAATGAAGATAGAAGTGGAAAGGGCACCATACCTATGGAAGGCATTGGCATTCCAATACATGGGGCCTGTCGGTATTAACATCGACTCAGTAGTCAGGATCGCGTGACTGATTTCCTTTTCTAGCATCTCTAATCTCCAATCGAGCTTGCTGCATTCTTGCTTCAAGCCTCTCTAAATTGCTAAAGTTTCTATTAATTCTTGCACTCAAAGAAGGGGCATGAGATCCATTGGAAGAAGACACGGTGGTTCTATTATTGGTATTGTCTAGTATCCCTTCCTTCTGTTTTCCCTGTTTAATGATATTAAATAATAAAAAACAAAAACAAAATTATATTAGATGATTCTGTTATAGTTTTAGCAGTATTGGTATGTAAATTTTTCTTCCCCCCACCTAGCAGTATTGGTATGTACATTTTTCTTCCCCCCAACCCAAAAAAATGATGTACATATTGCATGGCAAAAGAAATTAAATCCAAAAGTAAAGATATTCAAGAAAATATGCATAAATTGTACAAAAGGAGAAATGTGTTGCATCTGCACCATCCACAGACAAAAAGTTCACTATTGCAGTTCCTTATCTCGTTTTTTATGCCATAAGATCCATAGAGAGGCTGGACTTTTATTATGGGAAAGTGTTTTATGCCTTACTTTATTTTTAGTAGTGTGTCCAAAAATCAAATTAATAGCTAGAATCTAATTGATTTGGTAATACCACATCATGTGCCACCAGCAAAAGACCTCCCGGGCTTTGATCTTTGATCATTGAGAAGACAAAAATAATTCAAACTCCTAATATCCGACCATGCAAAAAAATATATATATTTCAGGAAAAAACAAAAATACTAGCAAATGTAAATAGTGGGCCAGCGAATATTCCTCATAACTGAAATTTAACTTCAACCCAAAAAAGGAAAATATAGTGGAAGTAAGTCAAGAAACCAGCTGGTAGTAGTCTTTTAGTCGACAACTTACTTCTTTAATTTAACCCAAGAATACTGTTAATTTTTTTTTTGGGTCTGTCCAAAACTGCTACTTCAACGTTAGCTACAATCAATGTTGGTATGGTTTTTCACTAAATTTCTTCTACCTGTACAATTCTTTTAATAATTGAATAATAATAATAATAATAATAATAGGAAAAGGAACCCAATAAAAAAAAAGGAAATAAAAAAAGCGTACATAAATAATTAAAGACATCATAAATAAGAGATTAATTACAAACTTACAACTTGAATACCAACAAGCGGTGGCGGTGGCGGTGGCGGTGGCGAAGGCGAACTAGAGTGGTTAAAATTGTCTTCAGTAATTATTCCGCCACCGACGACGACGACGTCCTCCGTGCTTCTAGAAGGAGTCGGTGACGGTGTCAGCTGATCAACGTCATCAACACGCCTTACTACTGCTCCTCCATCTCTCGACGGCGAACCTGAAAGTGATGACGTAGGATCTTCAACAACGTTAGAACTGAAGGCAGTAGACGACGAAGGCCACTTCCAGTTCCACCCCCATGGATGACGTTGATAATTTGATGCAAAATCCCAATTATAACCCCATAACAGCACCATTATTCCAAAAACCAAAACCACTGACACCATAACCGACCAAAGCCTTGAAGATGTCGACGAAAAATATGTTGACCGTACGTTTTTCCTCCACCCTTCCATCTTCTACCCAGTTAGACTACTAATACTAGCAAAAAAAGCTAATTAGTACTAGCTGTTACATTCATCTGTCAATTGTTGTTACAATTTCTCTCGAATAAATCTGTATAAATTACACAATTACTAGAATTTAATGTAATTACGCTGAATAATGAGAGTTATATACGGGGAAAGTTGAAGAAAGAGACGGGTTTGGGTTTGGGTTTGGGTTTGGGTTTGGTTGGGGTTGGGTTTGTAGTGATGAAAGAGTAACAGTTGTTGAAAGACGGTTGTGCCTTCTCGCCAAGCGTCTGCTTCCTTTTGTCTTAATTTCCGAGTTTTTCATGCAAAATTCCCCTAATTTTACCTCTCTTTTTTTTTTTTTTTCCTATATATAAGGCCGACCCCACCGCTGATGTCATAAATACTGCCATCTGCTTAACTTTGTTTGAAGTACTTTAATTTCACTTGATTTTCGCGTCGTATTCTAATTCGGTACGTAATGCAATTGTTTCATTCCATCTACTCCTAGGAGAAGGAGGGGATAATTAACGTCGAAGACTCAAAATTGCTGGTAATAACTAATACTTTTAACTATTAAAGCTCAATTTAGTTCTAATCTCAATCATGTGGATGAAAATGTTCTTCAGGGAAATATTTTCAAAATTTTCTCTTAAATCCAAACAAGGGAAAATATTTTTTTATGTAAATTTTTTTTCAATTTTCTTCCCATGAAAAACAACGAATAAGTCCAACAACAGTATAAATATTTTTTTTATAAAAAAAATCCACCTCTGGTGATTTATTCGGATCATAGTTCAACTGGTCTGATTAAACTAGCCAAAAACATTTTACGTCCAAAAGGACCCGTAGTGGAAAAACGAGGAAGGCAGATTGTCCCATTAGCGAGCATCTTTATAAATTGTAATAGCACTTTCTGACCCAAAAAAAAAAAAAAAAAATTTGCTAATAGCAACTATTTTCAAATCAATTTAGTTGACTTGTGTGAGTAGACTAGTTATGCAAGATTATTAACTTAAAGAAATTAGGTCATGTTTTGAGAGTTACCCGAGTGAAAAGAGTTTCACGAAAAAAAAAAAACATGCGGGATAATTTGCCTTTTGTGTTTCTTTTTCTTTTTTTTTTTTTCAAACTAAAAAACAAGACTCGGTTACGAAACGCTTTCAAAAATTGTATTTTTTTAAGAGAAATATTAGAATTTTGATTGGTGATAGGAAGTCAAAGTGATGTGCAGCCCTATCCAACCTTCGCAAATTACAAGTTCATAGAGTTTGAAATTTTAAAGATCTTAGAAATTTTACAACATAGGGTATGCGTTTGGGTTGGGTTAGTGTAGTTTAGTGATCAAAGAGTAACAATTGCTTCGGCCTTAATTTCCGAGCTCTTCATGCAAAATTTCCCAATTTTCCTTTTTTCCAATATTTATGGCCTACCCAATGAATGATGTCATAAATAGTATAGTCTTATAGAGCCATCTGCTTTATCTTATTTTATTCACTAAGGATCTGGTGTTAAAGTTGAATTTTAAATGGTAAGTTATGAAAGTATTAATTGTTGAATTGATAAAATTATATTTGTTTGTTAATTAACTAAATTTAATTTATGAATTAAATATCTCACTTCATACATGTATTAATTTATTATAAATAATTGTCATATATGTGCGAAAAAAATTAAAAATTAAGAGATGGTGTAACTGTGTGTAAGAGAGAATGTATGTGCGTGATAGAGTGTATGTGTGAGAAAAAATGTGTGTATATGTTTAAGAGAAAATATTGTGTGTTATAGAATGTGTGTGAATATATATAAAAAAGTATAAGAGAGAATGTGTATAAGAGATTGAGTATGTATGTTTGTGAGAGAGACAATGTATATATGTGAGGGAACAGTATATTTTTCTACTTCAACTTCATTATTTTTTTTTTCTTTTTTCCCACAATTAATTTTGTTTTTAGTTTTCTTACATTTTTGTTTTTGAATTTCAAATACATGTCAACAGTCTATAATTATAATGGAAAAAGGGTTTTTTTTTTTTTGGAAATGCAAAGGACAAGGATAGTATGACAATTACCTTTGAAGGGAGAAAATAGGATATTCCATCACGGTCTGTTAGCATTCTTACCAATTGCACTATTGAGGTTTATAACACTGCTCGTGTAAGTTTAACAAGTTAATTACTAATTTGAAATTTAATAATATTAATGCTAACATTTATGCAAGATAAAATTTTAGCAATAAAACAATTTTGAACGTGTTGACTTTCATTAACAGGTTAATACGCAAACAAATGTGTATGCCAAGCTGGATTACTTAACAGGATTGAAGTGGCATTGGAGGACTGAAGCTTTTGATCACCTCGCAAAGAAGCATAATGTTCATTAACATCCGTCAAATGGAATCAGTTTACTATCAAAACGGTTAATTGATCAGAAGACTATAACGAATGATACTTTTGACTACCTTTGGTACATGACCAAGTAAGTGTAACATCCGATGCAATTTAGGTCTTCAGTAAACCTCTTGTTTAGGAAAATTTTTTTGTTACTCATTTCGTTTTCGTATATTGTAAGTCAATGTATAATTGAAAAATAATGAAATTTTTTTACTTTTAAGTTATTTCAACGATTATCCTACTCATCGTTACACCCATTGTAGAAATTGACATGATATGGCATAGTTCTCAGAAAAGTTGTAAATGAATTAATTAAATTCAAGTTCTTTTTTTGGCCTAATTATTGATTAGAAGATTTAACTTGTACAAATCGCTATTGGTTCGATACCAATAATGGCAGTCATTTCTTTATGTGAAGGATATATATGTATCCGTAGTTGAAAAGTCCTTGATAGTACATTTTTTGTAGATATGCTATATCCTATAGTGTATATGAAAGCAAATAGGATTCACGCATAACCTGTCTTATATCTCATTCTAATATAGATACTAAAATCTATCAATTAGACCTAGAAATCACCGAATCAACATAATATTTGTTTGGTATAAGGTAAATGTTTCTATAAATTACTAGTAAATTCTACTCTATTTATATAAATTCCCATTTCTCCTTTCTTTAATTAAATGTGTACCCGAATCAATAAAAATTACGTAATTTTTACCCTTTTTTAAAAATAATTTTAGACTATCTTCGACGCTAATTTTTACCCTTTTTTAAAAATAATTTTAGACTATCTTCGACGCTCCATTAGGAGAAGATCCAATTGTATTGAATTTAGAGGATATGGGAAAGGGAATTGCATGGACTAATGGAAACAACATCGGTCGATATCGAACAAGTAATTTTTGCCAAGGAAAATGGTTGTGATGGCTCGTGTGACTATCGTGGACAGTATCACAAAGAAAAGTGTCAAATAGGTTGTGGGAAATCTTCACAACGATGGTACCACGTACCTCGGTCCTTCTTGCGTCCTGAAGGGACAACCAATTAGTTATATTCGAAAAATTAGGGGAGTCCTCACAAAATTAGATTTCAAACGGTTAATCTAGTAAAAGTATGTGCAAATGCGGGAAGATCAAATGCCTTGGATTTATCATGTGGAGAAAAAGTTATGTCTCACATCAATTTCGCAAGCTTTGGCAATCCAAATGGTGTGTGTGGAGCATTTAGTAAAAAAAACTCGTTCAATTCAGTTGTTTTTCCAATTAATTCTTTTTCCTACAATAATTTGTGATTTTTAACCATTATTTTTTTTAATGTGTGTATGTCAGGCATGCATTGGAAGCAGCACGTGTATTTTTCTAGTCTTCTCGATAAAATGTACTACCTTAATGTACTTCTTTATCCTGTTCTGCTGCTAACATATATTGCGGTTTTATGTTCAAGATTTTGAGATTATCAAACAAGCATTCATTTTTCTTGTTTTTTTGGTCAATTAGATTATATCAAGCATTGAACAAATGAAGTTCGTTAATCATAATAGCCCGTGCAGCACAGTCACTCTTAACCCTGTACAGAGTCTCTTAACACATGTAAATTAAAGCTTCAAAGAAGAAAAATCACAATTTAGTGCTAGATTAAACTTCATTTCTAGATATCTCAATCCATTTCACAGGCATCTATAATTGGTCGAATGTTTTCCGAAAAGTGGCTATAATCATAATTTCTTTGGCAAATATTTAAAATATCAACACCAATTTAACAAGAACGGTATCTCAGTTCCTAATTTGCAGTTTATCAGAAAACATCGGAAGTGAAAGCTTTGCACTTATTCAGAAACTATCATAAGTGAAACGAACAATTCTGTAGGAAATATTTAGCATATCAGGACCCATTTAACAGGAATAAAATAAAATCTCACCAGTGATCTTTACATGAGCATTTTCCACTCGAAAAACAATGAAAGCCTGACGCATCTCTTACATGTATCTCCCTCTTCGTAACAACCGAAACATTCTTGAAGAATGTATGGCAGTCACCACAAAGAAGTATATTCTTCATAATCCTGACAGTTTTACCTGGCTTAGTCATTAGAAGTCCACAAGTAAAAGCTAATTTTGCACCATGGTAGAGAAGGTTCAAAAATCCTTCTTCTGATATTCCTCTGCTTCATGAAGCACAAAACTTGTATCAGGCACATACCCAACTTTTATACACTCCAAGATTAATATTTGTAGTCCACTGTATATGTCTTTAGATTGAGGATGAGTTCTATCCCTTGCAAAAAAGGAATGAACCTTATTGTCATGTATAATCCAGCTTTGGCCTGGGAATTTCCGAAACCCCTTCTCCCTCATCTCCTCCCTGACAATTTCAGAGCAATGCCACCTTCCAGAGGCCGAGTATAGATTTGATTTTAGTATGAATGTAGAAGGATCTTGTGGCTCCAAAGAAAGTATTTCCTTGACAACCCTTTTCCCAATGGTTGCACTGCGATGTGTTCTACAACTATCAAGCAAAGCACGCCAAACACATGACTTTGGCACAAAAGGCATCTTCTTGATTATTTCCTCTGCTTCCTCAAGCAGACCCCAGTACCCTAAAACGCCAACAAAATTTGCGTAGTGTTCTGAAGTAGGTTTTTTGATCTGGTAAATTGATTCCATTGAGGAAAAAAATCGACGGCAACAATCTACTAAATCTGAGTTAGTGTTTCTATAAGCTGAAATAATGAAGAGACAGGTAACTGAATCTGGCTGCACTCCTAATTTTTCCATCTTCATCCATATAACCAAGGCCCCATCCCCCTGCCTATGGAGGACATGACCAGCTAACAAGCTGTTCCATGACACTATATCATGAACTACCATAGTATCGAAGACCTTAATTGCATCCTCCATTTCTCCACATTTAGAGTACATGCTGATTGTAGCATTCCCCAACATAGTATCAGACAACAAACCGTATTTGATTGAACAGCAGTGAATTTGTTCCCCAAACTTATGAAACCCCAACTGGCCACATATACCAAGTACAGTAGTTGCTGTGACTTCATCCAAAACCAACGATTCTTCTGATTGCCCCACGCAGAATAGTGAAAGTGCTTCATTCAGCTGCCTGTTTCTAGCATATCCACATATCATTGCTAAAGTCAATGGAATTGAACTGTCCTGATTCGTTGGCCATCGAATGTATATCTTCTCGGCATCTGCCATTCTCCCACACCATGTGCACATGTCAAGTAATGCTGCTTCAACACAACTATTTCTCCCAAAACCAAACTTCAAAACAAATCCATGAATTTGTTCACTAGTATTCTTCTGCATTATAGACCCGCAAGCATTTAAAACACTAGTCAAAGTAAAATCATTTAACTCTGCGCCTTCTTCCACCATTCTGCAAAACAGTTTTAAAGCCCTCAAGCCTTCATCATTTTGGCTATACCCCGCTAAAAGAGCATTATAGGACACGCACGTCCTCTCAGGCATCCTATCAAAAGTCTCTGCAGCCGAATCAACAAGTCCAAATTGCATATAGGCAGTTATCATCTCAGTCCAAGTGAAAACATCTTTTTCGGGCATCCTCTCAAACAAATACATTACATCCTCTACACTCCCACACTTGGTGTAGAACCGAATAAGTGCATTATTGAATCGCTTAAATTGCTCTCAAACCCAACCTTGATTGAATGGGCATGAACTTCCCTGCCTTCCCGCATCCCAAAACACCCAGCAGCCGAAGTCAACAGACTCGACAGAGTAAAGTAATCGACTCTAAAACCATCTATCCTTAACATATCACGGAAAAATCTGAACACTTCTTCATAAAAACACTCCTTCACCAAACTCGAAATTACAGTATTCCAAGAAGCAATGTCCCTAGTTTTCATATCATCGAACAGTTCCATCACAAAATCTAAACAACTACATTTACTATACAATCCCATAAGTGCATTCACAACATAAATGCAATCCAAAAAACCCAATTTGAGCAAAAAGGCATGAACTTGCAAACCCAATTCTAAATCCAACAAACGAATACAAGCAGTCAATAAAGCTACAAAGCTATACTCATTAGGCTCAATACCTGAACCTCTCATTTCCAAGAAAAGCTCAATCGCTTCATTTTCTCTATTTGCCTTTGCGAAACCCGAAAGTCATAGCCGTGTATGACACAACATCTGGGCTCGAAATCGCCTTGAAAACTTTGTGGGCCAAATCAATTCGACCAAGTTTGATATAGGCGACAATAAGAGCGTTGGATAGATAAGTACCTTCTTCGAGCTTGAGAATAGAAGCGTGAACTGTTTTAGCGAGTTCAATATCACCGTAACGGACTGAGAGCTGAAGCAAAGGGGAGTAGTCATTGTTAGGTAGCTGACTGTTGTTGAGAAGCTTAGAGGAGGAAATCGAGGGGTTTTGAAGGAATTGTGGGCTGATACGGATATTTTGGGGATTTGCTTTGGTTCTTGAAGGAGAAAGAAATGAAGAAATTTCAGGCGTTGAAAGATAGTGAAGGTTTGTAGAGCGATGTGAGAGAAAAGGGTCTCGTGGAAAGCAGGGAGAGAAGGCGAAGGCTGAGGCGGCGGCGGCGGCGGCGGTGGTGGGGTGGTTGTGGATAAGAGCGGCCATAGAGAGCTAAGGCGCCAAGAAGCATAACTCAGTCGCCGGCTGAAAGAAAGTCCTTTGGTGTCTTGCCTCTGCTTCTTTGGCCCAATAGTTTGGATGATGCTGTCACTTTGGAAGATTTTTGGGTTTCATTTTCATAGCTTTTCTTTTTGATTTTGTCTTTATTTTTCTTTTCTTTCATTTTATGGTATTTCTATTGAATATTTCATTTATAAAATGCACAAAACAGATTGGAGGACAAATTTTTGCAGTAAAAATATGGCTAGTTTTTGTGGTTGGATAATCATGAGAATAGTAGTGATAGAATTAGGTAGAAAGATCAAAGATGTTTGATTTTATTTATTTTTTTGATACTTTAGTTAAACTAGTAAGGTGTACGTGCCTGATTATGTTCTTAATCAAGACTTTAACGTGAACAAAAACTTCTTGTATGGTGTACATATATATAATTGAATTTTTATTTGTTTAACTAATATTTTTTTTTTAAGGAAGGAATCACGCACAAGTCAATTATATCTCAAGTATTATATTTAGGGGATCATAAGATAATGTTAAACAATATTGAATTTGGAATTAAAACACTCAATTACTATCGCAATTGTTTAATCAATTAAACGAAGTGTAATTACAAGATTTGAAATAGGATGCAATTGTGAACATATATAAATTAAATAGAAGACTATTAATTAAATAATTTTAACAAAAAAATTATTTTATATATATCTTTTTTTTGAGATATTTGGCATTGAATATAAATTCATAAATTTCACTAAATCTAAGCAAATGTTTATTCTTTATTTTTACTTTGGATTGTTTATAGCAAATATCATGAAAACTCTATTTTTTATTAGTTTATAAGTCATTAATTTCTTATTTTATTATTATTTTTAGATCCGTTGATCTCAAAAAGTTACTTTTCTTAGACTTCTTCATTTTTTTTTTTCAAGAAAACGAAGTCTTACAAAGTCAACTTACTTTTCATGCTTTATATTTTCAAAATGGATTGGTGTGGTTTTACCTCATATAGTTTTTCATATTATTTGATTTTCAACTTATGTTATTGTATCCTACAAACGTCATAATATCAAAAAAAATAGATCTAGACAACTTATTCTTATATTTTGTGTACTTTTTTTAAATTATCTATTTAGCCATACCTTAGCAATTATTTTTCATTATCTTACTTGTATTATAGGTAAAGTAATGAAATTGCATATGTTAATTATCTTATTAAGTCCACACGTAATGACATAAATTATCTTATTAAGTCCACACGTAATCGCATTAATTATCTTTTTGTGTTTGACTAATATTCACGTTTGCAAGTCGATAATCTACCCCCTCCTTTTAATACCCAAATTACAAAAGGTTGATTGTAAATTACCCATTTTATTATACACAAATAAAGGTAGTGGTATAGTCTTTTAGCATATTTTAGGTTTCCATACTTAGGACAAAATAATTAATGGAGTTGTGACTTAAGAGTTCAAGGAGACAAACCTATTATATATATATGTATGTATGTATGTATGTATGTATGTATGTATGTATTTACTCTTACTTTATTTTGTTCTATACTTGTTTTACAATCAATTGAAAAAAAAAATTCTACCGAAAAGTTTACATATCATCATTCACCCACCTTTTAGCTTCATTTTATTACAACCATGGCATATTATTTGAGTTATAAGCCTAGGTTAAGTTTCCTATTATTTTATTTCTTAATTTTTTTAGTACTATTCTTTATATTGTGCATGTTAATCCCTTTTGAATAAATTAAAAACTTTATCATTAATGTGAAAATAAATTTAGATTTAATTATTTAACACCAAAGATTAGGGCCTATATATCCTTTATGCTATGCACCATATGCACTATTACCTTAAATTTAGTAGTACTCTCGGAACCTATGTGCAAAATATTTCCTTTCTAGTAAAAAAATCTTTTTATATTTGGAGCACCATCATAGAATTAATTTAGAAGGATTTTCTCATTTTGAGTATATATAAGATTTTAAAATTGTTGGTGGAAATAATCACAATTCCTATAAAGTGTATGTATTCTAATGCAAATTTCTCAATTGAACATTATTATACTACTACTCAGGTAGAGCCATCTATCAATGGCACAAAGTACAAAAGTTTGACACATTCAACTTTGACATCCTATGATTATCAACTTGAGAATTAAGTATTTCTTGATCAACATCTTTAAATGAATTTTAAAATTATCCTTTAAGCCCCTCTAAACACATTCATACTTTACTAACATCATCAATTACTAAAAACACAATATTAGGATACGAACAGTAAAAACATATGATTAAATGCTTTAATATATTATTGTTAATCACAAGCCAATGTTCAATTTTTATATTCTTAGAAAAATTACATGTAGAATTATAAAATAATTAACGAATTCAGAACACGAATAATCAAATTATAACACAAAATTTTATTTTCAAATTAGTTCATATGTTACAGGTAATAAAGAGTGTTCTAAAAAGTCATTTTCATTACATGTATTTATGGTGTTTAGATTTGTTATAAGAATTTACATTCAAATATCCCATTGCTTTTGAAAATTTTGCATTTATCTTGTATGTTAATGTTACCATAACCTCTTTTAGATTAATCTTTTCATGACAAGCCTTTCTTCATTCATCTATAAGGGTCTGTTTGATAACTCAACTTAATGTTGAAAATTAATTGATTAAGAAATTTTTAAATTTAGCATGTTTGATAACAGAATTCTCTTATCATTTAATACATTAAGCATTATTTAATTTGTATTCAAAATTTTAAGTGAAAATATTTCACTTAATCTGTTAAATTTTAAATAAATGTACAACACAAAGTCTAACACACACATACTCTCTCTCACACATATTCACACACACACTTTCTCTCGCTTGCGCACACACACTCTTTCACACAAACACATACTATTTCACACACAAAAACACACGCCCTCACATAAATACATTGTTTCTCTCACACACATACACACTTAGTTTTTCACGCGCATTCCCTCTTGTACTTTTTTATACTCATATTCATACACACGTCACACACACGCATATTCTTTCTCACTCACATACACACTCTGTCACACATACAGATTCTCTCACATACACATACATATCCTATCACACACACATTATCTCTCATACACATTTATACCATCCTTAATTATTCATTTTCTTTTCTACGCATGCATGACAATTATTTATAATAAATTAATACATGTATGAATGACATATTTAATTCAGAAATTGAATTTAGTTGATTATCAAATAAAAATAAATTTATTAATTCAACAATTACTACTTTTAGAATTTATAATTTAGATTTCAAAATTTAGAATTCAATATTCAGTATTCAGCATTAACAAACACACCCCAAGTAATTTTTAATAAAAGCAAACCCTTTTTTTAATATCCAACTAATTTATAAATATATAAAACCTCTTTTTTACTAATCTCATTAATTTTTATGTGCTTTTTGGAAATTAAGTGTTATCTGTTCTTTAGTATCTAATCATGCGCAAGCTTCAAGAGAAATGAATAATTAAGGATGGTATAAATCAATTCATTCCCTCAATTTCAAAAATTTATAAAATAGGTAAGGAAAAATTTACAACTGAAATTATGTTATATTTAAAATTAAGAATAAGTATCACAAAAGAATATAAAATTTTCAAAATTTTTTGAAGTTTAGTACATAAAATGGACATAAAATTTTCATGAAAAATATCATTTTTCAATTACATATAGTATAAAAGTTGGTCCCTAATTTTACATGAAAAATATAACATAATTCGATATTTTTTCATGTAAAATTATTTATGTATAAAAATTTAATTACTTTCATATCAAAGTCGTTGCCCATATAACTTCATCCTTGAATATGAATCACAACCACCATTATTCAACAATAACTCTGATGGTAATATATAAAAAAATTGTTAATTTTGAAGATTTGATATCCTGCATATGAAGTAGCAAAACACAATTTTTTAGAATAACTCATCTTTGAAGTTTAGTACATAAAATGGACATATAATTTTCATTTTAAATTAATTTTTCAAGTACTATATAGTATAAAAGTTGATCATAATATAAAAGTTGATCACTATGTCACTTATGAAATCGTCTATTTTTCTATAATTTTTCATATAAAATTATTTATGTATAAAAAAATTAATTGCTTTCCTAGTGACTTCACCCTTGAATCTGAATCATAGCCATCATTAGTTAGCAACAACTCTGATGGAGAGATAATAAAAAATTTGTTAATTTTGAAAATTCAAAATTCTGCATAAGAAATAATAAAACACAATTTTTTGGAGTAACCCAGTAAAAGTCACTTGTCTATAAAATCTAGATTAATTAGAAATACCTATCTTTTGCACTTGTTCTGAGTGTATTATTAAATTTTAACTTTTCAAAATTTTAAATAATTATATTGATCTAGATGTGATAAAATAAATCAAATACATTTAGTTATGCATCAAATTACAATAGCTTATTTGATATTTGCTTTTTGTGAATGAGAACACATTTAAGAATATAAATAAAGGCACTAAATTTAACATAAAACATAGACATTATCTATGTGAGAGAATTTAATTTTAAATATATTTCCCCTCTCTAAATGAATTCCACCTTTTTTCTTCTTTTTTTTGGGTGTGTAAGAGTCCATCTTCCTATTTCAAAGTATAAAATTGAAGCCAAAAAAGACTTTCAACAAAGAAAAAAGAAAAGACAAACGGACTCCATATAATTGACTTATGAGTTTACATAAATTTTTCTAAAGTTAAATTCTAAGAGCATTACAATTAGTTATATATTGAACTCTTTATTAGTGTTTAGATGTTGGACTCTTTATTAGTGTTTGGATAAACTTAAATATAATTACATATTTAAATATAATGATAAAATTAATTACATATTGAACTCTTTTTTAGCGTTTAGATGTTGTCTCTTTACACAGTATTTGTGATAAATTTAAATATAATGACATATTTATCCAATAATTATGTAATTAATCATCTTTTATTTGTGGGTAATTTAGATAGATTAAAAGAAAGAAACACTTAAAAGGGAAATCAACACACTCATACTTTTATAATAGTGTGGATTAATCAAATTTGTCTATGTACAATTTTTATTTTAATTATCCTTTTACTGGTGTAGAAAAGTTTTGTAGAGGCTATTGTCTTTTTCAAGCCCAAAAAATGAATTTGTACTTTTCCTTTTTATTTTGGGAAAATCAATAGCTGTTGACGTATAAATTTTTTTTGTATTGATCTGTTTAGACTTTAGATTCAAGTATCTTCTTGACAAACAGAAGAAAATGTGGTCGGTTTAAAATTAACTGACCAAATTGCATTCTAAGATAGGTACGTAGAAGCACGATGGAGTGTGAGATGTCTTACAGGATCTTTTAACCTTATTGTCCTCAAAGGTACTGTATACATAAGAGAAAGTCCAAACCACTTCATTATCATTTGATATGACATACGTAGTACAATATTAGATCAAACAGGCACTTGCATTCCACAAATGCCTCAGCCAAAAAAAGGTATTTGTTCTGCGTAAGTGATCACTAAGGCCAAACACTTAAAGAAAGCGAAAAGTAAAACCCATCTCCACTATAACAACAACTGCACCTAATAGAAAGCGTGACAACAACTCAGTACATTAAAAGCTTGAACGCCTTGTTATTTTCCTCTACTGCATACTCGTAACCAAGATTGTTTGCACGGTCTCGAAATTCATCCATCTCACTTTTGGCAACTTGGATGCCAACTAATACATTTGCTCCAGTTTCTCCCTTTAGAAGAGCAAAAAAAAAAAAGAGGGTTAAAAACTTGCAAGCTCGGAAAGAGGAAAAGGAATGCACATGCACAGAAATAACAAATTTCGGAGATTGTAACCTGTGCTCGGTAATGGCAAAGACTTATGTTCCAGCGAGGACTTTCAGTCTCCAAAAACTTTATGAAAGCAACTGGTCTTTCAGGGAAAACAAAACGACAAAGAACCTCGTTTTGAAGATGTGATCGACCGCCTAACTGAAAGATTAGAAGAATAACATTAACTGATGAAGTTGAAGCTGACAACCTTGTGTACTCTTATGCAAACATTTTCAGAAGCACCATAAGGAAGTGTTTTTTAAATAGAAAAGTCAAGACGATGCAACTTCGAAAAGAAAATTTACCAAATAACGTAGATGATCTTTGACCAGGTCGTTATCTGTAAGATCTAAGGTCTCAAGTTGAGATGCTTGCATTCTAGCTATCATTGCTTCCAGTTCCCCTTTCGTGTGAAGGCCAACACTGCAAACAAAAGACAGGACTTGCAGTGGTCACAAATTGATAATATTTCAAGTGTGCAAATTACAATTAACCCCAGGTTAAATCACCATATTTAACAATTTGGGCAGAACTTGCATGAGTCCAAGAAAAGGGAGGAGATGGAAGAGCTTGCCTATATAATACTTGAGCTTTTTCTTTCTCTGAATTATATCTATACTTGAATTCTGTAATTTAGATTTCTCCCACCTGCAAAATAACACCATCATAAACTTACCAATTCAAATCACAAATCAACACTACATCGGAGTCTCTAAATTGTTTTATGACCCACAAGTTCACAAAATCTCTTGAAGCTGCCTGGCTCCTCCGGCATGAATGTTGCAAGCACAGCTTCCTTTTGTCTACCAACATTTGCAAGTTCAGTAACTAATCTCAACCTATCGAAGTTCATGTTGGCTCCACTAGTTATTGCTACTACATTTTTATCCTCCAGGCGATAGAATTTACAGTATGCTTCTGCTCCTGCAAGTGCAAGAGCACCTGCTGCTTCTAGAATGTTCCTTTTCTCTTCAAACATGTCCTGTAACATGAATACAAGTTATAAACTCAAAATATTGCAAATTTGGAAAAGACTTATTTTGAAACTTCTTCTTCAACAAAAAAAAAAATCTCGCCAGCTCCACAAAACCATAATATGTCAAAGCAGACAAGATCTTCTTGAAAAAACATATAGCTTTCAAAAGATGGATAAAAGGATCTCGTCGAAACATCAATTGTATTTCTTGATTCTATGTAATTTGTCAAGAAAGCAAGGGGCTGACCTTTATAGATGCACAGATAGCATCACGGCTAACAAGAACAACACCATCTATTAGCTTACGACACAATCGAAATGTCTCTTCACCAACCACTTTAACAGCCACACCATCTGCAAAACCTCCAACTTGGTCTAGCACCACTCTTTGTCCATGATGCAAAGATAATGCCATAGCATTTGCATCAAATGGCTCCACACCAATAATCTTTATTTGGGGAGAGACCGTTTTCAAGTAAGCAGCAATTCCGGCTATCAACCCACCACCCCCAACAGGCACGAATATTGCATGTATTGGGCCTTGCATAACTTGCATTTGGCGCACAATCTCCATCTCCTTGCCCACTGATGACATCTGGGTCATCAAATGGAGGGATGAATGTAAGACCTTCTTCTTCAGCTCGCCTTTTAGCATAAGATTGCGCTTCATCATAGGAGTCCCCCACGAGCACAACTTTGGCACCCAACCTCTCTACTGAATTCCACTGGAGATACAGAAACCATTTACTTAATGCCTTGGAACAAGATGTTTGAACAAAATAAACTAAGTTATTCAGTTTAAAGTAAAAAAATAAATTACTAAATAAATCCAAACCTTGATCTCAGGTGTAGTGACAGGCATCACAACCACAGCATCACAACCAAGTTTTTGTGCGGATAAAGCCACCCCTTGCGCATGATTTCCTGCTGAAGAGCAGATAACACCTCGATCTCTCTGGTCTTTAGGAAGTTTAGCCATCATATTATAAGCTCCTCGAAGCTTGAATGAGAAAACCTGACCAAGACGCACCAGATCACAAAAAAATTAGAAGTAACACTACTACTTAATAGGGTTAAATGCAGAAAACACATGAACTAACACCTCAGTTGCATTTTGTCCCCTCAACTTATTTAATAAACATTTTACCTTATATCCCTTACTTTTTCATGTTTTGAAACAAAATTGCCCTTGCTATTTTAATATTTTTTTTCCTCTTCTTACCAATATATTTATTTTCTCTCTCCATATTTTTCCTTTTATCTTCTTATCCATTCTTTCTTGCTACTGTTAAATTATTATATTAAAAATAATCGGTTAGTAAAAAGTTCTAATTTTTTTAAATATGGAGAAATAATTTATAGAATAAATAAAATTTTTCAATACAAGCAACATATATTTAATAATATAATATAGATTTTATGAGTTTTACAAATGCTATAATTAACAAATAAATAAACTATAAAAAGATAAAATAAATTTTCAAAAAAAATTAAAATATATATTCTAAGTGTGCGAACAGAAAATTCTTTTGGTACCATATCATTTACTGGTCATATTTTGTCTGAATTTACCGTAACTCCAAAATTCCTTATATTAAGCAATCGTAGCATTTTCTTACTATATTTTTTTTGATATTACACTATAAATAAAAAGTTGTGCATGTTTTTTCAGTCTATAATTTTATTTTTATAGTATAAATTTTTTAATTTCCTCTAACTCAAAAATTTTATTTTTTAGTTGTTAATCTTATTATTAATAGTTAATCATAAACTTTATATTACAACAAGGTATATTTATTGTATTAAAAGATGATTAATTTATAAATTAAATTATTTAGATATGTGTGAAAATTTAGAACTTTGATTAATTAATTATTAAGTGTAATGTAATTGTTTAGTAGTAGTAAGAGAGAATAATGAAAAAAAAAAGAAAGAAAGAAAGAAAAAAGAAACACAAGATAGAGAAAATGAATAAAAGGAAAAAAAAAAGAAAAAAGAAAAATAATAATAATTAAAATAATAGGGATAATTTTGTCCGAAAATATAAAAGATAATGTAAAGTACTTATTAAATAAGTTGAAAGGGAGCAAAGAATAACTGAATTGTAAGTTCAGACGGGTTTTTTGCATTTAACCCTACTTAATATTTAACATATGAACAAACCAAATACAATATGATGCACTTATGGGTGATAGCACACGGCAAAGGGTAAAAAACGGCATCAGGGCATCACATTCCGAAAACCCCACAAATTTCCAAACTCAAGTTATAAATCCCTCATAAAGTGAAAGCAGAAAATAAACTGATAACACTCGAACACTCATAAAGGCTTTTCTGTCTCTTCTACACATCTAGATGTATATATTCTACATCTTAGATGTATTAAGAGAGAAAAAAAAAGAAAAGAAAAAGAAATCATACGACTAAAATATCCCAAATTCAAAATTAGTGAAATTTGGAAGTGTAATTATTTCACAATAATAATGTAGAAATGGTATCTAGTATGAGAAGAGACTTACTGGCTGAAGATCTTCACGTTTCAGCCATACATTATTGCCCAACCGTTTTGAAAGCTTAGTAGCCAGCTGCAACTCCGACTCTATAGCCACAGCATACACGCTAGACGTCAAGATTTTAATCAAATACTCTTCTCCACTCGCCAATGCACCATTCTCCTCCTCCGCCGCCGCCTCAGGATTCGGCACCAAATAACCTGCCTCGCACTGGAGGGAGCTTATACACATCTAGATGTGCACTCGGTTTTCAAAGGCAGTCTGGCGGCGGCTCTGACACCATGGCCTGAATTTTGACTCCTCTTGTTCTTGAAAATTGGCGGCCCTGGTTTATTAACGTGTCCTTTACCAGTGGTGGTGGTGAATTTGGACCGGAATAAGAACGGTTTTGGACGGAACAAATCCGAGGACTTCCATAATTTGAACAATAAATTTCTTGATGTCGGTTAGTAGTGGTGGGGATAGGATGGGGTGGGGTGGTGGCGATGGGGGGTCTGATGGCACCCAGGAAATTATTGAAGGAGCAGAGGAAGGAAGGGTTTCAATTTCAAGTGGGTGTTTATAGGATATTTGGGTGACGTGCGGATGGGGAAAGACACGCGAAGCTGTGGCCAACTGAGAGAGTGATTTGCATGCGGGTTGTACGTTTTTTTTTTTTTTCTCCAACGGTAAAAAGATATTATATCATATGAACAATGTGTACAAACAACTACTCCAATACAAAACCCTAGTCTGGCATCGATAGCAGTAAACCCCAGGCATCGATAGCCACAACTGGGGAAGTGATTTGTGATGCGGGTTATATTCGATGGTGAGATCAGTAGAAGAGTCATTCATTCAGAAGCCGCCACCTTGAAACATTTTAATGGTACTTGTTGAAAATTTTTATATGAATCTAATCCGTATTATTTGTCATAAGTTTATTGGTCTAAAATTATTTATATCATTTTGAACTGAACTAATTTTTTTAGTTTAAGGTAACGTTATTGATTTCGATTCAATGAATTTATAATTATTATCATAAATCTTATTTATCTAAAAAATTCTCCTTTGTGGTAACCATGTTTTTACCATGTTTAACTTGTTTCTTCCATTTCTGTTTTTCCATTTTCCTCTTTTGTGATATTTCGTTTCACTTGTTGTTTACGTGTTTTTACCAGTTTTCAGTAAAAATGGACAGTTAAGCACTTCAGCCCCAACAACTTTTCTCCAATGAGTATTAGACTATTGTTTTGATGGGATAGATGTAAAAATATATGATTGGAATTCTCGAATTAAGAACGGTGGTAATTAGGAACAACTTTTGGTATTGACTAATCCCATCATTAAGTTACGCAAGATCTACAATTTAAGGAGGTGTTTGGTTCACATTCGGGAATCGAAATCGAAATAGGAATCATAAATCCCACTATTGGTATGGGTTTCTATCATTTCCCCTTACTTGTTTGGTTTAACATACGAATGAGTTTCATTATGTTAATGAGTTACTTATTTTGAAACCCATACCACAAATGAAAAATGAAAGTAGGTATTTTCTAACACTTTCATTCCCATAGAATGATTCCCATAATACTCAATCAAACAACATCTATGAGTATCATTAACTTTGATTCCCATTCCCCTTCTCATACCCATAAACCAAACACCTTCTAAGTAGTTAATGTGAACTTACAATTACAAAGACGGGGGGTAAATTTTATATAAATTTTAGGGATTTGAGAAATGTATAATTACAATTTTTAAAACTTCTAAGGAAGATTATACAATATTAAGTTCCATATCGCTTGTGTCCACCTTTTTAATTAAACCAATAGTTATTTGGTATTTGTAGTATGTTATGCTAATATTAAGTAATTGTTGGTTTAATTGAATATCAATACTGTCGAAAAGGTGCTAGATATATTGCCCTTCTTATGTGTCTAGCACCAACTTAAAAAGCAATTATACTAGTTACTCTCATATTATAGACTGGAATATAAAAGTTTGAAATTATGTAAAAAAAAATATCTTTTAACACTATATAGACTTTGAATCAAGTGAAAAATTAAGTCACGCGAAGTAAATATAAGTTTTAGGAGCTCAAGTTGGTTGTTGCATGTATCAAAACATTTTTCTTGATTATTTGCATTATGAGCTTGAGTAATATACATTGTAGGCACTAAAACAAATTTATTCTTACTAGTACAGTTCATTGAGTTTTGAACATAGTACGTCTTAATGTTTGGTTTGTTACACGATTAACGTGATCTTTTAAGTTAGATAAAAAGACAAGTTCTAATATTAATATACTCTTCCTATTAATATTATCAAAAGAAATAAATAATGATTATACTTTTCAAAATAATATTATTGAATTATCAACTTACAATAGCATCGCAATTTCAATTCATTTATACATAATGCTAAACAGAACCCAACATTAATCACGCACTACGAGACGAGTAGTGGGACATATTGGACTTTTCTAATACCACGCTTACTTTTTCCCAGATTAACAAAATTTTTTTAGTTGGCTCTAAGGAGTAAAGAATGACTGTACCCTTAAGAATAATAGTATTATTAAATCATCGAACTTGTTTCAAATCCGACTTATATGGAATTGTAAAGGGACCACCTTTCAGACATTAATCACGCATTACATTACAAGTAGTATAAAATGGAGAAAAAATTCAGAATTCATCTTAATTTACCCAATCATGGCAAGAAAGCATCAAGTGATCTGCTCCAAGGCTTCGATTCCCGTAATACCTACGTCTGGATCTTTTGATTTAGATGTGTATAAGAGACAGATCATGGACAGTCGAGGTATTATAAATCTATGAATTGTGATTCCAAGATATTAGAAATCTTTTATTTGGCAAAAGTGTAGAATTAACATGAGATTCATTTATAATTCTAATGTTTTTATTTGAATTTGATAAAACTCATTAGAATGAGAATTGCTTATATTTAAAATTGTTAATCAATCTTGAATAAAAAATTTTAATTATTAGATTTTTTGATAAAATTGAAATTGTACAACTTTGGCAAACTTTTTAATTACTGAAATAAGTAAGTTGAAGTTTCTAAAATTAAGATTTATAACAAAATTACAATATCCTAAATGTGATCATTCAAAAAAAAATTAATGTTTTAATATACAAGTTTTTTTTTATGAAAATAAAAAAATAAAAAACTTTAATACTGTCTGTCTCTTATACACATCTAGATGTGTATAAGAGAATTTTTTTCCTTTTTTTGAGATATTAACTTATGAAATTATTTCATCAAAATTTACATAACATAAATAGCTCTGCCTTGATGGAAGTTCTTTAATTACGCTATTATTTCATAAATAATATTTTGCAATCATTACTTGGACTCATTTTCTAACCACATCTTTATCTCATATATACCACATTTCAAAAATAGCTAATATTATTTCAAATTATATTCAAAATAATATTATAAATAATAATTGTGCTAATGGAGTTATTTATTCCTATATCATATTCAGAGGTCCAAACTTCTAGTATGACTACCTTTGTCATTTGAAAAATACTTTGCTAGATACTCCGTATTGCGGAATGTCATTTCCTAATCACTGAATTGACAACAAAATGAGGAACCCTCCTATTTTGTAATCAATTTGGCGATAAAAAATGGGACTCCGTATTGTGGAATCCTTAGCCAACTACTATTCCTGTCCTTCCTCCCACATCCACTAATATATATACAAAGAAAAGGTAAATGTGATAGTGGCAACAATGAGTTGAGATTGCATAGGATTATCAGGAAAGTCAAGTTGTCGAATCTGTCTTCAGTGACACCAAAGAGCTTGGTACCTAGGCTAGCTGCTATCAGGCCTCCAAGAACACTTCTCCCATTAGAAATGGACATTAGGGTAGCAAAAAGTTTGGCTACCATGGCCTCTGGACATATTATTGCTGCTAATACAAGAACAAGCGTGAAAGAAGTATAGCAAAGAATAATTCTACTTAGGAATACTGAAGCAGGATCAAAATTTCAATCTAGACAAACGAAGTCTCACAAAAAATACCAGATTACTTGACCAAGAATTGTTATAATCAATGACTCATTGATTGCAAACCACTCATCACTTATTCTAAACTGTCTATTCAATCCAATTTCTAACAAAAATCTAAAAACATTCAAATTACACTTCAAACCACTTAACTAAAGAAAATAGGGTTGCCCCAAAAAGACATTAAGACGTTTACCCGAGTCATGCCAAGAACAAACTTTTTAAGAGTAGTTACAAGAAATATTTTTCTCAAAGGAATATTTTTCAGAAAACTATTATAAAGACCAACTTTGAGAAGTGATGCCACCAACGTAACAAGCAAAACCAAAACCAACAGTGACAAAATAATAAAAAATTTGCCACAAAAATTCTTGGTTTTTTTAAACCAAAATGAGTAATTCAAATCATTCTTCTTTACCTATGAGTAACCACATATACATAATTCTAGATGTCATATAATAATATGTTCATAATAAAATTCAACTTTCAGAAAAGAAGTAAAAACTGTAGAAGTTTAAAGCAAGAAACTTAGAAATGACAAATTCACTTTCCTAATGTAAACTCATTGAGTTGTTCCCTTCTGCTTGGGCAACTAAAGAACTCTTCAACAAATGTACCAAAGTACCCAAAACTCAAAAAGTAACTAATTATGACAAGTCATTAATATGTATCAATAACCATTGCCTTTTCCACTCATTCGGGAGCCCCACAAATGTGTAAAACTTTCTTCCATCATGCATCTTCAGATCAACACCCTTTAACATTTATATTTGATCCAAATAAACTTTACGTAATGCATTTAGCACACACTTTCAGTTGTAGCTCTTGGATCTTCTGAATTTAAGTACTTATCCAGTGAATCAGCCATTCGTCCCAAAACTTTGTAAAGTGCTTGCGAATTTGTAAGCTTTCTCTTTGTGCCACGAGAATCTGATGAAGATGAAGCTTTCGACTTTGATCGTTGTCGAGCCAATAAGTTATTCACAACTTCATCCTCCAAAGTTTGTAGATCATTTTCAAAGGATTCCTCAAGGTTGATAGACTCTTCAACATCCATTTCAGCATTGGCCTCAAAAACAGTTTGAGCTCCCTCTCCATTGGCACGGTCTTGTGAAAAAAGTAAGCATATATCTTCCCAATTCTCTACCACAATTTTTCTCCTATAAGGACCGATTTTGGGATTTGCCTCAAATCTCTCTTTCCATACGTTTTTGTCATGAACTTCAATTCTTCCTCTTGAATTATCCCATGTGATAGCAGAACCCGAATTACATGATTGGAGCAAAGGATGTAGAATGTCATAATGTTTAGATGCTCCAAGTCTTGAAGCGAGACTAAATATGAGGTTTTGTCACAGTGATATTAAGCTGCTCTTGTAAAGTATTAATTACAGTTGTAAAAGCTATTGGCTTCCATGCACATTTACCATCCAGTTTGTTTCCTTGATTCATCTGATCAATGAAACAAGTTCCCATAATTCGATCCATGTCGACTGTCCATGAGAAGTATCCCTTTCCTTTCCCTTTAGAGTGAGATGCTTCTTGTGATTCAAATGACATCTAGAATCCATATTAACACCAAAAAGAGAATCAGATTTGTCGAAACTAAACTCACTTAGTTATGAATATAATATTCTTTGTGAAACTACTAAGAACTCAACACATGCATTGTATCAAATTGAAAACGTTGAGGAAGCAACCAGTGACTAAAAACCAATGTTTCAGCATATTTCAGCCTTGTACACATTTTAACTTGACAAGAACCATTTACAAAGCAAGAAAAAACCCATAATTTTAATAACCAAAATCGCCTCATGACTGCATCATCAGCTGTAGAAACTGAGCCAAAGATTAAACCAATATGATTTATCTGCTTTTCTACACATGCTTTAATTAGCTGCTGATTAGTATTTATTGTAAAATGCTTGTCAATTGAGCTTATGATGTAGTAGTATGTATCCTTGAGAAAACAGAAATGAATGAGTAAGAGTATGGTTAAAAAGTGTACATGGCTGTATTTGGATCAAATTGAAAACGTTCAGCAAACAATGAGGAGAAAAACGATACTCCATCAGAAATCAAAATATACAGTAGCAATCTCTGTTGCAATTTGAGACATGAAAGAAACAAGAACTAGAGGTCCTGCAGCAATAGAGAAAATGAATTTGGAAAGCTCATATTATGTATCAAAGCAAAACTCCAGCACATTAGGCCTAAGCTCTACTTGATCAGTGGCTTCACGATACACATCGATGAACCTAATCAAAGATTATTAAAGCTAAAACCATTGAAGCGACTTGGGAGGAAATGATAAATCAACTATTGCTTGTTTGAATAGAAAACAACTACAAGCAAACATTGGACTTGACAGTTAGGGGTGTAAACGGGTCGGATCCGAGTCGGATCTAGTATATTCAGACCAGATCCGATTAATATAATTAAATTCGGATCCGGATCTGGATTCGGACGGGTCTATAAAAAATAGATCCATATCTGGATCCGTCGGGTCTTGTCGGATTCGAAACCGGGTCTGGATAATTTTTTTAAAAAATTATATGTAAAACTATTACAACTTATCAAATTTTCTCTTCTTTTTTTTAATTATACAAAAATATTGAGTTCATAATTAATATTTATGCATGTATTTTATATTAAATATAAATTACATGGGTAATTTACACAACATATATGTATATATACATATAAAATACAATAATTTTATTATATATTAAATATTTTAATCGAATCCGGATATAATCGGATCGAAACTTTTCGACCCATTTATTATAATAGTTAAGCGAGTCTGGATCGAATTCGGGTAATCAAAATTTGTTTCATATAGATCCAAACCCGAATTAACGGGTTCGGATCAGGTAACATCCGGATCTAGATCCGACCCATTGACCGGCCTATTGACAGTTGACACCACAAATATAGGAAATAAAATTCAACAAGTACTTAAGCACGTCTTGTCATCAATTAATATTATTTCCTAATTAACGTGTTGTTGCTACTTAGTATTTTCATCTAAGGACAGTTTGCTTGTATTTGAAACAATGTTTTAAAAATTGAATCAGGTATCGATCCGGTGATATTCGGGAGATAGTTTAACTAGTCGGATCGGTTGAATTAATTCGGTCACTACTTTATTTATTTATTTTTAGTGTGCTATAAATTGAAATGACCTAAAATATACTTTTGTGAAATTCAAAAATTATAAGAGAAATACTACTTTTTGATAATTTAGTTCTAATACCCAAAAATACCAGTAATCAAATTTTCAATAAGAAAAATCAAATCTATAAAAAAAATAAGTATAAAAAATCTTAGAAAATAATAAACTTAATAGTTTAGATTTTGGTGTATTCTCTATTTTGTCATTTTGAAGTTTATTTCATTATTTTTTTCTCTTTATTTAAATCATTTTTTAATCTGAAATTTAAAAAATCGGCAAGGATTATTTGAACCGATTTTTTTCTAGTTCAAGATTTTTTACGATTCTGTCGAGTTTTTGATACATCCTGAGTATATAAATGGACAGGATCAGTGGCTCTTTCTCATAATCATGACTGATTTATAAAGAACCTACCGGTCCCATTATTATCAAAACACTATAATTTAAATGTATAGAAAACTAGACAACTAAGATGACACTGTCTCTTATACACAAATATGATTATGTATACTTGACAACTATATTGTCTTTTTGACTACAAAATTAGTTTTTTTTATTAACAATAATTACTTGTAAAATATTTATTACAATTGGTTTAAGTCTTCTTAACTTATATTAATGATGAAAAAAATAAAAAATAAAATTTCATTTTGTCATAAAAATACCAAAAATTATATGAAAATGGTATTTTTTTATAATTTTTTTTTAAAAATATTTTCCTAATAAGGAAAACATTTTACGTCCGAAAGGACGCGTAGTGGAAAAACGAAGAAGGCAGATTATCCCATTAGCGAACATCTTTATAAATTGTAATAGCACTTTCTCACCAACAAAAAAATACAATTGTATTGGCAACTATTTTCAAATCAATTTAGTTGACTTGTGTGAGTAGACTAATTATGCAAGAATATTAACTTAAAGAAATTAGATCATGTTTTGAGAGTTACCCGAGTGAAAAGAGTTTCAGGACAAAACAACATGCTGGATAATTTACTTTTTGTGTTTCTTTTTTTCTTCAAAACAAGACTCAGTTATGAAACGCTTTCAAAAATTGTATTTTCTTTTTTTTATTTTAAATATTAGAATTTTAATTGGTGATGGGAAGTCAAAGTGATGTGCAGTCCCATCCACGGACCACCCTTCGCAAATTACAAGTTCACAGAGTTTGAAATCTTAAAAGATTTTAGCGTGTAAATTTTACAATACAATGTATGGGTTTGGTTGGATTTGGGTTGGCTTTAGAGGTGTTCATGAATCAAATACCCGATTCATAAGTTAAAAAAAGCATTCGTTCTCATTGATCGGATCAAAAAAAATTTGATTTTCTACCCGATTCATACAAAGTAGGTACCCGATCTACCAGGTACCCTCAAAAGAAAGTCGAGTTGACCGGGTACTCAATCTTCATTAATAACAAAATATACAAATTTAAATAATGATAGTTAAGTAAGTTAATTTCACAATAAGTCAACAGCAATTAAATCTAAATCACAAAATATA
This sequence comes from Cinchona pubescens, assembly GCA_025175665.1. NCBI lineage: Eukaryota > Viridiplantae > Streptophyta > Magnoliopsida > Gentianales > Rubiaceae > Cinchona > Cinchona pubescens. The sequence goes on along the minus strand of JANKKI010000129.1, from coordinate 1,411,924 downwards.
TCTCAACATTACATCTCAATAGCAACAAACTAACAAGTAACAACAGGCCAATAGCAACAATAATTAAATCACAAAATATATCTCAACAGACGCGAGTGTGAATAAAGAGAATGCAAGGAAGAAGAAGGAAAGAGATGATTGAAAAGGAAAAGGTAGGGAAGACAAAGAATTGAAAATGAAGAGCCTAATAAGTATTAACTTTATCTAATGAAACCTTATTAATCAAATTTATAATGTGTATAAGTCTCTTATACACATCTTTCCCGACGGGTCATATAATCACCCATGAAATGGTTGGATCAGGTACGCGGCGGGTCACAAAAATGTGACCCGCTACCCAACCCTTAAGTTAAGTGACCAAACCCTTCACCTGACCCGCTTTAAAAATGCGGTTTAAATACCCTCTTTTCTCGATTCGAATCAGATTGATTAAGCGAATTTTTCAAGTTAGTGGGTCAAGATGAACACTCTTAGTTGACTTAGTGTAGTTTAGTAATGAAAGAGTAACAATTACTTTGGCCTTAATTTCCGAGCTCTTCATGCAAAATTCCCCAATTTTCCTTTTTTTCCAATATTTATGGCCTACCTAATGAATGATGTCATAAATAGTATAGTGCCATCTGCTTCATCTTATTTTATTCACTAAGGATCTGTTGTTAAAGTAGAATTTTGAATTCTGAATTGTAAGTTATGAAAGTATTAATTGTTGAAATTGATAAAGTTATATTTGTTTGATAATCAACTAAATTTAATTTTTGAATTAAATATCTCACTTCATACACGTATTAATTTATTATAAATAATTATCGTCTATGTATGGAAAAAATATAAAAAATTAAGGAATGGTGTAACTGTGTGTAAGAGAGAATGTATGTGTGTGACACATGTATGTGTGTGTGAGAGAATGTGTGTGTGTGTGTGTAAGAGAGAATATGTGTGTGTTATAGAATGTGTGTGAATATGTGTATGGAAATGTACAAAAGAAAATATATGCGAGAGACTGAGTATGTATGTTTGTAAGAGAGATAACGTATATACGTGAGGGAGTGTATTTTGATATGTAAGAGGGTTTGTGTGTGAGAGTGTGTGTGGGTAAGTGAGAGAAAATGTGTGTGAATGAGTGAGAGAAAGAGTATATGTGTGTTAGACTGTATGTTTGTACATTTATTTAAAATTCAGCAGATTAAGTGAAAATTTTTTTCATTTGAAATTTTGAATATAAATCTAATATTAAATAGTGATTAATGTATTAAGTGTTAAAAGAACTCTATTATCGAATATACTGAATTCAAAAAAGTTTTAACTAATTAATTTTCAAAATTAAGTTGAATTATCAAACAAATCCTGAATTTTCGTGTACAATATTAATTTTTTTATACCAATGGCAAAAAGGTTTGTATTATAAAATATGAACAAGGTCTACAAAGTCGAGCAACTGTTCAATATACAAAAACTTAGTTTGGTTGAGATAACCAACTAAGAAAATTATTTTCCTAACTAATCATTGAAGTTAAATTTACTGCAAAAAGGCTAATTTAGTAGCCTTAATCATACTAGACTTCAAGAGAATAGGCAAAAAAAAAAAAGAAAGAAAAGAGAGTGGATGAAATTATTTATCTTGGTGGTAATCTAATATTTCTAATTTAACTTGGTATTCCAGCGGATTCCGTGTGGCTGCACATATGCCAAACGTTCCTTTAAGGACAACAAACAAGGCATTCTTGGTATTTACAACAATCATTTTATGTCCATTTGTAAATTTTCCATATAAAGTATTCCAAGCTCGATATATAATTGTATATTTTTTCCAATCAATCTAGATTGAAATGAAGTTTTTCATAGCTAGTCGACACGATGAAAAGAGCTTACATTTTTTCTTCTCAAGAAGGTCCAGTTATCCTTGCTCAGGTTTGATTGTGACCAAGAATTTATAAATAATCTTGATTGCTAAATGCACTACTTTCATCAAGCTATTATAGTGGCTTTTAATTAATAATGGGATCACTAATTTACTTGTACCATGTCGGATTGAGAACGAGTATGGAGATATTGCTCTTCATTATAGAAATGACGCGAAACCTTGTAGTGAGGACTGTGCTAACTTTGCTCAATCTGTTAACAGGTGTTCGTTGGATTATGTGCCAACAACAAGATGCCCTGACCCAATTGTAAAACGGAAAAGATTTAGGTAGATATGATCTTTAGTCTCACTTATAGATCTTGTGGTATAAATTAAATGTTATGAAATCTATGATACAAGCTGATATAAGCAAGATTTTATAAAATTTAATTTTATCCGCAAGATTTATAGATGGGATCAAATACCAGGTCTATGTACGTATTTTCCTAGTAAAACTACTACTTTTTTTTTTGTTAAAATCAAATTTGATAAAATGTTGGTAATTTTTCTCTTAGTCCAACTTTTTTAGTAGACAATAATCAAATTTGCTTTTTATTTTTTTGGACTGCAGATTAACATATGTAATGGTTTCTACAGTGATCAGTTCAAACCTAAAAACAGTAAAACTCCTAAAATGTGGACAGAAAATTGGACTGGGTGGTATGTTTGAATTTAAAATCTTTCAAGAAAACGAAAACGTCTATTTTTGGGTTGACTTCGTATGAGAGTTTAGAATTTATCTCCATAAAAGGTTCAAGGATTGGGGGAGTCCAGATCGTCATAGACCTGCAGAAGATGTAGCCTCTGCTGTGGCTCGATTTTTTCAATTAAATGGCACCATTACAGAACTATTACATGGTTAGAATTTTAAATCTTTCCCTTCAGATAATTTTAACAAAAGAAAAATATTAACATCTTGGTATATTCTTATACACATTTTTTTTTTTTTTCATTTTACATTATTATGGTGGTATCACAATTTTTGCCGTATAACTGGTGGATCTAATATTACTACAACTTATAATTACGACGCACCACTTAATGAATACGACAGAAATATATATATATATATCTTGCCAATATACCCTTTTAATTTAGCTTTTTCAATATTTGAATTTTGTTTTTATTGATTTAACATTTTTTGGTTTGACCATTAGTCCAAGAACTGTCCGATGGAGGAGAAGGAATTTAAATCCTTGTAGTTCATATTTAATGAATTTCCTAACATGCAGGTTTAGAAGGCTTGATTATTATTAGAAATTCTCATAATCTTTGTTCTTCCGTGGCTTGGACTTTGGCCAATCGAATTTTGCTTAATATTTTGTCTTAATTAATTTGATATTTAATCATCTTTTTTTTTAAATAGGATTGATGGTAAATTTTCATCTATTCCTGGATGACTTAAATTTACGATTTAGATCATAAAGAAATGTAATTTTACAATTTGAATTACACTTCGTTGTTAAATTTGATGTTTACGTTGTTGTTCATGTTCCGGCTGAAAATATAGAGTAAAAAATATTTTTGATTTTTAAGGAATTCTTTCGAGAGAAAGACATTTAATTGACAAGTTCTCCTCATTGTGGTTTGTTTTTTCTCCTGTATAACATTGATACTTTTTGTTCTTTGCCGTAACTTTAGTTGTATTGGACTTGCACGTGAAGTCGACAAATGTTCACTTCACATAGTATGATGGGCAAAAATATATTTCAAAATCTATAATTGTTTAACTTGATTAGTTATCATAAGAAATCATTTAAATTAGGCTTTTGGAATACTTTAATTAAAATACAATTTAGATATAACAATAGAGTTAATCAAAAAGAAAATATAGTAGTAGTACCGTCAATACTAAGAAAACATCTCAAAGCGTCTGCTGCTGCCTCTGATATATATGTGAGGGAGTAGTATATTTTTCTACTCCAACTTCATTATTTTTTTTTTCTTTTTTCCCACAATTAATTTTGTTTTTAATTTTCTTACATTTTTGTTTTTGAATTTCAGTCAACAGTCTATAATTATAATGGAAAAAGGGTTTTTTTTTTTTAAGGAAATGCAAATGACAAGGATAGGGAAGATCCAATTGTATTGAATCTAGAGAATATGGGAAAGGGAATTGCATGGACTAATGGAAACAACATCCGTCGATATTGAACTGGTAATTTTTGCCAAGGAAATGGTTGTGATGGCTCGTGTGACTATCGTGGACAGTATCACAAAGAAAAGTGTCAAATAGGTTGTGGGAAATCTTCACAACGATGGTACCACGTACCTCGGTCCTTCTTGCGTCCTGAAGGGACAACCAATTAGTTATATTCGAAAAATTAGGGGAGTCCTCACAAAATTAGATTTCAAACGGACACAATTAATCTAGTAAAAGTATGTGCAAATGCGGAAGAAGGAAATGCCTTGGATTTATCATGTGGAGAAAAAGTTATGTCTCACATCAATTTCGCAAGCTTTGGCAATCCAAATGGTGTGTGTGGAGCATTTAGTAAAAAAAACTCGTTCAATTCAGTTGTTTTTCCAATTAATTCTTTTTCCTACAATAATTTGTGATTTTTAACCATTATTTTTTTTAATGTGTGTATGTCAGGCATGCATTGGAAGCAGCACGTGTATTTTTCTAGTCTTCTCGATAAAATGTACTACCTTAATGTACTTCTTTATCCTGTTCTGCTGCTAACATATATTGCGGTTTTATGTTCAAGATTTTGAGATTATCAAACAAGCATTCATTTTTCTTGTTTTTTTGGTCAATTAGATTATATCAAGCATTGAACAAATGAAGTTCGTTAATCATAATAGCCCGTGCAGCACAGTCACTCTTAACCCTGTACAGAGTTTTAACACGTGTAAATTAAAGCTTTAATTCTCAAAGAAGAGAGAGATCACAATTTAGTGCTAATTAAACTTCATTTCTAGATATCTCAATCCATTTCACAGGCATCTATAATTGGTCGAATGTTTTCCGAAAAGTGGCTATAATCATAATTTCTTTGGCAAATATTTAAAATATCAACACCAATTTAACAAGAACGGTATCTCAGTTCCTAATTTGCAGTTTATCAGAAAACATCGGAAGTGAAAGCTTTGCACTTATTCAGAAACTATCATAAGTGAAACGAACAATTCTGTAGGAAATATTTAGCATATCAGGACCCATTTAACAGGAATAAAATAAAATCTCACCAGTGATCTTTACATGAGCATTTTCCACTCGAAAAACAATGAAAGCCTGACGCATCTCTTACATGTATCTCCCTCTTCGTAACAACCGAAACATTCTTGAAGAATGTATGGCAGTCACCACAAAGAAGTATATTCTTCATAATCCTGACAGTTTTACCTGGCTTAGTCATTAGAAGTCCACAATGCAGTAAAAGCTAATTTTGCACCATGGTAGAGAAGAAAATCCTTCTTCTGATATTCCTCTGCTTCATGAAGCACAAAACTTGTATCAGGCACATACCCAACTTTTATACACTCCAAGATTAATATTTGTAGTCCACTGTATATGTCTTTAGATTGAGGATGAGTTCTATCCCTTGCAAAAAAGGAATGAACCTTATTGTCATGTATAATCCAGCTTTGGCCTGGGAATTTCCGAAACCCCTTCTCCCTCATCTCCTCCCTGACAATTTCAGAGCAATGCCACCTTCCAGAGGCCGAGTATAGATTTGATTTTAGTATGAATGTAGAAGGATCTTGTGGCTCCAAAGAAAGTATTTCCTTGACAACCCTTTTCCCAATGGTTGCACTGCGATGTGTTCTACAACTATCAAGCAAAGCACGCCAAACACATGACTTTGGCACAAAAGGCATCTTCTTGATTATTTCCTCTGCTTCCTCAAGCAGACCCCAGTACCCTAAAACGCCATGTACAAAATTTGCGTAGTGTTCTGAAGTAGGTTTGATCTGGTAAATTGATTCCATTGAGGAAAAAAATCGACGGCAACAATCTACTAAATCTGAGTTAGTGTTTCTATAAGCTGAAATAATGAAGAGACAGGTAACTGAATCTGGCTGCACTCCTAATTTTTCCATCTTCATCCATATAACCAAGGCCCCATCCCCCTGCCTATGGAGGACATGACCAGCTAACAAGCTGTTCCATGACACTATATCATGAACTACCATAGTATCGAAGACCTTAATTGCATCCTCCATTTCTCCACATTTAGAGTACATGCTGATTGTAGCATTCCCCAACATAGTATCAGACAACAAACCGTATTTGATTGAACAGCAGTGAATTTGTTCCCCAAACTTATGAAACCCCAACTGGCCACATATACCAAGTACAGTAGTTGCTGTGACTTCATCCAAAACCAACGATTCTTCTGATTGCCCCACGCAGAATAGTGAAAGTGCTTCATTCAGCTGAGGCCTGTTTCTAGCATATCCACATATCATTGCTGTCAATGGAATTGAACTGTCCTGATTCGTTGGCCATCGAATGTATATCTTCTCGGCATCTGCCATTCTCCCACACCATGTGCACATGTCAAGTAATGCTGCTTCAACACAACTATTTCTCCCAAAACCAAACTTCAAAACAAATCCATGAATTTGTTCACTAGTATTCTTCTGCATTATAGACCCGCAAGCATTTAAAACACTAGTCAAAGTAAAATCATTTAACTCTGCGCCTTCTTCCACCATTCTGCAAAACAGTTTTAAAGCCCTCAAGCCTTCATCATTTTGGCTATACCCCGCTAAAAGAGCATTATAGGACACGCACGTCCTCTCAGGCATCCTATCAAAAGTCTCTGCAGCCGAATCAACAAGTCCAAATTGCATATAGGCAGTTATCATCTCAGTCCAAGTGAAAACATCTTTTTCGGGCATCCTCTCAAACAAATACATTACATCCTCTACACTCCCACATACTTGGTGTAGAACCGAATAAGTGCATTATTGACGCTTAAATTGCTCTCAAACCCAACCTTGATTGAATGGGCATGAACTTCCCTGCCTTCCCGCATCCCAAAACACCCAGCAGCCGAAGTCAACAGACTCGACAGAGTAAAGTAATCGACTCTAAAACCATCTATCCTTAACATATCACGGAAAAATCTGAACACTTCTTCATAAAAACACTCCTTCACCAAACTCGAAATTACAGTATTCCAAGAAGCAATGTCCCTAGTTTTCATATCATCGAACAGTTCCATCACAAAATCTAAACAACTACATTTACTATACAATCCCATAAGTGCATTCACAACATAAATGCAATCCAAAAAACCCAATTTGAGCAAAAAGGCATGAACTTGCAAACCCAATTCTAAATCCAACAAACGAATACAAGCAGTCAATAAAGCTACAAAGCTATACTCATTAGGCTCAATACCTGAACCTCTCATTTCCAAGAAAAGCTCAATCGCTTCCCATTTTCTCTATTTGCCTTTGCGAAACCCGAAATCATAGCCGTGTATGACACAACATCTGGGCTCGAAATCGCCTTGAAAACTTTGTGGGCCAAATCAATTCGACCAAGTTTGATATAGGCGACAATAAGAGCGTTGGATAGATAAGTACCTTCTTCGAGCTTGAGAATAGAAGCGTGAACTGTTTTAGCGAGTTCAATATCACCGTAACGGACTGAGAGCTGAAGCAAAGGGGAGTTATACACATCTAGCTGACTGTTGTTGAGAAGCTTAGAGGAGGAAATCGAGGGGTTTTGAAGGAATTGTGGGCTGATACGGAGATTTTGGGGATTTGCTTTGGTTCTTGAAGGAGAAAGAAATGAAGAAATTTCAGGCGTTGAAAGATAGTGAAGGTTTGTAGAGCGATGTGAGAGAAAAGGGTCTCGTGGAAAGCAGGGAGAGAAGGCGAAGGCTGAGGCGGCGGCGGCGGCGGTGGTGGGGTGGTTGTGGATAAGAGCGGCCATAGAGAGCTAAGGCGCCAAGAAGCATAGTCGCCGGCTGAAAGAAAGTCCTTTGGTGTCTTGCCTCTGCTTCTTTGGCCCAATAGTTTGGATGATGCTGTCACTTTGGAAGATTTTTGGGTTTCATTTTCATAGCTTTTCTTTTTGATTTTGTCTTTATTTTTCTTTTCTTTCATTTTATGGTATTTCTATTGAATATTTCATTTATAAAATGCACAAAACAGATTGGAGGACAAATTTTTGCAGTAAAAATATGGCTAGTTTTTGTGGTTGGATAATCATGAGAATAGTAGTGATAGAATTAGGTAGAAAGATCAAAGATGTTTGATTTTATTTATTTTTTTGATACTTTAGTTAAACTAGTAAGGTGTACGTGCCTGATTATGTTCTTAATCAAGACTTTAACATGAACAAAAACTTCTTGTATGGTGTACATATATATAATTGAATTTTTATTTGTTTAACTAATATTTTTTTTTTAAGGAAGGAATCACGCACAAGTGACAATTATATCTCAAGTATTATATTTAGGTCATAAGATAATGTTAAACAATATTGAATTTGGAATTAAAACACTCAATTACTATCGCAATTGTTTAATCAATTAAACGAAGTGTAATTACAAGATTTGAAATAGGATGCAATTGTGAACATATATAAATTAAATAGAAGACTATTAATTAAATAATTTTAACAAAAAAATTATTTTATATATATCTTTTTTTTGAGATATTTGGCATTGAATATAAATTCATAAATTTCACTAAATCTAAGCAAATGTTTATTCTTTATTTTTACTTTGGATTGTTTATAGCAAATAACTCAGTTATATACTCTATTTTTTATTGAAAGTAATAAGTCATTTGTTTCACATTTTATTATTATTTTTAGATCCGTTGATCTCAAAAAGTTACTTTTCTTAGACTTCTTCATTTTTTTTTTTCAAGAAAACGAAGTCTTACAGTTGTCAACTTACTTTTCATGCTTTATATTTTCAAAATGGATTGGTGTGGTTTTACCTCATATAGTTTTTCATATTATTTGATTTTCAACTTATGTTATTGTATCCTACAAACGTCATAATATCAAAAAAAATAGATCTAGACAACTTATTCTTATATTTTGTGTACTTTTTTTAAAGTATCTATTTAGCCATACCTTAGCAATTATTTTTCATTATCTTACTTGTATTATAGGTAAAGTAATACAAATTGCATATGTTAATTATCTTATTAAGTCCACACGTAATGACATAAATTATCTTATTAAGTCCACACGTAATCGTGTATAATTATCTTTTTTTGTGTTTGACTAACATACATACATGCAAGTCGATAATCTACCCCCTCCTTTTAATACCCAAATTACAAAAGGTTGATTGTAAATTACCCATTTTATTATACACAAATAAAGGTAGTGGTATAGTCTTTTAGCATATTTTAGGTTTCCATACTTAGGACAAAATAATTAATGGAGTTGTGACTTAAGAGTTCAAGGAGACAAACCTATTATATATATATGTATGGTATGTATGTATGTATGTATGTATGTATGTATGTATGTATGTATGTATGTATTTACTCTTACTTTATTTTGTTCTATACTTGTTTTACAATCAATTGAAAAAAAAAAATTCTACCGAAAAGTTTACATATCATCATTCACCCACCTTTTAGCTTCATTTTATTACAACCATGGCATATTATTTGAGTTATAAGTCTAGGTTAAGTTTCCTATTATTTTATTTCTTAATTTTTTTAGTACTATTCTTTATATTGTGCATGTTAATCCCTTTTGAATAAATTAAAAACTTTATCATTAATGTGAAAATAAATTTAGATTTAATTATTTAACACCAAAGATTAGGGCCTATATATCCTTTATGCTATGCACCATATGCACTATTACCTTAACTTTAATAGTACTCTCGGAACCTATGTGCAAAATATTTCCTTTCTAGTAAAAAAATCTTTTTATATTTGGAGCACCATCATAGAATTAATTTAGAAGGATTTTCTCATTTTGAGTAATTGATATATAAGATTTTAAAATTGTTGGTGGAAATAATCACAATTCCTATAATGTATTCTAATGCAAATTTCTCAATTGAACATTATTATACTACTACTCAGGTAGAGCCATCTATCAATGGCACAAAGTACAAAAGTTTGACACATTCAACTTTGACATCCTATGATTATCAACTTGAGAATTAAGTATTTCTTGATCAACATCTTTAAATGAATTTTAAAATTATCCTTTAAGCCCCTCTAAACACATTCATACTTCACTAACATCATCAATTACTAAAAACACAATATTCGGATACGAACAGTAAAAACATATGATTAAATGCTTTAATATATTATTGTTAATCACAAGCCAATGTTCAATTTTTATATTCTTAGAAAAATTACATGTAGAATTATAAAATAATTAACGAATTCAGAACACGAATAATCAAATTATAACACAAAATTTTATTTTCAAATTAATTCATATGTTACAGGTAATAAAGAGTGTTCTAAAGAGTGCAGAAATTAATTGATTAAGAAATTTTTAAATTTAGCATGTTTGATAACAGAATTCTCTTATCATTTAATACATTAAGCACTATTTAATTTGTATTCAAAATTTTAAGTGAAAATATTTCACTTAATCTGTTGAATTTTAAATAAATGTACAACACAAAGTCTAACACACACATACTCTCTCTCACACATATTCACACACACACTTTCTCTCGCTTGCGCACACACACTCTTTCACACAAACACATACTATTTCACACACAAAAACACACGCCCTCACATAAATACATTGTTTCTCTCATACACATACACACTTAGTGCTTGTATAATATTTTCACACGCATTCCCTCTTGTACTTTTTTATACTCATATTCATACACACTCACACACACGCATATTCTCTCTCACTCACATACACACTCTGTCACACATACAGATTCTCTCACATACACATACATATCCTATCACACACACATTATCTCTCATACACATTTATACCATCCTTAATTATTCATTTTGTTTTCTACGCATTTGTAAGACAAGTGTTTATTTATCATCTATATGTGTATAAATGACAGATTTATGGAGTCCGTTTGTCTTAGTTTAGTATCTAATAAATCACAGCAGCAAAGCCACGTTTAAGTAGCGTGTGCAATTCATTCCCTCAATTTCAAAAATTTATAAAATAGGTAAGGAAAAATTTACAACTGAAATTATGTTATATTTAAAATTAAGAATAAGTATCACAAAAGAATATAAAATTTTCAAAATTTTTTGAAGTTTAGTACATAAAATGGACATAAAATTTTCATTTTAAATTCATTTTTCAATTACATATAGTATAAAAGTTGGTCACTATGTCAGTTCTAAAATTTTCTATGCTTCGATAATTTTTCATGTAAAATTATTTATGTATAAAAATTTAATTACTTTCATATCAAAGTCGTTGCCCATATAACTTCATCCTTGAATATGAATCACAACCACCATTATTCAACAATAACTCTGATGGTAATATATAAAAAAATTGTTAATTTTGAAGATTTGATATCCTGCATATGAAGTAGCAAAACACAATATTTTAGAATAACTCATCTTTGACAGTTTATTGTACATAAAATGGACATATAATTTTCATTTACTATTAATTTTTATAAACATATAGTATAAAAGTTGATCATAATATAATATGATCAATATGTCACTTATGAAATCGTCTATTTTTCTATAATTTTTCATATAAAATTATTTATGTATAAAAAAATTAATTGCTTTCCTAGTGACTTCATAAGTATAATTGAATCTGAATCATAGCCATCATTAGTTAGCAACAACTCTGATGGAGAGATAATAAAAAATTTGTTAATTTTGAAAATTCAAAATTCTGCATAGGTGAATGAGAACACATTTAAGAATATAAATAAAGGCACTAAATTTAACATAAAAGACATCATAAATCTGATAGCCATCTAGATGTGTATAAGATTACATCTCTTACACACATCCAAATGTGTATAAGAAACCTTTTGGAATTGTGTATTTAGAGACAGACTTCAGATTTCATCAGTATAAAATTGAAGCCATGGAGACTGTGTAACAAAGAAAAAAGTTATGACAAACCCAATTCATGCAATAGTCTCGTGCCTACACATCTAGATGTGTAAAGTTAAATTCTAAGAGCATTACAATTAGTTATATATTGAACTCTTTATTAGTGTTTAGATGTTGGACTCTTTATTAGTGTTTGGATAAACTTAAATATAATTACATATTTAAATATAATGATAAAATTAATTACATATTGAACTCTTTATTAGCGTTTAGATGTTGGACTCTTTATTAGTATTTGGATAAATTTAAATATAATGACATATTTATCCAATAATTATGTAATTAATCATCTTTTATCGTTGTGGGTAATTTAGATAGATTAAAAGAAAGAAACACTTAAAAGGGAAAAACACACTCATACTTTTATAATAGTATGGATTAATCAAATTTGTCTATGTACAATTTTTATTTTAATTATCCTTTTACTGGTGTAGAAAAGTTTTATAGAGGCTATTGTCTTTTTCAAGCCCAAAAAATGAATTTGTACTTTTCCTTTTTATTTTGGGAAAATCAATAGCTGTTGACGTATAAATTTTTTTTGTATTGATCTGTTTAGACTTTAGAATCAAGCATCTTTTTGACAAACAGAAAAAAATGTGGTCGGTTTAAAACTAACTGACCAAATTGCATTCTAAGATAGGTACGTAGAAGCACGATGGAGTGTGAGATATCTTAGAGGATCTTTTAACGTTATTGTCTTCAAAGGTACCGTATACATAAGAGAAAGTCCAAACCACTTCATTATCATTTGATATGACATACGTAGTACAATATTTGATCAAACAGGCACTTCCTGGCCACAGAGTGCCTCAGCCAAAAAAAGGTACTTGTTCTCCGCAAGTGATCACTAAGCAAACACTTGAGAAAGCGAAAAGTAAAACCCATCTCCACTATAACAACAACAACTGCAATAATCTTTATTTGGGGACAGACCGTTTTCAAGTAAGCTGCAATTCCGGCTATCAACCCACCACCACCAACAGGCATGCATGTATTGGGCCTTGCATACCTTGCATTTGGCGCAAAATCTCCATCCCAATTGTTCCTTGCCCACTGATGACATCTGGATCATCAAATGGAGGGATGAATGTCCGACCTTCTTCTTCAGCTTGCCTTTTAGCATAAGATTGTGCTTCATCATACGAGTCCCCCTCGAGCACAACTTTGGCACCCAACCTCTCTACTGAACTCCACTGAAGATACAGAAACATTTAGTTAATGCCTTGGAACAAGATGTTTGAACAAAATAAGTTATTCAGTTTAAAGTAAAAAAATAAATGACTAAATAAATCCAAACCTTGATCTACGGGTGTAGTGACAGGCATCACAATCACAGCATCACAACCAAGTTTTTGTGCGGATAAAGCCACCCCTTGCGCATGATTTCCTGCTGAAGAGCAGATAACACCTCGATCTCTCTGATATTTAGGAAGTTTAGCCATCATATTATAAGCTCCTCGAAGCTTGAATGAGAAAACCTGACCAAGAAGCACCAGATCACAAAAAAATAGAAGTAACACTACTACTTAATATTTAACAGATGAACAAACCAAATACAGTATGATGCACTTATGGGTGATAGCGCACATCAAAGGGTAAAAAACGGCATCAGGGCATCACATTCCGAAAACCAAACAACCCCACAAATTTCCAAATAAAATCCCTCATAAAGCAGAAAATAAACTGATAACACTTGAAAATTTCATAAAGATAAGGATCTACACTCTTTTTCAATAAAAAATGTAACTAAATTACTGCTCTTCTAATCTAACTACCTATTTTTTTAGGAAACCACCACCTATTTTTAGTCATAAAGAGACAATCCTACTCAAAATATATAATCTTTTATTTTTTAATTTTTTTGTCTTGCCTAATACACCCTTAATTAAATAGTTATGTCTAATATGCCCTTCATGAAGTATAATTAGCATATCTAAAATACTCTCCAATTAATATAATAAGATTATTTATCTTTTATAATACTACTATTATTTATAATTAATTCACACTAGATGATGTCATAATTCTTTACATTAATATGAAAATATTGGGATTAGGTTTATTATAATATTTATAAAAATTTTTTTTTTATAAATAAATTTATATTTGATCTCTTATAAAATAAAAGTAATTTTTATAACTATTATGTATATTCAATTTCTTTCCTTACGTTAGTACGAAAATTTGGCATAAATATATAATAAAAGGGTATAAATTTTTAAGAGTAGAAAAATTATTTGTACATGATAAATAAATATATACCAAATATTGTTATATTTGAGATTATATATATTCAAATTATTTTATTTTTTATTCCTAATAAAAACAGTTTTTTTATAACTATTTTATCTATTATTAATTTACAAATAGTTATTTTATTTTCTCTAACAATTTATTTAAGAACGCTCTTGCATGTTAGTTAATTATTCTCAATTTATATATTTTTATATGCCAAAAACATCTATAACTATTTTGAGTAAAAATATAATTTTTTTTACTTTAGATTATAATGTGATTAATCATGTATTTGTTTTAGTTATAACATGAAATTGTTAAATATTTAGAAATGCTATGTATAATAATAATTTGTTGTTGTCGTAGTAGATAATTTAAATTATTGGATAGACTTTCAAATTTATTAGTGTTAATAAATTCTCACTTTAAGCTTATCTTTGCCTTTTTAATATCAAAGTTTTCCTCTACCTTAAAAAATCACAAAATTAATAATCGTATAATTAAAAATTTAGTATTTATGAAAGTAGAAAAAAAATAATAGAGTACATAACACTATTTTCTTTTCCCGTTTAAATTCTTTTGTTACAATTAATTTAGATTTGTTTTTATATATTTCCTTCCCTACATGAAGAAAAAAAAAAAAAACCAAGTAATGAAACTAAAGTTTGGTGCAAAATAGAAAACTCACAATTTTTAATTAAGACAAAAGTATTTGTTAATTTTATATATCTTTAATAGTAATTTTTTGATAACAAAATCCTTATCTTTATTAATATAATTTTGAAAAATATTGGCTTAAGTAAATATTTATGAGATAGAAAATAAATTCAACCCATTATACCATACAATGCTTAAAATATTTTAAAATAATCATTGTAACACATACAAGAATTCTATGCATAATTTGTGATACTAATATAGAAACTTAAATAAGTATTTAACATATATAGAAACAATACATATTATGTAAATAAACCATATTATTAAGTACCTAAGTATTTATTGGTATATATTGAGTTTAGATGTTAATTTTGGAAACTAAAGTACCAATTGTTACAGTATTGATAAAATAATATTGGTTTAGATTAACTATTGATTTTTAAATTTATTCAACTAATGGATACGATGTATTACCAAAATAGTTTAGTTATAATCATTGTAATAACCTATAGAATACAACCCATAAAATGTTGGATACACATGTATAGAAAAAATAGAATGTAAGTAATATAATTTGAAATTTGAATTATGCAAATAAAATCATAATATTAATATTATAAAATAATTACAGCTATACATGTTAACACGTCAACTTTGGAAAGTACAATGCAATTTTTACACTATTTAACAAAACAAATAAAATGTCGACTAAATATCTTAGTAAACAATACAACAAATTAATTGGAAAAAGTACGCAAAAAATAAAAATAAAATTCACACACTTTGTTAGTCTTAATTTTTTTATATATTTCATAAATACAAATTTTAATTTCTAGAGTAAAATACTATATCAAAATATAATTTACAAGAAAATAATTGGAAAAGTATGCAAAAAAATAAAAATAAAAAATTCACACACTTTTGTTAGTTTTAATTTTTTTTTTTTTTTTGTAAATACGAATTTTAATTTCTCACATATAGTAAAATACTATATCAAAATATAATTTCACAACTAACCACATTCAATACTATTCAGGATCAAGGGAAGACTTCAGAATATCAATGAAGTTTTAAAGTGAATGTTATCATAAGGTTAAAAAATATGGAACAATACCAATATATTTTCTATTTTGATACATATTTACACAATATGTTAAAAAATTAATTGCAATAGAGATTATATAAAAACTACGTGTTATTTTAGATATATTTAGAAATTATATATTTTTCAGTACAGTTTTGTGTAATAGATGTCTTTGTTATTTACATTTTACTTAGGTTCATTTTTTTTTTTTTTTTGAAATTTTAATTAATCATTTTGTAGTAATTACTATATATTATTTGATCTCATGCAAATATTTTCCCTAATAAAAGAATTTTAATATGCTTTATCTATAAAATGATGTTTGATATTTGATAATGATTTTAAAATTTAGTAATAATTAAGAATATATAGATACATCTAAAAAGATCAATATTATGGGAAAAAAGCTTTATTCTTAAATGATGAAGTCATTAGTGGTGTCATTATAATAAATTATAGTTTAGGAATCTAAACGAGAAATATAAATTACACATGGATCAACTGTATAACATTCTATGTCTTAATACACATCTAAATCTAAAATTTAATAGACATCTAGTAGAATACTAAAACAGATATTATCATAAGTTTAAGAAATATAAAATACCAATATATTCTATAGTATGCAGAATATATTAGTTTAATTATATTTTAAATTTTTATAATAATTTTCGTGATGTATTCGTTCTTTACATTTTAATCAGATTCATTTTTTTTATTTTTTCAAATTATAATTAATTTTTATAATTATTATCTATATATCATTTGATTTCATGTATTTGATAATAAAATGACATTCTCTTTCATTTATAAAGACAATATTTGGTACTTGATACATTTTTTATATTTTTAGTAATGACAAAGCGTATCAAATAATTGGTATTGTCGTCACTTAAAATAATTATCATAAGTGTATAGAATGGAAATAAGAATAAGATGAAAATAGTGTATGCGTTGTAAAAGTGAATCATTAATGTGTAACAAATAATAGTGAAAAAAAAGCTAAAAAAGAAAAGTGAAAATAATTACGAAAAAAGAGCAAAGATATTAAATATGTATTTCAAAAAATATATCTTTTGTATAAAAAAATTCAACAAATAAAATGTGTATACTGTATACTCTATGTTATCATTCACTGATTATATATTTATTTTTTAAAAAATGAAAATGCCCAACAAATCGGGAGTATTAGAGACAGTGAAGTACGTGCTTTGTTTAATAATATTATTATATATATCCGAGTTGTTTCTCCAATTTTTTGTTTCTCCCTTCAAAGTGTTTCTCCCCTTTTTTGTGATGACTAAAATACCCACCCTTAATGAAATATAATTTCTAATTCTCCATACAAAACATATATAAGTGTTTATTTCCTTTTTTGTAATGTCTAAAATACCCGCCCTTAATGAAATTTTATTTCAAACTTTTCCAATTGGAAAACATATTTAATTATTTCTCTACTTTTTTTGTAAAATATAAAATACTCGCCCTGAATGAAATATAATTTAAAATAGGAAAACATAATTTAATTATGTATATCTATTGTAAATTATAATTTCATATAACTACCTAAGAGACAAAATACATAATAAGATAGAAAATTATAATATTCGTATAAAAACATTTATTTAATTAAAATTTCAAAAAATAGAAAAAGTGAATCATGTTTATTATAAATATTAGGTAATTAAAATCACATTTATTATAAAAGAATTTATTATAAGTTCCAATTCCTAGTAGGAAAATATAATTAAATTACTCATTATCTATTCTACCATTTTTTTTAGGATACAAATACTTATTTCAACATAAATACATAATAAGACGGAAGTTTTAATTTGTATAAAAATATTTATTACAATTAAAATTTCAAAAAATAAAAATAAATATAATTAAAATGTAAAAAGATTAAATTAAACAAACAAAAATTATATCTTATGTATAAAAAATTAAACATAATAAACTAATATATTCTTCATATTACAGATATATATCACATAGTATATTAAGTTTGTTATAAAGAATCAAAATAATAATTTGTTCTTTTGTCTTACTTTAAAATGTCATTGATGCTTATTATTTTATCATTTATAATAAACTCTAAAATGAACGAAATATAGATTAATGAAATAAATTGTATCTTTCTTAGCTTATTATGAAATTTTTGCATAAATACATAATAAGAATGCATATAATTTTAAGAGTAGAAAAATCATTTATATTTAAGCAAATAATAAAATAAAAATATTAATATTTAATTTGTAGCTGTTATGGTTATATATTTTAAAATTGTATTTATTTTTTTATTCATAATAAAAACAATCTTTTATAATTATTATAAATATTCCAAATTTACTACAATTATTTTCTTTTCTCTAATTGTTCATTCAAGTACGCCGAACCTAGAAAACTTAATTAGATTATTCACCTTATATGCTTTATATATATCAGGTTAATTACACTTTATCATTTTTTAGTGTCATTGACAGTTTAACACCTAACATTATCCTTTGACCAGTAAAGTCATGTTATATCAACTAAACATGTTGACCATTTTACCCCTATTTTATTTTTTTTGATCAATTTTATTTGATAAATAAACTTTTAATAAAGAGAATATTTAATTCATATAGAATTTGATGAAAAGATACACTAAAATTGAATTTGGCATTTTTTGCTGACCTTTTTGGCTTGGATTAACTCAAGAAAATGACAAATCTGGCCGACATTATTTTTTAAGCAAAACTTTTCTTAACTGATGGTTAACTATAACAATTTCACGACTCTTGATTAGAATGACTTTTTTAATTTGAAATTTTAGTTGACCGAATAGATACACCTATGAGTATAGAATTTTTGAGTATGTTCCAACTTAAAATTTACAAAATTAATAATCATAGAAATAAAAAAATTAAAATTTTATAAAGTAAAAAAATAGTAGAATATATAACACTATTTCATTTTATTTCTTTTAATCTATATTACGATTAATTTAAATTTATTTTTCTCTTTCCTATATGAAGAATGGAAAATTAACCAAGTAATGAAAGTAAAGTTTAGGAACAAAATAGAAAACTCACAATCTTAAAGTATTTGTTAATTTATATCTCTTTAATAGTTTTTTGATTACTAAATCTTTAACTTTAATAACATGATTTTATAAAATATTAGTTTAGAGGAATTATTGATGAATTAGAAAACAAGATCACTCCATGATACACTGCCTATGTCCAAAATATTCTAAAATAATATTTGTAGTTAAATGTCAAATACAGAAATTACAACACCAGTTGTTACAGTATATAATAAAACAACAAAGAAATATTGTGTAGAGTAACTATTGATAAGGTAAAAATAATTCAACCAATTGTATGATTCATATCCAAAATAGTCTAGAATAACTGCATATAAATTGTAGGAATGATAATATAGAAAAATATGCAGATAAGCATTGTAAAAGACACAACATAAATTATTCAAATATAATCATACTATTAAACACTCTAAAATAATTACAGATATAGATTGATATTACATCGATTTTGGAAATTTATTATTTAGCAAAACAATTAAGATGTAGATTAAATGTTTTAGTAAATAATAAAATGAATTAATCAAAAAAGTACAAAAAATGAAAAAATAAATCCATACACTATTATTAGCCTTCATTTGGTTTATGTATTTAATAAATGCAAATTTAATTTCATACTAAAATATTATGTCAAAATATAATTTTGGAGTTAATCATATTCAATACCATTCAAAATGAATGTAAGAGTTTAGAATATCAATATTATCATAAAATTAAGAAACATTAAAAATTCCAATATATTCTCTATATGGATACATAATTAATTTACACAATATGTTAAAAAAATTAATTATAATCTGTCTATAGAAATTACATGTTATATTGGATGGCTATAAAATTAAATATTTTTCATTTGATCAAAGTGCATTTAGAGTAAGTATAGATGATTTTTCATTAATTTTTTGTACATTTCAAAATAAGATAAAAGAATAAATTTTTATTTTCACTTTTTAATTATGATCTTAATATACTACGTGATACCTATTCATATTATATAGAGTACACTAATTTAATTTGTTGGTTTTCTTATACAGGAAACATAATTTTTGTTTGATATCTTTGTTCTTTATATTTAGATTTATTTTTCTTATTTTTTGAAATTTTATTTAATCATTTTTGTAATTAAATTATTATCCTATTATTTAATCTCCTGTACATGTTTTCATTAATAAAAGAATTTTGACACGCTTCATTTATTAAATGATGTTTGATATATGATAGTGATTTTACCCTTTACAAATGATAAAGAATATATATCTCAAAAAAGTTCAATATTATGGAAAAAGTCTTTGTCTATAATTGATTAAGTTATTGGTGGTGTCGTTATTAGAAATTATAACCTATGAACCTAAAAGAAAAATAAAAACTATTTTAGATCGAAATTAATTTCTACATTTTATACCATCAAAGATGAATGAAGAACTTAGAGCGTTAATTAAGTATTGAAGTGAATATTATCATAATTTTAAGAAATAACATAATAATTTATTCTCTTATGTATATATATTTTACATAATATGTTCGAAAAAATTAATTGAGATACGAAAAATATATAAAATCTCACTTAAAGTAATAACGTGTAACTTTAGATATATTTAGAATTACAATTTCATTAACATTTCGTGTATTGTAAAGTAAGATAAAGGATTGTTTTACCTAACATTCGTTGCATTTTATAGTAAGACAAGAGAACAATTTATTCACTTTTAATAATGATTGAATATACTATATAATACATGGTTATAATATGGAGAATATATAGTTAATTTGTTTAGTTATCCTATACATAAGACATAGTTTTTGTTCGATTTATATATTCTTTATATTTTAATTAGATTAAATTTCTTTCTTATTTTTGAAATTTTTATTAATCATTTTTTGTAATTATTAACATCCATATATCATCCGATTACCTATTAATATTTTTGCTACTAATATAATTTTAAAACACATCATCTGTATAATGTTTGATACTTGATAATGATATTATCTTTTTGTTTTTTTTGTAATGACAAAGAATATACACAGATATTTAAAAAGTTCAATATTATAGAAAATATCTTAATCTTTAATTGTCTAATTAATTGGAGGTGACACTATATGAAAATTATAATCTAGACACTTAGAGGAGAAATATAACAAAAAATACAATTATCATATGTTGTTCTTATAAAAGAGAAAATTTGTTTAATTTTTAAGAAAAATGAAATTTATATATAATATGTAATAAATAACAAACAATGTTGAAAAATTAATTAAAAAAAAAAAAGCTAAGTGAAAATAATTACAACGAAAAAGAGCAAAGATATTAAAAATATATTTAAAATATATAAATCTTGTATCAAATATTCAACAGTAAAAATTTTCATACTTGATTATTATTCACTGATTACTTGTGACTCATTTTTTAGAAAATAAAAATTTTGAATAAATTAGAAGTGTTACACGTTGCACGGGCAATGCCTATTTACAAGAATATAGCACAATCAACACAACAACCGAGAAAAAAAGAAAAAGAAATCATATGACTAAAACATCCCAAATTCAAAATTAGCGAAATTTGGATGCTTAATTATTTCATAATAATAATGTAGAAATAGTATCTAGTATGAGAAGAGACTTACTGGTTGAAGATCTTCACGTTTCAGCCATAGATTATTGCCCAGCCGTTTTGAAAGCTTAGAAGCCAGCTGCAACTCCGACTCTATAGCCACATCATACACGCTAGACGTCAAGATTTTCGCCAAATACTCTATTCCACTCGCCAATGCACCATTCTCCTCCGCCGCCGCCACCTCAGTCTCTTCGGCACCAAATAACCTGCCTCGCGCTGAAGGGAGCCTGGAGACACTTTCAGCAATGTCTCCGATTGAGCTCGAGCAGCCAATTCTGGTGACATTGTCCGCACACCTGCACTCGGTTTTCAACGGCATCTGGCTGCGGCTCTGACACCATGGCCTGAATTATTCTCCTCTTGTTCTCGAAAATTGGCGGCCCTGGTTTATTAACGGTTTCTTTACCGGTGGTGGTGGTGAATTTGGACCGGAAAAGAACGGTTTTGGCCGGAACAAATCCGAGGACTTCCATAATTTGAACAATAAATTTCTTGACGGTGGTTAGTGGTGGTGGTGGTGGTGGTGGTGATGGGGGTCTGATGGCGGGGAGGAAAGTTATTGAAGGAGCAAAGGAAGGAAGGGTTTCAATTTCAAGTGGGTGTTTGTAGGATATTTGGGTCTCGTTATACACATTGTCTGGGGAAAGACATCGCGATGTGTATAAAAGACAGGGAATGATTTACGATGCGGGTTGTATTTTTTATTTTTTTCCTCCGACAGCAAAAAAATATTATATCATATGAACAATATATACAAAATTGAACAATCACTCTAATACAAATAAAACTCCAGTCTTCGCATCGATAACCAACTGGAAAAGTGATTGGTGATGCGGGTTGTACTATTTTTTTTTTTTTTTCCTCCAATGGCTCATATAAATATCTTTTGTGCAAAGTTGAATAACTAATCCAATACAAACAAATCCCCAGTCTGGCATCGATAGCCAACTAGGGAAGTGATTTGTGATGTATTATACACATTTTTTCTCCAATGGCAAAAAGATATTATACCATATGAACAATGTGTACAAAATTGAGTAACTATTCCAATACAAACAAAGCCCCAGTCTGGCATCGATAGCCAATTGGTGGAGTGATTTGTGATGCGGGTTGTACTTTTTTTTTTTCCGACAACAAAAAGATATTATATCATATGAACAATGTGTACAAAGTTGAGCAGCTGTTCCAATACAAACAAAGCCCCAGTCTGGCATCAATAGCCAACTGGGGAAGTGATTTGTGATGCGGATTGTACTCGATGGTGAAATCGGTAGAGGAGTCATTCAACCAAAAGCCGCCAATTTGGAACAAGTAGTTTTAATGGTACTTGCTGGAAATTTTTATATAAATTTGATTTGTGTTATTTGCTCGTAAGTTTATTGGTCTAAAATTATTTATATCATTTTTAACGGATCTAATTTTTTTGTTTAGGGTAACGTTATTGATTTTGATTCAATGGATTTATAATTATTATCATAGATCTGATTTATTTAAAATTTTCTACTTTGTGCTAACCATGTTTTTTTCCATGTTTAACTTGTTTCTTCCATTTCCGTTATTTCCATTTTCCTCTTTTGTGATATTTCGTTTCACTTGAACAACGTGTCTTTACCAATTTTCAGTATAAATGGACAGTTAAGCACTTCAGCCCCAACAACTTTTCTCCAATGAGTATTAGACTATTGTTTTGATGGGCTAGATGTAAAAATATATGATTGGAGTTCTCGATTAAGAACGGTGGTAATTAGGAACAACTTTTGGTATTGACTAATCCCATCATTAAGTTACGCAAGATCTACAATTTAAGTAGTTAATATAGTGAACTTATAATTAGAAAGGCAAGGGTAAATTTTATATAAATTTTAGGGATTTGAGAAATGTATAATTACAATTTTTAAAACTTTTAAGGAAGATTATACAATATTAAGTTCCATATCGCTTGTGTCCACCTTTTTATTAAACCAATATTTATTCGGAATTTGTAGTATGTTATGTTAATATTAAATAATTATTGGTTTCAATTGAATATCAATACTGTCGAAAAGCATCTATTACCCTTCTTATGTGTATAGCACCAACTTAAAAAGCAATTATACTAGTTATTCTCATATTATAGATTGGAATATAAAAGTTTGAAACTATGTAAAAAAAAGGATATCTTTTAACACTATATAAGCTTTAAATCAAGTGAAAAATTAAGCCACGCGAAGTAAATCTAAGTTTTAGGAGCTCAAGTTGATTGTTGCATGTATCAAAACATTTTTCTTGATTATTTGCATTATGAGCTTGAGTAATATACATTGTAAGCATTAAAACAAATTTAATTCTTACTAGTACAATTCATTGAGTATTGAACATAGTACATCTTAATGTTCGGTTTGTTACACATTAACGTGATTTTTTAAGTTAGATAAAAAGACAAGTTCAAATATTAATATACATATTACTGTTATCAAAAGGAGTAATAATGATTATACTTTTCAAAATAATATTATTGAATTATTAACTTGCAGCAACGTCGCAATTTCAATTCATTTATACATACTGCTAAACAGATCCCAACATTAATCACGCACTACGAGACGAGTAGTGTGACATATGGGACTTGTCTAATACCATGTTTACTTTTTCCCAGATTAACAAAATTTTTTTAGTTGGCTCTAATGAGTAAATAATGACTGTACCCTCGAGAATAGTAGTAGTATTATTAGATGTCCCAACTTGTTTCAAATCCAATTTATATGGAATGGTAAAGGGACCACCTTTCAGACATTAATCACGCATTACAAGTAGTATAAAATGGAGAAAAAAAATTCAGAATTCATCTGCTCTTAATTTACCCAATCATGGCAAGAAAGCATCAAGTGATCTGCTCCAAGGCTTCGATTAGAGTAAGGCTACGTTTGGTTCTTTAGAATATTCCAGTAAGGCTACGTTGGGTTCTTTAGAGTTCGAATTGAATTTGAATTGCAACTTTATGGCATTATAAATCTATGAATTGTGATTTCAAGATATTAGAAATCCTTTGTTTGGCAAAAGTGTAGAATTTACACGAGATTCATTTATAATTCTAATTTTTTTGTTTGGATGGGATAAAATTCATTAAGAATTAGAATTGCTTATATTTAGAATTGTTAATCAATCTTGAATAAAAAATTTTAATTATTAGATTTTTTGATAAAATTAAAATTGTACAAATTTGGCAAACTTTTTAATTACTGAAATAAGTAAGTTGAAGTTTCTAAAATTAAGATTTATAACAAAATTACAATATCCTAAATGTGATCATTCAAAAAAAATTAATGTATTAATATACAAGTTTTATTTTTAAAAAATTAAATAAAAATAAAAAACCTAATACTAGCATTTAAGTTCATTACTTCAGCTTTTAATTTTATCCTTTTTTTGAGAGAAAACTTATGAAATTATTTCATCAAAATTTACATAACATAAATAGCTCCGTCTGGATGGCGGTTCTTTAATTATTATTTCACAATAATATTTTGCAATCATTACTTGGACTCATTTTCTAACCACATCTTTATCTCATATATACCACATTTCAAAAATAACAGTCCTATTATTTCAAATTATATTCTCTTAATAATATTATAAATATGTAATTGTGAAATGGAGTTATTTATTTCCGATATCATATTCAGTGGTCCAAACTTCTAGCACGACTACCTCTGTCATTCGAAAAATACTTTGCTAGATATTCCGTATTGCGGAGTGTCATTTCTTAATCGCTGAATTGACACCAAAATGAGGAACCCTTCTATTTTGTAATCAATTTGGCGATAAAAAATGGGACTCTGTATTGTGGAGTCCTTAGCCAAGTACTATGATCTTGTCCTTCCCCCCACATCCACTAATATATATACAAAGAAAAGGTAAATGTGATAATGGTAACAATGAGTTGAGATTGCATAGGATTATTAGGAAAGTCAAGTTGTTGAATCTGTCTTCGGTGACACCAAAGAGCTTGGTATGGCTAGCTCCTATCAGGCCTCCAAGAACACTTCTCCCATTAGACCTCTACATTAGGGTAGCAAAATAGTGTGGCTACCATGGCCTCTGGACATATTATTGCATCTAATACAAGAACAAGCGTGAAAGAAGTATAGCAAGGAATAATTCTACTTAAGAATACTGAAGCAGATTGCAATCTAGACAAACGAAGTCTCATAAAAAATACCAGATTACCTGACCAAGAATTGTTATAATCAATGACTCATTGATTGCAAACCACTCATCACTTATCCTGAATTGTCTATTCAATCCAATTTATAACAAAAATGGTATAGACATTCAACAGACAAGTCTGTCTCTTATAACTAAAGAAAATAGGCTTCGAAAGGTTCAAAAAGACAAGAAGACATTTACCCGAATCATGGAAAGAAAACACCAATCTAGATGTAGTTAAGAGAAATATTTTTCTAAATGTGTATAATTTGACATCAGTCTAACTATTAGAAAGAATTGTAAGAAGTGATGCCACCAACGCAACAAGCAAAACCAAAACCAATAGTCACAAAATAATAAAAAATTTGTCACAGAAATTCTTGGTTTTTTTAAACCAAAATGAGCAGTTCAACTCATTCTTCTTTACCTATGAGTCACCACATACACATAATTCTACTCATCATATGTCATAATATGTTCATAATAAAATTCAACTTTCAAAAAAGAAGTAAAAACTGTAGAAGTTTAAAGCAAGAAACTTAGAAATGACAAATTCCCTTTCCTAATGTAAACTCATTGAGTTTTTCCCTTCTCCTTGGGCAACAATGTACCAAAGTACCCAAAACTATAAAAAGTACTAACCATGACAAAACTAGCTGTCATTAATATGTAGAGTTATACCATTGCCTTTTCCACTCTTTCGGGAGCCCCACAAATGTGTCAAACTTTCTTCCATCATGCATCTTCAGATCAACACCCTTTAACATTTGGATTTGATCCAAATAAACTTTACGTAGTTCATTTAGCACACTTTCAGTTGTAGCTCTTGGATCTTCTGAATTTAAGTACTTATCCAGTGAATCATCCATTCGTCCCAAAACTTTGTATAGTGCTTGCGAACTTGTAAGCTTTCTCTTTGTGCCACAAGAATCTGATGAAGATGAAGCTTTCGACTTTGATCATTGTCGAGCCAATAAGTTATTCACAACTTCATCCTCCAAAGTTTGTGGATCATTTTCAAAGGATTCCTCAAGGTTGATGGACTCTTCAACATCCATTTCAGCATTGATCCTCAAAAGCAGTTTGAGCTCCCTCTCCATTGGCATAAGATGGGAAAAAAGTACGCATATATCTTCCCAATTCTCTACCACAATTTTTCTCCTATAAGGACCGATTTTGGGATTTGCCTCATATGAATCTCTCTTTCCATACGTTTTCGTCATGAACTTCAATTCTTCCTCTTGAATTATCCCATGTGATAGCAAGACCCGAATTACATGATTGGAGCAAATGATGTAGAATGTCATAATGTTTCTTCCAAGTCTTGAAGCAAGACTGAATATGAGCTTTTGTCACAGTGATATTAAGCTGCTCTTGTAAAGTATTAATTACAGTTGTATAAGCTATTGGCTTCCATGCACATTTACCATCCAGTTTGTTTCCTTGATTCATCTGATCAATGAAACAAGTTCCCATAATTCGATCCATGTCGACTGTCCATGAGAAGTATCCCTTTCCTTTCCCTTCAGAGTGAGATGCTGTTTGTGATATGACATCTGGAATCCATATTAACACCAAAAGAGAATCAGATTTGTTGAAACTAAACTCACTTAGTTATGAATATAATATTCTTTGTGAAACTACTAAGAACTCAACACATGCATTGTATCAAATTGAAAACGTTGAGGAAGCAACCATTAGTGAATGAAAACCAATGTTTCAGCATATTTCAGCCTTGTACAGATTTTAACTTGACAAGAACCGTTTACAAAGCAAGAAAAACCCCATAATTTTAATTACCAAAATGGCCTCAACTGCATCATGAGCTGCAGAAACTGAGTCAAAGATTAAACCAATATGATTTTATCTGCTTTTCTTCTTTTGTTTTAATTAGTTGCTGATTAGTATTTCTGTAAAATGCTTGTCAATTGAGCTTATGATGCAGTAGTATGTATCCTTGAGAAAACAGAAATGAATGAATGAGAGTATGGTTAAAATGTGTACATGGCTGTATTTGGATCAAATTGAAAACATTCAGCAAACAAGATCAAGATAAACGATACTCTCATCACATTTCTAATGTGTATATGCAGTAGCAATCTCTGTTGCAATATGAGACATGAAAGAATTGTTTACTGAATGTACACAATTTGAAACTGAATTTGGAAATGTCATGTTATGTATCAAAGCCAATCTCCAGACAGTCACATTAGGCCTACAGCTCTAGATAATCAGTGGCTTCACAACGCTCGTGAACCTAATCAAAGATTATTAAAGCTAAAACCATTGAAGCAACTTGGGAGGAAAAGATAAATCAACTATGTTTGAATAGAAAACAACTACAAGCAGACATTGGACTTGACAGTTGACACCACAAATATAGGAAATAAAATTCAACAAGTACTTAAGCACGTCTTGTCATCAATTAATATTATTTCCTAATTAACGTGTTGTCGCTTCTTACTATTTTCTCTAAGGACAGTTTGCTTGTATTTGGAACAATGTTTTAAAAATTGAATCAGGCATTGATTCAGTGGCCTGTTCGGGTCAGTGTTTCACTAGTCGGATCGGTTAAACCAATTCGGTCACTACTTTATTTATTTATTTTTAGTGTACTATAAATTAAAATGACCTAAAATATACTTTTATGAAATTCAAAAATTATAAGAGAAATACTACTTTTTGATAATTTAGTTCAAATACTCATATCAAATACCAGTAATCAAATTTTCAACAAGAAAAATCAAATCTATACAAAAAAATAAGTATAAAAAATCTTAGAAAATAATAAGTTAATAGTTTAGATTTTGATATGTTCTCTATTTTGCCATTTTGGAGTTTATTTCATTATTTTTTTTGATATTTTTCTCTTTATTTAAATCATTTTTTAATCTGAAATTTAAAAAATCGGAAAGGACTGGTTGAACCGATTTTTTTCTGGTTTAAAATTTTTTACGATTCTGTCTAGTTTTTAATACATCCCGAGTATATAAATGGACCAAATCAGTGGCTCTTTTGGATTGCTGTCTGATCGGTCGAACCTACCGGTCCCATTCGTTTTCAAAATACTGAATAAATTATAGAGTTAGCGTCTTAATAACTAAAAGAGACACTTCATTATAAATAAATATGATTATGCATACTTGACAACTATATTATTGGTTTTTGAACAAATTTAGTTTTTTTTTTTATTGACTATAATTACTTGTAAGTTATTTATTACAATTGGACCGTTATAATAAGTATTCTTAAGTTATATTAATGATGAAAAAAATAAAAAAGAAAAAAGAAAATTTTTCATTTTGTCATAAAAATACCAAAAATTATATAAAAATTGTATTTTTTTAAGGTTTTTTTTAAAAATATATATATTTTCCTAATTAAGGAAAACATTTTATGTCCAAAAGGACGCGTAGTGGAAAAACGAAGAAGGCAGATTTTCCCATTAGCGAACATCTTTATAAATTGTAATAGCACTTTCTCACCAAAAAAAAAAAATACAATTGTAATAGCAACTATTTTCAAATCAATTTAGTTGACTTGTGTGAGTAGACTAATTATGCAAGAATATTAACTTAAAGAAATTAGATTGTGTTTTGAGAGTTACCCGAGTGAAAAGAGTTTCAGGACAAAAAAAACATGCTGGATAATTTACTTTTTTGGTTTCTTTTTTTCTTCAAAACAAGACTCAGTTATGAAACGCTTTCAAAAATTGTATTTTCTTTTTTTTTTTTTAAATATTAGAATTTCAATTGATGGGTGATGGGAAGTCAAAGTGATGTGCAGCCCCATCCACGGACCAGCCTTCGCAAATTACAAGTTCACAGTATTTAAAATCTTAAAGATTTTAGAAATTTTACAATACAGTGCATGGGTTTGGTTGGATTTGGGTTGGCTTTAAGGGTGTTTATGAATCGAGTACCTGATTCATAATTTAAAAAAAACATTCGTCCTCATTAACTTAAGTGACCAAACTCTTTACCTGACCCGCTTTAAGAATGTGGTTTGAGTACCTTCTTTTTTCGATTCGAATTAGATTGATTAAACAAAATTTTCAAGTTAGTGGGTCAAGATGAACCTTCCTAGTTGACTTAGTTTAGTTTAGTAATGAAAGAGTAACAATTACTTTGGCCTTAATTTCCGAGCTCTTCATGCAAAATTCCTCAATTTTCCTTTTTTTTTTTTCAATATTTATGGCCTACACAATGAATGATGTCATAAATAGTATAGTGCCATCTGCTTTATCTTATTTTATTCACATTAAGGATCTGTTGTTAAAGTATAATTTTGAATTCTGAATTATAAGTTATAAAAGTATTAATTGTTGAATTGATAAAATTATATTTGTTTGGTAATCAATTAAATTTAATTTATGAATTAAATATCTCACTTCATACACGTATTAATTTATTATAAATAATTATCATATATGTATGGAAAAAAATAAAAAATTAAGGAATGGTGTAACTGTGTGTAAGAGAGAATGTATGTGTGTGATAGAGTGTGTATGTGTGTGAGAGAGAATATGTGTGTGTTATAGAATGTGTGTGAATATGTGTATGAAAATGTACAAAAGAAAATATATGTGAGAAACTAAGTATGTATGTTTGTGAGAGAGATAATGTCTATACGTGAGGGAGTGTATTTTTATATGTAAGAGGGTTTGTGTGAGAGAGTGTGTGTGGGTAAGTGAGAGAAAATGTGTGTGAATGAGTGAGAAAAAGAGTATATGCGTGTTAGACTGTATGTTTCTACATTTATTTAGACTGTATGTTTCTACATTTATTTAAGCAGATTAAGTGAAAAAAAAATTTCATTTGAAATTTTGAATATAAATTAAATAGTGATTAATGTATTAAGTGTTAAAAAAACTCTATTATCGAATATACTGAATTCAAAAAATTCTTAACTAATTAATATTTAATATTAAGTTGAATTATCAAACACATCCTGAATTTTCGCGTATAATATTAATTTTTTTTATACCAATGGCAGAAAGGTATGTATTATAAAATATGAACAAGGTATACAAAGTCGAGCAATTATTTAATATACAAAAACTTAGTTTGGTTGAGATAACCAACTAAGAAAATTATTTTTCTAACTAATCATTGAAGTTAAATTTATTGCAAAAAAGCTAATTTAGTAGCCTTAATCATACTAGACTTCAAGAGAATAGGCAAAAAAAAAAAAAAAAAAAAGAAAAGAGAGTGGATGAAATTATTTATCTTGGTGGTAATCTAATATTTCTAATTTAACTTGGTATTCCAGCGGATTCCGTGTGGCTGCACATATGCCAAACGTGACTTTAAGGACAACAAACGAGGCATTCTTGGTATTTAAACAATCATTTTATGTCCATTTGTAAATTTACCATATAAAGTATTCCAAGCTCGATATATAATTGTATATTTTTTCCAATCAATCTAGATTGAAATGAAGTTTTTCATGGCTATGATAGTCGACACGATGAAAAGAGCTTGCCTTTTTTCTTCTCAAGAAGGTCCAGTTATCCTTGCTCAGGATTGATTGTGATCAAGAATTTATAAATAATCTTGATTGCTAAATGGACTACTTTCATCAAGCTATTATAATGGCTTTAAATTAATAATGGGATCACTAATTTACTTGTCGGATTGAGAACGTGTATGGAGATATTGCTATTCATTATAGAAATGATGCGAAACCTTGTAGTGAGGACTGTGCTAACTTTGCTCAATCTGTTAACAGGTGTTCCTTGGATTATGTGCCAACAACAAGATGCCCTGACCCAATTGTAAACCGAAAAAAATTTAGGTAGATATGATCTTTAGTTTCATTTGTAAATCTTGTGGTATAAATTAAATGTTATAAAATTTATGACATAAGCTGATATAAGTAAGATTTTATAAGATTTAATTTTGTCCGTAGGGTCTAGATATGAGATCAAAATAAGGTCTATGTAAGTATTTTTACTTGGAAAACAGTAATACTTTTTTTTTGCTAAAATCTACACATTTTATTAAATCTTTAATTTTTCAATCCTATGAACTTTTTATGTAGATAAAATCAAAAACCGCATTTTATGTTTTTGGACTGCAGATTAACATATGTAATGGTTTCTACAGTGATCAGTTCAAACCTAAAAACAGTAAAACTCCTAAAATGTGGACAGAAAATTGGACTGGGTGGTATGTTTGAATTTAAAATTTTTCAAGAAAACGAAAACGTCTATTTTTGGGTTGACATCGAGAAAAACTTTTTAATTAATTTATCTCCATAAAAGGTTCAAGGATTGGGGGAGTCCAGATCAGTCATAGACCTGCAGAAGATACAGCATCTAGCTGTGGCTATATTTTTTCAATTAAATGGCACATTACAGAACTATTACATGTTAGAATTTTAAATCTTTCCCTTCTAGATGTTAACAAAAGAAAAATATTAACATCTTGGTATATTCTTATGGTTTTTTTTTTTTTTCATGTTACATTATTATGGTGGTATCACAATTTTTGCCGTATAACTTGTGGATATAATATTACTACAACTTATAATTATGATGCACCACTTAATGAATACGACAGAATATATATATATACACATCTATATATGTATATATATATATATATATCTTGCCAATATACCCTTTTAATTTAGCTTTTTCAATATTTGAATTTTGTTTTTATTGATTTAGGTTTGGTGAATCAACCAAAATTGGGACATCTTAAACAGCTACATACCATACTCAAATCCATTGAGAAGATTTTGACCTATGGCAACTCCGAATATAAAGAGTACAGAAGTTATATCTATCTGTAAGTATTAATTTCTACTCCAACTTTATTATTTTTTTTTCTTTTTTCCCACAATTAATTTTGATTTTAATTTTCTTACATTTTTGTTTTTGAATTTCAGTCAACAGTCTATAATTATAATGGAAAAAGGGTTTTTTTTTTTTAAGGAAATGCAAATGACAAGGATAGTATGACAATTACCTTTGAAGGGAGAAAATATGATATTCCATCATGGTCTGTTAGCATTCTTACCAATTGCACTACTGAGGTTTATAACACTGCTCGAGTAAGTTTAACAAGGTAATTACTAATTTGAAATTTAATAATATTAATGCTAACATTTATGCAAGATAAAATTTTAGCAATAAAACAATTTTGAACATGTTGACTTTCATTAACAGGTTAATACGCAAACAAATGTGTATGCCAAGCTGGATTACTTAACAGGATTGAAGTGGCATTGGAGGACTGAAGCTTTTGATCACCTCGCAAAGAAGCATAATGTTCATGAACATCCGTCAAATGGAACCCTCAGTTTACTATCAAAACAGTTAATTGATCAGAAGACTATAACGAATGATACTTTTGACTACCTTTGGTACATGACCAAGTATGTGTAACATCCGAAACCTCTTTTTTAGGAAAATTTTTTTGTTATTCATTTCGTATATTGTAAGTCATTGTATGATTGAAAAGTAATGAAATTTTTTTACTTTTTAGTCATTTCAACGATTGTCCTACTCATCGTTACACCCATTGTAGAAATTGACATGATTGGCATAGCTCTCAGAAAAGTTGTAAATGAATTAACAAGTTCTTTTTTTGGCCTAATTATCGATTAGAAGATTTAACTTGTACAAATCGCTATTGGTTTGATACCAATAATGGCAGTCATTTCTTTATGTGAAGGATATATATGTATCCGCAGTTGAAAAGTCCTTGATAGTACATTTTTCGTATATATGCTATATCCTATAGTGTATATGAAAGCAAATAGGATTCACGCATAACCTGTCTTATATCTCATTCTAATATAATATCTGTATCAGATACTAAAATCTATCAATTAGACCTAGAAATCACCGAATCAACGTAATATTTGTTTGGTATAAGGTAAATGTTTCTATAAATTACTAGTAAATTCTACTCTATTTATATAAATTCCCATTTCTCCTTACTTTAATTAAATGTGTACCCGAATCAATAAAAATTAAATTTTTACCCTTTTTTAAAAATAATTTTAGACTACCTTCGACACTCCATTAGGAGAAGATCCAATTGTATTGAATCTAGAGGATATGAGAAAGGGAATTGCATGGACTAATGGAAACAACATCCGTCGATTTGAACCAGTAATTTTGCCAAGGAAAATGGTTGTGATGGCTCGTGTGACTATCGTGGACAGTATCACAAAGAAAAGTCTCGAATAGGTTGTGGGAAATCTTCACAAGTCACAACGATGGCACCACGTACCTCGGTCCTCCTTGCGTCCTGAAGGGACAACCAATTAGTTATATTCGAAAAATTAGGTGGTAATCCTCACAAACACGAGCACATTAGATTTCAAACGGTTAATCTAGTAAAAGTATGTGCAAATGCGGAAGAAGGAAATGCCTCGGATTCATCATGCGGAGAAAAAGTTGTCTCACATCAATTTCGCAAGCTTTGGCAATCCAAATGGTGTGTGTGGAGCATTTAGTCAAAAAACTCGTGCAATTCAGTTGTTTTCCAATTAATTCTTTTTCCTACACTAATTTGTAATTTTTAACCACTATTTTTTTTAATGTGTGTATGCCAGGCATGCATTGGAAGAAACAGTTGTTCGATCGATTTGTCGTCTAAAACATTCGAGTCTACTCCTCAGTGCGAGTCAATAAAGAAGCGGCTCGCTGTTGCAATTGTACGTGTTGAGCCTGCTGAGATTAATGCTAATTTAGGATAGGATTTAAATATGTAATATGTCAACTAAGGTCAAGTGTTTGACCAAAAATAATTACTAATGGTGCTTCACGTTTTAGGCTACGTACAAAGCACGTGTATTTTTCTAGCCTTCTCAATTAGTAATTACTAAAATGTACTGCCTTAATGAACTTCTTTATCCTGTTCTGCTGCTAACATATATTGCGGTTTTATGTTCAAGATTTGAGATTATCAAACAAGTATTCATTTTTCTTGTTTTTTTGGTCAATTAGATTATATCAAGCATTGAACAAATAAAGTTCGTTAATCATAATAGCCCTTGCAGCATAGTCACTCTTAACCCTGTACAGAGTTTTAACATGTGTGAATTAAAGCTTCAAAGAAGAGAGATCACAATTTAGTGCTAATTAAACTTCATTTCTAGATATCTCAATCCATTTCACAGGCATCTATAATTGGTCGAATGTTTTCCGAAAAGTGGCTATAATCATAATTTCTTTGGCACATATTTAAAATATCAACACCAATTTAACAAGAACGGTATCTCAGTTCCTAATTTGCAGTTTATCAGAAAACATCGGAAGTGAAAGCTTTGCACTTATTCAGAAACTATCATAAGTGAAATGAACATCTTCTGTAGGAAATATTTAGAGCATATCAGGACCCATTTAACAGGAATAAAATAAAATCTCACCAGTGATCTTTACATGAGCATTTTCCACTTGAAAAACAATGAAAGCCTGACGCATCTCTTACATGTATCTCCCTCTTCGTAACAACCGAAACATTCTTGAAGAATGTATGGCAGTCACCACAAAGAAGTATATTCTTCATAATCCTGACAGTTTTACCTGGCTTAGTCATTAGAAGTTCACAAGTAATAGCTAATTTTGCACCATGGTAGAGAAGAAAATCCTTCTTCTGATATTCCTCTGCTTCATGAAGCATCAAAACTTGTATCAGGCACATATCCAACTTTTATACACTCCAAGATTAATATCTGTAGTCCACTGTATATGTCTTTAGATTGAGGATGAGTTCTATCCCTTGCAAAAAAGGAATGAACCTTATTGTCATGTATAATCCAGCTTTGGCCTGGGAATTTCCGAAACCCCTTCTCCCTCATCTCCTCCCTGACAATTTCAGAGCAATGCCACCACCTTCCAGAGGCCGAGTATAGATTTGATTTTAGTATGAATGTAGAAGGATCTTGTGGCTCCAAAGAAAGTATTTCCTTGACAACCCTTTTCCCAATGGTTGCACTGCGATGTATTCTACAACTATCAAGCAAAGCACGCCAAACACATGACTTTGGCACAAAAGGCATCTTCTTGATTATTTCCTCTGCTTCCTCAAGCAGACCCCAGTACCCTAAAACACCAACAAAATTAGCATAGTGTTCTGAAGTAGGTTTGATCTGGTAAATTGATTCCATTGAGGAAAAAAATCCACGGCAACAATCTACTAAATCTGAGTTAGTGTGTCTATAAGCTGAAATAATGAAGAGACAGGTAACTGAATCTGGCTGCACTCCTAATTTTTCCATCTTCATCCATATAGCCAAGGCCTCATCGCCCTGCCTATGGAGGACATGACCAGCTAACAAGCTGTTCCATGACACTATATCATGAACTACCATAGTATTGAAGACCTTAATTGATAGATGCATCCTCCATTTCTCCACATTTAGAGTACATGCTGATTGTAGCATTCCCCAACATAGTATCAGACAACAAACCGTATTTGATTGAACAGCAGTGAATTTGTTCCCCAAACTTATGAAACCCCAACTGGCCACATATACCAAGTATAGTAGTTGCTGTGACTTCATCCAAAACCAACGATTCTTCTGATTGCCCCACACAGAATAGTGAAAGTGCTTCATTCAGCTGTCTGTTTCTAGCATATCCACATATCATTGCTGTCAATGGAATTGAACTGTCCTGATTCGTTGGCCATCGAATGTATATCTTCTCGGCATCTGCAATTCTCCCACACCATGTGCACATGTCAAGTAATGCTGCTTCAACACAACTATTTCTCCCAAAACCAAACTTCAAAACAAATCCATGAATTTGTTCACTAGTATTCTTCTGCATTATAGACCCGCAAGCATTTAAAACACTAGTCAAAGTAAAATCATTTAACTCTGCGGCTTCTTCCACACCATTCTGCAAAACAGTTTTAAAGCCCTCAAGCCTTCATCATTTTGGCTATACCCCGCTAAAAGAGCATTATAGGATACGCACGTCCTCTCAGGCATCCGATCAAAAGTCTCTGCAGCCGAATCAACAAGTCCAAATTGCATATAGGCAGTTATCATCTCAGTCCAAGTGAAAACATCTTTTTCAGGCATCCTCTCAAACAAATACATTACATCCTCTACACTCCCACACTTGGTGTAGAACCGAATAAGTGCATTATTGACGCTTAAATTGCTCTCAAACCCACCCTTGATTGCATAGGCATGAACTTCCCTGCCTTCCCGCATCCCAAAACACCCAGCAGCCGAAGTCAACAGACTCGACAGAGTAAAGTAATCGACTCTAAAACCATCTATCCTTAACATATCACGGAAAAATCCGAACACTTCTTCATAAAAACACTCCTTAACCAAACTCGAAATTACAGTATTCCAAGAAGCAATGTCCCTAGTTTTCATATCATTGGCTGTCTCTTAACAGTTCCATCACAAAATCTAAACAACTACATTTACTATACAATCCCATAAGTGCATTCACAACATAAATGCAATCCAAAAAACCCAATTTGAGCAAAAAGGTATGAACTTGTAAACCCAATTCTGATTTGATCCAATAAACGAATACATTTTTCAATAAAGCTACAAAGCTATACTCATTAGGCTCAATAACTGAACCTCTCATTTCCAAGAAAAGCTCAATCGCTTCATTTTCTCTATTTGCCTTTGCGAAACCCGAAATCATAGCCGTGTATGACACAACATCTGGGCTTGAAATCGCCTTGAAAACTTTGTGGGCCAAATCAATTCGACCAAGTTTGATATAGGCGACAATAAGAGCGTTGGATAGATAAGTACCTTCTTCGAGCTTGAGAATAGAAGCGTGAACTGTTTTAGCGAGTTCAATATCACCGTAACGGACTGAGAGCTGAAGCAAAGGGGAGTAGTCATTGTCTCAGCAGACTGTTGTTGAGAAGCTTAGACTGGAGGAAATCGAGGGGTTTTGAAGAAATTGTGGGCAGATACGGATATTTTGGGGATTTGCTTTGGTTCTTGAAGGAGAAAGAAATGAAGAAATTTCAGGCTTTGAAAGATAGTGAAGGTTTGTAGAGCGATGTGAGAGAAAAGGGTCTCGTGGAAAGCAGGGAGAGAAGGCGAAGGCTGAGGCGGCGGCGGCGGCGGTGGTGGGGTGGTTGTGGATAAGAGCGGCCATAGAAAGCTAAGGCGCCAAGAAGCATACTCGCCGGCTGAAAGAAAGTCCTTTGGTGTCTTGCCACTGCTTCTTTGGCCCAATAGTTTGGATGATGCTGTCACTTTGGAAGATTTTTGGGTTTCATTTTCATAGCTTTTCTATTGAATATTTCATTTATAAAATGCACAAAACAGATTGGAGGACAAATTTTTGCAGTAAAAATATGGCTAGTTTTTGTGGTTTGATAATCATGAGAATAGTAGTGATAGAATTAGGTAGAAAGATCAAAGATGTGTTTATAACATGATTTTATTATGTTCCTAATCAAAACTCTAACATGAACAAAAACTTCTTGTATGGTCTATATATATATAGTTGAATTTTTATTTGTTTAACCAATACTTTTTTTTTTAAGGAAGGAACCACGCACAAGCCAATTATATCTCAAGTATTATATTTAGGCCATAAGATAATGTTAAGCAATATTGAATTTGAAATTAAAACACTCAATTAATATCGCAATTGTTTAATCAATTAAACGAAGTGTAATTACAAGATTTGAAATAGGATGCAATTGTGAACATATATAAATTAAATAGAAGACTATTAATTAAATAATTTGAACAAAAAAATTATTTTATCTCTATTTTTTTCTTGAGATATTTGGCATTGAATATAAACTCATAAATTTAATTAAATCTAAACAAATGTTTATTCTTTATTTTTACTTTGGATTGTTTATAGCAAATATCATGAAAATTCTATTTTTTTATTAGTTTATAAGTCGTTAATTTCTTATTTTATTATGCATTTTTTTAGATCCGTTGATCTCAAAAAGTTACTTTTCTTAGACTGACTTCTTCATTTTTTTCAGGAAACGAAGTCTTACAAAGTCAATTTGCTTTTCATGCTTTATATTTTCAAAATGGATTGGTGTGGTTTTACCTCATACAGTTTTTCATAATTAATTATTTGATGTTCAATTTATGTTATTGTATGCTACAAACGTCATAATATCAAAAAATAGATCTAGACAACTTATTCTTATATTTTGTGTACTTTTTTTAAATTAACTATTTTGCCATACCTTAGCAATTAATTTTAATTATCTTACTTCTATTACAGGTAAAGTAATGAAATTGCATATGTTAATTATCTTATTAAATCCACACGTAATCACATAAATTTTGGCGACAATTTTTATTATTGTAAATTAAAAGGAATCTTTTTGTGTTTGACTAATATTCACGTTCCCCTACAATTTGCAAGTCGATGATCTACCCCTTCCTTTTAATACCCAAATTACAAGGGGTTAAATTCGATTGTAAATTGACAAACCATAAGGATAGTGTAACAATTAACCAAACTATAAGGGGTTGATTATAATTTACCCATTTTATTATGCACAAATAAAAGTAGTGGTATAGTCTTTTAGCATATTTAGGTTTCTATACTTAGAACAAAATGATTAATGGAGTTGTGACTTAAGAGTTCAAGGAGACAAACCTATTAAATAAATAAATATATATATATATATATATATATTTATATGTATGTATGTATATATGTATGTATGTATGTACTTTTACTTTATTTTGTTCTATACTTGTTTCACAATCAATTGGAAAAAAAAAAAATTTCTACCCAAAAGTTTACATATCATCATGCACCCACCTTTTAGCTTCATTTTATTGCAATCATGGTATATTATTTGAGTTATAAGCCTAGGTTAAGTTTCCTATTATTTTATTTCTTATTTTTTTTTAGTACTATTGTGCATGTTAATCCCTTTTGAATAAATTAAAAACTTTATCATTAATGTGATAAAAATAAGTTTAGATTTAATTATTTAACACCAAAGATTAGGGCCTATATATCCTTTATGCTATGCCCCATATGCACTATTACCTTAACTTTAATAGTACTCTCAGAACCTATGTGCAAAATATTTCCTTTCTAGTAAAAAAATCTTTTTATATTTGGAGCACCATCCATAGAATTAATTTAGAAGGATTTTTTCATTTTGAGTATATATAAGATTTTAAAATTGTTGGTGGAAATAATCACAATTCCTATAATGTATTCTAATGCAAATTTCTCAGTTGAACATTATTATACTATTACTCAAGTAGAGCCATCTATCAATGGTACAAAGTACAAAAGTTTGACATATTCAACTTTGACATCCTATGATTATCAACTTGAGAATTAAGTATTTCTTGATCAACATCTTTAAATGAATTTTAAAATTATCTTCTAAGCCCCTCTAAACACATTCATACTTCACTAATATCATCAATTACTAAAAACACAATATTAGGATACGAAGAGACAGTAAAAACATATGGTTAAATGCTTTAATATATTATTGTTAATCACACGCCAATGTTCAAGTTTTATATTCTTAGAAAAATTACATGTAGAATTATAAAATAATTAACAAATTCAGAACATGAATAATCAAATTATAACACAAATCTTTATTTTCAAATTAATTCATATGTTATAGGTAATAAAGAGTGTTCTAAAAGTTATTTTACATTACCTGTATTTATGGTGTTTAGATTTGTTATAATAATTTAATTCAAATATCCATTGCTTTTGGAAATTTTGCATTTATCTTGTATGTTA
This sequence comes from Cinchona pubescens, assembly GCA_025175665.1. Lineage (NCBI taxonomy): Eukaryota > Viridiplantae > Streptophyta > Magnoliopsida > Gentianales > Rubiaceae > Cinchona > Cinchona pubescens. Next base: position 1,371,407 of record JANKKI010000129.1, on the reverse strand, counting down.
ATGTTACCATAACCTCTTTTAGATTAATCTTTTCATGACAAGCCTTTCTTCATTCATCTCTATGGGTCTATTTGATAACTCAACTTAATGTTGAAAATTAATTGATTTAGAGATTTTTAAATTTAGCATGTTTGATAACAGAATTCTCTTATCATTTAATACATTAAGCACTACTTAATTTGCATTCAAAATTTTAAGTGAATATGAACATTTTCACTTAATCTGTTAAATTTTAAATAAATGTATAAATACATAGTCTAACACATACATCACACACACTCTCTCGCTTGCGCACACACACTCTTTCACACAAACACATACTATTTCACACACAAAAACACACACCCTCACATATATACATTGTTTCTCTCACACACATACACACTTAGTCTTTCACACGCATTATCTCTTGTGTTTTTTCATACTCATATTCATACACACTCACACACACGCATATTCTCGCTCACTCACATACACACTGTATCACACATACACATTCTCTCACATACACATACATATACATATCCTATCACACACATTCTCTCTCATACACATTTATACCATCCTTAATTATTCATTTTATTTTCTACGCATATATGACAATTATTTATAATAAATTAACACATGTATGAATGACATATTTAATTCATACATTGAATTCAGTTGATTATCAAATAAAAATAAATTTATTAATTCAGCAATTAATACTTTTAGAATTTATAATTGAATTTAGACTTCAAAATTCAAAATTCAGTATTTAACATTAACAAACACCCCATAAGTAATTTTTAATAAAAGCAAACCCTTTTTTTAATATCCAACTAATTCATAAATATATAAACCTCTTTGTTACTAATCTCATTAATTTTTATGTGCTTTTTGGAAATAGAAAAACCTTTGTTTAGTATCTAATAAATCATAGCAGCGGAGCCACGTTTAAGTAGCGTGTGCAATTCATTCCCTCAATTTTAAAAATTTACAAAATAGGTAAGGAAAAATTTACAACTGAAATTATGTTATATTTAAAATTAAGAATAAGTATCACAAAAGAATATAAAATTTTCAAAAACTTTTGAAGTTTAGTACATAAAATGGACATAAAAATTTCATTTTAAATTCATTTTTCAATTATTTATAGTATAAAAGTTTATACTATGTCAGTTCTAAAATTATCTATTCTTCGATGTTGAATTTCATGTAAAATTATTTATGTATAACAAATTAATTACTTTCATATCAAAGTTGTCGCCCATATAACTTCATCCTTGAATCTGAATCACAGCCATCATTATTCAACAATAACTCTGATGGTAATATATAAAAAAAATTGTTAATTTTGAAGATTTGATATCTTGCATATGAAGTAGCAAAAACAATTTTTTAGAATAACCCATCTTTGAAGTTTAGTACATAAAATGGACATATAATTTTCATTTTAAATTCATTTTTCAAGTACATATAGTATAAAGGTTGATCATAGTATAAAAGTTGATCACTGTGTCACTTCTGAAATCGTCTTATTTTCTATAATTTTTCATATAAAATTATTTATGTATAAAAAAATTAATTGCTTTCCTAGTAACTTCACCCTTGAATCTGAATCATAGCAATCATTATTCAGCAACAACTTTGATGGTAAGATAATAAAAAATTTGTTAATTTTGAAAATTCAAAATCCTGCATATGAAATAGTAAAACACAATTTTTTGGAATAACCCAGTAAAAGTCAGTTGTCTGTAAAATCTAGATAAATAAAATTTATTAGAAATACCCATCTTTTGCACTTGTTCTGAGTGTATTATTAAATTTTAACTTTTCAAAATTTTAAATAATTATATTGATCTAGATGTGGTAAAATAAATCAAATACATTTAGTTGTGCATCAAATTACAATAGCTTATTTGATACTTGCTTTTAGTGAATGAGAACACATTTAAGAATATAAATAAAGGCACTAAACTTAACATAAAAAGACATCGTCTATGTGAGAGAATTTAATTTTGAATGTATTTCCCCTCTCTAAATGAATTCCACCTTCTTCTTTTTTGTTGTAAGAGTGTAAGAGTCCATCTCCCTATTTCAAAGTATAAAATTGAAGACAAAAAAGACTTTCAACAAAGAAAAAAGAAAAGACAAACGGACTCCATCTTTAGATATAATTGAATTATGAGTTTACATAAATTCTTCTAAAGTTAAATCATTACAAGTAGTTATATATTGAACTCTTTATTAGTGTTTAGATGTTAGACTTTTTATTAGTGTAATTTGGATAAACTTAAATATAATTACATATTTAAATATAATGATAAAATTAGTTACATATAGAACTCTTTATTAGCGTTTAGATGTTGGACTCTTTATTAGTATTTGGATAAATTTAAATATAATTACATATTTAAATATAATGACATATTTATCCAATAGTTATGTAATTAATCATCTTTTATTTATGGATAATTTAGGTAGATTAAAAAAGGAAGAAACACTTAAAAGAGAAAAACACACTCATACTTTTATAATAGTATGGATTAATCAAATTTGTCTATGTACAATTTTTATTTTAATTATCCTTTTACTGGTGTAGAAAAGTTTTATAGAGGCTATTGTCTTTTTCAAGCCCAAAAAATGAATTTGTACTTTTCCTTTTTATTTTGGGAAAATCAATAGCTGTCGACGTATAAATTTTTTTAGTATTGATCTGTTTAGACTTTAGATTCAAGTATCTTCTTGACAAACAGAAGAAAATGTGGTCGGTTTAAAATTAACTTTGTGACCAAATTGCATTCTAAGATAGGTACGTAGAAGCACGATGGAGTGTGAGATGTCTTAGAGGATCTTTTAACCTTATCGTCTTCAAAGGTACTGTATACATAAGAGAAAGTCCAAAACACTTCATTATCATTTGATATGACATACGTAGTACAATATTAGATCAAACAGGCACTTGCATTCCACAAATGCCTCAGCCAAAAAAAGGTATTTGTTCTGCGTAAGTGATCACTAAGCAAACACTTACAGAAAGCGAAAGGTAAAACCCATCTCCACTATAACAACAACAACTGCACCTAATAGAAAGCGTGACAACAACTCAGTACATTAAAAGCTTGAACGCCTTGTTATTTTCCTCTACTGCATACTCGTAACCAAGATTGTTTGCACGGTCTCGAAATTCATCCATCTCACTTTTCGCAACTTGGATGCCAACTAATACATTTGCTCCAGTTTCTCCCTTTAGAAGACCCAAAAAAAAAAAAAAAACAGGTTAAAAACTTGCTTAAGATCAGAAAGAGGAAAAGGAATGCACATGAACAGAAATAACAAATTTCGGAGATTGTAACCTGTGCTCGGTAATGGAAAAGACTTATGTTCCAGAGAGGACTGAAAGTATCCAAAAACTTCATCAAAGCACCTGGTCTTTCAGGGAAAACAAAACGACAAAGAACCTCGTTTTGAAGATGTGAACGACCACCTGACTGAAAGATTAGAAGAATAACATTAACTGATGAAGTTGAAGCTACAACATTGTGTTCTCTTATGCAAACATTTTCAGAAGCACCATAAGGAAGTGTTTTTTAAATAGAAAAGTCAAGACGATGCAACTTCAAAAAGAAAATTTACCAAATAACGTAGATGATCTTTGACCAGGTCGTTATCTGTAAGATCTAAGGTGTCAAGTTGAGATGCTTGCATTCTAGCTATCATTGCTTCCAGTTCAGCTTTCGCGTGAAGGCCAACACTGCAAACAAAAGGAAAAGTAACTATTTTGATAGTTTGATCTTATTATATCTTTTTCAAATTATTACCAGTAGAGACAGGACTTGCAGTAGTCACAAATTGATAAAATTTCATGTGTGCAAATTACAATTAACCCCAAGTTAAATCACCATATTTAACAATTTGGGCAGACCTTGCATGAGTCAAGAAAAGGGAGGAGATGGAAGAGCTTGCCTATATAATACTTGAGCTTTTTCTTTCTCTGAATTATATCTATACTTGAATTCTGTAATATTCATTTGTCCCACCTGCAAAATAACACCATCATAAACTTACAAATTCAAATCACAAATCAACACTACATAGTCTCTAAATTGTTTTATGACCCACAAGTTCACAAAATCTCTTGAAGCTGCCTGGCTCCTCCGGCATGAATGTTGCAAGCACAGCTTCCTTTTGTCTACCAACATTTGCAAGTTCCGTAACTAATCTCAACCTATCGAAGTTCATGTTGGCTCCACTAGTTATTGCTACTACATTTTTATCCTCCAGGCGATAGTATTTACAGTATGAATCTTCTGCTCCAGCAAGTGCAAGAGCACCTGCTGGTTCTAGAATGTTCCTTTTCTCTTCAAACATGTCCTGTAACATGAAGACAAGTTATAAACTCCAAATATTGCAAATTTTGAAAAGACTTATTTTGAAACTTCTTCTTCAACAAAAAAAAAATCTCGCCAGCTCCACAAAACCATAATACTTCAAAGCAGACAAGATCTTCTTGAAAAAACATATAGCTTTCAAAAGATGGATAAAAGGATCTCGTCAAAACATCAATTGTATTTCTTCCCTTCTATGTAATTTGTCAAGAAGAGGCTGACCTTTATAGATGCACAGATAGCATCACGGCTAACAAGAACAACACCATCTATCAGCTTACGACACAATCGAAATGTCTCTTCACCAACCACTTTAACAGCCACACCATCTGCAAAACCTCCAACTTGGTCTAGCACCACTCTTTGTCCACGATGCAAAGATAATGCCATAGCATTTGCATCAAATGGCTCCACACCAATATTTTAATATGAAAAACTTTATTTGGGGAGAGACCGTTTTCAAGTAAGCAGCAATTCCGGCTATCAACCCACCACCCCCAACAGGCACGAAAATTGCATGTATTGGGCCTTGCATAACTTGCATTTGGCGCACAATCTCCATCCCAATTGTTCCTTGCCCACTGATGACATCTGGGTCATCAAATGGAGGGATGAATGTCAGACCTTCTTCTTCAGCTCGCCTTTTAGCATAAGATTGCGCTTCATCATATGAGTCCCCCACGAGCACAACTTTGGCACCCAACCTCTCTACTGAACTCCACTGGAGATACAGAAACATTTAGTTAATGCCTTGGAACAAGATGTTTGAACAAAATAAAAACTAAGTTACTCAGTTTAAAGTAAAAAAATATATGACTAAATAAATCCAAACCTTGATCTCGGGTGTAGTGACAGGCATCACAATCACAGCATCACAACCAAGTTTTTGTGCGGATAAAGCCACCCCTTGCGCATGATTTCCTGCTGAAGAGCAGATAACACCTTGATCTCTCTGGTCTTTAGGAAGTTTAGCCATCATATTATAAGCTCCTCGAAGCTTGAATGAGAAAACCTGACCAAGAAGCACCAGATCACAAAAAAATAGAAGTAACACTACTACTTACTATTTAACAGATGAACAAACCATATACAACTTGATGCACTTATGGGTGATAGCACACATCAAAGTGCAAAAATCGGCATCAGGGTATCAAATTCCAAAAACCATACCACAACCCCACAAATTTCCAAATAAAATCCCTCATAAAGCAGAAAATAAACTGATAACACTCGAACACTCATAAAGGCTTTTCTACACCTAAACTGAAATTTATCTTGGATTCTACTTTTTCCATATACATATATATTCTACATATTACATGCACTGACCAAGGAAAAAAAAAAAAAAAAAGCCTATTTACAAGAATATAGCACAATAAACATAAGAATATAGCACAATAAACATAACTGCCAAGCAATAAAAAATAATAATTAAAAAAAGAAAAGGAAATCATACGACTAAAATATCCCAAATTCAAAATTATTGAAATTTGGATGCTTAATTATTTCATAATAATAACGTAGAAATAGTATCCAGTATGAGAAGAGACTTACTGGTTGAAGATCTTCACGTTTCAGCCATACATTATTGCCCAACCTTTTTGAAAGTTTAGTAGCCAACTGCAACTCCGACTCTATAGCCACATCATACACGCTAGACATCAAGATTTTCGTCAAATACTCCATTCCACCCCCCAATGCACCATTCTCCTCCTCCTCCGCCGCCTCCGCCCAAGGATTCGGCACCAAATAACCTGCCTCGCACTGCAGAGAGCTTGGAGACACTTTCAACAACGTCTCCGATTGAGCTGGTGCAGCCAATTCTGGTGACATTGTCGGCACCTGCACTCGGTTTTCAACGGCAGCTGGCGGCGGCTTTGACACCATGGCCTGAATTATTCTCCTCTTGTTCTCAAAAATTGGCGGCCCTGGTTTATTAACGGTTTCTTCTTTATACCGGTGGTGGCGGTGAATTTGGACCGGAAGAGAATGGCTTTGGCCGGGACAAATCCGAGGACTTCCAATTATTGAACAACAAATTTCTTGATGGCTTCTCTTAGACAGCTATAGTATAGGTTGGGGGTCTGATGGCGGGGAGGAAAGTTACTTGAAGAAGCGGAGGAAGGAAGGGTTTCAATTTCAAGTGGGTGTTTATAGGATATTTGGGTGACGTGCGGGTCATTGACTGGGGGCTTTTTTGGGAAAGACACGTGAAGCTGTGGCCAATTGGGAGAGTAATTTGTCATGCGGGTTGTATTCGATGGTGAGATTAGAGGAGTCATTCAAGCAGAAGCCGCCACCTTGGAACAAGGTAATCTAATTGTTATAAATTTTTATATGGAGTGAATTCACGGCAATTTTTCATGAATTTATTGGTACAAAATTATATATTTCATTTTGAATTGGACTAATTTTTAGTTTAGGATGACGCTAATGATTTCAAATCGACAAATTTAGATTATAATTATTATCATAAATACAATTCATAATTACTATTATAAACAGATTTATAATTATTATTATAGATCTGATTTATTTAAAAATTTCTCAGTGTTAACCATGTTTTTTCCATGTTTAACTTGTTTCTTCCGTGTCCGTTTTTCCATTTTCCACTTTTGTGATAGTTTCGTTTCACTCGTTGTTTACGTGTTTTTTCCAATTTTCAGTATAAATGGACAGTTGAGCACTTCGGCCCCAACAACCTTTCTCCAATTAGTATTAGACGGAAAATTCTTGTACGTAACGTATTTATAATATAATGTCATGAATTTTTTGATTCAAAATATTTTACATCAACAAGTGATGTGATGTAAATTCATGTGGAGTGTTTTGAATCAAAAAATATATAACACTGTATCATAAATTCGATCCATATAAAGATTTTTTATATTAGAATATTATTTTGATGGGATAGAGATGTACGAATAATATGGGATTAGAATTCTCGATTAAGAACGGTGGTAATTAGTAGAACAACTTTTGGTATTGACTAATCCCATCATTAAGTCACGCAAGATCTACCATTTAACCAGTTAATATGAACTTATAATTAGAAAGACAAGGGTAAATTTTATAGGGATTTAAGAAATGTATAATTACAAATTTTTAAAATTTTTAAGGAAGATTATACAATATTAAGTCCCATATCGCTTGTGTCTACCTTTTTAATAAACTAATATTTATTCGGAATTTGTTTTATGTTATGCTAATATTAAGTAATTATTGATTTCAATTGAACATCAATACCGTCGAAAAGCATATATTGCCCTTCTTATGTGTCTAGCACCAACTTAAAAAGCAATTATGCTAGTTATTCTCATATTATAAACTGGAATAGAAAGTTTGAAATTATGTAAAAAATACATTTTAAGACCATATAGACTTTGAATCGAATGAAAAATTAAGTCACACGAAGTAAATATAAGTTTTAGGAGCTCAAGTTGATTGTTACATGTTTCAAAACATTTTTCTTGATTATTTGTATTATGAGTTTGAGTATTATATAAATTGTAACCATTAAAACAATTTATTCTTACTAGTACAATTCATTGATTAAGAGTTTGCTTTTTTACATGATTAACGTGATTTCTTAAGTTAGATAAAAAGACATGTTCAAGTTTTAATAAACCTATTAGTATTATAGAAAAGAATAAATAATGATTATACCTTTTAAAATAATATTATTGAATCATCGGAACTTGCATCAGCATCCCAATTTCAATTCATTTATACATAATGGTAAACAAAACCCACTTTTCAGACATTAATCACGCACTACAAGTAGTGTGATGTATTGGAGTTTTCTAATACTATTCATTAACTAGATAACAAATATCCTAGCAGTCAAGTAGTGTGATGTATTGGAGTTTTCCCAGACGAACGAAAATTTTAAATCTGCTCGAACGAGTAAATAATGATTGTACTTTTAGAAAAGTAATAGTATTATTATTAAATCTCCATCTTGCATCATAAGACATCGCAATTTCAAATCCATTTATATGGAATTGTAACGGAATAAAAAATTTTTATATGAATTTGATTTATAATAAATAAGATAAATTTTTTAATTTATATTTATTTATATTATTTTAAAAAAATTTATTTTTAATAAATTAAAATAATAAATATAGATATAAATTAAAAATTTATTTCAATTATTATAAATACATTCTATATAAAAATTTCCTACCACCTTTCAGACATTAATCACGCATTACAAGTAGTAGATTGGACTTTTCTAATACTGAGTCAGGTTTTGGATTTTTTCATGTCGCCACTTGCCATTGTCTCAAAAAGACAAATGAGCTGTTGAGTGGAGTGGACCTGAGTCTCTACGGATTATAATCACGAGGATCGCACCCAATTTTCAACTCCAATTTGGTACATTTTCATCAGAGAAAGTGCTGGACTGGGCTGTCCCTCAACTATGGGGCCCAAGCCTAAAATTAAAAACCAAGAGATCTAAGGCAGAACGTCTGACACCCAGTCCAAAATCTTGTTACAGAAGTCGGCTAATTGGGCTTTAAAGTTTCTGAATTCAGAATCATTGTTTTACTAGCCCAAGCAAGCTTTTAGGTTGCAAATATATGAATGACCCATGCCATTGTAAGAAGAACGTGCCAAATTGTGGCTGAGAGCTTAAGATATTATCCAATCCAATCCAATCCATTTTAAACAACCTTCATACAATTTTCATCTCCTTTAATTGCCATTCCAAAAAAAATAAAAAAAAATCTGAGAGTGTATGGAGTCGTCTCTCGTCCTCCTCCTCAACCATCCTCTCAGACCTCCCCACTTTCACCACTCTCCCACTGCCATTGCCATCAAAGGTTAGTATATGATATCCGAAACAGAAAATAAAATTATAGTGGTTCAAGAATCAAGAAACGGAAACAAGAAAATTATCTAGCATGTGACTTGAAAGATTAAATTTTGATTCTACAGGAAAAGAACCCTTGAAGAGTAATGCATTATTGAAGCCTTTTCAGTGCTCGTTACCATCAGCATCAGATGCTATTATTCAGGAAAAGCTGTCATTACAGTGTGAGGGAAGGAGGGAGTTCATGGGATTTCTTGTTGCATTCGGTTAGACTACTCTGCTTGTCAATTGTTGTGTTTTTTTTTTAATAACTGGCCTTCTATACTATAGATTCTGAAAATGGATTGTTTTTGTTTGAACACATGATTGGACGAATACTTGGGTGTAATTTCTTGAATTTGTCCATCTAAATACTTTTGTTTCTTGATCTTTCCATACCCGTTCTCTATTGTAAGCTTTATCTGCTGTGGTTTTACTTGAGTACAATTCTTGGTGCTTTCTGTTATATATGTTTTTTCTGTTTAATTGAAAACCTCGGGGGAAAAAATGGTTCGGTGGTTCTGCTTAATTTATGTATACATGGTTTTGTTTTCTATCGTTTCAGCCACTGGACTTCTTTTCTGTGATGTAGCTGGAGCCGCTAGCACAAGCAGAAGAGCTGTAAGTTTTTCTCTATTTCATTCTTCTGCATCATCGACAGTTTAATCGCTTTGTCATTTTACTTTCAAATCTCACAGAAACAAGATTTATTTGCTTGCTGCAGCTTAGAGGAGCAAAAGTACCAGAGAGTGAATTCACTGCCCTGCCTAATGGTCTAAAGTTGGTAGCCAATCATGGGTTATCCCTTTGAAACTTTTTTTTTTTTAAAAAGAAAAAGAAAAAGAAAAACAATCTGATACTCTTAAAAGACTTATTTATTGTTATCAACTTGTGTTCCTGGATGCAGTATATAACTAAGTTTGCATTTATTAGGGTCCTGTTCTTTAATCAACCAAAAACTAAACTTTGCATTGTGGTTGACATATCTTTCAGATACTATGATTTGAAAATTGGTGGTGGAGCTGAGGCTGTGAAGGGATCTCGGGTTGCAGTATGGTTGTGGCACAGTTAACTTTTTTATATCTAAGTTTACATTCTTTATTTCTTAGAATGTTCGATACATATGCAAATTGTTGGAGAATGCTTACTCTTTGGTCTCTCTTGTAAGCTTCTACAGCTTGCTTCATTTAAGCAAAATGTGTTTATGATTCTGCTTTAGTAGAAAATATGTTGGGAAATCATTATGATGTGCCAGATAGTTTACATATGAAGTGGTATCATAGTTTTGACTAAAAAGTAAACAAATAGTTTGCAGAAAATCTGAGACGTTTCCCCTTCTGTAGAACTCTTCTCTTTAGTCTCAATTCATCTTTTGGCTTATTGTTTGCTTTAATGGTTTGCATAGAATATGTCAAAGTGCATCTCACAATAACCATGTTTTCCACATTTTCTCTACTAGGTTTATTCTTCACTATTCTAGGCCTATTGACAGAAAATCCATCCTGCACATGATTGAAGGCTTGGTAGAAAGTAAATTTTACTGCCATGAATGGTTTTGAGTAATCAGCCAATGGCAACAGCTCAATAGTGCGGGACTGTGCAAAAATTGGGGATCATCTGACAGAAGTGACATAAATGAACATTATGCCACTACAATCTCACTGACAGAAGTGACATAAATGAACTTATGCTACTACAATCTCACTGCTTATTGAATGACCATGTAAAATTTGCAATTTCAGAGAGCAGAAACGCAATTTTCTTTCTTAACTAAAAGCTTTAGTTTGGGTAGGTAATTGTTAAGATACAAAGGCCTTTAGAATGCTTACTGGTAATAGTCATCTAGTTTCTTCTGCCCAATAAATTCTATTGTCATCATCTGCAATATCTGATTGTGGTTCAGTATGTCTGCAAGTATGAAGTTTTGCTGTATTTTGTTTAAAGATGCTAGATGCTTAATTTCTGCTATGCTTGTACTCTCAGCATGTGCTGTCTTAAATTAACTTATGTAGGTGCACTATGTTGCTAAATGGAAGGGTATAACTTTTATGACCAGCAGACAAGGGCTTGGTGTTGGTGGTGGAACGGTAAGACTGAAATAGCAAAGTAGTGTATAATGGTTCTTTATTAATTCCTGTAGTAGAGCAACTTTCCTGATACCAGATGAAGAAACTGTATTAGGAAGAGAAACTTGTTGCGATTTACTAGGAGAAGTTCCTCCATATGTTACATATTCCCATGACCTGATTTTATTAGCAATGCCTTTTACACTACATCAATTCTGCTTCCATTCTGGCAAGATGCTGACAATCTAAAAAGGTAAATAGTTTGGTCCTTTTTTAGTTCCTTTGGAGGACTTGTCTTGGGGCTGCAGAAAAAAACTAAAGAATGTTCCCCTGCTTAATGTCCTCCATGTGCACTATTTCCTACTAGTACGTGAATATTCTTCATCAAATTAAGCTTTCGAATTTAGTCTCCTTTAATATCTGTTTTTTTAATGAGATGTTTGTACTAGAAGTGCCTCTTTTTGTACTTTTCCTAGTTATTTTGGATTGAAATAGTTGCTTCGTGTATAGTTTTTCTTATTTTTGTAGTTAATTACACTTTTAACAGCTGTCATGTTGCAGCGGTAGCTGAAGTTGAACTGTTATACCATTTGCATACATTTTGGCTCATGATCAACGAACCATTCCTCTTTAACTGTATTTTTTCTTTTTTCAACGGACACAGCCTTATGGATTTGATGTTGGTCAATCGGAAAGAGGAACAGTGCTTAAAGGATTGGACCTGGGTGTTCAAGGCATGCGAGTAGGGGGCCAGGTAAGATGCAGTGAGCTCATTGTGCCTCCTTAAAGTCCAAAATATGATGTGTTTAGAGTGGCTTGAACTTGATGGTCTTGTAGAAGAAAATTGCAATTCTCGAAGTTTAGTGTTGATTGATTATTAAGGTGGTGATTCCTATTTTGTACTCCACCAGTTGAAAGCATATTTCTTTACCGTATATGGATGAAATCACAACACATAGCAAGGTTGGAAGTACACTACCTGGTGCTTTAACATAATTTTATAGATCTTCTTGAGTTCTCTAAAATCACAGTTACCTCTCTTAGCAATTAACATGGTGTAAATTTTTTGAAATAGCTCATCTTGTGAGTTTTTTTTATATTCCAATAACCTAGCCGCTTTGTCGGTCTTGTACGGGTAGTTATGAAGCCCCCCAAAAAAACACACAAACACACACAAATAGAGGAGAAGTCAGTACAAGTTCAAAAGTTGGGGGATTTCTTTGCAGTTTTAGCAAAGCTAAGGGGGCAGTAAAACTCTTTTAGGGAACTTGTTTTAAGTGAAATATTTGGTGCTGTTATCCCTCAATGGTCATGCAAATTGAGTCAAATTCATTAGTTGATGCAATAGATCTCTGATGGTTTTCTCAAAGGACTATTTTATACATTTATCCATATCTTGCAGCGGTTGCTGATAGTTCCTCCTGAGCTAGCTTATGGAAACAAAGGCATACAGGAAATTCCTCCAAATGCAACAATTGAGGTCAGATGCTTCCGTGCTTTATCTAGTTAGCTTCTAGTTTATGAAGATTAAGTTGGAAGCCTCTAACTTATCAGCAGTAACAAGGTAACTAGTGTCTTAGCTTCATATCTATACTAGCTATCTTTAAAAGAATGCTAGTTAGTGAGTTAAATAACACTTGAAACTCCTGATAGGTAATGTTAATTAGATAAACAAATTGAGTCAGCCTTGTCTACATACTAGTAATTTCCCTGCATATGGAATTCTTAATCTGCCGTCTGCTCTATGAGCATAGCAAGTTTATTGCTACATTTTTTTTGGGAAATATAACACTAACTAGCACTAGGTGGCATGTCCGTGGAATTTAGTTGGATTGGCCTCCCTCCAATATGGTTAATCAGTATCCCATTCCCTTGCTGTGCACCTGGTAAACGGTGGTAAGTTCTTCACTTCTCCTGCGGAGTAACCACGACATCTGCTGTGCACAGATGGGGGATGTATGGTTTTTATTCCATATGCTAACACGTGACCCTTAGGCGATCAGGTTGATTTGTATTTGGCAAGAAGTCAATTAATTGGGAAGTATAAAATTCATTATTTGATTTTTCTGGGCTCATAAGTGCAACATCTGCACCTGCTTAATTTAGCTTCTATGTTGCTAGCTGATGACAATATGTGCAGGTAAATTAAGTATTATTAACCTACAATGATTTAGTTGAGAAATTTGTTGAGTCTTGACTGATTTTGAAGGCTTTCGTGAAACACTAGAGAAGATCTTTATCTTTTCTAGCTTCTTGCTATTCTGTCTTTCAAGTGTAATAGGCATTTAATTCAGAATGTTGTCCCCTCTGTTTCTTTTGAAAGGTCATTTACCACGTTTCTCATTCTTAGTATTATAAATCTTCCTGAATTGCAGCTGGATGTTGAACTACTGTCGATCAAACAAAGCCCATTTGGGTATGTAATGTGCTTTGGAGCATTTTAGCCTTTGAGTTGCTTTCTCATCATCACCCACCCGAAAAACCACCCAAACACTTACAGAACTTATGTTTTTGCGGTCTCAATTTTCCTCAAAAGCTGAAGTTCTCATCTATTTGACTTTCTTTGCAGATCTCCTGTTAAGGTCATTGAAGGATAACTCAGCTGGATTAGTGATGACTGTGATGCAATTTCATTGAGAATAAGAATCTGTGTAATTATGGTGGAATTGAAGATACTGTATTTTCTTGTCATTGACTACAAACTGCCTCTGCTTTTTTTGTTCCACTTGTACATCTTTCCTATATTTCCTATTTTCATTTTCATCGAAGTTTCCATGATGCTGTAACTTCTTGGTAAGCATTTGGATCCTTCAAAGTCTTCTCTCTTATGGAATCACATTTCAAGAATCTGTGCAAGTATCAAGTCCTATACTTATCTTTTACTGCTAGAGAGAGTTTTAAATGAGGGAAACAAATTGATACTTACTGAAACCATCATCAAAGTACATGGAGAATATTTAAAGAGGAAGAAAAAATATGAAACCTTTGCATGATATTTACTTGCTCTATAGTACATCCATTATGTTAGAGCAGATAACTTATTGGCTTACTGGCAAGTGATAAAACTTTGCCGGCAAATTTTTATATGGACTTAATTCATTATATATGATCATATAATAGATTCTCGATTTATGTTAAGTCATCATATGTCATCTCAACCAATTAGGTGATGTGAGATGATATTAGGCGATGTGGGGCCATGGCATAGATTTACATAGAAATTTTCCAACCCTGGTGAAAGAGGCCAATCAAGGAAGTTAAAAAAGTAGAATTGCCAAGAAGCAGATGTCATGGATGAAGATCCAACAAACGAAGTTCAATAAGGCTGGCCCAAAAGTCATAAAATGAAACTCCTAAAGAGGCAAGCACTAAGGGGACAAATTCCAGAACTAGGCTATAAAATCAAACATCAATCTGAGTTTCCCCCAGCCGAACCATTGAGGGTGTTCATTCTGTATGTGTTGGTTGCGGGGATTACTAGAACCCTATTTTGTTCTTTTGTGGGATTGTAAGGCCACCAAGGGTGTTTCATTCTGTATGTTTTTGATTGCGGGGATAACTAGGACCCTATTTTATTTCTTTTGTGGGATTGTAAGATAGCTAGATAGGATGCCAACGTTGAGCCGGGTGAGGTGAACACTCTAGTGGCAGCAAAGGCAAAATTTATTGTCCAACTGCAAGCAATACGATTTTTACTTTTATCTAAAGGAAAATATTTAGGTATACCTGTGATCAGGATTAGATTTTAAACAATCTTGCTTACATCATCTGATGTCATAGATTATCTACAATTTAATCCATACTACAAGGTCTACAAATAGATCAAAGATCGGGTCTACCTAAATATTTGCCTTATCTAAATAGCCCAGACTTAATTATCTAAACAAGAGAATCATACATGAAACAGCAGTCGGCACAAGGTAAAGCTAAAACTATCATACAGCCCACCATCTGCGGTAAACATACATAGACCTCTTCACCGTAAACATTCCCGCTGAGACAATCAGACAACTGGAGGAAAGAAATCCAATCTTCCCAGTCAGCACTTAATTTGGCCCGTGAACATAGTTCACCAACCATCCTGCACTCCTTCATACAACATTCAACATATCACAAATAAGCATAAAATTTTGGAGAAGAAACACCATCATTTAACGTCTTAACTATTCTACATTACCACAAAAAACTAAATATAAATGTTTGTAACAAAACTCATTCAAGTTCCCAGTTAAGCTCCCTATATACCGAGGGAACCCTTCAAAACTGCCTACCGTTTTTTTCCCCCGCCCCCCCCAAGAAAAGAATTACCGATGGTTTAAAGATTAAAAGGCAAAGGGTTCTAAAATGAAACCAAAACAGAGTTTCAACAACCGCCACTATCAAAATCTTGCGCGCACAGACCTCCAGCCTTCACAAGCTCTCTAACTTCTCCAACCTACTCTCTCAATTAACAGCAACCCCAGCAGAGAGGTAATTTGGATGAAGTGCTTCTTGGCTGCTAGATACATTGGTCTTCAACAGCTTTAACACCTCAACAGCTTCTTCCACCTTGGCAGCCAGCGATTCTGGTGATTCCAATAGAAGAAGTAGCTCTGAGTTGTCCATCTCCAAAAGCATACCCATTACTTTTGTCTTATACACAGCAAGACCAGGCTACAAGAACCACAGGGGTAAATGATTAAAACTTGTGAATAACTGGTTATTGAAAAGTTAAACTACAGCATTGAGCAAGTCATTCCTAGTATTCATGCAGATCCAAAAAAAGAGAACCATGAACTTAAAAACAATAAGTAGCTCAAAGAACGAACTTCACCTTATGCTGGCTGACAAGAGGAAAAAGGCGCTCCCCTAGGATTTGCTTCCTATTTTCAGGAGAAGCAGCAGCAAGCATGCTACTCAGCATTTGTGATCCCTCTGGCCCAGATAGAATGGGTACAGGTGGAGCAGCATTTGCACCAGCAGAAGCTCTGTTCATCTCTGGCACATGCCCGTTTGTGGTGTACTTAGCATGCTGCATAACATGTCAAAATGTCATATATCCTAAACAAGCATGAAAAAAAATCTTTTATGCGAACAAGGAAAAATTGCATAAAGATGTAACTCGAAACAGAGTAAGTAATCTAGTGATAGAAATTAACCTGAAGCTCAAGATGGTTCTGTGTGATAATTTTGTGTTTTGTTTACATCAGTGTAAATGTGTAAGCACTGGCGGTCATGTATAACAGCACCATTGCAGAAATATATTTATGGATATGAAAAATTTTTATCCTAACAAATGCATCCATTGCAGAAATATATTTATGGAAAAATAGAGATCATATCCACTTACTTTATATTAAATTAACCAGTGGCACCAAAACCACAAAAATGCAAAGCTATAAATAAAATAAAAGGTCTTTTTTTTTTAAAATAAAGAGAACACATTAAAAGATGGCGATAAATTGGTCATGAATCTCATAAGATGGAGATCAGTAACGCATTGAAACATAGAAGTGTGTCTGTGTAGGCAGAATAAAGCAGAAAATATCCTTTAAAGTTTCCTATTTTAATATGGAGAATTATATATTAATATCCTCCTAATCCTATATGTAATTTATGGCTATGAGAGTAGGCCGGATATCATATAAACAAAGCATATCAAGTGTATTTAGGGGGTGTTTGATAACCCCATTAAGTGTTTAAACTTAATTCATTAAGTGTTTTTTGTATTAAGTGTGTTTGATAATGAAATTCTTTTACCTCTGAATACCTAGTGCCACTTAATTTCTATATAAAATTTTAAGTGAAAAGTCTATTGCTTAATTTGCTGATTTCGTTACTAGTATAGCAAAACTCTGCCACTTAATTTTTATATAAAATTTTAAGTGAAAAGTCTATTGCTTAATTTGCTGATCTCGTTATAGCAAAACTCTGCCACTTAATTTTTATATAAAATTTTAAGTGAAAAGTCTATTACTTAATTTGCTGAATTCTTTATTAGCATAGCAAAACTCACCCAAATTTTATTTATTTCACATTCACACACTTATACACATTATATTCATTCTCTCACACATAAACACACACTTGCACACACTATATTCATTCTCTCTCACACACAAACATTTGCACACACTATATTCCTTCTCTCTCACACACAAACACACACTTGAACCCACTGTGTGTGATAACATATTCCTTCTCTCTCACACATAAACACACAGTTGCAATTTGCACACACTATATTCCATCTCTCTCACACATAGGCGCACATTTGCATAAAAAATATTCCTTCTCTCTCTCACACATACACACTTGAACATACTATATTCCTTCTCTCTCATACATAAACACACACTATATTCATTATCTCTCACACATAAACACACAATTGCACACATTATATTCTTTTTTTCACATAAACACACTTGCACACACTATATTCTTTTTCACATACAAAAATGCACACTTGTACTTATTATATTCATTCTCTCTAACACATAAACACACACTTGTACATAATATCTCTATCTCACACACACACATACCCCTCTCTCATACACAAACTCTATATTAAAAAATTATTTATTTGTATTAAAAATATAATAATTAAAATAATTTATTATAAAAAATATAATATTATCATCAAAATATATAATATATACGAGGTAAAATATTTTAATTCAGTACTTAGATTCAGCTGATTATCAAACAGATGCAACTTTTTGAATTCAGCAAATTAAGACTTCAGCACTTAATTTTCAGTGTTCAGAATTCAAATTTCAGATTTCAGTTTTATCAAACGCACCCTAAGCGTGAATTTGGAATTCGTCTAAAGAAGTAAACTTTGCAGCATTCAATTTAAACAATAGAAAACCATGTACATGCATACACACATGTAAATACAGGAAAATAAGGAATGTGGGTGAGTATTTGTGTGGGATTAGTGAAGTATAACAGAGCTAATGACTGCTGAGGACAGTAAAACAAAGTGAACTGGGATGTTTAACTGCAAATATACCTGGTGATTGCCTGATTTTTTTGACAAAGCCACAGATTGACTAGACTGTTGTGCATGTGGTATAAATGAAACACCTTGACCACCACCTTGTGGGTTCATATGTCCAACCATCCTCCCTCTGTTCTGTCTCTGCCTTCTTGGGGCATTAGAAATCTGAAATTGATGAAATCCACTAATTAAAACAGAGTATGCAGGATCTGTTTGGCATTCTCTTCTGACTGTAAACTCTTACACTATAAATCAGTGGCACCTAAACCACAAAATGCAAAGCAATAAACAAAATAAAAGCTCTTTTTTTTTAAATGAGAACACGTGATGGCCACAGGCTGTGTAAGTTGTTAGAAAACTAACCAAGGGAACTTGAGATGGTTGGAAAGCAGGTCTACTTGGATTCAAGAAGCCATTAGGCCTCCATGCTGGCCTCATTCCTATGGGCTGACACATGTAACCAGGTCCTCCAGATAATTGAGGAACAAGAGAAGGTGCTGTGTAGTAAAGTGGTGGATATCCACCTGGGATAACAGCCGAGGGTCCTGCTATTCCTGCCATATGCCCATATTGAAGCTGTAACTGTAAGTGGGACTGTCTCTCATCTTTCCTTTGAGCAATTGCAACATACAATGGCTTTTTATGAAACATAAATCCTGTAAAACAATTATGGAAAACATAAATAATACTTTAAAAAAAAAAAAAAGAGTAGCTTCAGAATTCCATATGCCAGTCGAAAAAAGATATGGAAGGGAGGACACAGAGCCACCAATATCATAGCAGTTTGCATACTTTGACATCCAGTCACATGCTGTAGCAAATGCAAATGCGAAGTGCGTCTCACATTAAAAAAATAAAAATATCCCTCCATCTGGTTTGAAGATAAGGTCATTTGTCAGATGCTAAACAGATATAGGACCTAAGAATGGCATTTTTCATGCATAAGCTGTTCCTAAGTACTCAGCTGAATACAGCCCCAATCAACTTTGCAATGGATTATCAATTGATGAAGAAGAAGAATTATCTCAGAATTCACAAGATAATGTTGATACTTGGACCAGAACGAGGTTTAAGTTCCTAAGCCCACAGTCATGCCAAATACAGATTCACCAACAACTCCAAAGAAAAGCACTGTTTGTCCATCCTACTGGAATCTAGTTTAGATGTAAAACTTGTTTAATACTTTTTCATGGTACTGCCATTGAAGGACATGATGTGCAAACTCTTACGAAAACCATCAGCAAAGATGCACAAACTGATATCCTATGGTAATTAGAGTGATTTCTTAATAACAATAATGTGATCAACCTTGCAAGTTCGTAACTGCAACAGGTTTAAATATTTTAGACTGTGGTCAGCATTTATCTGATTACGTGATCTTGAAAAGCCAATAAAAATTGGACATATTCAATTCTTTGTGGGCACAGATAAAAGAAATTCACTTTCCTTATAGAAAACACCTTTTATCACCTATACTTCAGCATAATGTGGAAAAGAACAATAGATTCGCATACTCACCATGAAAAGTGATCACAGCATCATAGGCCTCCTCAGGAGTGGAGAAGCAAACAAATCCAAAACCCTTACTGATTCCTTTATCGTCCCTCATAAGTTTTGCAGAAGTAATTGTGCCACATGAACTGAAGTGTTCACGCAGCTTTTCATCAGTTACTCCATCATCTATATTCTTGACATACACATTTGAACCCTAAAAGTGACTCTGAATTTAAACCAAGCATGGTTAGTAAAAGGAAAATATCAGGTAATAATAATAGCCGCCAAGAGAGTAAACCAGGAATTGGGAGACCTGATACTTCAACATTCGCTCCTTTCTTCTCTCCTCGAACTGATGGCGCAGCATTTCTTCACGCTCCACTTTCTTCTGTGCCCTGGCAACATATAGTACCTTGGATCCTACTCAATACATCCCACATAATAAAAAATTAGTTTGAAATGCAACAATTCTCTCTTTGGAAACATGATTGCCAACAAAAGGTGACCTACCAACTTGTGATCCGTTCATGGATCCCATTGCTCGCCTAGCATTATCTGGATTCTCAAAGTTCACAAATCCAAAACCTCTTGTCTGTTATTCGCATCCTTTGAGATGGCCACGCTAACAATTTTCCCAAACTCAGAGAATTTCTCATTGAGGTGATCTTCTGTGGTCTCAGGGGCCAAATTCTTCATGTACAAATTTGTGTATTTAGCATCAGGATTGTGGGTAAAGCTCGGGCACTCTTTTTCACATATTTACCAACAAACCTACACCATAAGTTGTGACAAACAGTCAGGCACAGTATCCACTAAGAAAGGCCATAAGCCAGAAAACACAAGTATGCAGGTGTAGTGTGGACATATCATGCAACATTGCTAATTTCCATACGCAATACTATAGTCAAGAACACAAAAAGAAAGAAATATAATTTAGTGTTTGTGAAACAAGTGATAAAATTGATCATACATTTCTTTGTCATCAACAACGTAGCCATTGAGCTTCTCAATAGCAGAATTTGCAGCATCCTCAGACTCAAATTGAACAAAGCCATATCCTTTGGTCTTCCCATCATCAGAAATGACAACTTTACAGGACAATATGTTTCCAAATGGTTTAAACATTTCTTGAAGCTTTGCATTGTCAATAGAGTCACCCAAATTCTGAAGAAGAGAACAGATTGGTTAGTACTCTTTGAAGCAAAACACAGACATCAAAAGCAATAAGTAGTTCCCAAATGATCTAAAAGATTCAATGAGCGCACCTTCACAAAAATATTGCCAACCCCACTTCTTCTCGCCTCTGGGTCACGATGCGACCACATAACCCTTATTGCTTTACCATTTAATGTAGAATGGTTCCTTGCCCCAATTGCACAAATAGCTGATCAAATTTTCAGAAATGGGAAAAAAGAACAGCATGATTGCACGTAAATAAGCAAACAACTTCCTTTGATAAATCACAATAAATAAAACAAACAAAAACTATATGGAATGATTTTATGTCTTACCAGATAAAAAATAAGATTTTATTTATCTACCAAAGAATCACCAAGTACCAACAATTGTAACCCCAGAAAATCCCAAAACAATAAACTAACTTCTGCATGCATGGCACAATCTGCATACTTGGCCCCAAACAGCAATCAATCACCATATAAGTGAACAGTTACAATAACGCACAAAAATAAACACAATGGGAAAAGCCGATCATAATAACAAACAGGCGAAAGCGACAAATATAGGAAACCATTTTATCCTTCAACAGAATTATAACATATAAATTTACCCCCACAAAATCTGATAACAATAAACCACACTCGTGCAGTTTGCATAATTTTTTCCCAAAAAGCAAAATCATTGAGACATAGAAATGCATGGTTACAGCACACGTGAAATAATTCTCCAAAGAAAAAAAGAAAAGAAAGAAAAAGTCATCATAAAAACCAACTGACAAAAACAAGAAATAGCGAAAATAAGAACTATGAGAAAGCATTTTATCCCTCACCTGATATATAAAACACAAAGTTTCGCCAGCAAATTCCATGGTATTAAAAACACATGCAGACGGCGCGAAATTTCACAATTAGCATTTTTTTTTCAAATAAAAAGTAATCATAACCACATAGGAGCATCAGTGAAATAACTCTAAATTTTGTTCAATCTAAATTCCAACAAATCAGAATGTAACAAATCTGCTCACAATTCAGAAACAATCAGCAAACATAAACTGCCTACAATTTGTGCACATTCGTTTTCATCCAGCAAGTGCCTCAGAGTAATTTCAACTTCATATATATAAATGTAGATAAAATCAGATACAAACAAATGAATATTTTTTAGATGAATATTAAGTACTAAACGTCACATAAATTATCAAGGTTCAACCAAATAAATCTTGATTGAATTTTAATTATTCTGAGCAAATTCCTTAAAAAAAAAAATCAGTTTTATTAACAGGAAAAAAAAAACAAATTAATTCAATCGGCATCACAACAGATACAAACTAATTATACACATCTTCAAGTTTTATTGCATTGAAATTACAAACATGCATGTATCACAGGTGGAGGGATGTGTGTGTGATAATTGTCATGCCGATAATGAAGGCATCGAAGAGCTGGCCGTCGGTGACGTCAGGGTTGAGGTCGCCGACGTAGAGCGACGCCGGTGAAGCCGAAATCACCATAGGAGCTGCCGCCATTGTCTCCTTAATTAATTTTTTTTTTCTTTTTCAAAATCAAAATTTAAAGGAAACGACGACGTCAGACGGCTCTAAACCAAACAACAATTAGTAAAGGAAAAAAAATAAAAACTTGAGAGAAAGAAAGCAGGGTATAGTGATAGAAGTGAAGGTCTATCTACACATCTAGATGTGTATAGAGAGTAGGTTTTGGAGACAGGCTTGAAATGTCGGAGTGTTCCACATGCGTGTGTGGAAGGATTTAGGAAATCAAAGGGGATAAAGGAGAAGAGGATGAACAATAATAGATGTATTGAAATTTGGGAGAAGGGGGGATCTAAATGTGTATAAGGGGGTGGGGTAGTTGGGGAAGTGAAGAGAGAGGAGTGCGATGGTGGTGCGGATTTTGCATGGACGCGGGATTGCTGTGGCGTGTTTCGCTATGCGGATACGGGACAGAGAAAGAGGGAAAGAAGTGGAGGCGTATCTTCTCATGTGACGCACGGATGAGGCGCGTCGTTTGGACTAGTGAGCGAGCAGTGACTACTCCGGGTGGGTTTATACAACGGCTTATTTGGAAGCAATCATGCAAAATCACGTACATAAGACGATAAATTATTTATCTTATTTTACTAAACCACATACTAAATAAACAAATTGGATTTACTCATTGGACAGACTGATAAAGAGAATGTGTGTGGAAGATCAAATATAATTAATAACAAAAAATTATCAATCATTGTGAAACATTAAATATTATAGGTTAACTTAAAAGAATATTTAAATAATATTTAATTGTATGGAATGTGTAAATAAAAATTATTCATTTATCATATTTAATAACGCAATGAATTCATTAATATTTTATTTTTAATGTCATGAGTACTTATCAATGCTGATAAAAGAATTATTGAAAACAAAGACATGTATTCAGAAATAAATCTATGTTTCCCTATTTAATTTTTTAGCAGCAAACTTGACCTTACTATTGAAAAGAATGTGTCGCAGTACAAAATATTTAATCTTGACATAACATGAGGTTAATCAATTTGCTTATAAATTCTTTTGTTTTTTTTTTGTTTTGGGTGAAGTCAGTTTATGTACCTGTCATAAGAGTAATTTTAGGTTGTGTTTGGAATAGATGGATGGATTTGAACTGAATGAATAATTTGAAATAGATTGGTTTGAATTGAGTAGATTTGAAATAATATAAATTTTGAATGAATTTTAAATTCATTAATTTAACTAATAAAATCATATATAAAATTTGAATGAATTTCAAATCAATTCATTTAACTAATAAAATCATACTCTCTACTTGTTGATGAATTTCAAATTTAAAACTAAATTAATTAATTAACTTATTATATATTAAAATTTCAAATTAAATCCATACAAATCCCTCCAATTAAACACAATATTAAATTTTGGCCAAGGACACGATTTACACGCACAAACACTGCGGGTGTTTAAAGTACGTAAAACAAAGAAAAAGGCAGCGCAGAAGCATAGCGAGATAGAAACGGGTAAGTGCAAAGTGCAGTGGACCTACACCCCCTAAAAGACTGCTTCAAAGCTCGAAAGGTGGCTCGCTTTACTGAATCACACTAAACACAAGGATCGGTTAATATTTTAACCAGACCTTAACCACATGCCTCGCCCTCTTCCACGGGCTTTAAACCAACACGATTAGTATCCTCTTTCCTACTACTACAATTTATTACTAAAATCTCGAAAATATTTTCTGCCCATAAAAGAACAAATTATTTAGGTAGATTTTGTTTTGTTACGGAGATAATTAATTTATCAATTGGAATCTTGTGCAGCTGTCTCATAAATTAATTTGGTAGGTATTGTACTAAATCTTTGAATATGGCAGGTGAATTATGTTGAAGAAAAAAATCTCAATTAAAATTTTATTTGAGGCAAAAAATGTATAAGATATCTATTAAACTATTTTTATAATCCATTTATGACCATTCAGCTATATTTGGTTTTAAATTATCTACTAAAATATTTTCATAATCCACTTACGGTCATCTAACTTTTTTTTCCAAAATACCCACCAAACTTTTAAAATAATACTATACAACCATCATATACATCTTATACCTAGCCATCCTAATAGCTAGTATTATATTTTTTTTTAAATTTTAGTAGTTGATTTGACATAAAAAATAATTGTCTGGCCACAAGTGCATTATGAAAATAGTTTGGTGGATATGTTAAAAGAAAAAATAGTTTTAACGATCATAAGTGGATCATAAAAATAGCTTAGTAACAAATGAAAATATTTTTTGGGTTTGTTTTAAGACAATGTGACAAATGATGATCAAACTTCTTTTCTTACTTTTTAATTAAGTGCTTCAATCCTATTTCTTACTTTCTCAGGCTTGGTTTGGTTCCAGGAATCGAGAAATACTTACGTAAACCTGATTTTTGACCTAATTTAATAAATGAGATTGTATAAACTCTGTGGTGTAAATTAAATGTTATGAAATTTATGACATAAGTTGATATAAGTAAAATTCTATAAGATTTAATCTTGACCGCAGTATCTACAAGTGGGGACAAAAACCGGATCTATGGTAGTATTTTCCCCATAATCTAGTGAGGAAAATGAAACCTTTTTTCCTAGAAATAGATTTCTCATGTTTGGTTGTGGAGAAAAATATATGGAAACTATTTCAAAGAAATTAGTAGGGAAATTCATAGTTGATTTTTGGTGTGTTCGTTTGGATTGAAAATATTTTCAGGAAAATATTTTTCAGAATTTTTTTTTGTGCCAAACACCGAAAAAAAATTTTCGATGTAAAATATTTTATAATTTTCTTTCCTCTGGCTGAAAATAACTTACAGAATTTTTGAGCGTAAATTATTTTCCGAATAATTCAAGAGTGACATTTAAATCTCAAATATTTACTTTTAGAATTTCGTTTGCTAAACTTATTTTCATTTTCAATTCATTTTCATTCGTTTTGAAATATATGTAGTTCTCTCAATCATGGGTCCCACACTAATATAATTATCATTATGCATATTTTACTATTATATTGTACTATCATTTAATTTTGAACACAATTAATCTTTTATTAATCACAATTATTTGTAAGGTATTTATTACCATTGTTATAAATTTTTTTAATTTGTATTCATAAAAGTAAAGATAAAATCGTTAAACTTTTTTATTTCAAAATATTTTCATTTTGTTAACCGAATACCAAAAAATTATATAAAAAATATACTTGTTCATGTAAAATATTTTTCAAAAAAAATATATGGGAAAATCGCTGAAATAGTCCTTAAACTTTTTTACTTTAACCAAAATAGTCCCTCAACTTTTTTTGTAGCCAGAATGGTCCTCCAACTTTTATTTTTTAGCCAAGATAGTCCTCTCATGTGAAATTTATAAATTAAAAAAAATTATGGTGACTACACCATAAAAGGACTTTTTTGGCTAAAAAATAAAAGTTAAATGACTATTCTGATTAAAAAAATAAAGTTTAATGACTATTCTAATTAAAAAAAATTGAGAAACTATTCTGATTAAAATGTAAAAATTGAAAGACTATTTTGATAATTTTTCCAAAATATTTTTATAAAAAAAATATTTTCAATCCAAACACGTTGTCTCGATTCCTTTTCCTCACGAAAACACGAGGAAATGAAGGAAACTGATATACAAGCGGGTCAACACGCGGGTCTTGAGGCGGGTTAAATGTAAATCGGGTCATAAAATAAAACTTTTTTTATAAAAAAAAAAAGAGAGTAAACAAGAGAGCGAGTCGGAGAGTTGCTTCGAGTATGTGAAAGGGAGAATGGTCATATTCTGTACTATTTGTTGCTGCCTAAATCTATGTTGATCCGTCGCCGATACTTGGAATTCGAGAGATGAGTGGGGGCGACAGAGACTGATTAGCAGAGGTGGTAACTTCGAAATAATGAAAGGAGAAAAGAGTTTGATATTTTCACTTATGCCCCTAGATCTTCTAGTCCACACAGTTAGTCCCCTATGAGTTTTAGTTTATGTGTTTTCTCCCCAAAATTTACTTTTTTAATACTTACATTGACCCCACCAGATATTGAACATGGTTAATTAATGTACTTGACTTTTAATTAAGCTTCATTAAGATCAATTAAAGTTTTTAGCCGCTTCACATGTTTGTTTTGGAGCTATGGTTAATACTAAAATTTAAATCTTAAATTTACTCAAGGTATGTTCTAAAGTTAATTTTATAAGCTTTTTTTTTTTTTTTTAATGCAACACTAAGAAATCTTGACTGTTACCTCCATACATTAAAAATATTTTCAATGTTTGCTTTTTTCTTTCAACTTGTTAATTTTTGTCTTTGAGATTGATTTTCAGTAAAATAAAATCTATTAAATCTAAAATAGCTATTCCGATAATTAAAATTTTTACTTCAAAAGTCTAAGTAATTTTGAATTCTACCTATAAAATTATATACCAGTATAATTAGTATTCTCTTGTCTACAAAGAATTTTGCATAGTTCTTTTTTGTGATGACCTGAATGAAGACAATTTTGCAAATTAAAATATTTTAGGTAATCATTTCAAATAATTATTTTACTTATTTATTAATTTTTTAAAAAAAGGTCACAAATTAATTGAAAACACCTACTAATTTGTTAATTAATTTTGAAGGGAAAAAAAATTCATTTTTATTTCCTTTTCAAAATCCATAAACCAAATACAAGAATCATTTTTTTAGAAATCTTTTTCCTTTCCTTACTACTTTCCATAATAACCAAACAAGGTAGAGAATTTAATATTTCCAAAGAATTTAATTTCCTTTTCCTCCCTTTCCTTTCCTCAATCCCTGGATCTGAACAGGCCCTTAGTAAATCCTATATCCTCTAATGAAAATATATAGGAGCTACAGAGAAATTTCTAAGAATATGCTTCTTTTTCAAATTTCTTCTATGCGGCTGTCTCTTATACACATCTAGACATGTGGACACTTGTATATTACCCACAAATCATATTGACGATGTAATGATGAAACCTTTAAAAAATATTAATAAGTTCATAAATTACCTACATATAATTATAAAAGAATTAAAGTGTGGAATATAACTGAATTCAATTATAAAAAATTTAAATGAGAAGACATGATAAATTGACATATATATATAGTAATTTACTGATCATCTTAATTACATTTTGTCACTTGCAACTTATTAAATAGGTACATAACCATTTTCATTCATATTTTTTTTTGACAAAATTACTCTTTTTACTTTAATTATATTTATTTTTAGGTAAGAGACAATTTCATTAATTTCCTTTTTCAGTAAAATAAATCATTATATTTGTCACTTATACACATCTAGATTGTATAAGAACTGTAAGTTATAGTTTATGATGTGTATAAGAGATAATTTAACTTATAAACTAAATACGTTTTATATTATTAAACAAGCTTTGTTTATGTTATAAGAGGTATGCTAAAATGTGCATGTTCAGCAATATGGTGTTATATTTTGTTTAAATTTACCATACTTGACTCTTATATTAGGTAATCGTATTATTTTACTATATTTTACCATTGTTACACAAAAAACAAAAAATTCATATGAACTCTTATGTTGTAATTATATTTCTACACTAAGAATAAATTTTTCTCATTTTAACTCAATCATTTATTTTGTTGTAGTCTATTTATTTCTTGATTTTACTATTAACACATTATATTATACTAAAACATTGTTATTTGTATTATAAAATAGATATATTCTAGAAATTTAATTTAATTATTTTAACACGTATGAAGTTATAAAAGAAAAAATAAATAAATAAAGTAAAAGATAAAATAAATGGAAGGGAAAAGAAAAAGACAAAAGAAAAACAAAATAAAACATAAATGGTAAAGAAATTTATCTACTAGATATAGATAACCCCAGTGGTATATGACCCTATCCACAATGCACCCAAGAAAAAATTTTAAAGTGATTTTAACCATAACAACAAGATGTGTATAAGAGACAGCGCTTGTATCAAATTACTAATATTACTGTTGTACCAAATAAAAAACAGTCACAACACATAACATTTGAAATTTCAAGGGTAGCTAAAAATAATTGTGACCAAAACAATAAATCAAGGTCGATACAACAATAATAAAAGTCAACATCAAAATTCAGAACTAGAAAGATTATTTTGAAACGGAAAACGTCCCCCCAATCTTTATTCTTCTCCCACATATATACTTGGAGGCATCAAAACCCAGTTGGAAAATGACTTATCCGAACTTACAGTTGGACATGGCACTAAAGAAGTTATGCTTCCGTCTTGCACATCAAAGACCACAAGGTTTCTGCCCCATCCCTCGGTAAAATAAACCCGATTTCCATCGATTGCTTCATCTACAACGCTAGAAGACATGCCCCATCGATGGTTTATAAATATTACTTGGTCGCCAATGGTATCCAACTCTATCCATCTTGATTCCCAATCCCATCTAAAAATTCAAGTTAATACTAATCACTTCGGTAAAAAAAGAGGATGATAAGATTTTAACAACATACAAAAGTTCACCACCCGACTCCAGCAGACATGAGCAAGTTGTCAATGTTTCTGGGAAAGATATTTTTGGCAATAATCCAGCCCTTATTTCTGTGAGTTGAATTGTTCTTTCCCCAAAAGTAATGTTTACCAATACACTACCATTCATCATGCCGTAAACATTTTCTCCACATGTTGTGGCAGATTGAAGCTGCCCATCCAACTTTTGTTTCACAAATTCCTCATCCCCAGGTTGGCCAAAGTATGCAACACAATCTTTATCAATATAAACGAACAAAATATGACACTTGGGATCATTTGGAGGTGCAGATAAGATACATACATTCCAACATGAATCTATGGGGCATATTGGTTCTAGAGGAGGTAACTGAATTTTCTCAGTAGTGCGAGGATTGAAGAGAAAACAATCACCTGTTTGGAAATCATTCACGATCCACCATCCCCAAGAAGAAGATGACCATACATATTTGTTCTGCATTTCAGTAATTCTTTTGGAGTGATAACGATTTTTTACTATACTAAAAAAGGTGTGCCGATCTTCATTCTTCCCATGAGATATCATCAACCATGGGATAGGTGGCTTCTCCGCTTTGGCCATTTCAATGCCTCTGTATTTGATAAGAGGTGAGTTGCATTAATGTGCATGCACTAGAACAACATAATTATGCTTAGAAGTACTACATATATTTCAACTGTATCATGATCATGAGCTTGCATACTTGAATCCATGTATAATTTCTAAACCACAACACAAATTAATCATAATGAAATTTATAAAGGGGCTTTGAAACCTAAGTTCCAACCATTTGAGTTATCTATATACAGATTTTCCCAAAAATGATTTTTCAAAAAATTGACCGAATAAATCACAAAATACACAAGGAAGGCTAAATCCACTCAATAATAATAAGGCATTCTGCACAAAATATTATATATTTCATTCTATCAAAAAAATGTATAAAAAAAAAGAAGAATATCCCTACACAAAAATTCTAAATTCGGCTTTCATGATTTCTAACAAAATAGGCTACATCACATGCTCAAATTCTCAGCAAATTTAACTACTTGACTTCACTATTAGAGCTCCATTCTCCAAAGACAGAGATTCAATAGCATCCTCATACTAGACATATCAAAATTACCCAATAAAAACGTCTAAACAAATATACCCATACACCAAAATCATAAAAAAAAAAAAAAAAGAGGCAAAAAGCCTCTAACTTTACACAGATACAGCAGCATCATAGAAAGGGTGTATGCTTTTAAGCTCACAAAATTCCCAAGTTCAAATTAATCAAATAAATAAAAAACGAAGAATAGTATTTAAAAAAAAAAATAGCTACCTATAATAACTATTAAAACTCAAGATGCAAGGAAGTTTACCATCTTAAACACCTCTCAACAACCCCATCTCAAAAATCCTGAAGTAAATATCCAAAACAACTCCTCCTTATATGGAAAAAAAAAAAAAAACTGCCTTAAGCTATTCATAATTCTTCCAACCCAAAAACATAAAAAAGAAAAAGACCCTACCCTTTTGCAAGCATGTAGCATCATATACAATTTTGATGCATATACTAATAACAAAAAAAAAAAAAAAATTTAAGCTATTCATAATTCTTCCAATCAAAAAACACACACAAAAAAAAAGACCATACCCCTTCGCAAGCATATAGCATCATATACAAGTTTTATGCATATACTAATAACAAAGATGATATTTCAATCCATAACCAAAAAAAAAAAATCCTAACTTTGAAATCAGCAAATTTGCAAATATTATATAACTACTTGTGATAACTATAATACACAAAAAGCAAGCAAATTTGATTACTTAACCGGACTAAAATTAAAAAAAGCTCATACCAAAATCCAAAAAAAAAAAACCTGGGTGTGAGCTTACCAAATATTGGGTCGGATAATAAAAATATCTATAGAGAGCGGGGAAGAAAGCCTGAGGAGTTCGATGATGTTGATTATGATTTGGGTTTAGTTTTTTTTTTTGGCCAGGGCGTTGTTGTGAGATTAGAGTGATGAAACTGAAGGAATTTAAAGCACGGTGACTGAAAAGAAAATTAAAAAAAAACGATGTTTTAGATGGAGTAGTTGTATATAAACTATATAAGATTTAGATAAATTTGATTTTTGATTGTATTTTTTAATTTTGTGATTAGTATTAAATTTTAAAAAATTTATTTAATTAATTAATATTATAGTTTTTTTTTAAATTTTTTAAAATTTAATTCTAATTATAAAATTTATAAGTTAGATCAAATATTGTAACTACTCAAATATTTGCCAAAACTGTATATAATCGCAGGAGAAGAAAAACAAATCCAATCTAGTGCTGGACTCAACAGCCGACTGGAACGGAAATACGTTTTTTTCTTTTTTCTTTTTTCGTACAACAATATTTTAACTTACTGTTACTTGGCCCTCAATTTTACGTTCAAATAAAAAATTTATAGACCAACTCACACTTTGGTTAAATATATAAATATATATATATATATATATATATATATATATTTTCCAAACTATATACATAATTAGGTTGGTCTAAAAATCTATCCGCACAAACAAGTAACTTAGGTCCAAGTGTCCCACACACCCATGTTACCTATTTTATTTATTTATTTCTTACTAGGGATTCCTAAAAAATCAATACTAATTAAGGAGGAAAAATATTATCATAAATTTAATTTTAAATGTCGCTTGTAAATTTTACGGTCAAAATTAAATTTTATAAAATTTTATTTACATCAATTGATATCATAAATTTTATAATATTTAATTTATATCACATGATTTACAAATACAAGAGAATAAATTGTTGATTTAAAAATTATAAGTAATAAAGTAAACATCAATCAAACCACAAGAACTTCTTTGTAATTTATTCTATTTTAAAAAACCGACTTAACCAACATGGGTAATAATTCCATATGCGTTCAACTTAAACAATAAACCTTATAATTTGTAAACGGATCTAATATGGGATCTATGTATGCCGGGGATGGAAAGGGGTGCCGTGGAAGGAATTTGGGGAGGAGACGAAGGACGAAGGGTGTTATGTTGAGTTTGGGAGTTTAGGAAGGAAGAAAGAGAAAGGAAAGTTTTTAATGGGAAGGAAGAAAGAGAAAGGAAAGTTTTTAATGGGAGAGAAACCATTATTAATAAATTTTTTTAAACTTAATTCTTTTTTTCACCTTATATAATTTTTTTTTTAACTTATTTTTTTTTAATTTCACACGTAATTTGTGCCTCTACCACTTATTTATAAATAAAGGAGGAGAATGCTGAGGGCTATTGATTTATTTAAATAACACAAACAATTTCTTACATAGTTTATTTCTTTGCATGAAGTTCTGATTCACAGCCGCAGGCCTTCCAAAGCTTCCTCAGTGGCGACGGCCTTCAATTTCTCCGGCTATATCTGAGTAATCAATAAGTTATTCATCCACAATCAGCTTTATTTATTTATTTGCAACTGCTTTGTCTTGTTTATTTTGGGAATTAATTTTCTTGGTTCCAACCCTCATGATCATATAGACAAATAAATATGGGATGACGGGATGTTTGTCTTTGAACTTGTATATGTTGTACTACGTAGTTCCTCTTAATCCAATGATAGTAAGGGAATTTTAGTCATCCAGCTAAATTAATTTTAGTCATCCACGTAAAATATAGCTGGATGACTAAAATTCCATTACTATCATGTTTTAGTTTTTTTTTTAAATTTTTTTATACACATTTTATTAATTTTTGATAGCTTAAAAGAACTAGTAAAAAAAATATATAGAATAACACATTGATATATTCAAATTTAGAAAGTGAAAATGTGATAAATTGTTGAATTATATTATATGTGATGTCGCAATTTGCACAAAATAGACTAAATATTAAAAGTCTAAAATACTAAGAGATATCAAAAAAATTTCAAACTTTAATAGAAATTTATTTTTATACAATACCTTTACAGAAAATTTTTTCATAAAAAACAAGATCATTTCGAAGTTGTTCTACTACTGCAAGATTAAACATTCAAATTTGAAATAATATAAAAATGAAATCCAAAAATTTTAAAGTTTTGTCCAAGAAATGCATTGGCGTAAGTTATACAACAATATTATATAGTTTATTTTTACTTATTTTAAATAATTATTACATTACTATCAAAATTTAAATACATAAAAGTCAAAATATAGTTCTAAGGTATTTTATTTGTTTAATTATATTATTTTAATAATTTTAATATTGGTGATAGAGGAATCATATCATTTGGGGGGCAAATTTTATATTTCTATGGTTTAGGGAGCCAAAGTACAATTATATATTTAGTGCAGGGAGGCAAAGTGTTATTTTTCCCAAATATTTTTTTTAAAAAAAATTAATGGGATTTCGCACTTCCAAATTGCAAAATCGCATTAAATGTGAAATCCCATTATTTTTTAAATGAAAAAAAATTATATTATATTTAATTACACACTTTAAAAAAAGTACTAAATTAAATTACACAATTTTAAAATATTAGAGTCACAATTTTTTAAAAAATTATCATCAAATTATTACATTTATTCGATAAATTTTAAAAAAGGTCTTAAGTCGAAAAATTGGCCGTCTATATGCTATACTTGCTTGTGCTTTACCCAAGAAAGAGACACAAAAATTGGCAATGGTGGAGGCGGTGTCGTCTAAGTTGGAGTGCCGACGGTTTTATCCCCGTGATGTAGGCACGTCATCTCTTTTGCCTTCCCGAGGACTAACGTGATAAGGAGAAAAAGCTTCAAAAAAGAAAGGGTTAATAATACACATCCCCTGAATTAAGGAATAATTACACTTTACCCTAAACTAAAAAATATACACTTTATCCCTCACTAGCAGTATTTAAATATTTATCATTTAAAAACTTAAACACCACAAAAAAAAAAAAAATTAAATGACTGAAATACAATTAGTATTATGTTATAATTTTTTTTTTTTTTGCATTTATTTTGATGTTCGATAGTTATAAAAGTATTAGGAAAAATAAACTATAATATCAAATTGATATAATTTTGACTTTAGGGACAAAATATGTGAGATAATATTGAATTAAATTGTATTCGATATTATAATTTGCACAAGTTAATCCAAATTTTAAAATTGAATATACTTAGAAACATCAAAAAAATTATAAAAATTTTATAAAAAATATATTATCACACAATAACCTTAAAGAAAATTTTTCAATAAAAAATAAGCCTATTAAGAATAGTTAACATACTACTATACTTAAATATCCAAATATAAAATAATATCAAATGAACTCTTAAAATAAAAAAAATTACAAAAAAAAATATTGATATGGATTATTTTGAAATATTATATAGTTTATTTTTCTATATTTTTAAATGATTATCACATAACTAATCAAAAATTAAATGAATAAAAAATTTAATATATAGTATTAAGGATATTTGAATTATTTAACTAGATTTTTTAAAGATGTTAAAATTATTAATAAATTAATAATGTCATTAACAGGTAAACTGTATATTTTTAATTAAGGGAGTAAAGTACAATTCACCCACTGCAAAGTGTTATTTAACCCAAAAAGAAACTTCATCTCTGTGAACTTAAGAAAGTATTTAGAAACTAAAGGAAGGGTTAATTTCATAAGAAAACATTACTCTAAAGTTTATATTCCCCCTCAAATTGAAACACATTTTTGGTCCTGTAACAATTTTAATTTTTTTTTTTTTAAAACCAAAGATTCGAGATTTGGTCTTCTGTTGAATCCAATTCCAAATTGGAACGGTGTTGAATCCAATTACAAATTGGATTTGTTTATTTTCTTACTTCGCTGAGTATTCTTTATTATGTTTGTGGAGTTTTTACTACCATATATTACTATAGATAAATATTTAAATAAATCAAATTTACAATTTTATTTATAAATTTTATAATATAAATTAAACATTAATTATGAATGATATTAATTGACTAAAATTTCATAAAATTAATTTAGGTATTTTAATTATAAATTTTATAATAATAAATTAAACATTAATTATGAATGATATGTAATTGACTAAAATTTCATAATAAATTATTTTGAATACACAATTATAGATAAAATTGTTTTTCTTTTACCATCTACATTCCGAATTGCAGTAGTATAAGTATTACGCATAATTCCAAGAAAAAAAAAAAAATCGCTGCCGCTACTTTTGAGCCGCCTTTCTCTTTCTCTTTCAATTCCTTCGGTCATCACCACCACAATCCCTCATCTTAATTATCATTCATCTATCCCTCAGGCTCCCTTCTACCTCTGTATAAATATTTAATTTACACCAAATTTACTCATTCATAACCAGATTTAATCTTTATTTATCGGAGATCCGACTCAAATTTCTGTAAGCTCTCCTTCTCTGTTTACAAATTAATGCATGTATTCCATTTTTCCATGTAACTTGTGTTTTTGGTTGGATGAATTTTAGATATATGTATTTAGGTTTTATTTTTGATGGAGTTTGGTATGAGCTATTTTTAATTTACCTCGGTTAAGTAGTTAAATTTGGTTGACTTTTTGAGTATTGAAGTTATTATA
Organism: Cinchona pubescens; assembly: GCA_025175665.1. NCBI lineage: Eukaryota > Viridiplantae > Streptophyta > Magnoliopsida > Gentianales > Rubiaceae > Cinchona > Cinchona pubescens. The sequence continues at coordinate 1,335,812 of JANKKI010000129.1, read as the reverse complement.
ACTGGTTGTATATTACTCAGTGTGCTGATTTGAAAGTTAGGATTTTTTTGGTAGGGATTGAAATTAACTCTAGGCTAAAACTGTATATAATGCTATATCCCTGCAAAGATATGGGCTTTTTGTTGTTGTTCCACAACTCCCCCCTCCTTCTAATTCTTCTGCATTTTTGGTTGGAGGAATTCTGAATTACCTTAAATTTTTTTTTCCTCATAACGAGAGGAGTTGTTTTGGATATTTACTTTTAGGCTTTTCCGAGGGATCATCCGGAGGTGCTTGAGAAGTTAAATTGATTACAGCTTGAGGTCTAATAGTTATTCTATTTAGCTATTTTAGTTATACACTTATACAACCATATGTTGATTGAATTGATGCATTTGTTCATGATTAAGAAATTTGCAGATAGGGATTTTCTGAAGTAAAAAGCATAAACCTTTCTATGATGCTCTATCTTTGCAAAGTTAGAGGTTTTTTTTCCTGATTTTGATATGTTTAGAGTGAGGAGGAAGCTATTGATTTCAGGGTTTGGAGAGGATTCTCTGATAGCTTACTTATGGAGTTAGATTTTCTGATAATTGAGTATGGTCATGCCACTTTTTGTTTAGGATTGAATTTATTTTTCCTACTTTCCCCTGAAATCATGAAGTTTTCAAGTTAGATTTTTTGTGTTGGGATATTCTTTTTCCATTTTTCTTAATAGAACAAAGATAAGTCATCTACACAATGCTTTATTCCTTCAAATACCAAGCCTTCCTATTCTGTGGATTTGGTGGAGTAAGATGGTAAATGTAACTACGGTTTCTTCAAATTTTTTTTCATATATTTATTATATGGACATACTTGCTTGGCCTATTAGATTTAGGGTTTTGAGAGAGTTGCAATCAAGTAGTTAAATTTGTTGTCATTTCAAGTACTATTGTTACTCAAGCTCTCACAAACCAGTAGTGTTGGCCAAGTTATGAAGCTGCTTTAGGAAAAGGATAATTCTGTTCGCTGTGTCCACATAAAAGTACAAACTGCTTATATTAAGGTCTAACAAACTACATAAAGGTTCCTCAGCACTGTGCAGGAACTTCTACAATCTTTAATGAATTCTTGATTCTTGAATGTAGACTTGGGTTCGTGCATTGTTGATGTTCTTTATCAGTAGATCTTATGTAGAAGCTGATATCTGGTTGCTATTGGTTCTTATTTTGTTTCTTTTTCTTTTTATTTTTTAAATAATTTATTCTTTTTTCTATAACAATGAATTGTTTAATGTGTAATAGATCTTGAGGATTTTAATCTTGTTTCCTAGCATGATCTCTTCCTAAAACCTTGGGCCTGTATATAATTCTTCCATGATTCCATGACATGGTAGTTCTCAGTTGAGTTTTCTGCGATTTTGTCAAGCATCTTTTATAATTTTGTTAAACAGGTTTTCGAGAATTTTTATTTCGATCAAGATTTGTGTTAGAATTCTCTTTGTTGATCAAGTGTAATCTGGAAAATAAGGAAAGACTTTAGTTGGATAGTCATATTTGATGTCGTGATTTTCCGGACTAAGGATCCGTAGGGTATTTTAACTTCTTGGTGTTTAGATTTTTTTAAGACAATTTGAAATCCAGACAGGAAAAGAGGTTTTTCCCTGGTGGGGGTGGCAGGAGGGGTAATGGGACAAGAAATATAGGTATATATTTTAGTTTTGCCAAGAATCAAGTATAGTTGTGGGGTGGTATTTGTAAGTGTGGCCTTGATAATTTATGTCTGGCTGAACCATGTGTGTCGATGTATATATATGTAAGTGTCTATTTGTATGTATATGTAGTTGGTATATGAATATACTCTAGATATCTGCAATGCTGATTTTTTTTTTTTGGTTAATATAATTATTCATCATCAATGAGAACTGATTACTTAAATTTTTAAGTTTTTAAATGGTGTTTGTTGCATGACAGTTTCTATTTTTCTTTTGGGTCCAAGTTTTCTTCTATTTTTTCCTGCCTATTTTAAGTAATTAAACTACATTGTGGAGCTTTGATACTGTAAATACACTTCTGAACAACTTGGTATTTATTCAGGTTTTTCAATTTTGAAAATTTAATGTAGTAATATTACCTAACTTTTGTTTCCTTTGTAACATGGATTCCTGCCTACAGTATAATATTTGGTTTCTGAATGCATTGCAGCTCTCACACCTGAGACATAGCAGTTGCTCATTGCTGACAAACATGTTGTCAGATACTGATGATGTATGCACCGATGATCAAGAAAAGAAGGAAGAATTAGAGAGATGTTGGTCTGACCTACCAATAGACATTATAGATTTGATAAGGTTGTCTCTCTTTGCTGGAGACAGTGGTGCTTTTAATGCAACTTGTAGGTCATGGAGATCAACTACTACCATCTTTAGACCCCTTCCTCCTCCAGTGGACTGTCCACATCACCAATCTCCATGCCTGATGTTTATTGAGAAATACGGGAGATGCAAGTTTTTTCACCCCATCTACAATGACTTTTATTTTATGGATTACAGATTCCAGAAATAGCAAATGCGAGATTGCGCTATTCCAGGTTTGGATGGTTGCTTATGTCTCAAGAAGACTCCAATACTAAAAGTATATTCTTCTTCAACCCATTTACAAGGATCAAAATTGAACTTCCTAGAATACCCTTTGTGGATGGATTCGTTTCACTGTGTTTCACGGCTCCACCAACTTCCTCAGATTGTGTAGTTATGGGAGTTTCAGGTTTTCTATTTTATTCTGTTGCAATGATTCGACTAGGAGATCAAAATTGGTCTGTTGAGGACAATGACAAGAAATTGAGGCTCGCTGAATGTCATCCCATATTATACAGGGGTAGGTATTATTGTTTGGGTGCAGACGGTAATGTGGGAATATACAATCCTAAAGATCATACTTGCGATGTTATCCTCAAACCATTGGAGACTAAGGTCATTGAGTCACTACGTCAGGCTTTCTTTGCAGAATTTGACGGGAAACTTCTAGCCGTCTTTGTTTATGGTTATGAGATCATAAATGAAAAGTGCACGTTTGGAGGTTGAATCTTAGTAAGATGAATTGGTTTCCTGTTCAGAGTCTTGGTGACAAGATGCTATTTGTTAGTCGTGGTTCATCCTTTGTTGAAACGGCTAGTGTGAGTGGGATGGCAAACAAAATTTACTTCCCCAAATTTTATGGGAATAGTGGTATTTTCTATTCTCTCAGGACCAAGAAATACCACTCCTATACCGGTGGTTTTTCTAGTCAGACAGGTCATAAGTTGAGAGATTTCCCTTTGACAGGTATTTCACTAAAACCTACTTTTTGAGATGGACTCGTGAAAAATAACGATGACATTGACAACTTTTTGACTGAAGGAATGATCCGCACTTGCGGAAGGAAAACCTAATCAATTCAACTAATTCTTTTTCGTTCTTGTTGTTGTGATAACTTTTTGGCATTTCTAGCTTTGAATAATAACTACTCGTGTTATTTGTTTGTTGAGTTGAAGACTCTTATTTATTAATAGCGTGCAATTATGATAGCATTTACCAATGAGTTTATATATTATTGGAATAATTACTTTAGTAATGTTTTTTTATGTGAGATTAAAAAAAAAGTTATTAAAAAATATGTAATAATTTGTTACATATTATTTAAAAAATAATAAAAATTATTTTGTCCAAACTGAACCCTATCTTTCTTAGGCAGGGTATCAATTATAGGTAAACTAACGGTATACAAATATAGTATTGTTCTTATGATTTTGATGAAGGTATACTGGTTTTAGAGATATCGTTAAATTCAGTCTTTTGAAGTAACGAAAGAATGATGTGATTCCCAACATAGAATTTTCAAGGGAGTAGTTTAGCATACCAAATAATTTTTGATAAAAAGTATACTCTTATCATATTATTTGCATAGAGGTATTATCATTGTACCAAAATAAAAATAGCAGAGACAATGGTAGAGACAATGGTCACAATATGTAATGAACGAAGTTTTAGAAGCAGTAAAAAATACTTGTCACTATGACAATAAAAATCTAAGAGCCTGAATACTACAGTCAACATTGAAAATTTTACAAAATTTTTTGCCTAAAATTGATTTGTTGCCTCCACTGACTCAAAAAAAAAAAAAAAAAAAAACTTGTAAATTATTTGTAGTTAGAAAATAAAAAAGAAAATATTTGAGTATAAAATGGCAAAAATAAAGTTTTAGAAAGTTTTAAAATTTCTGCCTTACTTTTAGGACTTAAACTTTTAACCTAAAGTTTATTGTTTGTTTGGTTGTCTGAAAAATTTAAGATATAATATAAGGGAAATTCTACCGTCCGAGCCATTTCCTTGGTTTTGAGGACTTGTATAGTACAAGTTATGTAGCATATAGTGTTGTACTGTACAACCCCTTAAAGTACAAGGGAATGGTTCCCTAAAAGGGATTGTAGAATTTTCCTATAATATATATAGATTGATGTTGATTTTTGTGGGTAAACATAAAAGAAAAGCATACTTTACTAAGGGTTAAAAAAATTATATAATTATTTGCGCTCTCGCTGCAAAACATTTTTAGTTCTTTCACATTGCCTCTACGTAGGACCACAAGTTGTTTTTATTATTTTTAGTATTTATTATTTTTTTTATTGTTGCTCTTCCTTTTTTCTTTTTTTTTTTTTTTTTTACTATTTCCTTTTTACCATGTTTTGCCAATTGTTTGTGTTCTTTTTTTGTTTGCAGGGTACGGACTTCAGAAGTAAATTACAATTCGTTTTTCATAACTTTTGACACATTAAGAAGATTTAGAAGATAAAGTTTGTCAAAACTATTCTCTTTGTGGCAGAAGTGGACGGTTTCCCAGTGTAAAAAAAATGGATGTCAACACTGAAAAGTGTTTTTCCCTTGAGAAGAAACCTCTTGAGTTTTGAAAGACTCACACCCACCAATGGAGCAAAAAAACCTATCAAAATTAGGGCTGGCAACGAGCAGCTTGCGAGCAGTTCGAATCAAAAACTCGACTCGAGTTCGAGTTAATCTTGATCGAGTCGAGCGATACACATCTCGAAACTCAATCTCGATGTGCAGGGATATTATGCTCGTCGGTAACTTTTTGAGCACCGTATAATTTTTTTTTATTATATATAAAAGTTTTAAAATGTCTATACTTTTTCAAAAAATTACATCTTTTACCTAAGAAAAGACGAACTACTCGAGTTCGAGCGAGCTTAAATCGAACTCGAACTACCTCAATTTTTTCGAGCTCGAGCTCAAATTTTGAAATTCGTTCGAGCTCGAACTCGAACTCAAGCTCGAGTAGGGTACTATTCGTGCTAGATTCGATTCGTTTACACCCCTAGTCGAAATTCAAATAGCATTGCATATATTAAAATGTGGTAAATTTTATGTTGCCACTAGGAATCATGCGTACAAAATGTCATCTAAGAAACTTTTATTTTTTCTTCGGTACACGATGAACGAGGCAATATAATTTTAATATGCTAATGTGTATTCTAATTATGAGTAATTAAATATTAAATGAGAAATAAGTATCATCTTATTATGTAGTGTAACACAAAATATAATACTAAATATGTAACAGATGATCTAAATCCTTAACATTAAAATTGGAGTCATAAATGCACATTTTGAACATCTGATAATTTTATGTGATATTATGTCAGAATTTTGTAAGTAATTGAGTTCTTTATGACTTTAGACGAGAGGATGAAACTTTTGTGCTCGTAAAACCTTTAGTTGCCAATTATTTATCAATAATTTAATTTGTTGGGCGAGCTAAATAAGTCAAACACGAGACAATGATAAACATGTCAAATACGAAAAATATGGGTACAACTAAAATTAGAGTTTTATAACTCTATTGATGCAAATAAGTCTAAAAAAGATAAAACTATAGTTCAAAATTAGCTTTTTAGCTTTCGAGTCGAAGATAAACAAGATTTTAATGAAAAAAGAGAAACAAAAAGAAAAAAATGGTGGATGGGGATTAATAAGGAAAATAGATAAACTAGGTTCCATTTGGGTCGATAGATTTGGGAAAGTATTTGAAATTATCTGATTTATCAGAGAAATTTGTAAAACTAAATTGAATTAATTTCAAATAAGTATTGTCCAAATTATAAGTTATTTAAAATCCTTCTTTTTACACTTTTTATTTGATAAATTTAAAATTCATTGATTTTAAACCTAAAAATTAGTCCAACAAAAGAATGGATTTCAAATCCTTTCCAAAATTCACACATCCAAATGTAGCCTAAAATAATATGTATCCGAAAAATCAAGACTCAAAAAGTGGTTAAATGAATATAAAATGAATAAAAGGGGTTAATTTGGCAGTCTATAGTTGTGGGTTTGGTGCATCTAACCCATTATATAAACCAAGAATCACTCTAACATAAAAAACAGATTCCTTAACTAATCCAAAAAAAAAGGCCTATTTCGGTGATGAATGTCGCAAGGATCAACTATCCAAGCGACAGTGGCACGTGTTGCGACAGGAAGCTGACTGTGAGAGAGATGCGGCGGTGGCTCCTGCGACCAGAAATACGCTCGCGTGGTTGAATGGGAGAAAAAACGAACCTACTAAAAATAAATAAATGTTGTCTTTTTGGATCTGAGTACCCTTAGCTAAATCTTAGCTTGTTCGACCGTTATTATACTATACTACTTGTTTGATGTATTATACTATATGTTGAAGCAGAGTACATAAAAATGGATCCATCTGGACGATATGGGTGGTGTGGCTTTTGATTTCAATTTTATCTGGACAATATAGGTAGCTTTCGATTCCAGTTTCCAATTCTGTGCATCGTTCTCTGTTTCCATGCTTCTCAAATATAATTTCAAAAAAAAAATATTTTATGAGTAGATTATTTTGCATCAAGCCATATGGACTTTTAACAAACTTTTACTTTTGTTTGAGAGCTTAGAAATTTTACTTTTTTTTTCTTTTGCCAATTATTTTTTTCCAATATACTTATATGATACATAGATGCGTATGCTAGGCGAGTAGATTTCAAAAAGTAGTCAACCTAAGAAGGGTAGATTTTAAAAAGTACTCAATCTAAGAAGAGTAGGAGAAGATCGAAAAAGATTTGGTAAGTAATTTGTTAAAAAGATATAGCCCAGCTCTATAAATTAAGAAATATATGATTTATGACAGAACGCAATGACGAAAAAGATTTGGTAAGCTTAGTAAGTAACTTGTAAAAAAGATATAGCCCATCTGTAAATTAAGGAAGATATGATTCGTGACAGAGCGCAATAGCAATTGATGCAGCCGATCATAGTTAGTGGGAATAAAACTTAGTTTGTTTGTTTGTTTGTTTATACTTATATGATATATAAACTATACAAAAAAATGACATGATCAAGTTTAGCACAAGTAGCTCGGTACAAATAGCTCGGCACAAGTAGTTCGGTTCAAGTAACTCGACACAAGTAATTCGGTACAAGTAGCTCGACACAAGTAACTTTGTCACAAATAGGTCGGAAGATCGGATATGTATGACCTCATGGACCCTACTGTCCAAATCTCTATAACTAGGTATTTTTCCTCATTTGTAAGCGCAACAATAAGACAATTTGGCTACAAATAATAAAAATACATCACTTTCTCTATCCAAAACTTTTCTTATCTATTTACTCTTTCAAATTATTCTTTTCTCATTTAAGATAATTTTTGTTTCGTCAATTGGCGTCATCTGTAAGAAGCGGTATGAAAAGTCTGTTATTTTCTACCATTCTACAGTTGATTTTGTTGAAAATAGAATAAAAAATCATCACAAACTTAGATCCATTGTGTTCGACTCAGCTCCAAAATCCCACAGCCAATTTGTTATGCTTGGCTTGAACTTTGAAGTTTCACTTCATTACAAAAGATTAATGTAGTGTCCGCATTCGGGCACATGCACAGAATCATTAGCAACCGTGAAGGGAGAAAAATGATTTCCATCAGAAGATGAAATAAGGCACTTGATTGGCTTGCAAAGAATCAAAACAAAAACCAGACAATCACCAAATCAATTATGCTCGGCCTGAAGCTTTGTTTAGCAGGGGGCATTGCCATCAATTCATGCCAAAAAGCTAAGTTCATATGCTTTAATTGTTGTACATAAATTTCTGTGTCCTTGTTTTTTGTCATACAAATGGATCTTCCATGAACTTTACACTAATACCATAAGAATTTGGTTGGCTTCGAAATTGTTCGTATGCATATATTGCATCTAGCCTTATGTTATTATATGAATAATGTTGAATCCAATTGATGAGTTGAAATTTAGAACTCACGACCAAACTTGACGATACCTAAAGTTATTCGATTTGGATATGGGACACATGGCAATTTTTACCGACCTTCTCAGTATAAAAACATTTATCCATATCACACCAATTATTATTCTCCTCGGCTTGCCCAATAGAAGTTCGGCACAATCATCAAGCAGTTCGACTTACAAACTGATAGAAGAAATTTAGCATAAGTGGTTCAGTTGGTCGGTAGGTCGAATATGTAAAAGTATTAAAGCAATCATTATTATGAGTCCCATTGTCCCCTAATCCCTATAATAAAAATGGCATTTATTCACATTTGTAAAAGACAAAAGACAAGTGACAACAATATACAATCAATAAAATAAAATTGCCTTATCCTCTCTTTCAAACTTAGCCATAAATTTTCATTTCTTCCCTTATTTTTATCTTATCGATATAGAACAATTTCTGCATCGTCAATTGGCACCGTCTATGGGAAACTTGATACAAAAAGCCAATTTTCACTTAAACTAAATTCAGGGCAAAGCGTTCAAAGAAAACTCGAAGCAAGATTGCAACTCAAAAAACAAGCGCTGCATTTCCTATGCCCATAATTATGGAAATTGCTACTTATTCTCAAACCATTACCCCTCAAAAGGAGGAAATATTCAAATTTCTTTCAAACAACTTTCAAGCTATCAAAAATTTTGTCGATAATAAAAAACAGCGAACAACTGGAGAAGATATGGCCAGTAGTTCTCATCGCCTCATACAGCTTTGTCCCCTGTCCCTAGATGAGAAGGATTTGTTTTTGATAGAATAAGTCCTAATCATAAGATTATAGGGGTTTAACTGTCGAAATTGAAGATGAGAACCAAAAAGACAATGACTTGATGGCTATCAAGTGGATCAACAGGTACAACAACTCTTAGGAAAAAAACCTATTCCCACTTTAGAGTTACTTATCATTGACAAAGATCCCTTTATTCTAGCAATATAGAATGAGCCAATTCCACTCTATTTTAAACAACCAGATCTGGATACTTACAAAGGCATTACTGATCCCACCGATCATATTGCACATGTTTTCTCTGTATCGAGACTCTTTGGGTATTCATATTTGCAAGTACCTTCAGAGAATCTACTCAGAAATGGTTTAAAGAACTGCCTCTAAGATCGGTATATTCTTTTGCTGATCTTGCAAAGAAGTTTTTAATCCATTTTATGAGTCAGAAAACAATTCAGAGAGAAGCATCACATTTGTTAAGTGTTCGACAAAGATCGGATGAAACTCTAAAACAGTGTATTGGTTGTTTTAATGACGAAGTCCTTCACTTCCGCAATGCTGATGAAACAATGCTCATTGCTGCATTCATGGGTGGAATTCAACTTGTGATGTTCGATGTCCTCTGATCTTGTCTCCTCAGTACCAAAATCATTCGTAGAATTACTATAAAGAGCCGATAATTATATTCAGGAAGAAAAGTCCAACCGAGCAAAAAGGGAATTGCAAGAACCCCGAGATAAAGCTTATAAGAATCCAGAAAAACCTTCTGAACTAAATAAGAAAAAAAGTACTGAGCCTAGAAACTCTGTTGATTCATCCTGATTTCAAGTGAATCGTCCTCCAACTTTGATAAATCGAGTAGCTGAAGGTCCTTTGTTCTGATGAACTACAATTCTTCCTGATGAAGATTTCATTCCTTTTAATACCCTGAGGAAAGAAATCTTATACCAAGTTCGTCATACGGGGATCCTTGCCTATCCAGTTCTCATTAGATCTCAATTTCACCATAGAGATCGGTTGAAATATTATGCTCATCATGGTAATTATGGACGTGACATCAAAAAGTGCAATGACCTTAAAATTGAGATTGAGAGAGCCTTCAAAAGTGGATATTTACAAGAATACATTCTTACCGAGCCACAAATCAATTTTGAAGAAATGACAAAAGGCCTTTTCTAGGTAAATGACCTTTTCGGCGGTTGAGTTCTTAGTCCCAGGATGTCCACCCAAATGTACAAAGAGGTCCGTCAAGAAGCAATGATGAGGTGACTGAAGTCATGCTACCATCACTGGAGGAAACACATGAGAAAATTCTTCAAATTCTAGAAAAAGATATACTAAAAGCTTGGCTTGGGAAGAGAAAACTCCGCAAAAACCTCGTTTCGGTCTGGCATTAACTTCACTAAGAACGATCCAATTCCTGATCGGTATCCACATGCTGATCCAATTGTTATTCATGTTAAAGTTGGAGATTACAGAGTTCACAAAGTATTCATTGACAATGAAAACTCAGTTTACGTTATTTACTAGCATGCTTGGGAAAAGTTGGATGCATAAATTTGACCAATAAAAACTCCATTAGTTGGATTCACCGGAGATTCAATTGACGCCGAGGAATCTTCTATGTTACCACTGACCTACCGTTGGGAGAAGCTCCACGTTCTCAAACAGAGATGATAAACTTCATGTTGGTTAAAAATAGTTTGGCAGATAACATAATACTAGGCCGACCTGTCCTATATACCTTTATTGTTCTGCTCTTTGTGTACCATGTAGGTATCAAATTTTCTCTACATGATGGTACAGCGAGGCAAGTATGGGGAGACTAACGGGAAACCCGAAAATGCTATATGATGTCTCTTCAGAAGAAGATCTCAGATAGATCACCCAACCAAAGTCCCTAGTTCAATTCAAAAGTGTCCAAAGAACCTTCTTAAAAAGTTGTCGAGTCTCCAGAGGAAGGAAAAGAAAAGTTAGCAATTAAAGAAATTTTCTTTTGATAAAAAGTTCTCGGATAGGAAGCTGAGGGTGTATGTTGATTTACCACTCACCTTCAAAGAAGCCTTGATAAAATTTTTGTATGAATCAAAGATGTTTTTTCTTCGTCTCTCGAGGATATGCCAGGAATTTCTCAAGAAATTATAGAGCAGTAAGTTGGGTATTAACCCATCTTGAATACCTGTAAACAAAAGAAAAGGCTCTTCGGTCCTGAGCAGAGTCAGGTTATTGAAATTGAGGTCGACAAATTGCTTATTGTCCAAATAATTAGAGAAGTGTTTTACCCGATCAGGCTGTTAAATCCTGTACAAAAGCTTAAGCCGAAAACTAACTGACGAATGTGTATCAATTATACGGATTTAAATAAAGCTTGTCTGAAAGACAGTTATTCTTTGCCTCAAATCGATACAGTAGTAGATTCATTTGTCGGATTCAAAATAGAACACTTCTTAGATGTCTACAAAGGTTATCATCAGATATTTCTCTGTAAAGAAAATGAAGAAAAGACAGCTTTCATTACCGACAGAGGTACTTATTGTTATCAAACCATGCCGCTTGGATTTAAAAATGTAAGGGCAACCTATCAAAGGTTGGTCAATAAATTATTTAAAAATCAGATTGGATGAAACATAGAGGTTTATGTTGATGATATGGTCATCAAAAAAGTCGAACATAGGAAGATACTCTCTTGGACCTTCGAGAAGTTTTCTCCATAATGAGATTTGTTAATTTTTGGCTAAACCCTCTAAAATGCACCTTCGGAGTCCGATCTGAAAATTTTCTTAGTTGTATTATTCTGAATTCTTCCTCTATTGAGGCTGTTTCCAAAAAAGGAACAAGCTATTATAGACATGATGCCTCCTCGGACAATAAAAGATGTGCAATGTCTGACTAGTCGAATGGTTGCACTCAACTGATTTTTGTCTAAATTGACTGAACGAGGACTTTATTTCTTCCGAACTATCTCAAAGGAAATTTTTTTTGAATAGACTGAACAATGTCAAAAGGCTTTTTGAGAACTAAAGCATTATCTGACCAAGATTCCTTGTTTGATGGCCCCAATCAAGGAAGAAGTACTAGTATTATACCTATCGGCAACCTATTTTGCTGTCAGTGCTGCCCTTGTATCCAAATGAGACAAAGTACAACGGCCAATTTACTCTGTCAGTAAAGTTCTACAAGGGACCCGAGCAAAATTATACTCATATTGAAAATGTGGCCTTCACATTAGTGATTCTTGCTCAACAGTTAAAACCATATTTTTAGAGCCATACCATTTTGGTCAACACAAAACCAAGCTTGATGATTCGGGGAAAATGCTTAAATAGTGCGTTGAACTCCTTGTGTACGATCTCAGATTCAGCCCCAAACAGCGATCAAAACACAAGCTCTTGCAGATTTTATTGTTGAAAGCACCTTGCCTGATGATCATGTTTTGAACGTTGACCAGAAAGTTGAAGAAGAATATTCCATCCGGGAAATATATGTTGATGGGTTATCCAACAAAATTGGTTCCGAAGCAGGAATTGTCATTAAAATCCCCGAAGGACATCAACTCACATATGCTATTTGGTTTGGATTTCAAACAACTAGTAATGAAAACCGAATACGAGGGTGTAATAACAGGAATGGAGCTTGCACGTGGATTGGGGGTTCAAGGCCTTTGAATAAATAGTGATTCCTTATTGGTGTGTTAATCAGATTCTTGGTAACTTTGAAGTTCGAGGAATCATTCTTCAAATGTACCTTGAGAAAGTACAACAATTCAAACAATTCTTTCAAGAAATAGAGTTCGTCAAAATTCTGCGAGCTAAAAATGTATATGCCGATACCTTGTCAAAACTCGCTATAACTTTACACACTTATCTAACAAAAGAAATGTTGGTTGAGGTAAAGACTTAGCAAGCTATAGACAAGCAAGAAGTGACCCAGATCGATGAGAAAACAATTGGATAACTCCCATAATTGAATATTTAATTCAGGAAAAATTCCCAAAAGATCGAGTACAAGAAAGAAGACTGTGCATCCGAGCGATGAAATGCTAAATGCACCGAGGAACACTATATCGTCGCTCGTACTTGAACCATCTTCTCAGATGTTTATCACCAAACAAAGCAAATTATGTGTCACGAAAAATTCACGAAAGCATTTATGGAAGTCACATCGGAGTTCGGAGCTTCGTTCGTAAAGTAATACAGCACGTTATGGGATACTGCTGGCCAACAATGAATCATGATGCCAACCAAATGGTTAAATATTGCCATAAGTGTCAAATACATGCTCCTATTATTCGAAAATCCGCAGCTGAGATGTTATTCATCCTAGGATCCTGGCTTTTTCAACAGTGAGGGTGGACATTCTTGGACCTTTGCCAAAAAGAATCGAAAGTTTTAAGTTCTTGATTGTAACTGTCGATTATTTCTCCAAATGGATTGAAGCTGGGCCGCTTCAATCTATTTGAGGAGAAAATGTTAAAAAATTATTTTGGAAAAATATTGTCTGCAGATATGGAATACCATGTGACATTATTACAGACAATGAGACTTAATTTGTTGGAAGGTCCTTTAAACCCTTCTATGAAGAGTTAGGAGTATGAAAGCACACAACTTCGGTAGCTCATCCCCAGGCCAAGGACCAAGCCGAGCTCTCTAATCGAATATTACTTATCAGATTTGAAACTGATAAGTCGATTAGATTGAGCTAAAAGAACTTGGGTAGAAGAATTGTCGAGTGTCTTGTGGTCTCACCGAACCACTCCTCAAAACTCGCACAAGAAAACATCATTCAGTTTGGTGTATGGAGTTAGAAACTGTTATTCCCCCGAAAATCAGTGTACATTCTGCAAAAACTAAAAACTCGTCTCAAAGTGATTATAATACAGCTAGAAGGGAAGATCTAGACCTCCTGGAAGAACAAAGACTAGTTGTGGCTATTCGAGAAGCAACGTCTCAAAAAATATTATGACTCTATTGTTCTGTTAAGATACTTTAGACTCAGAGACTTGATTCTTCGAAAAAATATGATCTGGATCTCTGATTGTTGTTTGCTTTTTTTCTTTATACGGCTAATTTCAGGAAAGGGATAATACAGCAGAGTGGTACAATCTAAACCTCTCTTCCATCAGTACCTCTGATCCTTTTCCCTCTAAAAAAAAGTGGTAACTTTTTCCATTTTTCTATTAAAATAGTTTTTCTTTTGATGGTTTTTTGCGGGTTTTGATTTTTATCCGTATTTTCAGGGAATATGAGGAGATGCCATACTTCTCCATTATCTACACATCGGCTATAAAATCTGAGGACAAGCCTCACTTGGCAAATTACACTAAACTTCTGCAATCTAGAAGCAGTATATCCTTCTCTCTATTTGTTGTTGTTGATAATTTTTTTAAGATTATGTTCTGGATAGTTCTGTTTTTAGAAAATGGTGATGTACCAAGTGTTTGACGAAAACCTTTTTTTTTTCTCTCGTGTTTGCATCTGGGGATTTATTATTTTTGCTACTAAAGGGGAGATTATGTATAAGATTAGGGTTCTATTATTTTCTGCTGTTCAAAAATTTTGCTTAGCTTTTATAGTTTCATTAATTCTTTTTTATGGGCAAAAAAGGAACCTTTTTTGGTTAATTTATTTTGACAAAAATTGTTCCTTGTGTTTTTTTTGTTTTTTTTTTGATTTCATAAGTGTTTTTGTTTGGAGAAAGGAATTTTGGAAGGTTTTTTGGCTAATAAAATTAGAGATTCTGTGCTTATAATCTGGATGCTGCAACGGCCTGAATTGATTCACAAAGAAATTTGATTTTATTTTGAAAATAGTTTAATTTATTTGGGGTCCTTGATTGTTTTAATCTTGGTATTCAGTGTCTAAGATGTGTTTGTACAATTGAATGTTATATTAATTAGGCTTTTAAGGCTGCCCAATTGATTACTATTTCCCTTATCACATTGGGATTGATAGAATATTAGTTAATTGTGTGAGCCATTGCCTTCAAAGGTTAGTATATGATATCCGAAACAGAAAATAAAATCATAGTGGTTCAAGAATCAAGAAACGAAAACAAGAAAATTATCTAGCATGTGACTTGAAAGATTAAATTTTGATTCTACAGGAAAAGAACCCTTGAAGAGTAATGCATTATTGAAGCCTTTTCAGTGCTCGTTACCATCAGCATCAGATGCTATTATTCAGGAAAAACTGTCATTACAGTATGAGGGAAGGAGGGAGTTGATGGGATTTCTTCTTGCATTTGGTTATACTACTCTGCTTGTCAATTGTAGTGTTTTTTTTTTTTTTTGTTTTTTTTTTAATAACTGGCCTTTATACTATAGATTCTGAAAATGGATTGTTTTTGTTTGAGCACATGATTGGACAAATACTTGGGCGTCATTTCTTGAATTTGTCCATCTAAATACTTTTGTTTCTTGATCTTTCCATACCCTTTCTCTATTGTAAGCTTTATCTGCTGTGGTTTTACTTGAGTACAATTCTTGGTGCTTTCTGTCATATATGTTTTTTCTGTTTAATTGAAAACCTCGGGGGAAAAAATGGTTCAGTGGTTCTACTTAATTTATGTATACATGGTTTTGTTTTCTATCGTTTCAGCCACTGGATTTCTTTTCTGTGATGTAGCTGGAGCCGCTAGCACAAGCAGAAGAGCTGTAAGTTTTTCTTATTTCATTCTTCTGCATCATTTTATAAGTTTAATGAATTGTCATTTTACTTTCAAATCTCACAGAAACAAGATTTATTTGCTTGCTGCAGCTTAGAGGAGCAAAAGTACCAGAGAGTGAATTCACTACCCTGCCTAATGGTCAAAATTGGTAGCCAATCTTGGGTTATCCCTTTGAATTTTTTTTAAAAAAAAAATAAAAATAAAAAAAAGAAAAACAATCTGATACTCTTAAAAGACTTATTTATTGTTATCAACTTGTGTTCCTGGATGCAGTATATAACTAATTTTGCATTTATTAGGGTCCTGTTCTTTAATCAACCAAAAACTAAACTTTGCATTATGGTTGACATATCTTTCAGATACTATGATTTGAAAATTGGTGGTGGAGCTGCGGCTGTGAAGGGATCTCGAGTTGCAGTATGGTTGTGGCACAGTTAACTTTTTTATATCTAAGTTTACATTCTTTATTTCTTAGAATATTCGCAAATCTGTTGGAGTACTTACTCGTTGGTCTCTCTTGTAAGCTTCTTCATTCAAGCAAAATGTGTTTATGATTTACTGCTTTAGTAGAAAATATTTTGGGAAATCATTATGATGTGCCAGATAGTTTACATATGAAGTGGGTATCATAGTTTTGACTAAAAAGTAAACTAATCGTTTGCAGAAAATCTGAGACATTTCCCCTTCTGTAGAACTCTTCTCTTTAGTCTCAATTCATATTTTGGCTTATTGTTTGCTTTAATGGTTTGCATAGAATACGTCAAAGTGCATCTCACAATAACCATGTTTTCCACATTTTCTCTACTAGGTTTATTCTTCACTGCCTATTGACAGAAAATCCATCCTGCACATGATTGAAGGCTTGGTAGAAAGTAAATTTTACTGCCATGAATGGTTTTGAGTAATCAACCAATGGCAACAGCTCAATAGTGCGGGACTGTGCAAAAATTGGGGATCATCTGACAGAAGTGACATAAATGAACTTATGCCACTACCTGACAGAAGTGACATAAATGAACTTATGCTACTACAATCTCACTGCTCATTGAATGACCATGCATAAAATTTGCAATTTCAGAGAGCAGAAACGCAATATTCTTTCTTAACTTAAAGCTTTAGCTTGGGTAGGTAATTGTTAAGATACAAAGGCCTTTAGAATGCTTACTGGTAATAGTCATCTAGTTTCTTCTGCCCAATAAATTCTATTGTCATCATCTGCAATATCTGATTGTGGTTCAGTATGTCTGCAGTTATGAAGTTTTCGGTATGTCTGCAAGTATGAAGTTTTGCTGTATTTTGTTTAAAGATGCTGAATTTCTGCTAGGCTTGGACTCTCAGCATGTGCTGTCTTAAATTAACTTATGTAGGTGCACTATGTTGCTAAATGGAAGGGTATAACTTTTATGAACAGCAGACAAGGGCTTGGTGTTGGTGGTGGAACGGTAAGACTGAAATAGCAAAGTAGTGTATAATGGTTCTTTATTAATTTGGAGTAGAGCAACTTTCCTGATACCAGATGAAGAAACTGTATTAGGAAGAGAAACTTGCTGCGATTTACTTGGAGAAGTTCCTCCATACGTTACATATTCCCATGACCTGATTTTATTAGGAATGCCTTTTTCACTACATCAATTCTGCTTCCATTCTGGCAAGATGCTGACAATCTAAAAAGATAAATAGTTTGGTCCTTTTTTAATTCCTTTGGAGAACTTGTCTTAGGGCTGCAGAAAAAAACTAAAGAATGTTCCGCTGCTTCATGTCCTCCATGTGCACTATTTCCTACTAGTACGTGAATATTCTTCATCAAATTAAGCTTTCGAATTTAGTCTCCTTTAATATCTGTATTTTTAATGAGATGTTTGTACTAAAAGTGCCTCTTTTTGTACTTTTCCTAGTTATTTTGGATTGAAATAGTTGCTTCGTGTATAGTTTTTCTGATTTTTGTAGTTAATTACACTTTTAACAGGTGTCATGTTGCAGCGGTAGCTGAAGTTGCTGTTATACCATTCGCATACATTTTGGCTCATGATCAATGAACCATTCCTCTTTAACTGTATTTTTTTTATTTTCAACGGACACAGCCTTATGGATTTGATGTTGGTCAATCGGAAAGAGGAACTGTGCTTAAAGGATTGGACCTGGGTGTTCAAGGCATGCAAGTAGGGGGCCAGGTAAGACGCAGTGAGCTCATTGTGCGTCCTTAAAGTCCAAAATATGATGGGTTTAGAGTGTCTTGAACTTGATGGCCCTGTAGAAGAAAATTGCAATTCTCGAAGTTTAGTGTTGATTGATTATTAAGGTGGTGATTCCTATTTTGTACTCCACCAGTTGAAAGCATATTTCTTCACCGTATATGGATGAAATCACAACACATAGCAAGGTTGGAAGTACACTGCCTGGTGCTTTAACATAATTATATAGATCTTCTTGAGTTCTCTAAAATCTCAGTCACCTCTCTTAGCAATTAGCATGGTGTAAATTTTTTGAAATAGCTCATTTTTTTTTTTATATTCCAATAACCTACCCTCTTTGTTGGTCTTGTACGGGTAGTTACGAAGCCCCCCAAAAAAACACACACACACAACTAGAGGAGAAGTCAGTACAAGTTCAAAAGTTGGGGGATTTCTTTGCAGTTTTAGCAAAGCTAAGGGGGCAGTAAAACTCTTTTAGGGAACTTGTTTTAAGTGAAATATTTGGTGCTGTTATCCCTCAATGGTCATGCAAATTGAGTCAAATTCATTAGATGATGCAATAGATCTCTGATGGTTTTCTCAAAGGACTATTTTATACATTTATCCATATCTTGCAGCGGTTGCTGATAGTTCCTCCTGAGCTAGCTTATGGAAACAAAGGCATACAGGAAATTCCTCCAAATGCAACAATTGAGGTCAGATGCTTCCGTGCTTTATCTAGTTAGCTTCTAGTTTATGAAGATTAAGTTGGAAGCCTCTAACTTATCAGCAGTAACAAGGTAACTAGTGTCTTAGCTTCATATCCATCTAGTTGTCTTTAAAAGAATGCTAGTTAGTGAGTCAAATAACACTTGAAACTCCTGATAGGTAATGTTAATTGTTCAGATAAACAAATTGAGTCAGCCTAGTCTACATACTAGTAATTTCCCTGGATATGGAATTCTTAATCTGCCATCTGCTCTATGAGCATAGCAAGTTTATTGCTACATTTTTTTGGGAAATATAACACTAACTAGCACTAGGTGGCATGTCCGTGGAATTTAGTTGGATTGGCCTCCCTCCAATATGGTTAATCAGTATCCCATTCCCTTGCTGTGCACCTGGTAAACGTTGGTAAGTTCTTCACTTTTCCTGCGGAGTAACCACGACATCTACTGTGCACAGATGGGGGGGTGTATGGTTTTCATTCCATATGCTAACACGTGACCCGTAGGCGATCAGGTTGATTTGTATTTGGCAAGAAGTCAATTAATTGGGAAGTATAAAATTCATTATTTGATTTTTCTGGGCTCATAAGTGCAACATCTGCACCTAATTTAGCTTCTATGTTGCTAGCTGATGACAATATGTGCAGGCAAATTAAGTTTTATTAACCTACAATGATTTGATCAGTTGAGAAATTTGTCGAGTCTTGACTGATTTTGAAGGCTTTCGTGAAACACTAGAGAAAATCTTTATCTTTTCTAACTTCTTGCTATTCTGTCTTTCGAGTGTCATGGGCATCTAATTCAGAATGTTTTCACCTCTGTTTCTTTTGAAAGGTCATTTACCACGTCTCTCATTCTTAGTATTATAAATCTTCCTGAATTGCAGCTGGATGTTGAACTACTGTCGATCAAACAAAGCCCATTTGGGTATGTAATGTGCTTTGGAGCATTTAGCCTTTGAGTTGCTTTCTCATCATCACCCCCACCCGAAAAACCACCCAAACACTTACAGAACTTCTGTTTTTGCGGTCTCAATTTTCCTCAAAAGCTGAAGTTCTCATCTATTGGACTTTCTTTGCAGATCTCCTGTTAAGGTCATTGAAGGATAACTGCATTAGTAATGACTGTGATGCAATTTCATTGAGGATAAGAATCTGTGTAATTATGGTGGAATTGAAGATACTAAATTATGTATTTTCTTGTCATTGACTACAAACTGCCTCTGCTTTTTTTGTTCCATTTGTACATCTTTCCTATTTTCATTTTCATCGAAGTTTCCATGATGCTGTAACTTCTTGGTAGCATTTGGATCCTTCAAAGTCTTCTCTCTTATGAGATCACATTTGAAGAATCTGTGCAAGTATCAAGTCCTATACTTATCTTTTACTGCTAGAGAGAGTTTTAAATGAGGGAAACGAAATGATACTTTCTGAAACCATCATCAAAGAAGTTCATGGAGAAAATTTGAAGAGGAAGAAAAAATAGGAAACCTTTGCATGATAGTCACCTGCTCTATGGTACATCCGTTATGTTAGAGAAGATAACTTATTGGCTTACTGGCAAGTGATAAACTTTGTTATGGATCTAATTCATGATATAATGTTATAGACACTCGATTTATGTTAAATCATATCATATGCCATCTCAACCAACTAGGTGATGTGAGATGATATTGGGAGATGTGGTTTAACCATAAGTGTTCATTTAAACCAACGGGCTAAGGGCCATGGCATAGATTTACATAGAAATTTTCCAACCCTCGTGAAAGAGGCCAATCAAGGAAGTTAAAAAAGTAGAATTGCCAAGAAGAAGATCCAACAAACGAAGTTCAATAAGGCTGGCCCAAAAGTCATAAAGTGAAACTCCTAAAGAGGCAAGCACTAAGGGGACAAATTCCAGAACTAGGCTATAAAATTAAACATCATTCTGACTTTCCCCCAGCCCAACCATTGAGGGTGTGCATTCTGTATGTGTTGGTTGCGGGGATTACTAGGACCCTATTTTGTTCTTTTGTGGGATTGTAAGGCCACCAAGGGTGTTTCATTCTGTATGTTTTGATTGCGGGGATAACTATGACCCTATTTTATTTCTTTTGTGGGATTGTAAGATAGCGAGATAGGATGCGCATTGTGGCCGGTGAGGTGAACACTCTGGCAGCAAAGGCAAAATTTATTGTCGAACCTCAAGCAATACAATTTTTACTTTTATCTAAATTGCTCCTCTAGCCCAGACTTAATTTATCTAAACAAGAGAATCATACATGAAACAGCAGTCAGCACAAGCTAAAGCAATCATACAGCCCACCATCTGCGGCAAACATACACTAGACCTCTTAATTGTCTGCAGAGCATAGACCTCTTCACCGTAAACATTCCCACTGAGACAATCAGACAACTGGAGGAAAGAAGTCCAATCTTCCCAGTCTGCATTTAATTTGGCTCGTGAACATGGTTCGCCAACCATATTCCTGCACTCCTTCATACAACATTCAACATATCACAAATAAGCATAAAATTTAGGAGAAGAAACACTATCATTTAACGTCTCAACTATTCTACATTGCCACAAAAAACTAAATATACATGTCTCTAACAAAACTCATTCAAGTTCCCGGTTAAGCTCCCTATATACCAAGGGAACCCTTCAAAACTGCTTACAGTATGTTTTTTTTTTTCCCAAGAAAAGAAGTATCGATGGTTTAAAGACTAAAAAGCAAAGGGTTCTAAGGTTGTAAAGAAACCAAAACAGAGTTTCAACAACCGCCACTATCAAAATCTTGCTCACACACACCTCCAGCCTTCACAAGCTCTCTAACTTCTGTGTGATAATTTTGTGTTTTGTTTACATCAGTGTAAATGTGTAAGCACTGGTTGTCATGTATAACAGCACCATGGCAAAATAGATATGAAAATTTTTTATCCTTACAAATGCATCAATTGCAGAAATATATTTATGGAAAAATAGAGATCATATCTACTTTATATTAAATTAACCAGTGGCACCAAAGCCACAAAAATGCCAAGCAATAAATAAAATAAAAGGTCTTTTTTTTTAAATAAAGAGAACACATTAAAAGATGGAGATAAATTGGTCATGAATCTCATAAGATGGAGATCAGTAACGCATTGAAACATAGAAGTGTGTCTGTGTAGGCAAAATAAAGCAGAAAATATCCTTTAAAGCTTCCTATTTTAATATGGAGAAATATATATTAATATCCTCCTAATCCTATATAGTAATTTTTGCCGAGGAGGGTAGGCCGGATATCATATAAACAAAGCATATCAAGTGTAAGGGGTGTTTGATAATCCTATTAAGTGCTTAAACTTAATTCATTAAGTACTTTTTGTATTAAGTGTGTTTGATAACGAAATTCTTTTACCTCTGAATGTATAGTGCCACTTAATTTCTACATAAAATTTTAAGTGAAAAGTCTATTATTTAATTTGTTGAATTCTTTACTAGTATAGTAAAATTCACCCAAATTTTCTTTATTTCACATTCACACACTATTTACACACACTTACACACATTATATTCATTCTCTTACACATAAACACACATTTGCACACACTATATTCATTCTCTCTCACACACAAACATTTGCACACACTATATTCCTTCTCTCTCACACACAAACACACACTTGAACACACTATGTTCCTTCTCTCCCACACATAAACACAGTTGCAATTTGCACACACTATATTCCTTCTCTCTCACACATAGGCGCACAATTTGCATAAAAAATATTCCTTCTCTCTCTCACAGATACACACTTGAACATACTATATTATTTCTCTCTCATACATAAACACACACACTATATTCATTATCTCTCACACATAAACACACACTTGTACACATGATATTCTTTTTTTCACATAAACACACTTGCACACACTACATTCCTTTTCACATGCAAAAATGCACACTTGCACTTATTATATTCATTCTCTCTCATACATAAACACACACTTGCACATAATATCTCTATCTCACACACACATACCCCTCTCGCATACACACATACTCTATATTAAAAAATTATTTATTTGTATTAAAAATATAATAATTAAAATAATCTATTATAAAAATATATAATATTATCATCAAAATATATAATATATACGAGGTAAAATATTTTAAATCAGATCAAACAGATACAACTTTTTGAATTCAGCAAATTAAGACTTCAGCACTTAATTTTCAGTGTTCAGAATTGAAATTTCAGATTTCAGTTTTAATCAAACGCACCCTAAGCATGAATTTGGAATTCGTCTGAGGAAGTAAACTTCGCAGCATTCAATTTAAACAATAGAAAACCATGTACATGCATACACACATGTAAATACAGGAAAATAAGGAATGTGGGTGAGTATTTGTGTGGGATTAGTGAAGTATAACAGAGCTAATGACTGCTGAGGACATTAAAACAAAGTGAACTGGGATGTTTAACTGCAAATATACCTGGTGATTGCCCGATTCTTTTGACAAAGCCACAGATTGACTAGACGGTTGTGCATGTGGTATAAATGAAACAGCCTGACCACCACCTTGTGGGTTCATATGTCCAACCATCCTCCCTCTGTTCTGTCTATGCCTTCTTGGGGCATTAGAAATCTGAAATAGATGAAATCCACTAATTAAAACATATGCAGGATCTGTTTGGCATTCTCTTCCGACTGTACACTCTCTTACACTATAAATCAATGGCACCAAAACCACAAAATGCAAAGCAATAAAATGGATAATATAAAAGCTCTTTTTTTTAAATGAGAACACGTGATGGCCACAGGCTATGTAAGTTGTTAGAAAACTAACCAAGGGAACTTGAGATGGTTGGAAAGCAGGTCTACTTGGATTCAAGAAGCCATTAGGCCTCCATGCTGGCCTCATTCCTATGGGCTGAAACATGTAACCAGGTCCTCCAGATAATGGAGGAACAAGAGAAGGTGCTGTGTAGTAAAGCGGTGGATATCCACCTGGGATAACAGCCGACGGTCCTGCTATTCCTGCCATATGTCCATATTGAAGCTGTAACTGTAAGTGGGCCTGTCTCTCATCTTTCCTTTGAGCAATTGCAACATACAATGGCTTTTTATGAAACATAAATCCTGTAAAACAATTATGGAAAACATAAATAATACTTTAAAAAAAAAAGTAGCTTCAGAATTCCATATGTCGTCGAAAAAAGATATGGAAGGGAGGACACAGAGCCACCAATATCGTAGCAGTTTGCATACTTTGACATCCCAGTCACATGCTGTAGCAAATGCAAATGCGAAGTGCGTCTCATATTAAAAAAATATAAATATCCCTCCATCTGGTTTGAAGATAAGGTCATTTGTCAGATGATAAATGGCATTTTTCATGCATAAGCTGTTCCTAAGCACTCAGCTGAATACAGCCCCAATCAACTTTGCAATGGATTATAAATTGATGAAGAGGAAGAATTGTCTCAGAATTCACAAGATAATGTTGATACTTGGACCAGAACGAGGTTTAAGTTCCTAAGCCCACAGTCATTCCAAATACAGATTCACCAACAACTCCAAAGAAAAGCACTGTTTGTCCATCCTACTAGAATCTAGTTTACATGTAAAACTTGTTTAATACTTTTTCTTGGTACTGCCATTGAAGGACACAAACTCTTACGAAAAACATCAGCAAAGATGCACAAACTGATATCCTATGGTAATTAGAGTGATTTCTTAATAACAATAATGTGATCAACCTTGCAAGCTCGTAATTGCAATTTATACAGGTTTAAATATTTTAGACTGTGATCAGCATTTATCTGATTACGTGATCTTGAAAAGCCAATAAAAATTGGACATATTCATTTCTTTGTGGGCACAGATAAAAGAAATTCACTTTCCTTATATAAAACACCTTTTATCACCTATAATTCAGCATAATGTGGAAAAGAACAATAGATTCGCATACTCGCCATGAAAAGTGATCACAGCATCATAGCAGAATTTGCAGCATCCTCAGACTCAAATTGAACAAAGCCATATCCTTTGGTCTTTCCATCATCAGAAATGACAACTTTACTGGACAATATGTTTCCAAATGGTTTAAACATTTCTTGAAGCTTTGCATTGTCAATAGAGTCACCCAAATTCTGAAGAAGAGAACAGATTGGTTAGTACACTTTGAAGCAAAACACAGACATCAAAAGCAATAAGTAAATGATCTAAAAGATTCCATGATCGCACCTTCACAAAAATATTACCAACGCCACTTCTTCTCGCCTCTAAGGTCACGATGCAACCACGTAACCCTTATTGCTTTACCATTTAATGTAGAATGGTTCCTTGCCCCAATTGCACAAATAGCTGATCAAATTTTCAGAAATGGGAAAAAAGAACAGCATGATTGCACGTAAATAAGCAAACAACTTCCTTTGATAAATCACAATAAATAAAACAAACAAAAACTATACGGAATGATTTTTTGTCTTACGGAATGATTTTTTGTCTTACCAGATAAAAAATAAGATTTTATTTATCTACCAAAGAATCACCAAGTACCAACCATTGTAACCCCAGAAAAACCCAAAACAATAAACTAAATTCTGCATGCATGGCACAATCTGCATACTTGGCCCCAAACAGCAATCAATCACCATATAAGTGAACAGTTACAATAACGCACAAAAAGAAACACAATGGGAAAAGCCGATCATAATAACAAACAGGCGAAAGCGACAAATATAGGAAACCATTTATCCTTCAACTGAATTATAACATATAAATTTATCCCCCACAAAATCCGATAACAATAAACCATTTTGCATAATTTTTGCCCGAAAAACAAAATCATTGAGACATAGAAATGCATGGTTACAGCATGCGTGAAATAATTCTCCAAAGAAAAAAAAAAAAAAAAATAGAAAAGTAAAAGTCATCATAAAACCAACAGACAAAAAACAAGAAATAGGGAAAATAAGAACTATGGGAAAGCATTTTATCCCTCATCTGATATATAAAACACAAAGTTTCGCCAGCAAATTCCATGGTATTAAAAACACATGCGGACGGCGCGAAATTTCACAATTAGCATTTTTTTTTTTTCAAATAAAAAGTAATCGTAACCACATAGGAGCATCAGTGAAATAACTCTAAATTTTGTTCAATCTAAGTTCCAACAAATCAGAATGTAACAAATCTGATCACAATTCAGAAACAATCAGCAAACATAAACTGCCTTCAATTTATTCGTTTTCAATTTCAACTTCATATATATAAATGTAGATAAAATCAGATACCAAACAAATGAATATTAGTATTAAACATCACATAAATTATCAAGGTTCAACCAAATAAATCTTGATTGAATTTTAATTATTCTGAGCAAATTCCTTAAAAAAAAATCAGTTTTATTAACAGGAAAAAAAAAAAAAAACAAATTAATTCAATCGGCATCACAACAGATACAAACTAATTATACACATCGTCAAGATTTATAGCATTGAAATTGCAAACGTGCATGCATGTATCACAGGTGGAGGGACGTGTGTGAGAGAGTGTGTGTGATTGA
Source organism: Cinchona pubescens (assembly GCA_025175665.1). Classification (NCBI taxonomy): domain Eukaryota; kingdom Viridiplantae; phylum Streptophyta; class Magnoliopsida; order Gentianales; family Rubiaceae; genus Cinchona; species Cinchona pubescens. The sequence continues at coordinate 1,309,667 of JANKKI010000129.1, read as the reverse complement.
CCTGTATAAGATTCATCTCAGACCAACCCCTATATACATAGAGAATTTTGGATGAGTAAATATACCGTCTTGGGGAGAGACGAAGTTGACGTAGCCGTAACAGAGGGAACGGCCGGTGGAGGAGTCCCGACAGACGCTAACGGAAGTGAGAGACTTGAAATCCGAGAAGGCATCGAAGAGCTGGCCTTCGGTGAAGTCAGGGTGGAGGTCGCCGACGTAGAGCGACGCCGGTGATTGTAGCCGAAATCACCATAGGAGCGGCCGCCATTGTCTCCTTAATTAATTTTTTTTCTTTTTTAAAGGAAACGACGACGTCAGACCGCTCTAAACCAAACAACAATTAGTACAACATAATTAATTATACGTTACAGGATTAAATCAAGGAAAAAAAATAAAAACTCGAGAGAAAGAAAGAAGGGTATAGTGATAGAAGTGAAGTTGATCTGGGGGATTGGAGATTATGGAAATTTGGGAGAAGGGGGATGTGTGTGTGGGGGGAAGTGAAGAGAGAGGAATGCGGGAAAATTTCTAAAAATATACCCTTTTTCAAATTTGTTCTTTTTTTAAAAAATAAAAAAAAATTTATAAAAAATACGATAAATTAATAAATTTGTGGGTTTACACATTTCATTCGCGTACTATTTCGTTAATATTATAGTTTATGATTTAAAGGCGTATGGTTTACTATTCCTAAATATCGTACTACTTCGTATAATATTATATAAGATCTATAATTTACGGTTTAGTATTTAAATGATTTTATCTTACAGTCAAATCTTTCATTTTTCTATTTTTGTAATAGTGCACGATTTCCATTCGCAATATACATAGTCAAATTTGCTAAATCCTAAAAAATATATATATATATATATAATCAAATTTGCTAAATAAAAAAAAAAAAATTTCATTACAACAACGCATTTTTTAAATGCGAGATTAAAAAAAAAAAAAAAATTTAAAGACCTCGCAGACTGACCTCGCATTCCTAGAGGTCTCGAAGAAATTTTTTTTATTTTTTTTATTTTTTAAATTTCTGGAACTGATTCGAAAATACATTTTGTAATAGGTACAAAAAAAAAGAACAAATTTAAAAAGGGGTATATTTTTAGAAATTTTCCGAGGAGTGCGACGGTGGTGCGGATTTTGCATGGACGCGGGATTGCTGTGGCTTGTTTCGCTATGCGGATACGGGAGAGAGAGAGGGAAAGAAGTGGAGGCGCATCTTCTCATGTGACGCACGGATGAGGCGCGTCGTTTGGACTTTCGGATCAGGAATTGGATTTAACTAGTGGACTAGAAAGCGAGCAGTGACTACTCCGGGTGGGTTTATGCAACGGCTTATTTGGAAGCAATCATGCAAAATCAGTATATAAGACGATAAATTATTTATCTTATTTTACTAAACCACATACTAAATAAATAAATTGGATTTAGTCATTGGATAGACTGATAAAGAGAATGTGTGTGGAAGATCAAATATAATTAATAACAAAAAATTATCAATCATTGTGAAACATTCAATATTATAGGTTAACTTAAAAGAATATTAAATAATATTTAATTGTACGGGATGTGTCAATAAAAATTATTCATTTATCATATTTAATAACACAATGAATTCATTAATATTTTATTTTTATTGTCATGAGTACTTATCAATGCTGATAAAAGAATTATTGAAAACAAAGACATGTATTCAGAAATAAATCTATGTTTCCCTATTTAATTTTTTAGCAGCAAACTTTACCTTACTATTGAAAAGAATGTGTCGCAGTACAAAATATTTATATATCTTGACATAACATGGGGTTAATCAATTTGCTTATAAATTTTTTTGTTTTTTTTTTTTTGGGTGAAATCAGTTTATCATACCTGCCATATATCGTAATTTTAGGTTGTGTTTGGATGGATGGATGGATTTGAACTGAATAAAGGATTTGAAATAGATTAGTTTGAATTGAGTAGATTTAAAATAATATAAATTTTGAATGAATTTCAAATTCATTAATTTAACTAATAAAATTATATATAAAATTTAAATAAATTTCAAATCAATTAATTTAATTAATAATATCATACTCTCTACTTGTTAGTAAATTTTAAATTTAAAAGTAAATTAATTAATTAATTAACTTATTTAAATAATTTATTATATATTAAAATTTTAAATTAAATCCATACAAATTCTTCCATTTAAATACAATGTTAAATTTTGGCCAAGACATGATTTACACACACAAACACTGCGGGTGTTTAAAGTACGTAAAACAAAGAAAAAGGCAGCGCAGAAGCGTATAGCGAGATAGAAACGGGTAAGTGCAAAGTGCAGTGGACCTACACCCCCTAAAAGACTGCTTCAGTGCTCGAAAGGTGGCTCGCTTTACTGAATCACACACACTAAACACAAGGGTCCGTTAATATTTTAACCAGACCTTAACCACATGCCTCGCTCTCTTCCACGGGCTTTAAACCAACACGATTAGTGTCCTCTTTCCTACTACTATAATTTATTGCTAAAATCTCGAAAATATTTTCTGCCCATAAAAGAACAAATTATTTAGGTAGATTTTGTTTTTTTACGGAGATAATTAATTTATCAATTGAAGTCTTGTGCAGCTGTCTCATAAATTAATTTGGTAGGTATTGTACTAATTCTTTGAATATGGCAGGTGAATTATGTTGAAGAAAAAAATCTCAATTAAATTTTTATTTGAGGCAAAAAATGTATATATCTATTAAACTATTTTTATAATCTATTTATGACCATTCAGCTATATTTGGTTTTAAATTATCTAAGGGAAAATAAAAATAAAATATTTTCATAATCCACTTACGATCATCTAACTTTTTTTTTTCCCAAAATACCCAGCAAACTTTTAAAATAATACTATACAACCATCATATACATCTTATACCTAGCCATCCTAGTGGCCAGTAGTATATTTTTTAAAAAAGTTTAGTAGTTGATTTGACATAAAAAATAATTGTCTGGCCACAAGTGCATTATGAAAATAATTTGGTGGATATTTTAAAAGAAAAAATAATTTTAACGATCATAAGTGGATCACAAAAATAACTTAGTAACAAGTGAAAATATTTTATTGGGTTTGTTTTAAGACAATGTGACAAATGATGATCAAACTTATTTTCTTACTTTTTAATTAAGTGCTTCAATCCTATTTATTATTTTCTCAGGCCAGTTTAGTTCCAGGAATCGGGAAATACTTAGGTAGATTTTATTTTTGACTCTATTTATAAACTCTGTGGTGTAAATTAAATGTTATGAAATCTATGACATAAGCTGATGTAAGCAAAATTTACTGATATAAGATTTAATTTTGACAGCAGTATCCACAGGTAGGAATAAAGACCGGATATATGGTAGTATTTTTCCCAGAATATATTGAGGAAAAGGAAACCTTTTTTCCTAGAAACAGATTTCTCATGTTTGGTTGTGGAGAAAAATATATGGAAACTATTTCAAAGAAATTAGTAGGGAAATTCATAGTTGATTTTGGGTGTGCTCGTTTGGATTGAAATTATTTTCAGGAAAATATTTTTCAAAAATTTTTTTGGTGCCAAACACCAAAAAATATTTTTCGGTGTAAAATATTTTCCAATTTTCTTTCCTCTGGCTGAAAATAACTTACGAAATTTTTTAACGTAAGTTATTTTTCGAATAATTCAATAGTGACATTAAATCTCAAATATTTACTTTTAGAATTTTGTTTGCTAAACTTATTTTCGTTTTCAATTTTTTTTCATTCGTTTTTCTCTCAATCATTGATCCCACACTAATATAATTATCATTATGCATATTTTACTAATATATTGTACTATTATTTAATTTTGAACAAAATCAATATTTTACTAATCACAATTACTTGTAAGGTATTTATTACTATTGTTATAGGTTTTTTTAACTTGTATTCGTAAAATTAAAGATAAAACCATTAAACTTTTTTATTTCAAAATATTTTTATTTTGTCAACCGAATACCGAAAAATTATATAGAAAATGTACTTGTTCATCAATATAAATGAACACACCTTTGTCTCAATTCCTTTTCCTCACGAAAACATGAGGAAATGAAGGAAACTGATATAAAAGCGGGTCTTGAGGCGGGTTAAATGTAAATCGGGTCATAAAATAAAACTTTAAAAAAAAATAAAAATAAAGAGTAAACAAGAGAGTGAGTCGGAGAGTTGCTTCGAGTATGTCAAAGGGAGAAAGGTGATATTCTGTACTCTTTGTTGCTACCTAAATCTATGTTGATCCGTCGCCGATACTTGGAATTCGAGAGATGAGTGCGGGCGACAGAGACTGATTAGCAGAGGTGGTAACTACATCGATTCGAAATAATGAAAGGAGAAAAGATGAAAAGAGTTTGATATTTTCACTTATGCCCCTAGATCTTCTAGTCCACACAGTTAGTCCCCTATGAGTTTTAGTTTATGTGTTTTCTCCCCAAAATTTACTTTTTTAATACTTACATTGACCCCACCAGATATTGAACATGGTTAATTAATGTACTTGACTTTTAATTAAGCTTCATTAAGATCAATTAAAGTTTTTAGCCGCTTCACATGTTTGTTTTGGAGCTATGGTTAATACTAAAATTTAAATCTTAAATTTACTCAAGGTATGTTCTAAAGTTAATTTTATAAGTTTTTTTTTTTTTTTTTTTTTTTTTTTTTTTTGTTGCTAAGAAATCTTGACCGTAACCTCCATACATTAAAAATATTTTCAATGTTTGCTTTTGTCTTTCAACTTGTTTGTTTTTGTCTTTGAGATTGATTTTCAGTAAAATAAAATCTATTAAATCTAAAATAACTATTCTGATAATTAAAACTTTTACTTCTTCAAAAGTCTAAGTACATGTCAATTTTGAATTCTACCCTTAAAATTATATACTAGTATAATAAGTATTCTCTTGTCTACAAAGAATTTTGCATAGTTCTTTTTTGTGATGAGAATGAAGACAATTTTACAAATTAAAATATTTTAGGTAATTATTTCAAATAATTATGTTTACTTATTTATTAATTTTAAAAAAAGGGCACACATTTCACTTGAAAACACCTACTAATTTGTTAATTAATTTTGAAGGGAAAAAAAATTCATTTTTATTTCCTTTTCAAAATCCATAAACCAAATACAAGAATCATTTTCTTAGAAATATTTTTCCTTTCCTTACTACTTTCCATAATAACCAAACAAGGTAGAGAATTTAACATTTCCAAAGAATTTAATTTCCTTTTCCTCCCTTTCCTTTCCTCAGTAAATCCCTGGATCCAAACAGGACCTTAGTAAATCCTATTTCCTCTAATGAAAATATATAGGAGTTGCATGGGAATACTATAACCCCAAACTCCAGCTTTGGACTGTTCACATGCAGACATACTATATATTACCTACATATCATATTGAAGATGTAACGATGAAACCTTTAAAAAATGTTAATAAGTTCATAAATTATCTACATATAATTACAAAAGAATAAATTATCTACATATAATTACAAAAGAATTAAAGCGTGGAATACTTTAATTATATTTATTTTTTCCCTCTTCTTTAAGCAGGATATTGACATAATATATATATATATATATATATATATATATTGTTGACTAATTAGTAATTCTAAATTAAAAAAATAAAAAAATTAAGAAAAAATTATGAGTTAAAAATTAAAAATTTATTTTAAGTATGCTAAAATGTGCATGTTCAGCAATATGGTGCCATATTTTGTTTAAATTTATCATACTTGACTCTTATATTATGTAGTTATAATATTTTACTATGTTTTACCATTGCTACACAAAAAACGAAAGATTCATATGAACTCTTATGTTTTCTAATTATATTTCTACACTAAGAATAATTTTTTTTTTTCCATTTTAACTCAATCATTTATTTTGTTGTAGTCTATTTATTTCTTGATTTTACTATTAACACATTATACTATAATAAAATATTGTTATTTGTATTATAAAATAGATATATTATAGAAATTTAATTTAATTATTTTAACACGCATCAAGTTATAAAAGAAAAAAATAAATAAATAAAGTAAAAGATAATATAAATAGAAGGGGAAAGAAAAAGACAAAAGAAAAACAAAATAAAACATAAATGGTAAAGAAATTTATCTACTAGATATAGATAACCCACAGTGTTATATGACCCTATCCACAATGCACAGTACCCAACATAAAATTTTAAAGTGTAATAGTTTGATAACCATAACAACAAATATATATATATATATATATTTTTTGGGATAAAAATATTACTTGTATCAAATTACTTTTATTACTGTTGTACTAAATAAAAACAGTCACAACACATAACATTTGAAATTTCTCAAGGGTAACTAAAAATAATTGTGACCAAAACAATAAATCAAGGTCGATACAACAATAATAAAAGTCAACATCAAAATTCAGAACTAGAAAGATTATTTTGAAACGGAAAACGTCCCCCCAATCTTTATTCTTCTCCCACATATATACTTGGAGGCATCAAAACCCAGTTCGAAAATGACTTATCCGAACTTACAGTTGGACATGGCACTAAAGAAGTTATGCTTCCGTCTTGCACATCAAAGACCACAAGGTTTCTGCCCCATCCCTCGGTAAAATAAACCCGATTTCCATCGATTGCTTCATCTACAACGCTAGAAGACATGCCCCATCGATGGTTTATAAATATTACTTGGTCGCCAATGGTATCCAACTCTATCCATCTTGATTCCCAATCCCATCTAAAAATTTTAATACTAACCACTTCGGTAAAAAAAGAGGATGATAAGATTTTAACAACATACAAAAGTTCACCACCCGACTCCAGCAGACATGGGCAAGTTATATATCAATGTTTCTGGGAAAGATGGTTTTGGCAATAATCCAGCCCTTATTTCTGTGAGTTGAATTGTTCTTTCCCCAAAAGTAATGTTTACCAATACACTACCATTCATCATGCCGTAAACATTTTCTCCACATGTTGTGGCAGATTGAAGCTGCCCATCCAACTTTTGTTTCACAAATTCCTCATCCCCGGGTTGGCCAAAGTATGCAACACAATCTTTATCAATATAAACGAACAAAATATGACACTTGGGATCATTTGGAGGTGCAGATAAGATACATACATTCCAACATGAGTCTATGGGGCATATTGGTTCCAGAGGAGGTAACTGAATTTTCTCAGTAGTGCGAGGATTGAAGAGAAAACAATCACCTGTTTGGAAATCATTCACGATCCACCATCCCCAAGAAGATGACCATACATATTTGTTCTGCATTTCAGTAATTCTTTTGGAGTGATAACGATTTTTTACTATACTAAAAAAGGTGTGCCGATCTTCATTCTGCACACCCTCCCATGAGATATCATCAACCATGGGATAGGTGGCTTCTCCGCTTTGGCCATTTCAATGCCTCTGTATTTGATAAGAGGTGAGTTGCATTAATGTGCATGCACTAGAACAACATAATTATGCTTAGAAGTACTACATATATTTCAACTGTATCATGATCATGAGCTTGCATACTTGAATCCATGTATAATTTCTAAACCACCACACAAATTAATCATAATGAAATTTATAAAGGGGCTTTGAAACCTAAGTTCCAACCATTTGAGTTATCTACATACAGATTTTCCCAAAAATGATTTTTCAAAAAATTGACTAGATGTGTATAAGAATACACAAGGATGGCTAAATCCAGATGTGTATAATAAGGCATTCTGCACAAAATATTATATATTTCATTCTATCAAAAAAAGAAAAAAAAAAGAATATCCCTACACAAAAATTCTAAATTCGGCTTTCATGATTTCTAACAAAATAGGCTACATCACATGCTCAAATTCTCAGCAAATATTTAACTACTTGACTTCACTATTAGAGCTCCATTCTCCAAAGACAGAGATTCAATAGCATCCTCATACTAGACATATCAAAATTACCCAATAAAAACGTCTAAACAAATATACCCATATACCAAAATCATAAAAAAAAAAAAAAAAAAAGGCAAAAAGCCTCTAACTTTACACAGATACAGCAGCATCATAGAAAGGGTGTATGCTTTTAAGCTCACAAAATTCCCAAGTTCAAATTAATCAAATAAATAAAAAACGAAGAATAGTATTTAAAAAAAAAAAATAGCTACCTATAATAACTATTAAAACTCAAGATGCAAGGAAGTTTACCATCTTAAACACCTCTCAACAACCCCATCTCAAAAATCCTGAAGTAAATATCCAAAACAACTCCTCCTTATATGGAAAAAAAAAAAACCCTTAAGCTATTCATAATTCTGCCAACCCAAAAACATAAAAAAGAAAAAGACCCTACCCTTTTGCAAGCATGTAGCATCATATACAATTTTGATAGCAGCATATACTAATAACAAAAAAAAAAAAAAAAAACTTTAAGCTATTCATAATTCTTCCAATCAAAAAACACACACAAAAAAAAAAACATCATATACAAGTTTTATGCATATACTAATAACAAAGATGATATTTCAATCCCTACCCAAAAAAAAATTCCTAACTTTGAAATCAGCAAATTTGCAAATATTATATAACTACTTGTGATAACTATAATACTCAAAAAGCAAGCAAATTTGATTACTTAACCGGACTAAAATTAAAAAAAGCTCATACCAAAATACAAAAAAAAAAAAAAAAAAACTGGGTGTGAGCTTACCAAATATTGGGTCGGATAATAAAAATATATATAGAGAGCGGGGAAGAAAGCCTGAGGAGTTCGATGATGTTGATTATGATTTGCGTTGTTTTTTTTTTTTCTTGGCTAGGGCGTTGTTGTGAGATTAGAGTGATGAAACTGAAGGAATTTACGGTGACTGAAAAGAAAATAGAAAAAAAAAACGATGTTTTAGATGGAGTAGCCAGATTAAAAAACATGTATATAAACTGTATAGGATTTAGATATATTCGATTTTTTGTCGTATTTTTAAATTTTTTGATTAGAATTAAATTTTAAAAAATTACTTAATTAATTGATACCATAAATTTTTTAAAATTTAATTTTGACCACAAAATCTATAGGTGAGGTCAAAGATCAACCCTACCTAAGTATTTGTTTAAACTGTATATAATCGCAAGAGAAGAAAAACAAATCCAATCTAGTGATGGACTCAACAACCGACCGGAACGAAAATACGTATTTAGTTTTTTTTTTTCTTTTTTCATACAATAATATTTTAACTAACTATTACTTGGAGATGTGTCACACTTTCAGGTTATATATATATATATATTCCAAACAATATACATAATTAGGTTGGTTGAAAAATCTATCCGCACAAACAAGTAACTTAGGTCCAAGTGTCCCACACACCCATGTTACCTATTTTATTTATTTATTAATGGGGATTCCTAAAAAATCAATACTAATTAAAGAGGAAAAATATTATCTATAAATTTAGTTTTAAATTTTACTTGTAAATTTTATAGTTAAAATTAAATTTTATAAAATTTTATTTACATAAACTGATATCATAAATTTTATAATATTTAATTTATACCACGTGATTTACAAATACAAGAGAATAAATTGTTGATTTAAAAATTATAAGTGATAATGTAAACATCAATCAAACAACAAGAACTTCCTTGTAATTTATTCTATTTTAAAAAATCGACCTAACCAACATGGGTAATAACATATGCATTCAACTTAAACAATAAACCTTATAATTTGTAAACGGATGTAATATGGGATCTATGTTGGAAAGGGTTGCCGTAGAAGGAATTTGGGGAGGAGACGAAGGACGAAGGGTGCTTATGTTGAGTTTGGAGAACAAAAAAGAAAGGAAAGTTTTTAATGGGGAGGAAAGAGAAGGAAAGGAAAAATAAATTTTTATTAAATTGTTTGTCAGTTTTTTAAAGAAATTTTATTAGTGTTACTCTTTTATTAAGGAATGTCCATTTTTTTTGCAATTTTTGTATTATATTTCGAAAACAAATATAACATTTTATAATTAATCGTAATGTAGTATAACGTTTTCTTCTATTTCCTTCCACTTATAAAAGAATTTTTTTTAAATATTTTATCCCTTCATCTCCCTCCATCTGTCTTCCTTTTTATCCAGCTAAAACTCCCAAACAATATAAAAACTTCACTTCCTTTCTCTTTTCTCTCCCATTTCCTTCCATTCAAACTCAGAGTCGAAAGCGTTAAACCACACTTTGCATTCTCTTTTTAAATAATCTAATTCTCTCTTACCTTTAATAATTCAAAATCATAATTAATATATTATAGAAAAAATATTTTTATATTTAAATTATACTTTGTCAAACCACGACTTAACAATTTGATTGAGATAATAAAGATAGAATGTGAAGTCTTCCCATCCTTATACATTAACAAACATGTTACGAATGAAAAATAAAAAGGTTGACCTTTTGTTTCTCTTTTTTTCTCAATGCTTATATCAAATTAATATTTTCATAGCACACATCTAAACCCCAACCAAATATAGGATAAGAATATTCTCAGGACATCCCTTAAAAACCAAACATTAATCGGACAATGGACAAGAAATATTAATATGGAGATGACCCAACCCATCTATTTATTCATGTATTCATGTTTAGAGATGTTTTGTTTATAAACATGTGCAGAACGATTGAATTTCAAAACTAATGATGCACATACATATTACTTGATTTTATTGTAGAAATTATTTCATGATAAGGTAACCTGATAAAAAATTTCTACTTTAATTTACTATTATAACGAAATATATTTTACTTTCAATAAGTATATATATAAAAAAAAACATACAAACGGATTATAATTCTCAAATAAAGACCAAACATCTCCTTAATAAGATTGGTTCTGGATATGACGTCAATGAAATGTTGCAAAAACCAAAACTCAAAGGCTGAATTCAATCGCTAAGCCTTGGATGCTCACTCTACAATGCGGCGTGGGTATCACACCCTGATAACCGTTAATATAACTGAAAAATAAAAAGTCTCACTATTTTTTAATCATCCAACGATACGTAATACTCACTCCGCAATGTAGAACGAATAGCAAATAATTTTTCCAATTCAATAGTAAGTTTTTGTCAAAGGCACAACCATGGTATGATCCTCGTTAAAGAGCCTACCAAACGTTGGGGTTCCCGTGTGTAATATCGTTAACGAAATAAAGCGCAAAAGCAGGCAAAGATATTTTTCATGCCTATTTTTTGTTATTCCGTTACTACCTAGTCTATACGTTTTGGTGCTCCAAAACTTCTCGGATAAAGTAATATTGGCTTTGTGAAATAGCCATTAATTCTAATTATCTATACTATCTTCTATACCATATAAAAACGGAAAGAATTTAGGTAGACCTGGTTTATAATCTCATTTATAGATCTTGTAGTGTAAATTAAATGTTATGAAATTTGTGACATCAGTTGATATAAACAATATTTTATAAAATTTAATATTGACAGCGATCAGATTTACAAGTGGAATCCAAGATCGAATTTATGATAGTATTTTCCATACACAGGTGTCCCATAGTCTCGGAAATTTTTTTGCTACTTATTCTTTAGTGAGGAGTGTGTATTATAGACTGTTGGATGATTAAAAAGTTATTTTCTTAAGTTTATTTTTTTAGAAAATTAAAATTTGTATAACTAACCAAAATGGCAAAAACTATCTATTAATTTTGGTTCTAAAAATAATCCGTACATAATATATACTATACAATAGTTCATAAATAATGCAAATTAATTTTTTAAAGAATATTTTATAAATAATTTTTTAATGTACACGCATAAAATGTGTTTTTTATAATTTATATATATATATATAAGAGAACTCTTTTTAGTATACGTGAACATCCCATTTTATCTTTTATTATTATTATTAATAATATATAATATATTAAATCATTGTTAATAATTTTTTTAAACTTAATTCTTTTTTTTACCTTATATAACTTTTTTTTTAACTTATTTTTTTTTTAATCTTCACACGTAATTTGTGCCTTTACCACTTATTTATAAATAAAGGTGGAGAATGCTGAGGGCTATTGATTTATTTAAATAACACAAACAATTTCTTACATAGTTTATTTCTTCGCATGAAGTTCTGATTCACAGCCACAGGCCTTCCAAAGCTTCCTCAGTGGCAACGGCCTTCAATTTCTCCGGCTATATCTGAGTAATCAATAAGGTAAACGCTTTTTAATTATTTTCCATTAATTATTGAGAATATAGAGGTGCTGTCGACTTAGTCATCTACAATCAGCTTTATTTATTTATTTGCTTGCAACTGCTTTGTCTTCTTTATTTATTTATTTTTTGTTTATTTTGGGAATTAATTTTCTTGGTTCCAACTCTTATGATCATATAGACAAATAAATATGGGGCCTTAAAGGGGAGGGAATCGTTTAATTAGATTAATCCTAGGGAGATTTACTCAAATTAAGTCGTACGTTAGTACATATTACTTGAAGTATAACGGGATGTCTTAGTTTGTCTTTGAACTTGTATATGTTGTACTACGGAGTTCTTCTTAATCCAATGAGAAATTCCCATTTATTGCAAGTGTAGTTTGGCACCCATCCAAAACAGCACGGGTGTTTGATTTCAAACAGGTTTCTAAGGATTATTTTCATTAACAATAAAATAGACAGCAATACATTTAGTTGCATGATAGTTTCTATTGAGGAGGTGTTTGGTTCACATTCGAGAATCAGAATCGGAATGGGAATTATAAATCCCATTATTATTATGAATTTATATCATTTCTTTTTACTTGTTTGGTTTAACATAGGAATGTGTTTCATTATGTTAATAAGTTACTCAACTTGAAACCCATGTTACAAGTGAGGAATGAAAATAAGTATTTTCTAATACTTTCATTCCCATAGTGTTCAACCAAACACATCATTAATTTGATTCCTATTCCCCTCTCATACCCATAAACCAAACACCTCCTTAATCTTTTTCTCTACTTTTGTCAGTATTATGCATAATGTAGCCATATGAATGCTGCTGGGTCTATCATGGATATTTCTGTCTGTCAAATGTGAAAGTCTCCTTCTTTCCTTCGTTAGAATTATGGATTAAAATCTGAGAAAATAAAGGGGTTGCTACTGAAATATCTCTGTGGATCCTAAGAAATTTCTCATTAACTCGTGGTTATTTTATGGTCTTTTATGCATTATTATTTTTCTTTCCTTCTGGTTGTACAATTGTATCCATCTTTCTGCCCATTTTTGTCATTCCATTAGTACTTGTTATTTGGTGCAAGACTTCCCTGTGTCCTCAGCAACGAATTTTTTCTTCATACTATTATCTCCGCTTTCTCTTTTCTCTTTCAAAAGTCAAAACCAGACCATCAGAATCCAAAAGAGAAATGAAGACAACAATAAATCAGTCCAATGCCAATGACGGAGGAATCTCCCCTGACATTTGATGCCCAAATTAAGATTGTTTACAATCTGGTCCTGCTTGCCCGCTGTTCCCATGGTCGAGAAGCTTATTATCTCTCTCAGTGCGGACATAAAAGTTATCCCTTTCAACTTCTCCCATGGTTGTATCTAAAGCTTTCCCTCTTCTTTTTGTCACTTCCCCCACCTCCCCCCTCTTATCTATCATGGGTATCGATAATCCTTCTTTTTTCACCAACATATGATCTGGATCTCTGATTGTTGTTTGCTTTTTTTCTTTATACGGCTAATTTCAGGTAAGGGATAATACAGCAGAGTGGTACAATCTAAACCTCTCTTCCATCAGTACCTCTGATCCTTTTCCCTCTAAAAAAAAGTGGTAACTTTTTCCATTTTTCTATTAAAATAGTTTTTCTTGATGGTTTTTTGCGGGTTTTGATTTTTATCCGTATTTTCAGGGAATATGAGGAGATGCCATACTTCTCCATTATCTGCTGCGATCGGCTATAAAATCTGAGGACAAGCCTCACTTGGCAAATTACACTAAACTTCTGCAATCTAGAAGCAGTATATCCTTCTCTCTATTTGTTGTTGTTGATAATTTTTTCAAAGATTATGTTCTGGATAGTTCTGTTTTTAGAAAATGGTGATGTACCAAGTGTTTGACGAAAACCTTTTTTTTTTCTCTTGTGTTTGCATCTGGGGATTTATTATTTTTGCTAAAAAAGGGGATTTTATGTGCTCTGATTAGGGTTCTATTATTTTGACTAAAAATTTTGCTTTTGCTTTTATAGTTTCATTAATTCTTTTTTATGGGCAAAAAAGGAACCTTTTTTGGTTAATTTATTTTGACAAAAATTGTTCCTTGTGTTTTTTTGTTTTTGTTTTTTTTTTGTTTTCATAAGTGTTTTTGTTTGGAAAAAGGAATTTTGGGGTTTTTTGGCTAATAAAATTAGAGATTCTGTGCTTATAATCTGGATGCTGCAACGGCCTGAATTGATTCACAAAGAAATTTGATTTTATTTTGAAAATAGTTTAATTTATTTGGGGTCCTTGATTGTTTTAATCTTGGTATTCAGTGTCTAATTATGGTTTGTACAATTGAATGTTATATTAATAGACATTAGGCTTTTTAAGGCTGCCCAATTGATTACTATTTCCCTTATCACATTGGGATTGATAGAATATTAGTTAATTGTGTGAGCCATTGCCTTCAAAGGTTAGTATATGATATCCGAAACAGAAAATAAAATCATAGTGGTTCAAGAATCAAGAAACGAAAACAAGAAAATTATCTAGCATGTGACTTGAAAGATTAAATTTTGATTCTACAGGAAAAGAACCCTTGAAGAGTAATGCATTATTGAAGCCTTTTCAGTGCTCGTTACCATCAGCATCAGATGCTTATTATTCAGGAAAAACTGTCATTACAGTATGAGGGAAGGAGGGAGTTGATGGGATTTCTTCTTGCATTTGTGTTATACAGGCTTGTCAATTATAGTGTTTTTTTTTTTTTTTGTTTGATTTTTTTTTTTTTTAATAACTGGCCTTTTATACTATAGATTCTGAAAATGGATTGTTTTTGTTTGAGCACATGATTGGACAAATACTTGGGCGTCATTTCTTGTATCACAATTTGTCCATCTAAATACTTTTGTTTCTTGATCTTTCCATACCCTTTCTCTATTGTAAGCTTTATCTGCTGTGGTTTTACTTGAGTACAATTCTTGGTGCTTTCTGTCATATATGTTTTTTCTGTTTAATTGAAAACCTCGGGGGAAAAAATGGTTCAGTGGTTCTACTTAATTTATGTATACATGGTTTTGTTTTCTATCGTTTCAGCCACTGGATTTCTTTTCTGTGATGTAGCTGGAGCCGCTAGCACAAGCAGAAGAGCTGTAAGTTTTTCTTATTTCATTCTTCTGCATCATCGACAGTTTAATCGCTTTGTCATTTTACTTTCAAATCTCACAGAAACAAGATTTCTTTGCTTGCTGCAGCTTAGAGGAGCAAAAGTACCAGAGAGTGAATTCACTACCCTGCCTAATGGTCAAAATTGGTAGCCAATCTTGGGTTATCCCTTTGAATTTTTTTTTAAAAAAAAATAAAAATAAAAAAAAGAAAAACAATCTGATACTCTATATAAAAGACTTATTTATTGTTATCAACTTGTGTTCCTGGATGCAGTATATAACTAATTTTGCATTTATTAGGGTCCTGTTCTTTAATCAACCAAAAACTAAACTTTGCATTATGGTTGACATATCTTTCAGATACTATGATTTGAAAATTGGTGGTGGAGCTGCGGCTGTGAAGGGATCTCGAGTTGCAGTATGGTTGTGGCACAGTTAACTTTTTTATATCTAAGTTTACATTCTTTATTTCTTAGAATGTTCGATACATATGCAAATTGTTGGAGTACTTACTCGTTGGTCTCTCTTGTAAGCTTCTACAGCTTGCTTCATTCAAGCAAAATGTGTTTATGATTCTGCTTTAGTAGAAAATATTTTGGGAAATCATTATGATGTGCCAGATAGTTTACATGTGAAGTGGGTATCATAGTTTTGACTAAAAAGTAAACTAATCGTTTGCAGAAAATCTGAGACATTTCCCCTTCTGTAGAACTCTTCTCTTTAGTCTCAATTCCATATTTTGGCTTATTGTTTGCTTTAATGGTTTGCATAGAATACGTCAAAGTGCATCTCACAATAACCATGTTTTCCACATTTTCTCTACTAGGTTTATTCTTCACTGCCTATTGACAGAAAATCCATCCTGCACATGATTGAAGGCTTGGTAGAAAGTAAATTTTACTGCCATGAATGGTTTTGAGTAATCAACCAATGGCAACAGCTCAATAGTGCGGGACTGTGCAAAAATTGGGGATCATCTGACAGAAGTGACATAAATGAACTTATGCCACTACCTGACAGAAGTGACATAAATGAACTTCTGCTACTACAATCTCACTGCTTATTGAATGACCATGTAAAATTTGCAATTTCAGAGAGCAGAAACGCAATTTTCTTTCTTAACTTAAAGCTTTCTCTTGGGTAGGTAATTGTTAAGATACAAAGGCCTTTAGAATGCTTACTGGTAATAGTCATCTAGTTTCTTCTGCCCAATAAATTCTATTGTCATCATCTACGCAATATCTGATTGTGGTTCAGTATGTCTGCAGTTATGAAGTTTTCGGTATGTCTGCAAGTATGAAGTTTTGCTGTATTTTGTTTAAAGATGCTGAATTTCTGCTATGCTTGGACTCTCAGCATGTGCTGTCTTAAATTAACTTATGTAGGTGCACTATGTTGCTAAATGGAAGGGTATAACTTTTATGAACAGCAGACAAGGGCTTGGTGTTGGTGGTGGAACGGTAAGACTGAAATAGCAAAGTATGTATAATGGTTCTTTATTAATTTGGAGTAGAGCAACTTTCCTGATACCAGAATAAGAAACTGTATTAGGAAGAGAAACTTGCTGCGATTTACTTGGAGAAGTTCTTCCATACGTTACATATTCCCATGACCTGATTTTATTAGGAATGCCTTTTTCACTACATCAATTCTGCTTCCATTATGGCAAGATGCTGACAATCTAAAAAGATAAATAGTTTGGTCCTTTTTTAATTCCTTTGGAGAACTTGTCTTAGGAGCGGCTGCAGAAAAAAACTAAAGAATGTTCCCCTGCTTAATGTCCTCCATATGCACTATTTCCTACTAGTACGTGAATATTCTTCATCAAATTAAGCTTTCGAATTTAGTCTCCTTTAATATCTGTATTTTTAATGAGATGTTTGTACTAGAAGTGCCTCTTTTTGTACTTTTCCTAGTTATTTTGGATTTGAAATAGTTGCTTCGTGTATAGTTTTTCTTATTTTTGTAGTTAATTACACTTTTAACAGGTGTCATGTTGCAGCGGTAGCTGAAGTTGCTATTATACCATTTGCATACATTTTGGCTCATGATCAATGAACCATTCCTCTTTAACTGTATTTTTTCTTTTTTCAACGGACACGGCCTTATGGATTTGATGTTGGTCAATCAGAAAGAGGAACAGTGCTTAAAGGATTGGACCTGGGTGTTCAAGGCATGCGAGTAGGGGGCCAGGTAAGACGCAGTGAGCTCATTGTGCCTCCTTAAAGTCCAAAATATGATGCTGTGTTTAGAGTGGCTTGAACTTGATGGTATTGTAGAAGAAAATTGCAATTCTTGAAGTTTAGTGTTGATTGATTATTAAGGTGGTGATTCCTATTTTGTGCTCCACCAGTTGAAAGCATATTTCTTTACTGTATATGGATGAAATCACAACACATAGCAAGGTTGGAAGTACACTACCTGGTGCTTTAACATAATTATATAGATCTTAGTTCTCTAAAATCACAGTCACCTCTCTTAGCAATTAACATGGTGTAAATTTTTTGAAATCGCTCATCTTTCTTTTATATTCCAATAACCTACCCTCTTTATTGGTCTTGTACGGGTAGTTATGAAGCCCCCCAAAAAAACACACACACACAACTGGAGGAACAGTCAGTACAAGTTCAAAAGTTGGGGGATTTCTTTGCAGTTTTAGCGAAGTTAAGGGGGCAGTAAAACTCTTTTAGGGAACTTGTTTTAAGTGAAATATTTGGGGTGTGTTCGTTTGGACTGAAAATATTTTCTTTGAGGAAAATGTTTTCCTTGGAAAATATTTTACATGAAAAATTTCATTTTTCATACAATTTTCATGTGTTCGGTTGACAAAATGAAAATATTTTGAAATAAAAAATTTTAGCGGTTTTATCTTTAATTTTATGGATACAAGTTAAAAAAACTTATAACAATGGTAATAAATACCTTACAAGTAATTGTGATTAATAAAAAATTGATTTTATTCAAAATTAAATGATAGTACAATATAGCAGTAAAATATGCATAATGATAGTTATATTAGTGTGGGACCCATAATTGAGAGAAAAATGAATGAAAAAGAATTAAAAACGAAAATAAGTTTAGCAAATGAAATTATAAAAGTAAGTATTTGAGCTTTAATGTCACTCTTGAATTATTTGGAAAATAACTTACACTCAAAAATTTCGTAAGTTATTTTCAGCCAGAGGAAAGAAAATTGGAAAATATTTTACACAGGAAAATATTTTCCGGTGTTTGGCACAAAAAAAATTTCTGAAAAATATTTTCGAACATACCCTTGGTGCTGTTATCCCTCAATGGTCATGCAAATTGAGTCAAATTCATTACTTGATGCAATAGATCTCTGATGGTTTTCTCAAAGGACTATTTTATACATTTATCCATATCTTGCAGCGGTTGCTGATAGTTCTCCTGAGCTAGCATATGGAAACAAAGGCATACAGGAAATTCCTCCAAATGCAACAATTGAGGTCAGATGCTTCCGTGCTTTATCTAGTTAGCTTCTAGTTTATGAAGATTAAGTTGGAAGCCTCTAACTTATCAGCAGTAACAAGGTAACTAGTGTTTTAGCTTCATATCCATCTGGCTATCTTTAAAAGAATGCTAGTTAGTGAGTTAAATAACACCTGAAACTCCTGATATCTAATGTTAATTAGATAAACAAATTGAGTCAGCCTAGTATACATACTAGTAATTTCCCTGGATATGGAATTCTTAATCTGCCATCTGCTCTATGAGCATAGCAAGTTTATTGCTATACATTTTTTTGGGAAATATAACACTAACTAGCACTAGGTGGCATGTCCGTGGAATTTAGTTGGATTGGCCTCCCTCCAATATGGTAAATCAGGATCCCATTCCCTTGCTGTGCACCTGGAAAAAGGCGCTTCCCTAGGATTTGCTTCCTATTCTCTGGAGAAGCAGCTGCAAGCATGCTACTCAGCATTTGTGATCCATCTGGCCCAGATAGAATGGGTACAGGCCGAGCAGCATTTTCACCAGCAGAAGAAGATACAGCAGAAGCTCTGTTCATCTCCGGAACATGCCCATTTGTGGTGTACTTAGCACGCTGCATGACATGTCAAAATGTCATATATCCTAAACAAGCATGAAAAAAATTCTTTTATGTGAACAAGGAAAAATTGCATAAAGATGTAGCTGGAAACGGAGTAAGTAATCTAGTGATAGAAATTAACTTAAAGCCAAGATGGTTCTGTGTGATAATTTTGTGTTTTGTTTACATCAGTGTAAATGTGTATACACTCAGCTAGCACTGGCAGTCATGTATAACAGCACCAGGGCAAAATGGATATGAAAAATTACAAATGCATCAATTGCAGAAATATATTTATGGAAAAATAGTGATCATATCGACTTACTTTATATTAAATTAACCAGTGGCACCAAAACCACAAAAATGCAAAGCAATAAATAAAATAAAAGGTCTTTTTAAAAAAATATATATATAGAAAGAGAACACATTAAAAGATGGAGATAAATTGGTAATGAATCTCAAAAGATGGAGATCAGTAACACATTGATACAGAGAAGTGTGTCAGTGTAGGCAGAATAAAGCAGAAAATATCCTTTAAAGCTTCCTATTTTAATATGGAGAAATATCTATTAATATCCTCCTAATCCTATATGTAATTTATGCCTATGAGAGTAGGCCGGATATCATATAAACAAAGCATATCAAGTGTAAGCATGAATTTGGAATTCATCTAAAGAAGTAAACTTTGCAGCATACAATTTAAACAATAGAAAACCATGATTTACATGCATACACATATAAAAACAGGAAAATAAGGAATGTGGGTGAGTATTTGTGTGGGATTAATGAAGTATAACATAGAGCTAATGATTGCTGAGGACAATAAAACAAAGTGAACTGGGATGTTTAACTGAAATATACCTGGTGATTGCCTGATTCTTTTGACAAAGCCACAGATTGACTAGACTGTTGTGCTTGTGGTATAAATGAAACACCCTGATCACCACCTTCTGGGTTCATATGTCCAACCATCCTCCCTCTGTTCTGTCTATGCCTTCTTGGAGCATTAGAAATCTGAAATAGATGAAATCCACTAATTAAAACATGTGCAGGATCTGTTTGGCATTCTCTTCTGACTGTAAACTCATTTACACTATAAATCAGTGGCACCAAAACCACAAAATGCAAAGCAATAAATAACATAAAGCTCTTTTTTAAAAGAGAAGACGTGATGGCCACAGGCAATGTAAGTTGTTAGAAAACTAACCAAGGGAACTTGAGTTATGGTTGGAAAGCAGGTCTACTTGGATTCGAGAAGCCATTAGGCCTCCATGCTGGCCTCAGTCCTATGGGCTGATACATGAAACCAGGTCCTCCAGATAATAGTGGAACAAGAGAAGGTGCTGTGTAGTAAAGCGGTGGATATCCACCTGGGATAACAGCCGAGGGTCCAGCTATTCCTGCCATATGCCCATATTGAAGCTGTAACTGTAACTGGGCCTGTCTCTCATCTTTCCTTTGAGCAATTGCAACATACAATGGCCCTTTATGAAACATAAATCCTGTAAAACAATTATGGAAAACATAAACAATACTTAAAAAAGAAAAAAAGTAGATCCAGAATTCCATATGTCGTTGAAAAAAGATATGGAAGGGAGGACACTGCCACCAATATCATAGCAGTTTGCATACTTTGACATCCAGTCATGCTGTAGCAAATGCAAATGCGAAGTGCGTCTCACATTAAAAAAATAAAAATATCCCCCCATCTGGTTTGAAGATAAGGTCGATTTGTCAGATGCTAAACAGATATAGAACCTAAGAATGGCATTTTTCATGCATAAGCCGTTCTTAAGTACTCAGCTGAATACAGCCGCAATCAACTTTGCAATGGATTATCCATTGATGAAGACGAAGAATTATCTCAGAATTCACAAGATAATGTTGATACTTGGACCAGAACGAGGTTTAAGTTCCTAAGCCCACAGTCATTCCAAATACAGATTCATCAACAACTCCAAAGAAAAGCACTGTTTGTCCATCCTACTAGAATCTAGTTTAGATGTAAAACTTGTTTAATACTTTTTCATGGTACTGCCATCGAAGGACACAAACTCTTATGAAAAACATCAGCAAAGATGCACAAACTGATATCCTATGGTCATTAGAGCGATTTCTTAATTGCAATAATGTGATCAACCTTGCAAGTTCGTAATTGCAACAGGTTTAAATATTTGAGACTATGGTCAGCATTTATCTGATTATGTGATCTTGAAAAGCCAATAAAAAGAGTTTGGACATATTCAATTCTTTGTGGGCACATATAAAAGAAATTCACTTTCCATATATAAAAAACCTTTTATCACCTATAATTCAGCATAATGTGGAAAAGAACAATAGATTCGCATACTCACCATTGAAAGTGATCACAGCATCATAGGCCTCCTTAGGAGTGGAGAAGCAAACAAATCCAAAGCCCTTACTGATTCATTTATCATCCCTCATAAGTGTTGCAGAAGTAATTGTGCCACATGAACTGAAGTGTTCACGCAGCTCTTCATCAGTTACTGCATCATCTATATTCTTGACATACACATTTGAACCCTAAAAGTAATGAATTTAAACCAAGCATGGTTAGTAAAAGGAAAATATCAGGTAATAATAATAATAGCAGCCAAAAGAGTAAACCAGGAATTGGGAGACCTGAAACTTCAACATTCGCTCCTTCCTTCTCTCCTCGAACTGATGGCGCAGCAATTCTTCACGCTCCACTTTCTTCTGTGCCCTGGCAACATTATAGTACCTTGGATCCTACTCAACACATCCCACATAATAAAAAATTAGTTTCAAATGCAACAATTCTCTGTTTGGAAACATGATTGCCAACAAAAGGTGACCTACCAACTTGTGATCCGTTCATGGATTCCATTGCTAGCCTAGCATTATCTGGATTCTCAAAGTTCACAAATCCAAAACCTCTTGAAACCCCATTCTCATCCTTTGAGATGGCCAAGCTAACAATTTTCCCAAACTCAGAATTTCTCATTGAGGTGATCTTCTGTGGTCTCAGGGTCCAAATTCTTCATGTACAAATTTGTGCATTTAGCATCGGGATTGGGTAAAGCTCGGGCACTCTTTTTCACATACTTACCAACAAACCTACACCATAAGTTGTTACAAACAGTCAGACACAGTATCTACTAAGAAATGTGTATAAGCCAGAAAACACAAATATGCTGGTGTAGCGTGGACATATCACGCAACATTGCTAATTTCCATATGCAATACTATAGTAAAGTTTAACACAAAAAGGCAGAAATATAATTCAGTGTTTGTGAAACAAGTGATAAAATTGATCATACATCTCTTTGTCATCAACAACGTAGCCATTGAGCTTCTCAATAGCAGAATTTGCAGCATTCTCAGACTCAAATTGAACAAAGCCATATCCTTTGGTCTTCCCATCATCAGAAATGGCAACTTTACAGGACAATATGTTTCCAAACGATTTAAACATTTCTTGAAGCTTTGCATTGTCAATAGAGTCGCCCAAATTCTGAAGAAGAGAACAGATTAGTTAGTACTCCTTGAAGCAAAACACAGACATCAAAAGCAATAAGTAAATGATCTAAAAGATTCAATAATCATACCTTAACAAAAATATTGCCAACCCCACTGCTTCTTGCCTCTGGGTCACGATGCGACCACATAATCCTTATTACTTTATCGTTTAATGTAGAATGGTTCCTTGCCCCAATTGCACAAATAGCTGCTCAAATTTTGAGAAATGGGAAAAAATATAAATCTAGCATGATTACAAGTAAATAAGCAAACAACTTCCTTTGATAAATCACAATAAATGAAAAAAACAAAAAATATCTGGAATGATTTTATGTCTTACCAAATAAAAAATGAGATTTTATTTCTTTACCAAAGAATCACCAAATACCAACAATTGTAACCCCAGAAAATCCCATGACAATAAATTAAATTCTGCATGCATGGCACAATCTGCATACTTGGCCCCAAACAGCAATCAATCGGCATATAAGTGAACAGTTACAATAACACACAAAAAGAATCACAATGGGAAAAACTGATCATAATAACGAACAGGTGAAAGCGACATATATAGGAAGCCTTTTTATCCTTCAACTGAAGTATTAAATATAAATCTAACCCCCAAAACCCCATAACAATAAACCGCACTCGTGCATGATCATGAACTTTTACAGTTCACATAATTTTTCCCCGAAAAGCAATCATCGATACATAGAAATGCATGGTTACAGCACATAAGAACAAATTACGAAAAAAAAAAAAAAAAAAAAAATCATAAAACCAACAGACAAAAACAAGAAATAGGGAAAAGAACTTTGATAAACTATTTTATCCCTTACCCGATATATAACATACAAAGTTTCCCCAGAAAATCCCATGGTATTAAAAATACGCAGATGGCGCGAAATTGCACAATTAGCATTTTTTTTCAAATAAAAAACAATCATAACCCCATGGGAGCATTAGTAAAATAACTCTAAATTTTGTTTCATCTAAATTCCAGCAAATCAGAACAGCCAATAAAAAATCTGATCACAATTCATAAACAATCAGGACACATAACCTACCTCCTATGTACCAAAAATATTCATCCTGCAAGTGCTTCAGAGTAATTTCAAACTTCATATATACGTATAAATGTAGATAAAATCAGATACAAACAAATGAATAATTGTTTTAGATGAATATTAGTATTAAACGTCACATAAATCACACATTTACTAACAAATCAGCTAGGTTTAACCAAATAAATGACTTGATTGAATTTTAACTATTCTGTGCAAATTCTTAAAAAAAGAATCAATTTTATTAACAGAAACAGAAAAAATAAAAAATACAAACTAATTATACACATCTGCCAGTTTTTTAGCATTGAAATTACAAACATGCATGCATGTGTCACAGGTGGAGGGATGTGTGTGTGAGAGAGTGTGTGATTGACCTGTATAAGATTCATCTCAGACCAACCCCTATATACATAGAGAATTTTGGATGAGTAAATATACCGTCTTGGGGAGAGACGAAGTTGACGCAGCCGTAACAGAGGGAACGGCCGGTGGAGGAGTCCCGACAGACGCGAACGGAAGTGAGAGACTTAAAATCTGAGAAGGCATCGAAGAGCTGGCCGTCGGTGACATCAGGGTGGAGGTCGCCGACGTAGAGCGACGCCGACGTAGAGAGAAGAGTGTGATGATGGTGCGGATTTTGCATGGACGCGGGGCTGCGGTGGCGTGTTTTGCTATGCGGCTACGGGAGAGTTTAGACAGAAATAGAGAAAGAAGAGGAGGAGGCGTATCTTCTCATGTGACGCACGGATGAGGCGCGTCGTTTGGATTTTCGGATCAGGAATCTAGTGACTGAGCAGTGACTACTCCGGAGTCTGGTGATTTTGGGTTTATATATTAAGGGTTTATTTGGCAGCAATCATGCAAAATTATTTATCCTATTTTACTAAACCAGATACTAAATAAATAAATTGGATTTAGTCATTGAATAGACTGATAGAGAGAATGTGTATGGAAGATTAAATATAATTAATAATTCAATCATTATCAAATATTTAATATTATTATCACTTCGTGACCGCCGTATTTTCACCATTTTCTGAGAACACTAGATTCAAAATAATTTATAATCCTTGATTAAAGCATGTATTCGAATGTATAATTATAACCTGCAACAATATTAATATTATGGGGTGAGCAAACTACGAATTCAGTAAGTAGTATTCGTATTCTTTTAGCGAATTAAGTATGTTACTATATATTTATGGTAATTTTTTCTTTACAGATGGGACCATTCATTAATACAGACAACAAAGTGATATAAATTATTAGGCATATACATAGCAAGTGGTCATAAATTGAACAAGCATTCATTAACCAATTATCAAATATCAATTGTAACAGTCGGTAACACTTGGTCATGTGAGATTTTAGAGGTGACTCCAGCATGTACTTTACCATAACACTCAGTTCTAAATAATACTTAGTTCTCACATTTCCTTAAGTCACATCATACCATCAATTGTACAATTAATCAAACAATCAATCCAATCACAATCCAATCACATTATTCGTTATATTTTACGAAAAATCACTTGACATATACGTGTACGAAAAAATCAAATATAAATCATACTCAATTCGATTTATAAACAAATATTTAATTTTTCAAATATCATTTAAAAAATATAAGATAATACAAGAATTCCTTATCTCGAATAATACTAATAACGTGAATTCCAATAATTTGAAGTGTCTTATCCATGATCCCCTAATGAAAGGAAAATTAAAATAAAATTTAATTCTTATAAATCCTTGCAATATCATTGAAATAGAAATTAAGAAACAAATCTATATTAATGCTCTACTGTCAATCGAAAATAGATTGTCCATTGATATCTATCAAGTCCATTCTTTACTTTGCTACTAATTCTTCTACCCAAACGCTATCATTACCTAATCAACAATACGATTCTTTTTCCATTAAAAAACACCAAACCAACTGAATTCATAGCAAAAGTATCATAACTATTATAAAACTATCGTTACCAATAATGGATAGAGGAGTATAGCATAAACAGTCCGTCTATTCAAGATTGATCACTGTCCGTACATACACTGCCCATTCATGAGCAAATTATCATACGTACGATTTCGGTTGTCTGGCTTTAAACCATGCGACAGTTTATTTATTTATTTATTTTTTGGCTTGTTCACTTGTGTATCTTAGTTACTAAGAGAAAGTTACATTCTGATAGTAATCGATATCTCCCATGTCTGTATTATAACTTATAAGGATTAACTTCTAATATTACACAACTAATTCCTCTTATTTTTTCTTAAATTAACTTATTATCCGTTAAAAAGCTAATGGGCTAAAAATACTCTTCATGGGTTAAGGTAATAATATAGAACTAAAAAGAGTTGGGTTTTATATTTTATCCTCCTTACAAGAAGTTTCGTTCTCGAAACTTCACGTTAAATCTACAAACACCCATAGTTCAGCAGCCTAAACATTAAGCCTGATCACAAATTCATCTTAAATCTACAAACACCCATAGTCCAGCATCCTAAACATTAAGCCTATGACATATACAAAAATCGTAACCTATTACTCTGATATCATATTAAAGAATATGAGATTCTGTTTCAAAATTAATTGGTAATGAGTGGTGTGAGATCGGGAACTTATTAATTAATCCATAATATTTTACCTAACCAATGTGGGATATTTATATTTTGACACCTTCTTTCACACACGACTTGCGCTGAAACAAGACATTAGATCAACTGTTTTGGCCTCTTAGGACCCAAACCTGAACAAGTATTGGTTGAGATAATTCTCCTAAACTAAAACAAACATTGACTGGTTGAGATAATTCTCCTAATACCAATTAAGACAAATATTGGCTGACATAAACACATGAAGTCAATCCTAATAAAGGGCCAAGTTATGTGTGGATGGAAAAATATTTAAAATTAACTCTGATACCATCTAGTATTTGAGAGGAGCTATTTTTCATTGATTTAACATGGATCTAGCTATTAGGGTTTGATTTTTAGGTGCTTGTGCCGAAATAATCTATTTGAATTAAGCATGTTTAATAAATATTTTAGTTATAGATTTTAGAATGTTTTGTAAGAATTAATTTAATATTTGTTTAGATATTTATTGTTATCAGCAATTAATAGTTATTTTATATTGCTCTTGATATTAAAACCTTGCATCTTGGGGTTATACCCCTAAGGTGTGGCGTGTACTCTTCATGGGTTAACGTAATAATATAGGGGTAGATTATGACTATAAAGGGTGGGTTTTACATTCTACTCTCCTTACAAGAAGTTTCATCTTCGAAACTTCACGTATCAGGCTTTCGCTGCGCATTCTGATCACCAAATCACAAATTCATCTTAATTCTACAAACACCTACAATCCAGCATCCTAAACATTAAGCCTAAGACTAGATGGACCCAAGGTGTTACAATTGGTATCAAAACGAATCTCGTGTGATTTCTGTACGAGGTGAAATCGGACCAGTGGTATTGGGTTGAACTACGTAGTGTATGTGATATGTTATTGGACCCCAACTTGGCCTTTGTGAGGACACAAAATCTAAAGGAGGGGTAAATGCGATGTCTCGTCCCACATTGAAAGTGGGAGGGGATATTATGTTGTTTATAACACTTTAAATTGTGAGTTACTAATAACTTAGTTTAAACATTTTAAACTCGTTGTTTCCGCTTAAAAAGTGTTGCACCAGTCCAAACTTTTAGGTAATATTTAATTGTACGGAATGTGTAAATAAAAAATACTCATTTGCATATTTAATAACGCAATTGATTCAGTAACACTTTATTTTATTATCATGAGTACTTATCAATACTGATTACGTAATTATTAAAAACAAACACTTGTATTGGGAAATAAAGCTAGGTTTCCCTATTTAACTTTTTTGCAGCTTTACCTTACTGGTGAAAAGAATGTATCATGAAAAATATTTTATCTTGACATAATATGAGATTAATCGGCTTCCTTTTATTTATTATTATTATTATTTTTTGGATGAAGAGTACGTAGGGGCAAGATATTAGTCCAAGTTAGGAAACCAATTAAAAAAAAAAAAATTCTGTATCCTTGTTTTCATATAAATGGGAAAGACAAATACTTATGTAGATCCGATTTTTTATTCTACTTGTAGATCTTATGGTGTGGATTAAACTTAGACCCTGTGGTGTGGATTAAACTTTAGAAAATCTACGACATCAGCTGATGTAAGTAAGATTTTTTAAAATTTAATTCTGATCACAAGATTTATCTATAAATAGAGATAAAAATCAGATGTACCTAAATATTTTTCAACCGAAAATATAAAAATTTGGTCAGTTCTAGGATTCGGATTGTTTGTCAGTTTATCATACCGGCGATACACTCGGAAACCTTTTAACTTTTGGCCAAGACGTGATGTACACACAAACATTGCGGTCCGGTGGTTATTCTAATGGCCAGTAATATATATATATATATATATATATTAATTTTGGTGGTTGATTTGACAGAAAAAATAGTTCTGTGGTCACAAGTTAACCATGAAAATAGTTTAATGAATAATTTAAAAGAAAAAATAGTTTAATGGTCATAAGAGAATTATAAAAATAGTCTAGTGAGGATATAGAACTTCTGAGCTTTCTTTAGACTTCGTTCCAAGCATTTAATTGTGTGAATCTTAGTGTAAAGTCCACCAAATTTTGTTTCCTTGTTTTCTTCGAATACAATGAAAATTTTCATTACCATCCATTGGACTAGTAGATAATATGATAACAGTGTGAAATTTATAATGGTAGATTTTTAACCATACAGAGGAATATAAAAAGTATTAGTAAATCCTATTTCGATTAAAGCAAAAATATTGGAAAGCATAATTTTAACTCCACTTCCAGCTTTAGATTTTTCACATACGGACATCTTGTATTTTCTAAGAATGACAATGAAGAAGTAATGATAAAACCTTTAAAAAATGTTAACATAAGTTTATATATAATTCATAAATTACCTATACAAAATTATAGGAAGAGTAATGCGTGAGATATAATTAAATTTGCGGAAGAATTTTAATACAAAGGCATG
Source organism: Cinchona pubescens (assembly GCA_025175665.1). NCBI lineage: Eukaryota > Viridiplantae > Streptophyta > Magnoliopsida > Gentianales > Rubiaceae > Cinchona > Cinchona pubescens. The sequence goes on along the minus strand of JANKKI010000129.1, from coordinate 1,280,638 downwards.
GTAAATTGACACCTTTATATCATTGAAAATTAATTTTTGAGTTTATAGGTTAAAATATAATTTTCAATAAATTAATATTAAATGATTTTTATTTATTTTTTATTTTTTTGTAGGTGACAACAAGCATTCTAACCCACGGTCTAGACTAAGGATGCATTCTTGATTAGATCAGGTCCACAATATTGTTCTATAGATTCAATTCATTTCAAAATTTCCCCATACTAAGAACCTCCTCGTCTTTATTTTTCTTGTGATACTCTAATTTTTTTAATATAGGGGGTTGTGAAACGGAAAATTTTCCCTTTAAAACGAACATAAAATAGATAATAAACAATATTGAGGAAAAAGAAAAGGGTTGATCAATTTGTTCAAACTTGAAAGTTGAATCGAATTGGTGCGATCTGGACTTGTGAGAATAGCGAATACATCAAGGAGTTTCGTCCCCAATGTTATTGACTTTGTTTTCTATTTTTGACGAGGGTTGCAACTTGAAAGTGCTTGTAATTCGCATGATAAAATGACATCCACATTCAATTTAATCTGCATTGTACATTTTTTTTGTTTTTAAATGTTGAGTAAGGAACCCAAATTGATGATAAGTAATCAGTACATGAATTTCACATGAAAAATAATTTACAAAGTTATAAATTCAATACCACTTGCCAAAATCACTTAACGTGATAAAATTACAGTAAATCACCAATTTACGCTAATTTTAATCATTCGATCAGATATCATTCATTCTTTTTCGGATTTAGCAATACATTAGTAATTTTTGTCACTTTGTATAGATATTCTTGTTTGATTTTGTTTCGTACCATTTTTTAATTTTATTTTGGGGCAAATGTAATAGTACTAGGCAATTGATCGCAAACAATCAAGAGCAAACCATCATATATCCCCTTGAACATACTTGGAACTTAGTATATGTCAATTATCTTCTTAATTTACTAGAAGAAAAACTTAGAAGCAAAATTAAAACTTCATTTCTGGAGGTGAAATTTTGAGCATGAAAGATCATATTGAAAGTTAAAGTATACGAATGAATTGATAATGATACGGAACAAATATCGTTGTTTCTCGTGAATAATGATACGTGACAAGGCTTTCAAAAGGTGTAGATGAGTATTAAGACCACGTTTGGGCCAAAAAAAAAAAATGAGAATATGTCAATAGTTGAGTTTAGTCCCCATAAAGTTTTATGTACAATATGAGTGTAAATGTGGATGCAATATTTTCAATTGAAAAGGAAAAGATAACATAGTCATCTTTCTCATTTTTAAACTCAAACCCAAAGGATCCTCTCAACATGAGGCATGTAAATTTGGTCATGTATTTTGCAAAATGGTTGTTTTTCATCCTCTTGATTTTTTGGTTTTGAGGATAAGGTGTTTGATAATTTTTTGATTGTGTTTGTGGAATGTTTTGGTTGAGTTTTCAGATGGATATATTGTGGATGAGGTGTCTGTAAAAAAGAAGATAAAGATCGAAAGGTCCACGAAGCACTAATTGAGTAATTGCTTATATTGTGGTGTTAATGAATTCACTAAGGAGAGTGTTAAAAATTAAGAACAAATTTACTACAAAGTTATTTTGAGAACTGAATTGTAAAGAACAAATGATTTTCTCCCTCTATTTTCTTTCTTTATCTTTCTTATTTTTAATACATAAAGAAATATCACGCAAATACACGGGATTAAGAACTAGTAGTTCTTATCATGAATCTAACATTCCTTTATCATAGTTATAGGCATGATTTTTTTTTTTTTTTTTTTATAACTATAATGCTGAAAAAAATAGGTGACTAAACTTCGGGACTTCGTTTTTTGAAGACCACAATAATATATTTGGAGACGAAAATTTTATTTTGAATACAAAATTTGATCCTGTCGACTATTTTGATTGATCAACAAAATGGGTCATAATTAAGATTAGAAGGTGTGGGTGTAATGACCCAATAAATTTCTGTTTTACATGGAGTGGTGTGGTCTTCTGGATAAAAAGGTAGTAAACCCGTATAAGTTCTCGTTTTCTAATCCCAATATTAATAGTGACCTAATGCGCATGTAAACCATATTTTGTTCGCGAATCTTCACTTCAGCCATACTAATTATAGATTGTCTTTAGATGGAGGATTTTGGGCGATTTGGATTTATGTAAGACAAAAAATTAGTTAGAAAGGGTGTTAGGAAATGAATACAGAATATTATTAGTAGAGTAATGAATTAGAAATTTGGGTTCTGAACCTCCGTACTATCTAATAAGTTGAGTCTTATATCGGTCGTATAAAATATCAACACATATAAAAAGTGCTAAAGAAATCAGTTCATGACGTGACATCGGTAGAATGCTACCTCCAATTTCCTGTATGTTCGATAGAGCCAAAGATCATCATTGATTGGAGTACGTCGATTACTTCCCGAACCATATGACCACACGACTTTCTAACTTAACTTCTTTTTTTAGTTGTTCTACTCTATCGATCAATGGTAGTATTAGAGATATGTAATCCCTCAAAATTTTTTACATAATGATTCTTGCTTAAATTACTATATCAACTTTTTGATGGGATATATATAAAATAAAAAAAGTGATTGAAAAATGTATATTAAATGATTACATAATATTATTTGAAGAATAATGAAAAAAAATCATCATTCAAATGGATAATCGTTTAGATATGGGATAATATTTCGCAAAAAACAGAATAATCGTTTGGATTTGAAATAAAATGATAACTCTATTTTGAATAGGTAGTTTGATAGACATGATTGAAAAAAAATGGAACTAACCAATGTTATACGTACATATTTGATATTTTAGATATTTTCAGATATTTCGGATTATGATATTTCAAATAATTTAACAGATTTTTCGCACATAAACCAACTAATGTTATACTTACATATTTTAGATACATTAAAATTTTTAATCTAAACTTCACCCTTAACACGATTTTTTAGGAGAGCATTTACTACGTGTAACAAACTTGGGCTATCCACATGCATATTTCAAATTCAAAACTGTTTCACAAACAGTTTGGTAAGAAATATATTCATGTGAATTTATTTGGATTACACAGTAAAATACTGCCCGTACAAAATTTTAATTTGCACATAAATTTTGAATAAATAGTTGCTTTCATAAATGAATAGTACAAATAATATGTAGAGCAAATGCATATGAATAATTAAATAATGAGTAAATGCTGTGAATAGAAAAATAAAAAATAATGCAAATAATGCATAATGTAAATAATGAATTAACGTTATTTTTGAAATCGAATAACACAAACAATGAATAGTAAAAATAATGATTAAATAATGAATAGATAAACAAACGGATTTTTCTATTGACTAAATAATTATTACAATTAATGAGTAAAAAACATATCTAAATGGAGTCGTTATCACTCAAAACAAATATATATTTTTTCTCTAGAAATCACCCTGAATCACCCTCCCTCTCCACGCCAACAACAGCACTATTTAAGTGTTCAATCTACCAGAACAACTCTGATATGTGTTAGTGTATGTCCTGAAACTAATTTTTTTTAGGGATAAATTACATTTTTATATTTATGTATATCTTGTAAATATGATATTTTTTGAATAAAATATATATGACGTAATTATATTTTATTTGTGTATATCTCTAATCGTAGTGTATGACATTAGTAAATTAACACATAAGTGTATGTGGATGCTTATTGGGAATACGTGCGTAGGATTGACCCGCTAAGACGTATTCCACACGGATTATTATTTAAATGCCATTGGATTAATCTCTTTTGTGGTAGTAGTGTAATGATCCTTTGATTTGAATTCATGAGTTTATCTTGACTGTGGATTATTATATTTTGGTTCTATATGAGTCGCATGTACGGTAGAGTTCGGGTATAATATGAATCATGATAAAATAAGATATGACCAATAGAGGATTCGCCATTCCTTATAATAGGAGAATATATTCCAGTACGGCCACTTCTTGAAATACGATTCGAAAATCTTTGCGCAAAATAGAAATAGAATTAAGAGTGTCTTAAATTCTATTTCAAGTGAGTTGTATTTTGGAAAGAAGTATTTTTGATTAATTCGATAAGAGTTGGCATTATATCTGTACTCTTAAATTAATCGGGATATAAGTTGGTGAAAGGATAAAAATTATACGGGAGCTAATCACGGATAGGTGATTTGACATATCTCCACACTTGGGTGGTCATAATGCTTTGCTGGAATCTAATCTTGAGATCTATAAGTGTAAATTAATTAATTAGAGAATTAATGATAAATTAAAAATATTTAATTTATCTAATCCTAATTAATTTAGGATTATAATTTATACTTATTGCCAATGTGATTGGTAATCTAAATGGTCACACACTTACGGATAATTAATTCGGGATTAAATGATTTGATAAGTATGAGATACTTATAAGAACATATGAATAAGTAGAAACCATTAGGACTTTTAATATGTATTACATATTAGCTCTTAAGATTTATATCTTATCACAATTGAGCTCAAATGTATGTATGTGGCTTTGATCTTCAAAAGCCGTGGAAAAATTAAAAATAAAATCGTGAAAGTCACGATTAGAAAAAGGGAAAAATAATTTAGGAGCTAGCACTCCATGGTTTGGGTCAATCAATCTTGTGAAAATTCCTGATTTTATCTGTGTGGATACCATTAGAGGCTAAGCACTTGTGCGGTTTGTGGATCGACGTCCCAAACGTATTAGAGATTTTAAAACAACAGCCAATTTTAATGTATAATCTCTATACTTTTTCTTGTACTACGCATAAATTAATCAAAGTGATCCGTGATAGGAAAGTAAAATTTTAAATTTCGTTGCGTTTTCTATTTATTTACTTTCTTACAATATGACCGTCCATGCATCTAGTGACTATTATAACAAGTGCAAGGAGAAGAAGGTGTTGCAGAAAGGACAACAACGACAGCTAGGGCTACAGGTCAAACCGTAGAGGAGAGTCGAAGATGCAAGAATTGAAAGGAGCCGCCACAAACGTTGAAAGTAGGAGGCTGCGATGTTTCAGTACTTGTTTTTCATCACTTTGGTTGTTTTAGAGAGTTACACTGCAAAAATGTTTGAGATTGCAGCATGTTCATTTGTTATGATACAGGGATTGGTAATGGCAGTTGCAGTATTCGGTTGACAAATGGGACAAGTATTTGACTATTTGGGTTAAGCTCCTAGAGGATATGAGGGTAGAATGGGGAGGAACTGAAGGAGAGTGTTTGATGAGACCCGATAGCCACATGGCAAAAGTAAAGGATATGAGGGTAGAATGGGGAGGAACTGAAGGAGAGTGTTTGACCCGATAGCCACATGGCAAAAGTAAAGCAACAGGATCTGAAACCTGAGGCTCGAGCATAATTAGATTAGAAGGGTTGTCTGTATTTTGCACCAACGAACAATTTTGGTTTTGTTATTTGCACTCCTTATATATATATATATATATATATGTATATGTATGTATATATATGTATATGTATGTGTGTATATACATGTATATGTATGTGTGTGAGTATATACACACACATATATACATACATACATATGCATATATATATATGTATGTATACATATGCATATATATATATGTGTATGTATATATATATATGCATATATATATATATATATATATGTATATATATATATATGTATGTATATATATGTGTATGATTGTTAATCATGACAAGATAAGCATTTTTCTTCTCTCATTTACCAAACAAAATTGTTTCTTTGCGCAAAATCAAGATAATCTTATTGTGAATTTGTGATGATAGATTTATTTTTATTCGGTAATAAGTAGCGGTGTTCAAACTAATCTAACTCAAAAATTCAATCCAACCCAAATGAATTTGGGGATAAATAAGTTCGGTTATCGAGTTTTGAGTTATTTGGGTTATCTAAATTTGGTTGGGTTGGCCCAATAACCCGAAAACCCAACAAAATTTTATAATATTTTTTTTGATATTTATTTTTGTCCTAATTATTTCATCTAATTTTTTTTCTTTTTATTCTTGAAATAACATCTAAGTTTTCATATTGTATATTTTTTCCTTTTAATTCTTGACCAAATAATTTTATTTTTAATTAAACATATATTTTTTATGGATAATCTTGCAGTCTAAAATTTTTAATTTTTTTTTATTAATTTAGATTTTTACCTGAAACTTGAGTATGTGTTACCTGAAAACAAAGCAAAGCTTTTTCTTAGTCTTCTACTTTCCAATGTTTTACAAATAAGATTTCTCAAGAGATCTAGAATAACTATCCTTGTAAGATAGAAAACAAAACAATATAGTATGCAAATGAATGCAAGTAACCAAAGAAATATATCTACAGAGATTGAATGGATGTCTACAAAAATTACCTTTAAAAGACATGACTATTAGTAAAGTACTATAAATTTCATATGACATGACTCTTCAAATATATGGACATAAATGTTTATTTACATTTTAATTTCACCACGTGGAGGCCTCCATTGACTGCCACATGGAGAATTCTAAGTATAGAGATAGTTCAATTTTAGTACATTATACAGGTATATATATATATATATATATATATATGTGTGTGTGTGGCTTGATATTTTGCATATTCCTATCGATGAACTATTCAATTTTAGGTGATTGAAATATCTATAACTTTAAAAATGACAAGAGAAAATCTTTTGTTTAGAATTTTAGAATGTGAGTGTCAATTAGGCTGGGCTGGGATAGATTGAATTCAGTACATTTGGTTTGAAAAAATAGTGGTAGGTTGAGTTTCAAGTTAAGTGAGTTGAGCCTGAACCTAAAATGTATGATTGATTCCATTATGAATTGAGTTTAGGTCATACTATGCTCTATTTATTTAAGACGCCTAAGTGATGTGTATAACATAATATATACACACCATGTATTAAATATTTATTATATAATAATTTCTTATATAATTTTTATACATATTAGGTAATTTAATAAAATAAAGTTATATATGTTTGGAATATGGTTCCAATTGGATAGGATCATTATTCATTTTTTCTTCCCGAATAATCTTTTGTAATCATTTTCTAAGACACTTTCCAGCTAGTTTTTTACTTTACAAACATCACATCTCTAAAGGTGTTATAGTAGTTATTTCAACAATACTCTAAACAATATCTAGAATAGTAGTTGTCCAAACAATGAGATGTGATTTTTGGGTTGGTTCAATTTCAATTAGAAACTCGCTTAATTTTGTGAGTTGATCATGAGTATTACAAGTGTAATTGTCATTTCGTAAATTGACCTTGGGTTGAGTTCTATTATTTTCAAATGGGTTGAATTCAGACACATTAAAATTCGAATCACATGACCTAATTGTCAACCCTACCCATTATTATAGGTATAAACGGTCTACGAACACTCCGATGCTCGTTTATTTCTATAATGAGCACATTATACGTCGGAGTCTAATTCCAAAAAAAAAAGTTTTAATAAATCCACCACGGGAAGGTTAAAGAAAAAATTTAGGTAAATCCGATCTTATACTTTACTTGTAAACTTGTAGCTATAATTAAATTTTAGACCTAGTAACTAAAGTTAAATTTTATAAAATTTTAATTACATCTGTTGATGTGTTTTGTAAGATTTAATCCACATACAAAGGCCAAATAGATGGAGATCAAAACAGACATTGTATAAGTATGGTTTATTTTTGTAACGAGCTTATTATTTGTTGAATTGATTAAAAAAAAAATCTTAAGAAATCCACTACGGGTAGGTTGAAGGAAAAATTTAGATATCAAATAGACTTGAATTTGCATCTTACCTGTAAACCTTGAAGTCTTAATTAAATCTTAGACCTTGATTAAACTTTATAAAATATTATTTATATCAAGGCTGTGATTTCTTTAAGATTTAATCTAACAAGGGCATATGAGCAGGCTAAAGACCAACTCCATATAAGTATTTACTATCAGTAGAATTAGAATTAGGAATGCAAATGAGCTATTCGAGTTCGACTTGAGTAAAAATCTCAGGCTCGAGCTCAGGCTCGAACTCGAACTCGAACTCAAACTCAAGTAAGTTCGACAAATGCTAATCGAATTCGAGCTCAAGCCTATTTGAGATTAAACGCATTAAGTAATATAAATTAATAAAATTATATATTATTAGATAAGGAATAATGATAGACATTTAACACTAATTAATATATATATATATATATATATATATAAATATATACACTTATATATGTGAGCTCGCGAATACTTGACCTTCGCACATAATGGCTCGAGCTCGAGCTCGATGAGCTCGAATAATTAATCAAGCTACTCGAGCTCGGTCAACGCTGAACTTGAGCCGCACTTTGACCTATGCAAACCTAATTTGAATAATACTATCGCAGCATTCAGACGTCAAAAAATTGTGACAGTACATACAGCGAAAAACTCGTTCTTCTCAATTGCTCAAGCACTGTTCACCATGTACGTGAGATGAGTTTGCAGAAATTTGCTGTCCAACAATATACTAACCATTGTAACGAGTGCAGGAAGAAAGTAAAAATTTTAATGTTTTATTTTTATTTTTCTAATTTTTGTTTTTGATTTTTGATTTATGATTTGGGTGAGTCATTGCAGAAAGTTGTTGCCCCATTGACTTAGTCAATGTTGTTTGGGTTTTAGTTATTGGCAAAGATCGTTTATGTTGTTTGATTTTAGTTCTTGGATTGCAAAGATGGTTTTGATTTGTGTGTTGTTATTGCCTCTAATTTGGGCTATTTTTGTGTTTAAGAAGAACAAAAGAAAAATTAAGGATGAGAATACCTTTGTCGATGATATATGGGATCAAAGGTGTTTTCATGTTGTTCTGGAGTTTAAACTATGATGATGCATGTCATATTGCAAAGTAGTTAGTTAATTAGAATGGTTGGAATTCGATTGGATTAGTCCTATATATGCTACTGTTTGATGTTGAAGACTTCGAGTCTTGAATTTGTGCATTAGTCCTTATCTGCACCATCTTTCTCCCTTCCCAGCAGCCCTTCTTCTATCCAACTGCTCCTTCACCTAGAGTTCTCTCTTAGTGCTTAGTGCAGTACCACTAGCTTTAAATTTAATAATGTAATTTTGATGGTTGAATTACTAGTGATGTGCAAATATAATGAACTTTAAGTATTTTACTTGGTGTATGTTGTAATCCCAAATATATGACTGTTCCAACTTTTTATTTTTGCCCCGTTGGTGATTATGTATGTATGCCTTTTGTTTTGCTAGTTTTCATGTTTCTGAAATTTAGTGTCGTTATACTCTCTTTTGGTTTCAAATATTTATGTTTCAAGGAGATGATTTATTTACTTGTACTGATTGTAAATATGATATAAATTTGACTACGCACATGAAAAATATATGAAAAATACAACGGTGGTAGTTGTCTTCAAATGCTTGGCAATAATTTTCAACTAAGGATATTTTTACGGTCGCTGTTAAAGCAAGCCAGAATAACAGGGAATGCACATATAAGATATGTGGGAAGAAATAGAACGATTTCAGAGTTTTACCTTTTCTGTCTCTTATACACATCTAGACTGTCTATAAGACACAGCTAGATTGTATAAGGGAGAAAAATCAGGTCAACCAAAAAGCCTTAAGAATTAAAAGATTATTTATTACCTAGTTTTCTTCTCCATTTTTCTCCCATCTTATTCTCTCTCTGAAATCCAAAACCCTTTTTCCCACTATCTCTTCCCTCCCTTGTTAACCTGCATATTCAATCAGTGCATTAAGGTGAAGGTGAAACTATAATTGTCAAGATTTTTGTATTTGAAATTCTTAATGATAAAGTTGTGATTATGAAATGATCATAGGTAATTTTGCTGCAATGGCATTAGATTTCTAAAGATATGAAGTATGAAGTTAACTATTTTTAGAATTGAAAATTTATGGTTTTGCACAATGTTTTGAAAATCGGACCGGACCGGCCGTTTCGACTGGTTGGACCGCAAACCAGAAGAACCGTCAATCCAGTCTAACTATATATCCGGTCTGTCCTAAAAACCGGACAAAATCGATAAAAAACCAGTTGAATCGATTTTGGTGGTTTATTAAATTTCAGAATAAAAAATGATTTGAATAAAGATAAATATTAAAAAATCATGAAATAAACTCCAAAATGGCAAAACATTGAACACACCAAAGCCTAAACTATTAAGTTATTATTTTTTCATCTTTTTTATGCTTATTTTTGTATAAATTTCACTTTTTTATTGGAAATTTAATCAGTATTTTTGGATATTAGAACTATAATTCTCCAAAAATAGTGTTTCACTTCTATTTTAGATTCTATATAAATATAATTTAGGTCATTTTAAATTATATCACACTTTGGTTAAAAAAAAAAACCTAAATTAGTGAACCGAGAACCGGACAGGCCACCGGTTCAATTCCCGGTCCGATTTTCAAAACATTGGTTTTGAATAGCATGCTTTCTGATTGGAGATTGATGGTTTTTGGGGATTTTAGTACAAAATTTGGTTTTCTATTTTTTTTTAACTATTTCTAGCTGTAGAAAGTAGAGTTGGTTGAATATTTGGGCTTTTATACAATTGTGGGCTGGGTGAGGAGAGATAAGAGAGGTAGTGGTTTTTTGTCAGTGTTTTGGTCATGGGAAGATAGGAGGGTGAGGTCACTAGGTAGACCAACAGGGAAATGGAAGGGATGAGACCTGAGAGGATTTCGGGACAGAAAAAGAAGCGCCAGAGAGGCAGGAAGAAAAACTGGTGAGAAGAGATAGAGCGCGCAAGGTAGGAGTGTTCATCCTGACCTGCCGACCCTAAAAACCTGCTAAAACAATTTGACCCGAGCCAAAAAAGAGTACCCAACTCGCATTCTAAAATCGGATTGGATAGAGGGTCGGGTCACTTAGTTTGAGAGTCGAGTACCGGGTCATATTTTTGCGACCCACTGGTTACCTGACCCGGGCCATTTCAGGGGTAATTTCTTAAATTTGGTAATAGAGTTTCATAAGAAATTAATATTTACTAATGTTATTGGCAGCCTCACACCATTCTTCTTCAATTCCTCTTATTCGTTCCCTCTTTCTCGTCTTTCTTTCCTCCTTTTCCTCAATCACCTTTTCCTCTTCCCTTCCTCTTCCTCTTCCTCGCATCCTTATTCCTCGCACTTGCATCTATGGGAATATATTTTGTGACTCTAATTGTTGTTACTATTGGCTTGTTGCTACTTGCAAGTTTGTAACTGTTAGGATGTAATGTTGGCATGTATTTTGTAATTTAAACTTAATTGTAAAATTAACTACCTAACTATTATTATTTAAAATTTTCATGTTTTGTTGCCAGTCAGGGTCCGGTACCTGGTCAATCCGCATTTACAGGTACTTGGTAGGTTTTGTATGGATCGGGTAAAGCGTCAAAATTTTCTTAACCCAGTCAATGAGGTCGGGTACCTTTTTTAGCTCGTGGACCAGGTACTCGGTCCATGAACGCCCCTAGCGCAAGGATAGAGTAGTTTACAAGACGAGGGATATTTTGTCCGTTGAAGTAAAACTGATCTGGCAATAATCCCACCCTATTTTTATAGCTGTGAAAGTTATTGGGTAATAGATTTGTTTAACTCAAGTCTTCCTCCCCATCCCGAGACCACCTGTTTATGTTGATTTCTTTTACCTTATGTAACCAATTGACCATGTCTATGTGCGTGTGTGTTGTGTTAATTGATATGTGTTTGTTTGCATTGGTGTGTTCAATGTTCCTAAAAGTATTTTTGAATCGACAATTTTGCCCTTTTGGGGGGTTTGTTTGCTTTACTTTTTCTGTAAATTAACATATCTATTGTTAGCATATTCTTTGGGGAAAAATAAAAGATTTAGTCAATCAAACATAAAAAACAGAAAGTGATAGTATCACATGCCACTTGGTTGATAAAAATTGTTAGGCCAAGTCCCTGTGTACGATTTAATTAGGCTCCAAAGCATTTTTTTTCTCTCATTTACCAAACAAAACTGTTTCCTTCCAAATCAAGATAATCTTATTGTGAATTTGTGATAATAGATTTATTTTTATTCAGTGATAACTAGCGGTGTTCAAACTAATCCAACTCGAAAATTCAACCCAACCCAAATGAATTTGGGGTTAAATAGGTTGAGTTATCGAGTTTTGAGTTATTTGGGTTATCTAAATTTGGTTGGGTTGGGTTTTATTTTTTAAAATCCAACCCAACCCAATAACCCAACAAAGTTTAATTATATTTTTTTGATATTTATTTTTGTCCTAATTATGTCATCTAATTTATTTTTTTTCTTTTTATTCTAGAAATAACATCTAAGTTATCATATTGTATATTTGTTCCTTTTAATTCTTGACCAAATTATTTTATTTTTAATTAAACATATATTTTTTATGGATAATCTCTTGCAGTCTGAAAATTTTAAATTTTTTTTTATTAATTTAAAATTTTGACCTAAATAACCTAAAACCTGAGTATGTGTTACCTGAAAACAAAGCGAAGCTTTTTCTTAGTCTTCTACTTTCCAATGTTTTACAAATAAGATTTCAAGAGATCTAGAATAATTATCCTTGTATGATAGAAAACAAAACAATATAGTATGCAAATGAATGCAAATAATCAAAGAAATATATCTACAGAGATTGAATGGATGTCTACAAAAAATTTCCTTTAAAAGACATGACTATTTGTAAAGTACTATAAATTTCATATGAACATGACTCTTCAAATATATGGACACAAATGTTTATTTACATTTTAAATTTCGCCACGTGGAGGCTTCCATTGACTGCCACATGGAGAATTCTAAGTATAGAGACTTCAGTTTTAGTATGTTTATATATATATATATATATATATATATATAGATATATATAGATATATGTATGGCTTGATATTTTGCATATTCCTATCGATGAACTATTCAATTTTAGGTGATTGAAATATCTATAACTTTAAAAATGACAAGAGAAAATCTTTTGTTTAGAATTTTATAATGCGAGTGTCAATTAGGCTATGGCTTGATATTTTGCATATTTCTATCGATGAACTATTCAATTTTAGGTGATTGAAATATCTATAATTTTAAAAATAAGAAAAGAAAATCTTTTGTTTAGAATTTTATAATGTGAGTGTCAATTAGGCAGGGCTGGGATAGATTGAATTCAGTCCATTTGGTCTGAAAAATAGTGGTGGGTAGAGTTTCAAGTGAAGTGACTCACAGTTGAGCCTGAACCTAAAATGTATGATTGATTCCATCATGAATTGAGTTTGGGTTATACTATACTCGGTTTATTTAAGGCTCGGCCTAAATGATGTGTATAAAATAATATATACACACTGTGTATTAAATATTTTTTATATAATGATTTCTTATATAATTTTTATACATATTAGGTAATTTAATAAAATAAAGTTATATATGTTTGGAATATGGCTCCAATTAGACAGGATCATTATTCATTTTTTGTTCCCGAGTAATCTTTTGTAATAATTTTCTAACACACTTTTCAACTAGTTTTTACTTTACATACATCACATCTCTAAAGGTGCTATAGTAGTTATTTCAAAAATATTGTATACAATATCTTTGACACAGTAGTTGTCCAAACAGTTTCATGTGATTTTTGGGTTGGTTCAATTTCAATTCGAAACTCGCTTAATTTTGTGAGTTGAGCATGAGTCTTACAATTGTAATTTTTTTCAATTGACCTATGGTTGAGTTCTAGTGTTATTTTAAAATGGGTTGAATTCAAACACATTAAAATTCAAATCACATGACCTAATTGACAACCCTACCCATGACTATTGGTATAAACGAGGCTGCGAACACTCCGATGCTCGTTTATTTCTGTAATGAGCATATTATACGTCGGAGTCTAATTCAAAAAAAAAAAAGTTTTAATAAATCCATCATGGGTAGGTTAAAGAAAGAATTTAGGTAAACCCGATCTTATACTGTACTTGTAAACTTGTAGCTATAATTAAATTTTAGACCTTCTAACTAAAGTTAAATTTTATAAAATTTTAATTACATATGTTGATGTGTTTTGTAAGATTTAATCCACATTAAAGGCCAAATAGATGGAAATCAAAATGGACATTGTATAAGTATGGTTTATTTTTGTAACGAGCTTATTATTTGTTGAATTGATTACAAAAAAAAGTCTTAAGAAATCCACTACGGGTAGGTTGAAGGAAAAATTTAGATAGACTTGAATTTGCATCTTACCTGTTCAACCAAACTTTGAAATCTTAATTAAATCTTTGACCTTGATTAAACTTTATAAAATATTATTTATATCAATGCTGTGATTTATTCTTTAAGATTTAATCTAACAAGGGCATATGATCGGGCTAAAGACAACTCTATATAAGTATTTACTATCGGTAGAATTTGGATTAGGAATGCAAATGAGCTATTCGAGCTCGACTTGAGTAAAAATCTGAGACTCGAGCTCAGGCTCGAACTCGAACTCAAACTCAAGTAAGTTCGACAAGTACAAATCGAATTCGAGCTCAAGCCTATTTGAGCTTAAACGCACTTAAGTAATATAAATTAATAAAATTATATATTATTAGATAAGGAATACTAATAGACATTTAACACTAATTCATATATATATATATATATACATATATATGTGAGCTAGCGAATACTTGATCGTCGGACATAATGGCTCGAGTTCGAGCTCGAGCTCATTAATCAAGCTACTCGAGCTCGACTCGAGCTCGGTCAATGGTTGAACTGAACTTGAGCCGTACTTTGACCTATGCAAACCTAATTTGAATAATACTATCGCAGCATTCAGACGTCAAAAAATTGTGACAGTACATACAGCGAAAAACTCGTTCTTCTCAATTGCTCAAGCACTGTTCACCATGTACGTGAGATGAGTTTGCAGAAATTTGCTGTCCAACAATATACTAACCATTGTAACGAGTGCAGGAAGAAAGTAAAAATTTTAATGTTTTATTTTTATTTTTCTAATTTTTGTTTTTGATTTTTGATTTATGATTTGGGTGAGTCATTGCAGAAAGTTGTTGCTGTAGCTGCTCTGGCAGCCGTTACTGCTGAAGTTAATAGTGAAAATGCAGAGGCAGCTACTGGTGTGGCTCTAAAACGTGCCGTCCGCCTCTGTTGTTGCTCAGGCCGCTGCCATGGATAAGCCACTGGATCTGGGTTTTATTAGTAAAGTAAATAATATACTTCAGAAACTTTATTGACTTAGTCAATGTTGTTTGGGTTTTAGTTATTGGGAAACACAAAGATCGTTTATGTTGTTTGATTTTAGTTCTTGGATTGCAAAGATGGTTTTGATTTGTGTGTTGTTATTGCCTCTAATTTGGGCTATTTTTGTGTTTAAGAAGAACAAAAGAAAAATTAAGGATGAGAATACCTTTGTCGATGATATATGGGATCAAAGGTGTTTTCATGTTGTTCTGGAGTTTAAACTATGATGATGCATGTCATATTGCAATAGTTAGTTAGTTAGAATGGTTGGAATTTGATTGGATTAGTCCTATATATGCTACTGTTTAATGTTGAAGACTTCGAGTCTTGAATTTGTGGATTAGTCCTCATCTGCACCTTCTTTCTCCCTCCCCAACAGCCCCTCCTTCTATCCAACTGCCCCTTCACCTAGAACTTTCCCTTAGTGCAGTACACCCTCCTCCCACACTCCTACTCCCATCCCAAAATCCAACCATATTAAGTTGCAATCCTTCTATTGATCATAATTATGCATGTACCACTAGCTTTAAATTTGATAATAATGTAATTTTGATTTGAATTACTAGTGATGTGCACTTTAAGTATTTTACTTGGTGTATGTTGTAATCCCAAATATATGACTGTTCCAACTTTTTATTTTTGCCCCGTTGGTGATTATGTATGTATGCCTTTTGTTTACACTAGTTTTCATGTTTCTGAAATTTAGTGTCGTTATACTCTCTTTTGGTTTCAAATATTTATGTTTCAAGGAGATGATTTATTTACTTGTACTGATTGTAAATATGATATAAATTTGACTACGCACATGAAAAATATATGAAAAATACAACGGTGGTAGTTGTCTTCAAATGCTTGGCAATAATTTTCAACTAAGGATATTTTTACGGTCGCTGTTAAAGCAAGCCAGAATAATTTTATATTAACATATAAAATTACCCTTCTCTATTCAACTACTCTCTTCTTTTCCCTTTTCCCTCTCTTTCTGATTTACTCCACTTTCTTGCTCACACAAGAAAAATAAGGGAGAAAAATCAGGTCAACCAAAAAGCCTTAAGAATTAAAAGATTATTTAGTTTTCTTCTCCATTTTTCTCCCATCTTATTCTCTCTCTTAAATCCAAAACCCTTTTTCCCACTATCTCTTTCCTCCCTTGTTAACCTGCATATTCAATCAGTGCATTAAGGTGAAGGTGAAACTATAACTGTCAAGATTTTTGTATTTGAAATTCTTAATGATAAAGTTGTGATTGTGAAATGATCATAGGTAATTTTGCTGCAATGGTATTAGATTTCTAAAGATATGAAGTATGAAGTTAACTATTTTTAGAATTGAAAATTTATTGTTTTGAACAATGTTTTGAAAATCGGACCGGACCGGCCGTTTCGATAGGTCGAATTGCGAACCGGAAGAACCGTCGATCCGATCCAACTATATATCCGGTCTGTCCAAAAAATTGGACAGAATCGGTAAAAAACCAGTTGAATCGATTTTGGTTGTTTTTTAAATTTCAAAATAAAAAATGATTTGAGTAAAGATAAATATTAAAAAATAACATGAAATAAACTCCAAAATGGCAAAACATTGAACACACCAAAGCCTAAACTATTAAGTTATTATTATTTTTCATCTTTTTTATGCTTATTTTTGTATAAATTTCACTTTTTATTAGAAATTTGATCATTATTTTTGGGTATTAGAACTATAATTCTCCAAAAATAGTATTTCACTTCTATTTTAGATTCTATATAAATATAATTTAGGTCATTTTAAATTATATCACACTTTGGTTAAAAAAAAAAACCTAAATTAGTGAACCGGGAACTGGACATGCCACCGGTTCAATGTCCGGTCCGATTTTCAAAACATTGGTTTTGAATGGCATGCTTTCTGATTGGAGATTGATGCTTTTTGGGGATTTGAGTACAAAATTTGGTCTTCTATTTTTTTTTTAACTATTTATGGCGGTAGAAAGTAGAGTTGGTTGAATATTTGGGCTTTTATACAATTGTGGGTGGGTGAGTAGAGATCTTAGAGGTAGTATTTTTTTGTCTGTGTTTTGGTCTCTAGGTGGGAAGATAGAAGGGTGAGGCTACCAGGTAAGGGAAATGGAAGGGATGAGACCTGAGAGGATTTCGGGACCGAAAAAGAAGCGCCGGAGAGGCAGGAAGAAAAACTGGTTAGAGGAGATAGAGCGCGCAGGGTAGGAGTGTTCATCCTGACCTGCCGACCCTAAAAACCTGCTAAAGGAATCCGACCTGAGCCAAAAAGAGTACTCAACTCGCATTCTGAAATCGGGTTAGATAAAGGGTCGGGTCACTTAGTTTGAGAGTCGAGTACCGGGTCATATTTTTGCGACCCGCTGGGTACCCGACCCCGGCCATTTCAGGGTAATTTTATAAATTTGGTTAATAGAGTTTCATAAGAAATTAATATTTACTAATGTTATTTGCTGTCTCTCACCCTTCTTTTTCAATTCCTCGTATTCGTTCCCTCTTTCTCGTCTTCTTTTCCTCCTCTTCCTCAATCACCTTTTCCTCTTCCCTTCCTCTTCCTCTTCCTCTTCCTCTTCCTCTTTCTTTCTCGCATCCGGGTTATTCCTCGCACTTGCATATACGGGAATGTATTTTTTGACTTAATTGTTGTTACTATTGGCCTGTTGCTACTTGCTACTTTGTTGCTGTTGGGATGTAATGTTGGCATGTATTTTGTAATTTAAACTTAATTGTAAAATTAATTGCCTAACTATCATTATTTAAATTTTTCATGTTTTGTTGCCAGTCAGGGTCCTATACCTGGTCAATCCTCTTTTGCAGGTACTCGGCAGGTTTTGTATGGACCTGGTAGAGCGTCAAAATTTTCTTGACCCAGTCAGTGAGGTCGGGTACCTTTTTTAACTCGTGGACCAGGTACTCGGTCCATGAACACCCCTAGCACAAGAATAGAGTAGTTTACAAGAGTAGGGATATTTTGTCCGTCGAAGTAAAACTGATCTGGCAATAATCCCACCCTATTTTTATAGCTATGTGAAAGTTGTTAGGTAATAGATTTGTTTAACTCAAGTCTTCCTCCCCATCTCGAGACCACCCGTTTATGTTGATTACTAGGGTCTCTTACCTTATGTAACCAATTGACCATGTTTATGTGCATGTATGTTGTGTTAATTGATATGTGTTTGTTTGCATTGGTGTGTTCAATGTTCTTAAAAGTATTTTTGAATCGACAATTTTGCCCTTAAAAATTAAGTATTTGTTCCTTTTAATTCTTGACCAAATTATTTTTAACTAAACATATATTTTTCATGGATAATCTTGCAGTCTGAAATTTTTAATTTAATTTTTATTAATTTAGATTTTTAACCTAAATAACCCGAAACCTAAGTAACCTGCCCGACTCATATTTGCGTTGGATTTACTTGAGTTGCTATATTAGTTGGTTTTGGTTAGATTTTATTCCAAAAACTCAAAAACCTGAATCCAAAAACTTGCCAACTTGAAATCCAACCTTTAAACACCCCTAGAAACATGTATACACAAACATTTTAGTTATAGAATCGAAGAAATGAAAAGACAATTTTGTGAATGTTGAGTGCCACGAGCAAAAAAACTAATACTGATCAAAACTGTTAGCTGTATTTGGGCATTCTCATGCATATATTGATCATAATTATGCATATACCATTATCTTCAAATTTAATCACTGTAATTTTGATGGTTGAATTACTAGTGATGTGCAATACAACCAACGTTTGTTGTTTTACTTGGTGTATGTTGTAATCCCAAATATATGAATGTTCCGAATTTTTCTTTTTGCCCCATCGGTGATTATGTATGTATGCCCTTTGTTTTACTAGTTTTCATGTTTCTAACATTAGGTGGTGTTATAATCCTTTTTGGTTTCAAAGAAATGATTTGTTCACTTGTATTGATTATAAATATGAGAAATTTGACTACATATATAAAAAATACAATAGTGGTAATGGTCTCCAAATGTTTGGCAATAATTTTCAAATAAGGATATTTTTATGTGTGCTGGCAGAGCAAGCCAGAATAATTTTCTATTTACCGATAAAATTACTCTCCTCTAATCAATCACTCTCTTCTTTTCCCTCTCATCTTTCCCTCTCTTTGTGATTTACTCCACTCTCTCTCTCGCACAAGGAAAATAAGGGAAGAATCAAAAGATTAGTTAGTTTTTTTCTCCCTTGTTTTTGCCTCATCTCAGGGTGTCTCTTTTATCTAGAATTGCTACAATTAGAAATTTCTCTCTGCAAATCAGGAAGAAAGGAAAGCAAAAGTTTGAGGAAGTATATTAAAAATTTTCAAAAATATTGATCTTGAACATTAAAATTCTTAAAAGAAAATTATACCGATAAATGAGCCACACAAGTCGACGCAACTTTCCCATAACCCCTTGCTTGGATGAAAGAAAATGAGAAAAAGAAAAGATTTGAGGGAACGTTCAAGTTTTCTCTTTTTGAGTTGTTTAAGTTGCAAAGGTGAATACTAACTCAACATAGTCTTTGTTTCTTTTTAGGCCCAGTTTGAGATTGTGATAGCTTATCATGAAGCACTTTATTCATTAGACCTTTGAAAGAAGTACTTTGTAAATGCTTAATTTGTTGTTTGGGAGGTTCTAAAATTGCATAAGTACTTTTTATATGTGATAATGCATGATTTTGAATTTTTTTTAGGAGTATTTGTATATTTATTTAGTTTTAAATTAATGATAAAATAGTTAAACTTTATTTTTAATTATTTTAAAAAGAAAAAGCTCACTCGAAAACACCAATTTTTAGTTTGAGTTAAAAGTGCTTTTGAAACCAAAAAATCTATCCCTGAATTTGTGAAATAATATTTACCAAACACTCTAGAAGTACTTTTATCATCTAAAAATACTTGTTTAGCAAAAGCACCATAAACCTAAACGGAGTCTTCACATTCTTTGTTTCTTTCCTTCCTGCATGCGGCAAACAACTAAGAGAGAGAGTCTATTAATGGAGTAACACCTTATGACATTTTTGCATATGGAACAAAAATCAATTTTTTTTGGATAGAGAGATAAATTTGTGAAGCCAATACATAGTATTATTTTTGCCCTTTCCCTTCTCAAAACTCCCTAACAAAAAAAAAAAAAAATAGCTAGTCAATCTTTTTTCTCCTAACACAAGTTTTCAAGCATTATGAATTTTTTTTTTAAAATATATATATTTTTGCCCTTTCCCTTCTCAAAACTCCCTAACAAAAAAAAAAAAAAAAATAACTACAATCTTTTCTCTCCTAACACACGTTTTCAAGCAAGTAAAGGGTGCAGTATGAACTCTTTTTTTTTTTTTTAAATATATATTTTTTCCCTTCAGATCAAGATGTGTATAAGAGGCAGCCTCCCTCCCTCTTTCTCTAAAAACTAGAGCGCCTCAAGAGCTCTTCAAAAGACAGCAGGCTAGCCATGGGTATATTTTATATAGCAGCTCTATCCCATGAATCATAATTGATGAAGATAAGCGAAAATACGGTTAATAACCACCACAGAACTAATTCAAAATAGATGTTAAATTAACATGAAGGTTTCTTAACCTTTTCAAATTATTTTATTTAACCATCGAATTATTAAAAAGTTATAATTAAGTTATCACATTCAATGAAACGTTTATTTGGCTTCCTTTGCATCAACAAAAAGATTGTTATTTAAGTTTTAACATATATCTTTATCAAAATTTTCATTTAGCCTAAAAAACCCCAGAAGTTAGTCCATTCTAATAACTCACTAAAATAAAGATTTAAGGCCATCTTTTATGTTCCTTTTAAGTTGAAACATGCTAGTTAGATATAAAATTGGATCAAGATTCTTGCATATGTTAGTCATAAGTTTACCAAGTTTTGTGTATTTCTTATATATTTTGTTGGGGTTGAAAAGCAAACTAATGAGGTGTTTGGTTTTATGAGTATTAGAGAAAGTAACGGGAATCAAAGTTAATGGTACTCATAGTTGTAATTTGGTTGAATAGAATAGGAATCATTCTATGAGAATAAAAGTATCAGTAAATGCATACTTTTATAGTTCACTTGTGACGTATGTTTGAAGTTGATTAACTTATAAATATATTGAAATCACTCCGATTCAAACCAAACAACTAATAGTGGGGTGTATGATTCTTATTCCTGTTAATCAATTTCAATTTCGATTTCAGAACGCGAACCAAACATCTAAATTATTTAGTATTCAAGTCAAAATCAACTCAGACTTGTTCGAGGTTTCGAGCTTGATTTGTCCAAAATCAAGATAAATTTGAACTAGATTTGGCAATAGATAACTTTTTTAACTCGATTCAATGTGGTTAAAGCTTTACATTTATATATAAAAATTTCAAGAACTCAGGTTGGATTTGAACTCGGCTTGATAAGCACTTTTAAGTTCAACTCAACAAATAAATAAGTTAAATTTATGCACATACAAATATATTATAATAAATTAAAAAACTTTAATGACCCAAATTGAATCAACGTGTTTAACAACCTTACTTGAATTGGAGTGATTTCAACTAGGGTCATCATTGGCTTGGTTGTATCCATTTTAAACCTCTTCAAAACATTACCAGCATATTTTTTTCTATAAAATAAAAATATCACCATCCATTTGACAAACTTTAACACCAAGAAAATAAGACATTAACTCGGCAAATTTGTCATCTCAAAATGGCTAATCATAGTCTCCCTGACTTTAAAAATTAATTTGGGATTATTACCTGTGAAAAATCAAATCATTTACATACAAGCTGTTGAACCCCAGTTATGTTAATCATATTTTGATGATGACCAAATCGCATTAATAGTTTGAAAATAAGTGTGCAAAAAAATAAGAAAATTCGGATGTAAATGATAGTCAGAACACAACAACCAGAAGAACTCTATGGATGCTGATGATCGTCCAAAAATCAGAAGAACTCTTCGGATGAAAATGATCTTGCAGAAGGAAGACAATTCGGATGATAATAATCGTTCGACACAGAGAACCTAAAGCAGCCTCAGACGAAGAATAATGTCTGATCAGTTGAGGCAAAATTCCAGTAGTCACTGACAATCGACCGGATGCAGGTTCGGACGTAGCGTCGGACGTCCGAATAAAGGAAAGACAAAACACCTCTAGAGAATGGACGCAGCGTCAGACGCTAAGCTTAGCAGCAGCCGTCCGAAAGGTCCAACGGCTAGTTTTCAGTAACCAAAAAATAGCCGTTGAAAAGTTGTTGGAAGCAAATTTTGGGCAACTATAAATATCCCTAAACCTGAATTAAATTAGTAAGACTTCTACATTGATTATAAGTAATTCTCGAGCTATTTGGGAGAAAAATAGTGAGTACAAGTGTTGTAATAGTGTAGGTAGTTTTGTGAAAAGAGTTTAGAAGTGTAAGAGTTCTTCAAGTGTAAGAGTTGAGAGATAACAATTGTGACAAAGGGAGGTTGTGAGTGTAAAAATCTTGGCTCAACTAAAGGAAATTAGTGTGAACAAGAGTCATCCTCACTTGTGTACAAGAGATTATTATCTCACTTACTTTGAAGAGACTCAGTGGCTAAATTTCAAATTGAGAACTTGGTAGTTGCCTTGGGATAAGTTCTTTGTGGATGTAAGCTCCAAGTTTGAGAAGTTTGGGAGTTTGGTTTGATACTCTTAATCTTATTTATCTTATTTGTTCTGTGTTTGAGTTTCAATTATTGAATATCTTTTGTCTTCATTTGTGCTTAAGTGTTCATTTGGTGCACATAGTTTGCATTTCTTTTAAGCACAATTAAAAGGTTTGTTTTTTCGACACAACCTAATTCATCCCTCTCTTAGGTTGCTTTGGAGCCAACAATTGGTATCAGAACTTGGTCTCTTTCTTTTGGTTTAATCACCTTTGAGCAAAAATCATTATGGCAACCAATAATGCTGTGTTTTTAGATGGGCATTCTATTACTAGACTTCCCATGTTTAATGGCATTAATTTTGTTTGTTGGAGGGAAAGAATACAAATTTTTATACAATCCATTGATATTGATTTATGGTATATTGTTGATGAAAGTTCTTTTGAATCTAATATTTTTGATGAAAATACATATAGATTAAAGTTTAAGACTAGATATGAGTTAAATGCACAATATAGAGTAAATTTATCTTTAAATGTTAAAGTCATGAATATTTTGTATAATACTTTGGATGCAGATGAGTCTTCTAAAGTGAAAAGGTGCAAATCGACCAAGGAGATATGGGACAAATTGAAAGAAATCGATGAAGGAAGTGAAGATATAAGATAGCAAAAGAAGTCACTTGTTGTGGCTAAATATGTATCCTTCAAAATGGAATCTCATAAGAATATTGACAAACTGTATTATAGGCTCATTGATATTGTAAAGAATTTGGAAGGTTTAGATAAAGAATATTTTTTGGGTGAAAAGAATTGAAAGATTTTGAATGCTTTACCTAAGGAATGTGATTCTAAATCCATTGCCATAGAAGAGTTTAAAAATTTAAATTCTATACCTATTGAATCTTTGATCAATTCACTAACCTCTTTTGAATTAAAATTGAAATATAAGGTACAAGATGATGAGGAGGCAAAAGCAAAAAAAGGCATAGTATTGAAGGTTTCACAAAAAGATACAAGCAAGAAGTAAAGTAAAAAATGCTATGAATATGAAAAATTGAGACACCTTGCAAATGAGTGTTCCTTACCCAAGAAGAAGAAAAAAGGAAGGAAGCCACGTTTTAACAACTTTCAAATCACATGGGATGATTACAATTCGGATGGAGAAGTTGAAGAAGAATATGATGTGGCTCAAATGGCTTTTATGTCTCTTGGCAATAATGAGGTATCCTCTAGTTATGATTCTTGTGATGATGATGATGTTGAATCATTTATTTTTAAAATGCATGAATGTTTGAAAGAATCATATGCTAGGAACAAATAGTTAAAAATTAAAATTAATGCTTTATTGAGTGCAAACTCAAAACTTGTGCATGAAAATAGTTGTTTGACAAATGAAAATGTTGCATTGAAAAAAAGATTAGATATGAAAACCAAGATCAAGGAAGAACAAACTTCACTAAAGAAGAGTTTAGATGATCTTGATGCACTTTTACAAAAGAAAAAGAAAAAATTTTTGAAAAGAAAAGGACTAAAAATATGCTTATCAACAAAAATTTCATTACCTTTAGAAAGAATGGTTTGTGCCTGGATGTAAAAACTAAATTTTCTTTTTATGGCAACAAAAATATTGTATGCAATTATTGTTGTTAACATGGTTATATAAAAAGGGATTTTTATGTCAAAAGAAATAAAAATTTGAGAATAAATTTAATTTGGGTCCTTAAGTGTGTTACTAATCCAATTGGACCCAAGAAAGTTTGGGTATCAAAAGTTGTTTCTTAACTTTGTGTGTAGGTATGCTTGGAGAGCACCAAGGTATTCAACATGGATCATCAATGGAGGGTGTTCAGATCATATGGATAAAGATGACATGAAAACAATATCATTTGAATTGGGTAACAATTTTTTAATTAAGTCTCTACTTGCAAAAGAAAGGGGGATCAATTTTTTGTGTTCTATGGTTGCTTTATTTCAGGGAGACATTAAACTTAGGGAGAGTCTAAAATATATTTTTATGTTTGTTTTGATAATGTCAAAAGGGCAAGAAAATAATGGACAAAATTCTCTTGTCTTGTACTTTATATTTTATGGTTAGTAAGTTTTTAGAATTGTCCAATTGATTTGTCATCATCAAAAAGGGGGAGAATATTGAATTCCAGTTACGTTAATTATGTTTTGATGATGACCAAATCGTACTAATGGTTTGAAAATAAGCGTTCTAAAAAATAAGGAGGTTCGGACGTAAATAATTGTCCGAACACAACAACCAGAAGAACTCTATGGACGCTGATGATCGTCCGAAAACCAGAAGAACTCTTCGGACGAAAATGATCGTCCGGAAGGAAGAAAATTCGGATGATGATAATCGTCCAACACAAAGAACCTAAAGCAACCTTGGACGAAGAATAACGTCCGATCAGTTGAGGCAAAATTCCAGTAATCACTGACCATCAACCAGACGCAGATTTAGACGCAGCGTCGGACGTCTGAACAAAGGAAAGACAAAACACCTCTAGAGAATGGACACAACATCAGACGCTAAGCTTAGCAGCAATGTCCGAAAGGTCCAACAGTTAGTTTTTCAGTAAACAAAAAATAGCCGTTTTCACTGGAAAGTGGTTGGAAGCAAATTTTGGGCAACTATAAATACCCCTAAGCCTGAATTAAATTAGTAAGACTTCTACATTGATTACAAGTAATTCTTGAGCTATTTGGGAGAAAATAGTGAGTACAATGGTTGTAATAGTGTAGGTAATTTTGTGAAAAAAGTTTAGAAGTGTAAGAGTTCTTCAAGTGTAAGAGTTGAGAGATAACAATTGTGACAAAGAGAGGTTGTGAGCGTAAAATTCTTGACTCAACTAAAGAAAATTAGTGTAAGAAAGAGTGATCCTCACTTGTGTACAAGAGGTTACTGTCTCACCTACTTTGAAGAGACTTTTAGTGGCTAAACTTCAAATTGAGAATTTGGTAGTTGCCTCGGGAAAAGTTCTTTGTGGCTGTAAGTTCCAAATTTGAGAAGTTTAGGAGTTTGGTTTCATACTCTTAATTCTATTCATCTTATTTGTTCTTTGAATTTCAATTATTGAATATCTTTTGTATTCATTTGTGTTAAACATCTAAATCATAAGTGTTCATTTGGTGCACGTAGTTTGCATTTCTTTTAAGCACAATTAAAAGGTTTATTTTTTTGAAATAACCTAATTTACCCCCTTTTAGGTTGCTTTGGGGCCAACACAAGGCATCTAAATTGAATTTGATGTATAAAGTATGCTTATGTGAGCATTTTTGAAATTCATGATCAACTAAATATAAGTTTATACGAGTATACCATGCCCTAGAAACTTGTTTCAACCCATATAATCCTTATTCAACCATACATTTTATTTTCTTAACCCCTTTTAACATAACCTGCAGGTTGCTCAACATAAATCTTTTCTTGAAAAACACAATTCAAAAATGCATATTTTACATCCATTTGATAATTTTTTCAACAATTATTGGCAGCAAGTGAGACAATTATTGTAACAGTGTCAAGTCTGGCAATAGGTTCAAAGATATCAAAATATTCACTACCTACCTTTTGCTTATAGCCTTTACAACAACCTTGCTTCGTAGCGACCGACCTTGAGGTTCCAATTGGTTTAACTTTGGTCTTGTACACCCATTTGACTCAAATTGGCTTCTTTGTTGGTGAAAAAGTAGTCAACTCTCAAGTGCTATTTTTCTCAATGTCATATATCTCCTCATCCATAGGTTGAACCCAATAATCTTCTTTCATAGCTTCGTCAAATGTAACCGGATTACAATCTGCAAATAATGTAAAATTCACAATATCTTCATCAGACGCATCATTATTATTAGAAATAACATAATATTGCAAGCGAGCAGGCAACTAGTGTTGTCTTTGTGGGCGACTGGATGGCTTTGCTAGGATAGGTTGCTCAACTGGCTGATCTGGTTGTGCACTAAAACTCATTTCATCTATTATTGGAATCATTGGTAGAGGTTTTGATGATGGTTTGGGATCCTTTTTGGACCAATCCTAAGCACCCTACTCATTAAAAGTAACATCTCTGCTGATAATCACTTTTCTTGTATTCGGATTAAACAATTTGTACCCTTTTTCTCATGATAGGGAGTATAGTCAAGAAAAATACACTTTTCTGCCTTGTTATCTAATTTCTTCTTCAAGATCTTGGGAACATGGGCATAGGGAAGACAACCAAATACTTTTAAGTGAGACATATATTGTTTCTTTTCAGTCCAAGCTCATATAGAGTTCGTCCATAATTACACTTTGTAGGACACCTATTCAAAACATAAATAGCACAAGAGACAGCTTCTACCCAAAAACCTTTAGGCATATTTTTAGAATACATCATGGACCTCACCATTTCCATCACAATTTTATTTTTTCTCTCAATAACTCCATTTTGCTGAGTAGTATGCCTAGCTGTCAACTGATGTTTAATACCATATTTTTCCAAAAAAATCATCACAAAAAAGAAATTTAGTGGCCCTATAGTTCTTAAAATTTTAATGAAATAATCACTTTATTTCTCCACATAATACTTGAATATCTTGAATAATCACATGCATCAGATTTATTTTTCAAAAAATACACCCAAATTTTTCTGCTATAATGATGCAATAAAGATAATAAAATACTTACTACCACCATTGGAAGGAACCTCCACTAAGAACAAATCTAAATGAATCAACTGTAATGCTTTTTTTTGCCCTCCAAGTCTTGTCTTTTGGAAAAGGAACTCTATGCTTCTTTCCCAAAATATAAGACTCACATTAATTGTTAGAATAATTAATTAAAAGCACACCGACAACTAAATTTTCCTTGCAAGAAATTTTAAACTCTCAAAATTTAAGTGCCCAAAACACAAATGCCATTGCCAAGTATTATCAAAAGTCACAAAACTAAAGTAAGGTAAATCACCACTATTTAGAGAAATAGGCCACAAACAACTACGGTTCATATTTACCTTAGTAATTAATCTCAATTTATCATCAGTGATAGTACAACATCATGTTTAAACTGTAAATCATATCATTTTCAGACAATTGCCTCAAATTCAACAAATTATAATACAAATTTGGCACATAAAACATACTAGATATAAAATTAGAAGACCCATCATTTCATAATAATACCAATTTTTTCCTTTCCAAGAACGTGTACTTTTTCATTATTCTAATTTCACATAAGATATAAAAGATTCATCCAAATTACAAAATAACTCTTTTTTTTCACACATGTAATTGTTACAACTAGAGTCAATAAACCATTCATTCTTTTTATTTTCTTTAGAACCGGAACTGGAAAACAAAACAGTCTCTTGTTTATCACCATTATTTTCAGCCACATTTGCATGTATTTCACCATCACGATTTTTATTATGCCAATATTCATTTTGATAATGTTCGGTATTACTATAATAATAACATTTAATTTTAGATCTATCAACCATTTAAAAATTATTATTTGACTGATTATTCTGTCGGTCCATCCTAAAATTATTATTATTATTTCTTTACTTGTAATTAAAATTACCTCTATCATGACCTTAAAAATTACCTCTTCCATCACGTCCTCTACCTCAAAAAATTTTGATCTTTTTGATTTGTTTCAGCCAGATTTGCCATCTCTTCCTTTTGGTTAGGTTAATCCACCTTGACTTGCAATGCCTCCTCAATCGTATCAATTATTTGTTGATTCAAAGACATCTCATAAGTCACCAATTTACCCTCCAGTTCTTCAAGTTTCAAAGTGTTTAGGTCCTTGGTCGCCTCAAGAACGATTTTTTTAGTGTGAAACTTTTTATTTAATGACTGTAGGATTTTTTGATAACTTTTACTTTTTCAAAAACCTTCCCATTTATTCTCATATCATTGTCAAGATCATTAATTCTGCCTATGAATTCTTTAACTGACTCGGTTAGTTTCATCTTGACCAACTCGTATTGTCTCCTGAGCTTTTGCAATTTGATTTTTCTTATGTTTGTAGAACCGCGATTTGAATTCACCAAAATTGTCCAGACCTGTTTTGATATCTTTGCATTCATAAATTTATTGAATATATGCAATTGGATTTTGGAGTTGATATAGTGGCGTGCCTTACAATTCATTGTCTATTTTTCTCCAACTCCTTAATTCACTCTGCGTTTCTTTTATTGTCTACTGTATGCCTTTTTGGGGTTCTTCAACTCCTTGATCAACAATACGCCATAATCCAATACAAGTGAAAAAATCCTTCATTTATTTTTGCCACGCCTCAAAATAATTTTTGCATCAAAGACAAAAACGGAACAATCTTGTAAAATATATGAACTATCCATGAATTTTTTTTTTATTTTTAAATCCAAGATCTCACGAAGTTCTAATATCACTTTGTTGGATTAAAATTCTCAAGAAATTAATAACCCACGAAACAAGCAATAACCGTGGCAGAGTGAAGAATAATTAAAACAAAATTGATGGCACAATGAAAGTAATAAGCAGCAGTCGCACAACGAAAAAACAAAACAAGAAGTAGTAGCAACGCAATAAGAATTGGCAACAAAAGTTTTTTTTGTTACTTCTTATGCATACAAAACGAGGCAACAAACAATGTGTTTTTTTTTTCACTCCAAAAAAATACCATATACAGCACAACAGTACATATATATTGGGCAATGTTATTGCCACAACATTTATGTTAACGCCACAGCTATTTTTCATTAAATGGCGAAATTGCCCTTTTCCCACGACCATCCTCTTTATATTTTCTTTGCTTTTTCCTCAACTTTTTTCCTCAACTTTTTTTTCTTTTTCCCCCTAATTACCTGGATGAGGTTTCTAATGAAGTGTCAGAAAATTTTGCTCCAAAAAACTCTGGCTATAAAAAAAAGAAAAAAGAAAGCTGCAATACCGGAAAGTTCGGAGCTCCGATTACTGGACAACCAAACACTCGAATGTCCACTACTCCCTAGTCCCAACCCCGATGCTCCTGGCGTCTCCCTTCTCGTCTTCCCTATTAGGTGCAAATGAACTCATGTTACTCTCTACTAAATCTGTTTGGTTCCATAAATTAGATCCAAGCCGACATCTCTTCTCTTTCTTTTCTTTTTTATTTTCTTATTTTTAATTTTTAATTTTTAATTTTTCTCAAATTCTTTTGTATTCTTCCTAACAAAATAAATGAAAAAAATGTGAAGGAAAAATAAAGAAAAATGAAAAACTAATTGGATTTGCCAATTAGTTAGAAATTCCAGGAAAAAAAAAAAAAAGGATAGGATTTTTGGATGTGGGCTATGGGAATTTTTGTGAAATGAGATATGAATGACAAATCAGATGGGATTGAAGAAGAAGAGATGCATCCTCCAGCTCTTTATATAATCCACGCTTGAGGTTGTTTATGGGGATAGGGAAGAGCGGTAGAAGAGACGCATCCTCCAGCTCTTTACATAATCCACGCTTGAGGTTGTTTATGGATAGGGAAGTGCCTGTGGGGGAAGAGCGGTAAACCCCACGGGGATACGGGATGAGAGGAAGTTGCAAGGTAAAAGAGGGTTAAAAGGATATTCTATTTCATATTTTATGTCACTCTCTGTCATACCATTAAATGAACAGTCAAGATTATTCTTTTAAATTACTTAATAGAATCTTGATTGTTCATTTAGTGGTGTGACAAAGAGTGACACAATATGTAGAACAGAAAATCTTCAATCTTATACTATAAAGAGATGGAGGCAATTTTATCATTTGACGAAAAAGAGCTGTGGCAATATCATTGCCCATATATATATATATATATATAAGCCTTATATTGGCAATCTAAAACAAATCAATGTTGGACTTGGTTTTACTAACAAATCGAAAACTTATTTGGATTTGGCTCACAACACTAACCCACAAAACTTAATAAACGAGCCTATTTCTTATTAATACTTGGTTTAACTCCTATAGGGGAGTAGAAGTGGTAGCAAAAAAAGGGAAAGGTGAAGTGGTGGTGGTTGTGAAGAGGACTGAAGGGAGAGGGAGGGGAAGGGGAAGGGAAGGGAAGGGAGGGGAGGGAAAGGGAAAGACGAAGAAAAAGGAAAAGAAGGTGGTTGGGTAGCGGTGGTGCAATAGAAATGTAAGGGGAATGAAAAGAAAAAGGAATTGGGAAGGAAAGAGGTGGTGGTGATTGTGGTTGTGGTGGAAGAGGGAGGGTGGAGGAAGTGAGGCAAGGCTAGAGGAAGTGGTTGTTAGGGTTAGTGAGAGTGGAAGGTGATAAGTTAGGTATCTTATTTTCAATGTATGAGAAAAGAAAAAAAACAACATAGTAGGAAAATATTTTGAGGGATTCAAACCTCCTTAAGGAGCAAAATATGGTGGCCTTAAACCACAAAGACGTTTGACGGTAATAATTGTTGGTATGTAAAGTTTTATTATAATTCTAAAACTGTTAAATTAAAAAATAAAAAAAATTGAATTTTTTGATCTGGGTTAAACCAGTCAGACCAATTAAATGGCGACCCAGACAAGCTATCGGTTCATGTTCGATCCGAGTTTAAAAACATTGAAAAAGAGAAACAAATGAATTAGACTCAACAACTGACCGTAAACAGATCAAACCTCTTCTTAAGCAACATGGGCAATAATACCTTGTACAACCAATCAACTTATTCAAGAGAGATAAAACTTATAATTTGTAAAAGCAAATTAGCGAAGACAGAGGATCTAATAAGGGTTTAAATAATATTGGGACTTGGGCGGGGTCGCCGTTGAAGAGATTGGGGGAGCATAGGAAGGATGAAGGGTGCTTTAGTCGAAAGTGTTGAACGATGGCTTAACTTCCTACACCACTATGTAAATTTCCACATATTTTACTTATTCACTCCCAACATTTCTCCATAGCTATTCTATATAACGTAGACCTTAGTGGAATGGAAGGACCTCTACATTCAACCTTTATTTTTCATATAAAACGGGGAAATGATAGGAATTGGGGTCAGTTTAGCCTTTTTGGATGCGGATTAAGACCGGTGAGGCCGACTGTCAATAGCGCCGGGTCGGCCTGAGTTCGGCCTGTCCTACCCGACAAATAAAGAGTCGCATCTAACATTAAAATGATCTGGGTTGAATTTGGATTTAAATATTAAGTTTGATTAAATTGTGAATCGAATTTGGATTTTATTAAATTTGACTCGATTAAAATTCAGCCCATATACACGCGCGCGCGCGCACACACACACACACACATATATATAAATATATATATATATATATAATACTAATTTTATCTTAAATTAAATAATACTACTTAATCTTATATGGATAATAGTTAATGATTCTATATATATATATATATATATAATACTAATTTTATCTTAAATTAAATAATACTACTTAATCTTATATGGATAATAGTTAATGATTCTAATATTCTATTAATTTAACTAAACTCGGGTGACTAAAAACAATAATCCAACATTATTAGCCAATTTAGTTGAAAGTTGTGGTTCAATGATATAGTCAATAATTGTTTATTGACATAAGTAGCACATATTATTCTATATTATGTTGATCGGGTGTAAAAAAATAAAATTTTAACAAATCAACTATAAAAATTTTTATTGGATAATGTGAGTTTGGGCCAATCAGATTAATGACCGAAATTCGAATAATTTTGTGAGACGAGTATGAGTTTCACATTTGTGAACTTGAGTTGGCTTGATTAATGCCCAAAATTCAAATAAATTTGTGAGTAGAGTTTAGAATTCTACGAAACCTGACTCACAAATCTAAATTAACAGTCGTAACCGTGATACACTTTGGTAACCGGTAATTTTAACTTTTGGCCAACAAGTGATATACACTCACAAACAATGAGGATGTTTAATGTAACGTAAAACAAAGCAAACGCCAGAGCAGAGCTTTATCAATCGGGTAACAAGGTGAAAAGTGTAGGACCTAAACCCCAGACTGCTTCAAAGCTCAAAACAGACAGTAACCAAAAAGCCTCGCCCTGTCCAAGGGGCCTTAAACCAATACTACTACTACAAATCTACTATTTATGAATTTATTACTAGTAAGGAGATGTTTTGATTCGTATATAGTAATTAAAATCGGAATGAGAATCATAAATTTCATTATCGATATGGGTTTGTATCATTCTTTTTTATTTGTTTAGTTTGAATAAGTAATGTTTTTTATTATATTGATAAGTTAATAAATTTGAACTCATGTCACAAATAGAAAATGAAACTGTATTTTAACATTAGCCCTTCATTCCATAAAATAATTCTTATAGTGATTAACCAAACATCTATAGATATCATTAATTTTGATTTTCATTCTTTTCCTTCATACCCAAAAACCAAACACTTCTACCCATATAAGAACAAATAATTTTGGTAGATTTTTTTTTTTAATTTATAAGGAGATAATTATTTCTCAATTGAAGTTTGATGCAACTGCCTCGTAAAGTAATTTTGTAGGCATTGTACTAATTCTCTAAATATGGCAGGTGAGTTATGTTGAAGTAGAAGGATACCAACTAAATATTTTTTTGAATTTCACTTTAAGAATTTAATTGTGTAAATCTGACTGTAAAATCCACCAAATTTTGTTTCCTTGTTTTCTCCGAATAGAAGGAAAGTTGTCATTACTATGGTAACTGAAATTTACGATGATATATTTTTAACCAAAAAAAGGAGAGTATAACATTGTTAGTAAATCCTATTTTCTTGGAGTATGCTTGGTTCTAAGAATCGAATGAGAGAAAGAAAACCCAAATTCGCTCGAAAATGCTTTCTAGTGTTTGGTTAAGATGGAAACACAAAGGGAAAGTGCCAAGGAAACCTGCTGTTCATTTTTGCTGAAATATCTTTCCTCCCAAAAAAGTAAATAAATAAATACGAGTACGCTTCAATAAAATTTATTTATACAGTAACTTAACGAGTTATCTTATCAACCATGAGTTGATCTAATCCAACCTGTTTAATTTCGTATCATAAATGGGTTGACCCAATAATGATCCGATAAATTTTGGGTCGTGTCGTGTTATCGGGTCATGTCAGAACTCAAGTCACGTGTACATGGTGTGTCGTATTCGTGTCCAACTATGTCAGAATTCAAGTCACGTGTAGATGCTGTTGAACCCCAGTTATGTTAATCATGTTTTGATGATGAAACAAATCATACTAATAGTTTGATAACAAGTGTGCAGAAAAACAGGTAGGATCGGACGCAAATGATCGTTCGAACAAAAACAACCACAAGAGCTTCGGACGATGGTAATGGTAATCGTCCGACACAAAGAATTTGAAGCAAGTCTCGGACGAAGAACACCGTCCGTTCATATTCCAGTAGACTTTGCTTCGATCGGACTCATGTTCGGACGCACATCTAGATGTGTATAAGAGACAGGAGTTAGATGGGAAACTTCTGATAGTCTTTGTTTAGCGGCCGTCCGAACCATTCCACATGTTAGATTGTTCGAACGACAGATTTGTGACTGTGCATCGGCCGTCCGAAAGGTCCAACGGCTAGTTTTCTAGTAGACAGAAAATAGCCTTTGGGAAGTTGTTGAAAGCAGATATTTGGCAACTATAAATACCCCTAGGTCTGATTTAAGTAAAAAGAGACTTCTACATTGATTACAAACAATTCTTGAGCTATTTGGAAGAAATAGTGGGTACAAGTGTTGTAATAGTGTAGGTAGTGAGAAAAGAGCTTAGAAGTGTAAAAGTTCTTCAAGTGTAAGAGTGGAGAGATAACAATTGTAACAAAGGGAGGTTGTGAGTGTAAAAAAAGCTCTTGGCTCAACTAAAGGAAATTAGTGTGAGCAAGAGTGATCCTCATTTGTGTACAAGAGGTTATTGTCTCACCTATTTTGAAGAGACTTTTAGGGGCTGAACTTCAAGTTGTGAACTTGGTAGTTGCCTTGTGAGAAGTTCTTTGTAATTGCAAGCTCCAAGCTTGAGAAGCTAGGGAGTTTGGTTTGATTCTCTTAATCTCAATATTCTTAATTGTTCTTTAAGTTTAAACTGTTGAATATCTATTGTATTCATTTGTGCTTAAGTTTTCATTTGGTGCACAAAGTTTGAATTTCTATTAAGCACATAAGAAAGGTTTGTCTTTAGAGATAACCTAATTCACCCCCCTCTTAGGTTGCTTTTGGGGCCAACAGATGCCAGTCTTATGTCAGAACCCGTCAGGTGTAGATGGTTAGGAAAACACATGCCAGTCTTATGTCATAACCCATCACGTGTAGATGGTTAGGAAAACACCTGATAACTAGTTCTAATATCATATTAAAGGTGACATGGGTTTCCATCTCAAAATTAATTAATAACAATTGGAGTGGCCCATGAACTTATTAATTAGTTCAGAATCTTTTGGTTAGCTGATGTGAGATTTATACTTTAACAATGTGGAATGTATTTTTTACTTTTTAGTTATATTTTTCTTCAGTTTTTTTCTTGATTTTATGGGCGGATTTTATTTGATGTCAACTAGAGATTTCAGTACTCCCAGTGTTTGATTTTCAATGTTTTGATTTGGTGGAGTTTGTTCTGTCCAGATTAGTGGTTGCTTGCTTGTTTAAATTTTTGTCTTTACTCTGTTGATCTCCGGTTATTAGTTGTTGTTGCTATTTTGACTTCGTTACAATTAATGGAACCCAAAATTAATAAAGACAAGAAATAGTTCAATTGTCTGTTCCAAAGTACAAGATTTTTTCGTATCGATCAAGTGCATGTTTTTGTGACTGAAAAACAATGTTACTGAAGCCAGGTACAAGTCCAAGACTGATCTTTAAAAATTTGTAAGCCTCTTTGTAGTTCACTGAGTTTTTAATTTACTCATATTTCTTGTTAATGCTTCAACATCCTCAAAGTTGTGGCAAGCAAATGATCTGTGTTATATCTTAATTGTAGATCATTTGATGCTTTACATGGCCTTTTAACCTTTCTGTTCCTTTTTGTAGAAATACACAATCTTAAACATTAAGTGACAATTCATTGATTATACAGTTATTGATAATTAACTCGAGCCTTAAAAAGTTTCATGGTGGATGGTATGCTTAGATTGCCTTGTAGGATTATTTGGATTCTTTTTTGTGGATGTTTGCATCTTAGACCTGTTCATAAGATTTTCTTCGGTCGTGTATAGCCTAAAATAATTTTCCTTGTAACTAACCAAAGAGATCAAAAAATTTTCTACATCATCAGATGTGGATGCACTACATATAAAATGACATTTGAAATTTAAACAATACACACGTGTCATATATTCACACTTGATAGTATAAACTTTTTTTTATAGCGACGATATATGATAATTGACACGTGTAAGTTTAACTCCTAAGTTTATATATACAAAACTATAAAAGCAGTTATGATAGTTATCGTTTTGAGACAAGGTAGTAAAATAATTGTCAAAATGATTTGACAAATAAATGCTAGATAT
This sequence comes from Cinchona pubescens, assembly GCA_025175665.1. NCBI lineage: Eukaryota > Viridiplantae > Streptophyta > Magnoliopsida > Gentianales > Rubiaceae > Cinchona > Cinchona pubescens. Next base: position 1,244,319 of record JANKKI010000129.1, on the reverse strand, counting down.
TTATTGTGGCAAATCTTTTACAATACAAGTCTAATTTATAACATATATCATTTCATTGATTTAATTTTTGTCAAATACTATCCAACAATTTTTATCCCTTTTTAGTGGGATTAAATTTTTGTTTGTTTGTACTATCCAACAATTTTTATGAATTATATGATAGAATTTGTACGCATGCCTTGTTCATTAATTTTTGCACCTTGAAGTAAAATTGATTTCTGAAGACTTTAAAGTTGGGAATAATATTTTTAAAATAATTAAAAGAATGAGACCAATAGAATGAACTGGTACTCACCTTTTTATTAATAATTAGTTTAGATTAAATTATGGGATAGGGATTAGCTTGAAAATTATAATTCTTAGCTTACAAGCAACAAAACATGCCATTGTGGCCTGTCTTGAGATTGCCACAGATCATTTGAGTAAGGCCACAATGGCACATTGTTAAATAGAAGTGTTCAACACAACAATAACAGAGTACATATACAAAGCTGAAAATATATTAATTTCCCTTCACAAGCTGAAAATTATCTAACCAACAAGAAATTTTGAATTAAATGTTGAGTTGTTCCAATAAGCTGAATTTAATTAGGTTCCTTTCACGAAGGCAAATCAACCCCGGCAGGCACAGAAAGATGACCATATCATGGTTATTTTTCATCAATCATCTCAAAAGTAGGTTTTATCCAAGTGCTCCAGTTGAAATCTCTCATCTTATGTCCCGTCTTGCTAGAAAAATCACCGTTATAAGAATGGTATTTCTTGGTACTAAGAGAATAGAAAACACCACTATTCCCATAGAATTTGGGAAAGTAAATCTTGTTTGCCATCCCACTTACACTAGCAGTTTCAACAAAAGATGAACCGCGACTAACAAACAACATCTTGTCACCAAGAACTCTGAACAGGACACCAAGCCATCTTAGTAAGATTTAACCTCCAAATGTGCACTTCTCTGTCATGGCCATAAACAAAGACTATCAGAAGTTTCCCATCTAACTCTGCAAAGAACCCCTGGCGTAATGAATCTATGTAATTAGACTCAAATTGCTTGAGAATAACATCCCAACTACGGTCGTTAGGATTGTATATTCCCACACTACCGTCTAAACCCAAACAATAATACCTACCTCTGAATAAGATGGGATGGCATTCAGCAGGTCGAAATCTCTTGTCATTGTACCTAAAAGACCAGTTCTGATCTCCTAGTAGAATAGTTGCAACAAAAGTGAACACAAAACCTGAAACTCCCATAACTACGCAATCTGAGGAAGTTGGTGGAGCAGTGAAACACACTGAAACAAATCCATCCTCCAAGGGTATCCTAGGAAGTTCTATTTTGATTCTTGTGAGGGGGTTGAAGAAGAATATGCTCAAGTTTTCTTGAGACGACAAAAGCAATAAACCATCCAAATTTGGAATACCGCAATCTTGCATTTGCTATTTCTGGAATCTCCATACCATAAAAGTCATTGTAGACTGGGTGAAAGAACTTGCATGTCCCGTGTCTCTCGATAAACATCAGGCATGGAGAATGGCGATGTGGACAACCAATTGGGGGAGGAAGGGGTCTTCTAACGGTGGAAATAGTTGATTGTCTCCATGACCTACAAGTTGCATTAAAAGCACCACTGTCTCCGGCAAAGAGATAAAACCTTATCAAATCTATAATATCTTTTGGAAGGTCTGACCAACATCTCTCAAATTCTTCATTCTTTTCTCGATCATTGCTACATGCAACATTAGGATCATCGCCACATGCAACATTGGGATCCCCAGACGACATATTTGTAAGCATTGAGCAACTTGTATGTTTCTGGAGAGAGCTGCATTCAGAAACCAAATTAAGTCACACAGATAAGAATGCATGCTACAAGAAAAATAGAAATTAAGTAATGCATGTATGAACTACAATAAGGTTCCACGGCTGAAACTGAAGAAATCTAATAAATGAGAATGTTTTTCACAAGTGTATTAGAGTATCAAAGCTCTATAATGGTTTACTATAAGTAGGAAATCAAACAGAAGTTAATTCGGTCCTAAAGAAATAGGGAAAAACTTCCATGCAACACACCCTTTAAAAACGTAATAAGTTCTCTCATGATAATAATAATGGTAGTACTAAACAACACAAAGAATTAACATTGCAGATATCTTAGGTATATATACAATAAAATAAAACTATATCCGGGAGAACACAAAACCATGACAATAAGAATATGTGACAACATAATACAACTTTTGGTTCTCAGTTTTCATTCATTTCATACCTTTGTTACATTCGCAACAAGGTTTGGTAAGTAGCTTCTGGACCTAACAAATACCACCCCACAACTATAACTTATTCTTGGCCAAAAAACAAAATATTTTCATTTACCATATTTCTTGTCCCCTTCACCCCAAAGAAAATAGGGGGGAATTATAAAAAAATAAATAAATAAATCTCCTCCTTTTCCTACCAGGATTTTCAAATTTTCTTTCAAAAAATTCAAACATGAAAAAGTTAATATACGTAAAATATACCCATCCGAGTAAAGTCTTTCCTATCTTTTTAGATCACACTTGGTCGATGCAAAGAATTCCAAACAAATATTGCTTGATCAAAAGAAAATTCTCGAGAACCAGTTTAACTGAATTACAAAAGATGCTTGACAAATTACAGATAACAACTGAGGACCATGTCATGGAATTATAGAAGAATTATATACAGGTTCAAAGTTTTTAGGAAGAGATCTTGCTACAAAAGAAGATTAAAAGTCCCATATATCTGTTAGCCACTAAATGGTGCATTTTGTTACAGAAAACAAGAAAATATTAATAAAAGAAAAAAGAAAATAAAAACCAATAGCAACAAGATATCAACTTCTACCTAAGATCTACTGATAGAGAACATTGATAACATGAGAACCGAAGACTTTCTGGTGCCTTCAATAATTGAATTGAAGATTGTAGAAGTTTCCGCACAATGCTGAGACAGCTTTCTGTAGTTTTATAAGAACAAGCAATTTATACCTTATTACAAGCAATTTGTACTTTTATAAGAACAAGACCAGCAAATTTAACTACTTGGCGGCAACTCTATCAAAAACCTAAATCTAATTGGCAAAGCTAGTCCTCCCCATAATAAACATATTAGAAAAAATCCAAAGAAACCATAATTACATTTACCAAAATAAAATACACAAAAAGAAAGCCTGGGTATTTGAAGGAATAAAGCATTGCGTACACAATTTATCTTTTGTACTGTTAAAAAAAAAAAAAAAGGAAAAAAAAAATTCCAATACCTACACAAAAATTCGAACTTGTGAATTTTCCTAAATGAAAGGTCACATGACCACAAACTCAAACTCAGCAAATTTAACTAAATAATTTCGCTCTCAGAGAATCCTCTCCAAACAAAGAAATTCAATAGCTTCCTCATACTAACACATATCAAAATCACCTCACAAAAACATCTAAACAAACAGATCCATATTCCACCTATGAAAACATAGGAGACAGGAAAGAATTAAATAAATGTATCGAAAATTCATCCAACTAAAAATACAAATACACAAAAAGCGCCACAGATTACAGCATCATACATAAAGTTCTCCTTTTTTCGTTTAACCAACAAAAAAAAATACCGAAAAAATGGAACATATTAATTAAATTGTAAAAAAAGAACCCCCTCCCCCTCCCAAAAAAAATGACGCACAGAGAAAGAACTTACAGAAAATTGGATCGGATCTTCGAGCAACTCCGATGTAGATAACTTTTTTCGCAAGATAAATATAGGTTAAATATAATTATAAATAGGTAAATCTGGTGTAAGAAAGGGAGCACGAAGAGGTCGTTGATGTTTATTATTTTCGTTAGTGAGCCTTCCTGGAGGCGACGCGTACGAACAAAACCTCAAATCACACAGATTTACTAATAAAAGGATCACCGACAACATGGGAGTACTTTGTTTCTCCTCTCGTATCCAAATCGGATCTGGGTGAACAACCCAGACCCACCAAGGTAACTAAAAGAATCAGCCCAACTTAAAACATGAGTCCTAAGTATCTAAGGATTACCTTTCCCCCCACAACAAAAATCTTCTTGCCACAGCATATTTTCTCCAAATGACATAAATACCCTTATAATATTTCCTCACCTCTTCGGGTTTTGCTTTTTGGGGATCCCACCGGCCACCACCACCAGTCTTCCCGCCCCAGTATCACTAACACGTCTGATCTTTCTTCTGTAGCCTCTGAATTCGGCATCAACAATTTTCGAACAATCACTACCGCAGACAGCAAACCACCTTATTTGTTGGCTTTTATGTATGGTATTGATCTTGTACCTAACTTGCCTTTTTTGTTGGTTTGGAATAACTTTTTGGGTTGATAACATTGGCTCAAAAGAATAGCAAAGGTGTTTGAAACAAGGGAGAGGAAGGCGGCGGGGGTTTGGAGTTGGAGCCAGTGTACGGGGAGGCAGGGCTGCTGTGCTGACAAATGGTGGGAAAGAGCGGGTGGTGGGGTCCACAAAAATAAGTGGAACAGTTGACAGGGTAGTAATGTCATTTGGAAAAAATATGTCGTGGCAATAAGACTTTTGCTGTGGTAATATCATTGTCCATTAAATTTGGATTAATTACACTTTACCCTTTTGAACACACAATTAATTGTACAAGTCACAAGACTATATGTAATTGTTAAAAATTAAATAAATGAGAGGTAAATTTGTCGATAATTTTTTGGAAGGTATTTTTGTAAAAAAATATCCATATTAATATTTTATACTTACTCCGTCTTATTTTATATGTCACTATTTTTATTTTAATCTGTTCTAAATTATTTGATACTCCTTAAAATAGTAAAATTTTAAAGTTCATTTTATCTATTTTACCTTTTATGCAAGTCTAAAAAAATATAGTATTAAATTCATGTTTCAACATTAATTACCTTCACAAGTCATTTCAAAATTTAAAAGCTACTCTAAAATCAACTAACAAATTTTATATCTTAATTAAAGGCAATTATGAAAAAACTACCTTATTAGTGGGTAAAGTAACAAATTTTCTTAAACTATGTACAAGTTTGATTATGCAAATAAAATGGGACGGAGGAAGTATTTATTTATAGGAAATCTTTTAAAGGGCAAGGTATATATTATTGTAAAATTAAGAGTTAACGATTTAATATAATTTTATCACATAAAATAATCTTGATGCGTGATTTAAAAAATTATTCTCCTTCCCAATAAACTCTAAACAAGTAACTAAAATATTTTTTCGCCTTTTAGATGAGTAATTGCATGTTAACTAGTACACGAATTTCTACTTCTAAAGTAATAATTATGCGTGTACATGTATGGTGTTAGTTACAATTAGAAGTGTTCATGAGTGATTTATATGTTTAGTGACGACCAGGTCGGGTCAATACTATATCAAGAAAGAAGACTATAAATGAATATAAACAAGTTAAATATTCTAATATCGATCAAGTTTAGTTTATTTATCTTTCGAGTCAAAATCAAATGAATTTTTTTCGAATTGAACTCAAATCGAGCTTGAGTAACTTAAAATTTTTGAACAAAAAAAATAAAATTAACAAACACTAAATTGCGTTCAAACTTGACTTAATTATTAATAAACTAAATTCGAACGAGCTTTACTGATCCAAATTCAATTCGAGTATTGAATAGATTTAATTCCTCCTACTGCTTGATACATAGGACGAAGTTCCCTCTAAAAGTGGATAGCATGATCGAATATTAGACTCGATCAATTATGACAATTTTGAGTACAAAACTTTTTTTTAAAAAAAATATATATACTTGTTGGCATTAAATCCGAGTGGCAGGTGGATTTACATGGAACTTGGAAGTGTTTCTGCATTTTTTTTTTTTTTGATACTCGGATGACTGGGGTGGTGGAGCCGTGAAGGAAATCGATTTGGTGGGAAAGGATATTTTTGGAAGTAAAAGAATTATTGTTGGTTCTAGAAGGGCATTTTCTCACGGATCAAGAAATAAAAATATAACTTGGGAAATTCTCAAGGATTTGTATTGATCGTGACAGTTTTACGTTACATGAATTTGTGTTTGATTTGCCAAGTTTGGCTTTTTCATTGCTTGCTAACAAATGAGGAGTAAGTCTCTATTTATAAAGATTTAGGTAGTGAAACCTATGATATTGGGGTCCATGAGATCAAACATATATGACCTAGCGACCTACTAAGTTACTTGGGCTACTTTGATCGAGCTGAGTTGCCTGATAATCAGTCCAATCTATTTGATTAATTTTAAATGGAGGAGGTCGTTGGAAATTGTCACGTGTCTTCTGGTCGAGCTTAATTATTATTTGTATCGTCAAACGTTCTCTCGATGAAATCCGAATCGTCTCTTGAACATTTACTTAATTGTCACGTCTTTTAAGAATATTTGTGGCCCCGTTTACACAGGTGTAGTTTCGTTTCAAGTTTTTTGTTTTTTTGTATATTAAATATCCAAAAAATAGCTTTTTTGTCCACTTCTGCAATTTGATTTTAGCAAAATTCTTGAAAATTCCTTTTCTTTGAATCTTCTTTCTTTTGCACAATCTTTTCAATTCCTTTCTTCTATAAGAAAATTCCATGGCCTCTGAATCAAGACAAGGTTCAAACGATAACATCCCTGCCGGGATGGCTTTAACTTGGGGCGATGGCATGTTGTCAGAAGATGCTTCAAAGAAGAAGATTGTTAGGAGAATCCATAAGAAAAAGACTCCTGTAGATTCAACAAATCTTGAAGAGGGTAAAATAACTTCTGGGAACTCTGAATTTGTGATCCCAAACCCTCAAATAGCAGTGGAATTTGGGTTAAATCCTCAAACAGAGGAACAAGTTTCAACGAGAAAAAAAAAGGCTTCTCAATCCCCTGAACAGATTAACAATCCTCTTCCTGGGGTTGAAGCTCCATCAATTGAAGGAGATTCTCTAGTTATTGTTTTGATGGATTCTCCAAAACATAATGAGGAAGCAATAAAGCTTGTAGGTGATTATCCAGGAGGGAAAAAGAACCAATAGAGTCTTCTTCTACTGAGGCTCAACGTTTTATCCCCGATTGGCCAATCTCCATGGAAGACCATATTGGTGGGACAAGCAAATGCATAGATTACTTTTTGTTGCCTTCTCTCAAAGGGATACACTGGAGTCCGAAGGCTACCTAGATAAATTTAAAGTAATCCGAGCTGCCTCAAACTGATTCTTATCAAGTTGCTACCTTTGTAGCATAATATTATCCTAGTCAGGAGATAAACAGAAAATTTCTGACTTAGAAAAGTCAATGGAAGATGTAAATAATGAAAGAGCTAATCAGATAGAAGAACTAAGATTGGCAAAGCACAAGAGGCATAATGATGACTTAGCCGAGTTGGAAGAGAGATTAAATAAGAAGTATAGGAAACTCCAATGTTCTCATTCTACCGAAACAACAAAGATGAAAGAAGAGTTGGAGCAAGTTTCTCAAACCCTCTCTTCCAAATCTGCAAAGCTAAATGCAGCTCAAGAAAAAGGTAAAAAGACTTCAATCCGAATTCTCTCAGAGCTAAGCTTTGGTTCAAAGTCTGAGAGAGAAACTTTCTCTTTAGATCATAAATTCCTTCCTGGCATCCAAGGCTTTATGCAAAGACTTGGTGAAATTTTGTAGGATGAGTGCTAAAACTGGGTTCGGCAAAGCCTTAGATGACATCCGAGCTAGATTTCCTACTTTGGAATTCGAGAATAGTAGTTTTTCTTATTTTAAGGCAGCCGCTACTTTTGCCCGGATGAATGAACTAGGTGCTGAATTCCGAAAGCCTAGATCTTCTTCTTCTCTAACTAGAGTGTTCTGACAGAGGAAGTAATTAAAATGATTGAAGAAGTTGAAAAGAAAGAGGATGTTGAGATCGAGGCTCCTAAGCAAGAGGTAAACATTTCAGAGTTATTAGCTTTTGTGGGTAGTCGACCCTATTGTTCTTTTGATGTAGATCTTTTTGATATAGCAGGATTCTCTAACTTTCTTTAATTTTGATAATAATCAGGATGTAGCAAGCACTCCTACTTCAGTTGAAAACTCTCTAGTAGAGCAAGTTGAAGCAGATCAATAAGAATAGAATAGGAACTTATACTCCTTTTGCTGAATATGTAATAAAATGAATGATTTTGATATTTTTAACAATTGTATTTTTATTCAATTGTTGAATAAGACTTGTATTCATTCTTCTTTTTACTCGACAATGTTGTAATTCAGTCCTTATGAAATAAAAATTTTGACCATTATTGATCTTATTTTACACAAAAATTGATACTTTTGATCTTTTTTCTTATCTGATTAGGAGGTCATCCAACGTGACTTCTCTCAATCTTCTTCTAAATAACAACTTATAATTTTTCTTTGGATCATCTGTCATGATCGAATATGTCCGTATTATAAATGGCTAGTTTAGCACATCGGCAAGCCTGATATTTAATTGATGTCATCAAATTAGGGATTTTAAAGCCACTTAAAGCACCTCGGTGGGCCAGCCCTGGTTCGGTCAAACCATTTAACATACCGAGCATTTTGATAGATCGACCTTTACTCTTTTGATTACGAGGAGCTCAATGTATAATGTAATAGTTCGGATAGGGATTGAATTGTCACCAATTAATGAAAAGTCATAACCATTTCCTTTTTATAAAAAAACGTGGCTTCTTTTTTAAGTACGTTTATTAATGGAACAGTTGCTGCCAGTACAAGCGCTTCATTTTCAAGAATTTGAAAAGTCAATCCAGTTTCAAACTAACATATAAATATCCTTTTATCAAGGATTCAAAATTTACCTTTCCATCCTCATTGCAAAACTCTTGAACTTTCATAGTCATTTCTTTCCTTTCTACAATTTTTCAAATTTTCTTATTGTTCTAAGACTTTTCAATGGCTTTAATGAACATCCTAGAAGCTTTCGATGTCCTTCCTATCAGTGCTGTGCCGCTGAGTAAGAAGGAATCTGGTCAGATTTCTCTTTCTTCTCCCTTACCGAAACAGACTTTGGCGAAACAGATATCAAATCAACGCTTCAGGTGAGGGATATTCCTTGGTTAAGGTCTACATATCATATTCCTGATGTAGTAGCCATTCAAATTCTAGATGAGAATGACCGAGCTCATAATCCTCCTAAAGGTTCGTTACTGTTTTTGAGGACCACTTCAAGCAGGTTTTCAGTTTCCTGTTTGTGAAATCCTATTATCTTTATGTTCTTTTTTGGGCATCTGCTTCTCTCAGCTAATGCCAAATTTTCTTTGAATCCTCGTTGTCTATGCCTTAATTTGCAAATATGCAAGCGTGACGGCCATTGCACACGAATTTAGATGCTTCTACAAATTGATATAGGGCAAGAAATTTAGATTTTACTATTTCACTAGCCGAACCAAAAGAGTTGAAATTGCTGCTGATATCCCGAGCTCAATCAAAATTGGAAGTCAAGTTTCTTCTTTGCAGCTCAAGGTAACATGAAGCAGATTAAGACAAAGTGGTCATTTTCTGATCGAAACCCAATTTTGAACTCTAACCCTTTGAGAGAGAGTTGGATGAAGAATTATTCAAAGGGATCAACAAATTGAACCAGTTAAACTCAGCCATTCATTTTGGAGGAAAGAATTCCACAGTCGACCACAATCTATTGTTATGGGCTGAACTGGTTGAAGGACCAAGTTTTCCTTCAGGTTTTAATTGAAGTAAATATCCAAAATATTGTAAAAATTTCTGAGTCTTATTCACTTTTTTTCTGACCTTTCTTTTCTTGTGTTCAGGAGTTTTAGTGAAATTAATACTCTTCGGTTCTTTGGCTGAATGATCTAGTTCAGTCGTTCCCAAACCAGTTCAAATAGTGGACCAATTTTCACCAAGTAGCTGAGCAACAGGGAGTACCTCTAGCTCAGTGAAAGTAGCTCAGAAAGGTAAAGGACCAGTTGCCGATACTCTGAAGAGAAAAAGATATGCTCTAACTTCATTCGAGAAGAAGGAATCTGAAAAGCATGATCCTACATTTCTTTCCCTGTAAGCTCGACGGTGTAAGAGAAGAGGTCCTTCCACTTTTGAAAAGAATCTGATTATTCTAATTGCAAGACCACTAATCTGAACTCCATTTTCTACTATGCCAGTTCCAAGTGGATCTTTCTGTTCCCAGTTATATAAGCCTAGAGTTTTTTTGCATTTAAGAAAATAATGAAGTAATTGCTTGGTGTGCAACTTCAGGGGCTCATGATTGAACACCCGAGGAAGAATGTGTTTCTAATGGGTCACAAGGGCTTCCTTGGATAGCTAGATCAATTAAAACAATTAGGAATGAAGAAGGAGAAGTGGACCGAACTCTTTTCAGTCTTTTACGGTCTTTGACCATAAGCGATCTAGGGCAGCATGGTCCGGCGGCGAATAATTAGCTCGACGACACTTTCAAGTACCGAGATCAAACATATGTAGCCAACCTTCCCACCGCTCAACTTTAAACCGAAGTTGCTCAGTTGCTTTATGCAGTAAGTTTTTTTCTTTTTTAACTAACTTTTTATTTTGTTCCAGCTCAAAAATGCTATGAGTAAAGGGCATCAACATTACTTGGAGAGGTTCGAGAAGTAGGTTGACACATTAAAAGACCAGTTGCAGAAGTCAACTGCTAATGAAGAGGCCTTAAAGCAACAGTTGGAAGAAAATGAAGTTGCCTCTTGCCAAGACAATTAAGAACTTTCATGATCAAGCATGAAGAAGAACTTCAACATTTGAGGGATTAGGTGCAGCAAATGGCTGAAAACTTAAGCTCAAAGCAAGAACAGTTGAATAAATACAAGTCTGAACTCGAGCAACTGAAGTTCAACCAACTTTTCTTCATCTTCTTCCCTAGTACATTTCGTTAATCAGTACCCGAGTTTTGGAGCTTTAAAGGGAGATTTGATGACTTTTTTCCAACAAGCCTGTGCCTTAGGCTTTAAAGAAGTTTTGGAAGAAGTAAAGAAAAGATTCCCTGATCTTTCTCTAGATTTTAGTTCTTTTTCTAATTATTACGAAGCAGTAGATAGAGCATTTATTATTGAGTTAGGTGATAGCTTCCTTGAATCTCGTATAGAGGATAATGTTCTCAAGGAAGTCTTAGTAGAAAATGATGATGTTAATGATTCTACTAGTGAATAAAATTTGAATTTAATTTTCCAAGAAATAGATTATTCTTACATTCCTTTATAATATTCTTTTAAGTTGATTATGTTCCACATCCGAGGAACTATTTTCCCAAATTGATCAACTAAAGATAATATCCAGATGAATGAGTTTCAACCATCTGATAAGAATCTTCCCAATTTTTATCAAATTTATGACTTCCATGTGTTCGGCTAAATTCATTTTTTCTAAGAACAAAATCTCCAGGTCTAAAATACCTTAACTGAACAATAGAATCATAATACTTTTTTATACGTTGCTTATAAGTTACTTCTCGAGTAACAACAGCTAGTCTTCGTTCTTCTAATAAGTCCAAATCAACTTTCCTAATCTCTTTATTATTGGCTTGGAACGAAGTTGTAGTCCTTGTCGAACGAATTCCTATTTCAGGTGGTATAACAACTTCAAATCCGTACACTATATTGATTTGATAAGGTATTTCTCCATGTGGTGTATGAGGATTTATTCTGTAAAACCATAGAACACTCGGCAACTCTTCGACCCAGGTACCTTTTGATTGGTCAAGACAAGTTTTCAATCCATTCAATAGTATTTGATTAGAAAGTTCAGCCTGACCGTTGGCCTGAAGATGAGCTACCAAAATTGTAGGAATTTGTATCCCCAATTCTTCACAGAATGATCGAAATGGTTTTCCAACGAATTGGGTACCATTATCTGTGATTATATCCGTGGTATTCCATATCTACAGATAATATTTTTTCAGAAGAACTTTTTAATACTTGTATCTAAAATTGAACGAAGAGGTGCGGCTTCAATCCACTTAGAAAAGTAATCCACAACCACAATTAGGAATGTTGAATTTCCTGTTCCCTTTGGAAAGTGTCCTAATATGTCGAGTCCCCATTGCTGAAAGGGACAGGATTTGAGAATAAAAGTCATTCCTATAGCCGACTTTCGGATAATAAGAGCATATATTTGTGACATTTATGCCAATATTTTAATAACCGATGTGTATCATTGTGAATTGTCGCTCCATAAGTATAACATTTTGAGCAAGATTCCGAGCTCCAATGTGACTTCCACAAATCCATTCATTATCGCTTATAGCATATAGGTCACCTCTTCTGGTGGTACGCATCTTAGCAAAAGAGTCAAGTATGAGTGACAATATAATATTCCCTGATGTATTTTATATCGCATCACTCAAATACATAGTCTACTTGCTTAAACACGATCTTCTAAAAGCTTTTCCTGGGGCAAATAATCAATAATGGGCGTCATCCAATTCGACTCATTGTCGATTTGAATAATTTCAACCTTATCTATATCTTGCTTGGGCTTTACTTTGACCAGTATTTTTTTTGTTAAGTGATCATAAACAGTAGAAGCAAGTTTTGATAAAGTATCGTCATGAATATTTTTTGCTCGAAAATTTTGATAATTTCTGTCTCTTCAAAGTACTGCTTGAGTTGGTTGATCTTCTCGAGAGATATTTTTGTAATATTATTTCTCGAATTTTAAAAATTTCAAGAATTTGATTCACAACTAATGAGGAATCACTATTGATTCGAAGGCCTCGAGCTCCCAAATTTTGAGCAAGTTCCATTGTTGTTATAACTGTCTCATATTCTGCTTCATTATTCGTCGCTTGGGACTCAAATCAAATTGCATATGTCAATCGATCTCCTTCTGGCCTTTAAATGACAATCCCAACTCCAAAACCTATTTTATTGGACGGCCATCTATGTGCATCTCCCAAATCGGATACCCTTCCTCGACTTTCTCCTTTACATTTAATACTGTATCTTCAGGAAGAGTACTTTCAACAAGAAAGTCAGCAATAGGCTGAGCTTTGATGGCTGAGCGAGGTTAGAATTTAAGATCATATTCAAGTAACTTAACACACCACTTAAGTATGCAACCTGAAACATCAGACTTAGCCAAAACCATTTTTAGAGAGAAGTTTGTATTGACCAAAATCGTGTGGCTCTGAAAATAAGGTCTTAACTTTTGGGAAGCAACCACAAAAGTAAAAATCACTTTCTCTATACTTGTATAATTTTGCTCGAGTCCTTATAGTACTTTACTGACAAAGTAGATCGGACACTGAATTTTGCCTCTCTCAAACATAAGAACTATATGACAGTAGAATGGGTTGCTGACAAATATTAGGAGAGGACTTCATTTTTTATCGGAGCTGTTAGACAAGGAATATTAGCCAAGTATCGCTTTAATTCTTCGAAAGCTTGTTGACAGTGATCGGTCCATTCAAAATTTTTGGTTCCTTGATTGTTTGAAAGAAGAGAAGTCCTCGCTTTGTCAATTTAGATAGAAATTGATTGAGTGCAGCCATTCATCCAGTTAAACATTGTACCTCTTTTATTGAGCAAGGATGTTTAGGGCAGCCATGGCTTGAACGTCATTCGAATTTTTCTTGATCTCTCGCTGAGAGACAATAAACCCTAGAAATTTCTTGATGGTACTCCAAAAGTGTATTTGAGGCTAGGATTCAGTCAAAAATTTACAGATCTCATTATTGTAAAGACTTCTCGAAGACATGAAATGGTATCTTCATAAGTTTGGCTTCTCACAACCATATCATTAATATAGATCTCCATATTTCGTCTGATCTGATTTTTGAACAACTTATTGACTAGGCGCTGATAAGTTGCTTCAGTATTTTTTAGGCCAAAAAGCATAGTTTGATAACAGTAAGTACCCTTGTCAGTGATGAAGGTTGTTTTTTTCTCATATTCTTTGTTGAGATATATCTGATGATATCCTTTATACGCATCTAAGAAATGTTTCATTTTAATCCCAACTAAAGAATCTACTACGATATCGATCCAAAATAAAGGATAATTGTATTTAGAACAGGTTTTATTTAAATTTGTATAATCGATACACATTCGTTAGTTAGTATCTGGCTTAAGTATAAGTACTAGGTTTGAGAGTCAAGTTGGGTAGAACACTTCTAGGATGATCTGAGTTACAAGTAATTTATCAACCTCGTAGTCTCTATAATCTTGCTTCATTTTGGCCCAAAGAGTCTTTTCTTTTGTTTAATTGGTTTTTGAGACGGGTCAATTCTAAACTTGTGCTCTATAACTTCCCAAGAAATCCTGGCATATTCTTGGGTGACCAGGCAAAAATATCTTTAAATTTGTACAAAAGTTTTAGCAGATCTTTTTTCAGAGTAATTAGTAGGGTAGAGGAGATTCACAACTTTCTGTTTGGATGTTCAGGATCAAAAGAAATTTCTTCTATAGGCAACTCAGCACTAGACCTTTCAGCTTCAATGTTCTCAATTGCTTTACGAGAGAACTTGTTTGAGACTTTGTCTTCTTCATAAGGACTTTGAACAGGTGATTTTTCTAAATTTTTTCTTCTGAAAGATATCATGTAACACTCCTTAGCTTCTCGTTGGTCTTCCCACACTTGTCCTTTTGTTCCATCTCTTAGGGCAAATTTTATCCCCAAATGATAGACAGATGGAAGAATTATAAATATGTACAAGAACGAAGGTCGGCCCAAAATCATGTTATAGGCCTTTGCTTTTTTGACCAATATGAAGTTTATCATTTCTGTCATGGAAGAGGATGTTTCTCCCAGAGTTAAGGGTAACGTGACAGAACTTTCTGCATTGATTAAATTACCTATAAATCTGACCAAAGGTGTCTTGACTGGTCGGATGTGCTCTTTATCAATCCCTATTTTTTTCCACGCAAGTCAATAAATGACATCTGCTGAGCTTTCGCTATCAATGAAGACCTTGTGTACTTGGCAATCCCCTATTTTCACATGAATGACTATTGGATAGCATGGGGATATCGATCAGGCACATGATCTTTATTAGTGAAACGAATGTGCATATGTGAATGAGGTTTTTTCGGGACATTCTCTCCCCAAGATGCGCTCTTAGCATATCTTTTTCTTGCATTGATGAATCTCCTCCGGTGCTTCCTCCAACAATGGTTTCAATGACACTAGTTACATCATTGTTTTCTCGAGGGGTCTTCTCTGATCATTTGGTCAGTCGAGTGTTTGCAGATTGGTAATTCGGTCTCGGAGGCAATCAATCATCTCTTGCAGGTTGTTTCTCATTATGCCAGAATTGATCAACAGCACGAAGAATATACTCCTGCAAGTGTTTGTTTTTTATTGCTCTCTCGATCTCAATTTTGAGATCATTACATTCCTCGGTATCATGTCCATGATCGCTATGATGAGCATAATACTTTGACCTATCTCTACGATGAAACTCCGACTGAATTGGAACTGGTGGTTGTATAATTCCTGTATGTCGAACCTGGTACAAGATCTCTTTTCGTGTAGTGTTGAGGGGGTGACATCTTTGTCAGGTTAGACTGTGGTACCTGTCGGAATCGTAGATCGAGCAGGTTGAGAACTAGAGCCTTCAGATTGTTTTTTCTTGTTCGGCTTAGCAGACTTATCAAATTTTTTTTGATTTTTTTCATGGGGCTCATTCAATTCTTTTTTTGCTCGATTAGACTCCTCCCCTCTTATATAATCATCAGCCCTCTAAAGGAACTCTCCAAATAATTTTTTTGGAACAGAAGAAACGAAATCAACATTGAATATTTCTAGTCGAATTCCACTCATGAATGTGGCTATAAGCAAAGTCTCATCTATATTGCGAATGTGCACAACTTTGTCATTAAAACGACCAATATACTATTTCAATGTCTCATATTGTTATTGTCAGATATTTAGTAAATGTGATGCCTCTCTTTGGATAGTCTTTCTGCTCATAAAATGGCGTAAGAATTTTTTGGCAAGATCAATGAAAGAATCCACTGAACAAGGAGGTAATTCTTTAAACCATTTCTGAGATGATTCTCTCAAAGTCGTTGCGAATAACTTGCAAGTTATCATATCAGAGTATCCAAAAAGTTTGGCTACAGAAGAGACATAAGCAATATGATCTGTGAGACCGGTTGTGCCTTATAGGTGTCCAAATCTGGTTGCTTGAAGTGAAGAAGTATTTGTTCATACTGAATAGTTGGAATAAATGGATATTTATCAACGGTGAGTAACTCAAGAGTTATAGGAGTAGTTTTTTTTCCCAAGAGTTCCTGCATTCTCTGATCAACTTTCGCCATCAATTTATCCTTTTTTTTGTTCACATTATCACCTGATTGCTAAACGGTTTCACCCTACTTCCTCGGGTGTGGACCTATCTTATCAAAAATAGATCCTTCACGCTATGGAATAGGAGATAAACCGTATGGTGATGATGTGAACTACTTGCTGTTTCCTCACAGGAAGGCCTTTGATTATGTTGAATTTCAACATAATCTTTAAAGGCTTAGAATTTATTAGCAAGAAATTCAAACATTTTCTTTTTTGGTGGTATAGTCATTTGAGGATGGTTTTTAGTTTCAAGATTAAAAGAATCAAGTGGGATGGATTCTCTCTCCTGATTTTGACTTTTACTTCGATTTTTTTTCTTAGAGGAACATTTTGTCATTATGTTGATTTATGAACAAGATAAATAAATTGGTTTTTTGTATCAGATTCTTACAGACAGCGTCAATTGACGATACAAAAGTTTTTCTAGATCTATCAAGAAATAAAAATATAACATGGAAAATTCTCAAGGATTTGTATTGATGGTGACAGTTTTATGTTACATGAATTTGTGTTTGATTTGCCAAGTTTCGGCTTTTCGGTGCTTGCATACAAATGATAGGTAAGTCCCTTATTTATAGAGATTTAGATAGTGGGACCCATGAGATTATACATATCCGACTTACCGACCTACAAAGTTACTTGAGCCGAACTACATGTGCTGAGCTACTTTGACCAAGTTGACCTACTTGGTAATCAGTCCGATCTATTTGATCAATTTTAAATGGAGGAGTGTCTTGTGGTCGAACTTAATTATTATTTCTGTGTTCAATAATTAATCATAATATTTAATGTCCAAGCCCGACGTGCAGGCAATAGAATAATAGAATCCATTCTCGGGTCATGTTCCAGCAAGCGTGGCTAAGGGATCATCTTCATGTTGGCAAACATGTACAAATAATAGACCCACGAGGGTTTATATGACCAGCAGTCCAGTGCACTACTGGGAAATTTTTTTTTTTTTTTTTTTTTTTGACACTGGTCAAAACATGTTTGAGGAAGGTTCGTTGTTTTGAAAAGTTTTTATTTAAATTGGGTCTCCAAAGTTTTAGTACCTGTCCATTTCAGAAAAAGCTGTCCATAACAAAAGGACTCTAGTGTCAACTTGAACGGTGAGACCCCAAGAATGATTAGCCCAACATTTATACATCACAATGTTGCAAGTACCAACAGTTGGGTCAGCAAGACCCAAAGCTAGGTTCGGCTGCTTTACACATGGGCCTCAGCCTCAACTGCACGAGATGAATTTGCGGTGAGCTGGTGAATACTAATTTAAATTCAAACTGAATGATAAGAATTAAGGAAGTGTTTGCTTTATAGTTACTAGTATAATGTATAAGAATTGAGATTAATGATATTTATAAATGTTATTTGATTAATCATTATGAATTTTTTTTTATGGAAATGAAAGTATTAAAAAATATCGATTTTCATTTTTAGGTTTTAAATTGATTAATTTATGAGTATGATAAAACTCATTTCTTATTCAAACCAAATAACTAAGAAGGAATAATATAAATTTATTCTAATAATAAAGTATATACTCATTCTGATTCTAATTTTTAAATGTCAATCAAACAGCTCCAAAATTTATACGACTTCTAAAGAAAGAGACGAGATGAAATTGACTACTACATCTTGATGTAATTGATGTTGTGTGAAAAAAGGGTGTTCACTAGTACATATCCTTTTACAAATGAAAATACTAAGAGCCGAATGGTAAATGTTAATGCCGTACCAAAAATCCAACCAAATGACTAAATTACCTCTATTCTAGTTTCCCTTTGTAAGAAGAAGAATACTTTGATCATTTGATTTTATTTTTGTTGTGGTATTAACAATCCTGACTGCGCAATAACATTTCCCTTGTCAAATACCTTGAAGTTGTAAAAATCTAAATGCCAAGAAGTGAAATTCAGATTTGAGTTGGGGTAACATAATGATACTCATTTTCAACTATTTTGTTTCAAGTTGATTTTGGCATCTGTTCCTCACTGCTAATATTTGTTAGTACTATCTAAAACTTAACTTGAATCTATATTAATATGAAAAATTGAACACATTCTAAATGTTGTTGTCACGAACACAGAGTGATAATATTGAGTCATTGACCATGGATATTTTATGCATGAAATTATTTAATTATGAGTATATTAGAAGTGATAAAATAGAAAAAAAATAACACTTTATCTTAAATAGAATTGTAAGACTGATAAATAGGTGACAGTATTCTTAAAAAATAGGAAGTTAAATAGATGATGAAAATTTTAAATATTTCCTAATTAAAATTATATTTTATTAATAATGAATATTTTAAATATCATAAAAAAAACAAATTTTAAAAGAAACATCTTACATATGTTGAGTCATTGACCATGACCGGCATTTGGGTGTTTGAACTCATAACAGGCGGAATATAAGACACACCGGTCCTCTTCACATGCAGTAAGTCTTTAGTTATTGATAATGCAGAATGGTATAATATCTGTTGAAATTATTAAAATGTAGAGAAATATTATTATTTTTTAATCAATACTTATAATATTCACTCTATAATATAAAGTGAGTAATAAAAAGATTTTCCTCCACATTGATTGTATGATTACTCATGCCTTAAGTGCATCCTTTCCTGCCAGTCAGGCAGTCACCTTTCGTGGGTAGGACCATGAATAGGGCCAAATCAGGCCGACCTCGACCCATAGGTTCCCATATACACCCAAGATATAAAGTGGGGTAGAACTTCGTGCAAATTTGAGTTGGGCCAAATTTGCTTCAATTTTGAGTTGGTTAAAATGAACCTGATTAGGCTGGCCCATTTAATATCATATTAAATATTTAATTTATATGCTAATATTAATAAAATCTTACAAAATATTTATATATTTATAACAATAGTTTTATCTGAACCCAATTTTTTAAAAAAAAAAATCTCCTTTATTAACATATTTTTGTTTTTATTTTACTTATATAATTATTTAAAAAACTTGAAAAATGTAAAAAGAGAAATTCTTTTAACAATACAGGCTGGCCCTATCTCGGTCATAGCCTACTAAATAAATGCACTTGAGATCTAGCCTAATGATTGGGACAGGCCCAATTTGGGCTAAAACTTATTCTTTGTGATTACCCCAGTTGACAGGCATATTGACAGGGCTAGAATATTCTGTGTCTACGTGTTATGCTGACATGACGAAAGGTAAAGACATTCATACCCCTGGCAAAAGCAAAGCAATCATAGATTCATAACCCATTTTATTTAACAAAGGCCAGGAGGCGCATATCAAAGCCTTAATATACATGGCCCAATCACCTTATTATTTAACATAAATCACATCTCAAAAAGTAATGATTTTTATCTCACATAAATCACATTCTATATTTAAACAACCATTATTTATTATGTAGCACATAAATCACATTCTACGTATGGCTAACTATTATTTAGTATATTCATTCATAAATCATTACATTCTACGTATGGATAACTATTATTTAGTATATTCTTTTGAACATTATTTGTATAAATATTGTAACACTTTTTAGAATGGGATGCATGTGAAATAAAAATATAATTAAAAAATATGTTCACGAAATTATTTCAAAATATTATTTTTTAAAAAAATAAATAATTACCAATCCAAATATACATATTTTTATGTTTTTTTAATAATCTGTCAAACTGTTTTTCCTAATACTCTGTCTCGTATTATTTGTATGCAATTAGCCCTACACGACATTATCAAGTGAAATAGTTTAGAAACCATACCACTGGATAATTGTTGACACGAAAAATGACTAAATGATGTGCATACGCTAGCCTTGATTATGAAACAAAAAAAATATATAATTGATAACGAGATAACAATCTCAAGAAAATTTATATATAAATTTCATTCATGACACATATTCTGAATTTGTTATTTAAATTTAATATTCTGAATTTGTTATTTAATATCATTTCATATCATTCTATTCATTACATTATTACTATTAATTGATGATATGAGATAATATAAATTAAAAATTCATAATACCATACATTGACCGTAACAATTTTCCACTATCTCGCAACACATAATAACAAATGAAGTTTCCGGAAGATGCCCCAGTGGACAGGGATCACCACTTAAGGCCCCGTCCAGAGGACGCGTGTTCCCCACTGATTGGTGCAGGTTGTTGTTGTGTGTTTACTGTAGGAGGAGTAAAACCCTCCTCGGACAAAAATAAAGTAACAGTGGATACGATAATAATAAGTATCAATGTAAAAGTCAATACAAAACTCAGAAATAGAATAACCAATGGAAATGGAAAAAGTTACAATAATCTTTAGGGAAAACCAATATATTAGTCCCTCACATTATGTATTTGTATTTATTTAGTTCCTCAATTTTTAAATGATAATTTTTAGTCCTTTACATTAAACATTTATATTTATTTAGTCTTTTACTTTTAAAATGATGATTTTTAGTCCCTGACTTTGCTTTCTTTTAAATATAAAATGTTGAATTTTGGTCCTTGAATCAAATCCCAAGCATTTTGGCCTAAATTTGTCATTTCCTTCACATATATAAAACGTTGAATTTTGATCCCTGAATCAAATTTCTAGTATTTTTTGCCTAAATTTGTAAATTTGTCATGTATTGTCCACATGACATATTTTTCGAGGATAAATTTATAAATTCATCTGAGTGGAATGTTTTATGAGTGCGAATGATATGAAGTAAGTAATTGATTAGTAATTTGTTTATATTTAAAATTGTTTCAATATCTGACTTGTGATTTTTTTTTTTTCCAAAATTTATAATCCAATCCGATACTCGAATTTTGTGTTGGAAAGGAAAAATGAGTTCCTAAATTTTACTTAAAAAATATGTCATGTGAACAACACACGATTAATTCAGACCAAAAAGTGCTCGGGTTTTAATTTAGGTACCGAAATTCGACATTTTACATTTGTGAGGGACTAAAAATCATCATTTTAAAAGTAAGGGACTAAATAAAGTACAAATAGGTAATGTAAAAGACTAAAAATCATCATTTTAAAAGTGATGGATTAAATAAATACAAATAGATAATATGAATGACTAATAGAATGGTTTCCTAATCTTTATGCCTCTTTCAAATATTCGTTTGGAGGCATCAAAACCCAGCTGGAAAATGATTTCTCCGGACTTGCAGTTGGACATGGCACTAGAGACGTTATGCTTCCATCTTGCATATTAAAGACAAAAAGGTTTCTGGAGTCAGTAAAGTAAACCCGATCTCCATCAATGCCTTGATTTATCACACTGCAAGACATGCCCCATTCCTTGCTTAAAAATATTAATCGGTCGCCTATGCTATCCAACTCTATCCATCTCGACTCTCCATCCCATCTAAGAATTTTAATACTTACCACTTCTTTTATAAAAGAGGGTGAAAGGATTTTAACAACATATAAAACTTCACCACAAGACTCGAGTAGATATGGGGAATAGAGCAATGTTTCAGCGAAGCATGGGTGTGGCAATGAACCGATTTCTCTGAGCTGAATTGTTCTTTCTCCAAAACTGATACTTACCAATGCTGTACCATTCATTATGGCGTAAACATTTTCTCCAGCTAATATGGCTGAATGAAGTTGCCCATCCAATGTTTGTTTGACAAATTCATCGTCCCCAGGTTGACAGAAGTGTGCAAAACTATCCTTACCAGAAAAGAATAAAACATGACACTTGGGATGATTTGGCGGTGCAGATAACATACATACTTCCCAAAATGAGTTTATTGGTTCTAGAGGAGGTAATTGAATTTTCTCCATATTACTAGGATTGAAGAGAAAACAATCATTCGTAAGAAAATCATTCACGATCCACCATCCACAAGAAGATGACCATACATACTTGTTGCGCATTTCATTAATTCTTCTAGAGTAATAACGGTTTTTTACTATACTGAAAAAGGTGTGTCGATCTTCATTCTTTCCATGAGATATCATCAGCCATGGAATAGATTGTTTCTCCTCCCTTGTTTGCCATTTCGATGCCTGATAAATAAAATGTTACAACAAATATGTGTGCACTAGAACAAATGAATTATGCTAAGAAGTAAGGGAATGAAATGTATGATGAGGTTGCATATACCTCAATACAATTTATAATTTATGAACCAAGCCACACAAGCTCAGAAGATCATAGAATAGTCAAATATTAACTGCATACATCTTGCCCACGAGTAGAAAGAAAGAAGATGAAAAAGAATATCCTAGACAAAAATTCCAAATTGCGAATTTCTTGATCTGAAAAAATACGTTACACCAACTCAATCCCGAACAAAAAGTTGTATGATCACATACTCAAATTCTACGCAAATTTAACTAGTACTTAACTTTATCATTTTCATTTGGTACCAAGTAGTACTTAATTTCACTCTTAGAGAAACACACCATTCTCCAAACCCTTAAATGCAAAGCTTCCTCATGCTAAACATATCAAAATCACCCAACAAATACTTGTATCTATATTCCCCTGCATAAGAGCAAAAACATTATTAAAAGGGGGGGCGGCAAAAATTTGCAAAGATACAACATCATAGACGGGTTTATACGTTTTACCTCACAAAATCATGCATCAAATCAATCGAAAACGGAGACATACAACTCTTAATATCAACAACTCCTCTCGTTGTAGGAAAAAATTAAAGCTATTCATAATTCCTCTCGCCAAATACTAAAAGACATTAAAGAGAACCCATACAATTTGCAGAGATCAACATTATATACAGTTTTAACAAATACTAACAAAGGGAGAATATTTCGGTCTGTGCAAAAAACTTCAAACTCTGAAATCAGCACTTTGCGTAATTATTATATACTAATTACTTATAATAACGTTAACACTTTAAAAGAAAGCAAAATTTAACTACTTAACCAGGCTAAATTAAAATTGCTCATTCCACAATCAACCAAATAGAAAACTTAAATAATTGTATCCAAAATTCATCCCACCAAAAACACAAATACATGTAAACATAGAACCAATTACAACCGAGAGAGGGGGAGAAAGCTTACCGAAAATTGGATCGGATCGGATCGGATCTCCGAGAAACAACGCTGCAGAGAACTGTTTTCCAAGATAAAATAGGTTAAATACAGTTATAAATGAGTAAATTTAGTATAAATAAAATATGTATAGAGAGGGGAGAAGGGAGCTTGAGGAGATAGATGATGATGATTATGATGTTCGTGTGTGTGTGAGATATCGGCAGTGATACAGAAGGACTCGAAAGAGAACGGCGGCGACGCTATAGGGATTGGGGGAGGCACATCGATTTCTTTTATCGTCTCTCAACATCTGCTTATTTATATATATATGTATATATATATATATGGCAAAAAACAAAAAAACAAAAAAAAACAAAAAATCCAATTTGGAATTGGCCTCCATCCCGAGTTAACCATCTAGATGTGTATAAGAGACAGTATACACAAAAAAAAAAAAAAAAAAAATTTAATAGTAATAATAATTAATACAGTAATTAACAGAAATTCTACGTTTTACTGAAAATTATTGTCAAAACTAAACTACTTGCTCTCCCCGTTTTCAGGTTATCTGCCGCGATACTCCTCCTCCTCCCTCAAAATCAGGCGACTGCGATCATCAGAAACGTGAATTACTTCTCAGACTAGCGGTAAAGTAATAGTGTGTATATATATATAATCCGATCTATACTTTTGTGTTTGTTACTCAAGATTCGATTATTTCTACGTCAAGATTTGATTTTTAAATCAACACCACTAAAATATGGGGTTGAATTATCGAGGGATCCATTCTCAGGGTACTAATTGCTATGAAGTTTCTTTCGTCTTTTTCCTCCTTGGGGCAAAGAGTTGCAAGGTTAAACTCAGTACTTTCGATTGAATCTGATTATTTTAAAAAATAAGAATAAAAAATTAAACTTTGTGTCGCTTGAATGCACTTTGCTTCGGATTGCTGGGTAGCAACTCAAGTGACATGATATCCATATGTTAGGTTGTTAGGGTTTCGTGTCATACACTTTGTCAATGAATTTCCTTTCCTCCTAAAACGTTGGTTTTTAGACCAATTAATATCTTGTTTTTTTGGTAGTATCTTCATGTGATAACAAGTCAGGAGGTATTTGACCGGGTCGGCATTTTGAAATTCATTGATCTAATAGACTAATAAGACTTGTCAAATTGGAGTTTTGATCTTTATGTCCAATTTAGAGAAGTTTGCATAGTGACCAACCCAAATAAATATTACTACTTTGATGAAGCAAATGGCTTGCAGGAGATCTAGGTGATCGACTTGGAAGTGTTCTTTCAGTAGATATGAAAGGGATCCCGATAATAGTAAATTTATTCCAACCAAATTCAAATGAAATGTTCTATTTCACAAAATTTCTTTTTTGAACTTATATACAGACTTGAAGAAGACAGATTTTTATTCACTCTTTATTTAATGTTCAAAAAAGAAGTCTTTTGTTAAGTTTATACGCACTTTCTATGAAAAGTGGTATAGACGTAGTGGTTGTCTAACGAGATACTATACATAAGAGGATCTTCCCTCAAGCAAGTCACATAGTGCACATTTACCACTTGTTTTCTCATTTTAAAAATTGGATTTATTTATGCTTTATCGACTCCCATTTTTTATTACGATTTAGGCCATAAAAATCGGCGAAGTTTACTCTTCTTTTCAAAATCCGAGAAGTGCCCGTGGAACTCCTGTTGATGGTTCAATCAATTACTTCTTCAGAATGCTTGCTAATGATTTTATTACTATAATGCCCATATCCTTTTTCCTTCATTGATTTTATTCTTTTCTTTCGATAGATACCGAGATTCATATTAAAAATCATAAAAGTCTAGTATATTTATATAAGACATAAGAGTAAAACGATTATTTTCGGTTGATTGAAACAAATACAAATAGATGGAACAAATAAATAGAATTGGGTGCTGAAATTCCATATGCTGTGTCATCCATTCCATATATGGAATATATTATAGATTAATCTATATACAAATATATATATATATATATAATATATAATACTTTACACATTATACAACTTTATACACTACAATAATTCTAATAGATAGATCGTATGGTAGAAAGGTTCATCTACCATCTACCTATACGATTAGAATATGTATAATTATCTATCAATCTAGACTTGTATTCCTGACCCAATCCAAAATTCCTTTATTTGCTTCCGTTCTTTTTTTCTATATATAACCTACCTTACATCTTTCGTGTACAATCATCTGATCAAGTATCATCAGACCACCCTTCCACTTCTATTAGTCACGTAGTTACAAATCCAAACAAAAAATAAAAAGAAAGAAATTATTCATTCCCTTGCTAAGAGGAGTTGGATCTTTGATTGATCTCTTTTACTCCCTTCCGTAGATTAAAAGCGCTGGGAATATATATCCAAAGCCCAGTGTCCAAAATATATTTTTCAATTCAATTAGTAATTGAGGTTACGCAAAACCGAAACCAAAAAGAGTAATTGTTTAATCTATAAAAGTATTCTATCAGGAGAATTTTGTTGAAAGTTAAATTCATCAGAAATTAATTAATTAAAAAAAAAAATCTTAATCAATTTAAATCATTTATTTTTTTTCATTATTCTTGGAATACTTACTATAATGCTACCAATAATTGTACTAATGCACCCACATATGTTTTTTTCCTACCAAAACAAAAGGAAATAAAAAAGAAATAAAGAACCCCCGTTTTGGTTTGGGAATGAACTGAAACCTTTTCTAAGTGCAGAGAATTTTGCGATTCGTCATTCATGAATCATTCATTCTAATTGCCATTCTCCACTCTATATATAAATAAATCTAGTATAGAAATCTATATTGTATTGTTGTTTAGTCTAATATAAAAATAAAATCAAAAAAGTAGAAATAATACAAAGGATAGTATTTTGTCAGCAAGTCGTTGGTCTAGAAAGGGGGGAAGATAAAAATAATATAAAAAAATAATTTCGAAAATTTTTTGCATTTAGTTCAGGAACAAGACAAGTAGAACCTTTTCATCATATGATTCGATGAAATTTCTTGAAATTTATGTCGAATTGGTAGGTGTACATGTAAGTGAACTTTATTCTGGTGAGAATCAATTCATTCAATAAAAGAAAAGCAATTAGGTTCGGTCTTGAAACAATTCATTACATTTTACTCTAGACTTGCTAGGTAAATCCATTTTCTTATTTGAGAATGAGCCACTATGAGTCTACTACATGTACTTATGTATATAATATATGTACATATAGATATTTTATTCACATAGTGACCCATTCAAGAATTCATCAAATAAGCCCTTTTAACTCACATATATATATATTAATAGAGTATTATTATCTTGAGTTATAGTATAGTAGTTATAAAGTTAAATGTTTGGTCAATAAATTTGAATTATTCTAAATAATGATAAGTTACCTCTTGAATGACCAAACGACATATTCCCATTTTCCATTTTACCAATCAAATTAATTCCATTGGAAAGATTAGAAATCAACAAAAGAAAAGTAAGTGGTCCAGTGACCCATTGAATCATGACCATATCCGCTATTCTGATATTAAAATCCGCTATTCTGATTAAAATTCAAATCCGATAGAGATGAAATTGGAAGAGTTGATCTCTTTTTTATTTCATTTTTTGACTTCGCAAGAATTTGTCGATATTTCCGATTAAATCTTCTTGTTCCTAGATTTTCTATATTATAAGAAGAAATTATTATTCTGTTCCTCCACAGGGAAACGTTTCTTTCAAGTCATAAGATAAGAGCCATTTCCACTCTTACAGATCAAGATTACTTTCTATCTATATAAGTATGTATATTTGGATGTTCTCTTCGATATACTGGTCACCTGTCTTCATGTACACAACGATGTGTATAAGACTATTTTTTTCTTTTGAAAGTGTGATGGATGCGAGAAAGAGAAGTTCATTTTTGAGTCTCAATCTTTTATTGAATAAAAGAAAAAATAGAAATTCTCTCCTTTTGAGTTTTAGATTTATCTGAAGGAAAAGGAGATAGAACTAACAAAGAAAACACTAAAGCTAAAGAAAATGAAAAAAGAAATTAATAAAATACTTTAATTTATTAAAAGAATTTTATTAATTTCTTTTTCTCAATCTCACGAACAAGATCTAATAATTAACATTAATTAATGGAACAAGAGTGGGGTTAAGTCTAAGGGATTTTTATCTTCGAAACCCATTGCATTGGAGTGGGGCGGCGCAAGGGAAATCATACAGAAATGATCGAATCTTCGGACGCCCCAAAAATGCTATGAGGTGCTCGGAAATGGTCAAAGTAGTTGAATAGGAGGATCACTATGACTATAGCCCTTGGTAAATTTACCAAAGACGATAATGATTTATTTGATATTATGGATGACTGTATAGTAATAGGTTTCATGTTACGTCAATTCGAACTTGCCCGATCTGTTCAATTGCGACCTTATAATGCAATCGCATTCTCTGACAGCTTTTAATCCTTTTGTTTCGTATTCCTGCCACTAGGCCAATCTGGTTGGTTCTTTGCGCCTAGTTTATAAGTAGCAGCTATATTTCGATTCATGTCTCTTATAGACATCTCATATGAAATGGGTAACCCATGTCATATGATGGGAGTTGAGGCTGATCTTGCTGCTTTGCTATGCGCTATTCATGGTGCTACCGTAGAAAATACCTTATTTGAAGATGGTGATGGTGCAAATACATTTCGTGCTTTTAACCCAACTCAAGCCGAAGAAACTTATTCAATGGTCACGGCTAACCGCTTTTGGTCCCAAATCTTTGCTTTTTCCAATGCTTTTTCCAATGCATTATACATAAAAATCTTTTATAATTTTAATCAGACATCTTTTAAAAGGAAGATCCGGAATTTGAAACTTTCTACACCAAAAATATTCTCTTAAACGAAGGTATTCGTGCTTGGATGGCGGCTCAAGATCAGCCTCATGAAAACCTTATATTCCCTAAGAGGAGGTTCTACCACGTGGAAACGCTCTTTAATGGAACTTTAGCTTTATAAACCTACATCGTGTATAAGAAACCACCGGTTTCGCTTGATGTGTATAAGAGACAGGATACATAAGTTTATAAGTAATTTCCGGATAACTTGATAAACTACCATACTATAACTCAGTATAATAATATTCTCATCTATCCCGTTAGTTCGGTTTTTTATTACAAATATCTATTATGTGTATCTAGATTCGTAGGCTCATAACTATATTTATCATGCACTTCAAGTCTGAGACGCTTGAAGAATCTTTTCCATTCTTCGGCTATGTATGGAAAGATAGAAATAAAATGACCACAATTTTAGGTATTCACTTAATCTTGTTAGGTATAGGTGCTTTTCTTCTAGTATTCAAGGCTATATAAGAGAATAGGCGTGTATGATACAACCCATTTGGACCTCTTAGAGGTTCTAACCAGGGAGACCCTTAGCCCGGTATCATATTTGGTTATTTACTAAAATCGCCCTTTGGAGGGGAAGGGTGGATTGTTAGTGTGGACGATTTAGAAGATATAATCGGAGGACATGTATGGTTAGGTTCCATTTGTATACTTGGTGGAATCTGGCATATCTTAACCAAACCCTTCGCGTGGGCTCGGCGCGCACTTGTATGGTCTGGAGAGGCTTACTTATCTTATAGTTTAGGGGCTTTATCCGTCTTTGGTTTCATTGCTTGTTGTTTTGTCTGGTTCAATAATACCGCTTATCCTAGTGAAGTTTTACGGACCCACTGGGCCAGAAGCTTCCCAAGCTCAAGCATTTACTTTTCTAGTTAGATACACATCTAGATGCTAATAAGGGATCCGCTCAAGGGCCTACTGGTTTAGGTAAATATCTAATGCGTTCCCCAACCGGAGAAGTCATTTTTGGGGGAGAAACGATGCGTTTTTGGGATCTGCGTGCTCCCTGGTTAGAACCTCTAAGAGGTCCAAATGGGTTGGACTTGAGTAGGTTGAAAAAAGACATACAACCTTGGCAAGAACG